>CM075682.1:28677500-30047500 GCA_037954025.1 Phaseolus coccineus
GTTCTCCTCGCAGGGAGTTTAATACAAAACTTAAACATAAAAACAGCAAAATACAAAACTACCGATCTCCTAACAGAAAACGGAGATCGCCTATCAGAAAATGGTAAAAGGGGGCGATCGCCCAACAAGAACAGAAAACCGGCGACCACATACGGCGATCACTCACAGGGGAAATCCACTTCCTGCAACATCATCTGCTCCCGTGTAAAGTTACACGATCATCACAGGTTTAAGAAAAACAGCCACAGAAACAAAATACAGGGTAAGCTATATATTTAAGAAAACATTTGAATCAAGAGCATACATAAGAACTTCACAACATCCATGAACCATAACAGTATCAGCCATCACATTTCCATATTCCACAATACTATCAGAAATCCCATATTTCACAAATCAATCCAAGCGTATTTCAATTCACATCAGAAATCAAGTGTCTATTAATTCAATTTCTCATTTCTCACGTCAGACTTTCCACTGACTCATCACACCAGACACTTGACCACTATTTCCGGAGACTTGTGCGTTGATTAGACCCAGAGATTCGCACCTGTCATACCAAAGGCTGGAAAGTGACCTCAGCCATGCGCATCACACCATCTCAATATTCTCATTATCACGGTATGACCAGGGTTAATCCATACAACAGGCCGAACTCGTTCTGTTTCACACGAGACACCCATACGTATGAACCTCCATCGACTCTCCACAACTGAGTAACTTCCTCTATGTGATTTCATTACCTCAGTAGAGTCTGGATGTCTCATTATAGGATCACCGATCAATACACCTATTACACGACCTTACACGGTATTTTCTTTCCTGAAAATACTATGCCTCGATCCACAATCACAACATTCAACACATCACATAACACTTCAATGAATGATTTCAATCACAGCAAAACTCATACCAAGGTTCGAATTTTCGAAAACCACATTTAAAATCTCAAACACTTTTGAAACAGCATAAAACAGGGGATATTTCAATAACAGATGAAAAACCGGCGACCACGTCGCCCTATCATCACAAACATCAAATATCCAGTTATCGTTGGAAAAAGATTAGCTTCCTTTACCTGGATCAGCGTGAAATCTCACTTCAAGCTCTAAACCGCCGAACGTAAAGGATGTCTGAACTCTGCCTAAGCGTTCTAATTGGTAAAACTTGCAGAGACCCTTCTCAAATGCTCTATGGCAATCGCTGGTAATTTAACTGGTGCCTGAAATTTCTGAGTCGCAGTGCAAAGGAGAGAAAAGAGAAAAACTGAAGGTGAACTTACTCTGTCACCTTTTATACTCTCACTGCGTTTTTAAACTCACTAAGAGGCGGTGCATCCTGATACTAGGAACATAGGCCTGCCATGTAGCCATCATTACCTATTCTCTAACTAACCCTCCTGGGTGGGTTTCCTTCCTCGAATTAAGTGCAACCTGACAGTATAGCCACGTGGCGTCTCTGCGCACATGAAGCTACTGTTCCGAAGGACTTTCACTGCCCACATGTCGCACATGCAGCACGTTCATCCTGAAAACCAGGGCCCCACTTCATCAGCGTGAAACGCGACATCGCGCGATAACCTTTCGCCGATGACCACTCGCGCAAAGACAATCCACCGATGACCCATTCTGGAGGACGACCGATGTCTCTCTCTGGAAGACGACCGATGTCTCTCTCTGGAAGACGACCGATGTCTCCTCCTCCTGGAGACCGACCGAGGTCTCTTCCTCCTGGAGACCGACCGAGGTCTCTTCCTCCTAGAGACCGGCCGCGGTCTCTTCCTCCTGGAGACCGACCGAGGTCTCTTCCTCCTGGAGACCGGCCGCGGTCTCTTCCTCCTGGAGACCGGCCGCGGTCTCTTCTTGGCGACACCCGCATGACTCTCGCGCCCGGGCGAAGCCCACATGCATCCCGCGCCCTGGCGATGCCCGCATGCCTCTCGCGCCCTGACGATGCTCGCATGTCTCGCGCCCTGGCGATCATGTTTCATGCGATCTCATGGCTTTCTAACTACACTTTCCTTCATTTTTATCTTAAATAAAAACATACTTAGAATTCACTTAAAATATATCACTTTTATTCCAATAAGATTTTCCAGGTCCTTACAGTTTGGGCTAAAGAACGCGGGTGCCACCTATCAGAGGTTGATGGACAAAGTCCTTGCGCCCATGCTGGGATGCAATGTGCAAGCCTATGTAGATGACATAGTGGTGACGTCCCAGGCACGAGATCAGCATGTCGATGACTTGGAGGAGCTATTTAATACAATAGCCAGGTACAGGTTGAAGCTAAATCCTGAGAAATGTGTCTTTGGGGTAGAAGCAGGCAAGTTCCTTGGCTTTCTACTTACGGAACGGGGAATCGAGGCCAACCCAGACAAGTGTGCAGCGATCATAGCCATGAGGAGCCCGACATCGGTCAAAGAAGTGCAACAGTTGACAGGTCGGATGGCTGCCCTCTCCAGATTTGTGTCAGCTGGGGGAGACAAAGGCCACCCTTACTTCCAATGCTTGAGGAGAAATAGCAGATTCGCCTGAACTTTAGAGTGCGAATAGGCATTCCTTAAGCTCAAGGAGTACTTGGCTAGCCCGCCAGTATTGTGTAAGCCTCAGCTCGGCACCCCGCTTCGGCTGTACTTCGCAGTCACAGAGAGGGCGGTGAGTTCTGTCTTGGTTTAGGAACAGGAACAAAGCCAAAAGCCCATTTACTTTGTCAGCAAAGTTTTGCAAGGGCCGGAGGCGAGATACCAAGCCATAGAAAAGGCAGCCTTAGCAGTGGTGTTCTCAGCCAGAAGACTTCGTCACTATTTTCAGAGCTTAATTAGTGGTGGTGATGACAGATCTACCAATACGCAAGGTCCTGCAGAACCCAGACGTGGCGGGAAGAATGGTGCGTTGGCCGGTCGAGTTGTCAGAATTCGACATCCAGTATGAACCCAGGGGCCCGATCAAAGGACAGGTCTACGCTGATTTTGTGGCCGAGATGTCCTCAACTGAGACCCAGCAGGAAGAACCCAGCTTCAAGTGGGTATTGTCGGTAGATGGGTCCTCGAATCAGCAAGGTAGTGGAGCGGGGGTGATCCTTGAAGGACCCAAGGGGTTATTGATAGAGCAAGCCCTGCGGTTCGCCTTCAAAGCCAGCAATAACCAGGCAGAGTATAAAGCTTTGATTGTTGGGATGCTGTTGGCTAAAGAGATGGGAGCGCAGAGCCTTATGGCAAAGAGTGACTCACTATTGGTCACTAGTCAAGTGGCAGGAGAGTACCAGGCCAAAGACCCTAAGATGGCCTCCTACTTCGAGTATGTCCAGCGGTTCAAGAGTTCGTTTGAAACATTCGAACTAGTACATGTGCCCAGGGAGCAGAATGCCAGAGCTGACTTGTTGGCTAAACTCGCCAGCTCAGGCAAGGGGGGCAGGCAAAGGACAGTCATCCAGGAGACCCTGAGGGCACCTCGTACTTATACAGCTAACAACTTGGTTGGAGTCCATCAGATCAGCCAGTCAGATGGTGAGAAGAGGAGTCATCGGTCGTTGACCCAAGAAACTCTAAAGAAGCCACGGGTCAACGCGTGCACGCCACTAGAAGAGGGGTCATCGCAAGTCTGCCTGTTGCAGAGTGGAGAGACATGGATGACGCCCTATAAGCGTTACATAGCTGATGGGATGCTCCCAGTAGAGCCGACGGAAGCAAGGAGGATAAAGAAGAACTCGGCCAAGTACATGCTCATTGATGGCGAGTTATACAGACATGGGTTTACCCACCCCATCCTAATGTGCGTGCATGACGAGCAGTGTGTGAGAATAATGGCAGAGCTCCATGAAGGCATATGTGGTAGTCACATCGGAGGTCGAGCTTTGGCATCTAAGGCCATTCGAGCAGGGTACTACTGGCCGACAATGAGGGAAGATTGCACTAGGTATGCGCAGCAGTGCAAGCAGTGCCAATTGCATGCTGATTGGCATAAGGCGCCACCAGAAGAGCTCAGGTCGATATACAGCCCTTGGCCATTTCACACCTGGGGAATCGACATCCTGGGGCCTTTCCCTTTGGCAGTACGGCAGATGAAGTACCTCGTGGTCGCCATAGAATATTTCATGAAGTGGATCGAGGCTAAGCCAGTAGCACAGATCACAGCCCAGAAGATCCAACACTTCGTGTGGAAGAATATAGTATGCCGCTTCGGGGTGCCCAAACGTTTGGTGTCTGACAATGGCACGCAGTTTGCAAGCCAACAATTGGGGAAGCTATGTACAGAGTTAGGGATCAAGCAGGTGTTTGCGTCGGTCGAGCACCCGCAGACCAATGGGCAGGTCGAGTCGGCCAACCGAGTCCTACTTAGAGGACTGAAGAGAAGGTTGGAGAAAGCAAAGGGAAGGTGGGCTGAGGAGGTTCCCAGAATTGTATGGGCTTACCATACTACTCCCCAGTCAACTACCAAGGAGACCCGCTTTAGTTTGGTGTATGGTTCAGATGCCATGATCCCTATGGAGATCCAGGAGAACTCGCCACGTTTCCAGAACTTCATGGCTGAGGAGTCCAATGAAGAAAGGAAGGTGAATCTGGATCTCTTGGATGAAGTTAGGGAAGAGGCAGGAATCAAGGCCGAGGCGCTGAAGAGGAGAGTCGAGCTCAAACACAGTTCTAAGTTGAGAGCTCGGCAGTTACAGGTGGCCGACCTCGTTATGCGAAAGGCGTCTCCCTACCAGATAGAGAACAAGCTATCCCCTAAGTGGACTGGTCCTTTTAGAGTGACAGAGGCCCTAGGGAATGGAGCGTATAGGCTTGAGACTTTAGAAGGTGGTCTGATTCCTCGAACATGGAATGCGACTCACCGGAAGTTTTATTTCAGTTAAAGCCATGTAATGTTGTACACAATGCAGGGGACACTCTTTTTTCCTTTTTTAAGGGTTTTTAATGAGGTCACCCAATAAAAATTTCAATTAAAGATATATATGTCTTAATGTGTTTGTACAATGCAGTTAGAACCTATCACTTGGGGTTAGAGGTCTCGTAAGTGGAGAGGTAGGTTCGTAGAGAACACCTCCCCTTCGAGTGAGAACTTCCAATGTGAAAGAAGGGTTCGCCCAGTTAAATCCTCCCTCGCCTATGAGCGATGTGAGGTCAGTTAGAACCTGTCACTTGGGGTTAGAGGTCTCGTAAGTGGAGAGGTAGGTTCGTAGAGAACACCTCCCCTTCGAGTGAGAACTTCCAACATGAAAGAAGGGTTCGCCCAGTTAAATCCTCCCTCGCCTATGAGCGATGTGAGGTCAGTTAGAACCTGTCATTTGGGGTTAGAGGTCTCGTAAGTGGAGAGGTAGGTTCGTAGAGAACACCTCCCCTTCGAGTGAGAACTTCCAACGTGAAAGAAGGGTTCGCCAAGTTAAATCCTCCCTCGCCTATGAGCGATGTGAGGTCAGTTAGAACCTGTCACTTGGGGTTAGAGGTCTCGTAAGCGGAGAGGTAGGTTCGTAGAGAACACCTCCCCTTCGAGTGAGAACTTCCAACGTGAACAGAAGGGTTCGCCCAGTTAAATCCTCCTTCGCCTATGAGCGATGTGAGGTAAGTTAGAACCTGTCACTTGGGGTTAGAGGTCTCGTAAGTGGAGAGGTAGGTTCGTAGAGAACACCTCCCCTTCGAGTGAGAACTTCCAACGTGAACAGAAAGGTTCACCCAGTGAAGTTAACAGGGAAATCCTCTCTCGCCGAGACTCATCACCTAAGGGCGAAGAATGATAATGCAAAGTTATGCTTCCCTAGAATGCTCAGACGGCAAGGTGATGTGGGCGATGACGAGGTGGTGAGACATTTCGAGTGAAAGGATCTTTATCAAGACTTGCCAACTGCTACTCAACAAGGTTAAGCATGCTACCTAAAGTTCATTTTGACAGGTGCGTTATTTGTGGTCTGAACCTACGTTAAGTAGTGAGTTCCACAAAGCATGTCAAACAATTAAACAGACAATGAAACAGCAACAGAAATGCAAAGGCAAGTGAAGGGCAATGTAAAGCGAACAATATTGAAAGCAACTGAACAAGGTAATTACATTATAAAGGAAGGTAATTACAAGATGTTCAGCCAATAGTTACAATTGCTCAGAAGACCTATCTAGACACTATTTGCCCGTCGAATACCTGCATGGTTGCAGAATATGGTGAGAGGTCCATCTCAGGATGCACGCAGGCAACCTGAGCAAGGGCATCACCAAAACCTTCCCCATAGGCGTCGACGGCGTCCTCAGTGAGCTCGGCCTCGGTCTTCTTCAGCAATTTGATTTGTTGGGCAACCTCCTCCTCAACCTTGCCCAGCTGAACCTCTCGGTTTGTAGCTCTTTCCTCCAGCTTGGTCATTTTGGCTTGAGCCCCCTCCGCTTGCTCTTCCAGTTCGATGATCTTATTGCGGAGGGGGAGAATCTTGGCTTCAAGCTGGAGGGCCTCCTGCCCCTTGGAGAAGAGGAGCTTCTTGGTCTCCTTCTTAGATTGGCGGAGACTACCCAATTCTTGATTAAGGGTAGTCTCGCGCTTAGCTGCTTGGTGGAGTTGGAGATCCTTCTGCTCCAGCTCTTTCTCCAATCTAGCAGCCTTCTCAAGCTGATGGGTTGTTCTTCATGACCATTTGTTCTTCTTGAAATATGAGGTAAAAAGGTGGTGGAAGCTATGGATGATATGGGTCAAGGATGGCTCATATAGAGCTATGGGTTCCTTGTAGGTGCATGAAAGGTGTGGAGAATGATAGGTTAGGCCAAATCACTTGGAGGAAGGTGAAGATGAAGATCAAAGTGTCTAACCTAGAGAGACTAGACAAAGAGTAGAAACTAGCATAATTTTGGCAGCATTTACTCATATAAATTGATCTTAAAAAAACATGAGCCAAAGCACCCTATTTATAGGAGATGGTGCCTTGGAGAGTAAGGAGCAAGGGTAGGATGGGGAATACATAAAAGAGGGGGCTGCTAGGGTGTTGACTAAAGGTCAATGCAGCCCCTTAGCATGCTTCTAGAAGGTAGGGCTACATTCCTACCCTAAAAGGCCTAGGTACAAGCTAAATTGTTAAATACACCCCCTATTGTGCTAAATGAACCCTACTCTACTAAAATTACAAATAAACTGAAATTAATTGATGCTCAGCTCCCATGGCTTGGGCTCTACTCCTTGTGGTCCTCTGAGGGGTCCTTGTGTAACATCTCGCCAAAATGCTTTTCATATTTATATAATGAAAATAAAGGTAAACAAATATATTGAAGTGAACATAATTATATATATGTAATGAAGTTTCTCCTCACAGGGAGTTTAATACATAATCGGTCAATTCCAAAACTTAAACAAAATACAGCAAAATAAAGAAAAACAGGCGATCTCCTGATAGAAAACAGAAAACGGCGATCTCCTAACAGATAAGGCGATCTCCTATCAGAAAACAGAAAAAGGGGTGATCGCCTAACAGAAACAGAAACAGGCGATCTCCTTCCGGCGACCCCTCACTGAGGAGCTCTACTTCCTGCAACATCATCTGCTCCCGTGTAAAATCATACACGATCATCACAGGTTTAAGAAAACATCCACAAACAAGAACACAGGGTAAGCTAGATATTTTAAAGAGAATTTAGATATGAAACTTTAAAATCAAGATAAAACAAATTTAAGACACTCACGTAAAATCCATCAATTTTCCCATTCATTTCACACACTTCACAATTTCATCAAGTGTTATTTGTTTCACATAAACATTCAAGTGTCTACCAATTTCAATGTTTCTCATTTCTCATGTCAGACTTCCACTGACTCATCACACACCGACTCTTGACACTACTTCCGGAACACTCGTGCGTTGAACTTAGCATCCAGAGACCTGCACCTGTCATACTTCATTGCTGTAATGTTCCCACAGCCATGCGCATCAACATAATCTCGATCTCAATCTCATCACTCTCACAGTATGATAGGGTTAATCCATATAACAGGTCAAGTCAGTTATCTTTCAAACGACTTACCCATATATATGGACCTCCTTCGACTCTCACCAACCGAATGACTTCATCTATGTGACTCCATCATATCAGCAGAGTCAGGATCGTCTCATTCACAGGATACTCACTGATCAATGCACCTCATAACTAATCTCAACACGGTATTTCCTTTCCTGAAAATACTATGTCTTGATCCCACATTCAAACATTCAACACATCATATAACACTTAAATGAACGATTTCCCATCACAGCAACAATCATTCCAAGGTTCAGACTTTAAAATATCACATTTCAATCTCAAACAATTTCAAACGACACTAAAACAGGGGATTTCGATAAACAACGCCAAAACCGGTGATCTCGTCCAAAAACAGGGGACTATGCAATAACAGTTGAAAACCGGCGACCACGTCGCCCCATCATCAAAATCATCTAATATAAGGTTTTTCGTTGAAAATAAGGCTAGCTTCCCTTACCTGGACTAGCGCAAAACACCAAGAGCTCCAAAAACCCACCGAAGCTTAAAGATGCTTTCACTCTGTTTTAGCGTCCCGGTCTGGAGAACTTGCAGAGAACCTCCCAGGTGTCCAAGGGCAGTCGTCGCTCGTCGTACTGGTGCTTGGGGATGTCTGAAATGCAGCGCGAAGGAGAGAAAAGAGAAGGATGAAGGTGAACTCAATCTTTCGCTCTTGAACTACTGCAACCTTCTTTGCCTCCCCGAAGTGGGTTTTTGAATCTACACTAACTTGTCCACACATGCTGCTGCCACCACCCACTTTGCAGGAAAGCCTGAGTGTACGTTTCCCTGAACAGTACGACCACGGTGTCTCTTGCGCATGCCAACTTTCTGATGTCACTATTCTGAACCACCCTTTTTGTCCACGTGGCGCGCGTGCAGGACGTTTCATGCTGGGAGTCTGTGTCCCACCTTATCTGTGTGAAACACGACATCGCGCGATAACCTTCAATCAATGACTCATCCTGGAAGACGACCGATCTCTCTCTGGAAGACGACCGATCTCTCTCTCTGGGAGACGACCGATGTCTCTCTCTAGGAGACGACCGATGTCTATTCTCGGCGACGCCCGCATGTCTCTCGTGCCCTGGCGATGCCCGCATGCCTCGCGCCCTGACGATGCCCGCATGCCTCTCGCGCCCCGGCGATGCCCGCATGCCTCTTGCGCCCTGGCGATGCCCGCATGCTTCGCGCCCTGGCGATTCCCGCATGCCTCTCGCGCCCTGACGATGTCCGCATACCTCGCGCCCTGGCGATGTCCGCATGGGTAGTCTAGGCGACAGGCGATTATGTACTAACCAGGCGATCTCATAGTCTTCTAAGCTACACTTTCCTCCCTTTTTATTTTAAATAAAAACATACTTAGAATTCATTTAAAATATATTCCTTTTATTCCAATTTAATTTTACAGGTCCTTACATTCTCCCCAACAAGAAAAATTTTCGTCCTCGAAAATTGAATTACAAGGAAAAGAGGTATGGATAAGCTTCTCTCATGGGTTCTTCTAACTCCCAAGTTGAATCACCCGATCTCTCATCCCACACCACTTTCACCATGTTGATGGTCTTGCCTCTGAGCTGTTTACTTTGCCGATCGTCAATCCTGACTGGTTTCGCTTCGAAGGACAAGTCATCCTTGATCTGCACATCGTCCACTTCCAACACATGACTAGGGTCTGCCATGTACTTCCTCAGCTGTGATACGTGAAAGACATTATGCAGATTCGCTAAATGGGGAGGTAGGGCGATCTCATAGGCCACTGGACCAATCCTCCTTAAGATCTGATATGGTCCCACGAACTTAGGGGACAACTTCTTTGATCTGATCGCCTGTCCTACACCCTTGGTTGGTGTCACTCTCATGAACACATGGTCTCCTGCAGCAAACTCCAAAGGTTTTCTCCTCTGATCTGCATAGGATTTCTGCCGGCTTTGAGAAGCTTTCATTCTGTCTTGTATCTGTTCCACCTTCTCGGTCGTCTGCTGAATCAACTCTGGTCCAACCAATACTGCTTCGCCCTCCTGGTACCAACATAAGGGACTTCTGCATTTCCTCCCATACAGGGCTTCATATGGTGCCATCCCAATACTGGCGTGGTAACTGTTATTATAAGTAAACTCTACCAGCGGCAACACCTCATCCCAACTTCCCAATTGATCCAAGACACACGTCCTCAGCAGATCTTCCAAGGACTGGATCGTTCTCTCTGACTGTCCATCTGTTTGAGGATGATATGCCGAGCTCATTCTCAACTTGGTTCCCAAGCAATCTTGTAAGGTCTGCCAAAACCGTGAAGTGAACCTGGGATCTCTATCCGAAACAATGCTGGAAGGAACTCCATGCAACCTTACAATTTCTCTGATGTACAGCTGTGCCAACTTGGCCATAGGCATCCTCATACTCACCGGAAGAAAGTGAGCACTCTTCGTCAGCCGATCAATGACGACCCATATTGCATCATGACCCTTTACCGATCTGGGTAAATGGGTAACAAAATCCATGGCAATGCTGTCCCATTTCCACTCAGGGATATCCAGTTGCTGTAACAACCCGCCAGGTCTTTGATGCTCTATCTTCGCCTTCTGACATGTTAAACAGGTTGTAACGTACTGGGCGATCTCTTTCTTCATGCCCGACCACCAAAATGACTCCTTCAAGTCATGGTACATCTTGTTCATGCCTGGATGTAGGCTAAGGCGACTCTGGTGACCTTCCTCTAGGATCATCTTCTTCAACTCTTCATTTGCAGGTATGCAAATTCTGCCATTAAATCTCAAGACCCCATCATCGCCCATCACAAAGTCTTTAGCCTGGTCGGTCCCTAGTGACTCCACAGTACGCTTCAGACTAGGGTCCTCCAACTACTTATCCTTTATCACTCCAAGGAAGTCATTAGTTATAGCCAGCTTACTACAACTAATGTGATTTACATGAAATTCTACCCCAAGGTTTAAGTCTCTGAATTGCTCGATCAGTTTCTGCTCTTCCATCATCATGGTGGCTACTTGTATTGATTTTCTACTCAAAGCATCTGCCACTACATTGGCCTTCCCTGGATGATACATGAGTTGAAAATCATAGTCCTTTAGAAACTCCATCCACCTTCTTTGTCTCATGTTTAGTTCCTTCTGATCGAACAGGTATTTAAGGCTCTTATGGTCACTGAACACCTGGAACCGAGCTCCATATAAATAGTGCCTCCAAATCTTCAAGGCAAACACCACAGTCGCCAACTCCAAATCATGAGTAGGATAGTTTCTCTCATGAACCTTGAGTTGCCTTGAAGCATATGCAACCACTCTTTTCTCTTGCATCAAAACACATCCCAAACCCTAATGTGAAGCATCACAGAAGACATCAAAAGGTCTTCCTACCTCTGGGATCACCAGCACTGGAGCACTAGTCAACCTTTCCTTTAGTTCCATGAAGCTCTGCTCACATCGGTCAGTCCAAGCAAAAGGTTGATCCTTGCGGGTCAGCTGTGTTAAAGGAGCCACTACCTTGGAAAAGTCCTCAATAAACCGCCGATAGTAGCCTGCTAAGCCCACAAAACTCCTTATCTCCGTAACTGTCTTAGGACGTTCCCACTGAAGCACTGCCTCCACTTTGGCTGGATCCACCGAGATCCCCCAGGCAGATATCACGTGTCCTAAGAAGTTGACTTCCTTCAGCCAGAACTCACACTTAGGGAACTTGGCATAGAGTTGCTTCTCCCTCAGAATCTCCAATACTGTCCTCAGATGTTCTTCATGTTCTTCCTCGATCCTTGAATAAATGAGTATGTCGTCTATGAAGACTACCACAAACTTATCCAAGAAAGGGCGAAAAATCCTATTCATGTAGTCCATGAACAGAGCTGGAGCATTTGTTACTCCAAACGGCATCACCACATACTCATAGTGCCCATAACGAGACCTAAATGCTGTCTTTTGAACATCTTTAGCTTTTACCAAAATTTGGTGGTACCCCGATCTCAGATCAATCTTTGAGAATACCGAGGCCCCATGTATTTGATCCATCAAATCATCAATTCTAGGTAGGGGGTACTTGTTCTTGATGGTCAACTTGTTCAACTGCCTGTAATCTATACACAGCCAAGACCCTCCATCCTTTTTCTTAACTAGGAGCACTGGAGCCCCCCATGGAGATACACTGGGTCTGATGAATTGTTTCTCCAACAACTCTTCCACTTGCTTCTTTAATTCTACCAACTCGGCTGGAGCCATCCTGTAAGGTGCCATTGACACTGGTCCAGCTCCAGGTACCAAATCAATAGAGAATTCCACTTCCCTCATAGGAGGTAATCCAGGTACTTCTTCTGGAAATACATCCATGAAATCTTTCACCACATGTATCCTGCTTACGTCCCCTTCATTCTCCACCTCCAACCGAGCTAGGATCATGAAGCACCTCGCTCCTTCTTCCAACACCGACCACCCTCGCTGAGCAGATATCACGTCTGACTCTTGGAGGTCTGGAAACGCTATCTTCTGACTACCGCAGTCTATGAGAACGTGATTGGCAGATAGCCAATCCATTCCCAAGATAACATCCAGGTCCTGAAGAGGTAGGCAGATCAAGTTCACTTTGAATCTGCGTCCCTCTACTATCACTGGACATTCGGGGCAAACTGTAGAGGTCAACACCTGTCCTGACGCAGGTGTAGAGACCAACAGTTCGAAAGGTAACTCCTTCACTAGAAGGCCCAACTCGGCTACACACAGGTTTGACACAAAGGAGTGTGTCGCTCTAGAATCAAACAAGGCTTTTACACCTCTACCAGCTATAAAACAAACACCTTGCACGAGGTTACCTGACTGAGACGCCTCCGCTCCTGTCATGGCAAACACTCTCCCTGCTGCCTGAGGTCTGCTGCCTTCCTTCCTCAACTGCTGAGGACCAACGGGTTGAGTCATCCTATTCCTGCTTGGGCAATCTCTAGAAATGTGCCCCATCTTTTGGCACGTGAAACATCTGGGTTTCCAAGGTTGTTGCTGCTGAAACTGGGATGACGCTGCTCCAGCTCGATGCGGTGGAGGTCTCGCATAGGGCTTGCTTTGTGGGTGCTGCACCTTGGCCTTCCCACTAGAAGAACCCCCTGGGTGTGACCTGATCACCCGAGAATCACCCTTTTCCAAGGTCTCCACCATCTTCGCATTCTCTACTAAGGCGTGAAATTCTATGATGCACATAGGGGCTATGGTCCTCTTCAGCCCATGCTTCAGCCCTTCTTCAAACTTCCTGCACCTCCAAGCCTCGGAGGTCGCCTGGGTATAAAATCGGGCGAGGTACTCAAACCGAGCAGCATAAGCATTCACTGACATATCCCTCTATTCCAACCTTAGGAACTCAGCTTCCTTCGCAAACTTTGCACTATCTGGGAAATATTTTTCCAGAAACCTCACCCTGAAGCTCTCCCAGTCTAACACTTCAGCTCTGGCTTCCATCATCTGCTGAGCTCCCATCCACCAGAACTCGGCTTCTCCAGATAGCAAATAGGTGGCGAACACCAACTTCTTCTCTTCAGGGCAGGAGGTCGCCCTAAAGATTTTCTCCAACTCTCTGACCCACTGATCTGCCTGATCAGGGGTAGCATTCCCACTGAACTTGGGTGGGTTGTGCCTCATGAACTCGGTCAGTCCCATCTGTTCCTGAGGCTGACCGACGTGGGAATTGGTTTCCGCAGACCGAGCAGTTTCCCAATGGTGCATTGCAGCTTGGTGATTCCCAATGGTTGGGGAGGGGTAGGAGGTCTACGTGCCATCTTCTTTGTTTCAGATTTTGAAACTATAGGTTTCTATATTCCCTACAACTACAAGAATGAGATCGATCAGAAATCAATTCATTCAGGAGGTAACATCTAGACCTTACAAAGGTCAACATCTCAAAGTCATTAAGAATTTGAGTTCATCGACAGAATCATGATGCTTATAACCTTAAGCAAAACACCAGAACAGCTACTGGTATACAACCATCAATCCAAACAACCACTTTCAATCAACTACAAAAACACTCAATAAAATGAAATAAATCACACCAGAATTCAATGTATGCTAAACATCAAACCTTTGGAATTAAGATTGAGAATCATCTCGATTCAGTTATGAGTGTGCACCCTCACTACTTTATCAAGATCCTCTCATTCTTAATACTAAGATTTTCAGTTAGGGCATATATTCACTAAAGCACACACAAAATTTCAATACAAAAACGTTTGAAAACCTTTCACTATAGTTGTTATTTGAAAACTCAAATAGATTTTATGAGCAGAAGAAACACAATGGATCCACAGCCCTCAGGTCATCCTAAGGACGAACTGCTCTGATACCATTAATGTAACATCCCGCCAAAATGCTTTTCATATTTATATAATGAAAATAAAGGTAAACAAATATATTGAAGTGAACATAATTATATATATGTAATGAAGTTTCTCCTCACAGGGAGTTTAATACATAATCGGTCAATTCCAAAACTTAAACAAAATACAGCAAAATAAAGAAAAACAGGCGATCTCCTGATAGAAAACACAAAACGGCGATCTCCTAACAGATAAGGCGATCTCCTATCAGAAAACAGAAAAAGGGGTGATCGCCTAACAGAAACAGAAACAGGCGATCTCCTTCCGGCGACCACTCACTGAGGAGCTCTACTTCCTGCAACATCATCTGCTCCCGTGTAAAAATCATACGCGATCATCACAGGTTTAAGAAAACATCCACAAACAAGAACACAGGGTAAGCTAGATATTTTAAAGAGAATTTAGATATGAAACTTTAAAATCAAGATAAAACAAATTTAAGACACCCACATAAAAACCATCAACTTTCTCATTCCCATCAAGTAATCACATATTTCACAATTTCCTCAAGAGTCTTTCAATTCACATAATTCATCAAGTGTCTACCAATTTCAATGTTTCTCATTTCTCACGTCAGACTTCCACTGACTCATCACACACCGACACTTGACACTACTTCCGGAAGACTCGTGCGTTGAACTTAGCATCCAGAGACCTGCACCTGTCATACTTCATTGTTGTAATGTTCCCACAGCCATGCGCATCAACATAATCTCGATCTCAATCTCATTACTCTCACAGTATGACAGGGTTAATCCATATAACAGGTCAAGTCAGTTATCTTTTAAACGACTTACCCATACATATGGACCTCCTTCGACTCTCACCAACCCAATGACTTCATCTATGTGACTCCATCATATCAGCAGAGTCAGGATCGTCTCATTCACAGGATACTCACTGATCAATACACCTCATAACTAATCTCAACACCGTATTTCCTTTCCTGAAAATACTATGTCTTGATCCCACATTCAAACATTCAACACATCATATAACACTTAAATGAACGATTTCCAATCACAGCAACAATCATTCCAAGGTTCAGACTTTAAAATATCACATTTCAATCTCAAACAATTTCAAACGACACTAAAACAGGGGATTTCGAAAAAAAAACGCCAAAACCGGCGATCTCGTCCAAAAACAGGGGATTATGCAATAACAGTTGAAAACCGGCGACCACGTCGCCCCATCATCAAAATCATCTAACGTAAGGTTTTCGTTGGAAATAAGGCTAGCTTCCCTTACCTGAACTTGCGCCAAAACACCAAGAGCTCCAACACCCACCGAAGCTTAAAGATGCCTTAACTCTACTTTAGTGTCCGGTTTGGAGAACTTGCAGAGAACTCCCCAGGTATCCAAGTGCAGTCATCGCTCGTCGTACAAGTGCTTGGGGATGTCTGAAATGCAGCGCGAAGGAGAGAAAAGAGAAGGATGAAGGTAGACTCACTCTGTCACTCTTGAACCACAACAACGTTCTCCCTCTCAGAAGTGGGTTTTTGAATCTAAACCAACTTGTCCATAAATGCCGCTGCCACCACCCACTCTGCAGGAAGGCTTGCGTGCACGCTTCCTTGAACAGTACGGCCACGTGTGTCTCTGCACATGCCAACTCTCTGATGTCACTCTTCTGAAACACCCTTTTTGTCTACGTGTCGCGCGTGCAGGACGTTTCATGCTGGGAGCTTGGGTCCCACCTTATCTGTGTGAAACACGACATCGCGCGATAACCTTCCACCGATGACTCATCCTGAAGGACGACCGATGTCTCTCTCTGGAAGACGACCGATGTCTCTCTCTGGGAGACGACCGTTGTCTCTCTCTGGGAGATGACCGATGTCTCTCTCTGGGAGACGACCGATGTCTATCCCTGGTGACGCCCGCATGCCTCTCGCGCCCTGGCGATGTCCGCATGTCTCTCGCGCCCCGGCGATGTGTAAGAACCTAGAAAATTATATTGGAATAAAAGTGATATATTTTAAATGAATTCTAAGTATATTCTTATTTAAAATATAAAGGAAGGGAAGTATAGCTTAAAAGTCTACGAGATCGCCGAAATTGAAAGAGTAGGCGATCTCCGACTTCTCTGGCACATGATCGCCTGTCGCTTTGATTTCACCTAAACGCCAATCGCCTGTAGTGTACCTAGTCGCCTGTCGCCTAGAGTACACATGATCGCCGAAACTACACTTAGTGTGTAGTCAAGATGTTGGATCAACCATAGTGGGTTCCCAAAAACCACGTGCGTCAAGGTGTGGGTTAAGCCTTAGACACGCGGTGCATGCGAAGCTCTATGCTTGAGTATAGGAGATCGTCCTTAGTGTTGCATGCATGGGCGCACGAGGGCAAGTGCCAATCTACCCTTGGAAATGTGAAGCTACCGACGTCACCGAGTCATGTGGAGATGATACCTTGGACGTAACATAGTGGAATGGAGAACCTTCAGGAAGGCGAGGTGTGTCGTCGGGCATCGCCGGGGCGCGAGGCATGCGGGCATCGCCAGGGCGCGAGGCATGCGGACATCGCCGGGGCGCGAGGCATGCGGGCATCGCCAGGGCGCGAGGCATGCGGGCATCGCCGGGGCGCGAGGCATGCGGGCATCGCCAGGGCGCGAGGCATGCGGGCATCGCCAGGGCGTGAGGCATGCAGACATCGCCGGGGCGCGAGGCATGCGGGCATCGCCGGGGCGCGAGGCATGCGGGCATCGCCAGGGCGCGAGGCATGCGGGCATCGCCAGGGCGCGGGGCATGCGGGCATCGCCAAAGAGAGACATCGGTCGTCCTCCAGGATGAGTCATCGGTGGAGAGTCTTCACGCAAGAGGTCATCGGTGGAAGGTTATCGCGCGATGTCGAGTTGTACGTAGAGAAGGTGGGACCCAGACTCCCAGCATGAGACGCGCAGCACGCGCGACACGTAGACAAAAAGTGTTGGTTGAGAACAGTGACATCAGAATGTTGGCATGCACAAGAGACAACAGTGGTCGTACTGTTCAGAGCAGTGGTTGGCATGCACAAGAGACAACAGTGGTCGTACTGTTCAGTGAAACGTACACTCAGACTTCCCTGCAGAGTGGGTGGTGGCAGCTGCTTTTGTGGACAAGTTGGTTTAAGAGGCAAGAACCCACTTCTGAGAGGAGGAAAAACGTTGCAGTTATCCAAAGAGCGAAAAAGTGAGTTACCTCCCTTCTCCTCCATTTCTCTCCTTCGCGCTGCGATTCGGGCACCTTCACACAAGAGTACGACGAGCGACGGCCACCATTAGAACACCTGGGAAGTTCTCTGCAAGTCCTTCAAACCAGACGCAAAAACAGAGCCAAGGCGTTCTTCAAGCTTCGTTGGATTTAGGAGCTCTTGGTATTTTGCGCAAGTCCAGGTAAGGGAAGCTAGCCTTCATTTTCAATACAAGTCATAGATTAGCTGTTCCTGAAGTGAGGGCGACGTGGTCGCCGGTTTCGTTTTCATCTTCGTGAATGCTCTGTTCTATGTGTTTGGGCGACGTGGTCGCCGGTTTTAAATGCAGATTTCGAAATCCCCTTCTTTTGAATCAGATCGCCGGTTTTGGCGTTGTTTTACGAACTCCCCTGTTTTTGGTGTGGGTTGAGACTGTTTTGAGATTTAAATGTGATATACGAAAATCTGAATCCTTGGCATGAGTTTTATTGTGACTGAAATTGTTCATTAAGTGTTGTATGATGTGTGAAATGTTGTGAATGTGGGATCAAGGCATAGTATTTTCAGGAAAGAAAATACCGTGTAAGATCGTGTGTAATGTGTATTGACTAGGGGCTCGTCGAGAAGGAGATATCCTGACTCTACTGAGATAATGGAATCACGTAGATGAAGTTATTCAGTGGGTGAGAGTCGAAGGAGGTTCATACGTATGGGCGTCTCGTGTGAAAAAGAACGAGCTCGGCCTGTTATATGAATTTACCCTGTCATACCGGAAGAGTTATGATATTGAGATTGTGGTTATGTGCACAGCTGTGGGAACTTTACAGCAATGTGGTATGACAGGTGCAGATCTCTGAGCCTGAGTTAACGCACGAGTCATCCGGAAGTAGAGTCATGTGTCTATGTATTGTGAGTCAGTGGAAAGTCTGACGTGAGAAATGAGGAGCATTGTATTTTTGATAGACACTTGATGCATTGTGTGACTTGAACGACTCTCGAGGAATTGTGAAATATGTGTTTTGCTTGATAGTCATGTGGGAAGAATGAGAAAGCTGATGGTTTTACGTGGGTGCCTTAAATTGATTTTTTTTATCTTGATTTTTAAGTTCATATTTAAACTCTCCTTAAAATATCTAGCTTACCCTGCATTTTCGTTTTGTGGGTGTTCTTCTTAAAACTTGCGATGATCGTGTATAATTTGCACGGGAGCAGATGACGTTACAGGAAGTTGAGATCGCCGGTTTGATAGGAGATCGCCTGGCTGATAGGAGATCGCCTGCCTGATAGGAGATCGCCCTTTCGTAGGGAGATCGCCTGTTCGTCTATTTTGTTGTATTTTGTTTAAGTGTTGAAAACATTTGACTGGTCATGTATTAAACTCCCTAAGAGGAGCAACTTCATTACTTATATATATTATCATGTACTCTTCGATATTATTTGTTTACCTTTATTTTCATTATACATGTATGTATGGTTTTATTTTGACGGGATGTTACATTAATGGTATCAGAGCAGTTCGTCCTTAGGATGACCTGAGGGCTGTGGATCCATTGTGTTTCTTCTGCTCATAAAAGTTATTTGAGTTTTTTAAATAACAACTATAGTGAAAGGTTTTCAAACGTTTTGTATTGAAATTTTGTGTGTGCTTTAGTGAAGGTATGCCGTAACTGAGAATCTTAGTAGTAAGGGTGAGAAGATCTTGATGAAGTAGTGAGGGTGCACACTCATAACTGGATCGAGATGCTTCTCAATCTTAATTCCAAAGATTTGATGTTTAGCATACATTGAATGCTGATGTGATTTAGTTCATTTTATTGAGTGTTCTTGAAATTGACTGAAAGTGGTTGTTTGGATTGATGGTTGTAATACCTGTGGCTGTTCTAGTATTTTGCTTGAGATTCTAAGTATTACGATTATGTTGATAAGCTCAAATTCTTGATGACTTTGAGATGCTGACCTTTGTAAGGTCTAGATGTTACCTCCTGAATGAATTGATTTCTTATCGACCTCATTCTTGTAGTTGTAGGGAATATAGAAAACTCATAGTTTCAAGATCCGAAACGAAGAGTGATGGCACGTAGACCTCCTACCCCTCCCCAACCTTCTTCTGAAATGGGTCAGATCGCCAAGGCCATCGAGATGATGGCAAGTGCCATCCAGCAGCAGAACGCGGCGATGTCTCAAAATCACCAAGCTACAATGCAGCATTGGGAGACCGCCAGATCGGCTGCAACGACCCCCAACGTCGGTCCGTCTCAGGAGCAGATGGGACTGACCGAGTTCCTCAGGCACAACCCACCTAAGTTCAGTGGGAACGTTACCCCTGATCAAGCAGATCAGTGGGTCAGGGGGTTAGAGAAAATATTCAGGGCGACCTCCTGCCCTGAAGATAAGAAGCTAGTGTTTGCCACATATCTTCTGTCTGGAGAAGCTGAGTTCTGGTGGATGGGAACTCAGCAGATGATGGAGGCCCGAGAGGAAGTGATGGATTGGGAGAGTTTCAGGGTGAGGTTCCTGGAGAAATACTTCCCAGATAGCGCAAGATTTGCGAAGGAAGCTGAGTTCCTGAGGTTGGAGCAAGGGGATATGTCTGTGAATGCCTATGCTGCTCGATTCGAGTACCTCGCCCGGTTTTATACCCAAGCCACCTCTGAGGCTTGGAGGTGTAGGAAATTTGAAGAGGGACTGAAGCACGGGCTGAAGAGGACCATAGCCCCGATGTGCATCAGGGAATTCCACGCCTTAGTGGAAAAGGCGAAGATGGTAGAGACTCTAGAAAAGGGTGAGTCTCGGGTGATCAGGTCCCACCCAAGGGGTTCCTCCAATGAGAAGGCAAGGGTGCAGCAACAGCAGTATAAGCCTTATACGAGACCTCCACAGCATAGGGCGAGGGCAGCACCGCCCCAGTCTCATCAGCAACAAACCTGGAAACCCAAATGTTTCCATTGTGGAGGACCACACACCGCCAATGCATGCTTCAAGAGGAGTTCAGAGAAGAGGTGTTACACCTGCCAAAAGACGGGGCACATGGCTAGAGAGTGCCCTAACCGGAATGGGGCGACTCAACCCAGTGGTTCTCAGCAGATGAGGAACGAAGGCAGCAGACCTCAGGCAACAGGGAGGGTGTTTGCCAAGTCCGGAGCTGAGGCGTCCCAATCAGGTAACCTTGTGCAGAGTGTTTGCTTTATAGCTGATAGAGGTGTAAAAGCTTTGTTTGATTCTGGAGCGACACACTCCTTTGTGTCAAACCTGTGTGTAGCCGAGTTGGGCCTTGTAGTGAGGGAGTTACCTTTCGAACTGTTGGTCTCTACACCTGCGTCAGGGCAGGTGTTGACTTCCACAGTTTGCCCTGAATGTCCAGTGATAGTAGAAGGACGCAGATTCAAAGTGAACTTGATCTGCCTACCTCTTCAGGACCTGGATGTTATCCTGGGAATGGATTGGCTAGCTGCCAATCACGTCCTCATAGACTGCGGTAGTCAGAAGATAACGTTTCCAGACCTCCCCGAGGCAGATGTGATATCTGCTCAACGAGGGCGGTCAGAGTTGGAAGGAGGAGCGAGGTGCTTCGTGATGCTAGCTCGGTTGGAGGTGAAGAATGAAGGGGACGTAAACAGAATACACGTGGTGAAAGATTTCACGGATGTATTTCCAGAAGAGGTACCTGGGTTACCCCCTAAGAGAGAAGTGGAATTCTCTATTGATTTGGTACCTGGGGCTGGACCAGTGTCTATGGCGCCCTACAGGATGGCACCAGCCGAGTTGGTGGAATTAAAGAAGCAAGTGGAAGAGTTGCTGGAGAAACAATTCATCAGGCCCAGTGTATCTCCATGGGGAGCTCCAGTGCTCCTAGTCAAGAAGAAGGATGGAGGGTCTCGGTTGTGTATAGACTACAGGCAGTTGAACAAGTTGACCATCAAGAACAAGTACCCCCTACCTAGGATTGATGATTTGATGGATCAAATACATGGGGCCTCGGTGTTCTCCAAGATTGATCTGAGATCGGGGTACCACCAAATTTTGGTAAAAGCTGAGGATGTTCAAAAGACAGCTTTTAGGTCTCGTTATGGGCACTATGAGTATGTGGTGATGCCGTTTGGAGTGACCAATGCTCCAGCCCTGTTCATGGACTACATGAATAGGATTTTTCGTCCTTTCTTGGATAAGTTTGTAGTAGTCTTCATTGATGACATCCTCATTTATTCAAGGACCGAAGAAGAACATGAAGGGCATCTAAGGATAGTGTTGGAAATCCTGAGGGAAAAGCAACTCTATGCCAAGTTCTCCAAATGTGAGTTCTGGTTGAAGGAGGTCAACTTCTTAGGACACGTGATATCTGCTCGAGGGATCTCAGTGGATCCAGCCAAGGTTGAAGCAGTGCTGCAGTGGGAACGTCCCAAGTCGGTCACTGAGATAAGGAGCTTTGTGGGTCTGGCGGGCTACTATCGAAGGTTCATTAAGGATTTTTCCAAGGTAGTGGCTCCTTTGACTCAATTGACGCGCAAGGACCAACCTTTTGCTTGGACCGACCAATGTGAGCAGAGTTTCGTGGAGCTAAAGGAGAGGTTGACTAGTGCTCCAGTGCTGGTGATCCCCGATGTTGGAAAACCTTTTGATGCCTACTGTGATGCTTCACATCAGGGCTTAGGATGCGTCTTGATGCAAGAGAAGAGAGTGGTTGCATATGCTTCAAGGCAACTCAAGGTGCACGAGAGAAACTACCCTACTCATGATTTGGAATTGGCAGCGGTGGTGTTCGCCTTGAAGATTTGGAGGCACTATCTGTATGGAGCTCGGTTCCAGGTGTTCAGTGACCATAAGAGCCTGAAATACCTGTTTGATCAGAAGGAACTAAACATGAGGCAAAGAAGGTGGATGGAGTTCCTAAAGGACTACGATTTTCAACTCATGTATCATCCAGGGAAGGCCAATGTAGTGGCAGATGCATTGAGTAGGAAATCAATACAAGTTGCCACTATGATGATGGAAGAGCAGAAGCTGATCGAGCAGTTCAGAGACTTAAACCTTGGGGTAGAATTTCACGTGAATCACATTAGTTGTAGTAAGCTGGCTATAACTAATGACTTCCTTGGGACGTTAAGGGATAGGCAATTGGAGGACCCTAGTCTGAAGCGCACTGTGGAGTCGCTAGGGACAGATCAGGCTAGAGACTTTGTGATGGGCGATGATGGGATCTTGAGATTTAATGGCAGAATTTGCATCCCTGCAAATGATGAGTTGAAGAAGATGATCCTAGAGGAAGGTCACAAGAGTCGCCTTAGCCTACACCCGGGCATGAATAAGATGTACCATGACTTGAAGGAGTCATTTTGGTGGTCGGGCATGAAGAAGGACATTGCCCAGTATGTTACTACCTGCTTGACGTGTCAGAAGGCAAAGGTAGAACATCAAAGACCTGGCGGGTTGTTACAGCAACTGGATATCCCTGAGTGGAAATGGGACAGCATTGCCATGGATTTTGTCACCCATTTACCCAGAGCGGTGAAGGGTCATGATGCAATCTGGGTCATAGTAGATCGGCTAACAAAGAGTGCCCACTTCCTCCCAGTAAATATGAAGATGCCCATGGCCAAGTTGGCACAGCTGTACATCAAGGAGATTGTGAGGTTGCATGGAGTGCCTTCCAGCATCATTTCGGATAGAGATCCCAGGTTCACTTCACGGTTTTGGTAGACCTTACAAGATTGCTTGGGAACTAAGTTGAGGATGAGCTCTGCATATCATCCTCAAACAGATGGGCAGTCTGAGAGAACAATTCAGTCCTTAGAAGATCTGCTGAGGACGTGTGTCTTGGATCAATTGGGAAGCTGGGATGAGGTGTTGCCGCTGGTGGAGTTTACCTATAATAACAGTTACCACGCCAGTGTTGGGATGGCACCATATGAAGCCCTGTATGGGAGAAAATGCAGAACTCCCTTATGTTGGTACCAGGAGGGCGAAGCAGTCTTGGTTGGACCAGAGTTGATTCAGCAGACAACCGAGAAGGTGAAACAGATACAAGGCAGTATGAGAGCTTCTCAAAACCGACAGAAGTCCTATGCAGATCAGAGGAGAAGACCTTTGGAGTTTGCTGCTGGAGACCATGTGTTCATGAGAGTAACACCAACCAAGGGCGTAGGAAGGGCAATCAGATCTAAGAAATTGTCCCCTAAGTTCGTGGGACCATATCAGATCTTAAGGAGGATTGGTCCTGTAAGGACCTGGAAAATCTTATTGGAATAAAAGTGATATATTTTAAGTAAATTCTAAGTATGTTTTTATTTAAAATAAAAATGAAGGAAAGCGTAGTTAGAAAGCCTTGAGATCGCCTGGAGCATGATCGCCAGGGCGCGAGGCATGCGGACATCGCCAGGGCGCGAGGCATGCGGGCATCGCCAGGGCGCGAGAGACATGCGGACATCGCCAGGGCGCGAGAGGCATGCGGACATCGCCAGGGCGCGAGAGACATACGGGCATCGCCAGGGCGCGAGATACATGTGGGCTTTGCCCAGGCGCGAGAGTCATGCAGGTGTCGCCAAGAGGAGACCTCGGTCGGTCTCCAGGAGGAAGAGACCTCGGTCGGTCTCCAGGAGGAAGAGACCTCGGTCGGTCTCCAGGAAGAGAGGGACATCGGTCGTCTTCCAGAAAGAGACATCGGTCGTCCTCCAGGATGGGTCATCGGTGGATTGTCACCGCGCGAGAGGTCATCGGCGAAAGGTTATCGCGCGATGTCGCGTTTCACGCAGATGAAGTGGGGCCCTGGTTTCCAGGACGAACGTGCTGCATGTGCGACATGTAGGCAGTGAAAGTCCTGCAGGAGCAGTAGCTCCATGTGCGCAGAGACGCCACGTGGCCATACTGTCAGGTTGCACTGAATTCGAGGAAGAAAACCCACCAAGGAGGGTTAGTTAGAGAATAGGTAATAATGGCTACATGGCAGGCCTAGGTTCCTAGTGTCAGAATACACCGCCTCTTAGGGAGTATAAAAAACGCAGTGAGAGTATGAAAGGTGACAGAGTAAGTTCACCTTCAGCTTTCTCTTTTCTCTCCTTTGCACTGCGACTCAGAAATTCCAGGCACCAGTTAAATTACCAGCGATTGCCAAAGAGCATTTGAGAAGGGTCTCTGCAAGTTTTACCAATTAGAACGCTTAGGCAGAGTTCAGGCATCCTTTACGTTCGGCGGTTTAGAGCTTAAAGTGAGATTTCACGCTGATCCAGGTAAGGGAAGCTAATCTTTTTCCAACGATAACTGGATATTTAATGTTTGAAATGGTAGGGCGACATGGTCGCCGGTTTTACTTCGATTTCAAGGTGTTTTTGATGTTGTAAGGGAAGCTAGTCTTTTTCCAACGATAACTGGATATTTGATGTTTGTGATGATAAGGCGACGTGGTCGCCGGTTTTTACTTCGTTTTCACGGTGTTTGATGTTGAAATATGAGATGTTTATGATAACAGTTCTGTTTGAATGCTGGGGGCGACGTGGTCGCCGGTTTTTCATCTGTTATTGATATATTCCCTGTTTTATGCTGTTTTAAAAGTGTTTGAGATTTTAAATGTGGTTTTTCGAAAATCTGAACCTTGGTATGAATTTTGCTGTGATTGAAATCGTTCGTTGAAGTATCATGTGATGTGTTGAATGTTGTGATTGTGGATCGAGGCATAGTATTTTCAGGAAAGGAAATACCGTGTAAGATCTGTGTAGGATGTGTATTGATCAGTGAGTGTCCTGGTGTAATGAGACGATCCTGACTCTACTGAGGTAATGAAATCACATAGAAGAAGTTACTCAGTTGTGGAGAGTCGAAGGAGGTCATACGTATGGGTGTCTCGTGTGAAACAGAACGAGTTCGGCCTGTAGTATGGATTTACCCTGTCATGCTGTGATAATGATGATATTGAGATTGTGTAATGCGCATGGCTGAGGGCACTTTCCAGCCTTTTAGCATGACAGGTGCATGTCTCAGGACGCTAAGTTCAATGCACGAGTCTCCGGAAATAGTGGTCAAGTGTCTGGTGTGATGAGTCAGTGGAAAGTCTGACGTGAGAAATGAGAAATTGAATTAATAAGACACTTGATTGCTGATGTGAATTGAAATACTCTGGATTGATTTGTGAAATATGGGATTTCTGATAGTCTTGTGGAATATGGAAATGTGATGGCTGATACTGTTATGGTTCGTGGATGTTGTGAAGTTCTTATGTATGCTCTTGATTTAAATGTTTTCTTAAATATATAGCTTACCCTGTATTTTGTTTCTGTGGCTGTTTTTCTTAAACCTGTGATGATCGTGTAACTTTACACGGGAGCAGATGATGTTGCAGGAAGTGGATTTCCCCTGTGAGTGATCGCCGTATGTGGTCGCCGGTTTTCTGTTCTTGTTGGGCGATCGCCCCCTTTTACTATTTTCTGATAGGCGATCTCCGTTTTCTGTTAGGAGATCGGTAGTTTTGTATTTTTGCTGTTTTCTTTATGTTTAAGTTTTGTACTAAACTCCCTGCGAGGAGAACTCCTTGTATATATATATACAATTATGTTTATTTCAATATATTCGTTTTACCATTATTTCATATTACGAAAATGCAAAAATGCGAAATGTATATTGGAGGGATGTTACAAGAGATCGCCGTTTTTTTTATCTCTTGGTGGTGATCGCCGGTTTTATGTCCTGTATCAGATCGCCTGTTTTGGGGCCTTCTGTTACCAGATCGCCGGTTCATGTATGGAGATCGCCGGTCTTGTAGTTTTGATTGAATTTCATTAAATTTGTAAGCATTTTGACTGGTTATGTATTAAACTCCATGAGAGGAGTAAGTTCATTACTTATATATATATATATTACCATGTACTCTTCAATATTAATTGTGTACCTTTATTTTCATTATACATGTATGTCTAGTTTTATTTTGGCGGGATGTTACAGGTCCTGTTGCTTATGAGATCGCCCTACCTCCCCATTTAGCGAATCTGCACAATGTCTTTCACGTGTCACAGCTGAGGAAGTACATGGCAGACCCTAGTCATGTGCTGGGAGTGGACGATGTGCAGATTAGGGATGACTTGTCCTTTGAAGCAAAACCAGTTAGAATCGACGACCGGCAGAGTAAACAGCTCAGAGACAAGACCATCAACATGGTGAAAGTGGTGTGGGATGAGAGATCGGGTGATTCAACTTGGGAGTTAGAAGAACCCATAAGGGAAGCCTATCCATACCTCTTTTCCTTGTAATCCAATTTTCGGGGACGAAAATTTTTCTTGTTGGGGAGATTGTAAGAACCTAGAAAATTATATTGGAATAAAAGTGATATATTTTAAATGAATTCTAAGTATATTCTTATTTAAAATATAAAGGAAGGGAAGTATAGCTTAAAAGTCTACGAGATCGCCGAAATTGAAAGAGTAGGCGATCTCCGACTTCTCTGGCACATGATCGCCTGTCGCTTTGATTTCACCTAAACGCCAATCGCCTGTAGTGTACCTAGTCGCCTGTCGCCTAGAGTACACATGATCGCCGAAACTACACTTAGTGTGTAGTCAAGATGTTGGATCAACCATAGTGGGTTCCCAAAAACCACGTGCGTCAAGGTGTGGGTTAAGCCTTAGACACGCGGTGCATGCGAAGCTCTATGCTTGAGTATAGGAGATCGTCCTTAGTGTTGCATGCATGGGCGCACGAGGGCAAGTGCCAATCTACCCTTGGAAATGTGAAGCTACCGACGTCACCGAGTCATGTGGAGATGATACCTTGGACGTAACATAGTGGAATGGAGAACCTTCAGGAAGGCGAGGTGTGTCGTCGGGCATCGCCGGGGCGCGAGGCATGCGGGCATCGCCAGGGCGCGAGGCATGCGGACATCGCCGGGGCGCGAGGCATGCGGGCATCGCCAGGGCGCGAGGCATGCGGGCATCGCCGGGGCGCGAGGCATGCGGGCATCGCCAGGGCGCGAGGCATGCGGGCATCGCCAGGGCGTGAGGCATGCAGACATCGCCGGGGCGCGAGGCATGCGGGCATCGCCGGGGCGCGAGGCATGCGGGCATCGCCAGGGCGCGAGGCATGCGGGCATCGCCAGGGCGCGGGGCATGCGGGCATCGCCAAAGAGAGACATCGGTCGTCCTCCAGGATGAGTCATCGGTGGAGAGTCTTCACGCAAGAGGTCATCGGTGGAAGGTTATCGCGCGATGTCGAGTTGTACGTAGAGAAGGTGGGACCCAGACTCCCAGCATGAGACGCGCAGCACGCGCGACACGTAGACAAAAAGTGTTGGTTGAGAACAGTGACATCAGAATGTTGGCATGCACAAGAGACAACAGTGGTCGTACTGTTCAGAGCAGTGGTTGGCATGCACAAGAGACAACAGTGGTCGTACTGTTCAGTGAAACGTACACTCAGACTTCCCTGCAGAGTGGGTGGTGGCAGCTGCTTTTGTGGACAAGTTGGTTTAAGAGGCAAGAACCCACTTCTGAGAGGAGGAAAAACGTTGCAGTTATCCAAAGAGCGAAAAAGTGAGTTACCTCCCTTCTCCTCCATTTCTCTCCTTCGCGCTGCGATTCGGGCACCTTCACACAAGAGTACGACGAGCGACGGCCACCATTAGAACACCTGGGAAGTTCTCTGCAAGTCCTTCAAACCAGACGCAAAAACAGAGCCAAGGCGTTCTTCAAGCTTCGTTGGATTTAGGAGCTCTTGGTATTTTGCGCAAGTCCAGGTAAGGGAAGCTAGCCTTCATTTTCAATACAAGTCATAGATTAGCTGTTCCTGAAGTGAGGGCGACGTGGTCGCCGGTTTCGTTTTCATCTTCGTGAATGCTCTGTTCTATGTGTTTGGGCGACGTGGTCGCCGGTTTTAAATGCAGATTTCAAAATCCCCTTCTTTTGAATCAGATCGCCGGTTTTGGCGTTGTTTTACGAACTCCCCTGTTTTTGGTGTGGGTTGAGACTGTTTTGAGATTTAAATGTGATATACGAAAATCTGAATCCTTGGCATGAGTTTTATTGTGACTGAAATTGTTCATTAAGTGTTGTATGATGTGTGAAATGTTGTGAATGTGGGATCAAGGCATAGTATTTTCAGGAAAGAAAATACCGTGTAAGATCGTGTGTAATGTGTATTGACTAGGGGCTCGTCGAGAAGGAGATATCCTGACTCTACTGAGATAATGGAATCACGTAGATGAAGTTATTCAGTGGGTGAGAGTCGAAGGAGGTTCATACGTATGGGCGTCTCGTGTGAAAAAGAACGAGCTCGGCCTGTTATATGAATTTACCCTGTCATACCGGAAGAGTTATGATATTGAGATTGTGGTTATGTGCACAGCTGTGGGAACTTTACAGCAATGTGGTATGACAGGTGCAGATCTCTGAGCCTGAGTTAACGCACGAGTCATCCGGAAGTAGAGTCATGTGTCTATGTATTGTGAGTCAGTGGAAAGTCTGACGTGAGAAATGAGGAGCATTGTATTTTTGATAGACACTTGATGCATTGTGTGACTTGAACGACTCTCGAGGAATTGTGAAATATGTGTTTTGCTTGATAGTCATGTGGGAAGAATGAGAAAGCTGATGGTTTTACGTGGGTGCCTTAAATTGATTTTTTTTATCTTGATTTTTAAGTTCATATTTAAACTCTCCTTAAAATATCTAGCTTACCCTGCGTTTTCATTTTGTGGGTGTTCTTCTTAAAACTTGCGATGATCGTGTATAATTTGCACGGGAGCAGATGACGTTACAGGAAGTTGAGATCGCCGGTTTGATAGGAGATCGCCTGGCTGATAGGAGATCGCCTGCCTGATAGGAGATCGCCCTTTCGTAGGGAGATCGCCTGTTCGTCTATTTTGTTGTATTTTGTTTAAGTGTTGAAAACATTTGACTGGTCATGTATTAAACTCCCTAAGAGGAGCAACTTCATTACTTATATATATATTATCATGTACTCTTCGATATTATTTGTTTACCTTTATTTTCATTATACATGTATGTATGGTTTTATTTTGACGGGATGTTACACGATGTCCGCATGCCTCGCGCCCTGGCGATGTCCGCATACCTCGCGCCCTGGCGATGTCCGCATATAGTCTAGGCGACAGGCGATTATGTACTAACCAGGCGATCTCATAGTCTTGTAAGCTACACTTTCCTCCCTTTTTATTTTAAATAAAAACATACTTAGAATTCATTTAAAATATATTCCTTTTATTCCAATTTAATTTTACAGGTCCTTACACATATCACTAAAGAGGAGCTGGATTAAAGATTTAAGGTTGAATAACCTAAGGAGACAAAGCAAGGGACAGCAGCAACCTCATTGAAAAATACACAAATATACACAAAGGAGCTACAAGTGAAGGAGTGCATAGAATAGGACTTTAAATTTTTGTGCATCAAAATTTGTTGACCTAATTTCTTTGTATTTCTTTGAGTTGTAATTTTCAAGGACATTGATTAATTAGTGGATTAATACGTCTTAGACGGTGAGTGTGTCTTCAAGGTTCCAAAGTGCCAAGAAGCCTCACCTTAGGATTCAACTAGTTTTAAAAGCTTTCTAGATAGCAATTTTCATTTGTGTTTTATTGCTTTATATAGTTTTTCTTGCATAAAAATTTTGTTTTCATCTTTGAATGTGCTCTAAGTAAATTGCTTAGAGAAAGGTTTGTGAAAGTGTTGTGGGACAGTATCTGGCTAAGGAAAGACTTGGTACTTAAGTGATCCAAGTGATCCACCTCCCTTTCCTGGGAAATTACCTACTTCACTCCACCTATCTTTCTTTTTGAAAATTACTTTTATCACAAACCCTAAACATGTCTACTCATTCTTCTAGTCATAGTGAAAGTGATAGGAAATCCACAAAATCTCTTTTGAAACAATTGGCTAGAGATTTTCAATCATGTTCCTGCCGGTTGACTCTGCGTCAGCTGACTTCTGCGGCCGCCACACACCTCCTTCCTCACCTAGTCTGTGCTGGTATGATCGCACCTGCAAAAGAGAAAGGGGGGCGCCCTCGCGGCCGTTTGCACTCCGACGCTCAAGTCAGAACGGGGCAAGAAACATCAAAGTCTGAATTTCTCTCTGTGTTTAGGTCTAGAATTGCGTACCTTTGTGAAGCATGTTACTGTTCCTTATATACCTCGGGTTTTCTGCGCCGCTAACCCTAATTAGGGTTTATTGCGCTGCTGGACACACTTAGGGTTTACTGGAATGCCCCTGCGCCACCCTTACCCAGTCTTTGGGATAACCTAGCACATAGGGTTTCCTTCTCTGGAGTGCGAACTCTAACAGGATCAACACCTGTTCTGGGAGGGCCTTCACTGTTCACGTGCCATGCATGTAGCCTTCGTGATTCGGGACTCTCTTTACCTCTGGGAATATTTACTAATAATCTGCGGAGCAGGCGATGACCGATCACCCATCTCTCTGTGGAGCAGGCGATGACCGATCACCCATCTCCCTGTGGAGCAGGCGATGACCGATTACTCATCTCCCTACGGAGCAGGCGATGACCGATCACCTCTGATGGGGTCTACTCCACGTGGCTTTGGCCCATGCTGTGGGACCCATCTGACGTCCGAGGACCGATCAGTACACAAGCCCCCCAGTCTCAAGCTGTTAACTTGTTTCAGCGAAGAGACTAAGTCATTGACTCCTTTACTACCTGCTCTCGGTGCTCGAGGACCAGCATTTGGCATCATCGCCAGGAACTCTTCTGATCTGGTACTCGCCGAATTATCTTTAGGCGATTTCCTTTCTCTTACTCTTCTCGATCCACGTGTCCTCCTCAAGCACGCCTCTCACCTCAGCCTCGCTTTAAGAAGTCGAGGGCGAGGTCTTTCCTATCTCGCCTCACTTGCTCAAAGGCAAGGAGGTCTTCTTTCTCGCCTGCACTTGCTCCCAGGCAAGGAGGTCTTCCTCTGTTGCCTCAGCCTCGCTGTAAGGAGACGAGGTGAGGACTTTATATCCTCTCGCCTCAGCCTCGCTGTAAGAAGACGAGGTGAGGACTTTCTTATCTTCTCGCCTCAGCCTCGCTGTAAAAAGACGAGGTGAGGACTTTCTTATCTTCTCGCCTCAGCCTCGCTGTAAAAAGACGAGGTGAGGACTTTATATCCTCTCGCCTCAGCCTCGCTGTAAGAAGACGAGGTGAGGACTTTCTACATCTTGCCTCAGCCTCGCTGTAAGAAGACGAGGTGAGGACTTTTATCATCTTGCCTCAGCCTCGCTGTAAGAAGACGAGGTGAGGACTTTTATCATCTTGCCTCAGCCTTGCTGTAAGAAGACGAGGTGAGGACTTTTATCATCTGGTCATTCACGTGTCACCATCTAGAGTACCTGCAGCTAAAACGCTACTCTCACCTTGATCCTGCGACTAAGTTATCCACACAGGGAGTGGCTTAGGGCACAGGCTACTCTGGGCACAACCTTAACCTGGCGACCTGGTTAACACTGGGTATCACAGCTCACACAAGTCTTCTCAAACACTCGGCGATGTGCTCCTTTCGGCGACTTGCTGACAACCTGATCTCCTGATCCTCACACCCAGCGATCATGTGAACACCCGGCGATGTGAATACCTGCAGGCGATAGGCGACCACTTATATCTTCGCGCACATGGCGATAGGCGATCACTTATATCTTCGCACATGGCGATAGGCGATCACTTATATCTTCACACATGGCGATAGGCGATTACTTATATCTTCCCACATATGGCGATAGGCGATCACTTATATCTTCGCTGAATGCCTCCGATCGCCAAAGGGCGATGAGGACTTTTCTCCTCTCGCCTCAGCCTCGCTGTAAGAAGACGAGGTGAGGACTTTTATCACCTGGATGCCTCCGATCGCCGAAGGGCGATGAGGACCCTAAAATCTCCTTACTTGGGCCTCTGATCGCCTAAGGGCGATGAGGACCCTAAAATCTTCTGCAAAACGATACACACACAAACTTTAGTATACTTCAAAATTTTTACTTTGAATATCTTATTTCTTGGGTGGCCTCATTAAAAACCCTCCTTAGGGAAAAAAGAGCGCCCCTTTGTAACTGTTTTTACAGAACTGTTCAATGCTTATGAAACTTTAACTAAAGTAAAACTTGAGGTGTGTGGCGTTCCAAGTACGAGGAATCGCCCCTCCTTCTAGTGTCTCCAAGCGGTAGGCGCCGTTCCCGAGTGCCTCGGTTATTCTAAACGGTCCGGTCCACTTGGGCGACAACTTATTCTCCATCTCGTACTGGTGGGCCTTCCTCATCACAAGATCGCCGCTTCTGAGTTGTCTCGGTATTACTCTAGTATTGTATCTTCGTTCTACCCTTCTTTTCACCGCTTCAGCTTTAACTCTCGCCTCTTCTCTGACCTCATCCAGTAAATCCAGGTTCATTCTTCTTTCTTCATTTGATTCCTCTGCTACAAAGTGTTGAAATCTCGGCGAGCTCTCCTGGATTTCAACTGGAATCATCGCGTCACAGCCATACACCAAGCTAAAGGGGGTTTCGTGGGTACCTGACTGCTCAGTCGTGTGGTACGCCCATATTATGCGAGGCACCTCATCAGCCCACGATCCTTTAGCTTTCTCTAACCTTCTCTTTAAACCTCTCAACAGAACCCGATTGGCGGATTCTACCTGGCCATTCGTCTGCGGGTGCTCAACGGATGCAAACACTTGTTGAATTCCCACATCTTCACACAACTTCTTCAACAGGTGGCTTGCAAACTGAGTCCCATTATCTGATACTAGACGCTTAGGCACCCCAAACCGGCACACAATGTTCTTCCATACAAAGTTTTCGATCTTGGTCGCCGTGATTTGGGCAACTGGCTCTGCTTCAATCCACTTGGTGAAGTACTCAATCGCCACCACCAAGTATTTCCTCTGTCTGATCGCCATCGGAAAGGGCCCCAGAATATCAATTCCCCATGTATGAAATGGCCAAGGGCTATAAATCGATTTAAGCTCTTCTGGGGGCGCCTTGTGCCAGTCGGCGTGCTGCTGGCACTGCTTGCAGCACTGGGCGTACTTCTTGCAATCCTCCCTCATCGTCGGCCAGTAATATCCTGCGCGAAGGGTTCTAACGGCTAGAGCTCGACCCCCGATGTGACTTCCACATATGCCTTCATGGAGCTCAGCCATAACCCTCGTGCACTTCTCCCCGTGTATGCATACCAGGAGTGGGTGTGTGAACCCAAACCTGTACAACTCGCCATCTATCATGGTAAACCTGGTGGAGTTCTTCTTGATCTTTCTGGACTCTGCCGGATCCATTGGGAGCAAGCCATCAGCTAAGTAACGCTGGTACTGCGTAATCCACGTATCTGACCCATGTGTGGCACAGACCTGTGCAACGTTTACTCCATCCACTGGGAATGCCCTTATCCTTGGCGTTTTCAAGGTCTCCTGAGCTAAAGACCTGTGACTCCTCGCCGCTCCCACTGCCGATCTGCTCACTTGCAGCACCTGGTGATCTGCCACAAAAGCCCTAGGTGTCTTCAACGTTTCTTGAATAACAGTCCTCTGCCTTCCCCCCTTGCCCGAACTGGCGAGCTTGGCCAGCAAGTCAGCTCGGGCATTTTGCTCCCTTGGCACATGCACTACCTCGAATGCTGTAAAAGAACTCTTCAACTCCTGAACATATGCCAAATAAGCTGCCATCTGCGGGTCCTTGGCTTGGAACTCGCCCACTACTTGCCCGGTGACCAGCAACGAGTCACTTTTGGCCACCAAAACTTTAGCTCCCATCTCCTTTGCCAACAAGATACCTGCAATCAATGCTTCGTATTCTGCTTGATTGTTGCTGGCTTTGAAAGCGAACCTCAGGGACTGTTCTATTAGCACGCCGTTGGGCCCTTCCAGAATGACTCCAGCTCCGCTGCCCTGCTGGTTTGACGATCCATCTACCGAAAGGACCCACCGAAAACCATCTCCTTCGGCCTGAGTCGCCTCCGACGAGAGCTCGACGACAAAATCAGCTAAAAATTGCCCCTTAATTGGTCCTCGGGGTTCATATTTAATGTCGAACTCTGAGAGTTCTACTGCCCACTTCACCATTCGTCCAGCTACATCAAGTTTCTTTAGGACCTTCTGAATGGGGAGATTGGTCATTATCACGACGGCAAAGCTCTGAAAGTAATGACGCAGCCTCCTCGCCGAAAACACAACTGCAAGCGCAGCTTTCTCCAAGGCCTGATACCTCACTTCAGGTCCCTGCAACACCTTGCTCACAAAGTAAATAGGCTTCTGGACCTGATCTTGGTCTTGGACAAGCACCGCACTCACCGCCCTCTCCGTCACAGCGAAATACAGTCTGAGAGGCACTCCTACTAACGGTTTGCATAGAACCGGCGGGCTTGCTAAATACGCTTTAAGCTTCACGAAAGCTTCCTCACACTCCTTGGTCCAGGCAAACCTGTTGTTTCTTTTTAAGCACTGAAAATACGGGTGGCCCTTCTCGCCGCTGGCTGATACAAAACGTGAGAGAGCAGCCATCCGACCTGTCAGCTGCTGCACCTCCTTCACCGTGGCTGGGCTTCTCATTGCCATAATAGCAGCGCACTTATCTGGGTTTGCCTCTATTCCTCTTTCAGTCAAAAGGAAACCTAAAAATTTTCCTGCTTCCACGCCAAAAATGCACTTCTCTGGATTTAGTTTCAGCTTATACTTGGCTATCGTGACAAACAACTCCTCCAGGTCCGAGGTGTGCCGGCTTCCCTCTGTGGAAGTCACCACCATATCATCAACATAGGCCTGCACATTTCGCCCTAGCATTGGTGCAAGTACCTTATCCATCAATCTCTGGTACGTGGCGCCAGCGTTCTTCAGTCCGAATGGCATTACCTTGTAGCAATAGCACGATCTCTCCGTCATGAAGGCGGTCTTCTCTTCATCCATAGGATGCATCTTGATCTGATTATAACCCGAGAACGCATCCAGAAAGCTCAACAATTTGCAGCCCGCCGCGCTGTCCACCAGGGCGTCTATACTCGGTAAAGGATATGAGTCCTTCGGACAAGCCTTGTTCAAATCGGTGAAATCGACGCACATGCGCCATTTGCCGTTGCTCTTTTTAACCAGCACGACGTTAGCGAGCCACTCGGGGTATTGGATCTCCCGAATGTGACCTGCGGCGAGGAGCTTCTGCGTTTCATCCCTGATCGCCTGCCTCCTCTCCTCGTTAAACTTTCTCCTTCTTTGCCGCACTGGCTTTACCTGGTGGTCTACCGCCAGGTGATGACACAAAAAGTCAGGGTCGATACCAGGCATATCCGAGGCAGACCACGCAAACGCGTCCAGATGCCTCTCAATTACCCCGGCGATCTGGTCTTGTGCTCCATGGTCCAACGATTTTCCCAGCTTGAAGACCTTGCCTTTTATCTTCCTTTCAACCCACTCTTCCACTGGTTGAGGTCTCCTTTCGCTGGCGATCACTGCTCTAGCGATTCCTGCCTCTCTGCCCTCCTCTGGGCGATTTCTCAACTCCACTGGTGGTCGGTCATCGCCGACCCCTTCCTCATCATCTAGCGTATGCGCACCCCCCTCGGCGATCAACTCCATCGCAATATCGGCGGCCTGCCCCCTTCTTCGTGTTGATTCCGCGCCAGGAGGGGGTGTGGTTGTGATGTAGCTTACTGATCGCTTGTTCTTGAGGCTGTTTTCGTAACACCTTCGTGCCTCCTGCTGATCAGACCGCAGGGTTATCACCACGCCTTCCATTGAAGGGAGCTTAACCTTCATGTGCCTTGTTGATGGCACTGCCCCTATCCGGTTGAGAGTTGGCCTCCCTAACAGGATGTTATATGCTGAGGGGGCGTTCACGACGAGATACTTGATTTTCTCCGTTCTTGAAGCCACCTCATCCGTGAACGTGGTTCTCAGCTCGATGTACCCCCTGACCTCCACCTGACCGCCAGCGAAACCATACAAGCATCCCCCATACGGTCTCAGCTGGTCAAGGGGTAACTGCAGCTTGTTGAAAGTTGGCCAGAACATAACATCGGCCGAGCTTCCCTGGTCGACCAGCACCCGGTGGATCTTCCTCCCAGCGGTGACAAGCGAAATCACTACGGGATCGTTGTCATGTGGCACAACGTCTTTAAGATCTTCCCTGGTAAACGCGATGTCCACATCGGGCGAATGGTCGTCGAATGCTTCTACTGCCATCACCGACCGAGCATACCTCTTGCGCTGCGACGCGGTGCACCCACCTCCGGAGAATCCCCCAGCTATAGTGTGTATCTCCCCGTGGATGGGCACTTCATGCTGCTGGCTCTCAGTGCTCGCCGGCTGGGAGCTCGTCGCATCTGCTGCCTTCTGCAGCAAGTAGTCCTTCAGGAATCCACTTTGGACCAACTTGTCGAGTTGGTGTCCTAGCAACAGACAGGAGTTAATGGTGTGGCCAAAACCTTTGTGGAATTCACACCACGCATCTGGCTTTGGCCCCAACACTTTATCCGTCTTCTTCTCGGGCATCGTCAGCTTGGCAGCTATACTGGGGATGGCGATCAGGTCCCCCAATCTCATCACGAACTCATGCCTCGGAGGACGCTTGAAATCCCTCGGGCGACCTGATCCTCTTGCTCTACTACTGCCATCATCTTTACTTTTCTTCGGATCATAAGGATGATATATCCTTTGGTCCTTCTTTACCGCTGCCGTCTCCAACACCCTCTGAGGCTGAGTCCTGGCTTGGGTGCGTGGTTTTGCGGGAGCCGTACTCCCCCTCTTTTCTATCACTTCGGTCTCGGCAGCGATGTGAGCCACAGCACGTCGCCGAATCTCTGCGAAAGTTGCAGGGCGACTCCTGATCAATGATTCGCTGAATGGCCCAGGTAGCACGCCTTTCTTAAAGGCGTGTACGAACATCTCCTCCTCTTTACCTGGTAGTCGGACTATCTGGGCCCCGAATCTGTTCAGATAATCCTTCAAAGATTCCCCCTGGAATTGCCTTAGGTCGAACAGGTCGTAAGACACCATAGGCGGCGCCTTATTCACGATGTACTGATCGACAAACAGCTTGGAAAATTGCCGGAAACTGGAAATATGTCCGGTAGGTAGACTCACAAATCAGTCCAACGCTGTGCTGTGGAGGGTGCTCATAAACATCTTGCAGTAGACCGCATCCGATCCTCCCGACAGCATCATCTGCGTATGGAAAGCGGTGAGATGCCTTTCGGGGTCTTCTTTCCCAGTGAACACGGTCTTAGGCCCTACGAAGGTGGCAGGGACCACCGTGTCCATGATTTCCTGGGAGAAAGGCATGGGAAAGGCCCTTGTGGGCGTTGGTGGAGCCCGATCCTCTCCCCCACAGTCTCCATCTTGCCGCACGTTTTGCAGACTCACACGCAGCTCCTCGTTCGCTTTGTGCAACTCCTCATTCCTGGCCTGTGAGGCGGCCAGGTCTTCCTGCATCCGCGCTTGGTGCGCCCTGGACTCCGCCACCGTCTCTTGGAGGGCGCGCATTGTTTCCATGAGTTGCTGCATGGTAACGCTTTCGCCTCCATTCGGTGGAACGGAACCGTGCCTTGTCGTCCTCATCTTCTGTGGTTTCTCTCTCACTCTCGTGTATGGGACCTTGTTTTACTCGGCCCCACGGTGGGCGCCTAATGTTCCTGCCGGTTGACTCTGCGTCAGCTGACTTCTGCGGCCGCCACACACCTCCTTCCTCACCTAGTCTGTGCTGGTATGATCGCACCTGCAAAAGAGAAAGGGGGGGCGCCCTCGCGGCCGTTTGCACTCCGACGCTCAAGTCAGAACGGGGCAAGAAACATCAAAGTCTGAATTTCTCTCTGTGTTTAGGTCTAGAATTGCGTACCTTTGTGAAGCATGTTACTGTTCCTTATATACCTCGGGTTTTCTGCGCCGCTAACCCTAATTAGGGTTTATTGCGCTGCTGGACACACTTAGGGTTTACTGGAATGCCCCTGCGCCACCCTTACCCAGTCTTTGGGATAACCTAGCACATAGGGTTTCCTTCTCTGGAGTGCGAACTCTAACAGGATCAACACCTGTTCTGGGAGGGCCTTCACTGTTCACGTGCCATGCATGTAGCCTTCGTGATTCGGGACTCTCTTTACCTCTGGGAATATTTACTAATAATCTGCGGAGCAGGCGATGACCGATCACCCATCTCTCTGTGGAGCAGGCGATGACCGATCACCCATCTCCCTGTGGAGCAGGCGATGACCGATTACTCATCTCCCTACGGAGCAGGCGATGACCGATCACCTCTGATGGGGTCTACTCCATGTGGCTTTGGCCCATGCTGTGGGACCCATCTGACGTCCGAGGACCGATCAGTACAAATCACTATCACTAAGACAATTGCAACATGAGGCTCAAATTTTGGAAGATAAAAAAGAAAGAGATGCCCATCTTGCAGTTTTGAATGAAGTGTTGAAGATTGGTAGGGAAAAAGATGAATACATTAGAAAATTAAAAAAATCCCAGGCATCACATGCATCTAGTTCTAGGTCAAATGACTCACATGCTGAGGGGAGTCTAAGAGTTAATGATTATTATCAACCTCCACCTAGAAGAACTAGAAGAGAAAAAGAGTTTAAAGAAAAATTACAAGCTCTTGTCACAAAGAAAGAAGAGAAAGACAAAAGAGAAAGAGAGGAGAATGAAAGGAAAGATAGAGAAGAGAAAGAAAAGAGAGAAAAAGTGAGGATAGAAAAGGAAAGTACAAAAAATCCTTTGTTTGGAGTTGAACCAGACATTGACTTAAATTCTTCTTCTATAGAAAACCCTTGTGAGAATATGCTTGAAGAAAAATTTGTGTCTGGAGCTGAACCAGATATAAATATAAATCTTTCCTCCACAGAAAAGCCAAGTGAGGGATTGTTTGAAAAAGAAGAAGAGGAATCTAGAAAGAATGAAGAGTATCTTACAACAACTCCTACAAGAATAGTGGGAAAAGAATCCTTAAACAGAGATTGCAATACTTTGAACTCTCATTTTCCTTTGAATCATGATGGTTACTCTTATTCTCAAAAATCACAAAAACAACACTTTGTGATGTTGTTGCTTATCTTGGGCAATGAACAACACAAAGGAAGCAAAAATATTTTTGAAAAGGGCCCTATTTCTTTCAAACAAAACTTTTATAAAAATAGCAAAGGGCCTTATTTCCTTACTATTTTATTTGAATACACTAGTCTTAATCTTCTTATCTCACTTTTCTATAATGTTTACTGTAGGTTAATATTTGATCCTGGAGGACGAGCATAGTTTTCAAAGCAGGAATAAGGCTGCTGTTTGAGATCAACCCTGTAGATCTGAGGACAGATCCTCTCAAGAAGGAGGGGATGATGGAAGAGGCCCAAGCCCAAGCCAAAGCCCAAGCTCAGGCCCAACAACTAGGTCCATGGAAAAAAGTATTTAAGAAGATTGGGACTCTGCAACTGATGGCAGAGAAACTTTTCTTTACATATTCAAGGTGTAAGGACCTGTAAAATTAAATTGGAATAAAAGGAATATATTTTAAATGAATTCTAAGTATGTTTTTATTTAAAATAAAAAGGGAGGAAAGTGTAGCTTAGAAGACTATGAGATCGCCTGGTTAGTACATAATCGCCTGTCGCCTGGACTACCCATGCGGACATCGCCAGGGCGCGAGGTATGCGACATCGCCAGAGCGCGAGGTATGCGGACATCGCCAGGGCGCGAGGTATGCGGACATCGCCAGGGCGCGAGAGGCATGCAGGAATCGCCAGGGCGCGAAGCATGAGGGCATCGCCAGGGCGCGAGAGGCATGCGGGCATCGTCAGGGCGCGAGGCATGCGGGCATCGCCAGGGTGCGAGAGACATGCGGGCGTCGCCAGGGATAGACATCGGTCGTCTCCCAGAGAGAGACATCGGTCGTCTCCCAGAGAGAGAGATCGGTCGTCTTCCAGAGAGAGAGATCAGTCGTCTTCCAGGATGAGTCATCGGTGGAAGGTTATCGCGTGATGTCGTAATTCACACAGATAAGGTGGGACCTAGGCTCCCAGCATGAAACGTCCTGCACGCGCGCCACGTGGGCAAAAAGGGTGGTTCAGAATAGTGACATCAGAAAGTTGGCATGCGCAAGAGACACCGTGGTCGTACTGTTCAGGGAAACGTACACTCAGGCTTTCCTGAAAAGTGGGTGGTGGCATCAGCATGTGTGGACAAGTTAGTGTAGATTCAAAAACCCACTTCGGGGAGGCAAAGAAGGTTGCAGTATCTCGTCAACAGGGCCCCTCCACCAGTGTCTTACGACCTTTTTGATGTAAGGCAACATCAGAGGGAGTCCCTTAGAGATTACCTCAACAGGTTTGGGGCAATGGTGGTGAGGTTGCACACCAAGGATGAAGATATGGTGGTGCACGCCTTCAGGAAAGGAGTATTACCAAGGCCTTTCAGGGAGTCCTTGATCCGCAATCGCCCCAAGACTTTCGGCGACATTAAACGACGTGCAGTTGCTCACATAGTCGCCGAGGGAGAGCTTAATGAGAAGCGGGAAGGCAGGTTCATAGTAGAACACCTCCCCTTCGACTGAGAACTCCCAATCCGAACAGAAGGTGATCCGGTTGGTCATCGATAGTCGATGACGTCAGCAGCAGATGACCACGTGGACCATTCAAAGGGTGACACGTGGGATAAGTTAGCAGGAGAATAAGGGAGGAGATCACTCAGAACGGTGATCGGTGGTCAGTTGCTAAGTGACCACTACCCGCAGATCGGTCCTAGATGAGCACCTGGAAGCAGAGCCCGAGAAGTAATGAAGCACAGATCAATCATTGGTGCATGGTCATCGGGGTTTCTTGCTACACGCAGTTAAACCGGGACCCAGGCTCCCAGCGAGAGCATTACGCATGAATGGAGCACAGATTAGTCATCGGTGCATGGTCATCGGGGTTTCTTGCTACAAGCATTTAAACTGGGACCCAGGCTCTCAGCGAGAGCGTTACGCATGCACCTCGCATGATTCCAAACCAAAAGAAGAAGAGTTGCTCGCCAGTAAGGTTGTGCACGAGGATGGTATAAGAGAGCTAGTATGCTGGTCAGTGGTCAGTGACTCTCTTAACCCATTACGTGCATGGCACTGTGCGGTGAGACCATACATGCAGGATGCAGCGCCTGGTGAGTGCGTTTAGACCAGCCACCCCTGGTGCTCTCCTGGGAGCATGCGACTCACTCAGGGGCAAGAAACGCGCTAAGTTACTTCGCGAGGGAATAACTTAGGCGCACAGAGAAAAGAGCAAAGGCCCTTCAGGTGTGACACGTGTATGGTTAGATGTAAGTTGCATGCCTCCACGTGTCACCATTGAGAGAGAGGCGCGGCCCAGATATAAAAGCACTCCATGTCATGTAAGGCATCGTTTGGAGTTCCACAGAAGGTTCTTGGAGCGTTCTTGTAGAACACGCGGCTGCAGAAGGCTAGACGAAGGAGTGACGAGGCATACCCTTCACACTCGAGTCAGAGGCAGGATCAGAAACGTTCACCAAGTTAAATCCTCCCTCGCCTATGAGCGATGTGAGGTCAGTTCGAACCTATCACTTGGGGTTAGAAGTCTCGTAAGCGGAGAGGTAGGTTCGTAGAGAACACCTCCCCTTTGAGTGAGAACTTCCAACGTGAAAGAAGGGTTCGCCTAGTTAAATCCTCCCTCGCCTATGAGCGATGTGAGGTCAGTTAGAACCTGTCACTTGGGGTTAGAGGTCTCGTAAGTGGAGAGGTAGGTTCGTAGAGAACACCTCCCCTTCGAGTGAGAACTTCCAACGTGAAAGAAGGGTTTGCCCAGTTAAATCCTCCCTCGCCTATGAGCGATGTGAGGTCAGTTAGAACCTGTCACTTGGGGTTAGAGGTCTCGTAAGTGAAGAGGTAGGTTCGTAGAGAACACCTCCCCTTCGAGTGAGAACTTCCGACGTGAAAGAAGGGTTCGCCCAGTCAAATCCTTCCTCGCCTATGAGCGATGTGAGGTCAGTCAGCAGAAAGGTTCGGCCAGTTAAATCCTCCCTCGCCTGTGAGCGATGTGAGGTCAAGTAGAGCCTGCCAGTTGGGGTTAGAGGTCTCGTGAGTGGGAAGGAAGGTTCGTAAGGGACACCTCCCTTCCGAGTGAGAACTCCCAACTTGAAAGAAGGGTTAACTAGTGAAGTCAGCAATGAAATCCTCTCTCACCCATGGTGATCAGGGGTCAGATTGAGCCTTTCGGGTGAGGTTAGAGTCTCGACGGTTGGAGAATGGGTTTGCACAGAACACCTCTTAATTGAGAAAGAGGTCCTCAATTCGAGCAGAGGGCTCACCAATGAAGTCCTCAGAGGGTTAAGAGATGTGGGCGATGAAAAGGGGTTGGTGAAGTGTCCCTTCAGCGTACTGTTCATGTCCTTACGCGCAGAGGCACATAGGTTGCCCGAGCCGATGACTTAGTCTCTTCGCTGAAACAAGTTAACAGCTTGAGACTGGGGGGCTTGTGTACCGACTAGTCCTCGGACACCGAGGATAGATAGTAAAGGGTGAACCACGTCAGCTGGGTCCCACAGCTTAGGCCAAAGCCAAGTGGAGTGGACCCCGCAGGTGGTATTGCTTAGCGGGTGATTAGTCATCAGCATGTTCCCACAGCATGGGCCAAAGCCACATGGAGTGGACCCCGCAGGCAGTTTGGATTAGAGGATGATCAGTCATCGGTGTGTCCCATCAGAAAAGGGTGATCAGTCATCGGTGTGTCCTCGCAGAGAAGGGTGATCAGTCATCGATGTGTCCTCGCAGAGAAGGGTGATCAGTCATCGGTGTGTCCCTTCAGAGAAGGGTGATCAGTCATCAGCATGTCCCCAGAGAGAAGGGTGATTAGTCATCGTTGTGATGATCACCAGAAGGGACTGATGTGTCCTCGTCACTCCGCAGGGTGATCAATCCTCGGCAACAGAGTGTGACGAGGTGACATCGGTCTTGGGTGATTTGAACAGCATAACCAGAATAGCTAAGATTGGTTCCCAGAGTGGGCCAATGACCAGTTAAATACCCAGAGGTAGGGAGAGGCCTGAATCACGAAGAGCCTATGCGGGTAGCAGGGAGAGCACAGTTAGGTGCAGAGTCCTGAGGGGATGAGTACTCACCAGAACTAGGGTTTTCCCGGTGAAGGCTACATGCATGGCACGTGAACAGTGAAGGCACTCCCAGAACTGGTGGCCCCAGAGACTAGGTGCACAAGGAGGCACCCAGGTGGTCACCCTATTAGAGTTTGCACTCCAGAGAAGGAAACCTTATGTGCTAGATTACCCTAAGGTTGGGTGATAGCGGCGCAAGGGTATTCCAGTAAACCCTGAATATGGCTAGCAGCGCAATGAACCCTAATTAGGGCTAGCGGCACAGTAAACCCTAGACTATATAAGGGAAAGTGAAATACTTCACAAAGGTACGCAGTTTCTAGACCTAAACACAGAGCGACTCAATACACTTGGTGTTTTTTGCCCCATCTTGACTTGAGCATCAGAGTGCAAACGGCCTCTAGGGCGCCCCTTTCTCTTTTTCAGGTGCAGATTGTTTTGCAAGAATCAAGCACATATCAACGTGAGGAAGGAGGCGTGTGAGTGTCGTGGAGTCAACTGACAGGCGAGTCAACCGGCAAGAACAGTTTATATACCCCTCTTCCTATCCCAACAATGCCTTGGGTAGATACTTCTATGGATTTTATCTTAGGTCTTCCCAAGACATCGGCGGGTAAGGATTCTATCCTTGTGGTAATGGACCGCTTTTCAAAAATGGCTCACTTTATTCCATGCCACAAATTAGATGATGCTTGTTATATTTCAAATCTCTTCTTTAAGGAAGTTGTTCGCTTAAATGGGCTTCCTAGAAGTATTGTTTCTGACAGGGATTCAAAGTTTTCAAGCCACTTTTGGAGGACCTTGTGGGGCAAACTTGGCACAAAACTTTTGTTTTCTACTTCTTGCTGTAAGGACCTGTAAAATTAAATTGGAATAAAAGGGTATATTTTAAATGAATTCTAAGTATGTTTTTATTTAAAATGAAAAGGAAGGAAAGTGTAGTTTAGTAGATTATAAGATTTCCTTGTTAGTACATAATCGCCGGTCGCCTAGACTACACGTCATCGCCAGGGCGCGAGGCATGCAGACGTCGCCAGGGCGCGAAGCATGCGGGCATCGCCAGGGCGTGAGGCATGCGGGCATCTTCCAGGGGGAGACATCGGTTATCCACTAGGAAGAGGTCATCGGTGGATGGTCTCCGCGCGAGAGGTCATCGGTGGATAGCCTTCGCGCGAGATGTCATCGGTGGATGGTCTCCGCGCGAGAGGTCATCGGTGGATAGCCTTCGCTGATGCCACTTCACCGTTTTTTTCGCGCCAGAATTGCACACTGATTGTATTTGATTTATCATTTTTTTTATATTTTGAATTTTTCCTCACTTTGTTTTTTCACTTTTTTCTAACACATCAATCTGTTCAGATCCAGAATTTTAGAATTTTTCATAAACGGAAATAAATTCTGTAAACAAAAACAGCCAGCACAGTTTCAACAAAAATAGAGGAAGCCTAATTTGGAATTAAAACAATATTAAAAAACTTCAAAGACACAATAGAATTGATGTATGTGAACTTGTATGGATCTATCACACAAGCATGAACTCAAATCTAAAATTAAAAATGCACCAAAGGCTCAACAAAACAGATTAGAAACTGCACGCAAATTAAAAGCAATCAACCAAAAATTATCAAGAAAAGTACTACATAGAAGTGATGACAATTTAGGAGAAACATGACTTGACAAAACTTGTATGGATTCAAAAAGCAAAATGACTCAAACACAATTAATTTGCACCAATTAAAATAGCAAGGAAAGACTCAAATTAAAGCAAAAACAGAATAGCTAACACAACAAGGAACCTAAAAAAAAAAATTCTGCACAAAAATAAAGTGCTGGAAAATCGAAATTGCTTGAATAGAAAGTGTCAATTCAACTCAACAAGAACAAAACATCACCATAGCTCATGATACCACATGATGTGAGTTGATTTTAGGTTCATTATATTTGTGACACTTTCTTAGAATTAGGATCAAGATTCTTAGAAATTTAGAGTGAGTCACCTAAGGAAAATCCCCACTGGACATTAACTTAACAAGTGTTAAGTAGATGTGAAGGTTCATTTCCAAAGGTCCAAGGTTAAAACACAAATAGAGATATGAATGGATGACAATTAAGGTGCAGAATCCAGATTTGAATGGTGCAAAACAAAGCTGGAAACAGAATTGAAATTAAGCACAAAAACAGAATTGAAACAACACACAAATTCAAGGAAGCTTAAGGAATCATCAATGGAGACAATGCCTTCCAAAATGATGAACCAAACTCAACTATGAGTGCTATATCCTTGTACACAACAATTGATATAGGAAGAACACAAAAACAGAACAGAATTGGAAAGGAAAACAGAATTACGGAATAGAAACACAAATTGAAACAAAAGAACCGATTGAAATTCAAGAACAAGACATAGAATCAAAACTACCGATTGAAATGACAATGGAAGATGAAAGAAGATGAAACTTATATGGTTGTAGCCATGGATTGGGAATGGACACGCCACTTGGAGGTGATGATCCAAGATAAGTGCAGATTTGCCGCCACTTGAGAGCTCCCAAAACTTCACAAGATGAGACAAGGAAGAGGAGAACAAGTCTCACAAAATTCACTCACAATTTGAGTATAGTAACTTTTCTTCTAATTTCAATGTTATTTTACATGAGCATAGCACCTCTATTTATAGTGTGAGAGGGCTGAAATTAAAGTGGGAAAATTCAAATGAGAAGCATTTGAATTTGGAGCCAAAACACATGTCACAAGGGAGGTGTGACTTGATTTCTACTTTGGCACCTCCTAAAACTACACCTACACCTACTTTTTATGTCACATGGAAGGTGTGACTTGTTTTTGTACATTAGCACCCCCTATTTTAATATCTACACCTTCCTTTAATGTTCTACTAAAAACTACACAAAAGAAATTACAAAAGAGATACATCCATTCATGCTTATTTCCCAAAGCTTTAGCCTTGCTCCTATTGATGCTCATGGATTGGGCTTGGGCCCCACTTGACTTGGGCTTCTTGGCTTGGGCTTCTTGGGCTTGGGCTTCTTGGGCTTGGGCCCTCTTTATTTATACTACTACTTGGATTCTTCAAGAGAACCCAATTATTTATAAAAATGTTCTACTCTTTAAGAAGACTAGTAAGAAGAACTTCAAGTGCTTTGGAATATGGCCCTTTCTTATTTTTGTGAAGTCTTCTTTTGATTGTTGAGATGACCCTTTATATATAGCATCTTTGGTCATCCTTAAGTGGTCTTGACTTGCATCACTTATCGCCGGTATGGATCAGTAATCGCCTAGATTGCACATGATCGCCGTGTGTGAAGGTTAGGAGATCAGGTGGTCAGCAGGTCGCCGAAAGGAGCACATCGCCAGGTATTTGAGAAGACTTGGCAAGCACTTGTTGTATGGTCTAAGTACAGAGGATACGTGGCTTATCTGCCACCATGTGTACTGTGAGCTGTGATACCCAGTGTTAACCAGCTCGCCATGTTAAGGTTGCGCCCAGAGTAGCCTGTGTACTAAGCTACTCCCTGTGTGGATAACTTAGTCGCAGGAGCACAGTGGAAGTAACGTTTTAGCTGCAGGTACTCCAGATGGTGACACATGTATGACCAGATGTTATCCACGTGTCAAGAGGAATAACCGTCAGGAGAGAGAAAGACTCAGGTATATATGTGAAATTCTTAACATAATTAAGGGAAGATTCATTTTCAGTGGTGATTCACTGGTACACGGTTCTAAGTTTTCTTTGAAGTTCTTTGTTGATTCAATCACTAACTTGAGCGTCGGAGCGCAACCGGCCGCAGAGGCGCCATATTATTCTTTCAGGTGTCTTGGAGGAGCTGAAGGTGGAGGTCATTGGTGTGTTTGGCATGAAGCTGGTAAGGACGAGGTTCGAGAAGGAGAAGCTCTAGCGCTTTGGTCAAGAGGCTGGATCATCAGGCGCCCACCGTGGGGCCGTGTAAACTGTGATTCCCATCCACAATTGAGTTTGTGAGGTTTCGGTAGTTTCTGCTCGATTGCTTGCTGCTGCAATCGTTTTTCTGGAGGTTTGGACCGTTTGAGTTGAAGTTCAATCGGTGAAGAGTGGTTTTCTAGAGGTTTTTACCGATTGATTCCTGGATCGATCGTTGTGCAAAGGAAGTTCTGTGCGAAGGAAGTTGAAAGTTTCTTGAGCATTGTTGCAAGATAGGTTTTGCGTGTTGAAAGGAAGCTGTGTGAGATTAGTAGAAGTTTCATGAGGAAAATGAGGACAACCAGATCTAGTTCAGTTGCGCCACAATCTGGAGAGGATAACGTGACGATGTCGCAAATGCTGGAGATGATGCGTGCTTTGCAAGAAGATGTGGTAGCATCGCGCGTCGAGCAGACGAAAATGCACGGCGACCTGGTCACTTCCTAGGCCAGGAACGAAGAGCTGAGCAAGGTTAATGAAGAGTTATGTCAGGCTCTTCGCAAGCAGAGGGAGAGTGCCACGACTAGTGGAGGCGCGCCAACGTCTCCGCCACGAGTTTTTCCAATGCCATTTTCGCAGGCGATCATGGATGCTGTGATTCCTACGAACATCACGGCGGTGAAGGCCTCCTTCACTGGAGTGGAAGATCCAGAAGCTCACCTTACCGCGTTTCATACGCAGATGATGTTGTCGGGAGGATCGGATGCGGCCTATTGCAAGATGTTCATGAGCACTCTCCATAGTACAACATTGGATTGGTTTGTGAGCCTACCTACTGGACACATTTCCAGTTTCCAGCAATTTTCCAAGCTGTTCGTCGATCAGTACATCGTGAATAAGGCGCCGCCTATGGTGTCATACGACCTGTTCGACGTAAGGCAATTCCAGGGGGAATCTTTGAAGGACTATATGAATAGGTTTGGAGCTCAGATAGTCCGATTACCAAGTAAAGATGAGGAGATGTTCGTGCACGCCTTCAAGAAGGGCGTGCTACCTGGACCATTCAGCGAATCGTTAATCAGTAGCCACCCCGCAACGTTTGCAGAAGTTCGGCGACGTGCTGTGGCCTACATCGCCGCTGAGAATGAAGTGATGGAGAAGAGAGGGAATATGGCTCCTGCAAAACCACGCACCCAAGCCAAGACTCAGCCTCAGAGGGTGTTGGAGACGGCAAAGGTGAAGAAGGATCGAAGGACATACCATCCTTATGATCTGAAGAAAAACAAAGGCGATGACAGTAGTAGAGGAAGAGGGCCAGGTCGCCTGAGGGAATTCAAGCGCCCTCCGAGGCATGAGTTCGTGATGAGATTGGTGGACCTGATCGCCATTCCCAATATAGCTGCCAAGCTGAAGGTGCCTGAAAAAATGTCAGATAAGGTGTTGGGACCAAAGCCAGACGCGTGGTGTGAATTCCACGAAAGTTTTGGCCACACCCTTGACTCCTGCCTGTCGCTGGAATACCAACTCGACAAGTTGGTTAGAAGTGGATTTCTGAAGGACTATTTGCTGGAGAAGAAGGCAGCAAATGCGTCGAGCTCCCAGCCAGCGAGCAGCGAGGGCCACCAACATGAAGTGCCCATCCACAGGGAAATCCACACTATAGCTGGGGGTTTCTCAGGAGGTGGGTACACCGCGTCACAGCGCAAGAAATATGCTCGATCTGTGATGCCAGTGGAAGCATTCGAGGACTACTCGCCCGATGTGGGCATCACGAAGCCCTTTTTAGTTTAGTGTATGGCTGTGGCGCCATGATTCCTGATCCTGCCGCTTGACTCGAACGTGGAGGATTGCCTCGTCACTCCTTCGTCTAGCCTTCTGTTCTGCAGGAACGCTCCAAGAACCACCACCGGAACTCCAAACGCTGCCTGCAAAACACACAGACGGCACCTCTGGCGACCGTTGTAGCTCCGACGCTCAAGTCAGGCAACAGGAACTCCAAAACTATCACTCAATCTCTCTGTGAGACTCGTGTGTAACTGTAAATTCTAAAATGTGTAAGCTGTAAGAATCTGTAAAACTCCCTTTAATTTCGTTAAGAGTTTCGTAGATATACCTGAGTCTTTCTCTCTCCTGACGGTTATTCCTCTTGACACGTGGATAACATCTGGTCATACACGTGTCACCATCTGGAGTATCTGCAGCTGAAACGTTACTTCCACTGTGCCCCTACGACTAAGTTATCCACACAGGGAGTAGCTTAGTACACAGGCTACTCTGGGCGCAACCTTAACATGGCGAGCTGGTTAACACTGGGCATCGCAGCTCACACTACACATGGTGGCAGATATGCCACTTATCCTCTGTACTTAGACCATACAACAAGTGCTTGCCAAGTCTTCTCAAACACCCGGCGATGTGCTCTTTCGGTGACTTGCTGACCATCTGATCTCCTAACCTTCACACACGGCGATCATGTGTAATCTAGGCGAGTACTGATCCATACCGGCGATGAGCGATTACTCATCCTCAAGGCGATAGGCGATTACTCATCATCACAGGCGATAGGCGATTACCATTCTGAGTGATCGCCTCCCTGATTCGCTTGCTATCCTCTACCACGTGTTACCCTGTGAATGGTCCACGTGGTCAACTGCTGCTGATGTCATCGACTACCGATGACCGACCGGATCACAAGCCCCCCAGTCTCGAGCTGTGAACTTGTTCTCAGCGAAGAGACTAAGTGGTCGCGCCCTCGGTTCCTGTGGCAAGTGGGGCCACGCCACGTGCTGCTCACGTATCTGCTCCTCGGCGTCACGACTTCCATACTTTATCTCTCGACACATGGACGCATTAATGGCCCCCACTGAGTGTCACTACCGTTTCCTTCATTCAACAGAAGCGTGCGCATCCCTCTGGATCATCTAGAGATTCACCTTCTCTGTTTTCTTCTTCTCAACCGCGCTAGGGTTCGCTGCGTTTCTCCTCTTTAACTCTCTGCATGTGACTAACTGTTAACTAGCTTAGGATTTAGCACGATCTCACTGCAACCCCTCAAACTTGACTTCTGACTTGATCGCGGCTAACTGTTACCTTAGCATTGCCTTCAACATAACTTCGTGCTGGATGACTGACTTAACGGGGCCTAAACGCTTCGGCTTCACGCAGCAGAACTTGCTTCTACCACCGACCACCGACTAGCATGTTAGTGCACCACCGATCAGTCATCGCGCTTTTGGCTTCGCTACACTTTTCTGCCACACCAGCGCTGAGTGCATAGAGGGCCTGAACACCAACTATGACGCCTATGTTTTGGGAAAGAAAAGTGTTTCTCGATGACCCCTCTTGCCTCAACCTCGCTGTAAGAAGTCGTGGGTGAGGTCTTGCTTCTCTCACCTCAGCCTTGCTGTAAAAAGCAGAGGGAAGGGACTTGGTTCTCTTGCCTCAACCTCACTGTAAGAAGCAGAGGAAGAGGACTTGGTTCTCTTGCCTCAAACTTGCTGTAAGAAGCAGAGGAAGAGGACTTGATTCTCTTGCCTCAACCTTGCTGTAAGAAGCAGAGGAAGAGGACTTTTCTCTCGCCTCAACCTTGCTGTGAAAAGAAGAGGAAGAGGACTTTTCCTCATGCCTCAGCCTCGCTATAAAAAGTCGAGGTGAGGACTTTCCCTGTTGCCTCAACCTTGCTGTAAGAAGCAAAGGAGAAGGACTTTTCTTCTTGCCTCAACCTTGCTGTAGAAAGCAGAGGAAGAGGACTTTCTCTCTTGCCTCAGCCTCGCTGTACAAAGTCGAGGTGAGGACTTTCACTCGCCTGCACCTTGCTGTACAAAGTCGAGGGAGGACTTTCTTCTTTCTCGCCTGCACTCGCTCAAAGGCAAGGAGGTCTTCCTCTGTTGCCTGCACTTGCTCAAAGGCAAGGAGGACTTCCTCTATTGCCTGCACTTGCTCAAAGGCAAGGAGGACTTCCTCTGTTGCCTGCACTTGCTCAAAGGCAAGGAGGACTTCCTCTGTTGCCTGCACTTGCTCAAAGGCAAGGAGGACTTCCTCTGTTGCCTGCAATTGCTCAAAGGCAAGGAGGACTTCCTCTGTTCTCGCCTGCACTCGCTCAAAGGAAAGGAGGACTTCCTCTGTTGCCTGCACTTGCTCAAAGGCAAGGAGGACTTCCTCTGTTGCCTGCACTTGCTCAAAGGCAAGGAGGACTTCCTCTGTTGCCTGCACTTGCTCAAAGGCAAGGAGGACTTCCTCTGTTCTCGCCTGCACTTGCTCAAAGGCAAGGAGGACGTCCTCTGTTGCCCGCACTTGCTCAAAGGCAAGGAGGACTTCCTCTGTTCTTGCCTGCACTTGCTCAAAGGCAAGGAGGACTTCCTCTATTGCCTGCACTTGGTCAAAGGCAAGGAGGACTTCCTCTGTTGCCTCAACCTTGCTGTAAAAAGCAAAGGAAGAGGAATTTCTCTTGCCTCAACCTTGCTGTATAAAGCAGAGGTGAGGACTTTCTCTGTGGCCTGCACTTGCTCAAAGGCAAGGATGACTTCCTCTGTTGCCTCAACCTTGCTGTAAAAAGCAAAGGAAGAGGACTTTCTCTTGCCTCAACCTTGCTGTATAAAGCAGAGGTGAGGACTTTCTCTGTGGCCTGCACTTGCTCAAAGGCAAGGATGACTTCCTCTGTTGCCTCAACCTTGCTGTAAAAAGCAAAGGAAGAGGACTTTCTCTTGCCTCAACCTTGCTGTATAAAGCAGAGGTGAGGACTTTCTCTGTTGCCTCAACCTTGCTGTAAAAAGCAAAGGAAGAGGACTTTCTCTTGCCTCAACCTTGCTGTATAAAGCAGAGGAAGAGGACTTCCTCTCGCCTGCACCCCACTGTACAAAGTCGAGGGAGGACTTTCTCGTGGGTGCACGCTCCCAGGGGGCGCCAGGCGTGGCTGTCTAAGCGCACACACCGGGCGCGCCCTGCCTGCATTGCCTCATCGCGCGTTCTCCGAACGTCCCGACCGGCGAGGAGCTCTTCTTCTGGAATCATGCGAGGTGCATGCTTAACGCTCTCGCTGGGAACTTGTGTAAGGACCTGTAAAATTAAATTGGAATAAAAGGGAGGAAAGTGTGGCTTAGAAGACTATGAGATCGCCTGGTTAGTACATAATCGCCTGTCGCCTAGACTATATGCGGACATCGCCAGGGCGCGAGGTATGCGGACATCGCCGGGGCGCGAGAGACATGCGGGCGTCGCCTGGGAAAGACATCGGTCGTCTCCCAGAGAGAGACATCGGTCGTCTTCCAGAGAGAGAGATCGGTCGTCTTCCAGGATGAGTCATCGGTGGAAGGTTATCGCGCGATGTCGTGTTTCACACAGATAAGGTGGGACCCAGGCTCCCAGCATGAAACGTCCTGCACGCGCGCCACGTGGACAAAAAGGGAGGTTCAGAATAGTGACATTAGAAAGTTGGCATGCGCAAGAGACACCCACGGCCATACTGTTCAGGGAAGTGGTTGGCATGCGCAAGAGACACTGTGGTCGTACTGTTCAGGGAAACGTACACTCAGGCTTTCCTGCAAAGTGGGTGGTGGCAGCAGCATGTGTGGACAAGTTAGTGTAGATTCAAAAACCCACTTCGGGGAGGCAAAGAAGGTTGCAGTAGTTCAAGAGCGAAAGAGTGAGTTCACCTTCATCCTTCTCTTTTCTCTCCTTCGCGCTGCATTTCAGACATCCCCAAGCACCAGTACGACGAGCGACGACTGCCCTTGGACACCTGGGAGGTTCTCTGCAAGTTCTCCAGACCGGGACGCTAAAACAGAGTGAAAGCATCTTTAAGCTTCGGTGGGTTTTCGGAGCTCTTGGTGTTTTGCGCTAGTCCAGGTAAGGGAAGCTAGCTTTGTTTTTCAATAAAAGCCGTAGATTAGCTGTTTCTGAAGTGAGGGCGACACAGTCGCCGGTTTTAAGCTCTATTTCGTGATGCTCTGTTCTATGTGTTTGGGCGACGTGGTCGCCGGTTTTAAACTCTATTTCACGATGTTCTGTTTTTATGTATTTGGGCGACGTGATCGCCGGTTTTAAATACAGCTTTCGAAATCCCCTGTTTTAGTGTCGTTGAGACTGTTTGAGATTTAAATGTGGAATGCATGTGATATTCGAAAATCTGAACCTTTGAAATGATTGTTGTTGTAAATTGAATCATTCATTTGAGTGGTATGATAGTCTGTATGTTGTGGATGTGGAATCAAGGCATAGTATTTTCAGGAAAGAAAATACCGTGTAAGATTGTTGTAGAATGTGCATTGATCGGTGATTTCTATAATGAGATATCCTGACTCTCCTGATATAATGGACTCATATAGAGGAAGTCATTCAGGCGTTGAGAGTCGATGGAGGTTCATATGTATGGGTAAGTGGTTTGAAAAATAACCACTTGACCTGTTGTATGGATTCACCCTGTCATACTAGGTGAGTGATGAGATTGAGATTGAGATTATGTTGATGCGCATAGCTGTGGGAACTTTACAGCAGTGTAGTATGACAGGTGCAAATCTCTGAGTCTAGTCAATGCACGAGTCTTCTAGAAGTAGTGTCAAGTGTCTATATGTGATGAGTCAGTGGAAGTCTGACGTGAGAAATGTGAAATATTGAGAATTGTTGATAGACACTTGATGGTTGTGTGATATGAATGAGAAAGTGATGGACTCTTGTGAATGTTTTAAAAAGGGCTGATCTACGTTGGTTGTCCAGCTTATAATTTAAAGTTTTAAAAATATCTAGCTTACCCTTTGTATTGTTCTGTGGCTGTTTTCTCTTAAAACTGTGATGATCCTGTTTTTTTACACGGGAGCAGATGATCTTCCAGGGAGTAGAGCTCCTCAGTGAGTGGTCGCCGGAAGGAGATCGCCTGTTTCTGTCTCTATGTGGTGATCGCCTGTTTTCTGTTTTGATAGCAGATCGGCTGTTTTGGGTCTTCTGATAGGAGATCGCCGGTTTATGTAGGGAGACCGTCGGTTTCATTTTATTTGGCTGTATTTTGTTTAAGTTTTGGAAAATTTACCGGTTATGTATTAAACTCCCTGTGAGGAGAAACTTCATTACATATATATAATTATGTACACTTCAATATTATTGTTTTACCTTTATTTATTTATTTATTTTTTTATATTTATTTCAAAGTATTTGGCGGGATGTTACAACTTGGGTCCCAGCTTAACACGTCTTAGCAAGACCCCGATGACCATGCACCGACCGAGTGCTCACTCCCTACATGCACCGACGGCTGATCGCGGTCTGCATGCACTGATTGCTGATCGCGCTCTACATCCAAGCGCTTATCTAGGGGCTGATCTGCGGGTGGTTGCCACTCGGTAACTGACCACCGATCACCTGGACTTGCACCTGGGGCAAGGAGAACTTTAAACTGGGAACACTCGCACACTTTATGTACTGAAAATCTTTTATTGGATGGCATCGTTAAAAAGAGTGCCCCCTGATCTGCTCAACTGTTTAATACACTAAGTGTGTGTACAGCGCGATAGCGCATCTATTTTACAACTTAACCAAAGTAGGAAAGAAGCGTGTAGCGTCCTGGGTTCTGGGAATAGTCGTTCCGTCCAGAGTCACCAGCCAACAAGCTCCATTCTCCAACGTCTCAACCACTCTGGATGGGGTCTTCTTTAACCGGCGATGACCGCCCTGGCGATGCACACACGTGGGGCGATCATGCCTTCCACTTCAGCCCTGGGAGCCCCCCCAGTGTAGCCTCTTCCATCACCTCACCTCCCCAAACACAGGGAGTTCATGCTGCTGGTCGCCTGCCTGGGACCCCGAAGCGCGATCACCTTGTGTCTTCTGCAGGTAATCGGTTAGGAAGCCTGTCTTCACCAACTCAGCAAGCTGACGCCCCAACGCCAGGTAGGTACGGAGTGTATATCCATAAGCTTGATGGAATTCACACCACTCATCCTTCCTCCCTCCAAGTACCCTGTCGGTTTTCTCTGGCACATGGAGTCTTGCTGCCACAGCAGGGATGGCGATCAGCTCCGCCAAACTTATCACGAAATCATACCTGGGGGGTGTGTTGCTTGCACGCCCCCTGGTCTGGTCCTTCCTGGGTGCATAAGGGCGAGACCTTCCCTGCTCCTTCCTCCCTTCCTTGATCTCATGCACCCGTGCCTGTTGCTGCTGATTCCCCTGATCTCCACGTGGCTTCGACGGTGCAGCACTTCCTCTTTTCTCAGAGACCTCTGTCTTTGCTACTATGTGTACCACCGCGCGTCACCGTATCTCGGTGAAGGTGGCAGGGTGGCTCCTGATGAGCGATTCACTGAAAGGACCAGGGAGGACACCTCTCTTGAACGCATGCACCAGCATGTCCTCGTCCTTGCTGGGCAATCTCACCACGTGCGCGCCAAAAAGGCTGAGGTAGTCCTTCAGCGACTCCCCCTGGTGCTGGCGCACGTCAAACAGGTCGTAGGACACCACTGGTGGCACTCTGTTGATGATGTACTGCTCCGTGAACAGCTTCACAAACTGATGGAAGGAAGTGACGTGGCCCTCTGGCAGGCTCACGAACCACTCCATAGCCACTCCGCACAGCGTACTCATGAACATCTTGCAGTACACAACATCTGAACCTCCAGTCAGCATCATCTGAGTGTGGAAGGCTGTCAGGTGTGCTTCTGGATCTTCCACCCCCGTGAACGACGCTTTCAGTCCCACAAGATTGGGAGGCACCACCATGTTCATGATCTCGGGGGAGAAGGGCATAGGGAATGCTCTCGGAGGCGATGGCAGCGTCGAAGTCCTCTCTTCAACAGCGCGCTCCTTCTGCGCCTGCAATTCCCTACGCAGCTCTTCATTCATACAGTTCAACTCTTTGTTTCTTCTCTGTGATGCAGTCAGCTCTGCACGCATCCTCTCTTGCTCAACTCTTGATGCCGCGACACTATCTTGCAGCGCGCGCATCATCTCCATGACCTGCGCCATGGTAACAGCACCTTCTTCAGCAAGTGGCGTAGGTGAGGTTCGTCTGGTTCTTCTACTCATCTCCTCTACACTTCGACGTAACTTCACTTCGACGAAATGATCAAGAAGCTCCAAGAAACTTCAAGAAACCTCAAGAAACTTCAAGAACTGCGACGTGGATGGGAACAAAATTCACACGGGCCCCACGGTGGGCGCCAATGATCCTGTCGCTTGACTCGAACGTGGAGGATTGCCTCGTCACTCCTTCATCTAGCCTTCTGTTCTGCAAGAACGCTCCAAGAACCACCACCGGAACTCCAAACGCTGCCTACAAAACACACAGACGGCGCCTCTAGCGGCCGTTGTAGCTCCGACGCTCAAGTCAGGCAACAGGAACACCAAAACTATCACTCAATCTCTCTGTGAGACTCATGTGTAACTGTAAATTCTAAAATGTGTAAGCTGTAAGAATCTGTAAAACTCCCCTTAATTTCGTTAAGAGTTTTGTAGATATACCTGAGTCTTTCTCTCTCCTGACGGTTATTCCGCTTGACACGTGGATAACATCTGGTCATACACGTGTCATCATCTGGAGTATCTGCAGCTGAAACGTTACTTCCACTGTGCCCCTGCGACTAAGTTATCCACACAGGGAGTAGCTTAGTACACAGGCTACTCTGGGCGCAACCTTAACATGGCGAGCTGGTTAACACTGGGCATTGCAACTCACACTACACATGGTGGCAGATATGCCACTTATCCTCTGTAGTTAGACCATACAATAAGTGCTTGCAAAGTCTTCTCAAACACCCGGCGATGTGCTCTTTCGGCAACTTGCTGACCATCTGATCTCCTAACCTTCACACACGGCGATCATGTGTAATCTAGGCGAGTACTGATCCATACCGGCGATAAGCGATTACTCATCCTCAAGGCGATAGGCGATTACTCATCATCACAGGCGATAGGCGATTACCATTCTGAGTGATCGCCTCCCTGATTCGCCTGCTATCCTCTACCACGTGTTACCCTGTGAATGGTCCACGTGATCAACTGCTGCTGATGTCATCGACTACCGATGACCAACCGGATCAATTCCAGTTGAAATGGAGGAGAGCTCGCCGAGTTTTCAACACTTTGTAGCAGAAGAATCAGATGAAGAGAGAAGAATGAACTTGGTTTTACTGGATGAGGTCAGAGAGGAAGCAAGAGTGAAAGCTGAAACGGTGAAAAGATAAATAGAACGAAGATACAATTCTAGAGTAATACCGAGGCAGTTCAGAAGCGGCGATCTGGTGATGAGGGAGGACCACCAGTACGTGATGGAGAATAAGTTGTCACCCAAGTGGGCAGGACCATTTAGAATAACCAAAGCACTCGGGAACGGCGCCTACCGCTTGGAGACACTAGAAGGAGGGGCGATTCCTCGTACTTGGAACGCCACACACCTCATATTTCATTTCAGTTAAAGCTTCGTAAGTAGTACAAACTCAGGGGAATCATGAACAATTTTGTAAAAACAGTTGCAAGGGGGCACTCTTTTTTTTCCTTAAGGAAGGTTTTTAACGAGGCCACCCAAGAAATAAGATCTTCAAAATTGAAATTTTGAAGTATACTAAAGTTTGTGTGCATATCGTTTTAAAGAAGTTTTTGGAAAAACCTTATCACCTGAAGTGAATCGAGGTAGAAGTAAAATGATTGCGCACGTTTTAAGTGAAAAGTTTTAAAGTCCTCATCGCCCTTAGGCGATTAGGGGCACAAGTGAAAAGTTTTAAAGTCCTCATCGCCCTTAGGCGATTAGGGGCACAAGTGAAAAGTTTTAAAGTCCTCATCGCCCTTAGGCGATCAGGGGCACAAGTGAAAAGTTTTAAAGTCCTCATCGCCCTTAGGCGATCAGGGGCACAAGTGAAAAGTTTTAAAGTCCTCATCGCCCTTAGGCGATCAGGGGCACAAGTGAAAAGTTTTTAAAGTCCTCATTGTCCTTTGGTGATCTGAGGCATCCAGCGAAGTTCAAAGTCCTCGCTGTTCTCGCGCATCTTGAGGCAACAGAGGAAGACCTCCTTGCCTTTGAGCAAGTGTAGGCAACAGAGGAAGTCCTCCTTGCCTTTGAGCAAGTGTAAGCAATAGAGGAAGACCTCCTTGCCTTTGAGCAAGTGTAGGCAACAGAGGAAGTCCTCCTTGCCTTTGAGCAAGTGTAGGCAACAGAGGAAGACCTGCTTGCCTTTGAGCAAGTGTAGGCAACAGAGGAAGTCCTCCTTGCCTTTGAGCAAGTGCAGGCGAGAACAGAGGAAGTCCTCCTTGCCTTTGAGCAAGTGTAGGCAACAGAGGAAGACCTCCTTGCCTTTGAGCAAGTGTAGGCAACAAAGGAAGTCCTTCTTGCCTTTGAGCAAGTGCAGGCGAGAATAGAGGAAGACCTCCTTGCCTTTGAGCAAGTGTAGGTAATAGAGGAAGACCTCCTTGCCTTTGAGCAAGTGTAGGCAACAGAGGAAGACCTCCTTGCCTTTGAGCAAGTGCAGGCGAGAAAGAGGAAGACCTCCTTGCCTTTGAGCAAGTGTAGGCAACAGAGGAATTCATCCTTGCCTTTGAGCAAGTGCAGGCGAGAAAGAAGAAGACCTCCTTGCCTTTGAGCAAGTGCAGGCGAGAAAGGAGAAGTCCTCCTTGCCTTCGAGTAGGTGCAGGCAAGAAGAGTTCGTATAAAGGAACGACAGTTGAAAAAGCGAATAGAAGGTTGCAAAAGGTGATCCCACAAAGGACGCCTTATTTGGGTAAAGAAGGCAACATTGCCGAAAATTAATTTGGCGAGTACCAGATCAGAGGAATTTCTGGCGATGATGAGGGACGCTTGGCATGCCAGTTGAACGCACAAAGAAACAAGGCTAAGTGAAGAGAACGAAAGATAACCTATGTGATTGTCTAGTTGGTCTTCGAGAAACTCAAAGCTAATGATAGACGCTGTAGGAAGGGAGATGTTGGAGGCGGCTACGTTTTTCCAGAAAAGGCAGAGGTCTCTGTCCAGTGCTCCCATGTTGTCAGGCCTCCTCGCCCTCTTGAAGCTATCCTTGGAGCCTTTATTTCCCTTGTCCACCCAGTACAAGGGAAAGGCATCCACTGAAGAGGTCCTCCTCAGCTTATCAGCCAAGGTCGACTCAGGAAGAATCTCCCATCACCAGAGTATAAACAAGAGGTATTCTGGAGCTTATCAGGCGAGAAGGGGGACTTTAAAAGATTAATCAGTCGAGGGAACCAGCATGAGTCAAGAAGTAAAGTTAGCACCACATCAAGTTAGCTCAGGAAAGGCTTCTGCTGAGGATTGAAGGGTGAGATGCACACATCAGTTAGCACGGTCACCAAGCACAAGCCACGCAAGGTGAAAGTTGAGCTGTAAAGGAGAAAGAGTGATTCGAGTTGTAAAGACAAGATTTATAATTCATTCATTACAAGCAGATAATGGTCGTCGAAGGAAAGGGGCAGAAGTACGAACATTGATGTAGTGGCAAGACCTCGGTCATCGGACAAGAGGTGGGAGCCCATCAGCCCGGTAGGGCCAATAGTGATCAGGCGAGTTGTAAGGTTCTTCGTTGAGACAAGTCACAACTCGAGCCTGGGGGGCTTGTGTAGTGGCCAACCTCGGTTGTTGAAGAACAGATAGTAAAGGGTGAACCACGTCAGCTGGGTCCCACAGCATGGACTAGAGCCACGTGGAGTGGACCCCGCAGGCAGCTTGGATTAGCGAGTGATCGGTCATCGGTGTGCCTCCTCGGGAGGGGTGATCAGTCATCAGTAGAAAAGGTAAAAAGGTTACCTTTGGATAATCAGAGAAGCGTCACAAAGGTTGGAGATTGAAGAAGTCGAAGGGTCTCACAGAGAAATGCTTTGAATGTCTGAAGGCGAAGAAGAAGGAGTGAAATAGTGTTAGTACCAGAGTGTGCGCTCCTGTAGACCGCCAGAAGACGATTTCTTAGTCTTTCCGCTGGACTAGTCACAGCTCAAGACTGGGGGCTTGTGATCCGATCGGTCATCGGTAGTCGATGACGTCAGCAGCAGTTGAACACGTGGACCATTCACAGGGTGACGCGTGGTAGAGGATAGCAGGTGAATCAGGGAGGCGATCGCTCAGAATGGTGATCGGTGGTCGGTGGCTAAGGGACCATCACCCACAGATCAGCGTCAGATGAGCGTCTGGAAGCAGAGCGCGAGAAGTAAAGAAGCACTGATCAGTCATCGGGGATTTCCTGTTAACACACAGTTAAGCTGGGACCCAGGCTCCCAGCGAGAACGTTACGCAAGAAGTACAGATGAGTAATCGCCTATCGCCTTGAGGATGAGTAATCGCCTATCGCCTTGAGGATGAGTAATCGCCTATCACCTTGAGGATGAGTAATCGCTTATCGCCGGTATGGATCAGTAATCGCCTAGATTGCACATGATCGCCGTGTGTGAAGGTTAGGAGATCAAGTGGTCAGCAGGTCGCCGAAAGGAGCACATCGCCGGGTATTTGAGAAGACTTGGCAAGCACTTGTTGTATGGTCTAAGTACAGAGGATAAGTGGCATATCTGCCACCATGTGTAGTGTGAGCTGTGATACCCAGTGTTAACCAGCTCGCCATGTTAAGGTTGCGCCCAGAGTAGCCTGTGTACTAAGCTACTCCCTGTGTGGATAACTTAGTCGCAGGAGCACAGTGGAAGTAACGTTTTAGCTGCAGGTACTCCAGATGGTGACACGTGTATGACCAGATGTTATCCACGTGTCAAGAGGAATAACCGTCAGGAGAGAGAAAGACTCAGGTATATATGTGAAATTCTTAACAGAATTAAGGGGAGATTCATTTTCAGTGGTGATTCACTGGTACACGGTTCTAAGTTTTCTTTGAAGTTCTTTGTTGATTCAATCACTGACTTGAGCGTCGGAGCGCAACCGGCCGCAGAGGCGCCATATTGTTCTTTCAGGTGTCTTAGAGGAGCTGAAGGTGGAGGTCATTTAATGTGTTTGGCGTGAAGCTGGTAAGGACGAGGTTCGAGAAGGAGAAGCTCTAGCGCTTTGGTCAAGAGGCTGGATCAATATTATTATTATTATTATCATCTATTACTATTATTATTATTGTTGTTATTATTATTATTATAATTATTGTAAGTTTTGCTGCATACTACTTTCAGTTTTTCAATACATTTAAATCTTACGAATGTTTAAGTTCTTTTGTGTTATTTACAATTATTATTATTATTATTATTCTTATTTCCATGATCCTGAACTTGTATTTGGTATCAGAGGCATATATGCTCTGAACATTTTATATTTGGTTTTCTTCGGGGGAAGTGATTACCCAGATAGTAAGGAGAGATCTAGTTCGATAAAAAAAAGAAGAGTTAAAAAGGCTTAAGGACATAAAGATTTTTTTATTCTTTCTTCTTTCTAAAGTTTTAGTGTAGCACTGAAAGGTGTCTATACGCTAGTCAGCCTTGGTCCCGGTAGTAAAACCTAGTAGGGTAGTAAATCCGTTGGTCAGAGGTGGTCCCGTAACATGGAAACTAGAGAAAGAAGTAGAATACCAAATTTCCTTAGGTACTTAAGTGATTTAGGATTAAAAAATAAAGATAAACAGATTGTAATAAGAACTCCGTAGTGTAAGGACCTGTAAAATTAAATTGGAATAAAAGGAATATATTTTAAATGAATTCTAAGTATGTTTTTATTTAAAATAAAAAAGGGAGGAAAGTGTAGCTTAGAAGACTATGAGATCGCCTGGTTAGTACATAATCGCCTGTTGCCTAGACTATATGCAGACATCGCCAGGGCGCGAGGTATGCGGACATCGCCAGGGCGCGAGAGGCATGCGGGCATCGCCGGGGCGCGAGAGGCATGCGGGCATCGCCGGGGCGCGAGAGACATGTGGGCGTCGCCAGGGATAGACATCGGTCGTCTCCCAGAGAGAGACATCGGTCGTCTTCCAGAGAGAGACATCGGTCGTCCTCCAGGATGAGTCATCGGTGGAAGGTTATCGCGCGATGTCGTGTTTCACACAGATAAGGTGGGACCGAGGCTCCCAACATGAAACGTCCTGCACGCGCGACACGTAGAAAAAAAGGGTGGTTCAGAATAGTAACATCAGAGAGTTGGCATGCGCAGAGACACACGTGGCCGTACTGTTCAGGGAAGCGTGCACGCAAGCCTTCCTGCAGAGTGGGTGGTGGCAGCGGCATTTGTGGACAAGTTGGTTTAGATTCAAAAACCCACTTTTGAGAGGGAGAACGTTGTTGTGTTTCAAGAGTGACAAAGTGAGTCTACCTTCATCCTTCTCTTTTCTCTCCTTCGTGCTGCGATTTAGGCACCCTCAAGCACCAGTACGACGAGCGACGACTGCCCTTGGACACCTGGGAGGTTCTCTGTAAGTTCTCCAGATCGGGACGCTAAAACAGAGTGAAAGCATCTTTAAGCTTCGGTGGGTTTTCGGAGCTCTTGGTGTTTTGCGCTAGTCCAGGTAAGGGAAGCTAGCCTTATTTCCAACGAAAACCTTACGTTAGATGATTTTGATGATGGGGCGACGTGGTCGCCGGTTTTCAACTGTTATTGCATAATCCCCTGTTTTTGGACGAGATCGCCGGTTTTGGCGTTGTTTTTCGAAATCCCCTGTTTTAGTGTCGTTTGAAATTGTTTGAGATTGAAATGTGATATTTTAAAGTCTGAACCTTGGAATGATTGTTGCTGTGATGGGAAATCGTTCATTTAAGTGTTATATGATGTGTTGAATGTTTGAATGTGGGATCAAGACATAGTATTTTCAGGAAAGGAAATACCGTGTTGAGATTAGTTATGAGGTGTATTGATCAGTGAGTATCCTGTGAATGAGACAATCCTGACTCTGCTGATATGATGGAGTCACATAGATGAAGTCATTCAGTTGGTGAGAGTCGAAGGAGGTCCATATGTATGGGTAAGTCGTTTGAAAGATAACTGACTTGACCTGTTATATGGATTAACCCTGTCATACTGTGAGAGTGATGAGATTGAGATCGAGATTATGTTGATGCGCATGGCTGTGGGAACATTACAGCAATGAAGTATGACAGGTGCAGGTCTCTGGATGCTAAGTTCAACGCACGAGTCTTCCGGAAGTAGTGTCAAGTGTCGGTGTGTGATGAGTCAGTGGAAGCCTGACGTGAGAAATGAGAAACATTGAAATTGGTAGACACTTGATGAATTATGTGAATTGAAAGACTCTTGAGGAAATTGTGAAATATGTGATTACTTGATGGTCATGTGATGGGAATGAGAAAGTTGATGGTTTTTACGTGGGTGTCTTAAATTTGTTTTATCTTGATTTTAAAGTTTCATATCTAAATTCTCTTTAAAATATCTAGCTTACCCTGTGTTCTTGTTTGTGGATGCTTTCTTAAACCTGTCATGATCGTGTATGATTTTACACGGGAGCAGATGATGTTGCAGGAAGTAGAGCTCCTCAGTGAGTGGTCGCCGGAAGGAGATCGCCTGTTTCTGTTTCTGTTAGGCGATCACCCCTTTTTCTGTTTTCTAATAGGAGATCGCCTTATCTGTTAGGAGATCGCCGTTTTCTGTTTTCTATCAGGAGATCGCCTGTTTTTTTTTTATTTTGCTGTATTTTGTTTAAGTTTTGGAATTGACCGATTATGTATTAAACTCCCTGTGAGGAGAAACTTCATTACATATATATAATTATGTTCACTTCAATATATTTGTTTACCTTTATTTTCATTATATAAATATGAAAAGCAATTTTGGCGGGATGTTACACGTAGCAAGAAGCCTCATCTTCTAATTAAGAAAATAATAAAGAGAAAAAATTACAAATAGCAGAAATAGAAAATTCATTACATAATTGGTCAATACCAGTAGTTAAAAAATGTGAAGTATATAAACAACATAAATTTTGGTCTGCAAATCAAGATGAAATACATATAGTAGAATATAGCTACCCAGGAACAAAAAATAATAAAATTTTAAATATACTAGAACAAAATCTTCTAGATCAACATATAAAGGATGGATATAATTTTATTCACTTAGGACTTATTCAAGTTGTGGCAAAACCCAACTATAGAATAGGAGTAAACAGTCCAATTTTAATAATACTAAGAGATATTAGACTTAAAAAATTTAATGATTCAGCAGTAATTGCAATATTAGAAAGTAATTTACATAATGGTCCAGCCTTCTTTAATTGCTACCCAAATTTTTCTATGAACATTAAAAATGAAAAAACTAGTAACACAATAAAATTATATGTTAAAACTCCAAATGAGATAGTTGATGAAATAGCCGACCCCATACAGATAATTTACAGAATTTATTATAAAGTTACAAAGATAGACTATAACTACAAGGCTTTAAGATCCTCTCCAAGGGATGAAACCATATTAGTATAAGCGAATCTTAGAAAATCGTCAATTCAAATCCCTAAAATATTAACCCATGAAGAAGTGATTAGAAACATTCCTGAAGAGTGGGTACTAGAAGATATAATAGAAGAACCAAAGATCTACAATACTTAGATAAAAGAAATAATTCAAGATGGTACTAATATTAGGTTAAGAATGAATAGGTCAACATCACTTAAGCTAAGAGAACCACAAATAATAAGTCAACCATCCAGACACTCAGTAGATGGGTCTACCATAAACCTAGATTTAAGAGGATTAAATAAAATCACGCCGAGAGTAAGTAAACCAATATATGAAGAATCGAGAAAATCAGAATCTCCCCAATATTCTCCAACAGCTTCACAAGTATTAAATACTTTAATAAAAGAAGAACCTTTTAAGATAGATAAGCAATGGATTAGAGAAGATTTTAATGCTGAATATAATAAAGAAAAAGTAGATTGGTATTTTAAACATTATTCTAAAGAACAGGTAGAGAGAATAAGGACAGAATTTTACAACTATTTAAACCAGCATGAAATAAATCTTTACTTTTTTTATTGGCTCGCACATTATAGTAATATTTATCATTTAGAATATCCCTTTAATAAGGCCATATGCCCTTTAGAAAAAATGAGTAATACGTGGAAAACAATAAATAATGAACTAATAGAGTCAGAATATCCTCCACATCAAAGTATTATAATACACCAACCAAAGACTTAGAGATAGAAGCTAGTCCATATAAAGATATTAAGAATGAAAACAAGAATGTAGAATTAAAAGATATTAAAAAATTACACTCTCAATTAAATTATTCAAATACTGTCTTAGAAGTAATGACCAAACAATTAACTAGAATAGAAAACAAAACGAACCTACCTAATATTCCAAGTAGTTCAAGGTTACCCGAAAAACTGATATACAAATTATTTAATGTCCCACAAAAAGAATTGGATTCATTAAGATTCTTCCAAACGAAATGCTGGACCTTATGCATCGTAATTTGTGCCACTGGTTCAGCTTCGATCCATTTGGTGAAGTATTCTATGGCCACCACCAGATATTTCATCTATCTGATCGCGAGCAGGAAAGGTCCCAGGATGTCAATTCCCCACGTATGGAAAGGCCATGGACTATGGAGGGATCTCAGCTCCTCTGGTGGCGCGCGATGCCAGTCCATGTGCTCTTGACACTTCTTACACCACTGTGCATACCTTATGCAGTCTTCTCTCATTGTGGGCCAATAATACCCTGCACGGATGGCCTTTGCTGCTAGGGCTCGCCCCCCGATGTGGCTTCCGCATATTCCTTCATGAAGTTCTGCTATTATGCGAGTGCACTGTGTCCCACTTACGCATATCAAAAGAGGATGGGAATAGCCATGCCTGAATAGGTTCCCGTCAATCAAAGTGTAGCGGGGTGCGTTCTTCTTCACAAGTCTTTCTTCCAAGGGGTCTAACGGAAGTGTCTCGTCTGCTACGTATCATTGATAGCGCGTCATCCATGTCTCTCCTTCTTCCACCAAGCAAACTTGTGACGACATTTCAGCTGGCAGGCCATAGGAATTTGTGCGAGGTGCTCTCAGCGTTTCTTGTGTCAGTGACCTATGACTCCTTCTTCCCGTATGCACAACGTTTATCATTTGTACATCTGCAGGATCTCCTGCAGTTGTTCGAGGTGCTCTTAAAGTTTCCTGTATTACTGTCCTCTCTCTGCCCCCCTTGCCTGAGCTGGCGAGTTTTGCTAACAAGTCAGCTCTGGCATTTTGCTCCCGTGGTACATGTAGCAGCTCGAACTCTAGAAATGTGCCTTTCAATAACTGTACGTAGCTAAGACAAGTAGCCAACTGTGGATCCTTGGCTTGGTACTCTCCAGTGACCAAGAGCGAGTTGCTTTTTGACAGCAAGCGTCCCGCGCCCATTTCTTTTGCCAACAACATCCCCGCTATCAAGGCTTCGTATTCCACCTGGTTGTTGCTGGCTTTGAAAGCAAAACGCAGAGCCTGTTCTATCAAGACACCATCTGAACCTTCTAGTATGACCCCGGCACCGCTACCTTGTAGGTTGGATGAACTGTCAACCGAAAGGACCCATTTAAATCCTGTCTCTCTCTGCGGTGGAGCTGCCGAGGTGAGCTCGGCTACAAAGTCAGCGTAAACCTGACCCTTGTTGGGGCCCCTAGGTTCATATTGAATCTCAAACTCGGACAGCTCTGCTGCCCAACGAACCATGCGTCCTGCTACGTCAGGCTTTTGCAGAACCTTGCAGATGGGGAGGTCCGTCATTACTATGATAGTAAAACTGTGAAAGTAATGACGCAATCTTCTTGATGAGAATACCACTGCTAGGGCCGCCTTTTCGATGGCTTGGTACCATACCTCAGGCCCCTATAGGACCTTGCTGACAAAATAGATCGGCCTTTGTACCTGCTCCTGGTCCTGGACGAGGACCGAGCTGATTGCTCGATCTGTGATTGCGAAGTAAAGGTGAAGTGGAATGCCTGACACTGGCTTACACAGCACCGGAGGGCTAGCTAGGTACTCCTTTAATTTGAGGAAGGCCTCCTCGCATTCGCTAGTCCACGAAAATCTATTGTTTCACTTGAGGCACTGGAAGTAAGGATACCCATTTTCTCCCCCTACAGAGACGAAACGCGAAAGGGAGGCCATCCGACCTCCTCATTGCCATGATGGCTGCGCACTTCTCTGTATTGGCCTCTATCCCTCACTCTGTCAGTAAGAACCCTAGAAACTTTCCTGCCTCCACCCCGAACACGCATTTCTTAGGATTCAACTTTAAATTGTACCTGGTGATGGTGCGGAAGAGTTCCTCCAAATCGGTCACATGTTGACTCCTTTCCCTGGATGTAACCACCATGTCATCTACGTACGCCTGGATGTTTCGACCCAACATTGTGGCGAGTATGCGGTCCATCAACCTTTGGCATGTCGCCCCTGCGTTCTTCAGTCCAAAGGGCATTACCTTGTAGCAGTAGCTGGACAGTTCTGTCATGAATGTTGTTTTCTCCTCATCATGGGGGTGCATCCGTATCTGGTTGTACCCCGAGAAAGCGTCTAGAAAGATGAGTAGTTTACAGCCTAACGCGTTGTCGACGAAAGAGTCGATGCTGGGCAGAGGGTAGAGTCCTTAGGACAGGCTTTATTGAGGTCTGTGAAATCCACACACATTCTCCCCTTGCCGCTTGCCTTCTTTACTAGTACCACATTGGCTAGCCACTCAGGGTACTGAATTTCCCTGATGTGGCCCGCCTTTAGCAGTTTTTGGGTCTCCTCTCTTATGACCTGCCATCTTTCTTCATTAAACTTCCGACGTCTCTGGCGCACTGGGCGAACCTAGGGGTCCAAAGTTAGGTGGTGGCATAGGAAATCGGGATCAATCCCTGGCATGTCGGCTGCAATCCATGCGAAGGAGGTCAAGTGTCGTGACAGAACAATTGCTATCTGGTCTTGGTCCTCCTGGCTCAACGCCTTGCCGAGGTTGAAGGTCTTACCTTTGATCACCCGCTCCAGCACCTCTCCCGCGGGCTCTGGTCTTCTGTCAGGGGTGACCTCTTCCGAGTCTGAGTGCTTCCCAGCGGGTGAGTGGAACGTTACAGAGCATACCCCCCTCTTTGTTTTGAGGTTGTTTTCGTAACACTTCCTGGCTGTTTTCTGGTCAGATTTGATGGTGATGACTGTTCCCTCGAGGGAGGGCAGCTTCATCTTCATGTGCATTGATGAGGGTACCACTCCTAACCGATTTAATGCTGGCCTACCCAATAGAATGTTGTAAGCTGAAGGGGCGTTGACTACGAGGTACCTGATGTCCACAGTGCGAGATCTCTGACCATCCGTGAATGTCGTCCTCAACTCAATGTGCCCCCTGACCTCGACCTGATCTCCTGTGAACCCATATAGGTAGCCGCCATATGGCCTCAGTTGATCAGGAGATAACTGTAGCTTCTGAAAGGTGGACCAGAACATCACATCTGCGAAGCTTCCCTGGTCCACGAGGACGCGGTGGACCCTTCTACCGACAGTGACTACAGAAATCACAATCGGGTCATTTTCGTGGGGTACCACGTCCAGACGATCTGCCTTTATGAAGGTCAGGTCGGGCTCTGGGAACTGATCGACCTCAACTTCCTCCACCGTCATGACCTCTCTAGCATATCTTCTTCTTTGGGAGGCAGTGCATCCTCCTCCTGAGAATTCCCCAGCGATGGTGTTGATTTCCCCATGAATGGGGACTTCGTGCCCTTGGTCCCCTATCGGGGCTGCTACCACCATTGATCCGGTCGGTCATCGGTATCCAATGACGTCAGCAGCAGATGACCACGTGGGCCAGTCACAGAGCAACACGTGGCATGAGATAGCAGATGAACAAGGGTGGAGATCGACTCCTACATGAGCGCCTGGAAGCAGAGCGCGAGAGTGATGAAGCACCGATCAGTCATCGGTGTATACAGAATGATCAGTCATCGGTATACACAGAGTGATCAGTCATCGGTGCATGCAGAGTGATCAGTCATCGGTGTATACAGAGTGATCAGTCGTCGGTGTATACAGAGTGATCAGTCATCGGTGTATACAGAGTGATCAGTCATCGGTATATACAGAGTGATCAGTCATCGGGGGTTCCTTGCCAACGCGTGTTAAACTGGGACCCAGGCTCCCAGCGAGAACGTTACCCAAGGACCTCGCCCGATTCCATAAGCAGAGCACGACAACGTGAAGAAGCGCCATCGGACATCGGCCAGGATGAGAGATACCTCGGTCATCGGTGTGTGTCGAGGCGACATCGGCCGCGCGATGTGAACAACGCGACCAATGACCAGTAAAGCACTCAGAGGCAGGGAGTGGCCATAGTCGCGAGACGACCATGCATGAAGATGAGAAGGCACAGGCAGGTGCAGAATCCTGCTGGGACGAGAACCCATCAAGGCTAGAGTCTCCCAGTAAGCTTGCACGCATGCCACGTGGACCGTGAAGATGTTCCTAGAGAATAGGTAGGGCAGATAGGCACAGAAGTCGAGGGGTCCAGAGACACCCACGCAGCCTCCCCTGTCAGACTTTGCATTTAAGTGAAGAAGGCTGGCGTGCAAGGTAGTCCTGGGGAGTGGAAACGACAGTGCAGAGTAATCAAGTGGCCCTAGAGGTAGCCTGTAGGGGCTACACCGGTTTATATGAGGAAGAAGAACACCAAACCAGGTATGAGTTTTTTACCTCAGAATACACAACACAAAAGCTAAGAGCACTCAGTTTCTGAATCAAAGGGAACTGAGGGCACACACACACGGGTCTCACACAGAGAGATCTGAGAGAGAGTTTTGGTGTTCCCGTTGCCTGACTTGAGCGTCGGAGCTACAACGGCCGCTAGAGGCGCCGTCTGTGTGTTTTGCAGGCATCGTTCGGAGATCCGTCGAAGGTTCCTGGAGCCTCCTTGCAGAACACACAGCAGCTGGAAAGCTAGACGAAGGAGTGACGAGGCATTTCCCCACGCTCGAGTCCGCGGCGAGATCAACCATGTCTTCCTGTGATTCCTGCAAGTAAGGCATTAAAAAACCGTTTCTTACCAGATCATCCAGCTGATACCCCAAGGCGAGGCAATTGCCCAAGGTGTGACCGTGCGCCTGATGGAAATCACACCACTGGTTTTTGCGGGGGCCCAGTTGCTTATCAGACTTTGGGGGAGCCTTTAACTTGCTTGCCACCTCTGGGAGTGCTATGAGTTCCTTGAGCCCCATTCTGAAGCTGTGCCTGGTACGCTTGGGCCTCTTGGATTCATAAGGCGCGTTCCTCGCCTTCTTCTCGACGGCGGTGGAGTGGACCCTTGGTGGTTGAGCATGTTCCGTCGCGCGAGGTTTGGACAAATCAATCCTCGCACGTTTCTCTACTACCCGTTCTTCTGCTATGATGTGAGCGATCGCCTTACACTGGATCTCATCGAATGTCCTTGCTGGACACCGTATCAGAGCATCACTAAAAGGTCCTGGGAGGATTCCTCTCTCAAAGGCATGCACAATCATGGCCTCGTCTTTGGTTTGCAATTTCACCACCAATGCTCCAAACCAGTTGAGGAAGTCTTTCAGCGGCTCCTCCTGGAATTGCTTCACATAAAAAAGGTCGAAAGCCACGGGGGTCTGTGCCCGATTGACGATGAATTGCTTCTTGAACAACTCCAAAAACTGCTCAAAGGACGTGATGTACCCGTCTGGGAGCCCCACGAACCAGTTTAATGTCATTCCTACAAAAGTACCCATGAACAACTTACAGTGCATGGCGTCTGTGCCCCCCGAGATCATCATCTGGGTGTGGAAGGCCGTTATGTGGGCTTCTGGGTCTTCCACCCCTTTGAAGGTAATTTTTGGGATCACGAAAGACGCAGGTATCACTGTCTCCATGATTTCTCGCGAGAAAGGCATCGGACGGGGCCTGACTGGGGGTGTGGCTGCTTGCTCTACCGCAGCCCGCTCTCCTATCCCTCTTCTCAACTCTTCATTCACTCTGCGTAACTCCTCATTGGGCGCCAATGAAGCGTTCAAGTCTGCCCTAAATTGATCCTGCCTAAGGGCCTGATCAGCGTGGGATGCAGCGAACGCTTGCTGGAGGTTGCGGATGGTCTCCATGAGTTCCTGGATGGTGGCTGTATGATCACCCTCATCCCTTCCAGAACCACCTTGCCTCGTGCTCCTCATGTTGATTGATTCTATTGGCTGCTACTGTGGATGGGATCTAGTTTTAACGTGCCCCACGGTGGGCGCCAAATGTTCCTGCCGGTTGACTCTCCCGTCAGTTGACTTCTACGATCGCTTGCACCTTCTCTCTTCCCCTTGGCTAGAACAGCTGAACCTGCAAAGAAAGAAAGATGGGCGCCCTAGCTACCGTTTGCACTCTGACGCTCAAGTCAAGATTAGGGCAAGAAACACCAATGTATAGCAAAGAGTTCTAGTTTCAAATGTTTTGTACCTTTGGGAATGCTTTGCTACCTGTTTTATAGCCCTTTTAGGGTTCCTACTGTATGGATATAGATAATTATTTGGAATAGAAGAAGTATAATTTTAATGAATTCTGAATATGTTATTACTTAAAATGAAAAGAGCTTGTAATGGAAGTTTCATGGTGGTCAGACCTCGAATGTCGCCCAAGGTCTGAGGGCGGCGTGGTAGAGGTCGATCAGTGGACCATAGTGGGTTCCAGAAATCACATGTAGGGAGGTGTGATTTGAACCTTAGGAGCGCCATGCATGCAGAATGACTACGGGACTTTACGCTTGGACATAAGGGATTTACCTTAGTGATCCGGTCGGTCATCGGTATCCAATGACGTCAGCAGCAGATGACCATGTGGGCCGGTCACTGAGCAACACGTGGCATGAGATAGCAGATGAACAAGGGTGGAGATCGACTCCTACATGAGCGCCTGGAAGCAGAGCGCGAGAGTGATGAAGCACCGATCAGTCATCGGTGTATACAGAGTGATCAGTCATCGGTGTATACAGAGTGATCAGTCATCGGTGTATACAGAGTGATCAGTCATCGGTGTATACAGAGTGATCAGTCATCGGTGTATACAGAGTGATCAGTCATCGGTGTATACAGAATGATCAGTCGTCGGGGGTTCCTTGCCAACGCGTGTTAAACTGGGGCCCAGGCTCCCAGCGAGAACGTTACCCAAGGACCTCGCCTGATTCCATAAGCAGAGCACGACGACGTGAAGAAGCGCCATCGGACATCGGTCAGGATGAGAGATGCCTCGGTCGTCGGTGTGCGTCGAGGCGACATTGACCGCGCGATGTGAACAACGCGACCAGTGACCAGTAAAGCACTCAGAGGCAGGGAGTGGCCATAGTCGCGAGACGACCATGCATGAAGATGAGAAGGCACAGGCAGATGCAGAATCCTGCTGGGACGAGAACCCATCAAGGCTAGAGTCTCCCAGTGAGCTTGCGCGCATGACACGTGGACCGTGAAGATGCTCCTAGTGAATAGGTAGGGCAGATAGGCACAGAAGTCGAGGGGTCCAGAGACACCCACGCAGCCTCCCCTGTCAGACTTTGCATTTAAGTGAAGAACGCTGGCGTGCAAGGTAGTGCGGGGGAGTGGAAACGACAATGCAGAGTAATCAAGTGACCCTAGGGGTAGCCTGTAGGGGCGACACTGGTTTATATGAGGAAGAAGAACACCAAACCAGGTATGAGTTTTTGACCTCAGAATACACACACAAAAACAGAGAACACTCAGGCTCCGAATCAAAGGGGACTGAGGACACACACACACGGGTCTCACACAGAGGGATCCGAGAGTTAGTTTTGGTGTTCCCGTTGCCTGACTTGAGCGTCGGAGCTACAACGGCCGCTAGAGGCGCCGTCTGTGTGTTTTGCAGGCATCGTCTGGAGTTCCAAGAAGGTTCCTGGAGCCTCCCTGCAGAACGCGCAGCAGCTGGAAAGCCAGACGAAGGAGAGACGAGGCATTTCCCCACGTTCGAGTCCGCGGCGAGATCATTTGGCGCCCACTGTGGGGCTCGAAGTAAAACGAAGCCCCATACACAAGAACGAGAGTAGGAATCGCACAGATGAATAGAAGAACCAGGCGAACGACCCCTCCACCACCCGCTGGTGAAGGAACGGTGACCATGGCGTAGGTCATGGAGATGATGCGCGCGTTGCAGGATAACGTCGCGGCGTCGAGAGTTGAGCAGGAGAAGATGCATGCAGAGCTGACTGCATCGCATAGCAGAAATGAAGAGTTGAACCGCGTCAACGAGGAGCTGCGTAGGGAGTTGCAGGCGCAGAATGAGCGCGTATCCGAAGATAGGACGTCGATGCCGCCGTCGCCCCCTAGAGCATTTCCTATGCCCTTCTCCCCCGAGATCATGAACACGGTGGTGCCACCCAACCTGGTGGGAGTGAAAGCGTCGTTCACGGGGGTGGAAGACCCAGAGGCACATTTGACAGCCTTCCACACTCAGATGATGCTGTCTGGAGGTTCAGATGCAATATACTGCAAAATGCTTATGAGCACGCTGAGCGGGGTAGCCATGGAGTGGTTCGTGAGCTTGCCGGAGGGCCACATCACCTCCTTCCACCAGTTCTCAAGGCTATTCACGGAGCAGTATATAGTCAACAGAGCGCCGCCGGTGGTGACTTACGACCTGTTCGACGTGCGTCAGAACCAGGGGGAGTCACTGAAGGACTTCCTCAACCGCTTTGGTGCACAGGTGGTAAGATTGCCCAACAAGGATGAGAGCATGCTGGTGCATGCATTCAAGAAAGGCGTGCTGCCTGGACCTTTCAGCGAATCGCTTATCAGGAGCCACCCCGCCACCTTCGCTGAGATTCGGCGACGAGCGATGGCGCACATAGTAGCGGAGACAGAAGTCTCTGAGAAGAGGAGCAGCGTTGCACCATCGAGGCCACGTGGGAGTCATGGAAAACAACAGCAACAGGTGAGGGTGTATGAGACCAAGGAAGGGAAGAAGGTGCAAGGGAGGCCTCGTCCCTATACCCCCAGGAAAGACCAGGTCAGGGGGCGTGCGAGGGAGCAAGACGCACCCCCCAGGTACGATTTCGTTGTAGAGCTGGCAGAGCTGATTGCCATCCCTGCCGTGGCCGCAAGGCTCCAAGCACCAGAGAAAACCGACAGGGTACTTGGAAGGAAGAAGGATGAGTGGTGTGAGTTCCATCATGCTTATGGACACACACTCCGCACCTGCCTGGCGTTGGGACGTCAACTCGCTGAGTTGGTGAAGACAGGTCTCCTGACCGATTACCTACGGGGGGAGCAGAGTGATCGCGCTTCGGGGTCTCAAGCCGGTGATCAGCAACACGAAATCCCTGTGCATGGGGAGGTGATGACCATTGCGGGAGGCTTTTCCGGCGGAGGGTGTTCCAGGTCACAAAGAAGAAGGTATGCACGGTCGGTGATGGCTGTGGACTCGGTGGATGAAGGCAATTTTCCCGAGGTAGACATCACCTTCACAAAGGCTGATTTGCAAGACGTAATACCCCACAACAACGACCCGGTGGTCATCTCCCTGGTGACAGCAGGAAGACGAGTGCACAGGGCACTCGTAGACCAAGGAAGCTCAGCGGACGTCATGTTCTGGCCAACATTCAACAAGTTACAACTGTCCCCCGATCACTTGAGGCCATACGTTGGGTGTCTATATGGTTTCGCGGGAGACCAGGTTGAGGTGCGGGGCTACATAGAGCTGAGGACGACGTTCACCGATGGAGTGGCGTCCCGCACAGAGAAGATAAAGTTCTTGGTGGTGAACGCCCCATCTGCATACAATATCTTGTTGGGAAGACCCACGCTCAACAGGTTGGGTGCGGTGCCATCGACGAGGCACATGAAGTTGAAACTGCCGTCGGTAGAAGGGGCTGTCATTACCATCAAGTCGGATCAGGCTGAGGCTAGACGCTGTTATGAGAACAGCCTCAAGCAGAAGAGAAGCATCTGCCATGTCACTACGGCACCACCAGCAGGCGTGCCCCAGGAGAAATTGGTGGTTCGTGGGGCACAGGAAGATCAAATAATGGAAGATGCTACGCTGGGGGGCTCTCAGGTAGCTCAAGTCGAAGCGGAGGCAGGGAGCGTGATCGATCCCCGTGAGTTAGACATCGCCAGGGAAGTCATCGCCCATGAAGGGAGGCCCCATCCAGCTGAGGGATGGAAAGAGATGGAGATAAAGGGAAAAAGGTTTAAATTGGGGGAATCGCTCACTGCGGAAGACCGAGCACAGATCGCCTGTGTGATCGAGAAGCACATGGGCGCTTTTGCGTGGTCAGCTTCTGACATGCCGGGGATCGACCCTGATTTCCTTTGCCACCACCTGTCAATGGACCCCAAGGCACGACCAGTGCGCCAAAGACGAAGGAGATTCAATGAAGAGAAGAAGAACGTGATCCATGAAGAGACGCAGAAGCTCCTTACTGCTGGACATATCAGAGAGATCCAGTACCCCGAATGGCTGGCAAACGTTGTACTAGTGCAGAAGTCAAATGGCAAGTGGAGGATGTGTGTGGACTTCACTGATCTCAATAAGGCCTGCCCCAAAGACTCCTACCCTCTCCCTAGTATAGATGCGTTGGTGGACAGCGCGTCAGGGGGGAAGCTCCTCAGCTTTCTGGACGCCTTCTCAGGCTACAACCAGATAAGGATGCACCCCATGGACGAGTGCAAGACTGCTTTCATGACGGAACGATCTTGCTACTGCTACAAGGTAATGCCATTCGGGTTGAAGAACGCAGGAGCTACCTATCAGAGACTTATGGATAGGGTGCTCTCGCCCATGCTTGGAAGGAACGTGCATGCATACGTAGATGACATGGTGGTCACATCGCAGGAGAAAGCGCACCATGTAGTTGATCTGGAGGAACTTTTCACCACCATCGCCAAGTACGGTTTGAAGCTCAACCCTGAGAAGTGCATCTTCGGTGTGGAGGCCGGGAAGTTCTTGGGTTTCCTCCTAACGGAGCGTGGAATCGAGGCGAACCGGGAGAAGTGCGCGGCAATCGTGGCAATGAGGAGCCCAACGACGGTGAAGGAGGTGCAGCAGCTCACTGGTCGGTTGGCCGCCCTGTCACGGTTCATGTCTGCTGGAGGAGAGAAGGGTCATCCTTTTTTCCAATGTCTCAAGCGCAACAGTAGATTCGTGTGGACACCGGAATGCGAAGAAGCCTTCTTGGAGCTGAAGGAGTATCTGGCGAGCCCACCAGTATTGTGTAAACCGCAAATGGGCACCCCCCTTCGCTTGTATTTTGCTGTGACAGAGAGGGCGGTCAGCTCGGTCCTGGTGCAAGAGCAAGGTCAGGTCCAGAAACCTGTGTATTTTGTAAGTAAGGTACTGCGAGGCCCAGAAACAAGGTATCAGACCCTGGAGAAGGCAGCACTGGCAGTAGTTTTTTCAGCCAGAAGGCTCAGACACTATTTCCACAGCTTCACTATAGTGGTCATGACAGACTTGCCCATCCAGAATGTGTTGAAGAAGCCAGACGTAGCAGGAAGAATGGTCAAGTGGGCTGTGGAACTCTCAGAATTCGACATCCAGTACGAGCCTCGAGGACCGATCAAGGGGCAGGTGTTCGCCGACTTCGTGGTTGAGCTGTCGTCGGTCGCGACACCTGCACAAGGCGTAGTATTTCGATGGGTCTTATCAGTGGATGGCTCCTCCAATCAGCAGGGAAGCGGTGCTGGAGTCATTCTGGAAGGCCCGAACGGGGTGCTGATCGAACAATCCCTTCGTTTCGCCTTCAAGGCTAGCAACAATCAGGCGGAGTATGAAGCCCTGATCGCGGGAATGTTGCTGGCAAAAGAGATGGGAGCAAGAAGTCTGGTGGCTAAGAGTGATTCGTTGCTAGTCACTGGACAGGTTACAGGGGAGTTCCAGGCGAAAGATCCTCAAATGGCAGCCTACCTGGAGTACGTCCAACTCATGAAAACATCCTTCGATGAGTTTGAGTTGGTGCATGTGCCACGCGAGCAAAATGCCAGAGCAGATCTGCTTGCCAAACTGGCCAGCTCAGGCAAGGGGAGAAAACAGAGGACCGTCATTCAAGAGACTTTAAAGGCACCCCGAGCGTTCGTATCAGACAATCAAATACTTCAAGTATCCAAGTCGGTGAAGCGTCTGGCGATCAGTCATCGATCCCTGACTCAAGAAACGCTGAAAGCACCGAGGGTGAGGGCGCGACCGGCAAGGACCGATGAGGCGATGGAAGTCTGCGCTGTCAAGGGGCCCGATACGTGGATGACGCCGTACCAGTTGTACCTAGAGGATGGTGTGCTCCCACTGGACTCAGCAAAGGCAAAAAAGATAAAGAAGAGCTCGAGTAAGTTTACTCTAATCGATGGGAACCTGTTTAGATTTGGCTTTTCCCATCCAGTACAAATGTGCGTGCATGGAGAGCAATGCACCAGACTCATGTCAGAGTTACACGAAGGGGTCTGCGGAAGCCACGTCGGTGGTCGCGCTCTGGCAAGTAGGATCCTCCGTGCAGGGTATTACTGGCCAACGCTGAAAGAAGACTGTGTGAAGTACGCTCAGCGGTGCAAACAATGCCAACTTCATGCAGACTGGCATAAGGCACCCCCGGAGGAGTTGAGGTCCATCCATAGCCCGTGGCCATTTCACACGTGGGGAATCGACATCCTGGGACCCTTTCCTCTAGCGATCAGGCAGATGAAGTTCCTCATAGTGGCCACCGAGTATTTCACAAAATGGGTGGAGGCGGAACCAGTGGCCCACATAACCGCTCAGAAGGTCGAGCATTTTGTCTGGAAAAATATTGTCTGTCGTTTCGGAGTACCCAAGAGGCTGGTATCCGACAACGGCACTCAGTTCACCAGTCACCAGTTGAGAAAGATGTGCGAAGAACTGAAGATACAACAAGTGTTTGCCTCAGTAGAACACCCGCAGACCAACGGGCAGGTGGAGTCCGCCAACCGAGTGCTGCTTAGGGGACTAAAGCGAAGATTAGAGAAAGCCAAGGGGAAGTGGGCAGAAGAGGTTCCCAGAATTGTATGGTCCTACCATACCACCCCACAGTCTAGCACCCAAGAGACACCCTTTAGTCTTGTTTATGGGACGGATGCTATGATCCCCGTGGAGATACAGGAGAGCTCCCCTAGATTTTTGAACTTTGTCGCCGAAGAGTCCAATCAAGAGCGAAAGGTGAATCTGGACCTCCTGGACGAAGTGCGAGAAGGAGCCAGGATTAGTGCTGAAGCTGTCAAGAGAAGAGTAGAATGGAGGCACAATTCCAAGGTGAAGCCCAGGCGTTTCCAGGAGGGTGATCTGGTGATGAGGAAGGCACACCAAAATGAGATGGAGAACAAGTTATCTCCAAAGTGGACGGGTCCATACAGAGTGGTTGAGGCGTTGGAGAATGGAGCTTATCGGCTGAAGACTCTGGATGGAGCACCTATCCCCAGGACATGGAACGCTACACACTTAAGATTCTACTTCAGTTAAGTTAGAAAGTAGATGCGTTCTTGTACTGCACATACACCTAATGTATGTACTGTAAATAGTTGAACAGGTCAGGGGGCACTCTTTTCCCGATGAGGGTTTTTAACGAGGCCACCCAATAAAAAAAGATTTCAGTATGACAAGTTTCCCAATTTCAATTTCCGCTTGCCCCAAATGCGAGTCCAAGAGATCGGTTGGAGCCTGCTCGCCCCAGGCGCGAGTACGGACCACTGGCCTATATTCCCCTAACTCCAAGGTTGAGTGCAGGTGGCCAAAAATTCGGGGACTCGGGAGTACTAGTAAGACCGAGAGAGGGAAAGGGAGGATTTCGAGAAACGTCCAAACGGGAACTAGACCTAAAGGACGATGACCTCGGGGCAAGCAAGAGGGGTCAACGAGAAAACTCTTCTTCCCCGTAGCAAGACATCGTCTCCGCGTTTAAGCACCAGGGGCGCAGAGCGCGATCAGTGATCGGTGCATCCAACGCGCGATCAATCGTCGGTGCATGGTCATCGGGGTCTTGCTAACACGTGTTAAGCTGGGACCCAGGTTCCCAGCGAGAGCGTTACGCATGCACCTCGCATGATTCCAGAAGAAGGTTGGTCATCGGGGTCTTGCCAACACGTGTTAAGCTGGGACCCAGGCTCCCAGCGAGAGCGTTACGCATGCGCCCCGCATGATTTCAAACCAGAAGAAGAGGAGTCGCCCACTCAGAGGACGTGCGGTGATACCATGCAGGCAGGGATGCGCCTAGCGAGTGCGCTTAGACAGCCACCCCTGGTGCTCCCCTGGGAGCATGCACCCACTCAGATAGAAAGTCCTCACCCTCGACTTTATACAGCGGGGTGCAGGCGAGAGAAAGTCCTCACCTCGACTTTGTACAGCGGGGTGCAGGCAGAGAAAGTCCTCTTCCTCTGCTTCTTACAGCAAGGTTGAGGCAAGAGATCCAAGTCCTTCTCCTCTGCTCCATACAGCAAGGTTAAGGCAACAGAGAAAGTCCTTTTCCTCTGCTTTTTACGGCAAGGTTGAGGCGAGATAAAAGGTCCTCACCACGACTTAGTACAGCGAGGCTGAGGCGAGAGGAGAAAGACCTCACCTCGACTTCTTACAGCGAGGCTGAGGCAAGAGGGGAAGCCCCAAGAGAAGAAGCTCAAGGAGGAGAAATGAGCTTGCTATCAACCACTGAATGGTGGAGGCTAGGTTGGGTAGAGTCCAAGTCTGGAAGGACGCAGTGAACCTGCTGCCAGCCCATGGAACCCATCTATCAGAGCCTCGACACCAGCAGCCATGGTCTCAGGTACATCGGCTTCGACCTCCTTCTTCTCTTTGGCAACGGAGAGCACTTAGTCTCTTCGCTGAGAACAAGTTCACAGCTCGAGACTGGGGGGCTTGTGATCCGGTCGGTCATCGGTATCCAATGACGTCAGCAGCAGATGACCATGTGGGCCGGTCACTGAGCAACACGTGGCATGAGATAGCAGATGAACAAGGGTGGAGATCGACTCCTACATGAGCGCCTGGAAGCAGAGCGCGAGAGTGATGAAGCACCGATCAGTCATCGGTGTATACAGAGTGATCAGTCATCGGTGTATACAGAGTGATCAGTCATCGGTGTATACAGAGTGATCAGTCATCGGTGTATACAGAGTGATCAGTCATCGGTGTATACAGAGTGATCAGTCATCGGTGTATACAGAATGATCAGTCGTCGGGGGTTCCTTGCCAACGCGTGTTAAACTGTGGCCCAGGCTCCCAGCGAGAACGTTACCCAAGGACCTCGCCTGATTCCATAAGCAGAGCACGACGACGTGAAGAAGCGCCATCGGACATCGGTCAGGATGAGAGATGCCTCGGTCGTCGGTGTGCGTCGAGGCGACATCGACCGCGCGATGTGAACAACGCGACGAGTGACCAGTAAAGCACTCAGAGGCAGGGAGTGGCCATAGTCGCGAGACGACCATGCATGAAGATGAGAAGGCACAGGCAGATGCAGAATCCTGCTGGGACGAGAACCCATCAAGGCTAGAGTCTCCCAGTGAGCTTGCGCGCATGACACGTGGACCGTGAAGATGCTCCTAGTGAATAGGTAGGGCAGATAGGCACAGAAGTCGAGGGGTCCAGAGACACCCACGCAGCCTCCCCTGTCAGACTTTGCATTTAAGTGAAGAACGCTGGCGTGCAAGGTAGTGCGGGGGAGTGGAAACGACAATGCAGAGTAATCAAGTGACCCTAGGGGTAGCCTGTAGGGGCGACACTGGTTTATATGAGGAAGAAGAACACCAAACCAGGTATGAGTTTTTGACCTCAGAATACACACACAAAAACAGAGAACACTCAGGCTCCGAATCAAAGGGGACTGAGGACACACACACACGGGTCTCACACAGAGGGATCCGAGAGTGAGTTTTAGTGTTCCCGTTGCCTGACTTGAGCGTCGGAGCTACAACGGCCGCTAGAGGCGCCGTCTGTGTGTTTTGCAGGCATCGTCCGGAGTTCCAAGAAGGTTCCTGGAGCCTCCCTGCAGAACGCGCAGCAGCTGGAAAGCCAGACGAAGGAGAGACGAGGCATTTCCCCACGTTCGAGTCCGCGGCGAGATCACTTAGTGTTGCATGCTTAGGCACGTAAGGATTGAGTACTGAGCTGCCCTCGGGCAGGAGAAGCTACCGACGTCACCGAGCCATGTGGGGGTGATAACACAGGCGTGGAGTAGTGGTAGGACGAGCCCTCAACAGGGTGTGACGATGTGGCATCAGTCGGCAGAAGCAAGGCGATGTGTCCTCGCCACATCAAGGACGATGAGAGATCGCCAGGGCGAGAGACACGCGGGGATCGCCAGGGCGAGAGACACGCGGAGATCGCTAGGGCGAGAGACACGCGGGGATCGCCAGGGCGAGAGACACGCGAGGATCGCCAGGGCGAGAGACACGCGGAGATCGCCAGGGCGAGAGACACGCGGGGATCGCCAGGGCGAGAGACACACGGGGATCGCCAGGGCGAGAGACACGCGGGCATCGCCAGGGCGAGAGACAGACGGTCATCGCCAGGATGAGGGACGCATCTGTCAACTTCCAGGGGGAGACATCGGTCGTCTTCCAAAGAGAGACATCGGTCGTCTTCCAGGGAGAGACATCGGTCGTCCACCAGGGGGAGACATTGGTCATCTTCCAGGGAGAGACATCGGTCGTCTTCCAGAGAGAGACATCGTTCGTCCGCCAGGATGAGACATGGTGGATAGTCATCGTGCGAGCAGTCATCGGTGGAAGGTTATCGCGCGATGTCGTGTTTCACACAGATAAGGTGGGACCCAGGCTCCCAGCATGAGACGTCCTGCATGCGCGACACGTAGACAAAAAGGGTGTTTCAGAATAGTTAGCATCAGAGAGTTGGTATGCGCAGAAACCCACGTGGTCATACTGTTCAAGGAAGTGTGCACGCAAGGTTGCTCAGAGAGTGGGTAATGGCAGTAAAGGCTAAAGAGCCGTTCGACCTTAAGAGCTGAGGGAATCAGCTCATTTAGTTCCCCTTTCTCATTTCTCCTCCACTCGAAGACGCAGCTATCCTCACGTACCAGTGCTACGATTGACGACTGCCTTTGTCCTTCTGGGAAGTCTCTGCAAGTTCTCCCGTCAGGACGCTAGAACAGAGTAAGTCGTTTTACTCTGTTTTTCAAGTCGAATATGAGCTTGAGAGGGTTGCCTCTGCATAGGCGTTGTCGGCGACTCCCTTAGCTCCAGAAATCGTCTCTGTTAGCGTAGAAAATGAGTAGTATAGTCAGTTTTGTGATAAAGGCTCCATGGTGCAGGTTAGGACATCTTTAAGCTTCTGTGGGTTTTGGAGCTCTTAGTGATTTTGCGCAAGTTCAGGTAAGGGAAGCTAGCATTTTCGTTTATAAAAACTTTAGGCGAGTAGGTTCTGAAGTGAGGGCGACGTGGTCGCCGGTTTCATATTCTTTTTCACGATGCTCTGTTTTTATGTGTGGGGCGACGTGATCGCCGGTTTTAATGTTGATTTCGAACTCCCCTGTTTTAGTGTCGTTTGAAACTGTTTGAGATTGAAATGTGAAATGCATGTGATATTCGAAAATCTGAACCTTAGAATGATTGTTGCTGTGATTGGAATCGTTCATTTAAGTGTTATATGATGTGTTGAATGTTGTGAATGTGGAATCAAGGCATAGTATTTTCAGGAAAGAAAATACCGTGTAAGATTGTGTAGAATGTGCATTGATCGGTGATTTCTATAATGAGATATCCTGACTCTCCTGATATAATGGAATCATATAGATGAAGTTATTCAGGCGTTGAGAGTCGATGGAGGTTCATATGTATGGGTAAGTGGTTTGAAAGATAACTACTTGACCTGTTGTATGGATTAACCCTGTCATACTAGGAGAGTGATGAGATTGAGAGTGAGATTATGTTTATGCGCATAGCTGTGGGAACTTTACAGCAATGTAGTATGACAGGTGCAGATCTCTGAGTCTAGTCAATGCACGAGTCTTCCGGAAGTAGTGTCAAGTGTCTATGTGTGATGAGTCAGTGGAAGTCTGACGTGAGAAAGAGAAATATTGAAATTTGATAGACACTTGATGGATTATGTGAAATGAATGACACTTGAGGGAATTGTGAAATGTGTGAATATTGGATGGTTTACGTTAATATCAAGTTTCATGTTTTAAAGTTTTAAAAATATCTAGCTTACCCCTGCGTTTTGCTTTGTGTTTGTTTTCTTTAAAACTGTGATGATCGTGTGTAATTTACACGGGAGCAGATGATGTTGCAGGCAGTGGAGCTCCTCAGTGAGTGGATGGACAACGAGATCACCTGTTCTTGTGCTGTAGTTTATTTTATTTTGAAAACTGGATGATTATGTATTAAAATTCCCTAGAGAAGGGATATTATTTTGAAATACAATGTACTGATGGATGTATTTTATTATATATTCATATATTAATTTTGATATTATTGTTTTACCTTTATTTTATTATATAAATAAGAATAAGATATTGAGGGGCGTTACACCTACCGCGCCTATCCTTGCGTCCCTGCGTTGCCTCCTAGCGAATTTAGGGTTACCTTTCTGGGACTCCATCATACAATTTTCCTCCGTGTCTTGCGGCAGCCTTCCATTCTTGGAGTGCAACTCTCGTGGCATTCCTTTCCTGAACTTAAGCATGGGTGCTAGGACATACACTGTAACCCTAGCGCCACATGGCCAAATCTTCTGTCTTAAATTGATTACTCACGTGCCTTTTCATGTGTTTTTTTCCTTTTAAGGACTGATCCTCTATGGCAAAGCCATACGTCACATGGAAACCCTTCGTGCGTGACGTATCCATGAATCTGATTTATATTCTTACTCGTGTGATTCTGTGGGCCCCTCCATGGGTCCCATCATACCGACCTCTATGGTGCCGACCTCTCACTCAGTGACCGACGTCCGAGGTCTGGCCACTACATGTTGTTTTTCATATTTCCGTGTTGTTCTTCATTAGATCCTTGAATGTCTTTCTGTTTTTTGCAATTTAATTTTGATTTGAATGCTGTTTGCATGAATCCAATCGGTAGAATGTGTTCAACTTGTTCTTGAGCTTCTAATTTTAATTTTGTGTAGGATTCTTGTGTGTTTTTTATGGAAGAGGGCCAAGCACAACCTTCCATGAAAGGCAAGAGCCAAGTCAAGAGCGTCTAAGACCAAGTTAGGAGCGTCTAAGACAAGCTAGGAGCGTCTAGGACGAGAAGGCCAAGCTAGAAGCGTCTAGGACAAGAAGACTTGGATCAAAGCTATGAATGGGAGAGTGACATACTAGCACATATTCCGTGAAGGCCCATCAAATGTAGTTTAGCTTTAATTGGGGTGTAAATAGCATAGCCATGTGGGAAAATGTTTATTTTTTTTGCACATTAGAATTAAGGAGAAGTTAACCTTCCCACTATTCTAGAAAGCCCATGGAGAGGGTGAACTTACAAACTAGACACACCCCTCCTCATGTGCTCACACTTTCCATGTGGTGTAAGGACCTGTAAAATTAAATTGGAATAAAAGGGTATATTTTAAATGAATTCTAAGTATGTTTTTATTTAAAATATAAAGGAAGGGAGGTATAGCTTAAAAGTCTACGAGATCGCCGTAATTGAAAGAGTAGGCGATCTCCGACTTCTCTGGCACATGATCGCCTGTCGCCTTGATTGCACCTGAACGCCAATCGCCTGTAGTGTACCTAGTCGCCTGTCGCCTAGAGTACACATGATCGCCGAAACTACACTTAGTGTGTAGTCAAGATGTTGGATCAACCATAGTGGGTTCCCAAAAACCACGTGCATCAAGGTGTGGGTTAAGCCTTAGACACGCTGTGTATGCGAAGCCCTATGCTTGAGTATAGGAGATCGTCCTTAGTGTTGCATGCATGGGCGCACGAGGGCAAGTGCCAATCTACCCTTGGAAATGTGAAGCTACCGACGTCACCGAGTCATGTGGAGATGATACCTTGGACATAACATAGTGGAATGAAGAACCTTCAGGAAGGCGTGGCGATGTGTCGTCGGGCATCGCCGGGGCGCGAGGCATGCGGGCATCGCCGGGGCGCGAGGCATGCGGGCATCGCCGGGGCGCGAGGCATGCGGGCATCGCCAGGGCGCGAGGCATGCGGGCATCGCCAGGGCGCGAGGCATGCGGGCATCGCCAGGGCGCGAGGCATGCGGGCATCGCCAGGGCGCGAGGCATGCGGGCATCGCCGGGGCGCGAGGCATGTGGGCATCGCCAGGGCTAGACATCGGTCGTCTTCCAGGTTATCGCGCGATGACGTGTTTCACACAGATAAAGTGGGACCCAGACTCCCAGCATGAGACGCGCAGCACGCGCGACACGTAGACAAAAAGTGTTGGTTCAGAACAGTGACATCAGAATGTTGGCATGCGCAAGAGACAACAGTGGTCGTACTGTTCAGAGCAGTAGTTGAAATGCACAAGAGACAACCGTGGTCGTACTGTTCAGTGAAACGTACACTCAGACTTCCCTGCAGAGTGGGTGGTGGCAGCTGCTTTTGTGGACAAGTTGGTTTAAGATGCAAAAACCCACTTCTGAGAGGAAAAAGGAACGTTGCAGTTGTTCAAGAGCGAAAGAGTGAGCTACCTCCTTTCTTCTCCATTTCTCTCCTTCGCGCTGCGATTCTGGCACCTTCACACAAGAGTACGACGAGCGGCAGCCACCATTAGAGCACCTGGGAAGTTCTCTGCAAGTCCTTCAAACCAGACGCAAAAACAGAGCCAAGGCGTTCTTTAGGCGTTCTTTAGGCAAAAACAGAGCCAAGGCGTTCATATGAATGGGTGACTCGTGTGAAAAGGAACGAGCTCGGCCTGTTCTATGGATTAACCCTGTCATACTGTGAGAATGATGAACTTGAGATCGAGATTTGTGTTGATGCGCATAGCTGGGAAACATTACAGCTGTTTAGTATGACAGGTGCAGATCTCTGAGTCTAATCAATGCATGAGTCTTCCGGAAGTAGTGTCAAGTGTCTTGTGTGCTGAGTTAGTGGTGGTCTGACATGTGAAATGAGGAACTTGAAATTGATAGACACTTGATGCAGTTTGTGAAATAGAATGGCTCTTGAAAATATTGTGAAATGTGTGATTTCTGGGCGATCAGGGGTATGAGAAACTTGATAGTGATACGTGAATATCTTGAAATTGTTTACCTTGATTTTAATTTAATTATCCTTATTTACACTCTCCTTAAAATATCTAGCTTACCCTGCGTGTTCTGCTCGTTGGCTGTCTTTCTCTTAAAACTGTGATGATCGTGTATAACTTACACGGGAGCAGATGATCTTCCAGGAAGCAGAGCTCCCTAGTGAGTGGTCGCCGAGGAAGAGATCGCCGGTTTCTATCTCTTGGTGGTGATCGCCGGATTTATGTCCTGCTAGCAGATCGCCTGTTTTGGGGCCTTCTGTTACCAGATCGCCGGTTCATGTATGGAGACCGTCGGTCTTGTTGTATTTGATTGAATTTCGTTAAATTTTGAAAACATTTGACTGGTTATGTATTAAACTCCCTAAGAGGAGCAACTTCATTACTTATATATATATTATCATGTACTCTTCAATATTATTTGTTTACCTTTATTTTCATTATACATGTATGTATGGTTTTATTTTGGCGGGATGTTACATTAATGGTATCAGAGCAGTTCGTCCTTAGGATGACCTGAGGGCTGTGGATCCATTGTGTTTCTTCTGCTCATAAAATCTATTTGAGTTTTAAATAACAACTATAGTGAAAGGTTTTCAAAACGTTTTTGTATTAAAATTTTGTGTGTGCCTTAGTGAATGTATGCCCTAATTGAAAATCTTAGTATTAAGGATGAGAGGATCTTGATAAAGTAATGAGGGTGCACACTCATAACTGGATCGAGATGATTCTCAATCTTAATTCCAGAGGTTTGATGTTTAGCCTACATTGAATTCTGGTGTGATTTATTGAGTGTCCTTGTAATTGACTGAAAGTGGCTGTTTGGATTGATGATTGTACACCAGGAACTGTTCTGGTGTTTTGTTTGAAGTTATAAGTATTATGATTCTGTTGATGAACTCAAATTCTTAATGATTTTGAGATGCTGACCTTTGTAAGGTCTAGATGTTACCTCCTGAATGAATTGATTTCTTATCGATCTCATTCTTGTAGTCGTAGGGAATATAGAAAACCTATAGTTTCAAAATCTGAGAACGAAGAAAGATGGCGCGTAAACCTCCTACCCCTCCCCGACCTTCTTCAGAGATGGGCCAGATCGCCAGGGCCATGGAGATGATGGCAACTGCCATCCAACAACAGAATACGGTAATGGCCCAGATTCATCAGGCTGTAATGCATCATTTAGGAACTGCTGGATCGGCTGTGTAACATCCCGCCAAATACATTTCGCATTTTTGCATTTTTTTTTCATTTTCGTAATATGAAATAACGGTAAAACAAATATATTGAAATAAACATAATTGTATATATATACAAAGGAGTTCTCCTCGCAGGGAGTTTAATACAAAGCGGTCGTTTTCCAAAACTTAAACATAAAGACAGCAAAAATACAAAACTACCGATCTCCTAACGGAAAACGGAGATCGCCTATCAGAAATGGCAAAAGGGGGCGATCGCCCAGCAAGAACAGAAAACCGGCGACCACATACGGCGATCACTCACAGGGGAATTCCACTTCCTGCAACCTCATCTGCTCCCGTGTAAAGTTACACGATCATCACAGGTTTAAGAAAAACAGCCACAGAAACAAAATACAGGGTAAGCTATATATTTAAGAAAACTTTGAATCAAGAGCATACATAAGAACTTCACAACATCCATGAACCATAACAATATCAGCCATCACATTTCCATATTCCACAAGACTATCAGGAAATCCCATATTTCACAAATCAATCCAAGAGTATTTCAATTCACATCAGCAATCAAGTGTCTATTAATTCAATTTCTCATATCTCACGTCAGACATTCCACTGACTCATCACACCAGACACTTGACCACTATTTCCGGAGACTCGTGCGTTGATTAGACCCAGAGATTCGCACCTGTCATACCAAAAGGCTGGAAAGTGCCCTCAGCCATGCGCATCACACCATCTCAATATTCTCATTATCACGGTATGACAAGGTTAATCCATACAACAGGCCGAACTCGTTCTGTTTCACACGAGACACCCATACGTATGAACCTCCATCGACTCTCCACAACTGAGTAACTTCCTCTATGTGATTTCATTACCTCAGTAGAGTCAGGATGTCTCATTATAGGATCACCGATCAATACACCTATTACACGACCTTACACGGTATTTTCTTTCCTGAAAATACTATGCCTCGATCCACAATCACAACATTCAACACATCACATAACACTTCAATGAACGATTTCAATCACAGCAAAACTCATACCAAGGTTCAAATTTTCGAAAACCACATTTAAAATCTCAAACACTTTTGAAACAGCATAAAACAGGGGATATTTCAATAACAGATGAAAAACCGGCGATCACGAACAAAACTGGGTTTAAAGCAAGAACAGTTTGAACACCCGGCGACCACGTCGCCCCCAACATCAAAAATCATCACACATACAGTTTTCATTAGAAGTAAGGCTAGCTTCCCTTACCTGGATCAGCGTGAAACTCACTTCAAGCTCTACCCACCGAATGTAAAGGATGCCTGAACTCCGCCTAAGTGTTCTAATTGGTAAAACTTGTAGAGAACCTTCTCAAATGCTCTATGGCAATCACTGGTAGTCAAGCTGGTGCCTGGGGAATACTGAGTCGCAGCGCAAGGAGAGAAAAGAGAAAGATGAAGGTGAACTCACTCTGTCACCTTTTATACTCTCACTGCGTTTCTAAACTCACTAAGAGGCGGTGCATTCTGATACTAGGAACATAGGCCTGCCATGTAGCTATCATTACCTATTCTCTAACTAACCCTTCCGTGTGGGTTTTCTTCCTCGAATTAAGTGCAACCTGACAGTATGGCCACGTGGCGTCTCTGCGCACATGGAGCTACTGTCCCGAAGGACTTTCACTGCCTACATGTCGTACATGCAGCACGTTCGTCCTGGAAACCAGGGCCCCACTTCATCTGCGTGAAACACGACATCGCGCGATAACCTCTCGCGCGATGACAATCCACCGATGACCCATCCTGGAGGACGACCGATGTCTCTCTCTGGAAGACGACCGATGTCTCTCTCTGGAAGACGACCGATGTCTCTCTCTGGAAGACGACCGATGTCTCCTCCTCCTGGATACCGACCGAGGTCTCTTCCTCCTGGAGACCGACCGAGGTCTCCTCTTCCTGGAGACCGACCGAGGTCTCCTCTTGGCGACACCCGCATGACTCTCGCGCCCGGGCAAAGCCCACATGCATCTCGCGCCCTGGCGATGCCCGCATGTCTCTCGCGCCCTGGCGATGCCCGCATGCCTCGCGCCCTGGCGATGTCCGCATGCCTCTCGCGCCCTGGCGATCATGTTCCAGTCGATCTCATGGCTTTCTAACTACACTTTCCTTCACTTTTATTTTAAATAAAAACATACTTAGAATTCACTTAAAATATATCACTTTTATTCCAATAAGATTTTCCAGGTCCTTACAGGCTGCAACAGCTTCCCCTGTAAATCAGCTTCGGGAGCAGATGGGGATGACCGAGTTCATGAGGCACAACCCAACCCAGTTTCGTGGGAACGTTTCTCCGAACCAACCAGATCAGTGGATCAGGGAGTTCCATGCCTTAGTGGAGAAGGCAAAGAGGGTGGAGACCCTGGAGAGGGGTGATTCCAGGGTAATCAGATCACACCCAGGGGGTCCCTCCAGTGGGAAGGCCAAGGTGCAGCACCCACAAAGCAAGCCTTATGCGAGACCTCCACCACATCGGGCAGGAGCAGTTCCGCTCCAGTTTCAGCAGCAACAACCATGGAAACCAAGGTGTTTCCGTTGTGGTGGGTTACATAACGTCAAGGTGTGCCCCAAGAGGAATTCAGAGAAAGGGTGCTTCACATGTCAAGAGATGGGGCACATTTCTCGAGATTGTCCTAACAGAAAAAGGATGACTCAACCCGTTGGTTCCTAGCAGTTGAGGAACAAAGGCAGCAGACCTCAGGCAGGAGGGAGAGTGTTTGCCATGTCTGGAGCGGAGGCATCTCAGTCAGGTAACTTAGTACAAAGTGTTTACTCTATAGCTAGTAGAGGCGTTAGAATTTTGTTTGATTCCAGAGTGGCACACTCTTTTGTGTCAAGCCTGTGTGTAGCCGAGTTGGGCCTTCGAGTGAAGGAGTTACCGTTTGAACGGTTGGTCTCTACACCTGCATCAGAACAGGTTACGACCTCCATAGTTGCTCTGAATGTCCAGTGATGGTAGGGGGACGCAGGTTCAAAGTAAGTTTGATCTGCCTACCTCTTCAGGACCTGGATGTCATCCTGGGAATGGATTGGCTAGCTGCCAATCACGTTCTCATTGACCGCAGTAGTCAGAAGATGGCGTTTCCAGACCCCCAAGAATCAGATGTAATACCAGTTCAGCACGGGTGGTCAGAGTTGGAAAAGGGGGCGAGGTGCTTCGTGATGCTAGCTCGAGTGAAGTGATGAATGAAGGGGACGTAAGCAGAATACACGTGGCGAAATTGTAAGGACCTAGAAAATCTTATTGGAATAAAAGTGATATATTTTAAGTGAATTCTAAGTATGTTTTTATTTAAGATAAAAATGAAGGAAAGTGTAGTTAGAAAGCCTTGAGATCGCATGAAACATGATCGCCAGGGCGCGAGAGGCATGCGGACATCGCCAGGGCGCGAGGCATGCGAGCATCGTCAGGGCGCGAGAGGCATGCGGGCATCGCCAGGGCGCGAGATGCATGTGGGCTTCGCCCGGGCGCGAGAGTCATGCGGGTGTCGCCAAGAAGAGACCGCGGCCGGTCTCTAGGAGGAAGAGACCGCGGCCGGTCTCCAGGAGGAAGAGACCGCGGCCGGTCTCCAGGAGGAAGAGACCTCGGTCGGTCTCCAGGAAGAAGAGACCTCGGTCGGTCTCCAGGAGGAGGAGACATCGGTCGTCTTCCAGAGAGAGACATCGGTCGTCTTCCAGAGAGAGACATCGGTCGTCTTCCCGAGAGAGACATCGGTCGTCTTCCAGAGAGAGAGATCAGTGGAAGGTTAGCGCGCGATGTCGAGTTGTACGTAGAGAAAGTGGGACCCAGACTCTCAGCATGGAACGTCCTGCACGTGCGCCACGTAGACAAAAAGGGTGGTTCATAATAGTGACCTCAGAGTGTTAGCCTGCGCAGAGGCACGCTTAGTAGTACTGTTCAGTGCAGCGTACACGCAACTTCCCTGCAGAGTAGTTGGTGGCAGCGGCTTTTGTGGAATAGTTGGTTTAAGAGGGAAAAACCCACTGTTGAGGGAAAGAAAACATTTCAGTTGTTCAAAAGCCAAAGAGTGAGTTACCTCCTTTCTCCTCCATTTCTCTCCTTCGCGCTGCGACTCTGGCACCTTCACACAAGAGTACGAAGAGCGACGGCCACCATTAGAGCACCGGGGAACTTCTCTGCAAGTCCTTCAAACCAGACGCAAAAACAGAGCCAAGGCATTCTTTAAGCTTCGTTGGGTTTCGGAGCTCCTGGTGTTTGCGCAAGTCCAGGTAAGGGAAGCTAGTCTTTTTCCAACGATAACTGGATATTGGATGTTTGTGATGATAGGGCGACGTGGTCGCCGGTTTTACTTCGTTTTCACGGTGTTTGATGTTGAAATGTGAGATATTTACGATAACAGTTCTGTTTGGATGTTGGGGGCGACGTGGTCGCCGGTTTTAAAAATGTTCTTGTTTAAAAACCCAGTTTTGTTCGTGATCGCCGGTTTCTGGAGGTGATCGCCGGTTTTTCATCTGTTATTGAAATATCCCCCGTTTTATGCTGTTCCAAAAGTGTTTGAGATTTTAAATGTGGTTTTCGAAAATCTGAACCTTGGTATGAGTTTTGCTGTGATTGAAATCGTTCATTGAAGTGTTATGTGATGTGTTGAATGTTGTGAGTGTGGATCGAGGCATAGTATTTTCAGGAAAGGAAATACCGTGTAAGGTCGTGTAATAGGTGTATTGATCGGTGATCCTATAATGAGACATCCTGACTCTACTGAGGTAATGAAATCACATAGAGGAAGTTACTCAGTTGTGGAGAGTCGATGGAGGTCCATGCGTATGGGTGTCTCGTGTGAAACAGAACGAGTTCGGCCTGTTGTATGGATTAACCTTGTCATACCGTGATAATGAGAATATTGAGATGGTGTATGCGCATGGCTGTGTGGATTTCACAGCGACCCTGTGTGGATTTCACAGTGGTGTGGTATGACAGGTGCGAATCTCTGGGTCTAATCAACGCACGAGTCTCCGGAAATAGTGGTCAAGTGTCTGGTGTGATGAGTCAGTGGAAAGTCTGACGTGAGAAATGTGAAATTGAATTAATAGACACTTGATTGCTGATGTGAATTGAAATACTCTTGGATTGATTTGTGAATTTGGGGATTTCCTGATAGTCTTGTGGAATATGGAAATGTGATGGCTGATATTGACACGGTTCCTGGATGTTGTGAAGTTCTTATGTATGCTCTTGATTCAAAGTTTTTCCTAAATATATAGCTTACCCTGTATTTTGTTTCTGTGGATGTCTTTCTTAAAACTGTGATGATCGTGTATCTTTACACGGGAGCAGATGAGGTTGCAGGAAGTGGGATTCCCCTGTGAGTGATCGCTGGAAGGAGATCGCCTATCTCTGATCTGTTAGGCGATCGCCCGTTTTTGTTTTCTGATAGGAGATCGCCGGTATGATAGGAGATCGCCTGTCTGATGGGAGATCGCCGTTTCTGTTAGCAGATCGGCTGTTTGTATTATTTGCAGTTTTTATGTTTAAGTTTTGGAAAAGGACCGTTTTGTATCAAACTCCCTGCGAGGAGAAACTCATTTATATATATGTACAATTATGTTTATTTCAATATATTTGTTTTACCGTTACTTCATATTACAAAAAAAAAAAAAAAAAAAAAATGCGAAATGTATTTGGCGGGATGTTACATTAATGGTATCAGAGCAGTTCGTCCTTTGGATGACCTGAGGGCTGTGGATCCGTTGTGTTTTCTTCTGCTCATGAAAACTTATTTGAGTTTTAAGTGACAACTATTGTGAAAGGTTTTCAAACGTTTTGTATTGAACTTTTTGTGTGTGCTGTAGTGAATGTATGCCTAACTGAAGATCTTAGTATTTAGAATGAGAGGGTCTTGATAAGGTGGTGAGGGTGCACACTCATGACCGGATCGGGGTGATTCTCAATCTAAATTCCAGAGGTTTAATGTTTAGCATACTTTGACTTCTGGTGTGATCTATTTCATGTTATTGAGTGTTCTCGTAATTGATTGTGAGTGGCTGTGTGGATTGATGGTTGCACGCCAGTAACTGTTCTGGTGTTTTGTTTGAAGTTATAAGCTTCATGGTTCTGTAGATGGACTGAAATTCTTAAGGAATTTGAGAAGCTGACCTTGTGAGGTCGAGATGTTATCCCCCTTGAATGAATTGATTTCCTTATCGATTTCATTCTTGTAGTTGTAGGGAATATAGAAGCTAGTGGTTTCGGAATCTGAGAACGGAGAAGATGACTCGTAGACCTCCTACCTCTCCCCAACCTTCTTCTGAGATGGGCCAGATCGCCAGGGCCATTGAGATGATGGCAGGTGCCATCCAGCAGCAGAATGCGGTGATGGCGCAGAACCATCAAGCTACCATGCAGCATTGGGAGACTACTCGGTCGGCTGATACGAATTCGCCCGTCGGTCAGCCTCAGGAGCGGATGGGACTGGCTGAGTTCATGAGGCACAACCCACCCAAGTTCTGTGGGAATGCTACCCCTGATCAAGCAGATCAGTGGGTCAGGGAAATGGAGAAAATCTTTAGGGCGACCTCCTGCCCTGAAGAGAAGAAGTTGTTGTTTGCCACTTATCTGCTGTCTGGAGAAGCAGAGTTCTGGTGGATGGGAGCTCAGCAAATGATGGAGGCCAGAGAGGAGGTGTTGGACTGGGAGAGCTTTAGGGTGAGGTTCTTGGAGAAATACTTCCCTGACAGCGCAAAGTTTGCGCGGGAAGCGGAGTTCTTAAAGTTGGAGCAGGGGGTGATGTCGGTGAACGCCTATGCTGCTAGGTTTGAGTACCTCGCCCGATTCTACACTCAGGCGACCTCCGAAGCTTGGAGGTGCAGGAAGTTTGAGGAAGGGTTGAAGCACGGGCTGAAGAGGACGATAGCCCCAATGTGCATCAGGGAATTTCACGCCTTGGTAGAAAAGGCGAAGATGGTGGAAACCTTGGAAAAGGGTGATCCCCGGGTGATCAGGTCGCACCCAGGGGGTTCTTCCAGTGGGCGGGCGAAGGTGCAGCATTCACAAGGCAGGCCATATGCGAGACCTCCACTACATCGGGCGGGAACAGGGTCACCCCAGTTTCAACAGCAGCAACCCTGGAAACCAAAATGTTCCCTCTGTGGTGGACCACACATGCCCAATGTGTGCCCCAAGAAGAGTTCGGAGAGAAGGTGTTTTGTATGCCAAAGGACAGGGCACGTTGCTAGAGAATGCCCTAACCGGAATGGGGCGACTCAACCCAGTGGTTCTCAGCAGTTGAGAAATGAAGGCAGCAGACCCCAGGCAACAGGGAGGGTGTTTGCCATGTCAGGAGCAGAGGCGTCCCAATCAGGTAACCTTGTGCAAGGTGTCTGTTTTATATCTGGTAGAAGTGTAGAAGCTTTGTTTGATTCTGGAGCGACACACTCTTTTGTGTCAAGTCGGTGTATAGCCGAGCTGGGCCTCCTAGTGAAGGAGCTGCCTTTTGAACTGTTGGTCTCCACACCTGCATCAGGACAGGTTATGACCTCTACGGTTTGCCCTGAATGTCCAGTAATAGTAGAGGGACGCAGATTCAAAGTGAACTTGATCTGCCTGCCTCTTCAGGACCTGGATGTTATCCTGGGAATGGATTGGCTTTCTGCCAATCACGTTCTCATAGATTGCGGTAGGCAGAAAGTGGTGTTGCCCGATCTCCAAGAGCAGGATGTAGTATCTGCTGGGCATGGGCGGTTGGAGATGGAAGAAGGGGCGAGGTGCTTCATGATGCTAGCTCGGTTGGAAGTGAAGAACAAAGGGGACGTGAGCAGGATACCTGTAGTGAAAGACTTCATGGATGTGTTCCCAGAAGAGGTACCTGGGTTACCCCCTAAGAGAGAAGTGGAATTCTCTATTGATTTGGTACCTGGGGCTGGACCAGTGTCCATGGCGCCCTACAGGATGGCACCAGCCGAGTTGGTGGAATTAAAGAAGCAAGTGGAAGAGTTGCTGGAAAAACAATTCATCAGACCCAGTGTATCTCCATGGGGGGCTCCAGTACTCCTAGTTAAGAAGAAGGATGGAGGGTCTCGGCTGTGTATAGATTACAGGCAGTTAAACAAGTTGACCATCAAGAACAAGTACCCTCTACCCAGAATTGATGATTTAATGGATCAAGTAAATGGAGCCTCGGTGTTCTCAAAGATTGATCTGAGATCGGGGTACCATCAAATTTTGGTAAAGGCCGACGATGTCCAGAAAACAGCCTTTAGGTCCCGGTATGGGCACTATGAATACGTGGTGATGCCGTTTGGAGTGACCAATGCCCCAGCTCTGTTCATGGATTATATGAATAGGATTTTCCGCCCTTTCTTGGATAAGTTTGTGGTAGTCTTCATAGACGACATACTTGTCTATTCAAAGACCGAGGAAGAACATGAAGGACATCTGAGGTCGGTGTTGGAAGTTCTGAGGGAGAAGCAACTCTATGCCAAATTCTCTAAGTGCGAGTTCTGGCTGAGGGAAGTCAACTTCTTAGGGCATGTGATATCTGCCCAGGGGATCTCGGTAGACCCAGCCAAAGTAGAGACAGTGCTGCAGTGGGAACGTCCCAAGACAGTCACTGAGATAAGGAGCTTTGTGGGTTTGGCGGGTTACTATCGGAGATTTATTGAGGATTTTTCCAAGGTGGTGGCTCCGTTAACACAGCTGACCCGTAAGGACCAACCTTTCGCTTGGACCGACCGATGTGAGCTCAGCTTCAGGGAACTAAAGGAGAGGTTGACCAGTGCCCCAGTGCTGGTGATCCCCGAGGTAGGAAGACCTTTTGACGTCTACTGTGATGCCTCACATCAGGGACTGGGATGCGTTTTAATGCAAGAGAAAAGGGCAGTCGCCTATGCTTCAAGGCAACTCAAGGTCCATGAGAGGAACTACCCTACGCATGATTTGGAGTTGGCGGCAGTGGTCTTCGCCCTAAAGATCTGGAGGCACTACTTATATGGGACAAGTATCACAGGCATAGCACATGGGCTCATACTATCTTGCACCCACCACTTAGCAAGTAACTCCTCAACTTGTTGGATTTCTTTTGTTTCGGTTGGGTTGGTCCTATAAACTGGACGATTTGGTAAGGAAGCCCCGGGTATAAAATCAATTTGGTGTTCAATGCCTCTTAGAGGTGGTAAGCCTTTAGGAGGGTCTTGAAACACATCTTGGAATTCCTTAACCAAATTATCCAAACATGTTGGACTAACCTTAGCCGTATCACATTCAAGAGACCTAGGCATAGCTAAAAAAATAGGCTTTTGAGAAACTATTACCTTGTTGACCTCTTGGCTAGAAATAAGAAGGCTTTGCTTTGAAACTTTTTTTTCTTTTTCATGCTCTCTATTTTTCTTCATTATAACTTGGTCCTCATGGACTTCTTTTGGAGAGAGAGACTTTAATATGACCTTGTGCCCATGGAAGTCAAAAGAAAGTTTGTTTCTAAAGCCATCATGAAAAACTTTTCTATCATGTTGCCATGGCCTACCCAAAAGAACATGTGTAGCTTCCATAGGTACAACATCACACAAGACCTCGTCTTTATATTTACCAATAGAGAATGCAATGAGGACTTGTTTGTTAACAATGATTTCACCTACCTCTCTTAATCATTGTAATTTATAGGGCTTTGCATGAGAGATAGTAGACAATCCGAGCTTATCTACCACTCTTGTGCTAGCCACATTAGCGCAACTACCACCATCCACAATCAACGAACATAACTTGTTATTAATGAGACACCTTGTACAGAAAATATTTTCTCTTTGGCTTTCATCAAAAGGTTTTAAAACTTGACCAAACATTCATCTCACTACTAACAAGTCACCTTCAAGTGGACTCTCACTCTCATACTCACTTGATGATCTAGACGGTGTTGAATGTCTAGAAGAAGCCGAATCATGCTCACTAACTACTATCCCATCATGCATCATCATATTTCTTTTAGAAAGGCAATTAGAAGCTATGTGACCATATCCTAAACATTTAAAACATTTCTTACTAGATGATTTGGTTGGTGATTTATGATTAGAAGTGGAAGGCTTTGAATCCTTAGGTTTGAAAGATGAATCTTTAGAAGGAAACTTTGAAAAATATTTGTTTTTATTTTTTCAAGAGTTGTTGTAGTAGCCATCATTATGAGTATTTTTGAAAGCAAGTTTCTTTGCAATTTGAGATTCAACCTTGATGGCAAGGTGAACCAAATTTTCTAAAAAAGAGTACTCATAAAGTTCTACAACATCTTGAATATCCCTTCTAAGACCACTTACAAATCTAGCCATCTTAGCTTCCTCACTTTCATGCATATTTACTTTAAGCAAAAGCGTTTCTAACTCCTTGAAATAAGCATCCACACTTAGCGTGCCTTGGTGAAGCCTTTGGAGCTTCAACAATAGGTCTTTCCTAAAGTGTGGTGGAACAAATCTAGCGTGCATACAGCTAATCTACGGCTTTTATTGAAAAACAAAGCTAGCTTCCCTTACCTGGACTTGCGTAAACTTCACTAAGAGCTCCAACCCAACGAGCTTCAAGGATGCCTTAACCCTGTTTTTGCGTCTGGTTTGGAGGACTTGCAGAGAACCTCCCAGGTGCTCTATGGCAGTCGTCGATAGCCAAGCAGGAACGTGATAAGGCTTGAATCGCAGAGTGAAGGAGAGAAAAGAGAAGGATGAAGGTGCACTCGCTCTTTCACTCTTGAGCCACTGCAACGTTCTTTGCCTCCCCGCAGTGGGTTTTTGAATCCAAGTCTACTTGTCCATGCATGCTGCTGCCACCACCCCCTCTGCAGGAAAGCCTGAGTGTACGTTTCACTGAACAGTACGACCACGGTGTCTCTTGCGCATGCCAACCACTTCCCTGAACAGTACGGCCGTGGGTGTCTCTTGCGCATGCCAACTTTCTGATGTCACTATTCTGAACCACCCTTTTTGTCCACGTGGCGCGCGTGCAGGACGTTTCATGCTGGGAGCCTGGGTCCCACCTTATCTGTGTGAAACACGACATCGCGCGATAACCTTCCACCGATGACTCATCCTGGAAGACGACCGATCTCTCTCTCTGGAAGACGACCGATGTCTCTCTCTGGGAGACGACCGATGTCGTCTTCTAAGCTACACTTTCCTCCCTTTTTATTTTAAATAAAAACATACTTATAATTCATTTAAAATATATTCCTTTTATTCCAATTTAATTTTACAGGTCCTTACATTCTCCCCAACAAGAAAAATTTTCGTCCTCGAAAATTGAATTACAAGGAAAAGAGGTATGGATAAGCTTCTCTCATGGGTTCTTCTAACTCCCAAGTTGAATCACCCGATCTCTCATCCCACACCACTTTCACCATGTTGATGGTCTTGCCTCTGAGCTGTTTACTTTGACGATCGTCAATCCTGACTGGTTTTGCTTCAAAGGACAAGTCTTCCCTGATTTGCACATCGTCCACTTCCAGCACATGACTAGGGTCTGCCATGTACTTCCTCAGCTGTGATACGTGAAAGACATTATGTAGATTTGCTAATTGGGGAGGTAGGGCGATCTCATAAGCCACTGGACCAATCCTCCTTAAGATCTGATATGATCCCACGAACTTAGGGGACAACTTCTTTGATCTGATCGCCCGTCCTACACCCTTGGTTGGTGTCACTCTCATGAACACATGGTCTCCAGCAGCAAACTCCAAAGGTTTTATCCTCTGATCTGCATAGGATTTCTGCCTGCTTTGAGAAGCTTTCATTCCATCTTGTATCTGTTGCACCTTCTCGGTCGTCTGCTGAATCAACTCTGGTCCAACCAATACTGCTTCGCCCTCCTGGTACCAACATAAGGGAGTTCTGCATTTCCTCCCATACAGGGCTTCATATGGTGCCATCCCAATACTGGCGTGGTAACTGTTATTATAAGTAAACTCCACCAGCGGCAACACCTCATCCCAACTTCCCAATTGATCCAGAACACACGTCCTCAGCAGATCTTCCAAGGACTGGATCGTTCTCTCTGATTGTCCATCTGTTTGAGGATGATATGCCGAGCTCATTCTCAACTTAGTTCCCAGGCAATCTTGTAAAGTCTGCCAAAACCGTGAAGTGAACCTGGGATCTCTATCCGAAACAATGCTGGAAGGCACTCCATGCAACCTCACTATTTCTTTGATGTACAACTGTGCCAACTTGGCCATAGGCATCCTCATATTCACTGGAAGAAAGTGGGCACTCTTCGTCAGCTGATCAATGATGACCCAGATTGCATCATGACCCTTTACCGATCTGGGTAAATGGGTAACAAAATCCATGGCAATGCTGTCCCATTTCCACTCAGGGATATCCAGTTGCTATAACAACCCGCCAGGTCTCTGATCCTCTATCTTCGCCTTCTGACATGTTAAGCAGGTTGTAACATACTGGGCGATGTCTCTCTTCATGCCCGACCACCAAAATGACTCCTTCAAGTCATGGTACATCTTGTTCATGCCTGGATGTAGGCTAAGGCGACTCTTGTGACCTTCCTCTAGGATCATCTTCTTCAACTCTCCATTTGCAGGTATGCAAATTCTGCCATTAAATCTCAAGATCCCATCATCGCCCATCACAAAGTCTCTAGCCTGGTCGGTCCCTAGTGACTCCACAGTACGCTTCAGGCTAGGATTCTCCAACTGCTTATCCTTTATCACCCCAAGGAAGTCATTAGTTATAGCCAGCTTACTACAACTAATGTGATTTACATGAAATTCTACCCCAAGGTTTAAGTCTCTGAATTGCTCGATCAGTTTCTGCTCTTCCATCATCATGGTTGCCACTTGAATTGATTTTCTACTCAAAGCATCTGCCACTACATTGGCCTTCCCTGGATGATACAGGAGTTGAAAATCGTAGTCCTTTAGAAACTCCATCCACCTTCTTTGCCTCATGTTTAGTTCCTTCTGATCGAACAGGTATTTCAAGCTCTTATGGTCATTGAACACCTGAAACCGAGCTCTATATAAATAGTGCCTCCAAATCTTCAAGGCAAACACCACAGCCGCCAACTCCAAATCATGAGTAGGATAGTTCCTCTCATGAACCTTGAGTTGCCTTGAAGCATATGCAACCACTCTTTTCTCTTGCATCAAAACACATCCCAAACCCTGATGTGAAGCATCACAGTAGACATCAAAAGGTCTTCCTACCTCTGGGATCACCAGCACTGGAGCACTAGTCAACCTTTCCTTTAGTTCCATGAAGCTCTGCTCACATCGGTCAGTCCAAGCAAAAGGTTGATCCTTGCGGGTCAGCTGTGTTAAAGGAGCCACTACTTTGGAAAAGTCCTCAATGAACCTCCGATAGTAGCCTGCTAAGCCCACAAAACTCCTTATCTCAGTAACTGTCTTAGGACGTTTCCACTGAAGCACTGCCTCCACTTTGGCTGGATCCACCGAGATCCCCTGCGCAGATATCACGTGTCCTAAGTAGTTGAATTCCTTCAGCCAGAACTCACACTTAGAGAACTTGGCATAGAGTTGCTTCTCCCTCAGAATCTCCAACACTATCCTCAGATGTTCCTCATGTTCTTCCGTGGTCCTTGAATAAATGAGTATGTCGTCTATGAAGACTACCACAAACTTATCCAAGAAAGGGCGAAAAATCCTATTCATGTAGTCCATGAACAGAGCTGGAGCATTGGTCACTCCAAACGGCATCACCACATACTCATAGTGCCCATAACGAGACCTAAATGCTGTTTTCTGAACGTCTTCGGCCTTTACCAAAATTTGGTGGTACCCCGATCTCAGATCAATCTTTGAGAACACCGAGGCCCCATTTACTTGATCCATTAAGTCATCAATTCTAGGTAGAGGATACTTGTTCTTGATGGTCAACTTGTTCAACTGCCTGTAGTCTATACACAGCCGAGACCCTCCATCCTTTTTCTTCACTAGAAGCACTGGAGCTCCCCATGGAGATACACTGGGTCTGATGAATTGTTTCTCCAACAATTCTTCCACTTGCTTCTTTAACTCCACCAACTCGGCTAGAGCCATTCTGTAACGTGCCATTGACACTGGTCCAGCTCCAGGTACCAAATCAATAGAGAATTCTACTACTCTCTTAGGGGGTAACCCAGGTACCTCTTCTGGAAATACATCCGTGAAGTCTTTCACTACATGTATCCTGCTTACGTCCTCTTCATTCTTCACTTCCAACCGAGCTAGCATCACGAAGCACCTCGCCCCTTCTTCCAACTCCGACTGCCCTTGCTGAGCAGATATCACATCTGACTCTTGGGGGTCTGAAAACGTTATCTTCTGACTACCGCAGTCTATGAGAACGTGATTGGCAGCTAGCCAATCCATTCCCAGGATAACATCCAGGTCCTGAAGAGGTAGGCAGATCAAGTTCACTTTGAATCTGCGTCCCTCTACTATCACTGGACATTCGGGGCAAACTGTAGAGGTCAACACCTGTCCTGACGCAGGTGTAGAGACCAACAGTTCGAAAGGTAACTCCTTCGCTAGAAGGCCTAGCCTGGCTACACACAGACTTGACACAAAAGAGTGTGTCGCTCCAGAATCAAACAAAGCTTTTACACCCCTACCAGCTATAAAACAAACACCTTGCACGAGGTTACCTGACTGAGACGCTTCTGCTCCTGACATGGCAAACACTCTCCCTGTTGCCTGAGGTCTGCTGCCTTCGTTTCTCAACTGCTGATAACCACTGGGTTGAGTTGCCCCATTCCGGTTAGGGCACTCTCTAGCAACGTGCCCCATCTTTTGGCAGGTGTAACACCTTTTCTCAGAACTCTTCTCGAAGCACACATTGGAGGTGTGTGGTCCACCACAATGGAAACACTTGGTTTTCCAAGGTTGCTGCTGCTGAAACTGGGATGATGTTGCTCCTGCCCGATGTGGTGGCGGTCTCGCATAGGGCTTGCTATGTGAGTGCTGCACCTTAGCCTTCCCACTGGAAGAACCCCCTGGGTGTGACCTGATCACCCGAGAATCACCCTTTTCCAGGGTCTCCACCATCTTCGCCTTCTCTACTAAGGCGTGAAATTCTCTGATGCACATCGGGGCTATGGTCCTCTTCAGCCCCTGCTTCAGTCCCTCTTCAAACTTCCTGCACCTCCAAGCCTCGGAGGTCGCCTGGGTATAGAATCGGGCGAGGTACTCAAACCGAGCAGCATAGGCGTTCACAGACATATCCCCCTGCTCCAACTTTAGGAACTCAGCTTCCCTCGCAAACCTTGCGCTGTCTGGGAAGTATTTCTCCAGGAACCTCACCCTGAAGCTCTCCCAATCCAACACATCCTCTCGGGCCTCCATCATCTGCTGAGTTCCCATCCACCAGAACTCAGCTTCTCCAGACAGAAGGTATGTGGCGAATACCAGCTTCTTATCTTCAGGGCAGGAGGTCGCCCTAAAGATTTTCTCCAACTCCCTGACCCACTGATCTGCTTGATCAGGGGTAGCATTCCCACTGAACTTGGGTGGGTTGTGCCTCATGAACTCGGTCAGTCCCATCTGTTCCTGAGGCTGACCGGCCTGAGAATTTGTTTCAGCCGACCGAGCAGTTTCCCAGTGGTGCATTGTAGCTTGATGGTTCTGAGCCATCGCTGCATTCTGTTGTTGGATGGCAGTTGCCATCATCTCAATAGCCTTGGCAATCTGGCTCATTTCCGAAGAAGGTTGGGGAGGGGTAGGAGGTCTACGTGCCATCTTCTTCGTTTCAGATTTTGAAACTATAGGTTTCTATATTCCCTACAACTACAAGAATGAGATCGATCAGAAATCAATTCATTCAGTAGGTAACATCTAGACCTTACAAAGGTCAACATCTCAAAGTCATTAAGAATTTGAGTTCATCGACAGAATCATGATGCTTATAACCTTAAGCAAAACACCAGAACAGCTACTGGTATAAAACCATCAATTCAAATGACCACTTTCAATCAATACAAAAACACTCAATAAATTGAAATAAATCACACCAGAATTCAATGTATGCTAAACATCAAACCTTTGGAATTAAGATTGAGAACCATCTCGATCCAGTTATGAGTGTGCACCCTCACTACTTTATCAAGATCCTTTCATTCTTAATACTAAGATTTTCAGTTAGGGCATATATTCACTAAAGCACACACAAAATTTCAATACAAAAACGTTTGAAAACCTTTCACTATAGTTGTTATTTGAAAACTCAAATAGATTTTTTTTTTTTGAGCAGAAGAAACACAATGGATCCATAGCCCTCAGGTCATCCTAAGGACGAACTGCTCTGATACCATTAATGTAACATCCCGCCAAATTCTTTTCACAATTATAAAATAAAATAAAGGTAAAACAATAATATTGAAGTGAACATACGTATTTATATAAAATGGAGTTGCTCCTCACAGGGAGTTTAATACATAACCGGTAAATTTTCCAAAACTTAAAACAAAATACAGCCAAATAAAATGAAACCGGCAGTCTCACTTCATAAAACGGCGATCTCCTATCAGAAGACCCAAAACAGCCGATCTTCTATCAGAACAGAAAATAGGCAATCACCACGTAGAGACAGAAACAGGCGATCTCCTTCCGGTGACCACTCACTGAGGAGCTCTACTCCCTGGAAGATCATCTGCTCCCGTGTAAAATACACGATCATCACAGTTTTAAGAGAAAACAGCCACAGAACAATACAAAGGGTAAGCTAGATAGTTTTAAAACTTTAAATTATAAACTGGACAACCAACGTAGATCGGCCCTTTTTAACCATTCTCAAGAGTCCATCACTTTCTCATTCATATCACACAACCATCAAGTGTCAAAAAAAAAATTCTCAAAATTTCACATTTCTCACGTCAGACTTCCACTGACTCATCACACATAGACACTTGACACTACTTCCGGAAGACTCGTGCGTTGACTCAGGCTCAGAGATCTGCACCTGTCATACCACACCACTGTGAAATCCACACAGGGTCGCTGTGAAATCCACACAGCCATGTGCATACAAAATCTTAATATCATCACTCTCCCGGTATGACAGGGTTGATTCATATAACAGGCCGAGCTCGTTCTTTTTCACACGACTCACCCATACATATGAACCTCCTTCGACTCTCCACAACTGAATAACTTCATCTACGTGATTCCATTATATCAGCAGAGTCAGGATATCTCCTTCTAGACAAGCCCCTAGTCAATACACATTACACACGATCTTACACGGTATTTTCTTTCCTGAAAATACTATGCCTTGATCCCACATTCACAACATTCAACACGTCATACCACTCAAATGAATGATTCAAATTACAGCAACAATCATTCAGAGGTCCAGATTTTCGAATATCACATGCATTCCACATTTAAATCTCAAACAGTCTCAACGACACTAAAACAGGGGATTTCGAAAGCTGTATTTAAAATCGGCGATCACGTCGCCCAAATACATAAAAACAGAACATCGTGAAATAGAGTTTAAAACCGACAACCACGTCGCCCAAACACATAGAACAGAGCATTACGAAATAGAGCTTAAAACCGGCGACCACGTCGCCCTCACTTCAGAAACAGCTAATCTACGGCTTTTATTGAAAAACAAAGCTAGCTTCCCTTACCTGGACTTGCGTAAACTTCACTAAGAGCTCCAACCCAACGAGCTTCAAGGATGCCTTAACCCTGTTTTTGCGTCTGGTTTGGAGGACTTGCAGAGAACCTCCCAGGTGCTCTATGGCAGTCGTCGATAGCCAAGCAGGAACGTGATAAGGCTTGAATCGCAGAGTGAAGGAGAGAAAAGAGAAGGATGAAGGTGCACTCGCTCTTTCACTCTTGAGCCACTGCAACGTTCTTTGCCTCCCCGCAGTGGGTTTTTGAATCCAAGTCTACTTGTCCATGCATGCTGCTGCCACCACCCCCTCTGCAGGAAAGCCTGAGTGTACGTTTCACTGAACAGTACGACCACGGTGTCTCTTGCGCATGCCAACTTTCTGATGTCACTATTCTGAACCACCCTTTTTGTCCACGTGGCGCGCGTGCAAGACGTTTCATGCTGGGAGCCTGGGTCCCACCTTATCTGTGTGAAACACGACATCGCGCGATAACCTTCCACCGATGACTCATCCTGGAAGACGACCGATCTCTCTCTCTCTGGAAGACGACCGATGTCTCTCTCTGGGAGACGACCGATGTCGTCTTCTAAGCTACACTTTCCTCCCTTTTTATTTTAAATAAAAACATACTTAGAATTCATTTAAAATATATTCCTTTTATTCCAATTTAATTTTACAGGTCCTTACAGCTTCCCACCCCAAATATACATTAGGATCACCCTCACCACTAAAGCTAGGTAATTTTACAAAAGGCAAATATGGTTTTGCTTCATAGTGCCTCATATCTCCTAATGTGAGTTGATTTTAGGTTCATTATATTTGTGACACTTTCTTAGAATTAGGATCAAGATTCTTAGCAATTTAGAGTGAGTCACCTAAGGAAAATCCCCACTAGACATTAACTTAACAAGTGTTAAGTAGATGTGAAGGTTCATTTCCAAAGGTCCAAGGTTAAAACACAATTAATGGTGATGAATGAATGAAGAACAAGGTGCTGAACTCAAAAAAAGAATAGGTGCAGAATTTAAACACAAAAAACAGAATGGAAACACAAATTGAAACAAAAGAACCGATTGAAATTCAAGAACAAGACATAGAATCAAAACTACCAATTGAAATGACTATGGAAGATGAAAGAAGATGAAACTTATGTGATTGTAGCCATGGATTGGGAATGGACACACCACTTGGAGGTGATGATCCAAGATAAGTGCAGATTTGCCACCACTTAAGAGCTCCCAAAGCTTCACAAGATGAGACAAGGAAGAGGAGAACAAGTCTCACAAAATTCACTCACAATTTGAGTATAGTAACTTTTCTTCTAATTTCAATGTTGAATTTACAATGACCAAGCACCTCTATTTATAGGTTTAGAGGGCTGAAATGAAAGTGAAACAAGTTCAAAATTCCCTCCTAATTCTAATTCAAATTTGGAGCCAATCTTGAGTCACATGGGAGGTGTGACCTTTTTTCTACTTTGGCACCTCCTAAAAACTACACCTACACCTACTCTTTATGTCACATGGAAGGTGTGACCTATCTTTATACATTGGCACCCCTTATTTTAATATCTACACCTTCCTTTAAAGTTCTACTAAAAACTATACACAAGTAAATACAAAAAGAGACATCCATTAATGCTCTTCTCCCAAAGCTTTAGCCTTGCTCCTAGTCATCCTTTGAGGCATGAAGGATGTTGAGCTATTTGGTTGGGCTTGGGCCCCAACTTGGGCTTGGGCTTCATGGGCTTGGGCCTCAGGCGCCTCCTTTACTTGGTCTTCATCATCTCCAAAATGATGATAATGATGATGCCTCCTCCATTCGGTTTCCTCTTGATGGCCGTGAGAGTTTGAAGAACTCCTTGAAGAATGTCTATGATAATGGTGCCTTGCATGGGTAGAATGGTTGGACCTATCATGAGTCACTTCAAGCCTTTGCAATCTTTCTTCCAATAGTCTTATAGCTTCATCTTTTTGTGCAAGTGACCTTTTTGCTTCCTTTAGTACACCAAGAATGAAAGCTTTTTGGGGAGAATGTGGTTTGAAAGATTCACCACTTGAAAAATTAGCCATTTTAACAACAAGACAACAAACACAATGAATAAACAATTAAAGAAAACAAGGTTAGAAAAAAAATAGTGCAATAGTGTTGCGATAAAGGGAATTTAAGGCATTCAAACCACTCCAAGAAATGATATTTTCCTCAACCAAGCTTCTCTTGTGGATTGGAATAGCCTCAAGTGAAATATGCCAAAGCACTCAACACTCACTCAAAAATAACCACCACAAAACTTGAAGAAGCAATAAAAGACAAGCAAGAAAAGGGACAAAAACAAGAAAGGTATAGCAAAAGGAATACAAGATTTATGACAAAACTTAAAAAATAGAAGGCAAGCAAGAAAAGGCACAAAATAAGACTCAGAATACTCACTAAACTTTATAATCAAGAAAGAAAGTAAAACTCACAAACTTGTCAAAGTAAATGAATCAAAAGTTCCACAATGTAGACAACAATTTGCCAATCACTATGAATCCAACTTTTGTATGGAAATTAATGTGTAAAAGAATGAATAGATGCAAGTACCAAACTGTTTTGAATGGTTTAAAAACAGAATAGGTTCTATTTTGCTTTGTTTCGTTACTATTTTCTGTATTTTTTTTTATACAATATGGAACTTATGTAGTGAAAGAACCATAATATGCATCATATAGAAGTTGAAACATTAATCAATTTGCGCAAAAATTTTATGATGGATTCAAGACAATTGAACACTTGAAATCAAATGTTTGGAACCTCTAATCAACAAGTACTAAAACAAATTCAAGAGAAGAACAAACTTTCAAAATCAAAAACAAGCAAGTATAGGCTAGATTAGGACACCTAACACTAAGAACATAAAATTCAAAGCAAAAAGGAAGATCAATGAAAAGGAACTACTAAAACATATTCAAACCAAACAAAAGTATCAATATAAGGTGCTGGAAAAACAGAATACACGAAATTATAGGTGCTGGAAAAAAAATTGCTCAAAATTAAAGTGCTACTTCAACTCAAAACACAAAAACACACCATAGCTCATGATACCACATGATTTGAGTTGATTTTATATTCATTTAATTTGTAAAACTTTATTAAGAATTGGATCAAGATTCTTAGAGCAATTAGAGTGAGTCACCTAGAGAAAATTCCCACTAGACATTAACTTGGCAAGTGCTAAGTAGATGTGAAGGTTCATTTCTAAAGGTCCAAGAGAAAAACACATGAATAGGTGACTTTTCATGATGAACAATGATAGAAACCGAATTGGTAATCATAAGAACAGTAACATAAACTCAATAAGATCAAAAGAACAACACAAGAACATAAGATTTGAAACAAGAACACAACAAGAATTGAAACTATCAATAGAAACACAACAAGGAACAAAACCAGTAATGGAAATTCAAGAACTCAACATAGAAATGGGTAACAATGGAAGACGAATAGAAAACAACAACATATAACATGTTTGAACCGATTAAAAGGAAGAGATTGAACCGAATAGAATTGAAAACAAACAAGTAGAACACAAATGGGTAATTTTGGAAGATGAAAGGAAATGGACTTATGTGATTGTAGCCATGGAGGGAGATGTTTCACGCCACTTGGAGGGTGGTTCTTCCAAGATGAGTGAGGAGCTCCGCCACTTGAGAGTTCCCAAAGCTCACAAGATAAGACATGGAAGAAGAGAAAGAGAACTAGTCTCACAAACTCTCTCACAACAATTCAAGATAGTTTCTTCAATTTTCAACTTGTATTACAAGGAACCAAGCACTCCTATTTATAACAAGGAGAACCGGTCATGTTACAAGGGAGAAGGAGTGGGAAAAGTCACTCTTCTAGCTCCTTCTAGTGCCTAAGAGAGAAAGGAGTAGGAAGAGTCACTTCTTCCACTTTTTCCTAAAAAATGCGCCTAAATGCTTACAATGAGAGGTATCTTCTGGTTTTCCTCTTTTGGCATTGTCCTAAGACTATTTCTATATTATTTACAAAATTTATACAAGGGTAATTACAAAAACAGATAGCATTTGATGCTATTTACCCAAAACTTTAGCCTTGCTCCTTGTGATCCTTTGAGGTATGAAGGATTTTGAGCTAGTTTGTCCTTGAGCTTCTTGGGCTTGAACCTCACTTTCCTCTTCTACTTGATCTCCATCAAATTCCAAGAGTGGGAACATTAAGATCAGCAACGATTCAGGCGAGAGATCTCCCCTTGGTAAGATTCCAAGAGTAGGAGCATCAAGACCCCTGAATCATAGCTTGTCGGCGAAATCTCCCTTTGGGAGCAATAAAGGTTCATAGTGAACCACAGTGAAATTTCTCTTTGGGGAGCAGTAAAGGTTCATAATGAACCACAGTGAAATTTCCCTTTGGGGAGCAGTAAAGATTCATAGTGAACCACAGTGAAATCTCCCTTTAGAAGCAGTAAAGGTTCATAGTGAACCACAATGAAATCTCCCTTAGGGAGCAGTAAAGGTTCACAGTGAACCACAATGAAATCTCCCTTTGGGGAGCAGTAAAGGTTCATAGTGAACCACATCGAAATCTCCCTTTGGGAATAGTAAGATTCATAGTGAACCACACTGAAACCTCCTTTTAGGGAGTATTGATCCAGCCTCTTGACCAAAGCGTCAGAACTTCTCCTTCCCGAACCTCGTCCTCACCAGCTTCACGCCAAGCACACCAAAGACCTTCACCTGACAATCCTCCAAGAAACCTGAAAGAATAGTATGGCGCCTCTGTGGCCGGTTGCACTCCGACACTCAAGTCAGTGATTGAATCAACAAAGAACTTCAAAGAAAACTTAGAACCGTGTACAAGTGAATCACAACCAAAAAATGAATACCCCTTAATTCTGTTAAGAATTTCATATATATACCTGAGTCTTTCTCTCTCCTAACGGTTATTCCTCTTGACACGTGGATAACATCTGGTCATACACGTGTCACCATCTGGAGTACCTGCAGCTGAAACGTTACTTCCACTTTGCTCCTGCGACTAAGTTATCCACACAGGGAGTAGCATAGTGCACAGGCTACTCTGGGCGCAACCTTAACATGAAGAGCTGGTTACCACTGGGTATTACGACTCACGCAAGTCTTCCCAAATACCCGGCGATGTGCTCCTTTCGGCGACTTGGTGACCACCTGATCTCCTAATCTACACGTACGACGATCATGTGCAATCTAGGCGATTACAGGTCTTCAGACGCGGCGATAGGCGATTACTGATCCTCACACACGGCGATATGCGATTACTGATCTTCACACACGGCGATAGGCGGTTACTGATCTGTGCTTCTTGCGTAACGCTCTCGCTGGGAGCCTGGGTCCCAGCTTAACTATGTGTTAACAGGAAACCCCCGATGACCGATCAGTGCTTCTTTACTTCTCGTGCTCTGCTTCCAGGCGCTCATCGCGCTCTGCCTCCAAGCGCTCACCTGACACTGATCTACGGGTGGTGGTCCCTTAGCAACTGACTACTGATCACCATTCTGAGTGATCTCCTCCCTGGTTCACCTGCTATCCTCGACAACGTGTCACCCTGTGAACGGTCCACGTGGTCTGTAACATCCCGCCAAAATGCTTTTCATATTTATATAATGAAAATAAAGGTAAACAAATATATTGAAGTGAACAAAATTATATATATGTAATGAAGTTTCTCCTCACAGGGAGTTTAATACATAATCAGTCAATTCCAAAACTTAAACAAAATACAGCAAAATAAAGAAAAACAGGCGATCTCCTGATAGAAAACAGAAAACGGCGATCTCCTAACAGATAAGGCGATCTCCTATCAGAAAACAGAAAAAAGGGGTGATCGCCTAACAGAAACAGAAACAGGCGATCTCCTTCCGGCGACCCCTCACTGAGGAGCTCTACTTCCTGCAACATCATCTGCTCCCGTGTAAAATCATACACGATCATCACAGGTTTAAGAAAACATCCACAAACAAGAACACAGGGTAAGCTAGATATTTTAATGAGAATTTAGATATGAAACTTTAAAATCAAGATAAAACAAATTTAAGACACTCACGTAAAATCCATCAATTTTCCCATTCATTTCACACACTTCACAATTTCATCAAGTGTTATTTGTTTCACATAAACATTCAAGTGTCTACCAATTTCAATGTTTCTCATTTCTCACGTCAGACTTCCACTGACTCATCACACACCGACACTTGACACTACTTCCGGAAGACTCGTGCGTTGAACTTAGCATCCAGAGACCTGCACCTGTCATACTTCATTGCTGTAATGTTCCCACAGCCATGCGCATCAACATAATCTCGATCTCAATCTCATCACTCTCACAGTATGACAGGGTTAATCCATATAACAGGTTAAGTCAGTTATCTTTCAAACGACTTACCCATACATATGGACCTCCTTCGACTCTCACCAACCGAATGACTTCATCTATGTGACTTCATCATATCAGCAGAGTCAGGATCGTCTCATTCACAGGATACTCACTGATCAATGCACCTCATAACTAATCTCAACACGGTATTTCCTTTCCTGAAAATACTATGTCTTGATCCCACATTCAAACATTCAACACATCATATAACACTTAAATGAACGATTTCCCATCACAACAACAATCATTCCAAGGTTCAGAAAATATCACATTTCAATCTCAAACAATTTCAAATGACACTAAAACAGGGGATTTCGAAAAACAACGCCAAAACTGGCGATCTCGTCCAAAAACAGGGGATTATGCAATAACAGTTGAAAACCGGCGACCACGTCGCCCCATCATCAAAATCATCTAATATAAGGTTTTTCGTTGAAAATAAGGCTAGCTTCCCTTACCTGGACTTGCGTAAACTTCACTAAGAGCTCCAACCCAACGAGCTTCAAGGATGCCTTAACCCTGTTTTAGCGTCTGGTTTGGAGGACTTGCAGAGAACCTCCCAGGTGCTCTATGGCAGTCGTCGATAGCCAAGCAGGGATGTGATAAGGCCTGAATCGCAGAGTGAAGGAGAGAAAAGAGAAAGATGAAGGTGCACTCGCTCTTTCACTCTTGAGCCACTGCAACGTTCTTTGCCTCCCCGCAGTGGGTTTTTTGAATCCAAGTCTACTTGTCCACGCATGCTGCTGCCACCACCCCCTCTGCAGGAAAGCCTGAGTGTACGTTTCACTGAACAGTACGACCACGGTGTCTCTTGCGCATGCCAACCACTTCCCTGAACAGTACGGCCGTGGGTGTCTCTTGCGCATGCCAACTTTCTGATGTCACTATTCTGAACCACCCTTTTTGTCCACGTGGCACGCGTGCAGGACGTTTCATGCTTGGAGCCTGGGTCCCACCTTATCTGTGTGAAACACGACATCGCGCGATAACCTTCCACCGATGACTCATCCTGGAAGACGACCGATCTCTCTCTCTGGAAGACGACCGATGTCTCTCTCTGGGAGACGACCGATGTCTATCCCTGGCGACGCCCGCATGTCTCTCGCGCCCTAGCGATGTCCGCATACCTCGCGCCCTGGCGATGTCCGCATGGGTAGTCTAGGCGACAGGCGATTATGTACTAACCAGGCGATCTCATAGTCTTCTAAGCTACACTTTCCTCCCTTTTTATTTTAAATAAAAACATACTTAGAATTCATTTAAAATATATTCCTTTTATTCCAATTTAATTTTACAGGTCCTTACATTCTCCCCAACAAGAAAAATTTTCGTCCTCGAAAATTGAATTACAAGGAAAAGAGGTATGGATAAGCTTCTCTCATGGGTTCTTCTAACTCCCAAGTTGAATCACCCGATCTCTCATCCCACACCACTTTCACCATGTTGATGGTCTTGCCTCTGAGCTGTTTACTTTGACGATCGTCAATCCTGACTGGTTTTGCTTCAAAGGACAAGTCTTCCCTGATTTGCACATCGTCCACTTCCAGCACATGACTAGGGTCTGCCATGTACTTCCTCAGCTGTGATACGTGAAAGACATTGTGCAGATTCGCTAAATGGGGAGGTAGGGCGATCTCATAAGCCACTGGACCAATCCTTCTTAAGATCTGATATGGTCCCACGAACTTAGGGGACAACTTCTTTGATCTGATCGCCCGTCCTACGCCCTTGGTTAGTGTCACTCTCATAAATACATGATCTCCTGCAGCAAACTCCAAAGGTTTTCTCCTTTGATCTGCATAGGATTTCTGCCGGCTTTGAGAAGCTTTCATTCTGTCTTGTATCTGTTGTACCTTCTCGGTCGTCTGCTGAATCAACTCTGGTCCAACCAATACTGCTTCGCCCTCCTGGTACCAACATAAGGGAGTTCTGCATTTCCTCCCATACAGGGCTTCATATGGTGCCATCCCAATACTGGCGTGGTAACTGTTATTATAAGTAAACTCTACCAGTGGCAACACCTCATCCCAACTTCCCAATTGATCCAAGACACACGTCCTCAGCAGATCTTCCAAGGACTGGATCGTTCTCTCTGACTGTCCATCTGTTTGAGGATGATATGCCGAGCTCATTCTTAACTTGGTTCCCAAGCAATCTTGTAAGGTCTGCCAAAACCGTGAAGTGAACCTGGGATCTCTATCCGAAATGATGCTGGAAGGCACTCCATGCAACCTTACAATTTCTCTGATGTACAGCTGTGCCAACTTGGCCATAGGCATCCTCATACTCACCGGAAGAAAGTGAGCACTCTTCGTCAGCCGATCAATGACGACCCATATTGCATCATGACCCTTTACCGATCTGGGTAAATGGGTAACAAAATCCATGGCAATGCTGTCCCATTTCCACTCAGGGATATCCAGTTGCTGTAACAACCCGCCAGGTCTTTGATGCTCTATCTTCGCCTTCTGACATGTTAAACAGGTTGTAACGTACTGGGCGATGTCTTTCTTCATGCCCGACCACCAAAATGACTCCTTCAAGTCATGGTACATCTTGTTCATGCCTGGATGTAGGCTAAGGCGACTCTGGTGACCTTCCTCTAGGATCATCTTCTTCAACTCTTCATTTGCATGTATGCAAATTCTGCCATTAAATCTCAAGACCCCATCATCGCCCATCACAAAGTCTTTAGCCTGGTCGGTTCCTAGTGACTCCACAGTACGCTTCAGACTAGGGTCCTCCAACTGCTTATCCTTTATCACTCCAAGGAAGTCATTAGCTATAGCCAGCTTACTACAACTAATGTGATTTACATGAAATTCTATCCCAAGGTTTAAGTCTCTGAATTGCTCGATCAGTTTCTGCTCTTCCATCATCATGGTGGCTACTTGTATTGATTTTCTACTCAAAGCATCTGCCACTACATTGGCCTTCCCTGGATGATACATGAGTTGAAAATCATAGTCCTTTAGAAACTCCATCCACCTTCTTTGTCTCATGTTTAGTTCCTTCTGATCGAACAGGTATTTCAGGCTCTTATGGTCACTGAACACCTGGAACCGAGCTCCATATAAATAGTGCCTCCAAATCTTCAAGGCAAACACCACAGCCACCAACTCCAAATCATGAGTAGGATAGTCTCTCTCATGAACCTTGAGTTGCCTTGAAGCATATGCAACCACTCTTTTCTCTTGCATCAAAACACATCCCAAACCCTGATGTGAAGCATCACAGAAGACATCTGTACTGGCCAGTCCTCGGACGTCAGCTGGGTCCCACAGCATGAGCCAAAGCCACGTGGAGTGGACCCCGTAGGGGGTATTGAACAGGAAAGGGGTGATTAGTCATTAGTCTACAAAGAGGGGTGATCAGTCATCGGCATTCCCCTCAGAGTAGGGTGATCAGTCATCGGTGTGTTCCCTCAGAGTAGGGTGGTCAGTCATCGGTGTGTTCCCTCAGAGTAGGGTGATCAGTCATCGGTGTGTCCCCTAAGAGAAGGGTGATTAGTCATCAGCCTACGGAGAGGGGTGATCAGTCATCACCCTACAGAGGCAGGTGAGTAGTTGTCAGCTCACCAGGATGGGCAGAGGTGTCATCGTCACTCAGCAGGTCGAGGAGTCCTCGGCCACAGGGTGTGGCGAGGTGACATCGGCCTTGGGTGATAGGAACAGCGTAAACAGAACAGCTAAGATTGGTTCCCAGAGTGGGCCAGTGACCAGTTAAATACCCAGAGTTAGGGAGAGGCCTGGATCACGAAGTGCCTATGCGGGTAGTAGGGAGAGCACAGTTGGGTGTAGAGTCCTGAGGGGACGAGTACTCACCAGAGCTAGGGTTCCCCCAGTGAAGCTACATGCATGGCACGTGAACAGTAAAGGCACTCCCAGAACAGGTGGCCCCAGAGACTAGGTGCACAAGGAGGCACCCAGGTGGTCACCCTGTGAGAGTTTGCACTCCAGAGAAGGAAACCTTATACGCTAGATTACCCTAAGATTGGGTGATAGCGGCGCAAGGGTATTCCAGTAAACCCTAAATATGGCTAGTAGCGCAGTAAACCCTAATTAGGGCTAACGGCGCAGTAAATCCTAACCTATATAAGGGACAGTAAGATACTTCACAAGGTACGCAGTTTCTAGACCTAAACACACAGAGAGAAACTTAATACACTTGGTGTTCCTTTCCCTACACTGACTTGAGCGTCGGAGTGCAAACGGCCTCTAGGGCGCCCCTTTTCTCTTTTGCAGGTGCAGATTGCTTCGAAAGGACCAAGCACATATCAACGTGGGGAAGGAGGCGTGTGAGTGTCGTGAGTCAATCGACAGGCGGGTCAACCGGCAAGAACATTTGGCGCCCACCGTGGGGCCGGAGTAAAACGAAGGTCCCATACACAAGAACGAGAGTAGAAATCGCAGAGAATGAGGAATACCAGACATGGATCTGTTCCGTCGAATGGAGCCGATGGCGTTACCATGCAACAAATCATGGAAACGATGTGCGCCCTCCAAGAGACGGTGGCAGAGTCCAGGGCGCAACAGGCGCAGATGCAGGAGGACCTGGCCGCCTCTCAGGCCAGGAATGAGGAGTTGCGCAAGGTAAACGAGGATATGCGCTCGAGTCTGCACCACATGCAGGAAGCTGGGGGTCGCGTGGGAGAGGATCAGGCTCCACCGACGCCCCCAAGGGCCTTCCCTATGCCTTTCTCCCCTGAGATCATGAACACAGTGGTGTCTCCCAACCTGGTGGGAGTGAAGGCGTCGTTCACGGGGAAGGAAGATCCAGAAGCGCATCTGATAGCCTTCCACACCCAGATGATGTTGTCTGGAGGTTCAGACGCTGAGTACTGCAAGGTGTTTATGAGTACGCTGAGTGGAGTAGCTATGGAGTGGTTCGTGAGCCTGCCAGAGGGCCACGTCACCTCCTTCCAGCAGTTTTCGAAGCTGTTCACAGAGCAGTACATCGTCAACAGAGCGCTACCAATGGTGTCCTACGACCTGTTCGACGTGCGCCAGTACCAGGGGGAGTCGTTGAAGGACTACCTCAACCGTTTTGGTGCGCAGGTAGTGAGGTTGCCCAGCAAGGATGAGGACATGCTGGTGCATGCATTCAAGAAAGGTGTGCTGCCTGGTCTTTTCAGTGAATCGCTCATCAGAGACCACCCTGCCACCTTCGCTGAGATTCGGCGACGCGCGGTGGCGCATATTGTAGCAGAGACGCAGGTCTCTGAGAAGAAAAGCAATGCTGCACCGCCAAAGCCGCACGAAGGACAGGGGAAGCAGCAGCGACACGCATGGGTGCATGAGGCCAAAGAAGGGAAGAAAGCGCAGGGCAGGTCTCGCCCCTACACACCTAGGAAGGATCAGGCCAGAAGGCGTGCAAGGGAGAACAATGCACCCCCCAGGTATGATTTTATGATAGAGTTGGCGGAGCTGATTGCAATTCCCACTGTAGCTGCAAGACTCCGAGTACCAGAGAAAACTGACAGGGTGCTTGGAAGTAGGAAGGATGACTGGTGTGAATTCCATCAGGCTTATGGACACACACTCTACACCTGCCTGGCGCTGGGGCATCAACTTGCTGAGTTGGTGAAAACAGGTTTCCTAACCGATTACCTGAGGGAGCCGCAAGGTGATCGCGTTTCCGGGTCCCAGGTAGGTGATCAGCAGCATGAGATCCCTGTGCACGGGGAAATCAGGTGATGGGGGGAGCTGCGCTAGGGGGCTCCCAGGTAGCTCGGGGAAAGCTGAAGCAGAGGACATGATTGCTACTCGTGAGGTCGGTCATCGCCAATGAAAGGAGACCCAGCATATATACACCCAGTTAAGATGTAAAGTAGATGCGTTCTCGCGCTATACCCTGTAAGCAGTTCAATACACCAGGGGGCACTCTTTTCCCTAAGGAGGGTTTTTAACGAGGCCACCCAATAAAAAAAAAAGACTTCAGTACATAAAGTGTGTTTTCCAGTTTAAAGTTCTCTTTGCCTCAAGCGCAAGTGCAGGTGATAGGTGGTCAGTACCAAGTGACCACCACCCATAGATCAGCGCCTGGACGAGCGCCTGGGAGCAGAGTGCGAGAAGTCATCGGTGGTTATTCATCACGCGATTAGTCATCGCCGCGTGCAAGCACGATCAGACATCGCCTCATGGAGGCGCGATCTGTCACCGCCATGTACAGAGCATGATCGCTCATCGGCGCATGGTCATCGGGGTCTTGCCAACACGTGTTAAGCTGGGACCCAAGCTCCCAGCGAGAGCGTTACGCATGCAGCTCGCATGATCCCAGAAGAAGAAGTCCTCGCCGGTGGGAACGTGCATGGAACCAAGCGATGAGGCCATGCAGGCAGAATGCGCCTGGCGAGTGCGCTCAGACCAGCCACGCCAGGTGCTCTCCTGGGAGCATGCACCCACTCAGAGAACATTGGAGAAAAGTCCTCTTCCTCTGCTTCTTACAGCAAGGTTGAGGCGAGAGAAAAGTCCTCTTCCCTCGACTCTTACAGCGAGGCTGAGGCGAGATAGAACCTGTCACTTGGAGTTAGAGGTCTCGTAAGTGGAGAGGTAGGTTCGCAGAGAACACCTCCACTTCGAGTGAGAACTTCCAATGTGAAAGAAGGGTTCGCCCAGAGAAATCCTCCTCGCCTGTGAGCGATGTGAGGTCAGTTAGAACCTGTCACTTGGAGTTAGAGGTCTCGTAAGTGGAGAGGTAGGTTCGCAGAGAACACCTCCACTTCGAGTGAGAACTTCCAATGTGAAAGAAGGGTTCGCCCAGAGAAATCCTCCTCGCCTGTGAGCGATGTGAGGTCAGATTGAACCTGTCACTTGGGGTTAGAGGTCTCGTAAGCGGGAAGGTAGGTTCGTCGAGAACACCTCCCCTTCGAGTGAGAACACCCAACGTGAACAGCAAGGTTCACCAGTTAAGAAAGTCCTCACCTTGACTTTGTACAGCCAGGCTGAGGCAAGATAAGAAAGACCTCACCCTCGACTTTGTACAGCGAGGCTGAGGCGAGTTAAGAAAGTCCTCACCTCGACTTTGTACAGCGAGGCTGAGGCAAGATAAGAAAGACCTCACCCTCGACTTTGTACAGCGAGGCTGAGGCGAGATAAGAAAGTCCTCACCTCGACTTTGTACAGCGAGGCTGAGGCCAGTTAAGAAAGTCCTCACCTCGACTTTGTACAGCGAGGCTGAGGCGAGATAAGAAAGACCTCACCCTCGACTTTGTACAGCGAGGCTGAGGCGAGAGCAGAAAGACCTCACCTTGACTTTGTACAGCGAGGCTGAGGCGAGAGGAGAAAGACCTCACCTCGACTTCTTACAGCGAGGCTGAGGCGCGATGACTGATCGGTGGTGCACCAACATGCTAGTCGGTGGTCGGTGGTAGAAGCAAGTTCTGCTGCGAGAAGCCAAAGCATTTAGGCCCTTCAAGTCAGTCGTCCAGCATGAAGTTATGCATAAAAGTTGTTAAAGACAATGCAGTGAGCCTTTACCGTTAAAAGGTTTATACAAGTTATGAAGCTGAAAAGAAGTTACACAGAAAAGAAGAAGTTGCAAAGGGAGAAGCTCAAGGAGGAGGAACAATCTTGCCATCGACCACTTAGTCTCTACGCTGGAACAAGTTAACAGCTTGAGACTTGGGGGCTTGTGTACCGATCAGTCCTCGTCCATCACTTAGTCTCTTCGCTGAAACAAGTTAACAGCTTGAGACTGGGGGGCTTGTGTACTGGCCAGTCCTCGGACGTCAGCTGGGTCCCACAGCATGAGCCAAAGCCACGTGGAGTGGACCCCGTAGGGGGTATTGAACAGGAAAGGGGTGATTAGTCATCAGCCTACAAAGAGGGGTGATCAGTCATTGGCATTCCCCTCAGAGTAGGGTGATCAGTCATCGGTGTGTTCCCTCAGAGTAGGGTGGTCAGTCATCGGTGTGTTCCCTCAGAGTAGGGTGATCAGTCATCGGTGTGTCCCCTAAGAGAAGGGTGATTAGTCATCAGCCTACGGAGAGGGGTGATCAGTCATCACCCTACAGAGGCAGGTGAGTAGTTGTCAGCTCACCAGGATGGGCAGAGGTGTCATCGTCACTCAGCAGGTCGAGGAGTCCTCGGCCACAGGGTGTGGCGAGGTGACATCGGCCTTGGGTGATAGGAACAGCGTAAACAGAACAGCTAAGATTGGTTCCCAGAGTGGGCCAGTGACCAGTTAAATACCCAGAGTTAGGGAGAGGCCTGGATCACGAAGTGCCTATGCGGGTAGCAGGGAGAGCACAGTTGGGTGTAGAGTCCTGAGGGGACGAGTACTCACCAGAGCTAGGGTTCCCCCAGTGAAGCTACATGCATGGCACGTGAACAGTAAAGGCACTCCCAGAACAGGTGGCCCCAGAGACTAGGTGCACAAGGAGGCACCCAGGTGGTCACCCTGTGAGAGTTTGCACTCCAGAGAAGGAAACCTTATACGCTAGATTACCCTAAGATTGGGTGATAGCGGCGCAAGGGTATTCCAGTAAACCCTAAATATGGCTAGTAGCGCAGTAAACCCTAATTAGGGCTAACGGCGCAGTAAATCCTAGCCTATATAAGGGACAGTAAGATACTTCACAAGGTACGCAGTTTCTAGACCTAAACACACAGAGAGAAACTTAATACACTTGGTGTTCCTTGCCCTACACTGACTTGAGCGTCGGAGTGCAAACGGCCTCTAGGGCGCCCCTTTTCTCTTTTGCAGGTGCAGATTGCTTTGAAAGGACCAAGCACATATCAACGTGAGGAAGGAGGCGTGTGAGTGTCGTGAGTCAATCGACAGGCGGGTCAACCGGCAAGAACAACATCAAAAGGTCTTCCTACCTCTGGGATCACCAGCACTGGAGCACTGGTCAACCTTTCCTTTAGTTCCATGAAGCTCTGCTCACATCGGTCAGTCCAAGCAAAAGGCTGATCCTTACGGGTCAGCTGTGTTAAAGGAGCCACTACCTTGGAAAAGTCCTCAATAAACCGCCGATAGTAGCCTGCTAAGCCCATAAAACTCCTTATCTCCGTAACTGTCTTAGGACGTTCCCACTGAAGCACTGCCTCCACTTTGGCTGGATCCACCGAGATCCCCCGGGCAGATATCACGTGTCCTAAGAAGTTGACTTCCTTCAGCCAGAACTCACACTTAGAGAACTTGGCATAGAGTTGCTTCTCCCTCAGAATCTCCAATACTGTCCTCAGATGTTCTTCATGTTCTTCCTCGGTTCTTGAATAAATAAGTATGTCGTCTATAAAGACTACAACAAAACTATCCAAGAAAGGACGAAAAATTCTATTCATGTAGTCCATGAACAGAGTTGGAGCATTGGTCACTCCAAACGGCATCACCACATACTCATAGTGCCCATAACGAGACCTAAATGCTGTTTTCTGAACGTCTTCGGCCTTTACCAAAATTTGGTGGTACCCCGATCTCAGATCAATCTTTGAGAACACCGAGGCCCCATTTACTTGATCCATTAAGTCATCAATTCTAGGTAGAGGATACTTGTTCTTAATGGTCAACTTGTTCAACTGCCTGTAGTCTATACACAGCCGAGACCCTCCATCCTTTTTCTTCACTAGAAGCACTGGAGCTCCCCATGGAGATACACTGGGTCTGATGAATTGTTTTTCCAACAATTCTTCCACTTGCTTCTTTAACTCCACCAACTCGGCTGGAGCCATTGTGTAAGGTGCCATTGACACTGGTCCAGCTCCAGGTACCAAATCAATAGAGAATTCCACTTCTCTCTTAGGGGGTAACCCAGGTACCTCTTCTAGAAATACATCCGGGAAGTCTTTCACTACATGTATCCTGCTTACGTCCTCTTCATTCTTCACTTCCAACCGAGCTAGCATCACGAAGCACCTCGCCCCTTCATCCAACTCCGACTGCCCTTGCTGAGCAGATATCACATCTGACTCTTGGGGGTCTGAAAACGCTATCTTCTGACTACCGCAGTCTATGAGAACGTGATTGGCAGATAGCCAATCCATTCCCAGGATAACATCCAGGTCCTGAAGAGGTAGGCAGATCAAGTTCACTTTGAATCTGCGTCCCTCTACTATCACTGGACATTCGGGGCAAACTGTAGAGGTCAACACCTGTCCTGACGCAGGTGTAGAGACCAACAGTTCGAAAGGTAACTCCTTCACTAGAAGGCCCAACTCGGCTACACACAGGTTTGACACAAAGGAGTGTGTCGCTCCAGAATCAAACAAGGCTTTTACACCTCTACCAGCTATAAAACAAACACCTTGCACGAGGTTACCTGACTGAGACGCCTCCGCTCCTGACATGGCAAACACTCTCCCTGCTGCCTCCATTCCTCAACTGCTGACGACCAACGGGTTGAGTCATCTTATTCCTGCTTGGGCAATCTCTAGAAATGTGCCCCATCTTTTGGCACGTGAAACATCTGGGTTTCCAAGGTTGTTGCTGCTGAAACTGGGATGACGCTGCTCCCGCCCGATGAGGTGGAGGTCTCGCATAGGGCTTGCTTTGTGGGTGCTGCACCTTGGCCTTCCCACTGGAAGAACCCCCTGGGTGTGACCTGATCACCCGAGAATCACCCTTTTCCAGGGTCTCCACCATCTTCGCCTTCTCTACTAAGGCGTGAAATTCTCTGATGCACATAGGGGCTATGGTCCTCTTCAGCCCATGCTTCAGCCCTTCTTCAAACTTCCTGCACCTCCAAGCCTCGGAGGTCGCCTGGGTATAAAATCGGGCGAGGTACTCAAACCGAGCAGCATAGGCGTTCACAAACATATCCCCCTGCTCCAACTTTAGGAACTCAGCTTCCCTCGCAAACCTTGCGCTGTCTGGGAAGTATTTCTCCAGGAACCTCACCCTGAAGCTCTCCCAATCCAACACATCCACTCGGGCCTCCATCATCTGCTGAGTTCCCATCCACCAGAACTCAGCTTCTCCAGACAGAAGGTATGTGGCGAATACCAGCTTCTTATCTTCAGGGCAGGAGGTCGCCCTAAAGATTTTCTCCAACTCCCTGACCCACTGATCTGCTTGATCAGGGGTAGCATTCCCACTGAACTTGGGTGGGTTGTGCCTCATGAACTCGGTCAGTCCCATCTGTTCCTGAGGCTGACCGGCGTGACAATTTGTTTCAGCCGACCGAGCAGTTTCCCAGTGGTACATTGTAGCTTGATGGTTCTGAGTCATCGCTGCATTCTGTTGTTGGATGGCAGTTGCCATCATCTCAATAGCCTTGGCAATCTGGCTCATTTTCGAAGAAGGTTGGGGAGGGGTAGGAGGTCTACGTGCCATCTTCTTCGTTTCAGATTTTGAAACTATAGGTTTCTATATTCCCTACAACTACAAGAATGAGATCGATCAGAAATCAATTCATTCAGGAGGTAACATCTAGACCTTACAAAGGTCAACATCTCAAAGTCATTAAGAATTTGAGTTCATCGACAGAAACATGATGCTTATAACCTTAAGCAAAACACCAGAACAGCTACTGGTATAAAACCATCAATTCAAACGACCACTTTCAATCAATACAAAAACACTCAATAAATTGAAATAAATCACACCAGAATTCAATGTATGCTAAACATCAAACCTTTGGAATTAAGATTGAGAACCATCTCGATCCAGTTATGAGTGTGCACCCTCACTACTTTATCAAGATCCTCTCTGTAACATCCCGCCAAAATAAAACCATACATACATGTATAATGAAAATAAAGGTACACAAATAATATTGAAGAATACATGATAATATATATATAAGTAATGAAGTTGCTCCTCTTAGGGAGTTTAATACATAACCAGTCAAATGTGTTCAAAATTTAACGAAATTCAATCAAATACAACAAGACCGGCGGTCTCCATACATGAACCGGTGGTCTGGTAACAGAAGGCCCCAAAACAGGCGATCTGCTAGCAGGACATAAAACCGGCGATCACCACCAAGAGATAGAAACCGGCGATCTCTTCCTCGGCGACCACTCACTAGGGAGCTCTGCTTCCTGGAAGATCATCTGCTCCCATGTAAGTTATACACGATCATCACAGTTTTAAGAGAAAAACAGCCAACGAGTAGAACACGCAGGGTAAGCTAGATATTTTAAGGAGAGTTTAAATAAGGATAATTAAATTAAAATCAAGGTAAACAATTTCAAGATATTCACGTATCGCTATCAAGTTTCTCATACCCTTCACTTGATCGCCCAGAAATCACACATTTCACAATATTTTCAAGAGTCATTCTATTTCACAAACTGCATCAAGTGTCTATAAATTTCAAGTTCCTCATTTCACATGTCAGACCACCACTGACTCAGCACACAAGACACTTGACACTACTTCCGGAAGACTCATGCATTGATTAGACTCAGAGATCTGCACCTGTCATACTAAACAGCTGTAATGTTTCCCAGCTATGCGCATCAACACAAATTTCGATCTCAAGTTCATCATTCTCACAGTATGACAGGGTTAATCCATAGAACAGGCCGAGCTCGTTCTTTTTCACACGAGTCACCCATTCATATGAACCTCCTTCGACTCTCACCAACTGAGTAACTTCCTCTATGTGATTCCATTACCTCAGCAGAGTCAGGATATCCCCTTAGGAATCACCGATCAATGCACATCCTACACGATCTTACACGGTATTTTCTTTCCTGAAAATACTATGCCTCGATCCCACATTCACAACACCCAAGACATCATACCACTTAAATAAATGATTCAAGTCACGGCAACATTCGTTTCAAAGATTCAGATTTTCGAAGATCACATTTAAGCTTCAACAGTTCAAAGTAACACCAAAAACAGGGAGTTCGCAAACATCGCCCAAACCGGCGACCTGGTTCAAAAACAGGGTATCTCGAAGTTTGTATTTAAAAACCAGCGACCACGTCGCTCAAAACACATAGAACAGAGCATTCACGAAGATGAAAACGAAACCGGCGACCTCGTCGCCCTCACTTCCGAAATAGCTAAACTACGACTTGTATTGAAAATGAAGGCTAGCTTCCCTTACCTGGACTTGCGCAAACACCAGGAGCTCCGAAATCCAACGAAGCCTAAAGAACGCCTTGGCTCTGTTTTTGCGTCTGGTTTGAAGGACTTGCAGAGAACTTCCCAGGTGCTCTAAGGGCAGACGTCGTACTGGTGCTTGAGGATGCCTGAAACGCAGCGTGAAGGAGAGAAATGGAGGAGAAAGGAGGTAACTCACTCTTTCGCTCTTGAACAACTGAAATGTTTTGTTCCCTCAACAGTGGGTTTTTCCATCTTAAACCAACTTGTCCACAAAAGCAGCTGCCACCACCCACTCTACAGGGAAGTCTGAGTGTACCTTTCTCTGAACAGTACGACTACGGTTGTCTCTTGTGCATGCCAACCACTGCTCTGAACAGTACGACCGCGAGTGTCTCTTGCGCATGCCAACATTCTGATGTCACTGTTCTGAACCAACACTTTTTGTCTACGTGTCGCGCGTGCCGCGCGTCTCATGCTGGGAGTCTGGGTCCCACCTTCTCTGTGTGCAACTCGACATCGCGCGATCACCTTTCACCGATGACCACTGGCGCGAAGACTAACCACCGATGACATCTCACGCGAAGGCTATCCACCGATGACCTCTCGCGCGAAGGCTATCCACCGATGACCTCTCGCGCGGAGACCATCCACCGATGACCTCTTGCGCGAAGACTCCCCACCGATGTCCTCTCGCCCTGGTGATCACGTGTAGTCTAGGCGACCGGCGATTATGTGTTAACAAGGAACTCTTGTAGTCTTCTAAGCTACACTTTCCTTCCGTTTTATTTTAAATAAAAACATACTTAGAATTCATTTAAAATATACCCTTTTATTCCAATTTAATTTTACAGGTCCTTACTCATTCTTAATACTAAGATTTTCAGTTAGGGCATATATTCACTAAAGCACACACAAAATTTCAATACAAAAACGTTTGAAAACCTTTCACTATAGTTGTTATTTGAAAACTCAAATAGATTTTTTTTTTTTTTTTGAGCAGAAGAAATGTAAGGACCTGTAAAATTAAATTGGAATAAAAGGGTATATTTTAAATGAATTCTAAGTATGTTTTTATGAAAAGGAAGGAAAGTGTAGTTTAATAGATTATAAGATTTCCTTGTTTGTACATAATCGCCGGTCGCCTAGACTACACGTCATCGCCAGGGCGCGAGGCATGCAGACGTCGCCAGGGCGCGAAGCATGCGGGCATCGCCAGGGCGTGAGGCATGCGGGCATCATCAGGGCGCGAGGCATGCGGGCATCGCCAGGGCGTGAGGCATGCGGGCATCTTCCGGGGGGAGACATCGGTTATCCGCCAGGAAGAGGTCATCGGTGGATTGTCTCCGCGCGAGAGGTCATCGGTGGATAGCCTTCGCGCGAGATGTCATCGGTGGATGGTCTCCGCGCGAGAGGTCATCGGTGGATAGCCTTCGCGCGAGATGTCATCGGTGGATAGTCTTCGCGCCAGTGGTCATCGGTGAAAGGTGATCGCGCGATGTCGAGTTGCACACAGAGAAGGTGGGACCCAGACTCCCAGCATGAGACGCGCGGCACGCGCGACACGTAGACAAAAAGTGTTGGTTCAGAACAGTGACATCAGAATGTTGGCATGCGCAAGAGACACTCGCGCTCGTACTGTTCAGAGCAGTGGTTGGCATGCACAAGAGACAACCGTAGTCGTACTGTTCAGAGAAACGTACACTCAGACTTCCCTGCAGAGTGGGTGGTGGCAGCTGCTTTTGTGGACAAGTGGTTTAAGATGCAAAAACCCACTTCTGAGAGGGAGGAACGTTGCAGCTGTTCAAGAGCGAAAGAGTGAGTTACCTCCCTTCTCCTCCATTCTCTCCTTCGCGCTGCGATTCTGGCACCTTCACACAAGAGTACGACGAGCGACGATCACCATTGGAGCACCTGGGAAGTTCTCTGCAAGTCCTTCAAACCAGACGCAAAAACAGAGCCAAGGCATTCTTTAAGCTTCATTGGGTTTCGGAGCTCCTGGTGTTTTGCGCAAGTCCAGGTAAGGGAAGCTAGCCTTCATTTTCAATACAAGCCATAGATTAGCTGTTTCTGAAGTGAGGGCGACGTGGTCGCCGGTTTCGTTTTCATCTTCGTGAATGCTCTGTTCTATGTGTCTGGGCGACGTGGTCGCCGATTTTAAATACAGATTTCGAAATCCCCTGCTTTTGAATCAGATCGCCGGTTTTGGCGTTGTTTTGCGAACTCCCCTGTTTTTGGTGTTGTTTTGATACTGCTTGAGATTTAAATGTGATATTCGAAAGTTTGAACCTTTGAAATGATTGTTGCTGTGATTTGAATCATTCGATTGAGTGGTATTGTAACATCCCGCCAAAACGTTTCACAATTATATAATGAAAATAAAACGTAAAACCAAAATGTTTTGAAATGAACATGATTATATATATGTAATGAAGTTTCTCCTCGCAGGGAGTTTAATACAAAACGAACGTTTTTCCAATACTTAAACAAAAAGACAGCAAAATACAAAGCTACCGATCTCCTAACAGAAAACGGAGATCGCCTATCGGAAAATGGCAAAAGGGGGCGATCTCCTAACCAAAGAGGCGATCTCCTATCAGAAAACAGGAAAAGGGGTGATCGCCCAACAGAAGCAAAATAGGCGATCTCATCCCGGCGACCACTTACTGAGGAGCTCTTCTTCCTGCAAGATCATCTGCTCCCGTGTAAAAATTACACGATCATCACAGGTTTTAAGAAAAACAGCCACAGAACCAAAATACAAAGGGTAAGCTAGACATTTAAAAGAGAGTTTGAATATGAACTTAAGAATCAAGATGAAACCAGTTTAAGACATCCACATAAAACCATCAACTTTCTCATATTCCACCAAAACATTTGATAATCACATATCTCACAAATCAATTCCAGAGTCTCACAAATTCACATCAGCAATCAAGTGTCTATCAATTCAATTTCTCATATCACACGTCAGACTTTCCACTGACTCATCACACCAGACACTTGACCACTATTCCGGAGACTCGTGCATTGAACTCAGCGTCCAGAGACCTGCACCTGTCACGCTAAAAGGCTGGAAAGTGCCCTCAGCCATGCGCATCACACAATCTCAATCTCAATATCCTCATTATCACAGTGTGACAGGGTGAATCCATATGACGGCTGAGCTCGTTCTGTTTCACACGGGCCACTCATTCATAGGACCTCCTTCGACTCTCACCACCGAATGACTTCATTTACGTAATTCCATCATGTCAGCAGAGTCAGGATCGTCTCATTAACAGGACACTCACTGATCAATACACATCCTACACAGATCTTACACGGTATTTCCTTTCCTGAAAATACTATGCCTCGATCCCACATTCACAACATTCACACATCACATAACATTTCAACAAATGATTCCAGTCACAGCAAAACTCATGCCAAGGTTCAGATTTTCGAATATCACATTTCCATATCTCAACAGTTTTCAAACAACACCAAAAACAGAAGATATTTCAGTAACAGATGAAAACCGGCGATCACCTTCAAAACACAGGCGATCACTCACTAAACTAGGATTTAAACAAGAACATTCTGCAAACACGGCGACCATGTCGCCCCCATCATCAAACTCATCAAACACACAGTTTTTTCATCAGAGATAAGGCTAGCTTCCCTTACCTGGATCAGCGTGAAACTCACTTCAAGCTCTAACCACCGAACGTAAAGGATGCCTGAACTCTGCCTAAGCGTTCTAATCGGTAAAACTTGTAGAGAACCTTCTCAAATGCTCTATGGCAATCGCTGGTAAATAAGCTGGTGCCTGGAATTACTGAGTCGCAGCGTAAAGGAGAGAAAAGAGAAAGATGAAACTCTGTCACTATTTTCTCTTACTGCGTTCTAATCTCACTAAGAGGCGGTGCATTCCGATACTAGAAACATAGGCCTGCCATGTAGCTATCATTACCTACTCTCTAACTAACACTTCCGTGTGGGTTTCTTCCTCTAATTAAATGCAGACTTGACAGAATGGCCACATGGCGTCTCTACGTGCATGGAGCCACTGTTCCGAGGGTCTTTCACTGCCTACATGTTGCACATGCAGCACGTTAATCCTGGAAGCCGGGACCCCACCTCATCTGCGTATAACCGGACCCCTGATAACCATCCACCGGTATCCATGGCTCCCATGTCAGAAATGACCGATGTTCCTTACACCGGCGATGACTGATTCCTCACCCTGGAGGACGACCGACGTCTCCCCTGCAGACGACCGACTTCTCTCCCTTGCGGACGACCGACTTCTCTCCCTCTTGCGGACGACCGAGGTCTTCTCCTGGCGAACGACCGAGGTCTTCTCCTGGCGAAATCCACACGCCTCGCGCCCTGGCGATGCCCGCACGCTTCGCGCCCTTTTCTTCCATGTTTTATTTTTAAATAAAACTTAATTAGAATTTATTTAAAATATACCCTTTTATTCCAAATTACATTTTACAGGTCCTTACAGGTATGATGTTTTGAATCTTGTGAATGTGAGATCAAGGCATAGTATTTTCAGGAAAGGAAATACCGTGTAAGATCATTTGTGTAATGTGTATTGACTAGGGGCTTGTCTAGAAGGAGATATCCTGACTCTGCTGATATAATGGAATCACATAGATGAAGTTATTCAGTTGTGGAGAGTCGGAGGAGGTTCATATGAATGGGCGAGTAGTGTGAAAAAGAACGAGCTCGGCCTGTTATATGAATTAACCTTGTCATACCGGGAGAGTGATAACATTGAGATTATATATGCGCATGCTGTGTGGATTTCACAGCGACCCTGTGTGGATTTCACAGTGGTATGGTATGACAGGTGCAGATCTCTGAGCCTGAGTCAACGCACGAGTCAATCCGGAAGTAGAGTCATGTGTCTATGCATTGTGGGTCAGTGGAAAGTCTGACGTGTGAATCTTGAATACTGAATGTAGCAAAGAGACACTTGACGAGTATGTGGATTATGGAAATCTTGATGCTTGCATTTGATATGGCTTATGTATGGAGTGGAAATTTACGTTTTCTATGGATTTAAAGTTTTTAAAACATCTAGCTTACCCCTTTTATCTGTTATTGTGATTGCTTTCTTAAACCTGTGATGATCGTGTATTTTTACACGGGAGCAGACGAGGTTGCAGGTGGTAGTGCTCCTCAGTGAGTGGTCGCCGGAAGAAGATCGCCCATTTACGTTTGTGTTAGGCGATCACCCTTTTCTGTATTCTGAAGGGAGATCGCCCTTTTCTGATAGGAGATCGCCTATTCTGTTGGGAGATCGCCTGTTTTTACTTATTTTGCTGTATTTAGTTTACGTTTTTTGGAAAACTGACCGATTTTGTATTAAACTCCCTGCGAGGAGAAAACTTCATTACATATATACGATTATGTTCATATCAATATTATTATTTTATCTCTACTTCGTTTTATAATTATGAAAAGAATTTGGCGGGATGTTACAAGAAACACAATGGATCCATAGCCCTCAGGTCATCCTAAGGACGAACTGCTCTGATACCATTAATGTAACATCCCGCCAAAATGCTTTTCATATTTATATAATGAAAATAAAGGTAAACAAATATATTGAAGTGAACAAAATTATATATATGTAATGAAGTTTCTCCTCACAGGGAGTTTAATACATAATCGGTCAATTCCAAAACTTAAACAAAATACAGCAAAATAAAGAAAAACAGGCGATCTCCTGATAGAAAACAAAAAATGGCGATCTCCTAACAGATAAGGCGATCTCCTATCAGAAAACAGAAAAAAGGGGTGATCGCCTAACAGAAACAGAAACAGGCGATCTCCTTCCGGCGACCCCTCACTGAGGAGCTCTACTTCCTGCAACATCATCTGCTCCCGTGTAAAATCATACACGATCATCACAGGTTTAAGAAAACATCCACAAACAAGAACACAGGGTAAGCTAGATATTTTAATGAGAATTTAGATATGAAACTTTAAAATCAAGATAAAACAAATTTAAGACACTCACGTAAAATCCATCAATTTTCCCATTCATTTCACACACTTCACAATTTCATCAAGTGTTATTTGTTTCACATAAACATTCAAGTGTCTACCAATTTCAATGTTTCTCATTTCTCACGTCAGACTTCCACTGACTCATCACACACCGACACTTGACACTACTTCCGGAAGACTCGTGCGTTGAACTTAGCATCCAGAGACCTGCACCTGTCATACTTCATTGCTGTAATGTTCCCACAGCCATGTGCATCAACATAATCTCGATCTAAATCTCATCACTCTCACAGTATGACAGGGTTAATCCATATAACAGGTCAAGTCAGTTATCTTTCAAACGACTTACCCATACATATGGACCTCCTTCGACTCTCACCAACCGAATGACTTCATCTATGTGACTCCATCATATCAGCAGAGTCAGGATCGTCTCATTCACAGGATACTCACTGATCAATGCACCTCATAACTAATCTCAACACAGTATTTCCTTTCCCTAAAATACTATGTCTTGATCCCACATTCAAACATTCAACACATCATATAACACTTAAATGAACGATTTCCCATCACAACAACAATCATTCCAAGGTTCAGAAAATATCACATTTCAATCTCAAACAATTTCAAATGACACTAAAACAGGGGATTTCGAAAAACAACGCCAAAACTGGCGATCTCGTCCAAAAACAGGGGATTATGCAATAACAGTTGAAAACCGGCGACCACGTCGCCCCATCATCAAAATCATCTAATATAAGGTTTTTCGTTGAAAATAAGGCTAGCTTCCCTTACCTGGACTTGCGTAAACTTCACTAAGAGCTCCAACCGAACGAGCTTCAAGGATGCCTTAACCCTGTTTTAGCGTCTGGTTTGGAGGACTTGCAGAGAACCTCCCAGGTGCTCTATGGCAGTCGTCGATAGCCAAGCAGGGATGTGATAAGGCCTGAATCGCAGAGTGAAGGAGAGAAAAGAGAAAGATGAAGGTGCACTCGCTCTTTCACTCTTGAGCCACTGCAACGTTCTTTGCCTCCCCGCAGTGGGTTTTTTGAATCCAAGTCTACTTGTCCACGCATGCTGCTGCCACCACCCCCTCTGCAGGAAAGCCTGAGTGTACGTTTCACTGAACAGTACGACCACGGTGTCCCTTGCGCATGCCAACCACTTCCCTGAACAGTACGGCCGTGGGTGTCTCTTGCGCATGCCAACTTTCTGATGTCACTATTTTGAACCACCCTTTTTGTCCACGTGGCGCGCGTGCAGGACGTTTCATGCTGGGAGCCTGGGTCCCACCTTATCTGTGTGAAACACGACATCGCGCGATAACCTTCCACCGATGACTCATCCTGGAAGACGACCGATCTCTCTCTCTGGAAGACGACCGATGTCTCTCTCTGGGAGACGACCGATGTCTATCCCTGGCGACGCCCGCATGTCTCTCACGCCCTGGCGATGTCTGCATACCTCGCGCCCTGCCGATGTCCGCATGGGTAGTCTAGGCGATAGGCGATTATGTACTAACCAGGCGATCTCATAGTCTTCTAAGCTACACTTTCCTCCCTTTTTATTTTAAATAAAAACATACTTAGAATTCATTTAAAATATATTCCTTTTATTCCAATTTAATTTTACAGGTCCTTACATTCTCCCCAACAAGAAAAATTTTCGTCCTCGAAAATTGAATTACAAGGAAAAGAGGTATGGATAAGCTTCTCTCATGGGTTCTTCTAACTCCCAATTTAATTTTACAGGTCCTTACATGGTCAACTGCTGCTGACGTCATTGACTACCGATGACCAACCGGATCACAAGCCCCCCAGTCTCGAGCTGTGACTGGTCCAGCGAAAAGACTAAGAAATCGTCTTCTGGCGGTCTACAGGAGCGCACACTCTGGCACTAACACTGTTTGTTGATCTGATATTTCACCAACCCCTTTTGATCGCATGACACGTGGACACACCAACGATCCTCTTTAACTGTCGTTTCCGCTTCTTATAACGTTTGAAACCCTTAAAACACTCGCGCCATTCACTATTTCATACCTTCTTCTTCGCCTTCAGACTTCCAAATCATTTCTCTGTGAGACCTCTCGACTTTTTCAATCTCCAACCTCTGTGACGCTTTTCTGATCATCCAAAGGTAACCTTTTTATCTCTTCTACTAATGATTGCTGCATTTTAACTGATTTACATCATCCTTTATCTGTATGGTGCATACGCTGTGGGATGCCTTCTTATATTTCTCGTAACTTAGGGTCTTTCTGACGACCCCTGTTCTTATGAGCCCTTTGTTTGTTCATTCTTCCTTCTTCTTCAAACCTTTCCTTCGAGTCACTCGCCCTCATCTCTTCCTTTTTCTTTCTTTGCAGTTTCTTCAATGGTTCGCTACAGAACAACTGATAACCCTCCTCCATCGTCGCGGAATCCTCTGCCTAAGACTCGTAGAGCCTTGCCCATAACAAACCCTTCGTCGTCGCGCGTCTCCCTAAGAACCTCTGGGGCTCTAGCAACTCAAGCTGAGAGACCTGCTACCTCCTCTCGCCCTAATCCATCCCCGGCCACGCCTCCTCAAGCTGGAGGAGCTACTCCACCTTCCCATGATTACCAAGCGTTATATCCCTGGGCTTCGCCAACGTTGCTGAAGGAGACTGATGGAAGAGGGCCAAGCACAACCTTCCATGAAAGGCAAGAGCCAAGTCAAGAGCGTCTAAGACCAAGCTAGGAGCGTCTAAGACAAGCTAGGAGCGTCTAGGACGAGAAGGCCAAGCTAGAAGCGTCTAGGACAAGAAGACTTGGATCAAAGCTATGAAGGGGAGAGTGGCATACTAGCACATATTCCGTGAAGGCCCATCAAATGTAGTTTAGCTTTAATTGGGGTGTAAATAGCATAGCCATGTGGACAAATGTTTATTTTTCTGCACATTAGAATTAAGGAGAAGTTAACCTTCCCACTATTCTAGAAAGCCCATGGAGGGGGTGAACTTACAAACTAGACACACCCCTCCCCATGTGCTCACACTTTCTATGTGGCCCATGTGCTTCACATTTACATTTCATTTGGCTAGCATTAGGGTTGCATTATGGTCCTCCTTAGCCTATAAAAGGAGGAGCCTACACCTTGTATTTTCAAGATTAAATAGAGTATTGTTATGCTGCCAAAATTGTGCCATACACCACTCTTTGCCTAACACTTAGGTTTTAGTCTTCAATTCATCACTACCAAAGGGGCTGGCCAAACCTCCCCATTTCCTCACTCTTCATGCACCTTCAAGGCACCCATGCTTCCTAGGAAGGCCTTGCTCACCTCCTCCATAAGCTTCCGCATCCATCATCACCAAGGAACTCCAAAATCCAAAGAAGAGATCATAGGAATGCTATCAGAGACCTCCTCAATAACTTCTTCCCTTGAGATTCTGCGTCTCAAGAGAGGGGATAAGCCTAATCTCTCATTCCATAAAGAACACGATGACAACCTCACCATCGTCCCATGCTTTCCTGGATAACCCATCTGCGCGGATGATAGAGTTAGCAATGGCGAGCCATTCTGCTTCGTCTACGTGACGATGTTCAAAAAGGTGAAGGTTAGGTTCCCCTTCACCCGATTTGAGAGGGAGCTCTTAACCGAGCTTGACGTTGCCCCTGCCCAGCTTCACCCAAATAGCTGGGCGTTCGTGAGGGCATTCGAGATCCTCTGTGCACATCTGGGATTACTTGCTTCAGTGGATGTATTCCTATTCTTGTTCGAAGCCAAAAATCCTGGAGATCGCCTCTGGGTAAGCCTGAACGGGATTGCTGGAAGGTCTTTCTTCTCGATATTCCAGCAATCTTACAAGGATTGGAAAGGAAAGTTTGTAAAGGTTTGCGAAAACGACGAAGACCCTTCCTTGCTCGATGACTTTCCCTTGTACTGGGTGGACAAGGGAAATATGGGCTCCAAGGATGGCTTCAGGAGGGCAAGGAGCCCTGACAACATGGGAGAACTGGACAGAGACCTCTGCCTTTTCTGGAAAAGCGTAGCTGCCTCCAACATCATTCTTCCCACAGCGTCTATCATCAGCTTTGAGTTTCTCGAAGGCCAGCTAGACAAGCATATAGGTTATCTTTCGCTCTCTTCACTTAGCCTTGTTTCTTAATAACTGTATTGTTCTTCTACTGGGTTTTTCAACTTCTGTATCCTAAGCTTGCATAAATGCTCACATACATCCCGTGAACGACCGTTTTTACTCATATTTACTTGAATTGCGAACTGCTGCTGTTGTCTGATTGCTCATCTCTTTTGTTCTTGCTTTTGCCTTATGCAGACATGATGCTGGGGAAAAACAAAATGGCTCAACTTCGCGCTCTGGCTAAGAAGCACAAACTCGCGGCGGGCTCCCAGACTATCCCTAACTCGGTTGCTGAGGACGCCGCTTTTCATGGGAGGACCCCCCAGGAGGCTCTTCTCCTGCCCCCCCAGAAGGCTCTTCTCCTGCCACAACTCTACCTCCTCAAGCTAGGAAGAAACTGGCTCCCAAAAAGCTTAAAAGGAAAATTCATCAAGTAGCATCTGAAGATGAGGAGGAAAATGACATCGAAGATGGCCTCATTACTAAACGCCAAAGGCCAACTGCCTCCAAGCCACCAAACCCCCCGACAACAGCACCATCAGATCTTCCTCCACCAACACTCCCAGAAAACAACATACCAACCACAGACCTTCCCTCACTAACCTCACCAGACGATACGATGCCACTACCAGCCCTTCCCGCTTCCCCAGGAATAGTCCAAGCTCCGCCACTAGCCGCCGCTCCACCTTCAACTGAAGGTGGAAGTCCCAACTTTGCAGAACACCCACCAAGTGCTTCCACTCCTTTCCATTCTGCCGGGGAGGGGGCTCAATCTCAGGCCTCTACTGCTAGTCCCATCCTGATTGAGATTGAGGATACTGAGGCCTCTCCCCTTCCTGCCGCTGGAAAATCTACCTCACCGCCACCCCTAGAAGCCCCCCTTGCCATCCAAGCAACAGAGGGTGGTGGTGAAAGTCAGCCTCAGGTGTTTCCAGAAGGCCTAACTCCTGTCTTGCCCATTCCCAGTTTCCTCACCGAGTCGTTGGGGTCTTTATCCTCACAAGTGGGCAAGCTAATAGAAGGGCAAGCCAGTTTGATCTTCAAAGGCATGCAAGAGTTCATCCACAAGCTCCAAAGAGAAAATCTTCGCTTACAGGAGAAGCATCACTCCTTGAAAGCTGAGGCAAGCAAGCTTTCTTGTGATATGATGGTGCGAGAACTCGTGCACACAAGACTGGAAGACGCCTTGAATGCTGAAATTCGAGTAGCTCGCCACGAGACAGCTGACTTCCGCCAAAGACTCCAAGCCAAAACTATTGAAAACATTGAGCTTGAGAGCAAACTCGCTCCCATGCGGGCCCAAGTGGCGGATCTGCAAGCTAAACAGAAGGAGGATGCCACGAGGGTAGAAAAGCTGGAGAAGAAGTCAATTGAACGAGAAGTCCTCTTGGGGGTGGTTGAGAGCAATAGCGATAAGGCCCTCGCCGAACTTGCCAAGGCTCATGAAGAGAATAACAGGATGACCTCAGAACTTAGCAAAGCTCAGGAGGAAAACAAGAGAATAACCACCGGGTTGGACAAGGCCCAAAAAGAAGCTCCAAGACTTACTGCAGAACTTGCCCAGACTCGGGAGGATCAACAGAAAACTGCTGACGATCTTGCTCAGGCTCTCAAGGAGAGAAAGGAACTGACCCAACAGATCGACGAGCTTGACCAGAGTTTTGCACAAATCCTCAACTCAGGGTTCGATGCAGCTTTGGAGCAAATGGCGTGCCAATACCCCGAGCTGGACCTCTCCATGATCTCTATATGCAACAAGGTGGTAGATGGGAAGATTGTACCCTCTGTTGATTAGAAACCCCCTTTACTGCCTTATCACCACGCCCATATCTATCTTTTGATTTGCATAACTGTAATTTGAATATTTTTATCAATTTCAACGTTCACCTTTACTACCTTGTCACCGGCCTCATATTTGTTTCTTTGTGCGCTTGACTAATGCAACAGGTGAAACACACTTAACCGAATGTAACTCAATGTAACTGAAACTTTGTCCTTTCACACCCTGCTTGAAACTAAACAAACTACTAATTTAAAATTATCAAATTGTTCAGGTATTAACTCTGGAAGATGACATCCAATAGAACTCATGAACTTAAAGTGAAAAACCTCAACACACAAACCAACCTTTCACTAGGCAACAAGCTTTAATCTTATCTGGTAATAAAAATACAACTTACCCGACCTGCCAAGTGTTCTGCATCATCGCTAGAAATTCTTCTGATCTGGTACTCGCCGAATTAAATTTGGGCGATCACCTTTTGCAAACTTCTATTCACTTTCCCACCTGTCGTTCCTTTATATGGACTCTTCTTGCCTGCACTTGCTCAAAGGCAAGGAGGTCTTCCTCTGTCGCCTACACTTGCTCAAAGGCAAGGAGGACTTCCTCTGTTGCCTACACTTGCTCAAAGGCAAGGAGGACTTCCTCTGTTGCCTACACTTGCTCAAAGGCAAGGAGGTCTTCCTCTGTTGCCTACACTTGCTCAAAGGCAAGGAGGTCTTCCTCTGTGCCTACACTTGCTCAAAGGCAAGGAGGACTTCCTCTGTTGCCTACACTTGCTCAAAGGCAAGGAGGACTTCTTCTTTCTCGCCTGCACTTGCTCAGAGGCAAGGAGGACTTCCTCTTTTGCCTCAAGATGTGCGAGAACATCGAGGACTTTGAACTTCACTGGATACCTCCGATCGCCCCCAGGCGATGAGGACTTTAAAAACTTTTCACTTGCGCCCCTAATCGCCTGAGGGCGATGAGGTCTTACTTTTCACTTGTGCCCCTAATCGCCTGAGGGCGATGAGGTCTTAAACTTTTACTTAAAACGTGCACACTCATTTTACTTCTACCTCGCATCACTTTAGGTGATAAGGTTTTTCAAAAACTTCTTTAAGACGATATGCACACAAACTTCAGTATACTTCAAAATTTCAATTTTGAATATCTTATTTCTTGGGTGGCCTCGTTAAAAACCCTCCTTAGGGAAAAAAGAGTGCCCCCTTGTAACTGTTTTTACAAAACTGTTGATGATTCCCCTGAGTTTGCACTACTTACAAAGCTTTAACTGAAATAAAATTTGAGGTGTGTGGCGTTCCAAGTACGAGGAATCGCCCCTCCTTCTAGTGTCTCTAAGCGGTAGGCGCCGTTCCCGAGTGCTTCGGTTATTCTAAACGGTCCTGTCCACTTGGGTGACAACTTATTCTCCATCTCGTATTGGTGGGCCTTTCTCATCACCAGATCGCCGCTTCTGAACTGCCTCGGTATTACTCTAGAACTGTACCTTCGTTCTATTCTTCTTTTTACCGCTTCATCTTTCACTCTTGCTTCCTCTCTGACCTCATCCAGTAAATCCAGGTTCATTCTTCTCTCTTCATTTGATTCTTCTGCTACAAAGTGTTGAAATCTGGGCGAGCTCTCCTGGATTTCAACTGGAATCATCGTGTCACAGCCATACACTAAACTAAAACGGGTTTCATGGGTGCCTGACTGCTCAATTGTGTGGTACGCCCAAATTATGCGACGTACCTCATCAGCCCACGATCCTTTAGCTTTATCTAATCTCCTCTTCAAACCTCTCAACAGAACCCGATTAGCGGATTCTACCTGGCCATTCGTCTGTGGGTGCTCCACGGATGCAAATACTTGTTGAATTCCCACATCCTCACACAACTTCTTCAACAGGTGGCTTGCAAACTGAGTCCCATTATCCGATACTAGACGCTTAGGCACCCTAAATCGGCACACAATGTTCTTCCACACAAAGTTTTCAATCTTGGGTGCTGTGATTTGGGCAACTGGCTCTGCTTCAATCCACTTAGTGAAGTACTCGATCGCCACCACCAAGTATTTCCTTTGCCTGATCGCCATTGGAAAGGGTCCCAGAATGTCGATTTCCCATGTATGGAATGGCCAAGGGCTATAAATTGACTTAAGCTCTTCTGGAGGCACCTTGTGCCAGTCGGCGTGCTGCTGGCACTGCTTGCAACACTGGGCGTACCTCTTGCAATCCTCTTTCATTGTCGGCTAGTAATAACATGCACGAAGAGTTCTAGCAGCTAGAGCTCGACCCCCGACGTGACTCCCGCATATGCCTTCATGGAGCTCAGCCATAATCCTCATGCATTTCTCCCCGTGTATACACACCAGGAGTGGGTGTGTGAACCCAAACCTGTACAACTCGCCATCTATCATGGTAAACCTGGCAGAGTTCTTCTTGATCTTCCTGGACTCTGCCGAATCTACTGGGAGCAAGCCATCGGCTAAGTAACGCTGGTACTGTGTAATCCATGTATCTGGCTTATGTGTGGCACAGACCTGCGCGACGTTCATTTCATCCATAGGAGATGCCCTTATCCTTGGCGCTCTCAAGGTCTCCTGAGTCAAAGACCTGTGACTCCTCGCCGTTCCCCCTATCAGCTTGCTCACTTGAAGCACCTGGTGATCTGCCACAAACGCCCTTGGTGTCTTCAATGTTTCTTGAATAACAGTCCTCTGTCTGCCCCCCTTGCCCGAACTGGCGAGCTTGGCCAGCAAGTCAGCTCGAGCATTTTGCTCCCTTGGTACATGCACTACCTCAAATAGGGTGAAAGAACTCTTCAACTCCTGCACATATGCCAAGTAAGCCGCCATCTGCGGGTCCTTGGCTTGGAACTCGCCCCCTACTTGCCCTGTGACCAGCAACGAGTCACTTTTGGCCACCAACACTTTAGCCCCCATCTCCTTGGCCAACAAGATACCTGCAATCAATGCCTCATATTCTGCTTGATTGTTGCTGACTTTGAAAGCGAACATTAGGGACTGTTCTATCAACACGCCATTGGGCCCTCCCAGAATGACTCCAGCACCGCTACCTTGCTGGTTCGACGATCCATCTACCGAAAGGACCCAACGAAAGCCATCTCCTTCAACATAAGTTGCCTCTGACGAGAGCTCGACGACGAAATCAGCGAAAATCTGCCCCTTAATTGGCCCTCGGGGTTCATATTTAATGTCGAACTCTAACAGTTCTACCGCCCACTTCACCATTCTTCTAGCTACATCAGGTTTCTTCAGAACCTTCTGAATGGGCAAATCGGTCATTATCAGGACAGTGAAGCTCTGAAAGTAATGACGCAACCTCCTCGCCGTAAACACAACCACTAAAGCAGCTTTCTCCAAGGCCTGATACCTCACTTCAGGACCTTGTAGCACCTTGCTCACAAAATAAATAGGCTTCTAGACCTGATTTTGGTCTTGGACAAGCACCGCACTCACCGCTCTCTCAGTCACAGCGAAATACAACCTGAGAGGCACTCCAACTAACGGTTTGCACAGCACCGACGGGCTTGCTAAATATACTTTAAGCTTCACGAAAGCTTCTTCACACTCCTTGGTCCAGACAAACCTGTTGTTTCTCTTTAAACATTGAAAATAAGGGTGGCCCTTCTCGCCGCTAGCTGACACAAAGCGTGAGAGAGCAGCCATCCGACCTGTAAGCTGCTGCACCTCCTTCACCGTAGCTGGGCTTCTCATCGCAATAATAGCAGCACACTTATCGGGGTTTGCCTCTATTCCTCTTTCAGTCAAAAGAAAACCTAGAAATTTTCCCGCCTCCACACCAAAGATGCACTTCTCTGGATTCAGCTTCAGCCTATATTTGGCTATCGTGACAAACAACTCTTCCAAGTCCGAGACGTGGCTGCTCCTCTCCAGGGAACTCACCACCATATCATCAACAAAGGCCTGCACATTTCTCCCCAGCATTGGTGCAAGTACCTTATCCATTAACCTCTGGTAGCGTTCTTCAGCCCAAATTGATGGGTTGTTCTTCATGACCATTTGTTCTTCTTGAAATATGAGGTAAAAAGGTGGTGGAAGTTATGGATGATATGGGTCAAGGATGGCTCATATAGAGCTATGGGTTCCTTGTAGGTGCATGAAAGGTATGCAGAGTGATAGGTTAGGCCAAATCACTTGGAGGAAGGTGAAGATGAAGATCAAAGTGTCTAACCTAGAGAGACTAGACAAAGAGTAGAAGCTAGCATAATTTTGGCAGCATTTACTCATATAAATTGATCTTAAAAAAACATGAGCCAAAGCACCCTATTTATAGGAGATGGTGCCTTGGAGAGTAAGGAACAAGGGTAGGATGGGGAATACATAAAAGAGGGGGCTGCTAGGGTGTTGACTAAAGGTCAATGCAGCCCCTTAGCATGCTTCTAGAAGGTAGGGCTACATTCCTACCCTAAAAGGCCTAGGTACAAGCTAAATTGTTAAATACACCCCCGATTGTGCTAAATGAACCCTACTCTACTAAAATTATAAATAAACTAAAATTAATTTATGCTCAGCTCCCATGGCTTGGGCTTTACTCCTTGTAGTCCTCTGAAGGGTCTTTGAATATGTAGAGAAAAGTTTCTCTGCCATCAGTAGCAGAGTCCCACTCTTCTTGAATCCTCTTTGCCATGGACCTAGTTGTTGGGCCTGAGCTTAGGCCTCTTCCATCATCCCCTCCCTCTTGAAGAGGATTTGTCCTCAAATTGTAAGGACCTGTAAAATTAAATTGGAATAAAAGGAATATATTTTAAATGAATTCTAAGTATGTTTTTATTTAAAATAAAAAGGAAGGAAAGTGTAGCTTAGAAGAGTATGAGATCGCCTGGTTAGTACATAATCGCCTGTCGCCTAGGCAACATATGCGGACATCGCCAGGGCGCGAGGTATGCGGACATCGCCAGGGCGCGAGAGACATGCTGGCGTCGCCAGGGATAGACATCGGTCGTCTCCCAGAGAGAGACATCGGTTGTCTCCCAGAGAGAGACATCGGTCGTCTTCCAGAGAGAGACATCGGTCGTCTTCCAGAGAGAGACATCGGTCGTCCTCCAGGATGAGTCATCGGTGGAAGGTTATCGCGCGATGTCGTGTTTCACACAGATAAGGTGGGACCCAGGCTCCCAGCATGAAACGTCCTGCACGCGCGACACGTAGACAAAAAGGGTGTTTCAGAAGAGTGACATCAGAGAGTTGGCATGCGCAGAGACACACGTGGCCGTACTGTTCAAGGAAGCGTGCACGCAAGCCTTCCTGCAGAATGGGTGGTGGCAGCGGCATTTGTGGACAAGTTGGTTTAAATTCAAAAACCCACTTCTGAGAGGGAGAACGTTGCTGTGGTTCAAGAGTGACAGAGTGAGTCTACCTTCATCCTTCTCTTTTCTCTCCTTCGCACTGCATTTCAGACATCCCCAAGCACCAGTACGACGAGCGACGACTGCACTTGGATTCCTGGGGAGTTCTCTGCAAGTTCTCCAAACCGGACACTAAAGCAGAGTTAAGGCATCTTTAAGCTTCGGTGGGTGTTGGAGCTCTTGGTGTTTTGGCGCAAGTTCAGGTAAGGGAAGCTAGCCTTATTTCCAACGAAAACCTTACGTTAGATGATTTTGATGATGGGGCGACGTGGTCGCCGGGTTTTCAACTGTTATTGCATAATCCCCTGTTTTTGGACGAGATCGCCGGTTTTGGCGTTGTTTTTCGAAATCCCCTGTTTTAGTGTCGTTTGAAATTGTTTGAGATTGAAATGTGATATTTTAAAGTCTGAACCTTGGAATGATTGTTGCTGTGATTGGAAATCGTTCATTTAAGTGTTATATGATGTGTTGAATGTTTGAATGTGGGATCAAGACATAGTATTTTCAGGAAAGGAAATACCGTGTTGAGATTAGTTATGAGGTGTATTGATCAGTGAGTATCCTGTGAATGAGATGATCCTGACTCTGCTGATATGATGGAGTCACATAGATGAAGTCATTCGGTTGGTGAGAGTCGAAGGAGGTCCATATGTATGGGTAAGTCGTTTGAAAGATAACTGACTTGACCTGTTATATGGATTAACCCTGTCATACTGTGAGAGTGATGAGATTGAGATCGAGATTATGTTGATGCGCATGGCTGTGGGAACATTACAGCAATGAAGTATGACAGGTGCAGGTCTCTGGATGCTAAGTTCAACGCACGAGTCTTCCGGAAGTAGTGTCAAGTGTCGGTGTGTGATGAGTCAGTGGAAGTCTGACGTGAGAAATGAGAAACATTGAAATTGGTAGACATTTGATGAATTATGTGAATTGAAAGACTCTTGAGGAAATTGTGAAATATGTGATTACTTGATGGTCATGTGATGGGAATGAGAAAGTTGATGGTTTTTACGTGGGTGTCTTAAATTTGTTTTATCTTGATTTTAAAGTTTCATATCTAAATTCTCTTTAAAATATCTAGCTTACCCTGTGTTCTTGTTTGTGGATGTTTTCTTAAACCTGTGATGATCGTGTATGATTTTACACGGGAGCATATGATCTTGCAGGAAGTAGAGCTCCTCAGTGAGGGGTCGCCGGAAGGAGATCGCCTGTTTCTGTTTCTGTTAGGCGATCACCCCTTTTTTTGTTTTCTGATAGGAGATCGCCTTATCTGTTAGGAGATCGCCGTTTTCTGTTTTCTATCAGGAGATCGCCTGTTTTTCTTTATTTTGCTGTATTTTGTTTAAGTTTTGGAATTGACCGATTATGTATTAAACTCCCTGTGAGGAGAAACTTCATTACATATATATAATTATGTTCACTTCAATATATTTGTTTACCTTTATTTTCATTATATAAATATGAAAAGCATTTTGGCGGGATGTTACATTAATGGTATCAGAGCAGTTCGTCCTTAGGATGACCTGAGGGCTGTGGATCCATTGTGTTTCTTCTGCTCATAAAATCTATTTGAGTTTTCAAATAACAACTATAGTGAAAGGTTTTCAAACATTTTTGTATTGAAATTTTGTGTGTGCTTTAGTGAATATATGCCCTAACTGAAAATCTTAGTATTAAGAATGAGAGGATCTTGATAAAGTAGTGAGGGTGCACACTCATAACTGAATCGAGATGATTCTCAATCTTAATTCCAAAGGTTTGATGTTTAGCATACATTGAATTCTGGTGTGATTTATTTCATTTTATTGAGTGTTTTTGTAGTTGATTGGAAGTGGTTGTTTGGATTGATGGTTGTATACCAGTAGCTGTTCTGGTGTTTTGCTTAAGGTTATAAGCATCATGATTCTGTCGATGAACTCAAATTCTTAATGACTTTGAGATGTTGACCTTTGTAAGGTCTAGATGTTACCTCCTGAATGAATTGATTTCTGATCGATCTCATTCTTGTAGTTGTACGGAATATAGAAACCTATAGTTTCAAAATCTGAAACGAAGAAGATGGCACGTAGACCTCCTACCCCTCCCCAACCTTCTTCGGAAATGAGCCAGATTGCCAAGGCTATTGAGATGATGGTAACTGCCATCCAACAACAGAATGCAGCGATGGCTCAGAATCACCAAGCTGCAATGCACCATTGGGAAACTGCTCGGTCTGCGGAAACAAATTCCCACGTCGGTCAGCCTCAGGAACAGATGGGACTGACCGAGTTCATGAGGCACAACCCACCCAAGTTCAGTGGGAATGCTACCCCTGATCAGGCAGATCAGTGGGTCAGAGAGTTGGAGAAAAGCTTTAGGGCGACCTCCTGCCCTGAAGAGAAGAAGTTGGTGTTCGCCACCTATTTGCTATCTGGAGAAGCCGAGTTCTGGTGGATGGGAGCTCAGCAGATGATGGAAGCCAGAGCTGAAGTGTTAGACTGGGAGAGCTTCAGGGTGAGGTTTCTGGAAAAATATTTCCCAGATAGTGCAAAGTTTGCAAAGGAAGCTGAGTTCCTAAGGTTGGAACAGGGGGATATGTCAGTGAATGCTTATACTGCTCGGTTTGAGTACCTCGCCCGATTTTATACCCAGGCGACCTCCGAGGCTTGGAGGTGCAGGAAGTTTGAAGAATGGCTGAAGCATGGGCTGAAGAGGACCATAGCCCCTATGTGCATCAGAGAATTTCACACCTTAGTAGAGAAGGCGAAGATGGTGGAGACCCTGGAAAAGGGTGATTATCGGGTGATCAGGTCACACCCAGGGGGTTCTTCCAGTGGGAAGGCCAAGGTGCAGCACCCACAAAGCAAGCCCTATGCGAGACCTCCACCTCATCGGGCGGGAGTAGCGTCATCCCAGTTTCAGCAGCAACAACCTTGGAAACCCAGATGTTTCACGTGCCAAAAGATGGGGCACATTTCTAGAGATTGCCCAAGCAGGAATAGGATGACTCAACTCGTTGGTCCTCAGCAGTTGAGGAAGGAAGGCAGCAGACCTCAGGCAGCAGGGAGAGTGTTTGCCATGACAGGAGCGGAGGCGTCTCAGTCAGGTAACCTCGTGCAAGGTGTTTGTTTTATAGCTGGTAGAGGTGTACAAGCCTTGTTTGATTCTGGAGCGACACACTCCTTTGTGTCAAACCTGTGTGTAGCCGAGTTGGGCCTTCTAGTGAAGGAGTTACCTTTCGAACTGTTGGTCTCTACACCTGCGTCAGGATAGGTGTTGACCTCTACAGTTTGTCCCGAATGTCCAGTGATAGTAGAGGGACACAGATTCAAAGTGAACTTGATCTGCCTACCTCTTCAGGACCTGGATGTTATCCTGGGAATGGATTGGCTATCTGCCAATCACGTTCTCATAGACTGCGGTAGTCAGAAGATAGCGTTTCCAGACCTCCAAGAGTCAGACGTGATATCTGCTCAGCGAGGGTGGTCGGTGTTGGAAGAAGGAGCGAGGTGCTTCATGATCCTAGCTCGGTTGGAGGTGGAGAATGAAGGGGACGTAAGCAGGATACATGTGGTGAAAGATTTCATGGATGTATTTCCAGGAGAAGTACCTGGATTACCTCCTAAGAGGGAAGTGGAATTCTCTATTGATTTGGTACCTGGAGCTGGACCAGTGTCAATGGCACCTTACAGGATGGCTCCAGCCGAGTTGGTAGAATTAAAGAAGCAAGTGGAAGAGTTGTTGGAGAAACAATTCATCAGACCCAGTGTATCTCCATGGGGGGCTCCAGTGCTCCTAGTTAAGAAAAAGGATGGAGGGTCTCGGCTGTGTATAGATTACAGGCAGTTGAACAAGTTGACCATCAAGAATAAGTACCCCCTACCTAGAATTGACGATTTGATGGATCAAATACATGGGGCCTCGGTATTCTCAAAGATTGATCTGAGATCGGGGTACCACCAAATTTTGGTAAAAGCTGAAGATGTTCAAAAGACAGCATTTAGGTCTCGTTATGGGCACTATAAGTATGTGGTGATGCCGTTTGGAGTAACAAATGCTCCAGCTCTGTTCATGGACTACATGAATAGGATTTTTTGCCCTTTCTTGGATAAGTTTGTGGTAGTCTTCATAGACGACATACTCATTTATTCAAGGACCGAGGAAGAACATGAAGAACATCTGAAGACCGTATTGGAGATCCTGAGGGAGAAGCAATTATATGCCAAGTTCTCTAAGTGTGAGTTCTGGCTGAAGGAAGTTAACTTCTTAGGACATCTGATATCTGCCCAGGGGATCTCGGTGGATCCAGCCAAAGTGGAGGCAGTGCTTCAGTGGGAATGTCCTAAGACAGTTACTGAGATAAGGAGTTTTGTGGGCCTAGCTGGCTACTATCGGCGGTTTATTGAGGACTTTTCCAAGGTAGTGGCTCCTTTAACACAGCTGACCCGCAAGGATCAACCTTTTGCTTGGACCGACCGATGTGAGCAGAGCTTCATGGAACTAAAGGAAAGGTTGACTAGTGCTCCAGTGCTGGTGATCCCAGAGGTAGGAAGACCTTTTGATGTCTTCTGTGATGCTTCACATCAGGGTTTGGGATGTGTTTTGATGCAAGAGAAAATAGTGGTTGCATATGCTTCAAGGCAACTCAAGGTTCATGAGAGAAACTATCCTACCCATGATTTGGAGTTGGCGGCTGTGGTGTTTGCCTTGAAGATTTGGAGGCACTATTTATATGGAGCTCGGTTCCAGGTGTTCAATGACCATAAGAGCCTGAAATACCTGTTCGATCAGAAGGAACTAAACATGAGACAAAGAAGGTGGATGGAGTTTCTAAAGGACTATGATTTTCAACTCATGTATCATCCAGGGAAGGCCAATGTAGTGGCAGATGCTTTGAGTAGAAAATCAATACAAGTAGCCACCATGATGATGGAAGAGCAGAAACTGATCGAGCAATTCAGAGACTTAAACCTTGGGGTAGAATTTCATGTAAATCACATTAGTTGTAGTAAGCTGGCTATAACTAATGACTTCCTTGGAGTGATAAAGGATAAGCAGTTGGAGGACCCTAGTCTGAAGCGTACTGTGGAGTCACTAGGGACCGACCAGGCTAAAGACTTTGTGATGGGCGATGATGGGGTCTTGAGATTTAATGGCAGAATTTGCATACCTGCAAATGAAGAGTTGAAGAAGATAATCCTAGAGGAAGGTCACCAGAGTCGCCTTAGCCTACATCCAGGCATGAACAAGATGTACCATGACTTGAAGGAGTCATTTTGGTGGTCGGGCATGAAGAAAGATATCGCCCAGTACGTTACAACCTGCTTAACATGTCAGAAGGCGAAGATAGAGCATCAAAGACCTGGCGGGTTGTTACAGTAACTGGATATCCCTGAGTGGAAATGGGACAGCATTGCCATGGATTTTGTTACCCATTTACCCAGATCGGTAAAGGGTCATGATGCAATCTGGGTCATCATTGATCGGCTGACGAAGAGTGCTCACTTTCTTCCGGTGAGTATGAGGATGCCTATGGCCAAGTTGGCACAGCTGTACATCAGAGAAATTGTAAGGTTGCATGGAGTGCCTTCCACTATTGTTTCGGATAGAGATCCCAGGTTCACTTCACGGTTTTGGCAGACCTTACAAGATTGCTTGGGAACCAAGTTGAGAATGAGCTCGGCATATCATCCTTAAACAGATGGACAGTCAGAGAGAACGATCCAGTCCTTGGAAGATCTGCTGAGGACGTGTGTCTTGGATCAATTGGGAAGTTAGGATGAGGTGTTGCCGCTGGTAGAGTTTACTTATAATAACAGTTACCACGCCAGTATTGGGATGGCACCATATGAAGCCCTGTATGGGAGGAAATGCAGGACTCCCTTATGTTGGTACCAGGAGGGCGAAGCAGTATTGGTTGGACCAGAGTTGATTCAGCAGACGACCGAGAAGGTGCAACAGATACAAGACAGAATGAAAGCTTCTCAAAGCCGGCAGAAATCCTATGCAGATCAGAGGAGAAAACCTTTGGAGTTTGCTGCAGGAGACCATGTGTTCATGAGAGTGACACCAACCAAGGGTGTAGAACGGGCGATCAGATCAAAGAAGTTGTCCCCTAAGTTCGTGGGACCATATCAGATCTTAAGGAGGATTGGTCCAGTGGCCTATGAGATCGCCCTACCTCCCCATTTAGCGAATCTGCATAATGTCTTTCACGTATCACAGCTGAGGAAGTACATGGCAGACCCTAGTCATGTGCTGGAAGTGGACGATGTGCAGATCAGGGATGACTTGTCCTTTGAAGCGAAACCAGTCAGGATTGACGATCGGCAAAGTAAACAGCTCAGAGGCAAGACCATCAACATGGTGAAAGTGGTGTGGGATGAGAGATCGGGTGATTCAACTTGGGAGTTAGAAGAATCCATGAGAGAAGCTTATCCATACCTCTTTTCCTTGTAATTCAATTTTCGAGGACGAAAAATTTTCTTGTTGGGGAGAATGTAAGGACCTGTAAAATTAAATTGGAATAAAAGGAATATATTTTAAATGAGATCTAAGTATGTTTTTATTTAAAATAAAAAGGAAGGAAAGTGTAGCTTAGAAGAGTACGAGATCGCCTGGTTAGTACATAATCGCCTGTCGCCTAGGCTACATATGCGGACATCGCCAGGGCGCGAGGTATGCGGACATCGCCAGGGCGCGAGAGACATGCGGGCGTCGCTAGGGATAGACATCGGTCGTCTCCCAGAGAGAGACATCGGTCGTCTCCCAGAGAGAGACATCAGTCGTCTTCCAGAGAGAGACATCGGTCGTCTTCTAGAGAGAGACATCGGTCGTCCTCCAGGATGAGTCATCGGTGGAAGGTTATCGCGCAATGTCGTGTTTCACACAGATAAGGTGGGACCCAGGCTCCCAGCATGAAACGTCCTGCACGCGCAACACGTAGACAAAAAGGGTGTTTCAGAAGAGTGACATCAGAGAGTTGGCATGCGCAGAGACACACGTGGCCGTACTGTTCAAGGAAGCGTGCACGCAAGCCTTCCTGCAGAGTGGGTGGTGGCAGCGGCATTTGTGGACAAGTTGGTTTAGATTCAAAAACCCACTTCTGAGAGGGAGAACGTTGCTGTGGTTCAAGAGTGACAGAGTGAGTCTACCTTCATCCTTCTCTTTTCTCTCCTTCGCGCTGCATTTCAGACATCCCCAAGCACCAGTACGACGAGCGACGACTGCACTTGGATACCTGGGGAGTTCTCTGCAAGTTCTCCAAACCGGACACTAAAGCAGAGTTAAGGCATCTTTAAGCTTCGGTGGGTGTTGGAGCTCTTGGTGTTTTGGCGCAAGTTCAGGTAAGGGAGGCTAGCCTTATTTCCAACGAAAACCTTACATTAGATGATTTTGATGATGGGGCGACGTGGTCGCCGGGTTTTCAACTGTTATTGCATAATCCCCTGTTTTTGGACGAGATCGCCGGTTTTGGCGTTGTTTTTCGAAATCCCCTGTTTTAGTGTCGTTTGAAATTGTTTGAGATTGAAATGTGATATTTTAAAGTCTGAACCTTGGAATGATTGTTGCTGTGATTGGAAATCGTTCATTTAAGTGTTATATGATGTGTTGAATGTTTGAATGTGGGATCAAGACATAGTATTTTCAGGAAAGGAAATACCGTGTTGAGATTAGTTATGAGGTGTATTGATCAGTGAGTATCCTGTGAATGAGACGATCCTGACTCTGCTGATATGATGGAGTCACATAGATGAAGTCATTCGGTTGGTGAGAGTCGAAGGAGGTCCATATGTATGGGTAAGTCGTTTGAAAGATAACTGACTTGACCTGTTATATGGATTAACCCTGTCATACTGTGAGAGTGATGAGATTGAGATCGAGATTATGTTGATGCGCATGGCTGTGGGAACATTACAGCAATGAAGTATGACAGGTGCAGGTCTCTGGATGCTAAGTTCAACGCACGAGTCTTCCGGAAGTAGTGTCAAGTGTTGGTGTGTGATGAGTCAGTGGAAATCTGACGTGAGAAATGAGAAACATTGAAATTGGTAGACATTTGATGAATTATGTGAATTGAAAGACTCTTGAGGAAATTGTGAAATATGTGATTACTTGATGGTCATGTGATGGGAATGAGAAAGTTGATGGTTTTTACGTGGGTGTCTTAAATTTGTTTTATCTTGATTTTAAAGTTTCATATCTAAATTCTCTTTAAAATATCTAGCTTACCCTGTGTTCTTGTTTGTGGATGTTTTCTTAAACCTGTGATGATCGTGTATGATTTTACACGGGAGCAGATGATGTTGCAGGAAGTAGAGCTCCTCAGTGAGGGGTCGCCGGAAGGAGATCGCCTGTTTCTGTTTCTGTTAGGCGATCACCCCTTTTTCTGTTTTCTGATAGGAGATCGCCTTATCTGTTAGGAGATCGCCGTTTTCTGTTTTCTATCAGGGGATCGCCTGTTTTTCTTTATTTTGCTGTATTTTGTTTAAGTTTTGGAATTGACCGATTATGTATTAAACTCCCTGTGAGGAGAAACTTCATTACATATATATAATTATGTTCACTTCAATATATTTGTTTACCTTTATTTTCATTATATAAATATGAAAAGCAGTTTGGCGGGATGTTACACAAATCACATGCTTCTGCCTCTTCATTTTCTCTACCTGCAAAGGGTGTTAGATCCATAACATTGAAGGTAGTATGTACTCCATATTCCTCAGGCAGGTCAATTTGATATGCATTATTATTGATTCTTTTGAGAACTTGGAAAGGACCATCACCCCGGGGACTAAGTTTACACTTCCTCTGATTAGGGAATCTATCTTTTCTAAGGTGAAGCCAAACCCAGTCTCCCTCCTCAAAAATCATCTCTCTCTTCCCCTTATTGCTATGTTTCATGTATTTCTCTGTTTGTTGTTGTATTTGGTTCTTAATCCTCTCATGCATTTTCTTTACAAATTCAGCCTTCGTTACTCCTTCCTTATGCACAAAATTTTATGGATTAGGTAGAGGTAACAAATCCAAAGGAGTAAGAGGATTGAACCCATACACAGCCTCAAAAGGAGAAATATTAGTAGTTTTATGAACTACCCTATTTTATGCAAACTCAATATGAGGAAGGTACTCATCCCAAGATTTGTGGTTTCCTTTCATGATTGACCTAAGCATAGTGGAAAGAGATCTATTTACAACTTCAGTTTGTCCATCCGTTTGAGGATGACAAGAAGTTGAGAAGTTCAACTTAGTTCCTAGCTTTTCCCAGAGAGTTCTCCAGAAATGGCCAATAAATTTAGGATCTCTATCCGACACTAAGGTCTTAGGTAAACCATGTAGTCTTACCACTTCTCTAAAGAAGAGCTTAGAGATGTTGCTAGCATCATCCACTTTATGGCAAGGTATAAAATGAGCCATCTTGCTAACCTATCCACTACCACAAAAATGGAATCAAAACCTCTTTGTGTCCTAGGAAGTCCTAATATGAAATCCATGCTTATATCTTCCCAAGGAGCACTTGCAAAAGGTAAAGGAGTGTAGAGTCCATGAGGCATTGTCTTAGACTTAGCTTTTAAACATGAAATGCATCTATGACAATGTCTTTGGACATCTTTCCTCATGTGTGGCCAAAAGAATTTTCCTTTCAAAAGCTCAAGAGTTTTATCAACTCCAAAATGGCCCATGAGTCCTCCTTCATGTGATTCTTTTACAAGGAGTTTTCTATGTGTTCCTTGGGGTATGCAAAGTTTTCCTTCTTTAAATAAGTACCCCTCAGAAACATAAAAACCTCCTTGTGCTCTATGTTGGCACTCAGCAAAAGTGGGTGCAAAATCCTGATCTTCTTTATAAAGTTCAGGTATTTTTCAAATCCAAGAATTTGGGCTCCAAGTTTAGAAAAGAGGATATGTCTCCTTGAGAGAGCATCAGCCACAATGTTTGTACTGCCCTTCTTGTATTTGATAACATATGGAAATTGCTCAAGAAATTCCATCCACTTTGCATGTCTTTTGTTCAACTTGTGTTGACCCCTTAGATATTTCAAAGACTCATGATCACTATGTATGATAAATTCTTTTGAAACTAGATAGTGTTCCCAAGTCTGTAGGGCCCTCACAAGTGCATAAAGCTCTTTGTCATAGGTGGGGTAGTTGAGGGTGGCACCGTGAAGTTTTTCACTAAAATATGCAATTGGGTGCCCACCTTGCAACAACACAGCACCTATTCCTACTCCTGATGCATCACACTCTAGCTCAAAATTTTTTGAAAAGTTTGGCAAAGCTAGAATGGGTGCATTAGTGAGTTGAGCTTTCAAACTTTGAAAGGCTTGCTCATGCTTCTCTGTCCAACAAAATGGAGTGTCTTTCTTTACTAACTCATTGAGTGGTGAAGCTAGACTTGAGAAGTTAGGAACAAATCTTCCATAAAAACTTGCTAGACCATGAAAGCTCCTAACATCTCCTACATTTTGAGGGGTTGGCCACTCTTGGATGGCTTTGATTTTCTCGGGGTCAACATGTACCCCATTTTTGTTTACTATAAAACCTAAAAACACTACACTATCTACACAAAAAGTGCATTTATCTATATTGGCAAACAAACTATTTTTCCTAAGCACTAAAAGAACCTCCCTAAGGTGACTTAGGTGGGACTCTAGGCTTTGACTATATACTAAGATATCATCAAAATAGACTACTACATACTTACCTATGCAATCCCTAAAGACATGATTCATAAGCCTCATGAAAGTGCTAGGTGCATTAGTGAGTCCAAAAGGCATCACTAACCACTCATATAGTCCAAATTTGGTCTTAAAAGCAGTTTTCCACTCATCACCTTCTTTAATTCTAATTTGGTGATATCCACTTTTAAGGTCAATCTTGGAAAATATGGTAGACCCATGCAATTCATCAAGCATATCATCAAGTCTAGGAATTGGATGCCTGTATTTGATGGTGATATTGTTGATGGCCCTACAATCACAACACATTCTCCACTTGCCATCTTTCTTTGGAACCAACAAAACAGGTACAGCACAAGGACTTAGGCTTTTTTGAACCCAGCCTTTCTCCAACAAATCCTAAACCTGTGACTCTATCTCCTTAGTCTCTTCCGGATTAGTTCTGTAAGCTGGTTTATTTGGTAAACTAGCTCCCGGAACTAAATCTATTTGGTGTTCTATACCCCTAACAGATGGAAGTCCAATAGGTCCTTCCTCAGGGAATACATCACCAAATTCTTTTAAAAGTTTTTGGACTTGAAGAGGTAGTTCACAAACTTCAGAAAGTGTGGTAGTGCATGCAAGTGTTCCTTTACACATAAGGAGGCCTGAAGGTTGTTCAGATAGAAGTATCTTTTCAATTTTACTTTCAAATTTTTCTTCTTTCTGAATAACCTTGTGGGAAGGAACACTCTTCTCCCACGCCTCAACATCGTTCCTAAGGATTTTCTCTTGTTTTCCTTTTTTTTTTTTCTTTTTCTCATTTTCTCTTTTTATTTTCATTTGTACTTGGTCCTTTACCACTTGTGAAGGTGTTAAAGGATAAAGTACAAACTTTTTTTCCCTATGGGTAAAAGTTATCTCGTTGGTAAGACCATTATGGATGGTTTTCTTGTCAAATTGCCATGGTCTTCCCAATAAGATGTGGCAGGCTTCCATGGGTACTACATCACATAAAATCTCATCTTTATAGTTCCCCACAGAAAGACTGATTTTTACTCGCTTATCTACAGTTAATTCCCCATCTTCATTTATCCACTGAAGTTTGTAAGGTTTTGGATGAGGTATTAATAGTAGATTAAGCTTTTCAACCATCCTAGTGCTACAACAATTGCAGCAAGAGCCACTATCCACAATGAGAGAACAAATGTTTTCTGAAACTTTGCATCTTGTATGAAAGATGTTCTCTCTCTGTGTTTCATGGTTCACACTAGGTTGATTGTTGAGGGTTCTTCTGATCATCATTAATTCTCCCTCACAAGGATATGCCCCCTCACTACTTTCCTTCTCTTCTTCCCCACTAGACTCTTCATCTTGGCTGCTATACTCATCCCTCCCTCTTAAGATCATGGTTCTCCTATTTGGGCATTGGGATGCTATATGGCCTCTACCAAGACACTTGAAGCACTGGATGTCTCTACTGCGGGGTTGTGAGGTAGACACATCTTTTCCTACACTCTTGGGAGTTTCTTTGGATTTATCCTTTGAAAGACTATCCTCCTTTTCTCTTCTATACTCTCTCTTGGGATAAGAGTTAGAGTAAGAACTCTCCTTGCGACTTGATCCCTTTCTCAAATTTTGTTGTTCAACATTTATACAAAGTTGGATCAAATCATTCAAGTCCCTCTAGGGCAAAAGTTCTACTTTATCCCTTATCTCAAGATTGAGACCACTTAGGAACCTAGCTATGGTGGTGGTGGCTTCTTCCCTAATAGAGGCTCTCATCATGTAGAGCTCCATCTTTTGCCTATACTCCTCTACACTCATGTTTTTCTGTTGGAGTCTTTGGAGCTTGTCCATTAACTCCCTATCATAGTATGAAGGAATATGGCGGCGTCTCAAGGCTCCCCTAAGGTCATTCCAATATTCTATGGGAGGGTCCCTGTGGAGGTGCCTATCTCTCTCTAGGGCTGTCCACCAATACATAGCATTTCCTTGAAAGCTTAAAGTGGCTAAGGGTACTTTCCTTTCTGATAGCATTCCTATGAGCTCTTCTTTGGATTTTGGAGTTCCTTGGTGATGATGGGTGCGGAAGCTTATGGAGGAGGTGAGCAAGGCCTTCCTAGGAAGCATGGGTGCCTTGAAGGTGCATGAAGAGTAAGGAAATGGGGAGGTTTGGCCAGCCCCTTTGGTAGTGATGAATTGAAGACTAAAACCTAAGTGTTAGGCAAGGAGTAGTGTATGGCACAATTTGGGCAGCATAACAATACTCTATTTAATCTTGAAAATACAAGGTGTAAGCTCCTCCTTTTATAGGCTAAGGAGGACCATAATGCAACCCTAAGCCAAATGAAATGTAAATGTGAAGCACATGGGCCACATGGAAAGTGTGAGCACATGGGGAGGGGTGTGTCTAGTTTGTAAGTTCACCCCCTCCATGGGCTTTCTAGAATAGTGGGAAGGTTAACTTCTCCTTAATTCTAATGTGCAGAAAAATAAACATTTGTCCACATGGCTATGCTATTTACACCCCAATTAAAGCTAAACTACATTTGATGGCCCTTCACGGAATATGTGCTAGTATGCCACTCTCCCATTCATAGTTTTGATCCAAGTCTTCTTGTCCTAGACGCTTCTAGCTTGGCCTTCTCGTCCTAGACGCTCCTAGCTTGTCTTAGACGCTCCTAGCTTGGTCTTAGACGCTCTTGACTTGGCTCTTGCCTTTCATGGAAGGTTGTGCTTGGCCCTCTTCCATCATCCCCTCCCTCTTGAAAAAGGATTTGTCCTCAAATCCCTTGCTTTGTCTTCAACTAGGGGGATGGATGGGGCTGGATGGTGTCCATCATCTCCTCCTCCTTTGAGAAGATCTATCCTCAGATCTACAGATTTGATCTCGGATAGCAGCCTATTGTTTCAGAAAGGCTTGTCCTCCCGGATCAAACGTCCACCTATGGAAATCATCAAACAAAGTAAAGGTGTTAGTGTGAGCAATTGGAGAGAACTTAATTGTATGAAGTTCCCATTTTTGTTTTTCTTTTGTTTTTGGCAACTTTGTACAATATTTCTCTTTTGATGGTTGTATGTGTTCTCTAATCCTCTTATGTATTTGAAAATTTTCAATATTGGTTACCTTTTCCTTAGGCACAATACCTTTAGGAAAGGGTAACAACTTAAAAAGCGAAAGAGGATTAAGTCCACATGCAATTTCAAATGTAGAAATATTAGTAGTCTTGTGGACTACTCCATTGTATGCATGCTCAAAAGGATACTCATCCCAAGAATTGTGATTGTCTTTCATGATTTCTCTAGGCATAGTAAAAAGAGCTATGTTTTCAATTTTATTTTGACCATTCTTTTGAGGATAAAAATTTGAAGAGCACAACTTAATTTCAAGTTTTTCTAAAAGATTCCTCAAATGATGGTTTTCAAATTTTGAAGCTCTATCCAATACTATGCTTGAAGATAAACCATGAAGACTTGTCACTTCTATATAGAAGAGATTATCCATATCCATAAAAATGGAATCAAAACCTTTTGTTGTCCTAGGAAGCCCTAAGATAAAATTGAGGTTTATGTCTTCCCAAGGATCATTTGCTAAAGGTAAAGGAGTATAGAGTTCATGAGACATCACCTTAGGTGTATTTTTAAAACAAGAAATGTATCTAGGGTAATGTCTTTGAACATCTTTTCTCATGGGTGACAAAAGTTTTCCTTTTAAAAGCTCTAGAGTTTTATCAACTCTAATTTGGTCCATGAGTTCTCCTTCATGAAGAATTTTTCTCTTATGTGTAAAGATAGTCTCGTTGTTACAACCATTGTTTATGAGAAGTTGCACACTTGGCAATGGTTGTCTCAATAGGACATTACAAGTTTCTTTAGGCACTACTTCACATAAAAATTTGTTTTTGTAGATGCTTGTAAATAACTTGACATTCACTTGGTGATATCCTAGCACATATGAGAAATAATCCACTTTATCTTTATCTATGCAAGCTTCTTTTAAAGACTCTTTTTTTGTTACTATGCTTGCAAGTGTTCATTTACAAAAGGAAAGGCTAGGTTGTTCAACAAGACGCATATTTTCAAAGGTATTTTTAAATCTTTTGTCTTGTTGAATGACCTTGTGAGAAGGAACACTATTCTCCCACGCCTTTTGTTTCTCAAGGGTCTTCTCATGCTTTTCTTTTTCTTTTTCTTTTTCTTTTTCTTTAGCTTCCCTTTCGGCTTCCTCTCTTTTCTTTTGTATCTTTCTTTCCTTTCTTTCTTTATGGGAAGCAAACAATTTTTCTACCCTCATTTCCCAATCTAGGCAAGTTTCTATATTTTCTTTTCCATGGGAATGGGGTAGGTCTACCCTAACCTCTCTTGGGCTTTCTTGTTCTTTTCTATCTCTTCTATGTCTTCCCTCCCCAAAAGAATCATGCTTTTTAGAGATAGATGCATGAGAAGGTAATTTTTTTGAAATGTGAGACTTCTCATCCTTTGATTTAGTCAATTCATTAGTTTTGGCCTCATTCTCCAATTGTTTAGATGAAATTGATTGAATATTCTTGGAAAGTTGTTCCAAAAGAGATTTCAAGGATTTCACCTCACTTTTAAGAGATTTAAAGGAATGAGAAGACATGACTAGACCTTTGTGTATAGAAATATTTTACCTTGAGAAAATTTAGGGAAGTCAAAGAAGGTAGTCTTCCAGGTAAGGGAGGTGAGTCACAATGGACTACTTAAATACCAAGCCTTGCCTTAGCCAAAGACTATCCCTCAATGTCTTCACACAAAGCTTTCTCTTAGTAAACCACTTAAAACACAATTAGGTTGAAGAAATCAAATTTTTAATGCAAGAAAACAATGCAAGCTATGAAAGCCTTAAACAAGATTAAACAAGAAATTAACGAAGTGATTAAAGCAAGTTGGTTCAATTAAAGCAATTAATAAAAACAAAATTAAGCTAGACGGCCCTAGGTGAGGCTTCTTGGACACTTTGAGCCCTTGAAGACACACTCACCGACTAATTGCGTGATTAATAAGTAATTAACACAAGCAAGATTGCAAAGAAATTAAATGACACTCCCTTTGTTGCTTTTACTATTTGCACCCCTTTTGTTGTTCTTCTAGTTGCACCCCTTTTGTTGCTTTTCTACTTGTTGGGCCTTCCAAAGTGTGTGGTGTATTTGTAGTATGGTGTTTGTTGCTGCCCTTTGCCTTTGTTCCTCTTGGAATTAGGTCAATAAAATCTTCAATCCAGCACCTATTAAGCAAGCTAGACTCCCCTCAAGTCAAATTCTCACTCAACAAGTACCAATTGATATTTAATCCACCAACAAGCTTAGAGGCCAAAGAAAGAAAGCAAGAAACAAATTAATTTGAAAAACAGTACCACACAAATGGAATTTAAATGTGACACAACTAGAAAGAGTTCAAATGAAATTAGACAAGCAAATAAAAGGTACTCAAATAATGGATGGCACACAAAAAGGAACCTAGGAATAGCACTAGATTTGATTTAAAAACCAAAAAACAGCACCACAGAAAAGCACAAATTGTTGTGGTCCAGAAAGCGTATCTTTAAAAGATTTATGCTGAGCTGACCCTTTTGTATTTGCTTCTGAAAATTGAGACACAATCAGAACAAGATCTTAACAAACTTTTGGCGTTGGTTTCACTCCAAACGCATATACCAATTAATTTTGGTAAATTTTATAAAATCAGTGCTCAGAGCTGCCAGCTGGAACGTCAGGATTGCACACTTTTTTTGTAATATTTATCTTTTTTTTTCTATTTCTTCTTTTCAGATGGTTCTTTTTTTGTCCTTTTGCTAACACCTCAAATTTGTGAAATCCAGAGGCTCAGAAATTTTTGATGATGTATGTGATTTTCATAAATCAAAACAGTCAGCACAGAAAAGTGAAAAACAAGGGGTTCTGAAAACTGGAATGAAAAACAGAATGATATACCTTAAAAACACAATGGAGTTAATATGATGGAATTTGTGTGGATCTAACACACAAATAAGAACTCAAACTAAAATTAAAAATGCACCAAAGGATCAACACAAAACAGATTTCAGATCAAACATTCAGACCAAAAACAAGAAACAAATAAATCAAAAAGAGTACTACTAGGATTTGATGACAAATATGGAAACACATGACTTAGACAAAACTTATGGATTCATAAAATGAAAAGACTCAAGAACATCATATGACCCAAATGAAATTTCAAGCAAGACTCAAATACCTAAAAATAAAAACAGCAACACAAATATATCAAGAATCCTACAAAATTGAAAATAGATGTTCAAGCACAAGTTTGAACAAACCCACCAAATGAAATGAATAAACAAGCATTCAAATCATATTAAAACACAAAAAACAGCAAGACAACTTGGAATAAAGATGAACAACTTGGAGAAAAGAAGAACTCAAAAAGAAAATGAAAAGAGATACTCATCTTTGAAGAACCATAGCTCTAGATACCAAATGATAGCATTTCTATGAGCTCTTCTTTGGATTTTGGAGTTCCTTGGTGATGATGGGTGCGGAAGCTTATGGAGGAGGTGAGCAAGGCCTTCCTAGGAAGCATGGGTGCCTTGAAGGTGCATGAAGAGTGAGGAAATGGGGAGGTTTGGCCAGCCCCTTTGGTAGTGATGAATTGAAGACTAAAACCTAAGTGTTAGGCAAGGAGTAGTGTATGGCACAATTTGGGCAGCATAACAATACTCTATTTAATCTTGAAAATACAAGGTGTAGGCTCCTCCTTTTATAGGCTAAGGAGGACCTTAATGCAACCCTAAGCCAAATGAAATGTAAATGTGAAGCACATGGGCCACATGGAAAGTGTGAGCACATGGTGTAACATCCTGCCAAAATGCTTTTCATATTTATATAATGAAAATAAAGGTAAACAAATATATTGAAGTGAACATAATTATATATATGTAATGAAGTTTCTCCTCACAGGGAGTTTAATACATAATCGGTCAATTCCAAAACTTAAACAAAATACAGCAAAATAAAGAAAAACAGGCGATCTCCTGATAGAAAACAGAAAACGGCGATCTCCTAACAGATAAGGCGATCTCCTATCAGAAAACAGAAAAAGGGGTGATCGCCTAACAGAAACAGAAACAGGCGATCTCCTTCCGGCAACCCCTCACTGAGGAGCTCTACTTCCTGCAACATCATCTGCTCCCGTGTAAAATCATACACGATCATCACAGGTTTAAGAAAACATCCACAAACAAGAACACAGGGTAAGCTAGATATTTTAATGAGAATTTAGATATGAAACTTTAAAATCAAGATAAAACAAATTTAAGACACTCACGTAAAATCCATCAATTTTCCCATTCATTTCACACACTTCACAATTTCATCAAGTGTTATTTGTTTCACATAAACATTCAAGTGTCTACCAATTTCAATGTTTCTCATTTCTCACGTCAGACTTCCACTGACTCATCACACACCGACACTTGACACTACTTTCGGAAGACTCGTGCGTTGAACTTAGCATCCAGAGACCTCGCGCCCTGGCGATGTCCGCATGGGTAGTCTAGGCGACAGACGATTATGTACTAACCAGGCAATCTCATAGTCTTCTAAGCCACACTTTCCTCCCTTTTTATTTTAAATAAAAACATACTTAGAGTTCATTTAAAATATATTCCTTTTATTCCAATTTAATTTTACAGGTCCTTACACATGGGGAGGGGTGTGTCTAGTTTGTAAGTTCACCCCCTCCATGGGCTTTCTAGAATAGTGGGAAGGTTAACTTCTCCTTAATTCTAATGTGCAGAAAAATAAACATTTGTCCACATGGCTATGCTATTTACACCCCAATTAAAGCTAAACTACATTTGATGGGCCTTCACGGAATATGTGCTAGTATGCCACTCTCCCATTCATAGCTTTGATCCAAGTCTTCTTGTCCTAGACGCTTCTAGCTTGGCCTTCTCGTCCTAGACGCTCCTAGCTTGTCTTAGACGCTCCTAGCTTGGTCTTAGACGCTCTTGACTTGGCTCTTGCCTTTCATGGAAGGTTGTGCTTGGCCCTCTTCCATCACTTTCCTCGCTAACATGATGGCAAGCAAAAAGTTGTTCTACTTTCATTTCCCAATCTAGGTATGTTTCAACATTTTCCTTTCCATAAAAATGAGGTAAGTCTACCCTAGTCTCTTTTAGGTGGCTTTCTCTCCTAGTTCTTCTAGGTGGAGGTTGATAATAATCATTTACTCTCAGACTCCCCCCAACATGTGAGTCACTTGACCTAGAACTAGATGCATGTGATTTTTTTAATTTTCGAATGTATTCATCTTTTTCTCTAACAATTCTCAACTCCTCTTCCAAAAGTGCAAGATGGGCATCTCTTTCTTTTTTATCTTCCAAAAGTTGAGCGTCATGTTGCAATTGTCTTAGTGATAGTGATTGAAAATCTCTAGCCAATTGTTTCAAAAGAGATTTTGTGGATTTTCTATCACTTTCACTATGACTTGAAGAATGAGTAGACATGTTTAGGGTTTGTGATAAAAGTAATTTTCAAAAAGAAAGATAAGTGGAGTGAAGTAGGTAATTTCCCAGGAAAGGGAGGTGGATCACTAGGATCTCTTAAGTACCAAGCCTTTCCTTAGCCAGATACTATCCCACAACACTTTCAAAAACCTTTCTCTAAGCAATTTACTTAGAGCACAATCAAAGATAAAAACAAAATTTTTATGCAAGAAAAACTATATGTAAAGCAATAAAACACAAATGAAAATTGCTATCTAGAAAGCTTTTAAAACTAGTCGAATCCTAAGGTGAGGCTTCTTGGCACTTTGGAACCTTGAAGACACACTCACCGTCTAAGACGTATTAATCCACTAATTAATCAATGTCCTTGCAAATTACAACTCAAAGAAATACAAAGAAATTAGGTTAACAAATTTTGATGCACAAAAATTTAAAGTCCTATTCTATGCACTCCTTCACTTGTAGCTCCTTTGTGTATATTTGTGTATTTTTCAATGAGGTTGCTGCTGTCCCTTGCTTTGTCTCCTTAGGTTATTCAACCTTAAATCTTTAATCCAGCTCCTCTTTAGTGATATGGCTTTCACCAAAACAAAATTTTAGCTTCACACTCACCAAAGCACTTTTTAGGTCAAATCCGCCAAAGAGAGGTCAAGCAAGTTTTGAAGCAACAAAACTCAAATTTAAAATCAAGGACTACTGCAAATGGAGTTGATATTTGACAAGACTTGAAAGAGTATTCAATAAAATTTGACAAGCAAAAAATTAAGGCACACAAGAAAAGGTAGCACACAAAGTGGAATCCTAGTGAATGGAACTAGAATAGATTAATAAAACCAAAACAGCACTACAGAATTTTTTTTTGTAAATTTTTCACAACTTTCCAATTTTATGCTGGACAGAATACTTCAAATTTGAGCTTGAAATTTTAACCACAGAAACTTAAATGTTTTAGCTCAATATAGGCGTTGCAATTTCACCAAAACAGTGAGCCAAATAATTGCAATAATTTTTCCGAAATCACTGCCGCGTCAGCGTTTTTTCAGAGTCAGGATTTTTGCACTCTGTTCGTATTTCATTTATCATTTTTTTTGTATTTTGAATTTTGATGTGCTTCTTTTTTTCACTTTTTCTTAACACATGAAACTACTCAAATCCAAAATTTCATAATTTTTTACCAACAAATGTAATTTCTGGGAATGATTCCAGCCAGCACAGTAGCAGTGAAAACAGAGAAATCCTAACTTGGAATTAGAAAACGGTAAAGAAACTTCAAAAACACAATGGAAATGATTGGAAACGAACTTGTATGGAACTAACACACAAGTATGAACTCAAACATGAAAATATAAAAGGCACCAAAGCTTCAAAACCAGAAATATAAACTGCACTCAAAACAAAATCAAGCAACCAAATCAACAATAAAAGGCACCACTTTGAATTTATGACATTGTAGGATGAACATGACTTTGACAAAACTTGTATGGATTCAAAAATCAAAATGACTCAACCACAAACACTTTGCACCGATTAAAAACATCAATAAGACTCAAATAAAATAAAAACAGAACAGCCAACACAAAAGGAACCTAAAACAGTTTGAAAAGGAAGTTCAAGATCAAGTTGAACCAAAAATACCAAATAGAAATTTAAAAAACAGCAACACCAACTTAAAAAGAAATTAAAAACAGCAAGACATTTAAGGATATGATGAACAACATGGAATAAAGAAGACTCAAAAAATAAAATGAAGAGAACACTTATCTCTTGAAGAACCAAAGCTCTAGATACCAAATGATGGGTTGTTCTTCATGACCATTTGTTCTTCTTGAAATATGAGGTAAAAAAGTGGTGGAAGTTATGGATGATATGGGTCAAGGATGACTCATATAGAGCTATGGGTTCCTTGTAGGTGCATGAAAGGTATGGAGAGTGATAGGTTAGGCCAAATCACTTGGAGGAAGGTGAAGATGAAGATCAAAGTGTCTAACCTAGAGAGACTAGACAAAGAGTAGAAGCTAGCATAATTTTGGCAGCATTTACTCATATAAATTGATCTTAAAAAAACATGAGCCAAAGCACCCTATTTATAGGAGATGGTGCCTTGGAGAGTAAGGAACAAGGGTAGGATGGGGAATACATAAAAGAGGGGGCTGCTAGGGTGTTGACTAAAGGTCAATGCAGCCCCTTAGCATGCTTCTAGAAGGTAGGGGCTACATTCCTACCCTAAAAGGCCTAGGTACAAGATAAATTGTTAAATACACCCCCGATTGTGCTAAATGAATCCTACTCTACTAAAATTATAAATAAACTAAAATTAATTTATGCTCAGCTCCCATGGCTTGGACTTTACTCCTTGTAGTCCTCTGAAGGGTCTATGAATATGTAGAGAAAAGTTTCTATGCCATCAGTAGCAGAGTCCCACTCTTCTTGAATCCTCTTTGCCATGGACCTAGTTGTTGGGCCTGAGGCCTCTTCCATCACAAATGGCATTACTTTATAGCAGTAGCACGATCTCTCTGTCATGAAGGCAATCTTCTCCTCATCCATAGGATGCATCTTGATCTGATTATACCCCGAGAAGGCGTCCAGAAAGCTCAACAATTTGCACCCTGCTGCCCTGTCAACCAGGGCATCTATACTTGGCAAAGGATATGAGTCCTTTGGACAAGCCTTGTTTAAATCCGTGAAATCGACGCACATGCGCCATTTCCCGTTGCTCTTCTTAACCAGCACGACATTAGCGAGCCACTCGGGGTATTGGATCTCCCGAATGTGGCCTGCTGCGAGGAGCTTCTGCGTTTCATCTCTGATCGCCTGCCTCTTCTCCTCGTTGAACTTTCGCCTTCTTTGTCGCACCGGTCTAACCTGGGGGTCCATTGCCAAATGATGGCACAAGAAATCAGGGTCGATACCAGGCATATCTGAAGCAGACCACGCAAAAGCGTCTAGATGCCTCTCTAACACCCCGACGATCTGGTCTTGTGCCTCACGCTCCAGGGATTTCCCCAGCTTGAAGACCTTGCCTTTTATCTTCCTTTCAACCCACTCTTCCACTGGTGGAAGTCTCCTTTCACTAGCGATCATCGCTCTGGCGATCCCTGTCTCCCTAGCCTCTTCAGGGCGATCAACATTTCCACCTCCTTCCTCAACACCTACCATACGTGCATTCCCCTTGGCGATCACCTCCATCGCAACATCGATGACTTGCCCCCCTTCTCGCCTTGATTCCACACCAGGAGGCGGCGTGGTTGTAACGTAGCTTACTGATCGCCTGTTCTTGAGGCTGTTTTCGTAACACTTCTTTGCCTCCTTTTGATCAGATCGCAGGGTTATTACCACACCTTCCATTAAAGGGAGCTTAACCTTCATGTGCCTTGTTGAAGGCACCACCCCTATCCGGTTAAGAGTTGGCCTCCCTAACAAGATGTTGTATGCTGAGGGGGCATTTCTCAACAAGGTACTTGATTTTCTCCGTTCTTGAAGCCGCGTCATCCGTGAATGTGGTTCTCAACTCAATATACCCCCTGACCTCCACCTGATCACCAGCGAAACCATACAAACATCCTCCGTAAGGTCTCAGCAGGTCAAGGGGCAGCTGCAACTTGTTGAAAGTTGGCCAGAACATAACATCAGCCGAACTTCCCTGGTCAACCAGCACTCTGTGGATCTTCCTTCCTGCCGTGACAAGCGAGATCACTATAGGATCATTGTCATGTGGTACAACATCCCTAAGGTCTTCTTTGGTAAATGTGATGTCCACATCGGGCGAGTGGTCCTCGAATGCTTCCACCGCCATCACAGATCGAGCATATTTCTTGCGCTATGACGCAGTGCACCCACCTCCTGAGAAACCCCCAGCTATAGTGTGGATTTCCCCGTGAATGGGCACTTCATGTTGTTGGCCCTCGCTTCTCGCCGGATGGGAGCTCGATGCATTTGCTGCTTCTTCTCCAGCAAATAGTCCTTCAGAAATCCACATCTAACCAACTCGTCGAGTTGGTATCCCAGCAACAGGCAGGAATCAAGGGTGTGGCCAAAACTTTTGTGGAATTTACACCACGTGTCTGGCTTTGGCCCCAACACCTTACCCGACACCTTTTCAGGCACCTTCAGCTTGGCTGCTATATTGGGAATGGCGATCACGTCCACCAATCTCATCACGAATTCATGCCTCGGAGGGCGCTTGAATTCCCTCGGGCGACCTAGCCCTTTTCCTCTATTACTGCCATCGCCTTTGTTTTTCTTTGGATCATAAGGACGGTATGTCCTTTGATCCTTTTTCACCGCCGCCGTTTCCAACACCCTCTGAGGCTGAGTCTTGGCTTGGGCGCGTGGCTTCACAGGAGCCATATTCCCTCTCTTCTCTATCACTTCATTCTCAGCGGCAATGTGAGCCACAACACGTCGCCGAATCTCTACAAACGTCGCAGGGTGGCTCCTGATTAACGATTCGCTGAAAGGTCCAGGTAGTACGCCCTTCTTGAAGGCGTGCACGAACATCTCCTCATCTTTACCTGGTAATCGAACTATCTGAGCTCCAAACCTATTCTGATAGTCCTTCAAAGATTCCCCCTGGAACTGCCTTACGTCGAACAGGTCATACGACACCATAGGCGGCGCCTTATTCACAATGTACTGATCGACGAAAAGCTTGGAGAATTGCTGGAAACTGGAGATGTGTCCAGTAGGTAGGCTTACAAACCGATCCAACGCTGTGCTGTGGAGAGTGCTCATGAACATCTTGCAATAGGCCGCATCCGATCCTCCCGACAGCATCATCTGCGTATGAAACGCAGTAAGGTGAGCCTCTGGATCTTCCACTCCAGTGAAGGAGGCCTTCACCGCCGTGATGTTTGTAGGAATCGTAGCATCCATGATCGCCTGCGAAAATGGCATTGGAAAAACTTGTGGCGGAGACGGTGGCGTACCTCCGCTGGTCACAACACTCTCCCTCTGCTCGCGAAGAGCCTGACGTAACTCTTCATTAACCTTACTCAACTCTTCGTTCCTGGCCTGAGAAGTGACCAGGTCATCGTGCATCTTCGTCTGCTCGACGCACGATGCTGCCACATTTTCTTGCAAAACACGCATCATCTCCAGCATTTGCGACATCGTCACGTTATCCTCTCCAGATTGTGGCGCAACTGAACTAGATCTGGTTGTCCTCATTTTCCTCATGAAACTTCTACTAATCTCACACATCTGCCTTTCAACATGCAAAAGCTATCTCGCAACAACGCTCAAGAAACCTTTCAACTTCCTTCGCACAACGATCGATCGTGGAATCAATCGGTAAAAACCTCCGAAAAACGATTGCAGCAGCAAGCAATCGAACAGAAACTACCGAAAACCTCACAAACTCAACTGTGGATGGGAATCACAGTTTACACGGCCCCACGGTGGGCGCCTGATGATCCAGCCTCTTGACCAAAGCGTCATAACTTCTCCTTCCCGAACCTCGTCCTCACTAGCTTCACGCCAAGCACACTAAAAACCTTCACCTGACAATCCTCCAAGAAACCTAAAAGAACAGTATGGCGCCTCTGCACTCCGACGCTCAAGTCAGTGATTGAATCAACAAAGAACTTCAAAGAAAACTTAGAACCGTGTACAAGTGAATCACAACCAAAAAATGAATCTCCCTTAATTCCGTTAAGAATTTCATATATATACCTGAGTCTTTCTCTCTCCTGACGGTTATTCCTCTTGACACGTGGATAACATCTGGTCATACACGTGTCACCATCTGGAGTACCTGCAGCTGAAACGTTACTTCCACTTTGCTCCTGCGACTAAGTTATCCACACAGGGAGTAGCATAGTGCACAGGCTACTCTGGGCGCAAACTTAACATGAAGAGCTGGTTACCACTGGGTATTGTAAGGACCTGTAAAATTAAATTGGAATAAAAGGAATATATTTTAAATGAATTTTAAGTATGTTTTTATTTAAAATAAAAAGGGAGGAAAGTGTAGCTTAGAAGACTATGAGAACGCCTGGTTAGTACATAATCGGCTGTCGCCTAGACTACCAATGCGGACGTCGCCGGGGCGCAAGAGGCATGCGGGCATTGCCAGGGATAGACATCGGTCGTCTCCCAGAGCGAGACTTCGGTCGTCTTCCAGGATGAGTCATCGGTGGAAGGTTATCGCGCGATGTCGTGTTTCACACAGATAAAGTGGGACCCAGGCTCCCAGCATGAAACGTCCTGCACGCGCGACACGTAGACAAAAAGGGTGTTTCAGAAGAGTGACATTAGAGAGTTGGCATGCGCAGAGACACACGTGGCCGTACTGTTCAAGGAAGCGTGCACGCAAGCCTTCCTGCAGAGTGGGTGGTGGCAGCGGCATTTGTGGACAAGTTGGTTTAGATTCAAAAACCCACTTCTGAGAGGGAGAACGTTGCAGTAGTTCAAGAGCGAAAGAGTGAGTTCACCTTCATCCTTCTCTTTTCTCTCCTTCACTCTGCGATTCAAGCCTTATCACGTCCCTGCTTGGCTATCGACGACTGCCGTAGAGCACCTGGGAGGTTCTCTGCAAGTCCTCCAAACCAAACGCTAAAACAGAGTTAAGGCATCCTTGAAGCTCGTTGGGTTGGAACTCTTAGTGAAGTTTACACAAGTCCAGGTAAGGGAAGCTAGCTTTGTTTTTCAATAAAAGCCGTAGGCTAGCTGTTTCTGAAGTGGGGGCGACGTGGTCGCCGGTTTCATATTTTTGTTTTCGCGATGCTCTGTTCTATGTGTTTAGGCGACGTGGTCGCCGGTTTTAAACCCCTTTTTCATGATGCTCTGTTTTCATGAGCTTGGGCGACGTGATCGCCGGTTTTAAATACAGATTTCGAACTCCCCTGTTTTAGTGTCGTTGAGACTGTTTGAGATTTAAATGTGGAATGCATGTGATATTCGAAAATCTGAATCTTTGAAATGATTGTTGCTGTAAATTGAATCACTCATTTGAGTGGTATGATGGTCTGAATGTTGTGGATGTGGGATCAAGGCATAGTATTTTCAGGAAAGGGAATACCGTGTAAGATCATGAGTAAAGTGTATTGACCAGGGACTTGTCTAGAAGGAGATATCCTGACTCTGTTGAGATAATGGAATCACGTAGATGAAGTTATTCAGTTGGTGAGAGTCGAAGGAGGTTCATATGAATGGGTGAGTCGTGTGAAAAAGAACGAGCTTGGCCTGTTATATGAATTAACCCTGTCATACTAGGAGAATGAAGATATTGAGATTCATTTATGCGCATGGCTGTGTGAGTTTCACAGCGACCCTATGTGGGTGATGTAGTATGACAGGTGCAGATCTCTGGGTCTGAGTCAACGCACGAGTCTTCCGGAAGTAGTGTCAAGTGTCTATGTGTGATGAGTCAGTGGGAGTCTGACGTGAGAAATGTGAAATATTGAGAATTGGTGATAGACACTTGATGGTTCTGTGATATGAATGAGAAAGTGATGGACTTTTGTGAATATTTAAAATGGCTGATCTACGTTGGTTGTCCAATTTATAAATTTAAAGTTTTAAAAATATCTAGCTTACCCTTTGTATTGTTCTGTGGTTGCTTTCTCTTAAAACTGTGATGATCGTGTATTTTACACGGGAGCAGATGATCTTCCAGGGGGTAGAGCTCCTCAGTGAGTGGTCGCCGGAAGGAGATCGCCTATTTCTGTTCTGATGGCAGATCGGCTGTTTTGGGTCTTCTGATAGGAGATCGCCTGTTTTATATTGGGAGACCGCCGGTTTCATTTTATTTGGCTGTATTTTGTTTAAGTTTTGGAAAATTGACCGGTTATGTATTAAACTCCCTGTGAGGAGCAACTCCATTTTATATAAATACGTATGTTCACTTCAATATTATTGTTTTACCTTTATTTCATTTTATATTTGTGAAAAGGATTTTGCGGGATGTTACAGGTATCACGACTCACGCAAGTCTTCCCAAATACCCGGCGATGTGCTCCTTTCGGCGACTTGGTGACCACCCGATCTCCTAATCTACACGTACGGTGATCATGTGCAATCTAGGCGATTACAGGTCTTCACACGCGGCGATAGGCGATTACTGATCCTCACACACAGCGATATGCGATTATTGATCTTCACACACGGCGATAGGCGGTTACTGATCTGTGCTTCTTGCGTAACGCTCTCGCTGGGAGCCTGGGTCCCAGCTTAACTATGTGTTAACAGGAAACCCCCGATGACCGATCAGTGCTTCTTTACTTCTCGCGCTCTGCTTCCAGGCGCTCATCGTGCTCTGCCTCCAGGCGCTCACCTGACACTGATCTGCGGGTGGTGGTCCCTTAGCAACCGACTACCGATCACCGTTCTGAGTGATCTCCTCCCTGGTTCACCTGCTATCCTCGACCACGTGTCACCCTGTGAACGGTCCACATGGTCAACTGCTGCTGACGTCATCGACTACCGATGACCGACCGGATCAAGTATGTATAGTGGAAAGCAGTTTGTATAGGAGGACCTATTGCTCTAAGCTCAGGTACCTTGAATCATGGTTTACCGTTGATTAGTTTGTTATGATGCCCGTGTTACTTAAGCATGGACGACCATTGACGTTCAACCATTCAGTCATGGACTTACATTGCTACTAAGCTAGTCGAACTCAGAGAAAGAAGCACATGCGTTTTGAAGAAAGGAAGGAGCAGATGAACAGAGGTATTTATGAGTATCGATACGAGAAATACAAACAGTCCCAGTGCAGTTATGAGCAGATTAAAAGAATTGAAATGGCAGACCAAAGGCAGTCATAAGATAAAAAACGCACCTTGAGATGTTCAAAGAGAAGTGCAAGCGCCAACATTTTTCCAACCGTTGATAATGGCCATGTGTGCGTTTGTGAGGAAGTATGGTGAGATGTCACCTCAAAACACTATGTGTGTCGCGTCATTCACAAGACACGTAGGTCGCCATAGGCGAGCAATTAGCCTCTTCATTGGAACAAGTTCCAGTTCGAGCCTGGGGGGCTTGTGTACTAGACCAAGGTGCTGAGCTTAGTGCTCAGGTGATCAAATGTCGGGGGTTAGCTCAGTAGAGTTGGTGGGCCACGTAAGTGGGCCCCAGGAATGCGTGAGGTGATGTTCATCTCGCATATATGTATATGAGGCTTTGTAAGCGAGAAAAGTGCAGGTGGTTTGTGTAGTATATTCAAGTCTAGCAAGTAAATATTCCCCAAAGATGCCTAGGCCCAAAGGCGCTAGGGTTTTGGGGGATAATGTACATGCATGTTACGAGAAGGCTAGTGTGCCTACAGAAAACAGATTGGACCCCCGAAGTCGGTAAGTCGGTACCCAGGCGCTTATTCTGTTAAGATTTAATGCATTCCAAGGAAATAAGATTCTGTGCAGCTGTGCTGTTAAGATTACACACAGTATAGTGGGATTGTCTCCCATTGAATATGTTATTAAATATGCATTTATTCAAGATAAGATTCTCAGGAGAAGTTTGTTACAAGAGGTAGTCTAGTGCTAGTCTATAAAAGGAACCAAAGGTCCCAAGAAAAGGTATGTTTTTTCTTAGCCTTAAACTAGATACTTCTTGTTTATTATAAGTCCTGTAATGACTTGATTGTCAGAGTGTGACAGACCAGTAGGGTGCCCTCTGTCTCAACAGGTCCGACTACCCAACACCAAGGAAAGCACAGATTCCAACAAGAGGCAGACAGAGTCAGTGCTGGCCCGCACCGACGACCAGGAAGAGTGGACATGCATTTCCATCAGTAATAATTAATTAAATAGTTAAATAAAGTAATTATAATAATTGATCTGTTTTAACTAAAAATGTGTATAACGCGGTAGGTTTTTATTTTTTCTGGCCCACGATGTCATGCAAGCTCGGTATCAAAACAGAGTAGGCCACAGCATGCAAAGCAAATTCAAATCCCTTCAACGGTTGGAATTCTCAGCGAGAAGGGATTTTTGCGGAGAAAATGTTTATCGTGAAGAATCGAGTTAGAATGAAATCGTGTACAAGTATATGGTTATGGCTCACAGTGTTGTTGTTTTCAGTTCAATCTTTGGGATCTGAGAGGAGTGACGTGGCATACGTGACTCTATTGTACGGAGATGAATTCTTGTTGGGCATTCGAGTTCTGGGCAAATCTATACGGGACACAGGATCCAACAAAGACATGGTCGTTTTGGTCTCTGATGGTGTCTCTGATTATGCGAATAATGTTCTCAAGGTACTGCATTCCTATACGAGTTGGATTAGTGGCGGGACGAGAAATGAATTTTTCTGCTCAGTTTTACTTCGACTGCCACTTTATATTAAATTTGATATTACAGTTTCATTTGGCGTGAATCGTAAATTTTGGCGGTTACGAATGGTTTTGTTGATTTTGAAATTCTTCATTCATGTATGGTGGGTATGGTTTGTTGTGTTTTTTTTTGTGTAGGCTGATGGGTGGATAATTGAGAAGATTAGTTTGCTGGCAAATCCTAATCAAGTACGTCCAACGAGATTTTGGGGTGTTTATACAAAGCTCAAAATATTTAACATGACTGACTACAAGAAAGGTGTAATATTTATGATTTTGTGTTTTTTCGTGTGTCTGGTTATGGCAGTTGAGGAGGATACTCTAAACTTTCCATTCGGGATTTTGCATTTCCCATACGATGTAGTTTCCCATGTTTATGAAGTATGATTTATTGGGTTTCTTGAATGTGTACGTGCAGTTGTTTATCTCGATGCTGACACTATTGTGGTTAAGAATATTGAAGGCCTCTTCAAATGTGGAAAATTCTGTGCTAATTTAAAGCATTCCGAGAGGTTGAATTCAGGAGTCATGGTGGTGCAGCCATCTGCTGCCGTCTTCAATGACATGATGACTAAAATAAACACTCTACCATCTTACACTGGAGGTATTATGATTTTTCTTTTTTAACTAATATTATATGCAATTATTTTATTCATTTGGATTTGGATTTGGACCTAATAGGATTGAACAATTGGCTACATCTATATTCCTGCTTTCACAGGGGATCAGGGATTTCTCAACTCATATTACTCTGGATTTCCCAACGCACATATTTTTGAGCCAAATTTGACACCAGAAATGTTGGAAAATAGACCAGTTCCTGAAATGGAGCGACTTTCTACTCTTTATAATGCAGATGTTGGTCTTTACATGCTGGCTAACAAGGTACTGGAATATAGGTAAATAAGATGATGGTTCCTTTCTTTTAAATATTTGGGGGCAACACATCAGTGATACATCCCCCTTTTTGTTTATTCCCTTCGTAACTTAATATCCTTTACCTCCTTATTTGAGTTGAGTTCAGATGGACGCCTGTTAGATCCGGTTGCTTTATTTGATTCATGTTTAACTTGTAAAAAGTCTTACATGTTCAAGTATTGATGTTTAGTTAATGTTCAAACTCACTTTATGCAATTAGTTTAACACCTACGGCTGAACAACATATATTCTCTTATTGTTGGAATAATACATTTTTAATTAATGTACTTCTTAAGAATGAACTTTAAGACTAACTCAACCTTACAAAACTGACCTATAAGATGAAGTTTGCACCTATATATTATGAATTGACTTTATATCTCTAGTCGATATGAGATCTCCCACAGAACTAAAGGATTAAAGCCTTTCTGAATAGGTTAAAGGAAGAATTGAATAAATCTTTTGTAAAAATTGCACTAAATTGATGGAATGAATGAGAAGATAAAATTGCCAGCACTATGATGGCAGGCAAATTTTGTGGGGAGATGAATTCCTTTTTGTTGATTTAGAAGCTTATTGTTATGGTAGAAATTGGAGTGAGAGCTGATGTCGCTCTTTAATAGTTATGGCATTGCAGTGTGACCGATATTAATATATTAAGGCTTATAAAGCGTAAAAGGAATTTTTTAGTGCTTCCGTTGGATTCAAATTTTACTGTTGGCGTATGGAAATTTTGGCAGTTAGAATCAGGACTTGTTAATTTTGATATAGATGGGTCAAGGTGATGATGCAGGAGCAAATCCAAGGACTTTTCCATCATGTTAACATTTTAAACTTCTTTAATTCCTGTTAGAATCTGGGTTTGGGGCATGTGTGGCGATGAGAATTGAGTTAGGGGCTAGGGGCAGTTATGACAAATATTGGCAGAGAGTAGGATCTGTTACATTTCAAGATAGGAATAATACTCAATCATTAGCATGAATGCATTTTGTACTGGCCAGTCCTCGGACGTCAGCTGGGTCCCACAGGATGGGCCAAAGCTACGTGGAGTGGACCCCGTAGGGGGTATTGAACAGGAAAGAGGGGTGATTAGTCATCAGCCTATAAAGAAGGGTGATTAGTCATCAGTCTATAAAGAAGGGTGATTAGTCATCAGCCTATAAAGAAGGGTGATGAGTCATCAGCCTACAAAAGAGGGGTGATTAGTCATCAGCCTATAAAGAAGGGTGATTAGTCATCAGCCTATAAAGAAGGGTGATGAGTCATCAGCCTACAAAAGAGGGGTGATTAGTCATCAGCCCACAGGGAAGGGTGATGAGTCATCACCCTACAGAGCCAGGTGAGTAGTTGTCAGCTCACCAGAATGGGCGGAGGTGTCATCGTCACTCAGCAGGTCGAGGAGTCCTCGGCCACAGGGTGTGGCGAGGTGACATCGGCCTTGGGTGATTTGAACAGCGTAAACAGAACAGCTAAGATTGGTTCCCAGAGTGGGCCAATCACCAGTTAAATACCCAGAGTTAGGGAGAGGCCTGGATCACGGAGTGCCTATGCGAGTAGCAGGGAGAGCACAGTTGGGTGTAGAGTCCTGAGGGGACGAGTACTCATCAGAGCTAGGGTTTTCCCAGTGAAGCTACATGCATGGCACGTGAACAGTAAAGGCACTCCCATAACAGGTGGCCCCAGAGCCTAGGTGCACAAGGAGGTACCCAGGTGGTCACCCTGTGAGAGTTTGCACTCCAGAGAAGGAAACCTTATACGCTAGATTACCCTAAGATTGGGTGATAGCGGCGCAAGGGTATTCCAGTAAACCCTAAATATGGCTAGTAGCGCAGTAAATCCTAAATATGGCTAGTAGCGCAGTAAACCCTAATTAGGGCTAACGGCGCAGTAAACCCTAATTAGGGCTAACGGCGCAGTAAATCCTAGCCTATATAAGGGACAGTAAGATGCTTCACAAGGTACGCAGTTTTCTAGACCTAAACACACAGAGAGAAACTCAATACACTTGGTGTTCCTTGCCCTACACTGACTTGAGCGTCGGAGTGCAAACGGCCTCTAGGGCGCCCCTTTTCTCTTTTGCAGGTGCAGATTGCTTCTAAAGAACCAAGCACATATCAACTCGAGGAAGAAGGCGTGTGAGTGTCGTGAGTCAACCGGCAGACGAGTCAACCGGCAAGAACATTTGGCGCCCACCGTGGGGTCGGAGTAAAACGAAGGTCCCATACGCAAGAGCGAGAGAAAGAACTACGAAAGATGAGGAACACGAGACACGGGTCCATTCCACCAAACGGAGGCGACAGCGTTACCATGCAACAGCTGATGGAAACAATGCGCATCCTCCAGGAGACGGTGGCGGAATCTCGAGCGCATCAGGCGCGTATGCAGGAAGACCTGGCCGCCTCACAGGCCAGGAATGAAGAGTTACACCGAGCAAATGAAGAGCTGCGCGTGAATCTGCAGCACATACACCAAACCGGAGATCGTGGGGAAGATGATCGAGCCCCACCAGTGCCCCCAAGGGCCTTTCCCATGCCTTTCTCCTAAGCAATTATGAACACAGTGGTCCCAGCCACCTTTGTAGGACCTAAGACCGTGTTCACCGGGAAAGAGGATCCTGAAACGCATCTCACTGCTTTCCACACGCAGATGATGTTGTCAGGAGGGTCCGACGCAGTACACTGTAAGCTCTTTATGGCCACACTGACGGGAACGGCGCTAGAATGGTTTGTGAGTTTGCCTGAAGGACATATCACGTCTTTCGCGCAATTCTTCGCACTGTTCAGGGAGCAATATCTTGTCAACAGGGCCCCTCCACCAGTGTCTTACGATCTTTTTGATGTAAGGCAGCATCAGAGGGAGTCCCTCAGAGATTATCTCAATAGGTTTGGGGCGATGGTGGTAAGGTTGCACACCAAGGATGAAGACATGGTGGTACACGCTTTCAGGAAAGGTGTATTGCCAAGGCCTTTCAGCGAATCTCTGATCCGCAGCCGTCCCAAAACCTTCAACGACATAAAACGGCGTGCCGTGGCCCACATTGTCGCCGAAGGAGAGCTTAATGAGAAGCGGGAAAGCGCAGTCTCGTTAAGGCCTCGAGCACCTATTCGGCCTCAACCACTGCGGATACACGAGACAACCACGAAGAAGAAAGCTCAAGGGAAACAGAAGCCCTACGAGCCTCGAAAGCCACAGTCTAGGGCACGGGGCAAAGATGACATGCCCCCTAGACATGAGTTTGTGGTGGAGTTGAAGGAATTGATTGCCATTCCTAACGTGGCAGAAAGATTGAAGATGCCCCCAAAGAGTGACAAGAGGTTGGGGCCCAACAAAAATGCATGGTGCGAATTCCATCAGGCTTTTGGGCACCCCGTTCGAAATTGCCTGACCTTGGCCCACCAATTGGACGAGTTGGTGAAGAGCGGATTTTTGAATGACTACCTAAAGGAGGCATCGGAAGGTGAGACGATTGTTGCACCAAGGACAGACCAGGGGCATGAAGTGCCCATACACGGTGAGATCCACAATATATCAGGTGGGTTCTTAGGAGGAGGGTGCACTTCTTCTCAGCGAAAGAAGTATGCCCGTTCAGTGATGATAGTGGAGGCCTGCGAGGAGGATCACTTTCCGGACATCGACCTCGTCTTCACCAAGGCTGATCGCCAAGATGTTGTTCCCCATGACAACGATCCGGTGGTTATTTCAGTGGTCACTGCTGCACGTAAGGTACACCGGGTACTGGTCGATCAGGGAAGCTCGGCCGATGTGATGTTCTGGTCGACTTTCAACAAACTACAGTTGTCTCCTGATCAGCTGCGCCCCTACGTCGGTTGTTTGTATGGGTTCGCAGGAGACCAAGTAGAAGTGCGGGGGTACATAGAGTTGAGGACCACATTCACTGATGGAGTAACATCCCGCACAGAGAACATCAGGTACCTTGTGGTAAACGCTCCCTCTGCTTACAACATACTTCTAGGCAGACCGGCCCTGAACCGGTTAGGGGCTGTGGTGTCCACAAGGCACATGAAGATGAAGTTGCCATCGATGGAAGGGATGGTGGTAACCGTCAAGTCAGATCAAAAGGAGGCTAAAAGATGTTATGAGAATAGCCTCAAGACAAAGAGGGGAGTCTGCATGGTGACCACCTCACCACCAGGAGGAGGCTTCAATGAAACAGATATGCCCCGAGGTGATGTCGGGGTCACCCGAGCAGAGGTCGCCCGGGCGAGGCGTCCCGAACCAGCAGAGGAGGTCGTAGAGAAGGAGATCGGGGGAAAGATTTTCAAGCTGGGTAAATCCCTATCTCAAGAAACCCAGGATCAAATAGCGGGGGTTATAGGAAAGCATCTAGACGCTTTCGCTTGGTCCCCCTCAGACATGCCAGGCATTGACCCCGATTTTTTATGCCATCGCCTGGCACTGAATCCCCAAGCCAGGCCAGTCCGCCAAAGGAGAAGGAAGTTCAATGATGAACGAAGGCAAGTAGTCAGGGAGGAAACGCAGAAGTTACTGAAAGCAGGCCATATACGGGAAATACAATACCCTGAGTGGCTTGCGAATGTCGTCCTGGTGAAAAAGGCCAACGGGAAGTGGAGGATGTGTGTGGACTTCACAGATCTTAACAAGGCCTGTCCAAAAGATTCCTACCCTCTGCCCAACATAGATGCACTAGTAGACAGTACCTCGGGCTGTAAATTACTCAGTTTCTTGGACGCTTTCTCCGGGTACAATCAGATCAAGATGCACCCAATGGATGAGAACAAGACTGCGTTCATGACAGAGCTGTCTTGTTACTGCTACACGGTCATGCCGTTTGGCCTGAAGAACGCGGGTGCCACATATCAGAGGCTGATGGACAAGGTCCTCGCCCCCATGCTGGGACGCAATGTACAGGCCTATGTAGATGACATGGTGGTGACGTCCCAGGCACGAGATCAACATGTTGACGATTTGGAAGAACTGTTCAACACAATAGCAAAATACAGGTTGAAGTTGAATCCAGAGAAGTGTGTCTTTGGGGTGGAGGCAGGCAAGTTCCTTGGGTTTTTGCTCACGGAAAGAGGGATCGAGGCCAACCCAAACAAGTGTGCAGCAATCATAGCCATGAAGAGCCCGACGTCAGTTAAAGAAGTGCAACAGTTGACGGGTCGGATGGCTGCACTCTCTAGGTTCGTGTCAGCCGGAGGAGACAAGGGCCACCCTTATTTCCAATGCCTCAGGAGGAATAGCAGATTCACCTGGACTACAGAATGTGAGCAGGCTTTCCTTAAGCTCAAAGAGTACCTGGCCAGCCCGCCAGTCTTGTGCAAGCCTCAGCTCGGCACACCCCTGCGTCTTTACTTTGCAGTCACGGATAGGGTGGTGAGTTCTGTCTTGGTTCAAGAGCAGCAACAAAGCCAGAAGCCCATTTATTTTGTTAGCAAAGTGTTGCAGGGGCCGGAAACGAGGTACCAAGCCTTAGAAAAGGCAGCATTAGCAGTTGTGTTTTCATCCAGGAGACTTCGCCACTATTTCCAGAGTTTCACAGTGGTGGTGATGACGGATCTGCCGATATGTAAGGTCCTGCAGAAGCCCGATGTGGCGGGAAGAATGGTGCGTTGGGCGGTCGAGTTGTCAGAATTCGACATCCAGTATGAACCCAGGGGCTCGATCAAAGGACAGGTCTACGCTGATTTTGTGGCCGAGATGTCCTCAACCGAGACCCAGCATGAAGGACCCAGTTTCAAATGGGTATTGTCAGTAGACTGGTCCTCGAACCAGCGAGGCAGCGGAGCGGGAGTGATCTTGGAAGGACCCAAGGGGTTGTTGATAGAGCAGGCCCTGCGGTTCGCTTTCAAAGCCAGCAATAACCAGGCGGAGTATGAGGCTTTGATCGTTGGGATGTTGTTGGCAAAGGAGATGGGAGCGCAGAGCCTTATGGCCAAGAGTGACTCATTGTTGGTCACCGGTCAAGTGGCGGGGGAATACCAGGCCAAAGATCCTCAGATGGCCTCTTACTTGGAGTATGTCCAGAGATTGAAAAGTTCATTTGAGATATTTGAACTAGTACATGTGCCCAGGGAGCAGAATGCCAGAGCTGACTTGTTGGCCAAACTCGCCAGCTCAGGCAAGGGGGGCAGATAGAGGACAGTCATCCAGGAGACCATGAGGGCGCCTCGTACCTATACAGCTGATAACTTGGTGGGAGTCCATCAGATCAGCCAGTCAGACGGCGGGAAGAGGAGTCATCGGTCGTTGACTCAAGAAACTTTAAAGAAGCCACGAGTCAACGCATGTATGCTAATGGGGGTAGAAGTATCACAGATCTGCCTACTACAGAATGGTGAGACATGGATGACGCCCTATAAGCGTTACATAGCGGATGGAATGCTCCCAGCAGAGCCGACGGAAGCAAAGAAAATAAAGAAAAACTCGTGCAGGTACACGCTTGATCCGGTCCGTCATCAGTAATAGATGACGTCGCCAGCAGTTGACCATGTTGACTGTTCAAGGGGTGTCACGTGGTAGAGGATAGCAAGTGAGTTGGAGAGGCGATCACCCAGAATGGTGATTGGTTGTCAGTGGCTAAGGCGATCACCCAGTGTTAGGAGAGCGCCTGGAAGCAAAGCGCGAGAAGTAAAGAAGCACAGATCGGTAGTCGCCTATCACCGCGTGTAAAGAGTAGTAATCACCTATCGCCATGTGTGAAGATATAAGTGATCGCCTATCGCCATGTGTGTGAAGATATAAGTGATCGCCTATCGCCATGTGTGTGAAGATATAAGTGGTCGCCTATCGCCTGCGGGTATTCACATCGCCGGGTGTTCACATGATCGCCGGGTGTGAAGATCAGGAGATCAGGTTGTCAGCAAGTCGCCGAAAGGAGCACATCGCCGAGTGTTTGAGAAGACTTGTGTGAGCTGTGATACCCAGTGTTAACCAGATCGCCAGGTTAAGGTTGTGCCCAGAGTAGCCTGTGCACTAAGCTACTCCCTGTGTGGATAACTTAGTCGCAGGATCAAGGTGAAAGTAGCGTTTTAGCTGCAGGTACTCCAGATGGTGACACGTGAATGACCAGATGATGTCAACGTGTCAAGAGGAGCAACCGTCAGGAGAGAGAAAGGATCAGGTATATATAGCTAATCCTTAACAGAAAGGAGGGGGATGGACTTTTTGGTGTTTCACTGATACACGGTCTTGAGCTTTTCTCTGAGTTTTCTTGAATGATCCAATCACTGACTTGAGCGTCGGAGCACAACCGGCCGCAGAGGCGCCATCTTGTTCTTTCAGGTTTCTTGGAGGAGCTTCAGGCGAAGGTCACTGAGGCATTTGGCGTGAAGCTGGTGGAGACGAGGTCAAAGAAGGCGAAGTTCTAGCGCTTCGGTCAAGGGGCCGGATCAATGTATGTATGGTTTTATTTTGGCGGGATGTTACAGACGCCTTCCGCATGACAAGGTCTGCCGCCTGGAACTGCCGAGCTCTCAGCTTAGAACTGTGTTTGAGTTCAACTCTTCTTTTTAGCGCCTCAGCCTTGATTCCAGCTTCTTCCCTGGCTTCATCCAAAAGATCGAGATTCACCTTCCTCTCTTCATTGGATTCCTCGGCCACAAAGTTTTGGAAACGTGGCGAGCTCTCCTGGATTTCCACAGGGATCATAGCATCTGAACCGTACACCAGACTGAAGGGAGTCTCCTTAGTGGTGGACTGGGGAGTAGTATGGTAAGCCCATACTATTCTGGGAACCTCCTCGGCCCACCTTCCCTTTGCTTTCTCTAGCCTCCTCTTCAGTCCTCTGAGGAGGACTCGGTTGGCTGACTCGACCTGTCCATTGGTCTGTGGATGCTCGACTGATGCAAACACCTGCTTGATTCCCAACTCTGTACATAGCTTTCCCAATTGTTGGCTTGCAAACTGCGTGCCATTGTCAGACACTAAACGTTTTGGTACGCCGAAACGGCAAACTATGTTCTTCCACACAAAGTGTTGGATCTTTTGTGCTGTAATCTGTGCGACTGGCTCAGCCTCAATCCACTTCGTGAAATATTCTATGGCGACCACGAGATACTTCATTTGTCGTATCGCCAAAGGGAAAGGACCCAGGATATCGATTCCCCATGTGTGAAACGGCCAAGGGCTGTATATCGACCTGAGCTCTTCTGGTGGTGTCTTAGGCCAATCAGCATGCGACTGGAATTGCTTGCATTGCTGTGCATACCTAGTGCAATCTTCCCTCATTGTCGGCCAATAGTACCCTGCTCGAATGGTCTTAGAGGCCAGAGCTCGGCCTCCGATGTGACTACCACAGATACCTTCATGGAGCTCCGCCATTATCCTCACACACTGCTCGCCATGCACGCAGACCAAGATGGGGTGAGTAAACCCATGTCTGTACAACTCGCCTTCAATGAGCGTTGATCCGGCCCCTTGACCGAAGCGCTAGAACTTCGCCTTCTTTGACCTCGTCTCCACCAGCTTCACGCCAAATGCCTCAGTGACCTTCGCCTGAAGCTCCTCCAAGAAACCTGAAAGAACAAGATGGCGCCTCTGCTGCCGGTTGTGCTCCGACGCTCAAGTCAGTGATTGGATCATTCAAGAAAACTCAGAGAAAAGCTCAAGACCGTGTATCAGTGAAACACCAAAAAGTCCATCCCCCTCCTTTCTGTTAAGGATTAGCTATATATACCTGATCCTTTCTCTCTCCTGACGGTTGCTCCTCTTGACACGTGGACATCATCTGGTCATTCACGTGTCACCATCTGGAGTACCTGCAGCTAAAACGCTACTTTCACCTTGATCCTGCGACTAAGTTATCCACACAGGGAGTAGCTTAGTGCACAGGCTACTCTGGGCACAACCTTAACCTGGCGATCTGGTTAACACTGGGTATCACAGCTCACACAAGTCTTCTCAAACACTCGGCGATGTGCTCCTTTCGGCGACTTGCTGACAACCTGATCTCCTGATCTTCACACCCGGCGATCATGTGAACACCCGGCGATGTGAATACCCGCAGGCGATAGGCGACCACTTATATCTTCACACACATGGCGATAGGCGATCACTTATATCTTCACACACATGGCGATAGGCGATCACTTATATCTTCACACATGGCGATAGGTGATTACTACTCTTTACACGCGGTGATAGGCAACTACCGATCTGTGCTTCTTTACTTCTCGCGCTTTGCTTCCAGGCGCTCTCCTAACACTGGGTGATCGCCTTAGCCACTGACAACCAATCACCATTCTGGGTGATCGCCTCTCCAACTCACTTGCTATCCTCTACCACGTGACACCCCTTGAACAGTCAACATGGTCAACTGCTGGCGACGTCATCTATTACTGATGACGGACCGGATCACAAGCCCCCCAGGCTCGAGTTGTGACTTGTCTCAACGAAGAGTCTTACAACTCGCCTGATAGCTATTGACCCGACCGGGCTGTCACCTCTTGGCCGACGACCGAGGTCTTGCCACTACGTAAACGTTCTTACTTCTGCCTCTTTCCCTTCGACGACCATCATCTGCTTGTAATGAATTATAAACCTTGTCTTTACAACTTGAATCACTCTTTCTCCTTCACAGCTCAACCTTCACCTTGTGTGGGTTGCTTGGTGACCGTGCTAACTGATGTGGTGCTATCTCTACTTCTTGACTCATGCTGGTTTCCTTGGGCGATTAATCTTTGAAGCCCCCCTTCTCGACTGGCAAGCTCCAGAATACCTTTTGTTTATACTCTGGTGATGGGAGATTCCTCCTGAGTCGACCTTGGCTGATAAGCTAAGGAGAACCTCTTCAGTGGATGCCTCCCTGTTCTTGTTCGAAGCCAAAAATCCTGGAGATCACCTTTGGGTAAGCCTAAATGGGAATTGCTGTAACGTCCTTCTTCTTGGTGGCTTTCCCTTGCACTGGGTGGAGAAGGGAAATAAAAGCTCCAAGGATAGCTTCACGAGGGCAAGGAGTCCTGACAACGTGGGAGCACCGGACAGAGACCTCTACCCTTTCTTTTGCTCTCTTCACTTAGCCTTGTTACTTTGTACGTTTAACTGCATGCCAGGCGTTCTGCATCATCGCCGGGAATTCCTCTGATCTGGTACTCGCCGCCTTAATGTTGGGCGATGTTGCCTTCTTTATTCAAAATAAGGCGTCCATGGTGAGATCACCTTTTGCAACCTTCTATTCACCTTTTCACCTGTCGTTCTTTTATATGAACCCTTCTCGCCTGCACCATGGCTTTCCTCTGTCACCTACACTTGCTCAAAGGCAAGGAGGATTTCTTATATCTCGCCTACACTTGCTCAAAGGCAAGGAGAACTTCTTATATCTCGCCTACACTTGCTCAAAGGCAAGGAGGACTTCCTCTGTTGCCTACACTTGCTCAAAGGCAAGGAGGTCTTCCTCTGTTGCCTCCACTTGCTCAAAGGCAAGGAGGTCTTCCTCTGTTGCCTACACTTGCTCAAAGGCAAGGAGGACTTCCTCTGTTGCCTACACTTGCTCAAAGGCAAGGAGGACTTCCTCTGTTGCCTCCACTTGCTCAAAGGCAAGGAGGACTTCCTCTGTTGCCTACACTTGCTCAAAGGCAAGGAGGACTTCCTCTTCTCTCGCCTGCACTTGCTCAAAGGCAAGGAGGTCTTCCTCTGTTGCCTCCACTTGCTCAAAGGCAAGGAGGACTTCCTCTGTTGCCTACACTTGCTCAAAGGCAAGGAGGTCTTCCTCTGTTGCCTACACTTGCTCAAAGGCAAGGAGGTCTTCCTCTGTTCTCGCCTGCACTTGCTCAAAGGCAAGGAGGACTTCCTCTTCTCTCGCCTGCACTTGCTCAAAGGCAAGGAGGTCTTCCTCTTCTCTCGCCTGCACTTGCTCAAACGCAAGGAGGTCTTTCTCTTCTCTCGCCTGATCGCCTGATGCCATCGACTACCGATGACCGATCAGACCACATTTGTTGCCTCAGGATGCGCGGGAGCCTTGAGGACTTGGAACTTCGCTGGATGCCTCCAATCACCAAAGGACGATGAGGACTTTGGAAACTCTTCACTCGTGCCTCTGATCACCCAAGGGCGAGAGGACTTTCGCTGGATGCCTCCGATCGCCAAAGGACGATGAGGTCTTAAAAACTTTTACTTAAAACGTGGGCAATCATTTTACCTCTACCTTGAATCACTTTAGGTGATAAGGTTTTTCCCTTCTTCACAACAATACACATACACACTTTAGTTTGAATATCTTGTTTCTTGGGTGGCCTCGTTAAAAACCTTTCTTAGGGAACAAAGATAGCCCCCTTGCAACTGTTCTTACAAAACTGTTTATGATTACACTGAGTTCATAATGCTTACGAAGCTTTAACTGAAATGAAACATGAGGCGTGTGGCGTTCCTCATCACCAGATCGCCGCTTCTGGACTGCCTCGATATTCCTCTAAAACTGTATCTTCGTTCTATTCCTCTTTTCACCGCTTCAGCTTTCACACTCACTTCCTCTCTGACCTCATCCAGTAAATCCAGGTTCATTCTTCTCTCTTCATTTGATTTCTCTGCTACAAAGTGTTGAAAACCCGGCGATCTCTCCTGGATTTCAACTGGAACCATCGCGTCACAGCTACGCACTAAACTGGAAGGGGTTTAGTGGTGTCCACATCTGACGAGTGGTCCTCGAATGCTTCCACTGCCATCACAGGTCGAGCACATTTCTTGTGCTGTGACGCAATGCACCCACCTCCTGAGTACCCCCAGCTATAGCGTGGATTTCCCCGTAGATGGGCACTTCATGTTGTTGGCCTTCACTGCTCGCCGGCTGGGAGCTCGACGCACTGGCTGCCTTCTTCTCCATCAAAAAGGCCTTCAGAAATCCACCTCTAACCAACTCGTCGAGCTGATATCCCAGTGACAGGCAGGAGTCAAGGGTGTGGCCAAAACCTTTGTGGAATTCACACCATGCGTCTGGCTTTGGCCCCAACATCTTATCTGACACCTTTTCAGGCGCCTTCAACTTTGCAGCTATATGGGGAATGGTGATCAGGTCCACCAATCCCATCACGAACTCATGCCTTGGAGGGCGCTTGAGTTCCCTCGGGCGACCTGGCCCTCTTCCTCTACTACTGACATCACCTTTGTTTTTCTTCTGATCATAAGGATGGTATGCCCTTTGATCCTTCGTCAGCATCGTCGACTCCAGCACCCACTGAGGTTGAGGCTTGGCTTGGGTGTGTGGTTTCACAGGAGCCATATTCCCTCTCTTCTCAATCACTTCATTCTCAGCGGCGATGTGAGCCACAGCACGTCGCCGGATCTCTATAAACGTTGTGGGGTGGCTCCTGATTAATGATTCGCTGAAGGGTCCAGGCAGCACGCCCTTCTTGAAGGCGTGCATGAACATCTCCTCATCCTTTCCGGGTAACCGGACTATCTGAGCTCCAAACCTATTCATATAGTCCTTCAGAGATTCCCCCTGGAACTGCCTTACGTCAAACAGGTCGTACAACACCATAGGTGGCGCCTTATTCACACTGTACTGATCGACGAAAAGCTTGGAGAACTGCTGAAAACTGGAAATGTGTCCAGTAGGTAGGCTTACAAACCAATCCAACGCTGTGCTGTGGAGAGTGCTCATGAACATCTTGCAATAAACCTCATCCGATCCTCCCGACAGCATCATCTGTGTATGGAACGTGGTAAGATGAGCCTCTGGATCTTCCACTCCAGTGAAGGAGGCCTTAACCGCCGTGGTGCTTGTAGGAATCACAGCATCCATGATCGCCTGCGAGAATGGCATCGGAAAAACTCGTGGTGGAGACGGTGGCGCACCTCCACTGGTCGCAGCACTCTCCCTCTGCTCGCGAAGAGCCTGACGTAACTCTTCATTGACCTTACTCAGCTCTTCGCTTCTGGCCTGAGAAGCTACCAGGTCGTCGTGCATCTTCGCTTGCTCGACGCGCGATGCTGCCACATCTTCTTGCAAAGCGCGCATCATCTCCAGCATTTGCGTCATCGTCACGTTGTTCTCCCCAGATTGTGGCGCAGCTGAACCAGATCTCGTTGCTCTCATTTTCCTCATGAAACTTTTACCCACGCAGTTGCCTTTCAACACGCACAAGCTAACTCGCAACAATGCTAAAGAAACATTTCCACCTCCTTCGCACAACGATTCTTCCAAGATCGGTAGAAATCCCAGAAAATCACTCTTCACCGTTTGAACTTCGATTCAAACAGCTACAATTTCCAAAAAACAATTGCAGCAGCAAACAATCGAACAGAAACTACCGAAAACCTTACCAACTCAACTGTGGATGGGAATCACAATTTACACGGCCCCACGGTGGGCGCCAAATGATCCGGCCCCTTGACCGAAGCGCTAGAACTTCGCCTTCTTTGACCTCGTCTCCACCAGCTTCACGCCAAATGCCTCAGTGACCTTCGCCTGAAGCTCCTCCAAGAAACCTGAAAGAACAAGATGGCGCCTCTGCGGCCGGTTGTGCTCCGACGCTCAAGTCAGTGATTGGATCATTCAAGAAAACTCAGAGAAAAGCTCAAGACCGTGTATCAGTGAAACACCAAAAAGTCCATCCCCCTCCTTTCTGTTAAGGATTAGCTATATATACCTGATCCTTTCTCTCTCCTGACGGTTGCTCCTCTTGACACGTGGACATCATCTGGTCATTCACGTGTCACCATCTGGAGTACCTGCAGCTAAAACGCTACTTTCACCTTGATCCTGCGACTAAGTTATCCACACAGGGAGTAGCTTAGTGCACAGGCTACTCTGGGCACAACCTTAACCTGGCGATCTGGTTAACACTGGGTATCACAGCTCACACAAGTCTTCTCAAACACTCGGCGATGTGCTCCTTTCGGCGACTTGCTGACAACCTGATCTCCTGATCTTCACACCCGGCGATCATGTGAACACCCGGCGATGTGAATACCCGCAGGCGATAGGCGACCACTTATATCTTCACACACATGGCGATAGGCGATCACTTATATCTTCACACACATGGCGATAGGCGATCACTTATATCTTCACACATGGCGATAGGTGATTACTACTCTTTACACGCGGTGATAGGCGACTACCGATCTGTGCTTCTTTACTTCTCGCGCTTTGCTTCCAGGCGCTCTCCTAACACTGGGTGATCGCCTTAGCCACTGACAACCAATCACCATTCTGGGTGATCGCCTCTCCAACTCACTTGCTATCCTCTACCACGTGACACCCCTTGAACAGTCAACATGGTCAACTGCTGGCGACGTCATCTATTACTGATGACGGACCGGATCATACATGTATAATGAAAATAAAGGTAAACAAATAATATTGAAGAGTACATGATAATATATATATAAGTAATGAAGTTGCTCCTCACAGGGAGTTTAATACATATTCGGTCACTTTTTCAGAAAGCGTAAGCAAAATACAACAAAATGGAAGAACAGGCGATCTCCTAACAAAAGGGCGATCTCCCATCAGACAGGCGATCTCCTATCATACCGGCGATCTCCTATCAGAAAACAAAAAGGGGTGATCGCCTAACAGAACAGAGATAGGCGATCTCCTTCAGGCGACCACTCACCGAGGATCTCCACTTCCTGCAACATCATCTGCTCCCGTGTAAATTATACACGATCATCACAATTTTAAGAAAAGGCATCCACAAAACGAAAATGCAGGGGTAAGCTAGATATTTGAAAGAGAGTTTAGATATGAACTGAAAAATCAAGATAAAACCAATTTAAGACACCCACGTAAAACCATCAAGTAAATCACATATTTCACAATTTCCTCAAGAGTCTTTCTATTTCACAAACTACATCAAGTGTCTATCAATTCAGTGTTTCTCATTTCTCACGTCAGACTTCCACTGACTCATCACACAAGACACTTGACACTACTTCCGGAAGACACGTGCATTGACTAGACTCAGAGATCCGCACCTGTCATACTAAACTGCTGTAATGTTTCCACAGCTATGCGCATCAACACAATCTTGATCTCAAGTTCATCATTCTCACAGTATGACAGGGTTAATCCATATAACAGGCCGAGCTTGTTCTTTTTCACACGACTCACCCATTCATATGAACCTCCTTCGACTCTCAACGCCTGAATAACTTCATCTATATGAATTCATTATCTCAGGAGAGTCAGGATAATGTCATTATAGACATCACCGATCAATGCACATCCTACACGATCTTACACGGTATTTTCTTTCCTGAAAATACTATGCCTTGATCCCACATTCACAACATTCAACACATCATACCACACTTAAATGAATGATTTCAATCACAGCAAAACTCACTCCAAGGTTCATGTTTTCGAATATCACATTTACATCTCAAACAGTTTCAAAACAACACCAAAACAGGGGAGTTCGCAAAAACAACGCCAAAACCGGCGATCTCGTTCAAAAACAGGGGATTATGCAATAACAGTTGAAAAACCGGCGACCACGTCGCCCCATCACCAAAACAGAGCATCGTGACAATAGGATTTCAAAAACCGGCAACCACGTCGCCCAAGCACATAGAACGGAGCATCACGAAAACAAAATATGAAACCGGCGACCACGTCGCCCTCACCTCAGAAACAGCTAATCTACGGCTTTCATTGAAAATAAAGCTAGCTTCCCTTACCTGGACTAGCGTGAAACTCTCTCTTCAAGTTCTAATCCACCGAACTCACGGATGCCCGAACTCAGCCTAAGCGTTCTGATCGGTAGACTTGCAGAGAACTCCTCAGGTGCTCTAATGGCAGTCGTCGTTTCTCGTCGTACTGGTGCTTGAAGGTACCAGAATCGCAGCACGAAAGAGAGAAATGGAGGAGAAAGGAGGTAGCTCACTCTTTCGTTCTTGAACCACTGCAACGTTTCTTTTTCTTAGAAGTGGGTTTTTGAATCTTAAACCCACTTGCCCACAAAAGCCGCTGCCACCACCCACTCTGCAGGGAAGTTTGCGTGTACGCTTCCCTGAACAGTACAACTACGCGTGCCTCTGCGCAGGCTGACACTCTGAGGTCACTATTCTGAACCACCCCTTTTGTCTACGTGGCGCGCGTGCAGGACGTTTCATGCTGGGAGTCTGGGTCCCACTTTATCTGTGTGAAACTCGACATCGCGCGATAACCTTTCACCGATGATCACTGGCGCGAAGACTCTCCAGCGATGTCCTCTCGCGCGAAGACTCTCCACCGATGACCTTCCGCGCGAAGGCTATCCACCGATGACTCATCCTGGAGGACGACCGATGTCTCTCTCTGGAAGACGACCGATGTCTCTCTTCGGCGATGCCCGCATGCCTCGCGCCCTGATGACGTCTGCATCCCTCGCGCCCTGGCGATGACCGTATGCCTCGCGCCCCGGCGATGCCCGCATGCCTCGCGCCCCGGCGATGCCCGCATGCCTCTCGTGCCCCGGCGATGTCCGCATGCCTCTCGCGCCCTGGCGATGTCCGCATGCCTCTCGCGCCCAGGCGATGCCCGCATGCCTCTCGCGCCCAGGCGATGTCCGCATGCCTCTCGCGCCCAGGCGATGCTCGCATGCCTCGCGCCCTGGTGATAATGTGTAGTAGGTGACCGGCAATCATGTGCCAGGCGATCTCATAGTCTTCTAAACTACACTTTCCTTCCATTTTCATTTTAAGTACAACCATACTTCGAATCCATTTAAATTATATCCTTTTATTCCAGTAATATTTTCCAGGTCCTTACAGCGTCTCCATACCAGATAGAGAACAAGCTATCCCCTAAGTGGACTGGTCCTTTCAGAGTGACAGAGGCCCTAGGGAATGGAGCATATAGGCTTGAGACTTTAGAAGGAGGTCCGATTCCTCGAACATGGAATGCGACCCACTTGAAGTATTATTTCAGTTAAAAGCCATGTAACCTTGTACACTACACAATATAGGGGACACTCTTTTTTCCCTTCTAAGGGTTTTTAATGAGGTCACCCAATAAAATTCAGTTAAAGACATATGTTTTTTTTAATGTGTTTGTACAGTCTGGTCAGAACCTGTCACTTGGAGTTAGAGGTCTCGTAAGTGGAGAGGTAGATTCGCAGAGAACACCTCCACTTCGAGTGAGAACTTCCAATGTGAAAGAAGGGTTCGCCCAGAGAAATCCTCCTCGCCTGTGAGCGATGTGAGGTCAGATTGAACCTGTCACTTGGGGTTAGAGGTCTCGTAAGCGGGAAGGTAGGTTCGTCGAGAACACCTCCCCTTCGAGTGAGAACACCCAACGTGAACAACAAGGTTCAACAGTTAAGAAAGTCCTCACCTCGACTTTGTACAGCGAGGCTGAGGCGAGATAAGAAAGACCTCACCCTCAACTTTGTACAGCGAGGCTGAGGCGAGAGCAGAAAGACCTCACCTTGACTTTGTACAGCAAGGCTGAGGCGAGAGGAGAAAGACCTCACCTCGACTTCTTACAGCGAGGCTGAGGCGCGATGACTGATCGGTGGTGCACCAACATGCTAGTCGGTGGTCGGTGGTAGAAGCAAGTTCTGCTGCGAGAAGCCAAAGCATTTAGGCCCTTCAAGTCAGTCGTCCAGCATGAAGTTATGCATTAAAGTTGTTAAAGACAATGTTGAGTCACATGCAGAGAGTTAAAAATGGAAAGGGACATGCAGTTGGAGCAAAGATTTCATTCATATTGAAGTCAATGCAGTGACAAAGAGATGAACCAGGTGCATTCTACCAGACACAAAAGCACGACAAAAAAATGAATAATAAATCGAATCTTATATTACAAATGAGGGCGATTACAAGATGTTCAGCTAGATACAACTATTCAGAAGACCTATCTGGGCACTATTTGCCCGTCGACCACCTGCATAATTGCAGAGTATGGTGAGAGGTCCATCTCAGGATGCACGCAGGCAACCTGAGCAAGGGCATCACCAAAGCCTTCCCCATAGGCGTCGGCGGCGTCATCAATAAGCTCAGCCTCGGTCTTCCTCAGCTGTAACATCCCGCCAAATACATTTCGCATTTTTTTTTTATATGAAATAACGGTAAAACAAATATATTGAAATAAACATAATTGTACATATATATAAATGAGTTTCTCCTCGCAGGGAGTTTGATACAAAACGGTCCTTTTCCAAAACTTAAACATAAAAACTGCAAATAATACAAACAGCCGATCTGCTAACAGAAACGGCGATCTCCCATCAGACAGGCGATCTCCTATCATACCGGCGATCTCCTATCAGACAGGCGATCCCCTATCATACCGGCGATCTCCTACCAGAAAACAAAAAATGGGTGATCGTCTAACAGATCAGAGATAGGCGATCTCCTTCCGGCGATCACTCACAGGGGAATTCCACTTCCTGCAACCTCATCTGCTCCCGTGTAAAGATACACGATCATCACAGTTTTAAGAAAGACATCCACAGAAACAAAATGCAGGGTAAGCTATATATTTAGGAAAACTTTGAATCAAGAGCATACGTAATAACTTCACAACATCCATGAACCGTATCAATATCAGCCATCACATTTCCATATTCCACAAGACTATCAGGAAATCCCATATTTCACAAATCAATCCGAGAGTATTTCAATTCACATCAGCAATCAAGTGTCTATTAATTCAATTTCACATTTCTCACGTCAGACTTTCCACTGACTCATCACACCAGACACTTGACCACTATTTCCGGAGACTCGTGCGTTGATTAGACCCAGAGATTCGCACCTGTCATACCAAAGGGCTGGAAAGTTCCCACAGCCATGCGCATCACACCATCTCAATATTCTCATTATCACGGTATGACAAGGTTAATCCATACAACAGGCCGAACTCGTTCTGTTTCACACGAGACACCCATACGTATGAACCTCCATCGACTCTCCACAACTGAGTAACTTCCTCTATGTGATTTCATTACCTCAGTAGAGTCAGGATGTCTCATTATAGGATCACCGATCAATACACCTATTACACGACCTTACACGGTATTTCCTTTCCTGAAAATACTATGCCTCGATCCACAATCACAACATTCAACACATCACATAACACTTCAATGAACGATTTCAATCACAGCGAAACTCATACCAAGGTTCAGATTTTCGAAAACCACATTTAAAATCTCAAACACTTTTGAAACAGCATAAAACGGGGGATATTTCAATAACAGATGAAAAACCGGCGATCACCTCCAGAAACCGGCGATCACGAACAAAACTGGGTTTTTAAACAAGAACATTTTTAAAACCGGCGACCACGTCGCCCCCAACATCCAAACAGAACTGTTATCGTAAACATCTCACATTTCAACATCAAACACCGTGAAAGCGAAGTAAAACCGGCGACCACGTCGCCCTATCATCACAAACATCAAATATCCAGTTATCGTTGGAAAAAGACTAGCTTCCCTTACCTGGATCAGCGTGAAATCTCACTTCAAGCTCTAAACCGCCGAACGTACAGGATGCCCGAACTCTGCCTAAGCGTTCAAATCGGTAAACCTTGTAGAGAACCTTCCCAAAAGCTCTATGGCAGTCGTCGCTCGTCTTGCTTTAGCTTGAAGGTGCCTGGGAAATACTGAGTCGCAGTGCAAGGGAGAGAAAAGAGAAAGATGAAGGTGGACTCACTCTGTCACCTTTTATCTCCCACTGCGTTTCTAGACTCACTAAGAGGAGCCTTTTGAGGCTAAGGACGTAGGCCTGCTGTGTAGCCGCCCTAGCCTACTCTCTGAGATACCTAGCATGTGAGTTTTCCTTTACTCAAGCACAAACCTGACAGTAAGGTTGCGTGGTTGACTTTGCGCACACAAACACTGTGCACTACCGTACCAACTCTCTGGAGCCACTGACTACGTGTCGCGCATGCAAGACGTTCATGCTGGGCCCTGGGCCCCACTTCATCTGCATGAAACACGACATCGCGCGATAACCTTTCGCCGATGACCACTCGCGCAAAGACAATCCACCGATGACCCATCCTGGAGGACGACCGATGTCTCTCTCTGGAAGACGACCGATGTCTCTCTCTGGAAGACGACCGATATCTCCTCCTTCTGGAGACCGACCGAGGTCTCTTCCTCCTGGAGACCGACCGAGGTCTCCTCTTGGCGACACCCGCATGACTCTCGCGCCCGGGCGAAGCCCACATGCATCTCGCGCCCTGACGATGCTCGCATGCCTCTCGCGCCCTGGCGATGCTCGCATGTCTCGCGCCCTGGCGATGTCCGCACGCCTCTCGCGCCCTGGCGATGCTCGCATGCCTCTCGCGCCCTGGCGATGCTCGCATGTCTCGCGCCCTGGCGATGTCTGCATGCCTCTCGCGCCCTGGCGATGCTCGCATGTCTCTCGCGCCCTGGCGATCATGTTCCATGCGATCTCATGGCTTTCTAACTACACTTTCCTTCATTTTTATCTTAAATAAAAACATACTTAGAATTCACTTAAAATATATCACTTTTATTCCAATAAGATTTTCCAGGTCCTTACAATCTCCCTAACAACAAAAATTTTCGTCCTCGAAAATTGAATTACAAAGAAAAGAGATGTGGATAGTCGTTTCTCATGTCCTCTTCCAACTCCCAAGTCGAATCACCGGATCTCTCATCCCACACCACCTTAACCATATGGATGGTCTTATTCCTGAGCTGTTTGCTTTGGTGATCGTCTATCCTGACTGGTCTTGCTTCAAAAGACAAGTCGTCCCTGATCTGCACGTCGTCCACCTCCAACACGTGACAAGGGTCGGCGAGATATTTCCTTAACTGTGATACGTGAAAGACATTATGCAGATTTGCTAAATGTGGAGGTAGGGCGATCTCATAGGCTACCGGACCAATTTTCCTCAAGATCTGGTAAGGTCCAACAAACTTAGGAGACAGCTTCTTTGGTCTGATAGCTCGTCCTACGCCCTTGGTTGGGGTCACCCTCAAAAACACATGGTCTCCAGCAGCAAACTCCAAAGGTCTTCTCCTCTGATCTGCATAGGACTTCTGCCGGCTTTGGGAAGCTCTCATCCTGCCTTGTATCTGTTTCACCTTCTCGGTCGTCTGCTGAATCAACTCTGGCCCAACCAAGATTGCATCGCCCTCCTGATACCAACATAAGGGAGTCCTGCATTTCCTCCCGTACAGGGCTTCATAAGGTGCCATCCCAATGCTGGCGTGGTGACTGTTATTATACGTAAACTCCACCAGTGGTAACACCTCATCCCAACTTCCCAAATGATCCAAGACACACGTCCTTAGCAGATCTTCCAAAGACTGGATCGTTCTTTCCGACTGCCCATCTGTTTGAGGATGATAAGCCGAGCTCATCCTCAACTTGGTTCCTAAGCAATCTTGTAGAGTCCGCCAAAACCGCGAAGTGAACCTGGGATCCCTATCCGAAATGATGCTGGTAGGCACTCCATGCAACCTTACAATGTCCTTGATGTACAGTTGTGCCAACTTTTCCATGGGCATCTTCATATTCACTGGGAGGAAGTGGGCACTCTTTGTCAGCGATCTACTATGACCCAGATTGCCTCATGACCCTTCACCGATCTAGGCAGATGGGTGACAAAGTCCATGGCAATGCTGTCCCATTTCCACTCAGGGATATCCAGCTGCTGCAACAGCCCGCCAGGTCTTTGATGCTCTACCTTCGCCTTCTGACACGTTAAGCAGGTTGCAACATACTGGGCGATGTCTCTCTTCATGCCCGACCACCAAAATGACCCCTTCAAGTCATGGTACATCTTGTTCATACCTGGGTGAAGGTTAAGGCGACTCTTATGACCTTCTTCTAGGATCATCTTCTTCAACTCTTCATTTGCAGGTATGCAAATTCTGCCATTAAATCTCAAGATCCCATCATCGCCCATTACAAAGTCCCTAGTCTGGTCGGTCCCTAGCGACTCCACAGTCTGCTTCAGACTTGGGTCCTCCAACTGCTTATCCTTGATCTCTCCAATGAAGTCATTAGTTATAGTTAACTTACTACAACTAATGTGATTTACATGAAGTTCTACCCCAAGGTTTAAGTCTCTGAACTGCTCGATCAGTTTCTGCTCTTTCATCATCATGGTGGCGACTTGTATTGATTTTCTACTCAAAGCATCTGCCACTACATTGGCCTTCCCTGGGTGATACATGAGTTGAAAATCGTAGTCCTTTAGGAACTCCATCCACCTTCTTTGCCTCATGTTCAGTTCCTTCTGATCGAACAGGTATTTCAGGCTCTTATGGTCGCTGAACACCTGGAACCGAGCTCCATATAAGTAGTGCCTCCAGATCTTTAGGGCGAAGACCACTGCCGCCAATTCCAAATCATGTGTAGGGTAGTTCCTCTCATGGACCTTGAGTTGCCTTGAAGCATAGGCGACCGCCCTCTTCTCTTGCATTAAAACGCATCCCAGACCCTGATGTGAGGCATCACAGTAGACGTCAAAAGGTCTTCCGACCTCTGGAATCACCAGCACTGGAGCACTCGTCAACCTTTTCTTTAGTTCCCTGAAGCTGAGCTCACATCGGTCGGTCCAAGCAAAAGGTTGGTCCTTACGGGTCAGCTGTGTTAACGGGGCCACCACCTTGGAAAAGTCCTCAATAAATCTTCGATAGTAACCTGCCAGACCCACAAAGCTCCTTATCTCAGTGACTGTCTTGGGACGTTCCCACTGCAGCACTGCCTCTACTTTGGCTGGGTCTACCAAGATCCCCTGGGCAGATATCACATGTCCTAAGAAGTTGACTTCCCTCAGCCAGAACTCACACTTAGAGAACTTGGCATAGAGTTGCTTCTCCCTCAGAACCTCCAACACCGACCTCAGATGTCCTTCATGTTCTTCCTCGGTCTTTGAATAGACAAGTATGTCGTCTATGAAGACTACCACAAACTTATCCAAGAAAGGGCGGAAAATCCTATTCATATAATCCATGAACAGAGCTGGGGCATTGGTCACTCCAAACGGCATCACCATGTACTCATAGTGCCCATACCGGGACCTAAAGGCTGTTTTCTGGACATCGTCGGCCTTTACCAAAATTTGATGGTACCCCGATCTCAGATCAATCTTTGAGAACACCGAGGCCCCGTTTACTCGATCCATTAAATCATCAATTCTGGGTAGAGGGTACTTGTTCTTGATGGTCAGCTTGTTTAACTGCCTGTAGTCTATGCACAGCCGAGACCCTCCATCCTTTTTCTTCACCAGAAGTACTGGAGCTCCCCATGGAGATACACTGGGCCTGATAAACTGTTTCTCCAACAGCTCTTCCACTTGCTTCTTTAACTCCACCAACTCGGCTGGGGCCATCCTGTAAGGCGCCATTGACACTGGTCCAGCTCCAGGGACCAAATCAATGGAGAATTCCACTTCTCTCATAGGAGGTAACCCAGGTACCTCTTCTGGGAACACATCCGTGAAGTCTTTCACTACAGGTATCCTGCTCACGTCCCCTTCGTTCTTCACTTCCAACCGAGCTAGCATCACGAAGCACCTCGCCCCTTCTTCCATCTCCAACCGCCCATGCCGAGTAGATACCACATCCTGCTCTTGGAGATCGGGCAACACCACTTTCTGCCTACCACAATCTATGAGAACGTGATTGGCAGAAAGCCAATCCATTCCCAGGATAACATCTAGGTCCTGAAGAGGTAAGCAGATCAAGTTCACTTTGAATCTACGTCCCTCTACTATTACTGGACATTTAGGGCAAACCGTAGAGGTCATAACCTGTCCTGATGCAGGTGTGGAGACCAACAGTTCAAAAGGCAGCTCCTTCACTAGGAGGCCCAACTCGGCTATACACCGACTTGACACAAAAGAGTGTGTCGCTCCAGAATCAAACAACGCTTCTACACTTCTACCAGATATAAAACAGACACCTTGCACGAGGTTACCTGATTTAGACGCCTCTGCTCCAGACATGGCAAACACCCTCCCTGCTGCCTGGGGTCTGCTGCCTTCATTTCTCAACTGCTGAGAACTACCAGGTTGAGTCGCCCCATTCCGGTTAGGGCATTCTCTAGCAACGTGCCCTGTCCTTTGGCATACAAAACACCTCCTCTCCGAATTCTTCTTGGGGCACACGTTGGGCATGTGTGGTCCACCACAGAGGGAACATTTTGGTTTCCAGGGTTGCTGCTGTTGAAACTGGGGTGACCCTGTTCCCGCCCGATGTAGTGGAGGTCTCGCATATGGCCTGCCTTGTGAATGCTGCACCTTAGCCCGCCCACTGGAAGAACCCCCTGGGTGCGACCTGATCACCCGGGGATCACCCTTTTCCAGGGTCTCCACCATCTTCGCCTTTTCTACCAAGGCGTGAAATTCCCTGATGCACATCGGGGCTATCGTCCTCTTCAATCCGTGCTTCAGCCCTTCCTCAAACTTCCTGCACCTCCAAGCTTCGGAGGTCGCCTGAGTGTAGAATCGGGCGAGGTACTCAAACCTAGCAGCATAGGCGTTCACCGACATCACCCCCTGCTCCAACTTTAAGAACTCTGCTTCCCGCGCAAACTTTGCGCTGTCAGGGAAGTATTTCTCCAAGAATCTCACCCTAAAGCTCTCCCAGTCTAACACCTCCTCTCTGGCCTCCATCATTTGCTGAGCTCCCATCCACCAAAATTCGGCTTCACCCGATAGCAGATAGGTGGCGAACAACAACTTATTCTCTTCAGGGCAGGAGGTCGCCCTAAAGATTTTCTCCATTTCCCTGACCCACTGATCTGCTTGATCAGGGGTAGCATTCCCACAGAACTTGGGTGGGTTGTGCCTCATGAACTCGGCCAGTCCCATCCGTTCCTGAGGCTGACCGACGGGCGAATTCGTATCAGTCGACCGAGTAGCTTCCCAGTGGTGCATGGTATCTTGATGGTTCTGAGCCATCGCCGCATTCTGTTGCTGGATGGCACTTGCCATCATCTCAATGGCCCTGGCGATCTGGCCCATTTCAGAAGAAGGTTGGGGAGAGGTAGGAGGTCTACGAGTCATCTTCTTCGTTCTCAGATTCCGAAACCACTAGCTTCTATATTCCCTACAACTACAAGAATGAAATCGATAAGGAAATCAATTCATTCAAGGGGGATAACATCTCGACCTCACAAGGTCAGCTTCTCAAATTCCTTAGGAATTTCAGTCCATCTACAGAACCATAAAGCTTATAACCTCAAGCAAAACACCAGAACAGCTACTGGCGTGCAACCATCAATCCACACAGCCACTCAAAATCAATTACGAGAACACTCAATAACATGAAATAGATCACACCAGAAGTCAAAGTATGCTAAACATTCAACCTCTGAAATTTAGATTGAGAATCACCCCGATCCGGTCATGAGTGTGCACCCTCACCACCTTATCAAGACCCTCTCATTCTAAATACTAAGATCTTCAGTTAGGCATACATTCACTACAGCACACACAAAAAGTTCAATACAAAAACGTTTGAAAACCTTTCACAATAGTTGTCACTTAAAACTCAAATAAGTTTTCATGAGCAGAAGAAAACACAATGGATCCACAGCCCTCAGGTCATCCAAAGGACGAACTGCTCTGATACCATTAATGTAACATCCCGCCAAATACATTTCGCATTTTTTTTTTTATATGAAATAACGGTAAAACAAATATATTGAAATAAACATAATTGTACATATATATAAATGAGTTTCTCCTCGCAGGGAGTTTGATACAAAACGGTCCTTTTCCAAAACTTAAACATAAAAACTGCAAATAATACAAACAGCCGATCTGCTAACAGAAACGGCGATCTCCCATCAGACAGGCGATCTCCTATCATACCGGCGATCTCCTATCAGACAGGCGATCCCCTATCATACCGGCGATCTCCTACCAGAAAACAAAAAATGGGTGATCGTCTAACAGATCAGAGATAGGCGATCTCCTTCCGGCGATCACTCACAGGGGAATTCCACTTCCTGCAACCTCATCTGCTCCCGTGTAAAGATACACGATCATCACAGTTTTAAGAAAGACATCCACAGAAACAAAATGCAGGGTAAGCTATATATTTAGGAAAACTTTGAATCAAGAGCATACGTAATAACTTCACAACATCCATGAACCGTATCAATATCAGCCATCACATTTCCATATTCCACAAGACTATCAGGAAATCCCATATTTCACAAATCAATCCGAGAGTATTTCAATTCACATCAGCAATCAAGTGTCTATTAATTCAATTTCACATTTCTCACGTCAGACTTTCCACTGACTCATCACACCAGACACTTGACCACTATTTCCGGAGACTCGTGCGTTGATTAGACCCAGAGATTCGCACCTGTCATACCAAAGGGCTGGAAAGTTCCCACAGCCATGCGCATCACACCATCTCAATATTCTCATTATCACGGTATGACAAGGTTAATCCATACAACAGGCCGAACTCGTTCTGTTTCACACGAGACACCCATACGTATGAACCTCCATCGACTCTCCACAACTGAGTAACTTCCTCTATGTGATTTCATTACCTCAGTAGAGTCAGGATGTCTCATTATAGGATCACCGATCAATACACCTATTACACGACCTTACACGGTATTTCCTTTCCTGAAAATACTATGCCTCGATCCACAATCACAACATTCAACACATCACATAACACTTCAATGAACGATTTCAATCACAGCGAAACTCATACCAAGGTTCAGATTTTCGAAAACCACATTTAAAATCTCAAACACTTTTGAAACAGCATAAAACGGGGGATATTTCAATAACAGATGAAAAACCGGCGATCACCTCCAGAAACCGGCGATCACGAACAAAACTGGGTTTTTAAACAAGAACATTTTTAAAACCGGCGACCACGTCGCCCCCAACATCCAAACAGAACTGTTATCGTAAACATCTCACATTTCAACATCAAACACCGTGAAAGCGAAGTAAAACCGGCGACCACGTCGCCCTATCATCACAAACATCAAATATCCAGTTATCGTTGGAAAAAGACTAGCTTCCCTTACCTGGATCAGCGTGAAATCTCACTTCAAGCTCTAAACCGCCGAACGTACAGGATGCCCGAACTCTGCCTAAGCGTTCAAATCGGTAAACCTTGTAGAGAACCTTCCCAAAAGCTCTATGGCAGTCGTCGCTCGTCTTGCTTTAGCTTGAAGGTGCCTGGGAAATACTGAGTCGCAGTGCAAGGGAGAGAAAAGAGAAAGATGAAGGTGGACTCACTCTGTCACCTTTTATCTCCCACTGCGTTTCTAGACTCACTAAGAGGAGCCTTTTGAGGCTAAGGACGTAGGCCTGCTGTGTAGCCGCCCTAGCCTACTCTCTGAGATACCTAGCATGTGAGTTTTCCTTTACTCAAGCACAAACCTGACAGTAAGGTTGCGTGGTTGACTTTGCGCACACAAACACTGTGCACTACCGTACCAACTCTCTGGAGCCACTGACTACGTGTCGCGCATGCAAGACGTTCATGCTGGGCCCTGGGCCCCACTTCATCTGCATGAAACACGACATCGCGCGATAACCTTTCGCCGATGACCACTCGCGCAAAGACAATCCACCGATGACCCATCCTGGAGGACGACCGATGTCTCTCTCTGGAAGACGACCGATGTCTCTCTCTGGAAGACGACCGATATCTCCTCCTCCTGGAGACCGACCGAGGTCTCTTCCTCCTGGAGACCGACCGAGGTCTCTTCCTCCTGGAGACCGACCGAGGTCTCCTCTTGGCGACACCCGCATGACTCTCGCGCCCGGGCGAAGCCCACATGCATCTCGCACCCTGACGATGCTCGCATGCCTCTCGCGCCCTGGCGATGCTCGCATGTCTCGCGCCCTGGCGATGTCCGCACGCCTCTCGCGCCCTGGCGATGCTCGCATGCCTCTCGCGCCCTGGCGATGCTCGCATGTCTCGCGCCCTGGCGATGTCCGCATGCCTCTCGCGCCCTGGCGATGCTCGCATGTCTCTCGCGCCCTGGCGATCATGTTCCATGCGATCTCATGGCTTTCTAACTACACTTTCCTTCATTTTTATCTTAAATAAAAACATACTTAGAATTCACTTAAAATATATCACTTTTATTCCAATAAGATTTTCCAGGTCCTTACATCAGCAGTTCAATCTGTTGGGCAAGTTCCTCCTCAACCTTGCCCAACTGAACTTCTCGATCAGTCGCCCTCTCCTCCAGCTTAATCATTTTAGCTTGAGCCCCCTCTGCTTGCTCTTCCAGTTCGATGATCTTGTTGCGGAGGGGGAGTATCTTAGCTTCAAGCTGGAGGGCCTCCTGCCCCTTGGAGAAAAGAAGCTTCTTGGTCTCCTTCTCAGACTGGCGGAGACTACCCAATTCTTGATTGAGGGCAGTCTCGCGCTGGGTCGCTTGACGGAGTTAGAGATCCTTTTGCTCCAGCTCTTTCTTCAGTTGGGCGGTCTCCTCAAGCAACTCCGCCTCAGCGTTGCCCTTGACTAGCAAGAAGTTGGAAGCGGCCAAGAACTCCCCGAGGCCATGGCTGAGAAGGTTCTCAAGGGAGTTTCTGTCCATGGCTTCCAAGACAGCTCTGCCAGGCATGTGAGCAAGCGACCTTTGGAGCAAAGAAGGCAGTTCTGGGGCAGAAGGCATCTGATCGGAGGAAGGAGCACTCTCCCCACCCCCCTCGATCGTTAAAATTGGCTCAGGAGGAGAGGAGGCGCTAGGAGGGTGCTCCCTCAAGGATGAAGGGTGCCCTTCTGTGGCTGAAGAGACCTCCGTGGCTGTCCCCACCCTTTTCCTTTTGAAGACAAGGCCGAAGCAGGTGTCCTCATCATCAGAAACCTCCACAGGGGCTGCCCTCTTGGACTTGTCCGCAATGCGTTCCAAGGCAGCACCCGCGGATGATGAAGGACCTGCAGGGGCCAAACCGCCAGCATTGCGGCGACTCAGCACATCTGCCAGCCTTTTCTTCTTATCAGCGCTGAGTACCATGCCTGCAGTGAACAATACGAAAGTATGAGAAAGACAAGGCATTAAGCATGCGAACAGGTAGATGCAAGATGAAGTGGGTGTACCAATGTACACGCTGAGAGTCTCAGCGTCATACTCATGCCTGATCAGCTGGGTGGAGTCAAACACCACGCCCCAGCTGGAAATGGTCTGGCAGAGTTCTCGATCGGGAGCAGTCAACTCCTCGAGTTTGCGTGGTTTCTTGAACTTCAACTCCCCTACCCAGTATAAGGGAAACCCGTCGAGCATGGTGGGATCGTAGGAGCTGCAGCAGACTCAGAAGAACCTTCCCTTGAAGTTCTTGTATGACTACGAGAAGAGAGTTAGGAGCACTCTCCCTGCCACCCCATTTAGGCTCACCCAAAGCCTCTTGCCGGGGCTCTTCGCCTCAAAAAAGTAAAGGAAGACGTCGACAGAGGGGGTGAAACCTAGATTATTGCAGAGGATGGAGAACGCCCTGATAAAGGCCCAACTGTTGGGGTGCAGTTGAGCAGGCCAATGTAGTTAAAATCGCGAGTAAAATCGCAAAATCGTACGATGCAGCGAGTTTGGAGGCCAAACCGAGGTGACTCGGACGGCGGATTGGCGCCAGAGCGGATCGTACCGCGTCGCCGCGCAGCTCGGTGGATCGCTGCATCGGAGGCTGTCGTCGAGCTGCCTCGTACCCTAACGCGGCATGTTGTTTGCCCTAAATTTTTTTAACCTAGCGTGGCCCAGTGCGGCCCAAATCATATTTCTGAGTGAGTGAAGCGGGAAAGAGTAGAGTGGAGAGTGAAAGTTAGTGAAAAAAGAGTCACAATCAGAAACCCTAAAGAGAGAACAAGCATCGCACAGCAGAACTCCACCGGCCCCGCTGTCGTGCTTGCATTCTCCGCTGTTTGCCATCACCGCCGCTCGCGAACGTCATTGCCGCCGCATGGAAGTGAAGAGCTGCAGTAGCTGCTGCCCAAAATAAACCCTAAAACCTCCTAATTGAAACATTTGGGCTTGGCCCAGTTTTAATATCCAATCTATTGCAACCCTAATTCAAATTAAGTCATTTATTTTGTATAGGAAGAGCAACTGAGCAACAGTATTAATTTAAAATCCTAAATTTATTTGGATCTTAACCCATTTAAAATATTATAAGTTCTCAATAAATTTAGTTTAAATTAGATTTCTATTCTTTTCTTTAATTTATCTATAAATAAATATATATTTATAATACTATAAATATATATTATAATATTATTAGTAACTCTTACGAGTCGAGTTACGATTCTCGAGTTACGATCTTTTATCTCCTCTCTGATACTCTTACGAGTTACGAGTTTGACTACATTGGAGCAGGCGCCACGTTTAACTCCGTGAGCAAAGCCCTCTCGAACCCGGTGAAAGGAAGGCGGACTTTGACTCTTTTGAAGATGGTGGCGTAGAAGAAGAAGAATGGCTCCCCATCGTTGCAGCGATCGTCGGCGCACACGGGTTCGTTCGCTGTACTGGGGCGTACAGAGACGTACGCGTCAATTTCCCTGCCGAAGACGCGTCCTTTAATCTCATTCTCATCATCCCTATGCTTGCGAAGATCCTCGCAGGATGTGAGTTTAGAGGTCTCGGCAAGGAGATCCTCAGAAGCCCATGGGTAGAGGGCCCTGTAATCGACCGCAACGGTTGGAGGAGGGTTGGAGGTAATTTTGGTTCTGGCCATCTCGAATCTAAACAAATGAGAGGCAGAAAAAAAAGAGAGGCTCAGAAGAAAACAATGGTGGACGAAGACTCGAAGGTAGAACGAACCCAGAAGGAAGAACAAAACCCTAGAATGCATAAACCACACACAGGCCCAGAACAGAAGCATGCGATATGAAGGACATAGATTATGTCACGAATGTGAAGAAGACGTAAAAATCATACCTTTGGTTGAGCGAGGGCGGAGAAGTTCGGAAAGCTTCGTGAAGAGAGGAAGGCGTGCGCTGGAAGATAGAGTTTACAGAAGTTGAGAATGCAAAGTGATGAAACAGTGAAGTGGCGCGGGGTTTTGAAGAGGTTTAACGTAGCCCTAGGGAGTGCAAACGTTATGAATTTCAAACCGTTGATGCAGCCACGTGTTAGCGGATGAAAGGGGGTTGGTGAAGTGTCTTTTCAGCGCACTGTTCATGTACTTATGCGCAGAACCACGTAGGTCGCCCAAGTCAATGACTTAGTCTCTACGCTGGAACAAGTTGACAGCTCGAGACTAGGGGGGCTTGTGTACCGATCAGTCCTCGTCCATCACTTAGTCTCTTCGCTGAAACAAGTTAACAGCTTGAGACTGGGGGGCTTGTGTACTTGCCAGTCCTCGGACGTCAGCTGGGTCCCACAGCATGGGCCAAAGCTACGTGGAGTGGACCCCGTAGGGGGTATTGAACAGGAAAGAGGGGTGATTAGTCATCAGCCTATAAAGAAGGGTGATTAGTCATCAGCCTATAAAGAAGGGTGATTAGTCATCAGCCTATAAAGAAGGGTGATTAGTCATCAGCCTATAAAGAAGGGTGATGAGTCATCAGCCTACAAAAGAGGGGTGATTAGTCATCAGCCTATAAAGAAGGGTGATTAGTCATCAGCCTATAAAGAAGGGTGATGAGTCATCAGCCTACAAAAGAGGGGTGATTAGTCATCAGCCCACAGGGAAGGGTGATGAGTCATCACCCTACAGAGCCAGGTGAGTAGTTGTCAGCTCACCAGAATGGGCGGAGGTGTCATCGTCACTCAGCAGGTCGAGGAGTCCTCGGCCACAGGGTGTGGCGAGGTGACATCGGCCTTGGGTGATTTGAACAGCGTAAACAGAACAGCTAAGATTGGTTCCTAGAGTGGGCCAATCACCAGTTAAATACCCAGAGTTAGGGAGAGGCCTGGATCACGGAGTGCCTATGCGAGTAGCAGGGAGAGCACAGTTGGGTGTAGAGTCCTGAGGGGACGAGTACTCACCAGAGCTAGGGTTTTCCCAGTGAAGCTACATGCATGGCACGTGAACAGTAAAGGCACTCCCATAACAGGTGGCCCCAGAGCCTAGGTGCACAAGGAGGTACCCAGGTGGTCACCCTGTGAGAGTTTGCACTCCAGAGAAGGAAACCTTATACGCTAGATTACCCTAAGATTGGGTGATAGCGGCGCAAGGGTATTCCAGTAAACCCTAAATATGGCTAGTAGCGCAGTAAACCCTAAATATGGCTAGTAGCGCAGTAAACCCTAATTAGGGCTAACGGCGCAGTAAACCCTAATTAGGGCTAACGGCGCAGTAAACCCTAATTAGGGCTAACGGCGCAGTAAATCCTAGCCTATATAAGGGACAGTAAGATGCTTCACAAGTTACGCAGTTTTCTAGACCTAAACACACAGAGAGAAACTCAATACACTTGGTGTTCCTTGCCCTACACTGACTTGAGCGTCGGAGTGCAAACGGCCTCTAGGGCGCCCCTTTTCTCTTTTGCAGGTGCAGATTGCTTCTAAAGAACCAAGCACATATCAACTCGAGGAAGAAGGCGTGTGAGTGTCGTGAGTCAACCGGCAGACGAGTCAACCGGCAAGAACACATTTTTAAGTTGAATAGTAACGGTAATGTTGACAATTTAGGGTTAGAAAGTTAGGAGAAGTTACATATTATTAAATATGTGCGTAACAGGGGCACACTTGTGTATTATTTTTCTAGTAATTTGGACAGAAAATTCTTCTTTGTCTGTAGAAGTCTATGACTTTAGGACAGCAAATTCTAGCGTACTTTTGTGTATTCTGTGTGATTTAATATTACTCTTCTCGAATATATCAATTGGTGTTTTATCATTTTTGGTCCAACCTGCCAGTTCAGAGAAAGAGATAATGCATTTGATAGGGAGCTTGTATGAATTGAAAGAGAAATTTGAAGGGAATGGAAGCCAGGACTGAGGCTTCGGTCTGTGTGGCCAAGAAATTGCCAAATTGACTAGATCTAGAGATTTTAGTAGATTACAGAAGAGAAGGGATCAAATTCAATCAAACATGTCATGGATGAGAACCGTAGTCTGTAAGGTAGTTAAGAATGTGGAATTGCCATCTTTCAACAGAGAGGACATTATTGGGTGGCCATTAGGGCATATTGAAGTTCAGGATATTAGTGAAGATTAAATTAGCAAAATTAAGTATGGAATGAAATGGTAGTGGAGAAAGATAGTCTGGAAGAACCAATTTCTACATTCAGCCTTGGGGACAAGGATGATTTTTTAATAGGTGTTAAATGATGGGAACTGAGTTCGGGGCATTTATGACAGTTATTGGCTGAAAGTAGCAGCAGTCGTATATTAAAATAGATGTAATAATAATTGTCATTAGCAATTACTAGCGAAAGCATAAGCCTAATGTGTTCGCATTTTTTAAAATTTAAAAAAGTAATCTGAGTTATTATTAGATATTGCAATTATAAAGTTATAAAAAAGCGAGTTCTTTAAATGATATTTTAATTTGTGTTCTCAGTTTGTTTGATGTAAGTGTACCTGTATGAGAAAAGGGGGCTCAGACATTAGTTGTTGCTGTGGGTACAATTGCTGACGTGCCGGTCTCCTCCTCCAATTGTCTTCTGAAGTTTGGAGGGGAGGGTACCTGCAAAAGACACTCCGATACTCAAGTGAGAGGGTATTCTAGGTGAAGTGTTTAGTGATTGGAGAAAACGTACCTTCTTTCTGGCTTGAGCACTGTATTTATAGGATTATCTTGTGGGCTTTAATCCTATGGGCCTAGGATTAGTTGCTGATAGAGTTGCATGATGTATCCCGTAATATCAAGAATCACGTTTGGATATATTTCCCGGATTCTTCGGAGTATGCGTTGACTGTTTCAACTCTAAGTGAGATGGCTTACTTATTAACATTTATGAGTGGAAGTCGGTGGGCCACGTAGAATGACATAGGCTCATCCGGTACCTACCAGTGCAGTAAGAGATATTGAAAAAAAAATGAATGAACAATGACAGGAAATTTAATAGTTATGTAGCTTATATACAGAGGGAAAAAATTGTATACGACTATTGTTATAGATTACAGATGTATTATTACAATATCTTGAACAGTAGCTGTTCTGTTGACTGTTTAGGGCAAAATGTTTTTAGAAGTTACATATTTTTAAATATGTAATAGGGGGAACTTGTGATTTCAGTTGTTGCAACTCATATTCTTTGTAGACTTGTAATTATTTTCCTAGTTTGAATTAGCTGCTATTATTAATATTTCATACATTCTCACGCACACCAAATATATGGTTTTAAATATCTTGGTGTTCCTTTACATTGCATCTTTTACTTCAGTTATATAACTATTCATGCTGACTTGTCCAGTGGATGGTAGATGAGAATGAACTCCACGTGATTCATTATACACTTGGTCCTCTTAAACCTTGGGACTGGTGGACATCTTGGCTTGTGAAACCTGTTGATGCCTGGCAGGTATTTGCGCTACTTATTATCCTATTTTATCAATATCTCAAAAATGTGTCTTCCAGTAATTGTTTCAAAAAATCATCTTGCTTAAGTAGTCATGTGACTAAGTTGAAGTTTGTGACAAAATTATTTTAAATAATTTACTTTTACCTTGTTTGTGCCACAGAATGTAAGGCAACAGCTGGAGGAATCCCTTCCAGGAACTAAAGGGGGCCAAAATCCTAAAGATTATTTTCTTGTAAACTTTCTTTTTCTGTTACCATTTTGTGCTGTGCTGTTCTTCTGCTATCGTTCAATTCTAAAGGTCAGCTATCGTGGATTGATTTTATTCTTTAACATTAGGAATCCATGTGCCTTATAATATTGTATTTTCCGCAGAAGCAGAGGTACTATGGTTCCTGTTGTAGAAACTCACTATGTGATCATGTCAGACAACTTTATTACAGGATCAAATCAGGGGGGGGACCAATTGTATATACTACTATTTCTACCTCAGCTATCAGTTCCATTCATCCGGTCATTTTTTTACTTCTATACCTCAATTATCATTTCTACCTCAACTAAGAATTTGAATCCTCTTATGTTAGGTGTCCTTGCATACTCATCAGATGACTGGGTAATGTAATGTCCTCACATTAGAGGATCGAAAATACTGTGGTTGGATATGCATGCTGCTTATGTATTTGAATTTTTAAAATATCATGTATTTTTTTTATAAGCAATACTAAGTACTAATTGTGGTGTTAAACAGCTCATAAATGGTGCTCAGAACAAGGTGCCTGCTTATTTGGGCATTATTTCTGTCTGTGTCTGTTTATTGGCTTCCCTGGTGTCTCTTGGATTAGCTTTCTTGATAGTACCTCGGCAAGTGGCTCCCTGGACTGGTTTTCTTTTGATGTACGAATGGATATTCACAATCTTCTTTATACTATTTGGGGGTTATCTCAATTTGATGTATCATTGGGGAAAGATTAGGACATCACATACACCTTCCTCGTTGACTCTTCCCGAATCTTCTGATGAGGATTCTGGAAAAGGTATGTTCTGCCGGAGTAGAGCATATTTGGGGGTCGTCTTTCATCTATGTCCTCAAGACTTTTTATTTTTATATTTATTTTTTTAGTCGTCATCCTTAATTTGATCTCATCTATATTAACAGGTCACCAGCGTCAGATGTCATCATGTGATGCTGCTACGTGGCTCTATGGTTTAGGGATGGCCCTCTTGGCCATTGCTGCTCCCTGTTTGCCTTTTATTTTTGGGATCACTGCATTGTTTTTACGGTAATTTTCCTTAATCATTAAATATGTACTGTGGCTATCATGCTTGATCTTGTTAGGCTTTCTATTTATTTTAAGTATAATTCCATTGTCCCTATTTGTCATTTTAAAATAGCACTTTGTTCTCGGTATGTTTTTGTGATAATTGACTATAGTCGAATATTGAATTTCAAATTCTAAAAAACTTTGGAAGAACACTGTTTTTTAGCTGGCCTCTTTTGAGTGGTAACTTGTAATCACGCTCATAGTGCATCTGATATGGTTTCAACTAGTGATTTTATCCTCCCTAAGATATGGAGGGTCGTTCATGAACTGTAAGATTATTTGACCATTATATTGGTCATTCTTTACTTATTTTTGGCTTGGATATGTAAAGTCCCTGTTCTACAACATCAAGCTAGAATGGCAGTTTGGAAACAATTACGTGTGTTTTTCTTGCTTTTTTAAGAGAGGGAGGAAGAAGTGAAGTAAATTTTTAACAGATGGTATGGGTTTCTGGACAAAGGAGCAACATAATGGGGATGGTCTAATTTTGGTGCTTTTTGTTGCTCTTTTGGCATATAGAATGCCACCAAAATAGTCTTCCCTTTTTATTATACATTCAGCTTGAGGTGAAGTTAACCATATTTCTGTCTTGTAAATTCCAAGTATTTTTTTTAATAGGGAAAAACAGCAATTTTCTCTTCGAATTTCCACTTACTTTTTTATTTATTTATATTTCTAACAGGTTAGGTTTGACGGTTGTCGGGGGCGTAATATTAGTAGCTTTCATGACATACTCTTCGGAACATCTTGCTATCAGATCATTTCTGAAAGGGTTTGAAGAGAGGGATGTTGCACGCAATGCAAGCTTCTGCTGTTGATTGAAATCTGAGGTGACGCAAACTGCGGTAGATGATATCTTTATTCAGCTCTATTTTATTAAAATATGGATCATTGATCTATGCAGGGCTGGGATACGTTGCCATACACCAACCCTCACATTTTATCCGAGCTTGGACTGGTCATGCAAAAATTACAACAAAGCCAGGCATTACGCGGAAGAAATTCTTAGGAAAAACTCTAAATTTAGTTTATGATAAAACCAAAAAACTTTTGAATCAACTGGTAGTGTGGTTCTTATTGTATTCATCGGGCTTGTCTTATATATTGAGAATTAGTGGTTATTATTGTATTCAACCAACCGGAAGCATTTTTTTGACAGCCACATTCTTCAGTCCTATAGTTGAACGCAATAATAATGGGTAGCGTAGTTGTTCCATTGACAAATGTAAAACTAATTTGGTCAACTTAGCAATATGTATTTTTCCTAGTTACCATAATTGCTTTGTTTCATTAGTCTTCTTTTAAAAGATGATGTCGCTCCTTCAAAATTACAAATTGAGTCGCAAATAAGATGAGCATTTTTTTAAAGAACCTGTTTGTGTATTTACTAGTGAAAATGACGATAAAAATGTGAGTAAACAAGTTGGCATCATATGCGATTAATGAAACTCATCTTTTTGTTCTTAAAACATTTGCATAATTGTCTACAAATGGTGCATTTTTGCTCATGTAGTTAATTCCATTTTTATTAAAGATTGTTAATGCTCATAATGTTTACTTTAATCACTAGATGTTTTTAAATATTCTGAACCGTATTTAAGATTTTTTTTGGTATCTTTCACATTCAGAGTAGTTTTGGCAGTACTTCAGCCTTAATTCCAACACACACTTGACCAGGTTAAATGAAAATAAAAGTGAATTATATCTTCACATATACACTAACTTTACATTTGTTTGAAAATCTGTGTATCATAAACATTATAAGAAAGACTTGTGATCCTGCCGCTTGACTCGAGCGCTAGAACTTCGCCTTCTTTGACCTCGTCTCCACCAGCTTCACGCCAAATGCCTCAGTGACCTTCGCCTGAAGCTCCTCCAAGAAACCTGAAAGAACAAGATGGCGCCTCTGCGGCCGTTGTAGCTCCGACGCTCAAGTCAGTGATTGGATCATTCAAGAAAACTCAGAGAAAAGCTCAAGACCGCGTATCAGTGAAACACCAAAAAGTGCATCCCCCTTCTTTCTGTTAAGGATTAGCTATATATACCTGAGTCTTTCTCTCTCCTGACGGTTACTCCTCTTGACACGTGGACATCATCTGGTCATTCACGTGTCACCATCTGGAGTACCTGCAGCTAAACGCTACCTTCACCTTGATCCTGCGACTAAGTTATCCACACAGGGAGTAGCTTAGTGCACAGGCTACTCTGGGCACAACCTTAACCTGGCGATCTGGTTAACACTGGGTATCACAGCTCACACAAGTCTTCTCAAACACTCGGCGATGTGCTCCTTTCGGCGACTTGCTGACAACCTGATCTCCTGATCTTCACACCTGGCGATCATGTGAACACCCGGCGATGTGAATATCTGCAGGCGATAGGCGACCACTTATATCTTCACACACATGGCGATAGGCGACCACTTATAACTTCACACACATGGCGATAGGCGATCACTTATATCTTCACACATATGGCGATAGGCGATCACTACTCTTTACACGCGGTGATAGGCGACTACCGATCTGTGCTTCTTTACTTCTCGCGCTTTGCTTCCAGGCGCTTTCTTAACACTGGGTGATCGCCTTAGCCACTGACAACCAATCACCATTCTGGGTGATCGCCTCTCCAACTGGCTTACTATCCTCTACCACGTGACACCCCTTGAACAGTCAACATGGTCAACTGCTGGCGACGTCATCCATTACTGATGACGGACCGGATCACAAGCCCCCCAGGCTCGAGTTGTGACTTGTCTCAACGAAGAGTCTTACAACTCGCCTGATAGCTATTGACCCGACCGGGCTGTCACCTCTTGGCCGACGACCGAGGTCTTGCCATTACGTAAACGTTCTTACTTCTGCCTCTTTCCCTTCGACGACCATCATCTGCTTGTAATGAATTATAAACCTTGTCTTTACAACTTGAATCACTCTTTCTCCTTCATAGCTCAACCTTCACCTTGTGTGGGTTGCTTGGTGACCGTACTAACTGATGTGGTGCTATCTCTACTTCTTGACTCATGCTGGTTTCCTTGGGCGATTAATCTTTGAAGCCCCCCCTCTCGACTGGCAAGCTCCAGAATACCTCTTGTTTATACTCTGGTGATGGGAGATTCCTCCTGAGTCGACCTTGGCTGATAAGCTAAGGAGAACCTCTTCAGTGGATGCCTCCCTGTTCTTGTTCGAAGCCAAAAATCCTGGAGATCACCTCTGGGTAAGCCTGAATGGGAATTGCTGTAACGTCCTTCTTCTTGGTGGCTTTCCCTTGCACTGGGTGGAGAAGGGAAATAAAAGCTCCAAGGATAGCTTCACGAGGGCAAGGAGTCCTGACAACGTGGGAGCACTGGACAGAGACCTCTACCCTTTCTTTTGCTCTCTTCACTCAGCCTTGTTACTTTGTACGTTTAACTGCATGCCAGGCGTTCTGCATCATCGCCGGGAATTCCTCTGATCTGGTACTCGCCGCCTTAATGTTGGGCGATGTTGCCTTCATTATTCAAAATAAGGCGTCCATGGTGGGATCACCTTTTGCAACCTTCTATTCACCTTTTCACCTGTCGTTCTTTTATATGAACCCTTCTCGCCTGCACCATGGCTTTCCTCTGTCACCTACACTTGCTCAAAGGCAAGAAGGATTTTTTATATCTCGCCTACACTTGCTCAAAGGCAAGGAGGACTTCTTATATCTCGCCTACACTTGCTCAAAGGCAAGGAGGATTTCTTATATCTCGCCTACACTTGCTCAAAGGCAAGGAGGACTTCTTATATCTCGCCTACACTTGCTCAAAGGCAAGGAGGATTTCTTATATCTCGCCTACACTTGCTCAAAGGCAAGGAGGACTTCTTATATCTCGCCTACACTTGCTCAAAGGCAAGGAGGACTTCTTATATCTCGCCTACACTTGCTCAAAGGCAAGGAGGACTTCCTCTTCTCTCTCCTGCACTTGCTCAAAGGCAAGGAGGTCTTCCTCTTCTCTCGCCTGATCGCCTGATGCCATCGACTACCGATGACCGATCAGAGGCGTTTGTTGCCTCAGGATGCGCGGGAGCCTTGAGGACTCGGAACTTCGCTGGATGCCTCCAATCGCCAAAGGACGATGAGGACTTTGGAAACTCTTCACTCGTGCCTCTGATCACCCAAGGGTGAGAGGACTTCCTCTGTTGCCTACACTTGCTCAAAGGCAAGGAGGTCTTCCTCTTCTCTCGCCTGCACTTGCTCAAAGGCAAGGAGGACTTCCTCTTCTCTCGCCTGCACTTGCTCAAAGGCAAGGAGGTCTTCTTCTGGTGTCTCCACTTGCTCAAAGGCAAGGAAGTCTTCCTCTGTTCTCGCCTGCACTTGCTCAAAGGCAAGGAGGTCTTCCTCTTCTCTCGCCTGCACTTGCTCAAAGGCAAGGAGGTCTTCCTCTTCTCTCGCCTGCACTTGCTCAAAGGCAAGGAGGTCTTCCTCTGGTGCCTACACTTGCTCAAAGGCAAGGAGGTCTTCCTCTGGTGCCTACACTTGCTCAAAGGCAAGGAGGTCTTCCTCTTTTCTCGCCTGCACTTGCTCAAAGGCAAGGAGGTCTTCCTCTTTTCTCGCCTGCACTTGCTCAAAGGCAAGGAGGACTTCCTCTGTTGCCTACACTTGCTCAAAGGCAAGGAGGACTTCCTCTTCTCTCGCCTGCACTTGCTCAAAGGCAAGGAGGTCTTCCTCTTCTCTCGCCTGCACTTGCTCAATGGCAAGGAGGACTTCCTCTGTTGCCTCCACTTGCTCAAAGGCAAGGAGGACTTCCTCTTCTCTCGCCTGCACTTGCTCAAAGGCAAGGAGGTCTTCCTCTTCTCTCGCCTGCACTTGCTCAAAGGCAAGGAGGTCTTCCTCTTCTCTCGCCTGCACTTGCTCAAAGGCAAGGAGGTCTTCCTCTTCTCTCGCCTGCACTTGCTCAAAGGCAAGGAGGACTTCCTCTTCTCTCGCCTGATCGCCTGATGCCATCGACTACCGATGACCGATCAGACCACACCTGTTGCCTCAAGAGGCGCGAGAGCCTTGAGGACTTTGAACTTCGCTGGATGCCTCCAATCGCCAAAGAACGATGAGGACTTTGAAAACTCTTCACTCGTGCCTCTGATCGCCTAAGGGCGAGAGGACTTTCGCTGGATGCCTCCGATCGCCAAAGGATGATGAGGACTTTCGCTGGATGCCTCCGATCGCCAAAGGACGATGAGGGCTTTCGCTGGATGCCTCCGATCGCCAAAGGACGATGAGGGCTTTCGCTGGATGCCTCCGATCGCCAAAGGACTATGAGGACTTTGAAAACCTTCAACTTGTGCCTCTGATCGCCTAAGGGCGATGAGGACTTTGGAAACCTTCTCCTTGTGCCTCTGATCGCCTAAGGGCGATGAGGACTTTGGAAACCTTCTCCTTGTGCCTATGATCGCCTAAGGGCGAGAGGACTTTCGCCGGATGCCTCTGATCGCCAAAGGACGATGAGGTCTTAAAACTTTTACTTATAACGTGGGCAATCATTTTACCTCTACCTTGAATCACTTTAGGTGATAAGGTTTTTCCCTTCTTCACAACAATACACATACACACTTTAGTTTGAATATCTTGTTTCTTGGGTGGCCTCGTTGAAAAACCTTTCTTAGGGAACAAAGATAGCCCCCTTGCAACTGTTCTTACAAAACTGTTTATGATTACACTGAGTTCATAATGCTTACGAAGCTTTAACTGAAATGAGACATGAGGCGTGTGGCGTTTCTCATCACCAGATCGCCGCTTCTGGACTGCCTCGATATTCCTCTAAAACTGTATCTTCGTTCTATTCCTCTTTTCACCGCTTCAGCTTTCACACTCACTTCCTCTCTGACCTCATCCAGTAAATCCAGGTTCATTCTTCTCTCTTCATTTGATTTCTCTGCTACAAAGTGTGAAAACCGGGCGATCTCTCCTGGATTTCAACTGGAACCATCGCGTCACAGCTACGCACTAAACTGGAAGGGGTTTAGTGGTGTCCACATCTGACGAGTGGTCCTCGAATGCTTCCACTGCCATCACAGGTCGAGCACATTTCTTGTGCTGTGACGCAATGCACCCACCTCCTGAGTACCCCCAGCTATAGCGTGGATTTCCCCGTAGATAGGCACTTCATGTTGTTGGCCCTCACTGCTCGCCGGCTGGGAGCTCGACGCACTGGCCGCCTTCTTCTCCATCAAAAAGGCCTTCAGAAATCCACATCTAACCAACTCGTCGAGCTGATATCCCAGTGACAGGCAGGAGTCAAGGGTGTGGCCAAAACCTTTGTGGAATTCACACCATGCGTCTGGCTTTGGCCCCAACATCTTATCTGACACCTTTTCAGGCGCCTTCAACTTTGCAGCTATATGGGGAATGGTGATCAGGTCCACCAATCCCATCACGAACTCATGCCTTGGAGGGCGCTTGAGTTCCCTCGGGCGACCTGGCCCTCTTCCTCTACTACTGTCATCACCTTTGTTTTTCTTCTGATCATAAGGATGGTATGCCCTTTGATCCTTCGTCAGCATCGTCGACTCCAGCACCCACTGAGGTTGAGGCTCGGCTTGGGTGTGTGGTTTCACAGGAGCCATATTCCCTCTCTTCTCAATCACTTCATTCTCAGCGGCGATGTGAGCCACAGCATGTCGCCGGATCTCTACAAACGTTGTGGGGTGGCTCCTGATTAATGATTCGCTGAAGGGTCCAGGCAGCACGCCCTTCTTGAAGGCGTGCACGAACATCTCCTCATCCTTTCCGGGTAATCGGACTATCTGAGCTCCAAACCTATTCATATAGTCCTTCAGAGATTCCCCCTGGAACTACCTTACGTCAAACAGGTCGTACAACACCATAGGTGGCGCCTTGTTCACACTGTACTGATCGACGAAAAGCTTGGAGAACTGCTGAAAACTGGAAATGTGTCCAGTAGGTAGGCTTACAAACCAATCCAACGCTGTGCTGTGGAGAGTGCTCATGAACATCTTGCAATAAACCTCATCCGATCCTCCCGACAGCATCATCTGTGTATGGAACGTGGTAAGATGAGCCTCTGGATCTTCCACTCCAGTGAAGGAGGCCTTAACCGCCGTGGTGCTTGTAGGAATCACAACATCCATGATCGCCTGCGAGAATGGCATCGGAAAAACTCGTGGTGGAGACGGTGGCGCACCTCCACTGGTCGCGGCACTCTCCCTCTGCTCGCGAAGAGCCTGACGTAACTCTTCATTGACCTTACTCAGCTCTTCGCTTCTGGCCTGAGAAGCTACCAGGTCGTCGTGCATCTTCGCTTGCTCGACGCGCGATGCTGCCACATCTTCTTGCAAAGCGCGCATCATCTCCAGCATTTGCGTCATCGTCACGTTGTTCTCCCCAGATTGTGGCGCAGCTGAACCAGATCTCGTTGCTCTCATTTTCCTCATGAAACTTTTACCCACGCAGTTGCCTTTCAACACGCACAAGCTAACTCGCAACAATGCTAAAGAAACATTTCCACCTCCTTCGCACAACGATTCTTCCAAGATCGGTAGCAATCTCAGAAAATCACTCTTCACCGTTTGAACTTCGATTCAAACAGCTACAATTTCCAAAAAACAATTGCAGCAGCAAACAATCGAACAGAAACTACCGAAAACCTTACCAACTCAACTGTGGATGGGAATCACAATTTACACGGCCCCACGGTGGGCGCCAAATGATCCTGCCGCTTGACTCGAGCGCTAGAACTTCGCCTTCTTTGACCTCGTCTCCACCAGCTTCACGCCAAATGCCTCAGTGACCTTCGCCTGAAGCTCCTCCAAGAAACCTGAAAGAACAAGATGGCGCCTCTGCGGCCGTTGTAGCTCCGACGCTCAAGTCAGTGATTGGATCATTCAAGAAAACTCAGAGAAAAGCTCAAGACCGCGTATCAGTGAAACACCAAAAAGTGCATCCCCCTTCTTTCTGTTAAGGATTAGCTATATATACCTGAGTCTTTCTCTCTCCTGACGGTTACTCCTCTTGACACGTGGACATCATCTGGTCATTCACGTGTCACCATCTGGAGTACCTGCAGCTAAACGCTACCTTCACCTTGATCCTGCGACTAAGTTATCCACACAGGGAGTAGCTTAGTGCACAGGCTACTCTGGGCACAACCTTAACCTGGCGATCTGGTTAACACTGGGTATCACAGCTCACACAAGTCTTCTCAAACACTTGGCGATGTGCTCCTTTCGGCGACTTGCTGACAACCTGATCTCCTGATCTTCACACCCGGCGATCATGTGAACACCCGGCGATGTGAATATCTGCAGGCGATAGGCGACCACTTATATCTTCACACACATGGCGATAGGCGACCACTTATAACTTCACACACATGGCGATAGACGATCACTTATATCTTCACACATATGGCGATAGGCGATCACTACTCTTTACACGCGGTGATAGGCGACTACCGATCTGTGCTTCTTTACTTCTCGCGCTTTGCTTCCAGGCGCTTTCTTAACACTGGGTGATCGCCTTAGCCACTGACAACCAATCACCATTCTGGGTGATCGCCTCTCCAACTGGCTTACTATCCTCTACCACGTGACACCCCTTGAACAGTCAACATGGTCAACTGCTGGCGACGTCATCCATTACTGATGACGGACCGGATCAACTTGTATAAATTTTAAATTAACAAAAAAGTTGTTTGCAATTTTATGAAACCACAGTGAGAGTACCTTCATAATTTACTAAAAGAACCACTATGATTATATTAGCACATTGGTTACAACCCAGAACGTGTTTTATACATTATCCATATCTTATACGACAAGAGAGGAAGAGATATAAAGTTCAAGTTTTGTAATTTTCTTCTTTTTCATCTCTCATCTCTGCTTTTCTTGTTTTCACCGGTTGACACAGTCGCCGTTGACTCTGAGGTAAATGGTGGCTCCTCCTATCTTCGCGGTGGTTCTGTGCTTCCCAAAGGATGGCTCTGTTGAGACAAAGGGGGGCCCCACCTGTAATTGCACTCCGACGCTCAAGTCAATACAGGACAAGAAACATCAAATAAGCAAAAGTGCTTAAGCTTATAATGTGTGTGTAAGAACTATGTCTTGCGTAGAAGACAACGTACCTTTACCTTGGGTCTTACCCCCTTTTATAATTGTTTCTAGGTTAACTTGCCGCTAACATTCTCTTGTCAAAGCCTTGCCTCTAGCGAATTTAGGGTTACCTTTTCGGGATACTATCGCAGAGTCTTAGTGCAACTCCCGTGGCAACATTTCTTTCTTAGAGTGCAACACTCGTGGCAACATTGTTTTTCTGGAGTGCGTATGATGTGAGTTGATTTTATATTCATTTGATTTGTAACACTTTATTAAGAATTGGATCAAGATTCTTAGAGGAATTAGGGTGAGTCACCTAGAGAAAATCTCCACTGGACATCAACTTAGTAAGTGCTAAGTAGATGTGAAGGTTCATTTCTAAAGGTCCAAGAGAAAAACACATGAATAGGTGAATTTCATGATGCACATGGGATGGAATTTGAATGGGTAATCAGTAGAACAACAACATAAACTCAAAAAGAACACAAGAACATAAGATTTGAAACAAGAACACAACAAGAATTGAAACTATCAATAGAAACACAACAAGAACATAACCTACTAATGGAAATGCAAGAACTCAACATAGAAATGGGTAACAATGGAAACCGAACCAAATACAGCAAGATATAACATGTTTGAACTAATTAAAATGAGAAACAAATATAGCAAATGAAAGAGGACATCATAAGGAAGAGATTGAACCGATTGAAATTGCAAACAAACAAGTAGAACAAAAAATGGGTATTTTGGAAGATTAATAGAAATGACTTATGTGGTTGTAGTCTTTTAGAGATGTGCTTCACGCCACTTGGAGGGTGGTTCTTCCAAGATGAGTGGGAGGTGCCGCCACTTGAGAGTCTCTAAAGCTCACAAGATAAGACATGGAAGGAAGAGGAAGAGAACTAGTCTCACAACTTTCTCTCACAACAACTCAAGATAGTTTCTTTACTTCAATTTTCAACTTGTATTATTAAGAACCAAGGACCCCTATTTATAACAAGGAGGACCGGTTGTGTTTACAAGGGAGGGGGAGTGGGAAGAGACACTCTTCTAGCTCCTTCTAGCGCCTATGTGAGAAGGAGTAGTAAGAGTCACTTCTTCCACTCTTTTCTTTTAAAAAGTGCCTACTAATGCCTTACAAAGAGAGGTTTCTTTTGGTTTTCCACTTTTGGCATTTGTCCTAAGGCTCTATATTATTTACAAATATTTACAAATCTTTATTCAAGGGTAATTACAAAAAGTGATAACATTTGATGCTCTTTACCCAAAACTTTAGCCTTGCTCCTTGTAATCCTTTGAGGCATGAAGGATGTTGAGCTATTTTGTCCTTGAGCTTCTTTGGCTTGGGCCTCATCTTCCTCTTCTATTTGATCTCCATCAGTGTATCTAACGGTATGGACACTAGGGTTACAACGTGTGTACCAACGCCGCGAGACCAATCCATTCTGTAAGTGCCCTAATTTCTCACGTGCCTTGCATGTAGCTTTCTCTAAAAACCCTAGCGCTCTTGGGCATTGGCGCCCCTAGGGGTAATCTACTAGTGCCAGAACCAAATGTCTTATACACGTTCTGCATGCAAGGTATATATTTGAATTGGGCTTTTACTAACATAATACTTAACACGTGTAATTTCTGGGGACCCCTCTGTGGGTCCTACTATGCCGACCTCTACTGTGTCGACCTCTTCCTCAGGTGCTGACATATACTGCCGATGTCCGAGGTCTGGCCACTACACAAGCCCCCCAGGCTCGAGTTGGAGCTTGTTTCAGCGAAAAACCTAACTGCTCGCCCTGGCGACCTACATGGCACTGAGGTGGCTCTCAGTGATTAGACGTGCACAGTGCTCCGAGGTGACGTCCCACCACACTTTTTCTAGAGCATACACATAGCAATTTTAATGGCTAGGGAGCGTTGCTGCTTCGTGCTTCCCCTATACGTTAAATCCTTTGCCCCATACACCCTTGACTGTTTCATTCCCTCTCTTGTTCATATTTCAAATACCTCTGTTTCTCAAGCGCTCTACTCCCTTTCTTGATACCTCGTCATCTCCACTTATAATCACTTAAAGATATGTTCTTTTTGCCTTTTTTGTCTTTGTTTTTGCTATTTGCGATGCTCTTTAATTTGCTATGACTGCCTGGGACTGTTTATGATTCTCGCACTTTACATTTCGTCGTCCTCTATTTTTCTGTTTCGCACGTGTTCTTCCCTTTCTGAGCCTCGCCTTTCTTCCTTTTTTCTCTATTTTAGACATTTCATCACATGATGGATTAGTCTAACTCACCCCAGCCCATGGATGAATCGAACTCACCCCAACCCTTGGCTCCACCAACAACCCTAGTTCTGCTCATTACCAAACTCTGTATCCCTGGGCTTCCAGTGGACTTTTGAAGGAAGTCTCTGAGTTCATTACCTCTAAAAGCATAGTAGACTATAAGAAAAGCGAGTCCTGCCACCCATCTCACATCTTTGCAAAGGAGCACGACAAGTTCGTGAGGGTGGTTCCCTGTAGGGTAGGCGAGCCCATTTGTTGTGATGAGGCATCTGGCCAGGAAGGCCCATTCTATTTCATCTACTCCACCATCTTCAAGAAAGTCCTCCTCCGCCTTCCCTTCACCGGCTTCGAGCGAGCGCTCTTGACGGAGATGAACGTCGCCCTCGCTTAGCTTCATCCTAACGGCTGGGCCTTCGCCATCCTGTGCGACCATTTTTGGTCATCTTCCCTCAGTGGACACCTTTCTCTACTTCTTCAAGGCCAAGAGTCCGGGGGAGAACCTATGGGTGAGCAACAACGAGGTTGCTGGAAGAGCACTGCTAACTCTCTTCTAGTGATCATATAAGAGCTTCAAGGGGAAGTTCTTCAAGGTTCGCTGCAACGATCGCGACCCCACCCTCCTCGATGGGTTTACCCTTTACTAGGTAGAGAGCCCACATTGGCGAAGCCTAGGAGTCTCACAGACTTGCACCCAAAGGATCGAGAGGTGTGCGAGTTCCTTTCTAGTCTCCAATCAGTATTCAGCTCTGCTGAACTCATTAAGGGCGAGTACAACCCTAAAACTTTGAAGGGCTACATTGGTACTTGTCTCCTTGCTTTGACTGTTATTGCTTGTGTTTTACTTATTTTGTATATGTTACCTGTTGTTGATTGAGTCTTTCACACACTTTCTCACGAGTTTCTATTTTGTTGTAGGCATGGTGATCGGTGCTGATGGAAGGAGGCGACTGGCTGCCCTAGTTGCAAAGAAGAGTTATGCTGGCCCCTCCACTACGGCTCAATCTAACCCCTTTGCTGCTGCTCCAAGTCATTCCCATGCCACCCGGTCTCAAAGTGTGGTTGTGGCTGCCGAGGTCACTCCTTCTGACAACGAGGGCACCCACTCCGGCCTGGTCTTCAAGAGGAAGCGCAAGGTTGAGGCTGCCATCCCTTTCGCATCAGACTCAGAGGATGGAGAGGCCCCCTCCTTCAAGGAGTGGCCACCAAGTGCCTCCTCTCCCCTTAATGCTGAAGAGCAAGAGGTTCGAGGGGAGAGTGCCCCTGAAGGCAAGCAATTAAGTCCTCCTGCTACTCTCGCTCCTTTCCTCCAAAGGGTGTTGAAGTCCACCCAAGCACAGGAGGATTTGGAGAGCCTGGAGGTGGGTTCTCTAACGGAGTAAGTGGTCGCGGACTTCGGGAAAGCTCTTGCTGGGTCCAACCTTCTCCTTACCAAAATGCGGAGGGACCAGAAAGAGGCTAAACGAAGGGCCCTTGTCGCAGCTGGGGCGGAGCGCCGCCTGACCGGGCTTAGTTTGGAGGTGGCAGAGCTTCGTAAGTCTAACAAAGAGACCAAGGACCTCTTTTTTGGGAAATCCCAAAAGGCCCTTCGGTTATACGCCAAAAATAACGACCTCCACCTCACTGTGGAGGATCTGAAGAAGGAACTAGGTGGCAAGGACGAGGCCATGGCCCAAGTTACTGAGGAATTGGCTAGGCGGAGTAAGGACTTGGCCTAGCGGGATGTGGAGCTGGCCAGGTTGAGGGAGGAGATAGGCCAACTCAAGGAAGAAATGGTACAAACCAAAGCTGAGATGAAGATGGAGATGGCCCGCAGGGAGGAGCTCTACCAACAGACCAAGGACGACCTCACCAACGAGGCGGCTGAAGCCTACGGTGTTGGCTTTGGGGATGCCATCGCCCAGGTTTCCTGCATACATCTTGGGGTGGATCTTTCCTAGACTGGTGTAACAAAGGTCATCATCGATGTGTAGTTGGTGGAGGCCCCTGCCGAGCCTTGACCTTCTTCTTCTTTGTAAACTTTTTGAAATTCAACATGCACATTTGTTCTCACTGGTTGACTCAGTCGCCGTTGACTCTGAAGCAGGGGGTGGCTCCTCCTATCCTCGTGGTGGTTCTCCAAAGTATGGCTCCATTGAAACAGAAGGGGGCCCTACCTGTAACTGCACTCCAACGCTCAAGTCAATACAGGGCAAGAAAACATCACACAAGCAAAAAGTGCTTAAGATTATAATATGTGTGTAAAAACTATGTCTTGCATAGAAGATAGCGTGCCTTTGCCTTGGGGTTTACCCCCCTTATATAATTGTTTCTAGGATAACCTGCCGCTGACATTCTCTTGTCAAAGCCTTGCCTCTAGCCAATTTAGGGTTACCTTTTTGGGATACTTTCGCACAGTCTTAGTGTCACTCCCGTGGCAACATTCCTTTCTTAGAGTGCAACTCTCGTGGCAACATTCCTTTTCTGGAGTAAATATCTAACGGTATGGCCACAAACGTGTGTACCAGCACCGCGAAACCAATCCGTTCTTGTAAGTGCCCTAATTTTCTCACGTGCCTTGCATGCAGTTTTCTCTGGGAACCCTAACGCTCTTGGGCATGGGCGCCTCTAGGGGTAATCTGCTTATGCCAGACCCAAATGTCTTATACACATTCCGCATGCAAGGTATCTCTATGAATCAGGCTTTTACTAATGTAATACTCTATTGTGCCGACCTTTGCCACGTCGACCTCTACTGTACACTACCGACGTCTGAGGTCTGGCTACTATAACATGTAATCTCTGGAGGTCACTCTTTGGGTCCGATTGTGCCGACCTCTACCACGTTGACCTCTACTGTATACTGTCGACGTTTGAGGTCTGGCCACTACACAAGCCCCCCAGGCTTAAGCTGGAGCTTACTTCAGCGAAAAGCCTAACTGCTCTTCCTGACGACCTACGTGGCACTAAGGTGGCTCTGAGTGATTGGACGTGCACACTGCCTCGAGGTGACGTCCCACCACACATTTCCTGGAGCGTACACGTGGCAATCTTAACGGTTGGGGAGCATTGCTGCTTCGTGCTCTCCCTATACGTTAAACACTTTGCTCTCATACACCCTTCACTGTTTCATTCCCTCTCTTGCTTATCTTTCAAATGTTTATGCTTCTTGAGCGCTCTACTTCCCTTCTCGATACCTCATCATCTACAACCAGAATCACCAAAAGGTATGTTCTTTTTGCCATTTCTGTCTTCATTTCTATTGCGATGTCTTTTAATCTGCTATAACTTCCTGGGTCTATTTATGATTCTCGCATTTTATGTTTCCTCGTTCTCTATTTTTCTGTTTCGCCGCGTCCTTTGAAATGCGTGCGTTCTTCCCATTCTGAACCTCGCCTTTCTTTTTATTTTCCTTGTCTCTAGCCATTTCTTCATACGATGGATTAGTCCAACTCACCCCAACCCATGGATGAATCCAACTCACCCCAACCCTTGACTCCAACAACAACCCTAGCTCTTCCTTCTACTCACTACCAAACACTATACCCCTGGGCTTCCAGCAGGCTCTTGAAGGAGGTCTTTTTGTTCACTACCTCCAAGAGTATAGTGGACTATAGGAAGAGCGAGACCTGCCACCCCTCCCATATCTTCGCGAAAGAACACGACAATTTCGTGCGGATGGCCCCCTGCAAGGTAGGGAAGTCGGTTTGCTGTGATGAGGGGTCCGGCCAGGAGGGCCCCTTCTGCTTTATCTACTCAACGATCTTCAGAAAGGTCCTCCTCTGCCTTCCTCTCACCGGTTTCGAGCGAGCGCTATTAACAGAGACGAATGTCACCCCTACCCAAGTCCATCCCAATGGCTGGGCCTTCGTCAGGGCCTTTGCCATCTTGTGTGAACACTTTGGCCACCTTCCCTTCGTGGACACCTTCTTGTACTTCTTCGAGGGTAAGAGCCCGAGGAAGAACTTGTGGGTGAGTATCAACAAGGTTGCTGGAAGAGCACTGCTGACTCTCTTCCAGCAATCCTACAAAGGCTTCAAGGGGAAATTCTTCAAAGTTCGCTGTAACGACCGCAACCCCACCCTCCTAGATGGGTTTCCCTTGTATTGGGTTGAGAAACCCACACTGGCGAAGCCTAGGAGTCTCTCAAACTTGCACCCCAAAGATCAAGAGGTGTGCGAGTTCCTTTCTAGCCTCCAATCTATATTCAGCACTGCTGACTTGATAAAGAATGAATACAGCCCTAAGGCCTTGAAGGGCTATATCGGTACCTTTCTTCTTGCTTTGATTATCATTGTTTGTTCTACATATGCCTATTTTTTGTTTACCTTTTACCTTTTGCTAACTGAGTCTTCCTTTTTTGTTGTAGGCATGACGATTGGTGCCGATAGAAAGAGGCACCTGGCTGCAAAGAAGGGTGGTGCTAGCCCTTCTATCGCTGCTCCATCCGAGGTTGCTGCTGCTGCTGGCTCCTCTGCCGCCATCCTCTCCCTCCTGCCTGCTCTAAGCCATTCCCACGCCACGAGGTCCCAGGGCGTGGTCGTGGCCGTTGAGGCCACTCCTTTTGATGATGAGGACACCTGTTCTAGCCTAGTCTTCAAGAGGAAATGCAAGGCCGAGGCTGCCATCCCAGTGCCTTAAGTTCAGAAGACGGAGGGACCCCTTCCTTCAGGGAGTGCCCACCAAGCGCCTCCTCTCCCCCTAATGCTGAAGAGGGTCGGGGGGAGAGTGCCCCTGAGGGCGGAGCATGGGGTCCTCCTACTTCCCTCTCTCCATTCCTCCAACGGGTACTAAAGTCCACTCAAGTTCAGGAGGATTTGGAGATCATGGAGGTGGGCTCTCTCACGGAACAAGTGGCCAAGAGCTTCGGGGAGGCTCTTGCTAGGTCCAACCTCCTTCTCACCAAGGTGCGGAAGGCCTAGGAAGAGGCTGAACGAAGAGTTCTCGCGGTTGTAGGAGGTGGCTGAGCTTCTCAAGATTGACAAAGAAACCAAGGACCTTTTGTTTGCAAAATCATAAGAGGCCCTTCGGTTATATACAAGAAACAACGACCTCCGCCTCTCCATGGAGGACCTGAAGAAAGAGCTGGGTGGCAAGGATGAGGCCATGGCCCTGGTTGCTAAGGAGTTGGGGTAGAGGAATTAAGACTTGGCCCAACGGAAGATGGAGCTGGCTAGGCTACGTGAGGAGATGGGCCAACTGAAGGAGGAAATGGCCCGCAAGGAGGAGCTCTTCTAGAAGACCAATGATGATCTCACCAACGAGGCAGCTGAAGCCTATGGTGCCAGTTTTGGGGACACCATCGCCTAGGTTGCTTGCGTGCATGGTGGATCTTTCCCAAACTGGCCTGACAAAGGTCATCATTAATGGGCAGCTGGTGGAGGCCCCTGCGAACTCTTGATTTCTTTCTTCTTTGTAAAATATTGTAATTGATCCTGCCGCAGACTTGAACGTGGAGTATGTGCCTCGTCACTCCTTCGTCTAGCCTTCTGCAACTACGTGTTCTGCAAGAACGCTCCAAGAATTTTCTCTGGAACTCCCAACGATGCCTGCAAAACAACACAGACGGCGCCTCTAGCGGCCGTGTGCACTCCGACGGTCAAGTCATGCAACAAAACCACCAAAAACTCTCTCTGAATATCTATGTGAGACTCGTGTGTGCTCAGATCCACTTTTTCTCTCTGTAACTCTGTAAAACTATAAAAACTGTAAAACGTGTAAAAACGTAAAAACTAGTGTACCTTACATGACGTGGAGTGCTTTTATACCTGGGCCACGCCTCTCTCTTAGATGGTGACATGTGGAGGCATTCAACTTGCATCTAACCGTACGCGTGTCACACCTGAAGGGCCTTGCGCTTTTCTCTGTGCGCCTAAGTTATCCTCTTGCGGAGTAACTTAGCGCGTTTCTTGCCTCTGAGTGAGTCGCATGCTCCCAGAAGAACACCAGGTGTGGCTGGTCTAGGCACACTCACCAAGCGCTGCATCCTGCATGCATGACCTCACCGCACATTGCCATGCACGTAATGGGTTAAAAGAGTCACTGATCACTGACCAGCTTACTAGCTCTCTTGTACCATCCTCATGCACAGCCTTACTGGCGAGCAGCTCTTCTTCTTCTGGTTCGGAATCATGCGAGGTGCATGCGTAATGCTCTCGCTGGGAGCCTGGGTCCCAGCTTAACTGCGTGTTAGCAAGAAACCCTGATGACCATGAACCGATGACTGATCAGTGCTTCTTGCGTAACGCTCTCGCTGGGAGCCTGGGTCCCAGCTTAACTGCGTGTTAACAAGGAACCCCGATGACTGATCAGTGCTACTTGCGTAACGCTCTCGCTGGGAGCCTGGGTCCCAGCTTAACTGGGTGTTAACAAGAAACCCCGATGACCATGAACCGATGACTGATCCGTGCTTCTTGTGTAACGCTCTCGCTGGGAGCCTGGGTCCCAGCTTAACTGCATGTTAACAAGACACCCCGATGACTGATCAGTGCTTCTTGCGTAATGCTCTCGCTGGGAGCCTGGGTCCCAGCTTAACTGCGTGTTAACAAGAAACCCCGATGACTGATCAGTGCTTCTCTCGTAACGCTCTTGCTGGGAGCCTGGGTCCCAGCTTAACTGCGTGTTAACAAGAAACCCCGATGACTGACCAGTGCTTCTTGCATAACGCTCTCGCTGGGAGCATGGGTCCCAGCTTAACTGCGTGTTAACAAGAAACCCCGATGACTGATCAGTGCTTCTTTACTTATCGAGCTCTGCCTCTAAGCGCTCATCTAGGCACTGTAACATCCCGCCAAATGCTTTTCATATTTATATAATGAAATAAAGGTAAAATAATAATATCGAAGTGAACATATATATATATATGTAATGAAATTTCTCCTCACAGGGATTTTAATACATATCCAGTCATTTTCCAAAACTTAAACAAAATACAACAAAATAGAAAACAGGCGATTTCCTTCCGGCGACCACTCACTGAGGAGCTCTACTTCCTGCAACATCATCTGTTCCCGTGTAAATTATACACGATCATCACAGGTTTAAGAAAACATCCACAAAACAAAAACGCAGGGTAAGCTAGATATTTTAAAGAGAATTTAGATATGAAACTTTAAAATCAAGATAAAACAATTTTAAGACACTCACGTAAAATCCATCAATTTTCCCAATCATTTCACACACTTCACAATTTCATCAAGTGTTATTTGTTTCACATAAACATTCAAGTGTCTATCAAATTTCAACAATTCTCTTTCTCACGTTAGACTTCCCCTAACTCACCACACATAGACACATACCACACCACTGTAAAGTCCACACAGGACAGCTAGTGAAGTCCACAGAGGACAGCAAGTGAAGTCCACACAGGACAGCTAATGAAGTCCACACAGGATAGCTAATTAACATCAATTCACCCAATGCACCATACAACACTTAAATGAACGATTCCAATCACTGCAACTGTAAGGACCTGTAAAATTAAATTGGAATAAAAGGAATATATTTTAAATGAATTCTAAGTATGTTTTTCTTTAAAATAAAAAGGAAGGAAAGTGTAGCTTAGAAGAGTATGAGATCGCCTGGTTAGTACATGATCGCCTGTCGCCTAGACTACCCATGCGGACATCGCCAGGGCGCGAGGCATGCGGACATCGCCGGGGCGCGAGAGACATGCGGGCATCGTCAGGGCGCGAGGCATGCGGGCATCGCCAAGGCGCGAGGCATGCGGACATCGCCGGGGCGCGAGAGGCATGCGAGCATCGTCAGGGCGCGAGGCATGCGGGCATCGCCAGGGCGCGAGAGACATGCGGGCGTCACCAGGGATTGACATCGGTCGTCTCCCAGAGAGAAAGATCGGTCGTCTCCCAGAGAGAGACATCGGTCGTCTTCCAGGATGAGTCATCGGTGGAAGGTTATCGCGCGATGTCGTGTTTCACACAGATAAAGTGGGATCCAGACTCCCAGCATGAAACGTCCTGCAGGCGCGCTACGTAGACAAAAAGGGTGGTTCAGAATAGTGACATCAGAAAGTTGGCATGCGCAAGAGACACTCGCGGTCGTACTGTTCAGGGCAGTGGTTGGCATGCGCAAGAAGACAAAAAGGGTGGTTCAGAATAGTGACATCAGAAAGTTGGCATGCGCAAGAGACAACCGTGGCTGTACTGTTCAGTGAAACGTACACTCAGGCTTTCCTGCAGAGGGGGTGGTGGCAGCAGCATGCGTGGACAAGTAGGCTTGGATTCAAAAACCCACTGCGGGGAGGCAAAGAACGTTGCAGTGGCTCAAGAGTGAAAGAGCGAGTGCATCTTCATCCCTCTCTTTTCTCCTCTTCGCGCTGCGATTCAGGCAACCTCAAGCACCAGTACGACAAGCGACGACTGCCCTTGGACACTTGGGAGGTTCTCTGCAAGTCCTCCAAACCAGACGCTAAAACAGAGTTAAAGCATCCTTGAAGCTCGTTGGGTTGGAGCTCTTAGTGAAGTTTACGCAAGTCCAGGTAAGGGAAGCTAGCTTTGTTATTCAATAAAAGCCGTAGGCTAGCTGTTTCTGAAGTGGGGGCGACGTGGTCGCCGGTTTCATATTTTGTTTTCGCGATGCTCTGTTCTATGTGTTTGGGTGTTGTGGTCGCCAGTTTTAAACTCAATTTCACGATGCTCTGTTTTGTGTGGGGGCGACGTGATCGCCGATTTTAAATACAGATTTCGAACTCCCCTGTTTTAGTGTCGTTGAGACTGTTTGAGATTTAAATGTGGAATGCATGTGATATTCGAAAATCTGAACCTTTGAAATGATTGTTCCTGTGATTTTAATCATCCATTTGAGTGGTATGACATGTTGAATGTTGTGAATGTGGGATCAAGGCATAGTATTTTCAGGAAAGAAAATACCGTGTAAGATCGTGTGTAATGTGTATTGACTAGGGGCTTGTCTAGAAGGAGATATCCTGACTCTGCCGATATAATGGAATCACGTAGATGAAGTTATTCAGTTGTGGAGAGTCGAAGGAGGTTCATATGTATGGGTGAGTCGTGTGAAAAAGAACGAGCTCGGCCTGTTATATGAATCAACCCTGTCATACCGGGGGAGTGATGATATTGAGATTATGTATGCGCATGGCTGTGTGGATTTCACAGCGACCCTGTGTGGATTTCACAGTGGTGTGGTATGACAGGTGCAGATCTCTGAGCCTGAGTCAACGCACGAGTCTTCCGGAAGTAGTGTCAAGTGTCTATGTGTGATGAGTCAGTGGAAGTCTGACGTGAGAAATGTGAAATATTGAGAATTGTTGATAGACACTTGATGGTTGTGTGATATGAATGAGAAAGTGATGGACTCTTGTGAATGTTTAAAAAGGGCTGATCTACGTTGGTTGTCCAGTTTATATTTTAAAGTTTTAAAATATCTAGCTTACCTTTTGTATTGTTCTGTGGCTGTTTTCTCTTAAAACTGTGATGATCGTGTATTTTACACGGGAGCAGATGATCTTCCAGGGAGTAGAGCTCCTCAATGAGTGGTCGCTGGAAGGAGATCGCCTGTTTCTGTCTCTATGTGGTGATCGCCTGTTTTTCTGTTCTGATAGTAGATCGGCTGTTTTGGGTCTTCTGATAGGAGATCGCCGATTTATGTAGGGAGACCGCCGGTTTCATTTTATTTGGCTGTATTTTGTTTAAGTTTTGGAAAATTGACCGGTTATGTATTAAACTCCCTGTGAGGAGCAACTCCATTTTATATAAATACGTATGTTCACTTCAATATTATTGTTTTACCTTTATTTCATTTTATATTTGTGAAAAGGATTTGGCGGGATGTTCCAGCAACAATCATTCCACGATTCAGATTTTCGAATATCACATGCATTTCACATTTAAATCTCAAACAGTTTCAAACGACACTAAAATAGGGGATTTCGAAAACAGTATTAAAATCGGCGATCATGTCACCCCACACATAAAAACAGAGTATCGTGAAAAGCATATGAAAACCGGCGACCACGTCGCCCTCACTTCAGAACCTACTCGCCTAACGTTTTTATAAACGAAAATGCTAGCTTCCCTTACCTGAACTTGCGCCAAAACACCAAGAGCTCCAACACCCACCGAAGCTTAAAGATGTCCTAACTCTGTTCTAGCATCCTGACGAAAAACTCGCAGAGAACTCCCCAGGTATCCAAGTGCAGTCGTCACTCGTCGTACTGGTGCTTGGGGATGTCTGAAATGCAGCGCGAAGGAGAGAAAAGAGAAGGATGAAGGTAGACTCACTCTGTCACTCTTGAACCACAGCAACGTTCTCCCTCTTAGAAGTGGGTTTTTGAATCTAAACTAACTTGTCCATAAATGCCGCTGCCACCACCCACTCTGTAGGAAGGCTTGCGTGCACGCTTCCCTGAACAGTACGGCCACGTGTGTCTCTACGCATGCCAACTCTCTGATGTCACTATTCTGAACCACCCTCTTTGTCTACGTGTCACGCGTGCAGGACGTCTCATGCTGGGAGCCTGGGTCCCACCTTGTCTATGTGAAACTCGACATCGTGCGATAACTTTCCACCGATGACTCATCCTGGAGGACGACCGATGTCTTTTCCTGGGAGACGACCGATGTCTATCCCTGGCGACGCCCGCATGTCTCTCGCGCCCTGGCGATGCCCACATGCCTCGCGCCCTGGCGATGTCCGCATGCCTCTCGCGCCCTGGCGATGCCCGCATGCCTCGCGCCCTGGCGATGTCCGCATGCCTCTCGCGCCCTGGCGATGTCCGCATGTCTCGCGCCCTGGCGATGCCCGCATGTCTCGCGCCCTGGCGATGACTGATGACACATCGCCACGCCTTGCTGAAGGTTCTTCATCCCACTATGTTACGTGCAAGGTATCACCTCCACATGACTTGGTGACGTCGGTAGCTTCACATTTCCAAGAATAGATCAGCACTACTCCTCGTGCGCCCATGCATGAAACACTAAGGACGATTTCTTATGCTCAAGCATAGAGCTTCGCATGCACAGCGTATCTAAGGTTTAACCCACACCTCGATACGCGTGGTTTTTGGAACCCACTATGGTTGATCCAGCATCTTGACCACATACTAAGTGCACTCCCGGCGATCACGTACACCATAGCCGATTGGCGATCATGTGTACTCTAGGCGACAGGCGATTATGTGCCAGAGAAGTCGGAGATCGCCTCCGTCTTCAACAACAGCGATCTCGTAGACTTCTAAGCTATACTTTTCTTCCTTTACTCTTCTTGATCCACATGTCTTCCTCGAGCACCCCCACGTGATTACCTCACGATAAAGTCATCGCACCTGACTACTTGGTTAATACAATGGTCAGCCGACCGACCTCTACCAGCTGACCCCAGACCTTGGGCGATGTCCGAGGTCTGACTACTACGAAACTTCTATTACCAGCTCTTTGTATTTTAAATAATAACATCTTCTGAAATTATTTAAATATAACACTTTTATTCCAATTAAAGTTCTAGGTCCTTACAGGCACTGATCTGCGGGTGGTGGTCACTTAGCAACTGGCCACCGATGATCGTTCTGAGTGATCTCCTCCCTGATTCACCTGCTATCTCATTCCACGTGTCACCCTGTGAATGGTCCATGTGGTCATCTGCTGCTGACATCATTGACTACCGATGACCTACCGGATCAGTAATTATCTGTACATTCCATCCTCAATGAATTCATTCTTCAATGTCTCAAAATTTTCTTTATAACTCTTATGTTTCTGTGTATGAGCGAACATAATTATGCAATGCTTCTTCTTTCAACATTGTCTTTGTATCTATGTGGCCTTCTCAACTCATGATGGACTTGTATGACCCTTGTCTGAGGAACTAATGAACCTGCGCTGATTTGTATATATTTTCCTTTGTTTTTGTATCTGTTTCTGAGGCTCGAAAGTACCCCATGACTGCTTTTTCCCAAACATCATAACGCCTGCTTAACTTAATCTTGTGCACTGGCTTCTGCCTTGGCGTGTTAGTCGTGGTAGGAAACTTCGTTGGTATCTGTACCAACCAGTCCTCGGACATGGAGACTTGTTGATGACAGCAACCCATGTCAGCTGGGCCCTACACTGCGGGCCAGAGCCATGTGGGCATGGTCCCACAAGTAGCGTGGAATAGTGGGTCGATGAGTAATCAGTGGTGTCGATCACCAGACTAGGCTGATGTGTCTTCGTCACTCTGCAGGTTAATGAGTCCTCGGCAACGGGGTATGACGAGGTGACATCGGTCTTGAATGATTTGAACAATATGACCAAAATAGCTAAGATTGGTTCCCAGAGTGGGCCAATGAGAAGGAAAAACCCAAAGATAAGGTGAGGCCCAAATCACAAAGAGCTTATGCGTGTGGCAAGGAAAGCACAGTTAGGTGCAGAGTCCTAAGGGGTCGAGTACTCATCAGAACTAGGGTTCCCCAGTAAAGCTACATGCATGGCATGTGAACAGTGAAGGCACTCCCAGAACAGGTGGCCCCAAAGACTAAGTGCACGAGGAGGCACCCAGGTGGTCATCCTGTTAGAGTTTACACTCCAGATAAGGAAACCTTACGTGCTAGATTACCCTAAGACTGGGTGATAGCGACGCAAGGGTATTCCAGTAAACCCTAAATATGGTTAGCGGCGTAGAGGAAACCCTAGACTATATAAAGGGCAGTAAGACACTTCACAAAGGTACGCAGTTTCAAACCTTAAACATAGTTACTCAAACACTTGGTGTTTCTTGCCCAATCTTGACTTGAGCGTCGGAGTGCAAACGGCCTCTAGGGCGCCCCCTTTCTCTTTTGCAGGTGCAGATTGCTTCGAAAGAACCAAGCACATCAACGTGAGGAACGAGGCGTGTGAGTGTCGCAGAGTCAACCGGAAAGAACATTTGGCGCCCACCGTAGGGCCTGAAGTAAAACAAGGTCCCATACACGAGAGTAAGAGAAGAAACCACAAAGATGAGGAATACTAGACAAGGATCCGTTCCACCAAATGGGGGTGAAAGCGTTACCATGCAACAACTCATGGAAACAATGCGCTCTCTAGGAGACGGTGGCGGAGTCTAGAGCACATCAGGCGCGTATACAGGCGGACCTGGCCGCGTCACAGGCCAGGAATGAGGAACTACACAGGTAAAATGAGGAGGTACGTTTAAACCTGCACCATTTGCAGCAAACTGGGGATCGCGTGGGGGACGATCGGGCTCCACCAACGCTGCCAAGGGCTTTCCCCATGCCATTCTCCCAAGCGATCATGGACACGGTGGTCCCAGCCACCTTCGTGGGGCCTAAGACCGTGTTCACCGGGGTAGAGGATCTTGAAGCGCATCTCATAGCATTCCATACGCAGATGATGCTGTCAGGAGGGTCTGATGCAGTGCATTGCAAGCTCTTCATGACCATGTTGACAGGGACAGCGCTGGAGTGGTTCGTTAGCTTGCCCGAGGGACATATCACGTCTTTCGCGCAATTCTCCATGCTGTTTAGAGAACAATACATTGTCAACCGGGCCCCTCCACTAGTGTCTTATGATCTCTTTGACGTAAGGCAACATCAGAGGGAGTCCCTTAAAGATTACCTTAACAGATTTGGGGCAATGGTGGTGAGGTTGCACACCAAAGATGAAGATATGGTGGTGCATGCCTTCAGGAAGGGGATACTGCCAAGGCCTTATAACGAGTCCCTTATCCGAAATCGCCCCAAGACCTTTGCTGACATAAAACGACGTGTTGTTGCTCACATTTTCACAGCAGGAGAGCTCAATGAGAAGCGAGAGAGCGCAGTCTCTTCAAGACCGCGAGCACCTAGTCGACCTCAACCCCTGCAGGTGCATGAGGCGACAATAGAAAAGAGGGCTCAAGGAAAGCAGAAGCCCTATGAGGCCAGAAAGCCCCAAACTAGGGCACGCGCTAAGGAGGATGTGCCCCTAGACATGATTTCCTGGTGGAGCTGAAGGAGCTGATCGCCATTCCTAATGTGGCAGAAAGGTTGAAGATGCCCCCAAAGACGGACAAGAGGCTGGGGCCCAACAAGATTGCCTGGTGCGAGTTCCATCAGGCTTTTGGCCATCCCATTCGCAACTGTCTGGCCTTAGGGCACCAATTGGATGAGTTGATCAAGAGTGGGTTCTTGAGTGATTACCTGAGGGTGACACAAGGGGACGAGGTGGTGGTAGCCCCAAGGGCTGATCAAGGGCACAAAGTGCCCATATATGGCAAGATCCACACTACAGCAGGTGGATTTTCAGGAGGAGGGTGCACCTCATCGTAGCGCAAGAAGTATGAGCGTTCGGTGATGGTAGTGGAGGCATGTGAGGAGGACCACTTCCCAGACATCGACCTTGTCTTCACAAAGGCCAATCGCCGGGACATTGTCCCCCATGATAACAATCCAGTGGTGATATCAGTGGTCACTGCGGGACGCAGGGTGCATCGAGTCCTGGTGGATCAAGGAAGTTCGGCCGATGTGATGTTCTGGTCAACCTTCAACAAGTTGCAGCTGTGTCCTGATCAGTTGAGGCTTTACGTAGGCTGTCTGTATGGATTCGCGGGAGACCAGGTAGAATTGCGGGGGTACATAGAGTTAAGGACCACTTTCACTGATGGAGTGGCCTCCCGCACTTAGAACATGAAGTATCTGGTGGTGAACGCCCCGTCTGCCTATAACATGCTGTTGGGCAGACTAGCTCTGAACAGGTTGGGGGCAGTGGCATCAACGAGACATATGAAGGTGAAGCTGCCCTCGATGGAAGGGATAGTGATCACCATCAAATCAGACTAAAAGAAGGCTAAGAAGTGTTATGAAAACAGCCTCAAGACAAGAAGAGGAGTGTGCACGGTGACCACCCAACCTCCGGGTGGGGAGTGTGATGACACTGACCTACCCCGAGGAGACATCGGGGTCACGTGAGCAGAGGTCGCCCGGGAGAGGTGACCTAAGCCAGCAGAGGAGTTGGTAAAGAGGGAGATCGGAGGCAAGATGTTTAAACTTGGCAAATCCCTACGCCAGGAGACGCAAGACCAAGTAGCGGGGCTCATAGAGCGGCACATGGACACTTTTCCTTGGTCTGCCTCAGACATGCCAGGTATTGATCCAGATTTCTTATGTCACCGCCTTGCGTTAGATCCCCAAGCCAGACCTGTTTGACAGCGGAGGCGCAAGTTCAACGAAGAAAGGAGGCAGGTGGTCAGGGAGGAGATGCATAAGCTACTCAACGCAGGCCACATACGGGAAATCCAGTATCCTGAGTGGTTGGCGAATGTCGTGTTGGTGAAAAAGGCCAATGGAAAATGGAGGATGTGCGTAGATTTTGCTGACCTCAACAAGGCATACCCGAAAGACTCCTACCCTTTACCCGACATTGACGCGTTGGTAGATAGCGCCTTGGGGTGCAAGTTGCTCAGTTTCTTGGATGCCTTCTCTGGGTATAATCAGATAAAGATGCACCTGAGAGATGAAATCAAGACAGCGTCCATGACTAAGCTGTCCTGCTACTGCTACACAGTCATGCCATTTGGGCTGAAGAATGCAGGCGCTACCTATCAAAGGCTGATGGACAAGGTCCTTGCACCCATGCTAGGGCGCAATGTGCAAGCCTACGTGGATGACATGGTGGTGACGTCCCAGGTGCGAGATCAGCATGTCGCTGATTTGGAAGAGCTATTTAATACAATAGCTAAGTACGGGTTGAAGCTAAACCCAGAGAAGTGTGTTTTTGGGGTAGAAGCAGGCAAGTTCCTCGGTTTCTTGCTCACTGAACGAGGGATTGAAGCCAACCCAGACAAGTGGGCGATGATCTTGGCCATGAGGAGCCCGACGTCGGTCAAGGAAGTGCAGCAATTGATAGGTCGGATGGTTGCACTTTCAAGGTTTGTGTCAGCAGGAGGAGACAAGGACCACCCCTATTTCATATGTCTGAGGAGAAACAGCAGATTCTCATGGACCGCGGAGTGCGAACAGGCGTTCCTTAAGCTCAAGGAGTACCTGGCCAGCCCGCCAGTCTTGTGCAAACCCCAGTTTGGCACCCCACTACGACTGTACTTCGCAGTCACAGAGAAGGCGATGAGTTCGGTCTTGGTCCAGGAACAAGAGCAGAGCCAAAGGCCCATCTACATTGTTAGCAAAGTATTACAGGGGCCAGAGGCAAGATACCAAGCCATAGAAAAGGCAGCCTTGGCCGTTGTGTTCTAAGCGCGTAGACTTCGTCACTACTTTCAGAGTTTTACTGTGGTGGTGATGACAGATTTGCCCATACGAAAGGTTTTGCAAAAACCAGATGTGGCTGGAAGAATGGTGCGATGGGCGGTTGAGTTGTCAGAATTTGACATTCAGTACGAGCCCAGAGGTCCGATCAAGGGACGGGTCTACGCTGATTTTGTGGCCGAGATGTCCTCGACAGAGACCCAGCAGGAGGGACCTAGTTTCAAGTGGGTGTTGTCGGTGGATGGGTCCTCAAATCAGCAAGGTAGTGGAGCGAGGGTAATTCTGGAAGGTCCCAAGGGGTTGTTGAAAGAGCAGGCCCTACAGTTCACCTTCAAAGCCAGCAACAACCAAGCAGAATACGAAGCTTTAATTGCGGGAACGCTGTTGGCCAAGGAGTTGGGAGCGCAGAGTCTTGTGGCGAAGAGTGATTCATTTTTGGTCATAGGTCAGGTTGCGGGAGAGTACCAGGCAAAAGATCCCCAGATGGCCTTCTACTTGGAGTATGTCCAGCAGTTGAAGAGTTCTTTTGAAACCTTTGAGCTAGTGCATGTGCCCAGGGAACAGAATGCCCGAGCTGACTTGCTGGCTAAACTCGCCAGCTCAGGCAAGGGGGGCAGGCAGAGGACGGTCATCCAGGAGACCCTGAGGGCACCTTGCACCTATACAGATGATAATTTGGTGGAAGTCCATCAGATCAGCCAGTCAGACGGTGAGAAGAGGAGTCATCGGTCGTTGACCCAAGAAACTCTGAAGAAGCCACGGGTCAACGCATGCACGTCACTAAAGGAGGGGTCATCGCAAGTCTGCATGTTGCAGAGTGGAGAGACATGGATGACGCCCTATAAGCGCTACATAGCTAATGGGATGCTCCCAACGGAGCCAATGGAAGCAAGGAAGATAAAGAAGAATTCGGCCAAGTACACACTCATTGACGGCAAGTTGTACAGGCATGGGTTTACCCACCCCATCCTGGTGTGTGTGCATGGTGAGCAGTGCGTGAGGATAATGGCAGAGCTCCATGAAGGCATATGTGGGAGTCACATTGGAGGTCGCGCTTTGGCATCCAAGGCCATTCGCGCAGGGTACTATTGGCCGACTATGAGGGAGGATTGCACTAAGTATGCACAATAGTGCAAGCAGTGTGAATTGCATGCTGATTGGTATAAGGCGCCACCAGAAGAGCTCAGGTTGATATACAACCCTTGGCCATTCCACACCTGGGGAATTGACATCCTGGGGCCTTTTCCTTTGGCAGTGCGGCAGATGAAGTACCTCGTGGTTGCCATAGAATACTTCACGAAGTGGATCGAGGCTGAGCCAGTGGCACAGATCACAGCCCACAAGATCCAACACTTTGTGTGGAAGAATATAGTGTGTCGCTTTGGTGTACCCAAGCGCTTGGTGTCTGATAATGGCACTCAGTTCGCAAGTCAACAGTTGGGAAAACTATGCACAGAGTTGGGGATCAAGCAAGTATTCGCATCGGTTGAGCATCCTCAAACCAATGGGCAGGTCGAGTCGGCCAATCGAGTCCTACTCAGAGGACTGAAGAGAAGGCTGGAGAAGGCGAAAGGGATGTGGGCTGAGGAGGTTTCCAGAATTGTATGGGCCTACCATACCACTCCCCAGTCCACTACAAAGGAAACCCCTTTCAGCTTGGTGTATGGTTCAGATTCCATGATCCTTGTAGAGATTAAGGAGAGCTCACCGTGTTTCTAGAACTTTGTGGCCGAGGAGTCTAATGAAGAAAGGAAGGTGAACTTGGATCTCTTGGATGAAGTTAGGGAAGAGGCAGGAATCAAAGCTGAGGCGTTGAAAAGGAGGGTTGAGCTCAAGCACAGTTCTAAGTTGAGAGCTCGGCAGTTCCAGGTGGCTGACTTAGTCATGCGAAAGGCATCTCCCTACCAGATAGAGAACAAGCTATCCCCTAAGTGGACTGGTCCCTTCAGAGTGACAGAGGCCCTGGGGAATGGAGCATGTAGGCTTGAGACTTTAGAAGGTGGTCTGATTCCTCGTACATGGAATGCGACTCACCTGAAGTTTTATTTTAGCTAAAGCCATGTAACATTGTACACAGTTTAGGGGACACTCTTTTTTCCTTTTTAAGGGTTTTAAATGAGGTCACCCAATAAAATTTTCAGTTAAAGATATATCTCTGAACATGTTTGTACAATGCAGATAGAACCTGTTGTAGTGGCCAGAGCTCGGTCGTCCGGAACACAAAGAGGGGTGATCGGTCATCAGTCTGTTCTCACAGAGAGGGGTGATCGGTCATCAGCCTGTTCTCATAGAGAGGGGTGATCGGTCATCAGCCTGTTCCCGCAGAGAGAGGGAGATCGGTCATCATCCTGTTCTGACAGAGAGGGGTGATCGGTCATCAGCCTGTTCCCGCAGAGAGAGGGAGATCGGTCATCAGCCTGTTCTCACAGAGAGGGGTGATCGGTCATCGCCTGCCACAGAGAGAGGGTGATAGCGGCCTATCAGTGTTTGCACTCCAGAGAAGGAAACCCTATGTGCTAGATTACCCCAAGACTGGGTGATAGCGGCGCAAGGGTATTCCAGTAAACCCTAAATATGGCTAGCAGCGCAGTAAACCCTAATTAGGGTTAGCGGCACAGCCCAGGCTATATAAGGAACAGTAATATACTTCACAGAGGTACGCAGTTTCTAGACCTAAACACATAGAGAATTAATACTTTGATGTTTCTTGCCCCATATTGACTTGAGCGTCGGAGTGCACACGGCCGCGAGGGCGCCCCCCCTTTCTCTTTTGCAGGTGCGGAATCGAGCACAGACCAAGGTGAGGAAGGAGGTGTGTGAGTGTCGCAGATTCAGCTGACGGCGGAGTCAACCGGCGAGAACATTGGCGCCCATCGTGGGGCCGAGTAAATCAAGGTCCCATCCACAGTTGTGAAGAGGAAAGCCAGACAGCATGAGAAGCACTAGGCAAGGTGCCACTGGAGGAGGCGATGGTAATCACACCGCCACCATCCAGGAGCTAATGGAGACAATCCGCAATCTCCAGCAGGCGTTCACCGCCTCCAGCGCTGATCAGGCCTTAAAGCAGGAGCAGTTTAGGGCCGACCTGAACACGTCTTTGGCGGCGAATGAGGAGCTGCAGAGAGCCAACGAGGAACTGAGGAGAGGAATGGGAGAAAGGGCCGCAGCGGGACAGGGGGCCATGCCTCCAGCCAGGCCCCGACCTATGCCTTTCTCGCAGGAGATCATGCAGACAGTAATACCAGCGTCTTTCGTAATCCCAAAGATTACCTTTACAGGCGTAGAAGATCCAGAAGCCCACATCACAGCGTTCCATACGCAGATGATGATCTCTGGGGGGACTGATGCCATGCACTGCAAGCTGTTCATGGGTACCTTTGCAGGGACAGCGCTAAACTGGTTCGTGGGACTCCCAGACGGACACGTTACATCCTTCGAGCAGTTTGCAGAATTGTTCAAAAGGCAGTTCATTGTCAATCGGGCTCGGATGCCGGTTGCGTTCGACCTCTTTGATGTAAAGCAGTTCCAGGAAGAACCACTGAAGGATTTCCTCAACCGGTTCGCGGCATTGGTGGTGAGACTGCCAACCAAGGACGACGCCGTGATAGTGCATGCCTTCGAGAGGGGAATCCTTCCTGGACCATTCAGCGACGCACTCATACGATGTCCAGCAAGGACATTTGATGAGATACAGTGCAGGGCGCTCGCCCACATCACGGCAGAAGGAAGAGTCGCCGAAAAGCGTACAGGGGGCGACCTCTCCAAACCTCGCGCCCCAGTACGCGCCCAACCCCTAAGGGTGCATGTGGCCGCAGAGAAGAAGGATAGACACGCACCCTACGAGTCCAGAAGGCCCAGACCAACCCGGCACAGCTTCAAGGTCAGCCTCAAGGAGCTCATCACCATCCCTGAGGTGGCAAGCAAGTTGAAGCCTCCCCAGAAGGCCGAGGGACCAGTCGGACCTCGGAAAAGCCATTGGTGTGATTTCCATCAAGCCCAAGGCCACAATCTGCGCAACTGCCTCAGCTTAGGTTATCAGTTAGATGACCTGGTAAAAAGCGGCTTTTTAGCGCCCTACCTGCAGGAATCACAGGGAGACACGGCGGCAACAAACCCAATGGGAGACGAAAGGCACGAGGTGCCCATTCATGGAGAAATCTACACCATCTCAGGGGGATTTTCAGGAAGAGGAGCACGCCTCCCAGAGGAGCATGCCTCCCAGTAAAGCACGCCTCCCATAGGAGCACGCCTCCCAGAGGAGCACGCCTCCCAGCGGAGCACGCCTCCCAGAGGAGCACGCCTCCCAGAGGAGCACGCCTCCCAGAGGAGCACGCCTCCCAGAGGAGCACGCCTCCCAGAGGAGCACGCCTCCCAGAGGAGCACGCCTCCCAGAGGAGCACGCCTCCCAGCGGAGCACGCCTCCCAGCGGAGCACGCCTCCCAGAGGAGCACGCCTCCCAGAGGAGCACGCCTCCCAACGGAGCTCGCCTCCAAGTTTTATTTCAGTTAATAGATACATGTTTTAACACAATCGTATTTTTCAGTCTAGGGGACACTCTTTTTAACGAGGTCACCCAATAAAGAGAAGAATTTAGAGAGACATATTTGTGTTAAACTGTAAAAAGAACCTCTTCTACCATATTAAAGAAAGGAGAAGAACAGTATGGTTCACAGAAAAAGTCCTCACCTCGACTTTGTACAGCGAGGCTGAGGCAACAGAGGAAGACCTCCTTGCCTTTGAGCAAGTGAGACGAGATGAGAAAGACCTCACCCTCCGCTTCTTAGAGCGGGGCTTGAGGAGGACAAGTGGATCAAGAAGAGTAAGAGAAAGGAAATCGCCCAAAGATAATTCGGCGAGTACCAGATCAGAAGAGTCTCTGGCGATGATGCCAAATGCTGGTCCTCGGGCACCGAGAGCAGATAGTAAAGGAGTCGATGACTTAGTCTCTTCGCTGAAACAAGTTAACAGCTTGAGACTGGGGGGCTTGTGATCCGGTCGGTCATCGGCAGTTGACCACGTCGAGTCATGCCACATAGGTCGACTGGGCGAGCTGTAAGGCTCTTCGTTGAAGCAAGTCACAACTCGAGCCTGGGGGGCTTGTGTAGTGGCCAGAGCTCGGTCGTCCGGAACACAAAGAGGGGTGATCGGTCATCAGTCTGTTCTCACAGAGAGGGGTGATCGGTCATCAGCCTGTTCTCATAGAGAGGGGTGATCGGTCATCAGCCTGTTCTCGCAGAGAGAGGGAGATCGGTCATCAGCCTGTTCTCACAGAGAGGGGTGATCGGTCATCAGCCTGTTCCCGCAGAGAGAGGGAGATCGGTCATCAGCCTGTTCTCACAGAGAGGGGTGATCGGTCATCGCCTGCCACAGAGAGAGGGTGATAGCGGCCTATCAGTGTTTGCACTCCAGAGAAGGAAACCCTATGTGCTAGATTACCCCAAGACTGGGTGATAGCGGCGCAAGGGTATTCCAGTAAACCCTAAATATGGCTAGCAGCGCAGTAAACCCTAATTAGGGTTAGCGGCACAGCCCAGGCTATATAAGGAACAGTAATATACTTCACAGAGGTACGCAGTTTCTAGACCTAAACACATAGAGAATTAATACTTTGATGTTTCTTGCCCCATATTGACTTGAGCGTCGGAGTGCACACGGCCGCGAGGGCACCCCCCCCTTTCTCTTTTGCAGGTGCGGAATCGAGCACAGACCAAGGTGAGGAAGGAGGTGTGTGAGTGTCGCAGATTCAGCTGACGGCGGAGTCAACCGGCGAGAACACCTGTCATTTGGGGTTAGAGGTCTCGTAAGTGGGAAGGTAGGTTCATAAAGAACACTTCCTCTTTGAGTGAGAACTCCTAACTTGAAAGAAAGGTTCACCAGTGAAATCCTCCTTCGCCTAAGAGCGATGTGAGGTCAGTTAGAACCTATCATTTGGGGTTAGAGGTCTCATAAGTGGGAAGGTAGGTTCATAAAGAACACCTCCTCTTCGAGTGAGAACTCCCAACTTGAAAGAAAGGTTCACCAGTGAAATCCTCCTTCGCCTAAGAGCGATGTGAGATCAGTTAGAACCTGTCATTTGGGGTTAGAGGTCTCGTAAGTGGAAGGTAAGTTCGTATAGAACACCTCCTCTTCGAGTGAGAACTCCCAATTTGGACAGAAAGGTTCACCAGTTAAATCCTCTTCTGCCTATGGGCGATGTGAGGTCAGTAAAGACTCGTCAACTTGGGTAAGAAGTCTTGGAAGTGGGAAAGGAAGGTTCATAGAGAACGCCTCCCCTTTCGAGTGAGAACACTAAGGACGACTCGTGCCAGCGAAATCCTCCTTTGCCTATGAGCGATCAGAGGTCGGCTTGAGCCTTTCGAGTGGGGTTAGAGGTCTCGTAAGTGGGAAGGTAGATTCGTAGAGAACACCTCCTCTTCGAGTGAGAACTCCCAACTTGAACAGAAGGGTTAACCAGTGAGGTCCACCCTCGCCCAAGGGCGATGAGTGTTTAGATGAAATTCGTTAGCATTCCCCTCTGCCTCGAGCAAGGAGGGGTCAGGTACATACAGATCGACGCTGAAGTCCGCATAAGACTAAGAGATGTGGGTGATGACGAGGTGGTGAGGTACTTTTCAGCAGAGAAGTTATTATAAAGTCTTGCTCATAGCGATTCAACAGAATTAAGCATGCTACCTATGGGTTATTCTGAGTCAAGCGTGCTACTTGTAACATCCCGCCAAAATGCTTTTCATATTTATATAATGAAAATAAAGGTAAACAAATATATTGAAGTGAACAAAAATATATATATGTAATGAAGTTTCTCCTCACAGGGAGTTTAATACATAATCGGTCAATTCCAAAACTTAAACAAAATACAGCAAAATAAAGAAAAACAGGCGATCTCCTGATCAGAAAACAGAAAAAAGGGGTGATCGCCTAACAGAAACAGAAACAGGCGATCTCCTTCCGGCGACCACTCACTGAGGAGCTCTACTCCCTGGAAGATCATCTGCTCCCGTGTAAAATACACGATCATCACAGTTTTAAGAGAAAGCAACCACAGAACAATACAAAGGGTAAGCTAGATATTTTTAAAACTTTAAATTTATAAATTGGACAACCAACGTAGATCAGCCATTTTAAACATTCACAAGAGTCCATCACTTTCTCATTCATATCACAGAACCATCAAGTGTCTATCAACAATTCTCAATATTTCACATTTCTCACGTCAGACTTCCACTGACTCATCACACATAGACACTTGACACTACTTCCGGAAGACTCGTGCGTTGACTCAGACCCAGAGATCTGCACCTGTCATACTACATCACCCACACAGGGTCGCTGTGAAACTCACACAGCCATGCGCATAAATGAATCTCAATATCTTCATTCTCCTAGTATGACAGGGTTAATTCATATAACAGGCCGAGCTCGTTCTTTTTCACACGACTCACCCATTCATATGAACCTCCTTCGACTCTCACCAACTGAATAACTTCATCTATGTGATTCCATTATCTCAGCAGAGTCAGGATATCTCCTTCTAGACAAGTCCCTAGTCAATACACTTTACTCATGATCTTACACGGTATTCCCTTTCTTGAAAATACTATGCCTTGATCCCACATCCACAACATTCAGACCATCATACCACTCAAATGAATGATTCAATTTACAGCAACAATCATTTCAAAGGTTCAGATTTTCGAATATCACATGCATTCCACATTTAAATCTCAAACAGTCTCAACGACACTAAAACAGGGGAGTTCGAAATCTGTATTTAAAACCGGCGATCACGTCGCCCAAGCTCATGAAAACAGAGCATCATGAAAAAGGGGTTTAAAACCGGCGACCACGTCGCCCAAACACATAGAACAGAGCATCGCGAAAACAAAATATGAAACCGGCGACCACGTCGCCCCCACTTCAGAAACAGCTAGCCTACAGCTTTTATTGAAAATGAAGCTAGCTTCCCTTACCTGGACTTGCGTAAACTTCACTAAGAGTGCCAACCCAACGAGCTTCAAGGATGCCTTAACTCTGTTTTTAGCGTCTGGTTTGGAGGACTTGCAGAGAACCTCCCAGGTGCTCTATGGCAGTCGTCGATAGCCAAGCAGGGACGTGATAAGGCCTGAATCGCAGAGTGAAGGAGAGAAAAGAGAAGGATGAAGGTGAACTCACTCTTTCGCTCTTGAACTACTGCAACGTTCTCCCTCTCAGAAGTGGGTTTTTGAATCTAAACCAACTTGTCCACAAATGCCGCTGCCACCACCCACTCTGCAGGAAGGCTTGCGTGCACGCTTCCTTGAACAGTACGGCCACGTGTGTCTCTGCGCATGCCAACTCTCTGATGTCACTCTTCTGAAACACCCTTTTTGTCTACGTGTCGCGCGTGCAGGACGTTTCATGCTGGGAGCCTGGGTCCCACTTTATCTGTGTGAAACACGACATCGCGCGATAACCTTCCACCGATGACTCATCCTGGAAGACGACCGATGTCTCTCTCTGGGGGACGACCGAAGTTTCTCGCTGGGAGACGACCGAAGTCTCTCCCTGGCGATGCCCGCATGCCTCTCGCGCCCTGCCGATGCCCGCATGCTTCGCGCCCTGGCGATGTCCGCATACCTCGCGCCCCGGCGACGTCCGCATTGGTAGTCTAGGCGACAGGCGATTATGTACTAACCAGGCGATCTCATAGTCTTCTAAGCTACACTTTCCTCCCTTTTTATTTTAAATAAAAACATACTTAGAATTCATTTAAAATATATTCCTTTTATTCCAATTTAATTTTACAGGTCCTTACACTACTTATGGTTCTATTCTATGATGAGTGGTGAGTTCAACCAAGTATGCCAAACAGTCAAACAATAACAGAGATGCGAATGCAAGTAAATTGAAGTATAAAGGTGAACAAGTATGATAGACAAAGTAATTATATTTTGTTGGAGAAATGTTTACAAAAAGATAATTACAAGAGGTTCAGCTATAAGATACAGCCGCTCAGTAGGCCTATCTAGGCACTATTTGCATATTGACCACCTGCATGGTTACAGAGAATGGCGAGAGGTCCATCTCAGGATGCACGCAGGCAAACTGAGCAAGGGCATCGCCGAACCCCTCCCCATAGGCGTCGACGGCATCTTCAGTGAGCTCGGCCTCAATCTTCTTAAGCAGCTCCGTTTGTTGGGCAATTTCCTCCTCAACTTTGCCCAGCTGAACCTCTCGGCTGGTAGCCCTTTCCTCCAGCTTGGTCATTTTGGTTTGAGCCCCCTCCAACTGCTCTTCCAGTTCAATGATTTTGTTGCGGAGGGAGAGAATCTTGGCCTCAAGCTGGAGGGCCTCCTACCTTTTGGAGAAGAGGAGCTTCTTGGCCTCCTTCTCAGACTAGCGAAGACTGCCCAGCTCCTGGTTCAGAGCAGTCTCGCGGTTGGCAGCTTGTTGGAGTTGGAGATCCAAGTCTTTTTTCTGCTCCAGCTCCCTCTCCAATTTGGCAACTTTCTCCAGCAGCTCTGCCTTTGCATTGCCTTTGACCAGTAAGAAGTTGGAGGCAGCAAGGAACTCCCCAAGGCCATGACTGATGAGGTCCTCCAGAGAGTTCCTGTCCATGGCCTCCATGGCAGTTTGGCCAGGCATTTGAGTAAGGGTTCGCTGGAGGAGAGGAGGCAGTTCAGGAGCAGGAGGCGCTTGGCTAAACGAAGGGGCACTCTCCCCTCCACCCTGTAGCGCCAAGAGTGGCTCGGGTGGAGATGAAGCACTGGGAGGGTGCTCCTTGAAGGAAGGAGGTTGCCCCTCTGTTGCAGAAGAAACCTCTGCAGCAACCTCCACCCTCTTTCTCTTAAAGACGAGACCGGAGCAGGTGTCTTCGTCTTCAGAGATTTCTACTGGGGCTGCAATCTTTGACTTGTCAGCAGTTGGTTCTGGGGCAGCCACAGCGGGCGAGGAAGGGCCAGCAGGGCCTGAGCCACCTGCCGTGCGGCGACTTAGCACATCAGCTAGCCTTTTCTTCTTCTCAGCGTTTAGTACCATGCCTGCAATGGACAACAAGAAAAGGTGAGAAGAGTCATGCATAAAACAAAAAGGCAGTTATATATGAGATAAAGGCAATGTACCAATGTAGACGCTGAGGGTCTCAGCATCATACTCGTGCCTAATCAGCTGGGTGGTGTCGAACACCACGCCCCAGCTGGAGAGGGTTTGGCACACTTCACCGTCAAAGGGCGTCAGCTCCTCGAGTCCGCAGGGCTTCTTAAAATTCAACTTCTCCACCCAATATAGTGGGAACCCATCGAGCATGGTGGAGTCGTAGGAGCTGCAGCAGACTCGGAAGAACTTCCCTTTGAAACCCTTGTATGATTAAGAGAAGAGGGTGAGCAAAACCCTCCCTGCCACTCCATTAAGGCTTACCCAAAGCCTTTTCCCAGGGCTCTTCGCCTCGAAGAAATATAGAAATACGTCTACCGAGGGAGTGAACCCTATGTTGTTGCAGAGAATGGAGAACGCCCTGATGAAGGCCCAATTGTTGGGGTGCAGCTGGGCGGGTGCTACGTTCAACTCTGTGAGTAAAGCCCTCTCGAACCCGATGAAGGGAAGACGGACTTTGACTCGCTTGAATATGGTGGCATAGAAGAAGAAGAAGGGTTTCCCGTCATTGCATCGATCGTCGGTGCAAACAGGTTCACCCTCAATGCAAGGACGCACTGAGATGTACGCGTCGCTCTCCCTACCGAAGACGCGCCCTTTAATCTCATTTCGTCATCCTTGTGCTTCCTCCAATCTTCAGTGGAGGTGAGTTTGGAGGTCTCAGCAAGGAGATCCTCAGAAGCCCAGGGGTAGAGGGCCTTGTAATCAACTGCTACAGTTGGAGAAGGGTTGGAAGTGGTTTTGGTTCTGGCCATCTCGAATCTAAAACAAGTGAGAGGCAGGGAGAAAAGAAGGCTCAGAAGAAGCGATGACGAAAACAATGGCGGATGAAGACTCAGAGAAGAACAAAAACCCTAAATGCAGAAATCAAAGGCAGGCCCAAGACAGATACAGCATGCAAGGAAGGTTAAAATCACACTACAAAGAGGGAAAAAGGCATAAAAATCATACCTTTGTTGAGCAGAGACGAAAAGGTTGAGGGAGTTAGCGTGGAGGTGGAAGTGTGCATAGGAAGATAGAGTTTGCAGAAGTTGGGAATGCAAAGTGATGAAATAGTGAAGTGGCGCAGGATTTTGAAGGGGTTTAACGTAGCCCTAGGAAGCACAAACGTTAACAATCCCAGACCGTTGATGCGGCCAAGTGTATACAGATAAAGGGGGGTTGGTTAAACGTCCCCTCAGCGCACTGTTCACGTCCTTATGCACAAAGCCACGTAGGTCGCCGGGCCGATTACTTAGTCTCTTCGCTGAAAGAAGTTAACAGCTTGAGACTGGGGGGCTTGTGTACCGACCAGTCCTCGGACATGGAGACTTGCTGATGACAGCAAGCCACGTCAGCTGGGCCCTACAGTGCAGGCCAGAGCCATGTGGGCATGGTCCCACAAGTAGCATGGAATAGTGGGTCGATGAGTAATCAGTGGTGTCAATCACCAGAGTAGGCTGATGTGTCTTCGTCACTCTGCAAGTTGATGAGTCCTCGGCAACGGGGTATGACGAGGTGACATCGGTCTTGAATGATTTGAACAATATGACCAGAACAGCTAAGATTGGTTCCCAGAGTGGGCCAATGAGAAGGAGAAACCCATAGATAAGGTAAGGCCCAAATCACGAAGAGCTTATGCGTGTGGCAGGGAAAGCACAGTTAGGTGCAAAGTCCTGAGGGGTCGAGTACTCATCAGAACTAGGGTTCCCCAGTACAGCTACATGCATGGCACGTGAATAGTGAAGGCACTCCCAGAACAGGTGGCCCCAGAGACTAGGTGCACGAGGAGGCACCTAGGTGGTCATCCTGTTAGAGTTTGCACTCCGGATAAGGAAACCTTACGTGCTAGATTACCCTAAGACTGGGTGATAGCGGCACAAGGGTATTCTAGTAAACCCTAAATATGGGTAGCGGCACAGAGGAAACCCTAGACTATATAAAGGGCAGTAAGACACTTCACAAAGGTACGCAGTTTCAAACCCTAAACACAGTTACTCAAACACTTGGTGTTTCTTGCCCAGTCTTGACTTGAGCGTCGGAGTGCAAACGGCCTCTAGGGCGCCCCCTTTCTCTTTTGCAGGTGCAGATTGCTTTGAAAGAACCAAGCACATATCAATGTGAGGAAGGACGCGTGTGAGTGTCGCAGAGTCAACCAACAGGCGAGTCAACCGGCAAGAACAGTATCGACCTTGGCTAATGAGTCTAGGGCCTCTTGCTGACCTCGACCTTGCAATACAAAGACACGGGCGATGACTCGTACTGGTGTCGACCTCGGCTGACAAGTCAAGGAAGACCTCTCACTTGCCTCAACCTTGCTATACAAAGACAAGGAAGAGGACTTTCACTTGCCTCAACCTCGATGTACAAAGATGAGGAAGAGGACTTTCACTTGCCTCAACCTTCCTGTACAAAGACGAGGAAGAGGACTTTCACTGTGGAACCATACTATTCTCGTCCTTTGCGTATAAGGCAAGGGAGACGTTCACTTTCTGCTCAACACAAACATTTCTTTCTTAATTCTTTTTTCTTTTATTGGGTGACCTCGTTAAAAAACCCTGATCCTGCCGCGGACTTGTGTAACATCCCGCCAAATTCTTTTCATAATTATAAAACGAAGTAGAGATAAAATAATAATATTGAAGTGAACATACTCGTATATATGTAATGAAGTTTTCTCCTCGCAGGGAGTTTAATACAAAATCGGTCAGTTTTCCAAAAACGTAAACTAGATACAGCAAAAAAAGTAAAAACAGGCGATCTCCCAACAGAATAGGCGATCTCCTATCAGAAAAGGGCGATCTCCCTTCAGAATACAAAAAAGGGTGATCGCCTAACACAAACGTAAATGGGCGATCTGCTTCCGGCGACCACTCACTGAAGAGCACTACCACCTGCAACCTCGTCTGCTCCCGTGTAAAAATACACGATCATCACAGGTTTAAGAAAGCAATCACAATAACAGATAAAAGGGGTAAGCTAGATGTTTTAAAAACTTTAAATCCATAGAAAACGTGAATTTCCACTCCATACATAAGCCATATCAAATGCAACCATCAAGATTTCCATAATCCACATACTCGTCAAGTGTCTCTTTGCTACATTCAGTATTCAAGATTCACACGTCAGACTTTCCACTGACCCACAATGCATAGACACATGACTCTACTTCCGGATTGACTCGTGCGTTGACTCAGGCTCAGAGATCTGCACCTATCATACCATACCACTGTGAAATCCACACAGGGTCGCTGTGAAATCCACACAGCATGCGCATATATAATCTCAATGTTATCACTCTCCCGGTATGACAAGGTTAATTCATATAACATGCCGAGCTCGTTCTTTTTCACACTACTCGCCCATTCATATGAACCTCCTCCGACTCTCCACAACTGAATAACTTCATCTACGTGATTCCATTATATCAGCAGAGTCAGGATATCTCCTTCTAGACAAGCCCCTAGTCAATACACATTACACAAATGATCTTACACGGTATTTCCTTTCCTGAAAATACTATGCCTTGATCTCACATTCACAACATTCAAAACATCATACCACTCAATCGAATGATTCAAATCACAGCAACAATCATTTCAAAGGTTCAAACTTTCGAATATCACATTTAAATCTCAAGCAGTCTCAAAACAACACCAAAAACAGGGGAGTTCGCAAAACAACGCCAAAACCGGCGATCTGATTCAAAAGCAGGGGATTTCGAAATCTGTATTTAAAACCGGCGACCACGTCGCCCAGACACATAGAACAGAGCATTCACAAAGATGAAAACGAAACCGGCGACCACGTCGCCCTCACTTCAGAAACAGCTAATCTATGGCTTGTATTGAAAATGAAGGCTAGCTTCCCTTACCTGGACTCGCGCAAAACACCAGGAGCTCCGAAACCCAAGGAAGCTTAAAGAATGCCTTGGCTCTGTTTTTGCGTCTGGTTTGAAGGACTTGCAGAGAACTTCCCGGGTGCTCTAATGGTGGCCGTCGCTCGTCGTACTCTTGTGTGAAGGTGCCAGAATCGCAGCGCGAAGGAGAGAATGGAGGAGAAGGGAGGTAACTCACTCTTTCGCTCTTGAACAGCTGCAACGTTCCTCCCTCTCAGAAGTGGGTTTTTGCATCTTAAACCAACTTGTCCACAAAAGCAGCTGCCACCACCCACTCTGCAGGGAAGTCTGAGTGTACGTTTCTCTGAACAGTACGACTACGGTTGTCTCTTGTGCATGCCAACCACTGCTCTGAACAGTACGACCGCGAGTGTCTCTTGCGCATGCCAACATTCTGATGTCACTGTTCTGAACCAACACTTTTTGTCTACGTGTCGCGCGTGCCGCGCGTCTCATGCTGGGAGTCTGGTCCCACCTTCTCTGTGTGCAACTCGACATCGCGCGATCACCTTTCACCGATGACCACTGGCGCGAAGACTATCCACCGATGACATCTCGCGCGAAGGCTATCCACCGATGACCTCTTCCTGGCGGATAACCGATGTCTCCCCCCGGAAGATGCCCGCATGCCTCACGCCCTGGCGATGCCCGCATGCCTGGCGCCCTGATGATGCCCGCATGCCTCACGCCCTGGCGATGCCCGCATGCTTCGCGCCCTGGCGACGTCTGCATGCTTCGCGCCCTGGCGATGACGTGTAGTCTAGGCGACCGGCGATTATGTACAAACAAGGAAATCTTATAATCTACTAAACTACACTTTCCTTCCTTTTCATAAAAACATACTTAGAATTCATTTAAAATATACCCTTTTATTCCAATTTAATTTTACAGGTCCTTACAACTTGAACGTGGAGGATGTGCCTCGTCACTCCTTCGTCTAGCCTTCTGCAATTGCACGTTCTGCAAGATCGCTCCAAGAACCTTCGCCGAAACTCCAAACGATGCCTGCAAAACACACAGATGGCACCTGTAGCCGCCGTTGTAGCTCCGACGCTCAAGTTAGGCAACAGGAACACCAAAAACTCTCACTGAATCTCTCTGTGAGACTCGTGTGTGCTCTGATCCACTTTCTCTCTCTGTGTCAACTTGTAATCTGAAAACTTGTGTAAGAATGTCTAAGACTGTCTCCCTACCTTACATGAGGTGGAGTACCATTATACTGGGCCGTGCCTCTCTCTCAGATGGTGACACGTGGAGGCATGCAGCTGACATCTAATTGTACACGTGTCACATCTGAAGGGCTTCTGCGCTTTTCTTTGTGCGGCTAAGTTATCCTCTTGCGGAGTAACTTAGCGCGTTTCTTCTCTCTGAGTGAGCCGCATGCTCCCAGGAGAGCGCCAGGTGTGGCTGGTCTGAGCACACTCACCAGGCGCATCCTGCCTACATGGTCTCGCCGTACATCCTCTGAGTGGGTGCATGCTCCCAGGAGAGCACCGGGTGTGGCTGTTCTGAGCACGCTCACCAGGCGCATCCTGCCTGCATGGTCTCACCGCACGTCCTCTAAGTGGGCATCATGTGAGGTGCATGCGTAACGCTTTCGCTGGGAACCTAGGTCCCAGCTTAACACGTGTTGGCAAGAACACCGATGACTGATCTAGCTCTGCATGCACTAACGACCGAGCGGTGCCCTATTACTATCCACCGATGACCATACGGTTCCTCATGACCTTCCACTGATGATCGCGCGGTGCCTCATGACCTTCCACCTACGACCGTGCGGTGCCTCATTACTTTCCGTGCTCTGCTTCCAGGCGCTTATCTAGGCACCGCTTATGGGGTGGTGGCCACTTGGTAACTGACCACCGATCATCGTTCTAAGCGGTCTCCTCCCTGATTCACCTGCTATCTCATGCCACGTGTCACCCTGTGACTGGTCCACGTGGTCATCTGCTGCTGACGTCATCACCTACCGATGACCGACCAGATCCAACCCCGTAGGGAAAAATAGTGTCCCCTTAACTAAATACATCTGAAATACAATTTAACTGAATGCAACTAAATGAAATCTAAATACAATGTAATTAACTGAAATAGAATTTGAGGTTGACACTGTTCCATGTGCGGAGAATTGCCCCACCTTCGAAGGTCTCCAGCCTGTATGCTCCGTTCCCAAGACCCCTCTCTCACATGGAATGGACCAGTCCACTTGGGAGACAACTTGTTCTCTAGGTGGTAAGGATGAGCCTTTCGCATCACCAAGTCAGCTACTTGGAACTGTCGAGGTCTCAACTTGGATTTGTGCTTATACTTGTTCTCGCCGGTTGACTCTCCCATTAGTTGACTTCTACGATCGCTCGCACCTTCTCCCTTCCCTTCGACTAGCACAGCTAATCCTGCAAAGAAAGATGGGCGCCCTAGTGGTCGTTCGCACTCCAACGCTCAAGTCAAAACTAAGGCAAGAAACACCAAGTGTATAGCAAAAGAGTTCTAGTCTCAAAAGCTGCGTACCTTTGTGAATGCCTTACTACCCTTTATATAGCCCTTCTAGGGTTCCTGCCGCACCTATCCTTGCGCCCAAGTGTTGCCTCCTAGCGAATTTAGGGTTACCTTTCTGGGATTCTATCACACAATCTTGGTGCGCGTCCCGTGGCAACCTTCTATTCTTAGAGTGCAACTCTCATGGCAATCTTCCTTTTCTGGAGTGCTTAACTTGGGCATGGGCGCTTTAGGCATACGCTGTAACCCTAGCATCGCATGGCCAAACCTTCAGTGTTAAGCTAACCACTCACGTGCCTCCTTGTGTGTTTATAGGGATAGATCTTCTATGCCAGAGCCTTACGTCACGCATATACCCTGCATGCATGGCGTATCTGTGAACCTGGTTTATATTCTTACACGTGTGATTTTATGGATCCCTCTGCGGGCCCTACCATGCTGACCTCTCCATGTGCTGACCTCTTACTCAGTGGCCGACATCCGAGGTCTGGCCACTACACAAGCCCCCCAGGCTCGAGCTGGGACTTGTCTCGATGAAGAGCCTCACTGCTCGCCCAATCGACCTCTACAGCACTAGCCCACGTGTCCTTTATTACAGTCCTGAGTGATTTGACGCGTTCCGTACCAAGAAGTGACACTGTCGCGCATTTTTCCTGGAGCGTACACGTGGCAATCTCAATGGCTATAATGGCTTGGCGCTTCATGTTTCCCTTTATACGTTACTCCTTTGTCTCCTACGCTCCCTACTGTTTCATTCCCTCTCATTCTGCTGTATCAAAGCCTCTTCTCTTCAAACAGTTCTTCGTGCGCCTTCTAGTCCCCTCATACTTCGATCTTTCATCCCTTCATCTAACAAAGGTATGTTCTTTCGGCGTCTTTTATCTTCGTTTTGCTACTGCGATGTTCTTTATCTAGCTGTAACTGCCTGGGATTGCTTTCGATTCTTGTTTTCATTTCGCTATGCCCTACCTTACTGTTCTGCTGCGTTTACCTGGAACGCGCTATCCTTTTCTCCTTTCTGAGCTTGTCTTTTTTTGTCTGCCCTTGTGTTTTAGCCTTCGAAATGGACCAGTCTTCTTCCTCCCCTTCAGGGTCTGAGTCGAACTCCTCCCAATCTTCTCCCTGTCCAGTAGTTCTAGGGCTCCACTCGGATTTCTATCAACTTCTGTATCCTTGGGCCCCTGAAGGGCTCCTGAAGGAGTCTTCCAATTTTACCTCCTCCGATTCCATCGTGACCTACAAGAAGGCTGAGGTGCGAAGTAGAACCAGCCATGCCTCTCGCGTCTTTGGGAAAGACGATGACAAATACGTCGGGGTGGTCCCTTGCACGGTAGGCGAGCCCGTGTGCTGCGACGAGACTTCGGGCCAGGAAGGCCCCTTCTGTTTCATTTAATCCACCGTTTTTAAAAGGGTTTGCCTTCGCCTACCCTTCAGTGGCTTCGAGGGGGCGTTGCTGACGGAGATGAACGTGGCTCTAGCCCAGCTTCACCCGAATGGTTGGGCCTTCCTGCGCACCTACGCCATTCTTTGTCTCTACTTTGGGCCCCTGCCCTCAGTAGATTCCTTCCTTTACTTCTTCAAGGCCAAGATCCCTAGGAAGAACCTCTGGGTCAGCCTCAATGGGGTTGCTGGAAGAGCACTCCTAACCCTCTTCTAGCAATCTTATAAGGGATTCAAGGGCAAATTTCTGAAAATTCGCTGCCTCCCCACCGACCCCACCCTCCTGGATGGATTTCCCCTTTACTGGGTAGAGAAGCCCAACCTGGCCAAGCCCAGGGCCCTGATGGACCTACACCCGCAGGATAGGGAGGTGTGTGAGTTCCTGTCTGGCCTCGAGGCAGTGTTCAATACCTCCTAACTCATTCAATACGAGTACCTGCCCAAGAGCTTGCGGGGGTACATCGGTAGGGCTTTAGTCTATCTTCCTCGCAATTTTTCTTTTTCCCTTAACTACTTCCATTTGTGTGACTTCTTCTATTATATTTCTTCCACTATTGTTCTTATGGTGACCTGACCTTACATTTGTTGCAAATATGACAATTGGGGCCGAGCGAAGAAGGCAGCTGGCCGCGCGTGCCCTAAGAAGAGCGGCGCGAGCTCCTTCCGACCAGTCCAGGAGGAAGCCCTCCTTCTACCGACGACGTGGCTCTCGAAGCCGCACCTCTAGCAGCCGCAGCTGTCGTAGAAACAACAGCCCCTCCACAAGGCGCGATTGCAGCTGTTGAGGTCGCTCCTTCTGACGACGAGGGCACATGCTCCGAGCTGGTGTTCAACCGTAGGCGCACACAGAACACAGTCGTGCTTCCCTCGTCCGGCTCAGAGGGAGAGGGTCCTCGGGCCCCCTTGGGCGCTTCCTCCTCCCCTCATGTCACCGTAGAGCAGGGAGAGAGCGTCCTTGGGGAAGGGCAGCTGAGCCCCCTACCTCCTTGGTGCCTTTCCTGCAGCGTACCCTAAAATCCTCTCAGGAGATTGAAAAGGTGGAGAGCTTGGAGGTAGGGCCGCTAATGGACCACGTGGCCCGGGGCTTCAGCAAGGCTCTTGGGAGTGTCAGCCTTCTCTTTACAAAGATGATGAAGGCCTACCAGGAAGCTGAGCATCGGGCCCTGGCCGCTGTGGGGGCAGAGCGTCGCATCACGAGCCTCACCCTGGGGGTGGCCGAGCTACGAAAGTCAGATAAGGAGGTCAGGGACCTCCTGTTCTCTAAGTCCCAGGAGGCCCTGTGGGCTCACGCCAAGTGTAATGACTTTCGCTTGGCAGTGGAGGACCTAAAGGGTGAGATGAGCCGCCAAGAGGAAACAATTGCCGATCTTAAAGAAGAATTGGCGTGGCGTGATGACAACCTGGCCCAGCGAGACGTCGAGCTGGCCAGGGTGAAGGAGGAGGCGGCCAAAACTGAGGTAGAGATGAGGACGAAGATGGCCCGAAGGGAGGAGCTCTATCAGAAGTCCAGAGAGGAGCTTAGCAATGAGGCAGCTGAAGCCTACAGCGCGAGGTTTGGTGATGTTGTAACATCCCGCCAAAATAAAACCATACATACATGTATAATGAAAATAAAGGTAAAAAAATAATATCGAAGAGTACATGATAATATATATATAAGTAATGGAGTTGCTCCTCTTAGGGAGTTTAATACATAACCAGTCAAATGTTTTCAACAATTAAACAAAATACAACAAAATAGACGAACAGGCGATCTCCCTACGAAAGGGCGATCTCCTATCAGGCAGGCGATCTCCTATCAGCCAGGCGATCTCCTATCAACCAGGCGATCTCCTATCAAGCCGGCGATCTCAACTTCCTGTAACGTCATCTGCTCCCGTGCAAATTATACACGGTCATCGCAAGTTTTAAGAAAACAGCCACAGAACCAAAACGCAGGGTAAGCTAGATAATTTAAGGAGAGTTTAAATATGAAGTTAAAAAATCAAGATAAAAATCAATTTAAGGCACCCACGTAAAACCCTCAGCTTTCTCATTCTTCCCACATGACTATCTAGCAAAACACATATTTCACACTTCCTCGAGAGTCGTTCAAGTCACACAATGCGTCAAGTGTCTATCAAAAATACACTGCTCCTCATTTCTCACGTCAGACTTTCCACTGACTCACAATACATAGACACATGACTCTACTTCCGGATGACTCGTGCGTTAACTCAGGCTCAGAGATCTGCACCTGTCATACCACATTGCTGTAAAGTTCCCACAGCTGTGCACATAACCACAATCTCAATATCATAACTCTTCCGGTATGACAGGGTAAATTCATATAACAGGCCGAGCTCGTTCTTTTTCACACGAGACGCCCATACGTATGAACCTCCTTCGACTCTCACCCACTGAATAACTTCTTCTACGTGATTCCATTATCTCAGTAGAGTCAGGATATCTCCTTCTCGACGAGCCCCTAGTCAATACACATTACACACGATCTTACACGGTATTTTCTTTCCTGAAAATACTATGCCTTGATCCCACATTCACAACATTTCACACATCATACAACACTTAATGAACAATTTCAGTCACAATAAAACTCATGCCAAGGATTCAGATTTTCGTATATCACATTCAAATCTCAAAACAGTCTCAAACCACACCAAAAACAGGGGGGTTCGTAAAACAACGCCAAAACCGGCGATCTGATTCAAAAGAAGGGGATTTCGAAATCTGCATTTAAAACCGGCGACCACGTCGCCCAAACACATAGAACAGAGCATTCACGAAGATGAAAACGAAACCGGCGACCACGTCGCCCTCACTTCAGGAACAGCTAATCTATGACTTGTATTGAAAATGAAGGCTAGCTTCCCTTACCTGGACTTGCGCAAAATACCAAGAGCTCTTAAATCCAACGAAGCTTGAAGAATGCCTTGGCTCTGTTTTTGCGTCTGGTTTGAAGGACTTGCAGAGAACTTCCCAGGTGCTCTAATGGTGGCCGTCGCTCGTCGTACTCTTGTGTGAAGGTGCCCGAATCGCAGCGCGAAGGAGAGAAATGGAGGAGAAGGGAGGTAACTCACTTTTTCGCTCTTTGGATAACTGCAACGTTTTTCCTCCTCTCAGAAGTGGGTTCTTGCCTCTTAAACCAACTTGTCCACAAAAGCAGCTGCCACCACCCACTCTGCAGGGAAGTCTGAGTGTACGTTTCACTGAACAGTACGACCACTGTTGTCTCTTGTGCATGCCAACCACTGCTCTGAACAGTACGACCACTGTTGTCTCTTGTGCATGCCAACATTCTGATGTCACTGTTCTCAACCAACACTTTTTGTCTACGTGTCGCGCGTGCTGCGCGTCTCATGCTGGGAGTCTGGGTCCCACCTTCTCTACGTACAACTCGACATCGCGCGATAACCTTCCACCGATGACCTCTTGCGTGAAGACTCTCCACCGATGACTCATCCTGGAGGACGACCGATGTCTCTCTCTGGAAGACGACCGATGTCTCTCTTTGGCGATGCCCGCATGCCCCGCGCCCTGGCGATGCCCGCATGCCTCGCGCCCTGGCGATGCCCGCATGCCTCGCGCCCCGGCGATGCCCGACGACACATCTCGCCTTCCTGAAGGTTCTCCATTCCACTATGTTACGTCCAAGGTATCATCTCCACATGACTCGGTGTCGTCGGTAGCTTCACATTTCCAAGGGTAGATTGGCACTTGCCCTTGTGCGCCCATGCATGCAACACTAAGGACGATCTCCTATACTCAAGCATAGAGCTTCGCATGCACCGCGTGTCTAAGGCTTAACCCACACCTTGACGCACGTGGTTTTTGGGAACCCACTATGGTTGATCCAACATCTTGACTACACACTAAGTGTAGTTTCGGCGATCATGTGTACTCTAGGCGACAGGCGACTAGGTACACTACAGGCGATTGGCGTTTAGGTGAAATCAAAGCGACAGGCGATCATGTGCCAGAGAAGTCGGAGATCGCCTACTCTTTCAATTTCGGCGATCTCGTAGACTTTTAAGCTATACTTCCCTTCCTTTATATTTTAAATAAGAATATACTTAGAATTCATTTAAAATATATCACTTTTATTCCAATATAATTTTCTAGGTTCTTACAATCTCCCCAACAAGAAAAATTTTCGTCCCCGAAAATTGGATTACAAGGAAAAGAGGTATGGATAGGCTTCCCTTATGGGTTCTTCTAACTCCCAAGTCGAATCACCCGATCTCTCATCCCACACCACTTTCACCATGTTGATGGTCTTGTCTCTGAGCTGTTTACTCTGCCGGTCGTCGATTCTAACTGGTTTTGCTTCAAAGGACAAGTCATCCCTAATCTGCACATCGTCCACTCCCTGCACATCGTCCACTCCCAGCACATGACTAGGGTCTGCCATGTACTTCCTCAGCTGTGACACGTGAAAGACATTGTGCAGATTCGCTAAATGGGGAGGTAGGGCGATCTCATAAGCAACAGGACCAATCCTCCTTAAGATCTGATAGGGTCCCACGAACTTAGGGGACAATTTCTTAGATCTGATTGCCCTTCCTACGCCCTTGGTTGGTGTTACTCTCATGAACACATGGTCTCCAGCAGCAAACTCCAAAGGTCTTCTCCTCTGATCTGCATAGGACTTCTGTCGGTTTTGAGAAGCTCTCATACTGCCTTGTATCTGTTTCACCTTCTCGGTTGTCTGCTGAATCAACTCTGGTCCAACCAAGACTGCTTCGCCCTCCTGGTACCAACATAAGGGAGTTCTGCATTTTCTCCCATACAGGGCTTCATATGGTGCCATCCCAACACTGGCGTGGTAACTGTTATTATAGGTAAACTCCACCAGCGGCAACACCTCATCCCAGCTTCCCAATTGATCCAAGACACACGTCCTCAGCAGATCTTCTAAGGACTGAATTGTTCTCTCAGACTGCCCATCTGTTTGAGGATGATATGCAGAGCTCATCCTCAACTTAGTTCCCAAGCAATCTTGTAAGGTCTGCCAAAACCGTGAAGTGAACCTGGGATCTCTATCCGAAATGATGCTGGAAGGCACTCCATGCAACCTCACAATCTCCTTGATGTACAGCTGTGCCAACATGGCCATGGGCATCTTCATATTTACTGGGAGGAAGTGGGCACTCTTTGATAGCCGATCTACTATGACCCAGATTGCATCATGACCCTTCACCGCTCTGGGTAAATGGGTGACAAAATCCATGGCAATGCTGTCCCATTTCCACCCAGGGATATCCAGTTGCTGTAACAACCCGCCAGGTCTTTGATGTTCTACCTTTGCCTTCTGACACGTCAAGCAGGTAGTAACATACTGGGCAATGTCCCTCTTCATGCCCGACCACCAAAATGACTCCTTCAAGTCATGGTACATCTTATTCATGCCTGGGTGTAGGCTAAGGCGACTCTTGTGACCTTCCTTTCGGATCATCTTCTTCAACTCATCATTTGCAGGGATGCAAATTCTGCCATTAAATCTCAAGATCCCATCATCGCCCATCACAAAGTCTCTAGCCTGATCTGTCCCTAGCGACTCCACAGTGCGCTTCAGACTAGGGTCCTCCAATTGCCTATCCCTTAACGTCCCAAGGAAGTCATTAGTTATAGCCAGTTTACTACAACTAATGTGATTCACGTGAAATTCTACCCCAAGGTTTAAGTCTCTGAACTGCTCGATCAGCTTCTGCTCTTCCATCATCATAGTGGCGACTTGTATTGATTTCCTACTCAATGCATCTGCCACTACATTGGCCTTCCCTGGATGATACATGAGTTGAAAATCGTAGTCCTTTAGGAACTCCATCCACCTTCTTTGCCTCATGTTTAGTGTAAGGACCTGTAAAATGTAATTTGGAATAAAAGGGTATATTTTAAATAAATTCTAATTAAGTTTTATTTAAAAATAAAACATGGAAGAAAAGGGCGCGAAGCGTGCGGGCATCGCCAGGGCGCGAGGCGTGTGGATTTCGCCAGGAGAAGACCTCGGTCGTTCGCCAGGAGAAGACCTCGGTCGTCCGCAAGAGGGAGAGAAGTCGGTCGTCCGCAAGGGAGAGAAGTCGGTCGTCTGCAGGGGAGACGTCGGTCGTCCTCCAGGGTGAGGAATCAGTCATCGCCGGTGTAAGGAACATCGGTCATTTCTGACATGGGAGCCATGGATACCGGTGGATGGTTATCAGGGGTCCGGTTATACGCAGATGAGGTGGGGTCCCGGCTTCCAGGATTAACGTGCTGCATGTGCAACATGTAGGCAGTGAAAGACCCTCGGAACAGTGGCTCCATGCACGTAGAGACGCCATGTGGCCATTCTGTCAAGTCTGCATTTAATTAGAGGAAGAAACCCACACGGAAGTGTTAGTTAGAGAGTAGGTAATGATAGCTACATGGCAGGCCAATGTTCCTAGTATCGGAATGCACCGCCTCTTAGTGAGATTAGAACGCAGTAAGAGAAAATAGTGACAGAGTTTCATCTTTCTCTTTTCTCTCCTTTACGCTGCGACTCAGTAATTCCTGGCACCAGCTTATTTACCAGCGATTGCCATAGAGCATTTGAGAAGGTTCTCTACAAGTTTTACCGATTAGAACGCTTAGGCAGAGTTCAGGCATCCTTTACGTTCGGTGGTTAGAGCTTGAAGTGAGTTTCACGCTGATCCAGGTAAGGGAAGCTAGCCTTATCTCTGATGAAAAAACTGTGTGTTTGATGAGTTTGATGATGGGGGCGACATGGTCGCCGTGTTTGCAGAATGTTCTTGTTTAAATCCCAGTTTAGTGAGTGATCGCCTGTGTTTTGAAGGTGATCGCCGGTTTTCATCTGTTACTGAAATATCTTCTGTTTTTGGTGTTGTTTGAAAACTGTTGAGATATGGAAATGTGATATTCGAAAATCTGAACCTTGGCATGAGTTTTGCTGTGACTGGAATCATTTGTTGAAATGTTATGTGATGTGTGAATGTTGTGAATGTGGGATCGAGGCATAGTATTTTCAGGAAAGGAAATACCGTGTAAGATCTGTGTAGGATGTGTATTGATCAGTGAGTGTCCTGTTAATGAGACGATCCTGACTCTGCTGACATGATGGAATTACGTAAATGAAGTCATTCGGTGGTGAGAGTCGAAGGAGGTCCTATGAATGAGTGGCCCGTGTGAAACAGAACGAGCTCAGCCGTCATATGGATTCACCCTGTCACACTGTGATAATGAGGATATTGAGATTGAGATTGTGTGATGCGCATGGCTGAGGGCACTTTCCAGCCTTTTAGCGTGACAGGTGCAGGTCTCTGGACGCTGAGTTCAATGCACGAGTCTCCGGAATAGTGGTCAAGTGTCTGGTGTGATGAGTCAGTGGAAAGTCTGACGTGTGATATGAGAAATTGAATTGATAGACACTTGATTGCTGATGTGAATTTGTGAGACTCTGGAATTGATTTGTGAGATATGTGATTATCAAATGTTTTGGTGGAGTATGAGAAAGTTGATGGTTTTATGTGGATGTCTTAAACTGGTTTCATCTTGATTCTTAAGTTCATATTCAAACTCTCTTTTAAATGTCTAGCTTACCCTTTGTATTTTGGTTCTGTGGCTGTTTTTCTTAAAACCTGTGATGATCGTGTAATTTTTACACGGGAGCAGATGATCTTGCAGGAAGAAGAGCTCCTCAGTAAGTGGTCGCCGGGATGAGATCGCCTATTTTGCTTCTGTTGGGCGATCACCCCTTTTCCTGTTTTCTGATAGGAGATCGCCCCCTTTTGCCATTTTCCGATAGGCGATCTCCGTTTTCTGTTAGGAGATCGGTAGCTTTGTATTTTGCTGTCTTTTTGTTTAAGTATTGGAAAAACGTTCGTTTTGTATTAAACTCCCTGCGAGGAGAAACTTCATTACATATATATAATCATGTTCATTTCAAAACATTTTGGTTTTACGTTTTATTTTCATTATATAATTGTGAAACGTTTTGGCGGGATGTTACATTAATGGTATCAGAGCAGTTCGTCCTTAGGATGACCTGAGGGCTGTGGATCCATTGTGTTTTCTTCTGCTCATGAAAACTTATTTGAGTTTTAAGTGACAACTATTGTGAAAGGTTTTCAAACGTTTTTGTATTGAACTTTTTGTGTGTGCTGTAGTGAATGTATGCCTAACTGAAAATCTTAGTATTTAGAATGAGAGGGTCTTGATAAGGTGGTGAGGGTGCACACTCATGACCGGATCGGGGTGATTCTCAATCTAACTTCCAGAGGTTTAATGTTTAGCATACTTCGGTTTCTGGCGTGATTGTTTTTTTTTATTGAGTGTTTGGTAATTGATTTTGAGTGGCTGTTTGGATTGATGATTGCACACCAGTAACTGTTCTGATGTTTTGCTTGAGGTTATAAGCTGCATGTTTCTGTTGATGGACTCGAATTCCTAAGGAATTTGAGAAGCTGACCTGGTAAGGTCGAGATGTTACCCCTTGAATGAATTGATTTCTTATCGATTTCATTCTTATAGTTGTAGGGGATAAAGAAGCTTGTGGTTTCGAAATCAGAGAACGAAGAAAATGACTCGTAGACCTCCTACCGCTCCCCCACCTTCTTCTGAAATGGGCCAGATCGCCAGGGCCATTGAGATGATGGCAGGTGCCATCCAGCAACAGAATGCGGCGATGGCTCAGAACCATCAAGATACCATGCACCACTGGGAAGCTGCTCGGTCGGCTGATACGAATTCGCCCGTCGGCCAGCCTCAGGAAAGGATGGCATTGACCGAGTTTATGAGGCACAACCCACCCAAGTTCAGTGGGAATGCTACCCCTGATCAAGCAGATCAGTGGGTCAGGGAAATGGAGAAAATCTTTAGGGCGACCTCCTGCCCTGAAGAGAAGAAATTGCTGTTCGCCACCTATCTCCTATCTGGAGAAGCTGAGTTCTGGTGGGTGGGGGCTCAGCAAATGATGGAAGCCCGGGAGGATGTTTTGGACTGGGAGAACTTCAGAGTGAGGTTTCTAGAGAAATACTTCCCAGATAGCGCGAGGTTTGCAAGGAAAGCTGAGTTCCTGAAGTTGGAGCAGGGGGGTATGTCTGTGAACGCCTATGCTGCTCGGTTCGAGTACCTCGCCCGTTTTTATACCCAGGCGACCTCCGAGGCGTGGAGGTGCAGGAAGTTTGAGGAGGGGCTGACGCATGGGCTGAAGAGAACTATAGCCCCGATGTGCATCAGGGAATTTCACTCCTTGGTAGAAAAGGCGAAGATGGTGGAGACCCTGGAAAAGGGTGATCCTCGGGTGATCAGGTCACACCCAGGGGGTTCTTCCAGTGGGAGAGCTAAAGTGCAGCATTCACAAGGCAAGCCATATGCGAGACCTCCACCACATCGGACGGGAACAATGTCATCCCGGTTGCAGCAGCAACAACCGTGGACACCCAGATGCTTCACGTGCCAAAAGATGGGGCACGTTTCTAGAGATTGCCCTGACAGGTATAGGATGACTCAAACTGCGGGTCCTCGGCAGTTAAGGAATGAAGGCAGCAAACCTCAGGCAACAGGGAGAGTGTTTGCTATGACAGGAGCTGAAGCGTCTCAATCAGGTAACCTTGTGCAAGGTGTTTGTTTTATTGCTGGTAGGGGTGTAGAAGCTTTGTTTGATTCTGGAGCGACACACTCCTTTGTGTCAAGTCGGTGTATAGCCGAGTTGGGTCTCCTAGTGAAGGAGCTGCCTTTTGAACTGTTGGTTTCCACACCTGCATCAAGACAGGTTGTGACCTCTACGGTTTGCCCTGAATGTCCAGTAATAGTAGAGGGACGCAGATTCAAAGTGAACCTGATCTGCCTACCTCTTCAGGACCTGGATGTTATCCTGGGAATGGATTGGCTATCTGCCAATCACGTTCTTATAGATTGCGGTAGGCAGAAAGTGGTGTTGCCCGATCTCCAAGAACAGGATGTGGTATCTGCTAGGCATGGGCGGTTGGAGATGGAAGAAGGGGCGAGATGTTTCGTGATGTTAGCTCGGTTAGAAGTAAAGAATGAAGGGGACGTAAACAGGATACCTGTAGTGAAAGACTTCACGGATGTATTCCCAGAAGAGGTACCTGGGTTACCTCCTAAGAGAGAAGTGGAATTCTCTATTGATTTGATACCTGGAGCTGGACCAGTGTCAATGGCGCCTTACAGAATGGCTCCAGCCGAGTTAGTGGAGTTAAAGAAGCAAGTGGAAGAGCTGTTGGAGAAACAGTTCATCAGACCCAGTGTATCTCCATGGGGAGCTCCAGTACTTCTGGTGAAGAAAAAGGATGGAGGGTCTCGGCTGTGCATAGACTACAGGCAGTTAAACAAGTTGACCATAAAAAACAAGTACCCTCTACCCAGAATTGATGATTTAATGGATCAAGTAAATGGGGCCTCGGTGTTCTCAAAGATTGATCTGAGATCGGGGTACCACCAAATTTTGGTAAAAGCTGAAGATGTGCAGAAAACAGCTTTTAGGTCCCGATATGGGCACTACGAATATGTAGTGATGCCGTTTGGAGTGACCAATGCCCCAGCTCTGTTCATGGACTACATGAATAGGATTTTCCGTCCTTTCTTGGATGAGTTTGTGGTAGTCTTCATAGACGATATACTTGTTTATTCAAAGACCGAGGAAGAGCATGAAGGGCATCTGAGGTCGGTATTGGAAATCCTGAGGAAGGAACAACTTTATGCCAAGTTCTCTAAGTGTGAGTTCTGGCTGAGGGAAGTTAACTTCTTAGGGCACGTAATATCTGCCCAGGGGATCTCGGTAGATCCAGCCAAAGTAGAGGCAGTGCTGCAGTGGGAACGTCCTCAGACAGTCACAGAGATAAGGAGCTTTGTGGGTTTGGCGGGCTACTATCGGAGGTTTATTGAAGACTTTTCCAAGGTGGTGGCTCCGTTAACACAGCTAACCCGTAAGGACCAACCTTTTGCTTGGACCGACCGATGTGAGCTCAGCTTCGTGGAATTAAAGAAAAGGTTGACGAGTGCTCCAGTGCTGGTGATCCCAGAGGTCGGAAGACCTATTGACGTCTACTGTGATGCCTCACATCAGGGTTTGGGCTGCGTTTTAATGCAAGAGGGAAGAGCGGTTGCTTATGCTTCAAGGCAACTCAAGGTTCATGAGAAAAACTACCCTACGCATGATTTGGAGTTGGCGGCTGTGGTGTTCGCCCTGAAGATCTGGAGACACTATCTATATGGAGCTCGGTTCCAGGTGTTCAGCGACCATAAGAGCCTAAAATACCTGTTCGATCAGAAGGAACTGAACATGAGACAAAGAAGGTGGATGGAGTTTCTAAAGGATTACGATTTTCAACTCATGTATCACCCAGGGAAGGCCAATGTAGTGGCAGACGCTTTGAGTAGGAAATCGATACAAATAGCCACCATGATGATGGAAGAACAGAAACTGATCGAGCAGTTCAGAGACTTAAACCTTGGGGTAGACTTTTATGCAAATCACATTAGTTGTAGTAAGCTGGCTATAACTAATGATTTTATTGGTGAGGTCAAGGATAAGCAGTTGGGGGACCCTAGTCTGAAGCGGACTGTGGAGTCACTAGGGACCGACCAGGCTAGAGACTTCGCGATGGGCGACGATGGGATCTTGAGGTTTAATGGCAGGATTTGCATACCTGCAAATGAAGAGTTGAAGAAGATGATCCTGGATGAAGGTCACAAGAGTTGCCTCAACCTACACCCAGGCATGACCAAGATGTACCATGACTTGAAAGAGTCATTCTGGTGGTCAGGCATGAAGAGGGACATCGCCCAGTACGTTGCAACTTGTCTAACATGTCAGAAGGCGAAGACAGAACATCAAAGACCGGGCGGGCTGTTACAGCGATTGGACATCCCTGAGTGGAAATGGGACAGCATCGCCATGGATTTTGTCACCCATCTGCCCAGATCGGTGAAGGGTCATGAGGCAATCTGGGTCATAGTAGATCGGCTGACAAAGAGTGCCCACTTCCTCCCAGTAAATATGAAGATGTCCATGGAGAAGTTGGCACAATTGTACATCAAAGAAATAGTGAAGTTGCATGGAGTGCCTACCAGCATCATTTCGGATAGAGATCCCAGGTTCACTTCACGGTTTTGGCAGACTCTACAAGATTGCTTAGGAACCAAGTTGAGGATGAGCTCGGCCTATCATCCTCAAACAGATGGGCAGTCGGAGAGAACGATCCAGTCCTTGGAAGATCTGCTAAGGACGTGTGTATTGGATCACTTGGGAAGTTGGGATGAGGTGTTACCACTGGTGGAGTTTACGTATAATAACAGTTACCACGCCAGTATTGGAATGGCACCATATGAAGCCCTGTATGGGAGGAAATGCAGAACTCCCTTATGTTGGTACCAGGAGGGCGAAGCAGTCTTGGTTGGGCCAGAGTTGATTCAGCAGACAACCGAGAAGGTGAAGCAGATACAAGACAGAATGAGAGCTTCTCAAAGCCGACATAAGTCTTATGCAGATCAAAGGAGAAGACCTTTAGAGTTTGCTGCTGGAGATCATGTGTTCATGAAAGTAACACCGACCAAGGGTGTAGCACGGGCGATCAGATCAAAGAAGTTGTCTCCTAAGTTTGTTGGACCATACCAGATCTTGAGGAAGATTGGTCCAGTGGCTTACGAGATCGCCCTACCTCCCCACTTAGCGAATCTGCATAATGTCTTTCACGTATCGCAGCTGAGGAAGTATATGGCAGATCCTAGTCATGTGCTAGAAACGGACGAGGTGCAGATCAGGGATGACTTGTCCTTTGAAGCAAAACCAGTGAGGATTGACGATTGGCAAAGTAAACAGCTCAGAGGCAAGACCATCCACATGGTGAAAGTGGTGTGGAATGAGAAATCGGGTGATTCAACTTGGGAGCTAGAAGAATCCATGAGGGAAGCCTATCCATACCTCTTTTCCGTGTAATTCAATTTTCGAGGACGAAAATTTTTGTTGTTGGGGAGAATGTAAGGACCTGTAAAATGTAATTTGGAATAAAAGGGTATATTTTAAATAAATTCTAATTAAGTTTTATTTAAAAATAAAACATGGAAGAAAAGGGCGCGAAGCGTGCGGGCATCGCCAGGGCGCGAGGCGTGTGGATTTCGCCAGGAGAAGACCTCGGTCGTTCGCCAGGAGAAGACCTCGGTCGTCCGCAAGAGGGAGAGAAGTCGGTCGTCCGCAAGGGAGAGAAGTCGGTCGTCTGCAGGGGAGACGTCGGTCGTCCTCCAGGGTGAGGAATCAGTCATCGCCGGTGTAAGGAACATCGGTCATTTCTGACATGGGAGCCATGGATACCGGTGGATGGTTATCAGGGGTCCGGTTATACGCAGATGAGGTGGGGTCCCGGCTTCCAGGATTAACGTGCTGCATGTGCAATATGTAGGCAGTGAAAGACCCTCAGAACAGTGGCTCCATGCACGTAGAGACGCCATGTGGCCATTCTGTCAAGTCTGCATTTAATTAGAGGAAGAAACCCACACGGAAGTGTTAGTTAGAGAGTAGGTAATGATAGCTACATGGCAGGCCTATGTTCCTAGTATCGGAATGCACCGCCTCTTAGTGAGATTAGAACGCAGTAAGAGAAAATAGTGACAGAGTTTCATCTTTCTCTTTTCTCTCCTTTACGCTGCGACTCAGTAATTCCAGGCACCAGCTTATTTACCAGCGATTGCCATAGAGCATTTGAGAAGGTTCTCTACAAGTTTTACCGATTAGAACGCTTAGGCAGAGTTCAGGCATCCTTTACGTTCGGTGGTTAGAGCTTGAAGTGAGTTTCACGCTGATCCAGGTAAGGGAAGCTAGCCTTATCTCTGATGAAAAAACTGTGTGTTTGATGAGTTTGATGATGGGGGCGACATGGTCGCCGTGTTTGCAGAATGTTCTTGTTTAAATCCCAGTTTAGTGAGTGATCGCCTGTGTTTTGAAGGTGATCGCCGGTTTTCATCTGTTACTGAAATATCTTCTGTTTTTGGTGTTGTTTGAAAACTGTTGAGATATGGAAATGTGATATTCGAAAATCTGAACCTTGGCATGAGTTTTGCTGTGACTGGAATCATTTGTTGAAATGTTATGTGATGTGTGAATGTTGTGAATGTGGGATCGAGGCATAGTATTTTCAGGAAAGGAAATACCGTGTAAGATCTGTGTAGGATGTGTATTGATCAGTGAGTGTCCTGTTAATGAGACGATCCTGACTCTGCTGACATGATGGAATTACGTAAATGAAGTCATTCGGTGGTGAGAGTCGAAGGAGGTCCTATGAATGAGTGGCCCGTGTGAAACAGAACGAGCTCAGCCGTCATATGGATTCACCCTGTCACACTGTGATAATGAGGATATTGAGATTGAGATTGTGTGATGCGCATGGCTGAGGGCACTTTCCAGCCTTTTAGCGTGACAGGTGCAGGTCTCTGGACGCTGAGTTCAATGCACGAGTCTCCGGAATAGTGGTCAAGTGTCTGGTGTGATGAGTCAGTGGAAAGTCGGTTAGGGCACTCTCTAGCCATGTGCCCCGTCTTTTGGCAGGTGTAACACCTCTTCTCTGAACTCCTCTTGAAGCATGCATTGGCGGTGTGTGGTCCTCCACAATGGAAACATTTGGGTTTCCAGGTTTGTTGCTGATGAGACTGGGGCGGTGCTGCCCTCGCCCTATGCTGTGGAGGTCTCGTATAAGGCTTATACTGCTGTTGCTGCACCCTTGCCTTCTCATTGGAGGAACCCCTTGGGTGGGACCTGATCACCCGAGACTCACCCTTTTCTAGAGTCTCTACCATCTTCGCCTTTTCCACTAAGGCGTGGAATTCCCTGATGCACATCGGGGCTATGGTCCTCTTCAGCCCGTGCTTCAGTCCCTCTTCAAATTTCCTACACCTCCAAGCCTCAGAGGTGGCTTGGGTATAAAACCGGGCGAGGTACTCGAATCGAGCAGCATAGGCATTCACAGACATATCCCCTTGCTCCAACCTCAGGAACTCAGCTTCCTTCGCAAATCTTGCGCTGTCTGGGAAGTATTTCTCCAGGAACCTCACCCTGAAACTCTCCCAATCCATCACTTCCTCTCGGGCCTCCATCATCTGCTGAGTTCCCATCCACCAGAACTCAGCTTCTCCAGACAGAAGATATGTGGCAAACACCAGCTTCTTATCTTCAGGGCAGGAGGTCGCCCTGAATATTTTCTCTAACCCCCTGACCCACTGATCTGCTTGATCAGGGGTAACGTTCCCACTGAACTTAGGTGGGTTGTGCCTGAGGAACTCGGTCAGTCCCATCTGCTCCTGAGGCGGACCGACGTTGGGGGTCGTTGCAGCCGATCTGGCGGTCTCCCAATGCTGCATTGTAGCTTGGTGATTTTGAGACATCGCCGCGTTCTGCTGCTGGATGGCACTTGCCATCATCTCGATGGCCTTGGCGATCTGACCCATTTCAGAAGAAGGTTGGGGAGGGGTAGGAGGTCTACGTGCCATCACTCTTCGTTTCAGATCTTGAAACTATGAGTTTTCTATATTCCCTACAACTACAAGAATGAGGTCGATAAGAAATCAATTCATTCAGGAGGTAACATCTAGACCTTACAAAGGTCAGCATCTCAAAGTCATCAAGAATTTGAGCTTATCAACATAATCGTAATACCTAGAATCTCAAGCAAAATACTAGAACAGCCACAGGTATTACAACCATCAATCCAAACAACCACTTTCAGTCCATTTCAAGAACACTCACTAAAATGAACTAAATCACATCAGCATTCAATGTATGCTAAACATCAAATCTTTGGAATTAAGATTGAGAAGCATCTCGATCCAGTTATGAGTGTGCACCCTCACTACTTCATCAAGATCTTCTCACCCTTACTACTAAGATTCTCAGTTAGGGCATACCTTCACTAAAGCACACACAAAATTTCAATACAAAACGTTTGAAAACCTTTCACTATAGTTGTTATTTAAAAAAAACTCAAATAACTTTTATGAGCAGAAGAAACACAATGGATCCACAGCCCTCAGGTCATCCTAAGGACGAACTACTCTGATACCATTAATGTAACATCCCGCCAAAATAAAACCATACATACATGTATAATGAAAATAAAGGTAAACAAATAATATCGAAGAGTACATGATAATATATATATAAGTAATGGAGTTGCTCCTCTTAGGGAGTTTAATACATAACCAGTCAAATGTTTTCAACAATTAAACAAAATACAACAAAATAGACGAACAGGCGATCTCCCTACGAAAGGGCGATCTCCTATCAGGCAGGCGATCTCCTATCAGCCAGGCGATCTCCTATCAACCAGGCGATCTCCTATCAAGCCGGCGATCTCAACTTCCTGTAACGTCATCTGCTCCCGTGCAAATTATACACGATCATCGCAAGTTTTAAGAAAACAGCCACAGAACCAAAACGCAGGGTAAGCTAGATAATTTAAGGAGAGTTTAAATATGAACTTAAAAAATCAAGATAAAAATCAATTTAAGGCACCCATGTAAAACCCTCAGCTTTCTCATTCTTCCCACATCACTATCTAGCAAAACACATATTTCACACTTCCTCGAGAGTCGTTCAAGTCACACAATGCGTCAAGTGTCTATCAAAAATACACTGCTCCTCATTTCTCACGTCAGACTTTCCACTGACTCACAATACATAGACACATGACTCTACTTCCGGATGACTCGTGCGTTAACTCAGGCTCAGAGATCTGCACCTGTCATACCACATTGCTGTAAAGTTCCCACAGCTGTGCACATAACCACAATCTCAATATCATAACTCTTCCGGTATGACAGGGTAAATTCATATAACAGGCCGAGCTCGTTCTTTTTCACACGAGACGCCCATACGTATGAACCTCCTTCGACTCTCACCCACTGAATAACTTCTTCTACGTGATTCCATTATCTCAGTAGAGTCAGGATATCTCCTTCTCGACGAGCCCCTAGTCAATACACATTACACACGATCTTACACGGTATTTTCTTTCCTGAAAATACTATGCCTTGATCCCACATTCACAACATTTCACACATCATACAACACTTAATGAACAATTTCAGTCACAATAAAACTCATGCCAAGGATTCAGATTTTCGTATATCACATTCAAATCTCAAAACAGTCTCAAACCACACCAAAAACAGGGGGGTTCGTAAAACAACGCCAAAACCGGCGATCTGATTCAAAAGAAGGGGATTTCGAAATCTGCATTTAAAACCGGCGACCACGTCGCCCAAACACATAGAACAGAGCATTCACGAAGATGAAAACGAAACCGGCGACCACGTCGCCCTCACTTCAGGAACAGCTAATCTATGACTTGTATTGAAAATGAAGGCTAGCTTCCCTTACCTGGACTTGCGCAAAATACCAAGAGCTCTTAAATCCAACGAAGCTTGAAGAATGCCTTGGCTCTGTTTTTGCGTCTGGTTTGAAGGACTTGCAGAGAACTTCCCAGGTGCTCTAATGGTGGCCGTCGCTCGTCGTACTCTTGTGTGAAGGTGCCCGAATCGCAGCGCGAAGGAGAGAAATGGAGGAGAAGGGAGGTAACTCACTTTTTCGCTCTTTGGATAACTGCAACGTTTTTCCTCCTCTCAGAAGTGGGTTCTTGCCTCTTAAACCAACTTGTCCACAAAAGCAGCTGCCACCACCCACTCTGCAGGGAAGTCTGAGTGTACGTTTCACTGAACAGTACGACCACTGTTGTCTCTTGTGCATGCCAACCACTGCTCTGAACAGTACGACCACTGTTGTCTCTTGTGCATGCCAACATTCTGATGTCACTGTTCTCAACCAACACTTTTTGTCTACGTGTCGCGCGTGCTGCGCGTCTCATGCTGGGAGTCTGGGTCCCACCTTCTCTACGTACAACTCGACATCGCGCGATAACCTTCCACCGATGACCTCTTGCGTGAAGACTCTCCACCGATGACTCATCCTGGAGGACGACCGATGTCTCTCTCTGGAAGACGACCGATGTCTCTCTTTGGCGATGCCCGCATGCCCCGCGCCCTGGCGATGCCCGCATGCCTCGCGCCCTGGCGATGCCCGCATGCCTCGCGCCCCGGCGATGCCCGCATGCCTCGCGCCCCGGCGATGCCCGCATGCCTCGCGCCCCGGCGATGCCCGCATGCCTCGCGCCCCGGCGATGCCCGCATGCCTCGCGCCCCGGCGATGCCCGCATGCCTCGCGCCCCGGCGATGCCCGCATGCCTCGCGCCCCGGCGATGCCCGACGACACATCTCGCCTTCCTGAAGGTTCTCCATTCCACTATGTTACGTCCAAGGTATCATCTCCACATGACTCGGTGTCGTCGGTAGCTTCACATTTCCAAGGGTAGATTGGCACTTGCCCTTGTGCGCCCATGCATGCAACACTAAGGACGATCTCCTATACTCAAGCATAGAGCTTCGCATGCACCGCGTGTCTAAGGCTTAACCCACACCTTGACGCACGTGGTTTTTGGGAACCCACTATGGTTGATCCAACATCTTGACTACACACTAAGTGTAGTTTCGGCGATCATGTGTACTCTAGGCGACAGGCGACTAGGTACACTACAGGCGATTGGCGTTTAGGTGAAATCAAAGCGACAGGCGATCATGTGCCAGAGAAGTCGGAGATCGCCTACTCTTTCAATTTCGGCGATCTCGTAGACTTTTAAGCTATACTTCCCTTCCTTTATATTTTAAATAAGAATATACTTAGAATTCATTTAAAATATATCACTTTTATTCCAATATAATTTTCTAGGTTCTTACAGATGCCATTGCCCAAGTTGCCTGCGCGCATCCGTGGGTGGACCTCTCCCAAATCGGTCTGGACAAGGTCATCCGCGATGGGCAGCTGGTTGATGCTCCTATTGATCCTTGAGCCCTCCTTTCTTCTTTCTGTCTTTAACATAAACAGCCTCCTGTAAATATTTGTACATTTCATCTTAATGAATTTATCCTTCAACACTTTAGTCTTCTCTTGGTAACTTGACGTTTTTGTGTATAGCTGAATACTTTAACTCATGGTGCACTTGCACCCTTCTCATCTTCTGCTCCTGTATTTTCTGTTTCTTTATCTATACATGTTTCCTTTGCCGATTGCGCCGACACATCTATACCCTTTTGCTTTGATTTCTATTTCTTGGGTAACTTCTAAGTGACCTTCACGTTGCAATCCCGTTTGGTCGGTGTTTATGACTTTGTGCGCTAGTTGTGGGCGAGGTGGTTTTTCCCTGTCAACCTTGTCTGATAAAGCGAGGAGGACCTCTTCCTCTGCCGACCCCGACCATTAAGTCATGGGAGACCTCCTTCTCTGTCGACCTCATATGATAAGGCGAGGAAGATTACTTTCTCTGTCGACCTCGACGGATAAGCCGAGGTAGACCTCTTTCTCTGTCGACCTCGACTGGCGGGCCAAGGTAGACCTCTTTCTTGTCTTACTTCTTGTTGTGCAAACTGAAAACTCCTCCTGTCTTTGATCCTGCAAAAATTAGGGAAAGGGATTGTTGTGAACCATACTAATCTTCCCCTTTCTTTAACAAGGTAGAAGAGGCTCGTTTTTCTCGCCCCAGGCCATACTGTAAGAGGACTTTTGCTGTGAACCATACTATTCTTCCCCTCTCTTTAACAAGGTAGAAGAGGTTCATTTTACCTGCCTCAACCTTGCTATAAAAAGTCAAGGAAGAGGACTTTTACTGTGAACCATACTATTCTTCCCCTTTCTTTAACAAGGTAGAAGAGGTTCATTTTACTTGTCTCTACCTTGCTGTAAAAAGTCAAGGAAGAGGACTTTTACTGTGAACCATACTATTCTTCCCCTTTCTTTTAACAAGGTAGAAAAGGTTCATTTTACTATTTAACACAAATATATCTTTCTTAATTCTTTTTTCTTTTCTTTTATTGGGTGACCTCGTTAAAAAACCCCGTAGGGAAAAAGAGTGTCCCCTGGATTGGATGATACAATTGTGTTCAAATACAACTTTACTAACTGAAATAAAACTTGAGGTTGGCACCGTTCCATGTGCGGGGAATCGCACCGCCCTCTAAGGTTTCCAACCTGTATGCCCCGTTTTCCAGGGCCTCTGCTACTCGAAACGGGCCTGTCCACTTGGGGGATAGTTTGTTTTCTAACTGGTAGAAGTGGGCTTTCCGCATTACCAGGTTGGCGACTTGGAACTACCGAGGTCTCAATTTCAACCTGTATTGGCGTTCCACTCTCCTCTTTAACGCTTCAAACTTGACGCGGGCCTCCTCTTTGACCTCGTCTAGTAGGTCTAGATTCACCCTTCTTTCTTCATTTGATTCTTCTGCCACAAAGTTCTAGAATCGTGGCGAGCTTTCCTGTATCTCTACTGGAATCATGGCATCTGACCCATATACTAGGCTGAAGGGCGTTTCTTTAGTGGTGGATTGTGGAGTGGTGTGATATGCCCACACAATCCTGGGGACCTCTTCTGCCCAAGTCCATTTAGCTTTCTCGAACCTCCTCTTCAGGCCTCTGAGCAAGACCCTGTTAGCCGACTCGACCTGCCAGTTTGTTTGGGGGTGCTCAACTGACGCGAACACCTGTTTCATGCCGAGCTCCGAGCACAACTTTCCCAACTGCTAACTTGCAAACTGGGTACCATTATCAGATACTAGACGCCTCGGGATTCCAAAACGACACACGATATTCTTCCTAACGAAGTGTTAGACCTTATGTGCCATAATTTGCACCACTAGTTCAGCTTCGATCCATTTGGTGAAGTATTCTATAGCCACCACAAGGTATTTCATCTGTCTGGCCACGAGGGGGAAAGGTCCCAGGATGTCGATTCCCCATGTGTGGAAAGGCAACAGACTATGGAGGGATCTCAGCTCTTCTGGTGGCGCGCGATGCTAGTCCGCATGCTCTTGACACTTTTTACACCGCTGTGCGTACCTTATGCAGTCTTCTCTCATTGTGGGCCAATAATACCCTGCTTGAATGGCCTTAGCTGCCAGGGCTCGTCCCCCAATGTGACTTCCACATATTCCTTCGTGAAGCTCTACTATTATGCAAGTGCACTGTGCCCCACTTACGCATATCAAAAGAGGATGGGAATAGCCATGCCTGAATAGGTTTCCGTCAATCAAGGTGTAGCAAGGCGCATTCTTCTTCACAACTCTGGCTTCCGCGAGGTCTAACGGAAGTGTCTCATCTGCTAGGTAACGTTGATAGGGCGTTACCCAAGTCTCTCCTTCTTCCATCAAGCAAACTTGCGATGAAATTTCAGCCGGCAGGCCATAAGAATTTATGCGAGGTGCTTTCAGTGTTTCTTGAGTTAATGACCTATGACTCCTTCTTCCTTCGTGAACAACGTTTATCATTTGTACATCTGCAGCGTCTCCTGCAGCCATTCAAGGTGTTCTTAAAGTTTCTTGAATTACCGTCCTTTGCCTTCCCCCCTTGCCCGAGCTGGCGAGTTTTGCCAACAAGTCAGCTCTGGCATTTTGCTCTCGTGGAACATGGAGCAGCTCGAACTCTAGGAATGTGCCTTTCAATAATTGTACATAGCTGAGATAGGCGGCCAACTGCGGGTCCTTGGCTTGGTACTCGCCAGTGACCTGTCCTGTGACCAAGAGTGAGTCGCTTTTTGCCAACAAATGTCCCGCGCCCATCTTCTTTGCCAATAACATCCCTGCTACCAAGGCTTCGTACTCCGCCTGGTTATTACTAGCCTTGAAAGTGAAACGCAAAGCCTGTTCTATCAAGACACCATCTGGACCTTCTAATATGACCCCGGCGCCGCTGCCTTGCAAGTTGGATGAGTCGTCAACTGAAAGGACTCATTTAAATGTTGTCTCTCTTTGGGATGGAGCTGCTGAGGTGAGCTCTGTAACATCCCGCCAAATTCTTTTCATAATTATAAAATGAAATAGAGAGAAAATAATAATATTGAAGTGAACATAATTGTATATACGTAATGAAGTTTTCTTCTCGCAGGGAGTTTAATACAAGGTCGGTCGGTATTCCAAAAACGTAAATTAAATACAACAAAATAAATAAAAACAGGCGATCTCCCAACAGGATGGGCGATCTCCTATCAGGAAACGGCGATCTCCTATCAGACAACAGAAAAAGGTGATCGCCTAACAGAAACATAAATGGGCGATCTCCTTCCGGCGACCACTCACTGAGGAACTCTACCACCTGCAACCTCGTCTGCTCCCGTGCAAAAATACACAATCATCACAGGTTTAAGCAAGCAATCACAATACCAGATAAAAGGGTAAGCTAGATGTTTCAAAAAATTTAAATCCATAGAAAACGTGAATTTCCACTCCATACATAAGCCATATCAAATGCAACCATCAAGATTTCCATAATCCACATACTCGTCAAGTGTCTATCTGCTACTTTCAATATTCAAGATTCACACGTCAGACTTTCCACTGACCCACAATGCATAGACACATGACTCTACTTCCGGATTGACTCGTGCGTTGACTCAGGCTCAGAGATTTGCACCTGTCATACCATACCACTGTGAAATCCACACAGGGTCGCTGTGAAATCCACACAGCATGCGCATATATAATCTCAATGTTATCACTCTCCCGGTATGACAAGGTTAATTCATATAACAGGCCGAGCTCGTTCTTTTTCACACTACTCGCCCATTCATATGAACCTCCTCCGACTCTCCACAACTGAATAACTTCATCTACGTGATTCCATTATATCAGCAGAGTCAGGATATCTCCTTCTAGACAAGCCCCTAGTCAATACACATTACACAAATCATCTTACACGGTATTTCCTTTCCTGAAAATACTATGCCTTGATCTCACATTCACAACATTCAAAACATCATACCACTCAATCGAATGATTCAAATCACAGCAACAATCATTTCAAAGGTTCAAACTTTCGAATATCACATTTAAATCTCAAGCAGTCTCAAAACAACACCAAAAACAGGGGAGTTCGCAAAACAACGCCAAAATCGGCGATCTGATTCAAAAGCAGGGGATTTCGAAATCTGTATTTAAAACTGGTGACCACGTCGCCCAGACACATAGAACAGAGCATTCACGAAGATGAAAACGAAACCGGCGACCACGTCGCCCTCACTTCAGAAACAGCTAATCTATGGCTTGTATTGAAAATGAAGGCTAGCTTCCCTTACCTGGACTTGCGCAAAACACCAGGAGCTCCGAAACCCAACGAAGCTTAAAGAATGCCTTGGCTCTGTTTTTGCGTCTGGTTTGAAGGACTTGCAGAGAACTTCCCAGGTGCTCTAATGGTGGCCGTCGCTCGTCGTACTCTTGTGTGAAGGTGCCAGAATCGCAGCGCGAAGGAGAGAAATGGAGGAGAAAGGAGGTAACTCACTATTTCGCTCTTGAACAACTACAATGTTTCTTTCCCTCAGCAGTGGGTTTTTCCATCTTAAACCAACTATTCCACAAAAGCCGCTGCCACCACCCACTCTGCAGGGAAGGTTGTGTGTACGCTTCCTGAACAGTACGACTACGCATGCCTCTGCGCAGGCTAAAACTCTGAGGTCACTATTCTGAACTACACTTTTTGTCTACGTGTCGCGCGTGCAGTATGTCTGATGCTGAGAGCCTGGGTCCCAACTTATCTGCATGAAACTCGACATCGCGCGATAACCTTCCACCGATGACCTCTCGCGCGATGACCTTCCACCGATGACCTCTCGCGCGATGACCTTCCATCGGTGACCACTCGCACGATGACCTTCGACCGATGACATCTCGCGCGATGATCTTCCACTGATGACATCTCGCGCGATGACCGTATGTCTCCCATACCGGCGATGAATGACGTTCCTCATCCCGGTGATGACTGATTCCTCATCCTGGCAGACAACCGATGTCTCACCCTGGAAGACGACCGATGTCCACATGCCTCGCGCCCTGGCGATGCCCGCATGCCTCGCGCCCTGGTGATGCCCGCATGCCTCGCGCCCTGGCGATGCCCGACGACACATCGCCACGCCTTCCTAAAGGTTCTTCATTCCACTATGTTACGTCAAATGTATTATCTCCACATGACTCGGGGACGTCGGTAGCTTAACATTCCAAGAGAAGATCAGCACCACTCCTCTTGCGCCCATGCATGCAACACTAAGGACGATCTCTTTTGCTCAAGCATAGAGCTTCGCATGCACAGCGTATCTAAGGCTTAACCCACACCTTGATACGCGTGGTTGTTGGAACCCACTCTGGTTGATCCAGTATCTTGACCACATACTACGTGCACTCCCGTCGATCACGTACGCCCTAAACGATTGGCGGTCATGTCTCCTCTAGGCAACAGGTGATTATGTGCCAGAGAAGTCGGAGATCGCCTCCATCTTCACTAACGGCGATCTCGTAGAAGACTTCTTAGCTACACTTTTCCTCCTTTACTCTTCTTGATCCACATGTCAGTCGACCGACCTCTACCAGCTGACCCCAGACCTTGGGCGACGTCCGATGTCCGACTACTACGAAGCTTCATTTACCAACTCTTTGTATTTTAAATAATGACATCTTCTGAAATTATTTAAATATAACACTTTTATTCCAATTTAATTTTACAGGTCCTTACAAGCTCGGCCACAAAATCAGCATAAACCTGACCCTTGATGGGGCCCCTGGTTCATATTGTATCTCGAATTCGGATAGCTCTATTGCCCAACGAACCATGCGTCCTGCTACATCAGGTTTCTGCAGTACTTTGCGGATGGAGAGGTCTGTCATCACTATGATAGTAAACTTGTGGAAGTAATGATGCAACCTTCTTGACAATAATACCATAGCTAGAGCCGCCTTTTTGATTTCCTGGTATTGCACCTTAGGTCCCTGTAGGACCTTACTGACAAAATAGATGGGCCTTTGCACCTGCTCCATGTCCTGGACGAGGACTGAGCTGATTGCTCGATCTGTGATGGCAAAGTAGAGGCGAAGTGGGATGCCCGACATCGGTTTACACAGTACCGATGGGCTAGCTAGGTACTCCTTTAATTTGAGAAAGGCCTCCTCGCATTCACTGGTCCATGAAAACTTGTTGTTCCGTTTGAGGCATTGGAAGTAAGGATACCCCTTTTCTCCTCCTGCAGAGATGAAACGTGAGAGGGCGGCCATCCGACCTGTCAGTTGTTGGACTTCCTTTATCGTGGCTAGGCTCCTCATCGCCATGATGGCTGCGCATTTCTCTAGGTTGGCCTCTATCCCTCGCTCTGTTAGTAAGAACCCCAGAAACTTTCCTGCTTCCACCCCAAACATGCATTTCTCAAGGTTCAACTTTAAATTGTACCTGGTGATGGTGCTGAAGAGCTCCTCCAAATCGGTCACATGTTGACCCCTTTCCTGAGACGTGACCACCATGTCATCTACGTATACCTGGACGTTTCGACCTAGTATTGGGGAGAGAATGCGGTCCATCAATCTCTGATACGTCGCCCCTACGTTCTTCAGTCCAAAGGGCATTACCTTGTAGCAGTAATTGTACAGTTCTGTCATGAACGCTATTTTTTCCTCATCACGGGGGTGCATCCGTATCTGGTTGTACCCGGAGAAGGCATCCAGAAAGCTGAGTAGTTTACAGCCCGACGCATTGTCAACTAGAGAGTTGATGCTAGGCAGAGGGTACGAATCCTTAGGACAGGCCCTATTGATGTCCGTGAAATCAACACACATTCTCCACTTGCCGCTTGCCTTCTTCACTAGTACCACATTGGCCAGCCACTCAGGGTACTGAATTTCCCTAATGTGGCCTGTCTTCAGTAGTTTCTGGGTCTCCTCTCTGATGACCTGCCGTCTTTCTTCATTAAACTTCCTGATGGAGATCAAGCTCAAAAGGACATGGAGGCCAAACATCACGAAGAAGAAGAGGTTGAGGACGTTCATGGAGATCAAAGTCAACCTCAAAGGATCACAAGAAGCATGTTCAAAATATTAGGAGCTAGGGGACGTTTATTTTCCCTTTTTGTAATTTCATTATGTGAAGGTGCTTAGAGGAAAACATGAGAAACCTCTTGTGTTAAAGCATCTTTAGGTTTTTTTAGTTAGGAGCATTAGGAGGGGGGTGCGTGATTAAATAGGTGTAGAAGTTAAAATAGGAGGTGATCCGGTCCGTCATCAGTAATAGATGACGTCGCCAGCAGTTGACCATGTTGACTGTTCAAGGGGTGTCACGTGGTAGAGGATAGCAAGTGAGTTGGAGAGGCGATCACCCAGAATGGTGATTGGTTGTCAGTGGCTAAGGCGATCACCCAGTGTTAGGAGAGCGCCTGGAAGCAAAGCGCGAGAAGTAAAGAAGCACAGATCGGTAGTCGCCTATCACCGCGTGTAAAGAGTAGTAATCACCTATCGCCATGTGTGAAGATATAAGTGATCGCCTATCGCCATGTGTGTGAAGATATAAGTGATCGCCTATCGCCATGTGTGTGAAGATATAAGTGGTCGCCTATCGCCTGCGGGTATTCACATCGCCGGCTGTTCACATGATCGCCGGGTGTGAAGATCAGGAGATCAGGTTGTCAGCAAGTCGCCGAAAGGAGCACATCACCGAGTGTTTGAGAAGACTTGTGTGAGCTGTGATACCCAGTGTTAACCAGATCGCCAGGTTAAGGTTGTGCCCAGAGTAGCCTGTGCACTAAGCTACTCCCTGTGTGGATAACTTAGTCGCAGGATCAAGGTGAAAGTAGCGTTTTAGCTGCAGGTACTCCAGATGGTGACACGTGAATGACCAGATGATGTCCACGTGTCAAGAGGAGCAACCGTCAGGAGAGAGAAAGGATCAGGTATATATAGCTAATCCTTAACAGAAAGGAGGGGGATGGACTTTTTGGTGTTTCACTGATACACGGTCTTGAGCTTTTCTCTGAGTTTTCTTGAATGATCCAATCACTGACTTGAGCGTCGGAGCACAACCGGCCGCAGAGGCGCCATCTTGTTCTTTCAGGTTTCTTGGAGGAGCTTCAGGCGAAGGTCACTGAGGCATTTGGCGTGAAGCTGGTGGAGACGAGGTCAAAGAAGGCGAAGTTCTAGCGCTTCGGTCAAGGGGCAGGATCATTTGGCGCCCACGGTGGGGCCGTGTAAATTGTGATTCCCATCCATAGTTGAGTTGGTAAGGTTTTCGGTAGTTTCTGTTCGATTGTTTGCTGCTGCAATTGTTTTTTGGAAATTGTAGCTGTTTGAATCGAAGTTCAAACGGTGAAGAGTGATTTTCTGGGATTTCTACCGATCTTGGAAGAATCGTTGTGCGAAGGAGGTGGAAATGTTTCTTTAGCATTGTTGCGAGTTAGCTTGTGCGTGTTGAAAGGCAACTGCGTGGGTAAAAGTTTCATGAGGAAAATGAGAGCAACGAGATCTGGTTCAGCTGCGCCACAATCTGGGGAGAACAACGTGACGATGACGCAAATGCTGGAGATGATGCGCGCTTTGCAAGAAGATGTGGCAGCATCGCGCGTCGAGCAAGCGAAGATGCACGACCACCTGGTAGCTTCTCAGGCCAGAAGCGAAGAGCTGAGTAAGGTCAATGAAGAGTTACGTCAGGCTCTTCGCGAGCAGAGGGAGAGTGCTGCGACCAGTGGAGGTGCGCCACCGTCTCCACCACGAGTTTTTCCGATGCCATTCTCGCAGGCGATCATGGATGCTGTGATTCCTACAAGCACCACGGCGGTTAAGGCCTCCTTCACTGGAGTGGAAGATCCAGAGGCTCATCTTACCACGTTCCATACACAGATGATGCTATCGGGAGGATCGGATGAGGTTTATTGCAAGATGTTCATGAGCACTCTCCACAGCACAGCGTTGGATTGGTTTGTAAGCCTACCTACTGGACACATTTCCAGTTTTCAGCAGTTCTCCAAGCTTTTCGTCGATCAGTACAGTGTGAATAAGGCGCCACCTATGGTGTTGTACGACCTGTTTAACGTAAGGAAGTTCCAGGGGGAATCTCTGAAGGACTATATGAATAGGTTTGGAGCTCAGATAGTCCGGTTACCCGGAAAGGATGAGGAGATGTTCGTGCACGCCTTCAAGAAGGGCGTGCTGCCTGGACCCTTCAGCGAATCATTAATCAGGAGCCACCCCACAACGTTTGTAGAGATCCGGCGACGTGCTGTGGCTCACATCGCCGCTGAGAATGAAGTGATTGAGAAGAGAGGGAATATGGCTCCTGTGAAACCACACACCCAAGCCAAGCCTCAACCTCAGTGGGTGTTGGAGTCGACGATGCTGACGAAGGATCAAAGGGCATACCATCCTTATGATCAGAAGAAAAACAAAGGTGATGTCAGTAGTAGAGGAAGAGGGCCAGGTCGCCCGAGGGAACTCAAGCGCCCTCCAAGGCATGAGTTCGTGATGGGATTGGTGGACCTGATCACCATTCCCCATATAGCTGCAAAGTTGAAGGCGCCTGAAAAGGTGTCAGATAAGATGTTGGGGCCAAAGCCAGACGCATGGTGTGAATTCCACAAAGGTTTTGGCCACACCCTTGACTCCTGCCTGTCACTGGGATATCAGCTCGATGAGTTGGTTAGAGGTGGATTTCTGAAGGCCTTTTTGATGGAGAAGAAGGCAGCCAGTGCGTCGAGCTCCCAGCCGGCGAGCAGTGAAGGCCAACAACATGAAGTGCCCATCTACGGGGAAATCCACGCTATAGCTGGGGGTACTCAGGAGGTGGGTGCATTGCGTCACAGCACAAGAAATGTGCTCGACCTGTGATGGCAGTGGAAGCATTCGAGGACCACTCGTAAGATGTGGACACCACTAAACCCCTTCCAGTTTAGTGCGTAGCTGTGACGCGATGGTTCCAGTTGAAATCCAGGAGAGATCGCCGGGTTTTCAACACTTTGTAGCAGAGAAATCAAATGAAGAGAGAAGAATGAACCTGGATTTACTGGATGAGGTCAGAGAGGAAGTGAGTGTGAAAGCTGAAGCGGTGAAAAGAGGAATAGAACGAAGATACAGTTTTAGAGGAATATCGAGGCAGTCCAGAAGCGGCGATCTGGTGATGAGGAACGCCACACGCCTCATGTTTCATTTCAGTTAAAGCTTCGTAAGCATTATGAACTCAGTGTAATCATAAACAGTTTTGTAAGAACAGTTGCAAGGGGGCTATCTTTGTTCCCTAAGAAAGGTTTTTAACGAGGCCACCCAAGAAACAAGATATTCAAACTAAAGTGTGTATGTGTATTGTTGTGAAGAAGGGAAAAACCTTATCACCTAAAGTGATTCAAGGTAGAGGTAAAATGATTGCCCACGTTTTAAGTAAAAGTTTTTAAGACCTCATCGTCCTTTGGCGATCGGAGGCATCCAGCGAAAGTCCTCATCGCCCTTAGGCAATCAGAGGCACGAGTGAAGAGTTTTCAAAGTCCTCATAATCCTTTGGCGATCGGAGGCATCCAACGAAAGTCCTCTCGCCCTTGGGTGATCAGAGGCACGAGTGAAGAGTTTCCAAAGTCCTCATCGTCCTTTGGCGATTGGAGGCATCCAGCGAAGTTCCAAGTCCTCAAGGCTCCCGCGCATCCTGAGGCAACAAATGTGGTCTGATCGGTCATCGGTAGTCGATGGCATCAAGCGATCAGGCGAGAGAAGAGAAAGACCTCCTTGCCTTTGAGCAAGTGCAGGCGAGAGAAGAGGAAGACCTCCTTGCCTTTGAGCAAGTGCAGGCGAGAGAAGAGGAAGTCCTCCTTGCCTTTGAGCAAGTGTGTAAGGACCTGGAAAATCTTATTGGAATAAAAGTGATATATTTTAAGTCAATTCTAAGTATGTCTTTATTTAAAAATATAAAGGAAGGGAAGTATAGCTTAAAAGTCTACGAGACCGCCGTAATTGAAAGAGTAGGCGATCTCCGACTTCTCTGGCACATGATCGCCTGTCGCCTTGATTTCACAGAACGCCTATCGCCTGTAGTGTACCTAGTCGCCTGTCGCCTAGGGTACACATGATCGCCGAAACTACACTTAGTGTGTAGTCAAGATGTTGGATCTACCATAGTGGGTTCCCAAAGACCACGTGCATCAAGGTGTGGGTTAAGCCTTAGACACGCTGTGCATGCGAAGCTCTATGCTTGGGTATTGGAGATCGTCCTTAGTGTTGCATGCATGGGCGCACGAGGGCAAGTGCCAATCCACCCTTGGAAATGTGAAGCTACCGACGTCACCGAGTCACGTGGAGATGATACCTTGGACGTAACATAGTGCAATGAGGAACCTTCAGCAAGGAGTGTCGTCGGTCATCGCCGGGCGTGAGGCATGCGGGCGTCGCCGGGGCGTGAGGCATGCGGGCATCGCCGGGGCGTGAGGCATGCAGGTGTCGCCGGGGCGTGAGGCATACGGGTGTCGCCGGGGCGCGAGAGGCATGCGGACATCGCCACAGAGAGACATCGGTCGTCTTCCAGAGAGAGACATCGGTCGTCCTCCAGGATGAGTCATCGGTGGAAGGTTATCGCGCGATGTCGAGTTGTACGTAGAGAAGGTGGGACCCAGACTCCCAGCCTGAACGTGTTGCATGCGCGACACGTAGTCATTGGCTCCAGAGAGTTGGTACTGTAGTGCACAGTGTTTGTGTGCGCAAAGTCAACCACGCAACCGTACTGTCAGGTTTGTGCTTGAGTAAAGGAAAACTCACACGCTAGATATCTCAAAGAGTAGGCTAAGGCGGCTACACAGCAGGCCTACGTCCTTAGCTTCAGAAGGCTCCTCTTAGAGAGTCTAGAAACGCAGTGAGAGATAAAAAGGGGACAGAGTGAGTCCACCATCATCTTTCTCTTTTCTCCCCCTTGCACTGCAACTCAGTATTCCCAGGCACCTTCAAGCAAGAGCAAGACGAGCGACGACTGCCATAGAGCTTTTGGGAAGGTTCTCTGCAAGTTCTCCAGATCAAAACGCTTAGGCAGTATTCGTGCATCCTTAAGTTCAGAGGGTTAGAGCTCGAAGTGAGATTTCACGCTGATCCAGGTAAGGGAAGCTAGCCTCCATCTTTAATACGAGCCATAGTTTAGCTATTTTCTGAAGTGTGGGCGGCGTGGTCGCCGTTTTCGCTTTCGTCTTCGTGAAATACTCTGTTTTATGTGTTTGGGCGATGTGGTCGCCGGTTTTATATAAAGCCTTCGAAACGCCCTGTTTTTGAACTAGATCGCCGGTTTTGGCGTTGTTTGTGAACTCTCTGTTTCTGGGTGTTGCTTTGAAACTACTTGAGATTTAAACGAGATATTCGAAGATCTGAACCTTTGAAATGATTGTTCTATGATTGAATCATGTATTTGAGTGGTATGATGTTTGGAATGCTGTGAATGTGGGATCGAGGCATAGTATTTTCAGGAAAGGAAATACCGTGTAAGATCTGTATAGGTGTATTGACTAGGGGCTTGTCTAGAAGGAGATATCCTGACTCTGCTGAGATAATGGAATCAAGTAGATGAAGTTATTCAGTTGGTGAGAGTCGAAGGAGGTTCGTACGTATGGGTGAGTTGTTCAAATGGGAACGAGCTCGGCCTGTTATACGAATTTACCTTGTCATACCGAGAGAATGGTAACAATGTGATGGTATATGCGCATGCTGTGTGGATTCACAGTGGTAGGTATGACAGGTGCAAATCTCTGGGCCTGAGTCAACGCACGAGTCAATCCGGAAGTAGTGTCATGTGTCTATGCATTGTGGGTCAGTGGAAAGTCTGGCATGTGAAATGAGAAACTGGAATATTGATAGACACTTGATGCTGTATTGTGAAATGGAAATGACTATGGGTGAATGTTGTGAAGTCTGTGGTTTTGGGCGAGCAGTTGAATGCTATGAGTAGCTCCACGTTTTACATGGATATCTTGGAAAATGTTTTACCTTGATCTATTATGTTCATGATTTTAAATGCCTTATTCTAAACTCTCGTTAAAATGTCTGGCTTACCCTTTTATCTGTTATTGTGGTGGTTTTCTCAAAACTGTGATGATCGTGTAAATGTGTACACGGGAGCAGATGATCTTCCAGGAAGAAGAGCTCCCTAATGGGTGGTCGTCGAGGGCAGAGATCGCCCATTTCCACCTCTCGGGGGTGATCGCCGGATTTGTGTCCTGATAGCAGATCGCCTGTCTTGAGGTCTTCTGTTTTGGGATCGCCGGTTTGTGTTGGAGATCGCCGTTTTTTTTGTATGGAGACCGCCGGTCTTGCTGTATTTGATTTTTTTATTATTCTTTAAATTTTGGAAAAAAAAAAGAAAACATTTGAAGGATTATGTACTAATCTCCCTAAGAGGAGCAACTCCCTTACTTATGTATATATATTATCTTGTATTCTTCAACATTATTGGTTTACCTTATTTTCATATGTATGAGATTGTTTATTTTGGCGGGATGTTACAAAGTGCAGGCGAGAGAAGAGGAAGTCCTCCTTGCCTTTGAGCAAGTGCAGGCGAGAACAGAGGAAGACCTCCTTGCCTTTGAGCAAGTGTAGGCAACAGAGGAAGACCTCCTTGCCTTTGAGCAAGTGTAGGCAACAGAGGAAGTCCTCCTTGCCTTTGAGCAAGTGGAGGCAACAGAGGAAGACCTCCTTGCCTTTGAGCAAGTGCAGGCGAGAGAAGAGGAAGTCCTCCTTGCCTTTGAGCAAGTGTAGGCAACAGAGGAAGTCCTCCTTACCTTTGAGCAAGTGGAGGCAACAGAGGAAGTCCTCCTTGCCTTTGAGCAAGTGTAGGCAACAGAGGAAGTCCTCCTTGCCTTTGAGCAAGTGTAGGCAACAGAGGAAGACCTCCTTGCCTTTGAGCAAGTGGAGGCAACAGAGGAAGACCTCTTTGCCTTTGAGCAAGTGTAGGCAACAGAGGAAGTCCTCCTTGCCTTTGAGCAAGTGTAGGCGAGATATAAGAAGTTCTCCTTGCCTTTGAGCAAGTGTAGGCGAGATATAAGAAATCCTCCTTGCCTTTGAGCAAGTGTAGGTGACAGAGGAAGGCCATGGTGCAGGCGAGAAGGGTTCATATAAAAGAACGACAGGTGAAAAGGTGAATAGAAGGTTGCAAAAGGTGATCTCACCATGGACGCCTTATTTTGAATAAATAAGGCAACATCGCCCAACATTAAGGCGGCGAGTACCAGATCAGAGGAATTCCCGGCGATGATGCAGAACGCCTGGCATGCGGTTAAACGTACAAAGTAACAAGGCTAAGTGAAGAGAGCAAAAGAAAGGGTAGAGGTCTCTGTCCGGTGCTCCCACGTTGTCAGGACTCCTTGCCCTCGTGAAGCTATCCTTGGAGCTTTTATTTCCCTTCTCCACCCAGTGCAAGGGAAAGCCACCAAGAAGAAGGACATTACAGCAATTCCCATTTAGGCTTACCCAGAGGTGATCTCCAGGATTTTTGGCTTCGAACAAGAACAGGGAGGCATCCACTGAAGAGGTTCTCCTTAGCTTATCAGCCAAGGTCGACTCAGGAGGAATCTCCCATCACCAGAGTATAAACAAGAGGTATTCTGGAGCTTGCCAGTCGAGAAGGGGGGCTTCAAAGATTAATCGCCCAAGGAAACCAGCATGAGTCAAGAAGTAGAGATAGCACCACATCAGTTAGCACGGTCACCAAGCAACCCACACAAGGTGAAGGTTGAGCTGTGAAGGAGAAAGAGTGATTCAAGTTGTAAAGACAAGGTTTATAATTCATTACAAGCAGATGATGGTCGTCGAAGGGAAAGAGGCAGAAGTAAGAACGTTTACATAGTGGCAAGACCTCGGTCGTCGGCCAAGAGGTGACAGCCCGGTCGGGTCAATAGCTATCAGGCGAGTTGTAAGACTCTTTGTTGAGACAAGTCACAACTCGAGCCTAGGGGGCTTGTGATCCGGTCCGTCATCAGTAATAGATGACGTCGCCAGCAGTTGACCATGTTGACTGTTCAAGGGGTGTCACGTGGTAGAGGATAGCAAGTGAGTTGGAGAGGCGATCACCCAGAATGGTGATTGGTTGTCAGTGGCTAAGGCGATCACCCAGTGTTAGGAGAGCGCCTGGAAGCAAAGCGCGAGAAGTAAAGAAGCACAGATCGGTAGTCGCCTATCACCGCGTGTAAAGAGTAGTAATCACCTATCGCCATGTGTGAAGATATAAGTGATCGCCTATCGCCATGTGTGTGAAGATATAAGTGATCGCCTATCGCCATGTGTGTGAAGATATAAGTGGTCGCCTATCGCCTGCGGGTATTCACATCGCCGGGTGTTCACATGATCGCCGGGTGTGAAGATCAGGAGATCAGGTTGTCAGCAAGTCGCCGAAAGGAGCACATCGCCGAGTGTTTGAGAAGACTTGTGTGAGCTGTGATACCCAGTGTTAACCAGATCGCCAGGTTAAGGTTGTGCCCAGAGTAGCCTGTGCACTAAGCTACTCCCTGTGTGGATAACTTAGTCGCAGGATCAAGGTGAAAGTAGCATTTTAGCTGCAGGTACTCCAGATGGTGACACGTGAATGACCAGATGATGTCCACGTGTCAAGAGGAGCAACCGTCAGGAGAGAGAAAGGATCAAGTATATATAGCTAATCCTTAACAGAAAGGAGGGGGATGGACTTTTTGGTGTTTCACTGATACACGGTCTTGAGCTTTTCTCTGAGTTTTCTTGAATGATCCAATCACTGACTTGAGCGTCGGAGCACAACCGGCCGCAGAGGCGCCATCTTGTTCTTTCAGGTTTCTTGGAGGAGCTTCAGGCGAAGGTCACTGAGGCATTTGGCGTGAAGCTGGTGGAGACGAGGTCAAAGAAGGCGAAGTTCTAGCGCTTCGGTCAAGGGGCAGGATCAGGAGGTGCCAAAGTGAGAAAAGAAATCACACCTTCCTCATGTCTTGTTAGGCGCCATTTTTCATATGAATTTGGGGGGAATTTTGGTTTCTTTTAGCTTGCATTTCAGCACCTAAAAACTATAAATAGAGGTGTTGCCCCTTGTATATGCAGATTGGAAATTATTAGTAAGAAAACTCTACTCATTTTTTGAGAGCATTTGTGAGCACTTGTGTGTCTCTTCTTCCTTGCTTCATCTTGAGAGCTCTTGGAACTCAAGTGGCAGCATCACACTCTTATCTTGAAGCAATCCAACCTTCAAGTGACGAGATCATCTCCAAGTCTCCTCTTCATAAGTCTTCTAATCCATTCTCCATTCCATTTCCTATTTTGTTCTTATCTTGCAATTCTATTCGGTGTTTTTTGTTCCTATTTTCAAATCTGTCCAGCATTTTTTTTCATTTTCCAGCACCTATGTTCTGTTTCTTTTCCTTTTTCTTGTATTTCAATCGATTCAATTTGACAAGAGATGGAACGTCTAATTGAGATTGTGTTTTGGCATTAGTTTTGGTGAGTTCTTGTCTTAGAACATTGATCCAATTCTAAGAGAAAGTGCCTCTCATATGACCAACTCAAGATGTCTCCTAAGAATGTCAAGAACTTTTCATATTATGTTATTGAATTCACATCACTTCCGACGTCTCTGGCGCACCGGGCGGACCTAGGGGTCCAAAGTGAGGTGGTGGCACAAGAAGTCGGGATCAATCCCTGGCATATCGGCTGTGGTCCATGCGAAGGAGCTCAGGTGTCGTGACAGAACAGTGGCTATCTGGTCCTGATCCTCCTGGCTCAACGCCTTGCCGAGCTTGAAGGTCTTTCCTTTGATCACCAACACCTCTCCCGCGGGTTCTGGTCTTCTATCAAGGGCGACCTCTTCTGGGTCTGTGCCCTTCCCATAGGGTGAGTGGAACATTACTGAGCATACCGCTCTCTTCGTTTTGAGGCTGTTTTCGTAACACTTTCGGGCTATTTTTTGGTTAGATTTGATGGTGATGATCGTTCCTTCAAGGGAGGGCAGCTTCATCTTCATGTACCTTGACGAGGGTACTGCCCCTAACCTGTTTAAGGCTGGCTACCCAACAGGATGTTGTAAGCCGAAGGAGCGTTGACCACGAGGTATCTAATGTCCACAATGCGAGATCTCTGACCATCCGTGAACGTCATCCTCAGCTCGACCATTTAAGCCATCACACACATTCTTCTCAACATGCATTACATCTATACAATGTTTGATTTCTAACCTCGACCAGTACGGAAGATCAAAGAAGATTGATTTTTTCTTCCAAATGTTAGTCACAACTGACTTTTTTTTTGACTTACCGAAGGTGTGGTCTATGTTATTTACCTTTTCGTAAACCTCAGCAGCAGTTGTAACATCCCGCCAAAATGCTTTTCATATTTATATAATGAAAATAAAGGTAAACAAATATATTGAAGTGAACAAAATTATATATATGTAATGAAGTTTCTCCTCACAGGGAGTTTAATACATAATCGGTTAACTCCAAAACTTAAACAAAATACAGCAAAAAAAAAAGAAATACAGGCGATCTCCTGATAGAAAACAGAAAAAGGGGTGATCGCCTAACAGAAACAGAAACAGGCGATCTCCTTCCGGCGTCCCCTCACTGAGGAGCTGTACTTCCTGCAACAACATCTGCTCCCGTGTAAAATCATACACGATCATCACAGGTTTTAAGAAAACATCCACAAACAAGAACACAGCGTAAGCTAGATGTTTTAATGAGAATTTAGATATGAAACTTTAAAATCAAGATAAAACAAATTTAAGACGCTCACGTAAAATCCATCAATTTTCCCATTCATTTCACACACTTCACAATTTCATCAAGTGTTATTTGTTTCACATAAACATTCAAGTGTCTACCAATTTCAATGTTTCTCATTTCTCACGTCAGACTTCCACTGACTCATCACACACCGACACTTGACACTACTTCCGGAAGACTCGTGCATTGAACTTAGCATCCAGAGACCTGCACCTGTCATACTTCATTGCTGTAATGTTCCCACAGCCATGCGCATCAACATAATCTCGATCTCAATCTCATCACTCTCACAGTATGACAGGGTTAATCCATATAACAGGTCAAGTCAGTTATCTTTCAAACGACTTACCCATACATATGGATCTCCTTCGACTCTCACCAACCGAATGACTTCATCTATGTGACTCCATCATATCAGCAGAGTCAGGATCGTCTCATTCACAGGATACTCACTGATCAATGCACCTCATAACTAATCTCAACACGGTATTTCCTTTCCTGAAAATACTATGTCTTGATCCCACATTCAAACATTCAACACATCATATAACTCTTAAATGAACGATTTCCCATCACAACAACAATCATTCCAAGGTTCAGAAAATATCACATTTCAATCTCAACCAATTTCAAACGACACTAAAACAGGGGATTTCAAAAAACAACGCCAAAACCGGCGATCTCGTCCAAAAACAGGGGATTATGCAATAACAGTTGAAAACCGGCGACCACGTCGTCCCATCATCAAAATCATCTAATATAAGGTTTTTCGTTGAAAATAAGACTAGCTTCCCTTACCTGGACTAGCGCAAAACACCAAGAGCTCCGAAAACCCACCGAAGCTTAAAGAGGCTTTCACTCTGTTTTAGCATCCCGGTCTGGAGAACTTGCAGAGAACCTCCCAGGTGCTCTATGGCAGTCGTTGATAGCCAAGCAGGGACGTGATAAGGCCTGAATCGCAGAGTGAAGGAGAGAAAAGAGAAAGATGAAGGTGCACTCGCTCTTTCACTCTTGAGCCACTGCAACGTTCTTTGCCTCCCCGCAGTGGGTTTTTGAATCCAAGTCTACTTGTCCACGCATGCTGCTGCCACCACCCCCTCTGCAGGAAAGCCTGAGTGTACGTTTCACTGAACAGTACGGCAACGGTTGTCTCTTGCGCATGCCAACCACTTCCCTGAACAGTACGACCGCGAGTGTCTCTTGCGCATGCCAACTTTCTGATGTCACTATTCTGAACCACCCTTTTTGTCCACGTGGCGCGCGTGCAGGACGTTTCATGCTGGGAGTCTGGGTCCCACCTTATCTGTGTGAAACACGACATCGCGCGATAACCTTCCACCGATCTCTCTCGCTGGGAGACGACCGATGTCTCTCTCTGGGAGACGACCGATGTCGTCTTCTAAGCTACACTTTCCTCCCTTTTTATTTTAAATAAAAACATACTTAGAATTCATTTAAAATATATATTCCTTTTATTCCAATTTAATTTTACAGGTCCTTACATTCTCCCCAACAAGAAAAATTTTCGTCCTCGAAAATTGAATTACAAGGAAAAGAGGTATGGATAAGCTTCTCTCATGGGTTCTTCTAACTCCCAAGTTGAATCACCCGATCTCTCATCCCACACCACTTTCACCATGTTGATGGTCTTGCCTCTGAGCTGTTTACTTTGACGATCGTCAATCCTGACTGGTTTTGCTTCAAAGGACAAGTCTTCCCTGATTTGCACATCGTCCACTTCCAGCACATGACTAGGGTCTGCCATGTACTTCCTCAGCTGTGATACGTGAAAGACATTATGCAGATTTGCTAATTGGGGAGGTAGGGCGATCTCATAAGCCACTGGACCAATCCTCCTTAAGATCTGATATGGTCCCACGAACTTAGGGGACAACTTCTTTGATTTGATCGCCCGTCCTACACCCTTGGTTGGTGTCACTCTCATGAACACATGGTCTCTAGCAGCAAACTCCAAAGGTTTTCTCCTCTGATCTGCATAGGATTTCTGCCTGCTTTGAGAAGCTTTCATTCTGTCTTGTATCTGTTGCACCTTCTCGGTCGTCTGCTAAATCAACTCTGGTCCAACCAATACTGCTTCGCCCTCCTGGTACCAACATAAGGGAGTTCTGCATTTCCTCCCATATAGGGCTTCATATGGTGCCATCCCAATACTAGCGTGGTAACTGTTATTATAAGTAAACTCTACCAGCGGCAACACCTCATCCCAACTTCCCAATTGATCCAAGACACACGTCCTCAGCAGATCTTCCAAGGACTGGATCGTTCTCTCTGACTGTCCATCTGTTTGAGGATGATATGCCGAGCTCATTCTCAACTTAGTTCCCAGGCAATCTTGTAAAGTCTGCCAAAACCGTGAAGTGAACCTGGGATCTCTATCCGAAACAATGCTGGAAGGCACTCCATGCAACCTCACTATTTCTTTGATGTACAACTGTGCCAACTTGGCCATAGGCATCCTCATATTCACTGGGAGAAATTGGGCACTCTTCGTCAGCCGATCAATGATGACCCAGATTGCATCATGACCCTTTACCGATCTGGGTAAATGGGTAACAAAATCCATGGCAATGCTGTCCCATTTCCACTCAGGGATATCCAGTTGCTGTAACAACCCGTCAGGTCTCTGATGCTCTATCTTCGCCTTCTGACATGTTAAGCAGGTTGTAACATACTGGGCGATGTCTCTCTTCATGCCCGACCACCAAAATGACTCCTTCAAGTCATGGTACATCTTGTTCATGCCTGGATGTAGGCTAAGGCGACTCTTGTGACCTTCCTCTAGGATCATCTTCTTCGACTCTCCATTTGCAGGTATGCAAATTCTGCCATTAAATCTCAAGATCCCATCATCGCCCATCACAAAGTCTCTAGCCTGGTCGGTCCCTAGTGACTCCACAGTACGCTTCAGGCTAGGATCCTCCAACTGCTTATCCTTTATCACTCCAAGGAAGTCATTAGTTATAGCCAGCTTACTACAACTAATGTGATTTACATGAAATTCTACCCCAAGGTTTAAGTCTCTGAATTGCTCGATCAGTTTCTGCTCCTCCATCATCATGGTGGCTACTTGTATTGATTTTCTACTCAAAGCATCTGCCACTACATTGGCCTTCCCTGGATGATACATGAGTTGAAAATCATAGTCCTTTAGAAACTCCATCCACCTTCTTTGTCTCATGTTTAGTTCCTTCTGATCGAACAGGTATTTCAAGCTCTTATGGTCACTGAACACCTGAAACCGAGCTCCATATAAATAGTGCCTCCAAATCTTCAAGGCAAACACCACAGCCGCCAACTCCAAATCATGAGTAGGATAGTTTCTCTCATGAACCTTGAGTTGCCTTGAAGCATATGCAACCACTCTTTTCTCTTGCATCAAAACACATCCCAAACCCTGATGTGAAGCATCACAGTAGACATCAAAAGGTCTTCCTACCTCTAGGATCACCAGCACTGGAGCACTAGTCAACCTTTCCTTTAGTTCCATGAAGCTCTGCTCACATCGGTCGGTCCAAGCAAAAGGATGATCCTTGCGGGTCAGTTGTGTTAAAGGAGCCACTACTTTGGAAAAGTCCTCAATGAACCTCCGATAGTAGCCTGCTAAGCCCACAAAACTCCTTATCTCAGTAACTGTCTTAGGACGTTCCCACTGAAGCACTGCCTCCACTTTGGCTGGATCCACCGAGATCCCCTGCGCAGATATCACGTGTCCTAAGAAGTTGACTTCCTTCAGCCAGAACTCACACTTAGAGAACTTGGCATAGAGTTGTTTCTCCCTCAAAATCTCCAATACTGTCCTCAGATGTTCCTCATGTTCTTCCGTGGTCCTTGAATAAATGAGTATGTCGTCTATGAAGACTACCACAAACTTATCCAAGAAAGGGCGAAAAATCCTATTCATGTAGTCCATGAACAGAGCTGGAGCATTGGTCACTCCAAACGGCATCACCACATACTCATAGTGCCCATAACGAGACCTAAATGATGTTTTCTGAACGTCTTCGGCCTTTACCAAAATTTGGTGGTACCCCGATCTCAGATCAATCTTTGAGAACACCGAGGCCCCATGTATTTGATCCATCAAATCGTCAATTCTAGGTAGAGGATACTTGTTCTTGATGGTCAACTTGTTCAACTGCCTGTAGTCTATACACAGCCGAGACCCTCCATCCTTTTTCTTCACTAGAAGCACTGGAGCTCCCCATGGAGATACACTGGGTCTGATGAATTGTTTTTCCAACAATTCTTCCACTTGCTTCTTTAACTCCACCAACTCGGCTGGAGCCATTCTGTAAGGTGCCATTGACACTGGTCCAGCTCCAGGTACCAAATCAATAGAGAATTCCACTTCTCTCTTAGGGGGTAACCCAGGTACTTCTTCTGGAAATACATCCGTGAAGTCTTTCGCTACATGTATCCTGCTTACGTCCTCTTCATTCTTCACTTCCAACCGAGCTAGCATCACGAAGCACCTCGCCCCTTCTTCCAACTCTGACTGCCCTTGTTGAGCAGATATCACATCTGACTCTTGGGGGTCTGAAAACGTTATCTTCTGACTACCGCAGTCTATGAGAACGTGATTGGCAGCTAGCCAATCCATTCCCAGGATAACATCCAGGTCCTGAAGAGGTAGGCAGATCAAGTTCACTTTGAATCTGCGTCCCTCTACTATCACTGGACATTCGGGGCAAACTGTAGAGGTCAACACCTGTCCTGACGTAGGTGTAGAGACCAACAGTTCGAAAGGTAACTCCTTCACTAGAAGGCCCAGCCTGGCTACACACAGACTTGACACAAAAGAGTGTGTCGCTCCAGAATCAAACAAAGCTTTTACACCCCTACCAGCTATAAAACAAACACCTTGCACGAGGTTACCTGACTGAGACGCTTCTGCTCCTGACATGGCAAACACTCTCCCTGTTGCCTGAGGTCTGCTGCCTTCGTTTCTCAACTGCTGAGAACCAACGGGTTGAGTCATCTTATTCCTGCTTGGGCAATCTCTAGAAATGTGCCCCATCTTTTGGCACGTGAAACATCTGGGTTTCCAAGGTTGTTGCTGCTGAAACTGGGATGACGCTGCTCCCGCCCGATGAGGTGGAGGTCTCGCATAGGGCTTGCTTTGTGGGTGCTGCACCTTGGCCTTCCCACTGGAAGAACCCCCTGGGTGTGACCTGATCACCCGAGAATCACCCTTTTCCAGGGTCTCCACCATCTTCGCCTTCTCTACTAAGGCGTGAAATTCTCTGATGCACACAGGGGCTATGGTCCTCTTCAGCCCATGCTTCATCCCTTCTTCAAACTTCCTGCACCTCCAAGCCTCGGAGGTCGCCTGAGTATAAAATCGGGCGAGGTACTCAAACCGAGCAGCATAGGCGTTCACAGACATATCCCCCTGCTCCAACTTTAGGAACTCAGCTTCCCTCGCAAACCTTGCGCTGTCTGGGAAGTATTTCTCCAGGAACCTCACCCTGAAGCTCTCCCAATCCAACACATCCTCTCGGGCCTCCATCATCTGCTGAGCTCCCATCCACCAGAACTCGGCTTCTCCAGATAGCAGATAGGTGGCGAACAACAATTTCTTCTCTTCAGGGCAGGAGGTTGCCCTAAAGATTTTCTCCAACTCCTTGACCCACTGATCTGCTTGATCAGGGGTAGCCTTCCCACTGAACTTGGGTGGGTTGTGCCTCATGAACTCGGTCAGTCCCATCTGTTCCTGAGGCTGACCGGCGTGAGAATTTGTTTCAGCCGACCGAGCAGTTTCCCAGTGGTGCATTGTAGCTTGATGGTTCTGAGCCATCGCTGCATTCTGTTGTTGGATGGCAGTTGCCATCATCTCAATAGCCTTGGCAATCTGGCTCATTTCCGAAGAAGGTTGGGGAGGGGTAGGAGGTCTACGTGCCATCTTCTTCGTTTCAGATTTTGAAACTATAGGTTTCTATATTCCCCACAACTACAAGAATGAGATCGATCAGAAATCAATTCATTCAGGAGGTAACATCTAGACCTTACAAAGGTCAACATCTAAAAGTCATTAAGAATTTGAGTTCATCGACAGAAACATGATGCTTATAACCTTAAGCAAAACACCAGAACAGCTACTGGTATAAAACCATCAATTCAAACGACCACTTTCAATCAATACAAAAACACTCAATAAATTGAAATAAATCACACCAGAATTCAATGTATGCTAAACATCAAACCTTTGGAATTAAGATTGAGAACCATCTCGATCCAGTTGTGAGTGTGCACCCTCACTACTTAATCAAGATCCTTTCATTCTTAATACTAAGATTTTCAGTTAGGGCATATATTCACTAAAGCACACACAAAATTTCAATACAAAAACGTTTGAAAACCTTTCACTATAGTTGTTATTTGAAAACTCAAATAGATTTTTTTTTTTTTTTTTGAGCAGAAGAAACACAATGGATCCATAGCCCTCAGGTCATCCTAAGGACGAACTGCTCTGATACCATTAATGTAACATCCCGCCAAAATGCTTTTCATATTTATATAATGAAAATAAAGGTAAACAAATATATTGAAGTGAACAAAATTATATATATGTAATGAAGTTTCTCCTCACAGGGAGTTTAATACATAATCGGTTAATTCCAAAACTTAAACAAAATACAGCAAAAAAAAAGAAATACAGGCGATCTCCTGATAGAAAACAGAAAAAGGGGTGATCGCCTAACAGAAACAGAAACAGGCGATCTCCTTGCGGCGACCCCTCACTGAGGAGCTGTACTTCCTGCAACAACATCTGCTCCCGTGTAAAATCATACACGATCATCACAGGTTTTAAGAAAACATCCACAAACAAGAACACAGGGTAAGCTTGATGTTTTAATGAGAATTTAGATATGAAACTTTAAAATCAAGATAAAACAAATTTAAGACACTCACGTAAAATCCATCAATTTTCCCATTCATTTCACACACTTCACAATTTCATCAAGTGTTATTTGTTTCACATAAACATTCAAGTGTCTACCAATTTCAATGTTTCTCATTTCTCACGTCAGACTTCCATTGACTCATCACACACCGACACTTGACACTACTTCTGGAAGACTCGTGCGTTGAACTTAGCATCCAGAGACCTGCACCTGTCATACTTCATTGCTGTAATGTTCCCACAGCCATGCGCATCAACATAATCTCGATCTCAATCTCATCACTCTCACAGTATGACAGGGTTAATCCATATAACAGGTCAAGTCAGTTATCTTTCAAACGACTTACCCATACATATGGACCTCCTTCGACTCTCACCAACCGAATGACTTCATCTATGTGACTCCATCATATCAGCAGAGTCAGGATCGTCTCATTCACAGGATACTCACTGATCAATGCACCTCATAACTAATCTCAACACGGTATTTCCTTTCCTGAAAATACTATGTCTTGATCCCACATTCAAACATTCAACACATCATATAACTCTTAAATGAACGATTTCCCATCACAACAACAATCATTCCAAGGTTCAGAAAATATCACATTTCAATCTCAACCAATTTCAAACGACACTAAAACAGGGAATTTCAAAAAACAACGCCAAAACCGGCGATCTCGTCCAAAAATAGGGGATTATGCAATAACAGTTGAAAACCGGCGACCATGTCGCCCCATCATCAAAATCATCTAATATAAGGTTTTTCGTTGAAAATAAGACTAGCTTCCCTTACCTGGACTAGCGCAAAACACCAAGATCTCCGAAAACCCACCGAAGCTTAAAGAGGCTTTCACTCTGTTTTAGCATCCCGGTCTGGAGAACTTGCAGAGAACCTCCCAGGTGCTCTATGGCAGTCGTCGATAGCCAAGCAGGGACGTGATAAGGCCTGAATCGCAGAGTGAAGGAGAGAAAAGAGAAAGATGAAGGTGCACTCGCTCTTTCACTCTTGAGCCACTGCAACGTTCTTTGCCTCCCCGCAGTGGGTTTTTGAATCCAAGTCTACTTGTCCACGCATGCTGCTGCCACCACCCCCTTTGCAGGAAAGCTTGAGTGTACGTTTCACTGAACAGTACGGCAACGGTTGTCTCTTGCGCATGCCAACCACTTCCCTGAACAGTACGACCGCGAGTGTCTCTTGCGCATGCCAACTTTCTGATGTCACTATTCTGAACCACCCTTTTTGTCCACGTGGCGCGCGTGCAGGACGTTTCATGCTGGGAGCCTGGGTCCCACCTTATCTGTGTGAAACACGACATCGCGCGATAACCTTCCACCGATCTCTCTCGCTGGGAGATGACCGATGTCTCTCTCTGGGAGACGACCGATGTCGTCTTCTAAGCTACACTTTCCTCCCTTTTTATTTTAAATAAAAACATACTTAGAATTCATTTAAAATATATATTCCTTTTATTCCAATTTAATTTTACAGGTCCTTACATATCATGTCCTGGCGATCTTCCTTTGTGAAGGTCAGGTCAGGTTCTGGGAACTGATCGACCTCGACCTTTTCCACCGTCAAGACCTCCCTAGCGTATCTCCTCCTCTAGGAGGCAGTGCATCCTCCTCCTGAGAATCCCCCAGCGATGGTGTTGATTTCCCCATGGATAGGAACCTTATGCCCTTGATCCCCTATTGGGGCTGCTATCACCATATCTCCCTGCGAATCCTGCAAGTAAGGTGTCAAGAAACCATTTCTTACCAGATCGTCCAACTGATACCCCAAGGTGAGGCAATTGCTCAAGGTGTGACCGTGAGCCTGGTGGAAGTCACACCACTGGTTTTTGCAAGGGCCTACTTGCTTATCAGACTTTGGGGGAGCCTTTAACTTGCTTGCCACCTTTGGGAGCGCTATGAGCTCCTTGAGCCCAACTCTGAAGCTGTGCCTGGTAGGCTTGGGCCTCTTAGATTCATAACGCGCGGTCCTCGCCTTCTTCTCCACGGCGGTGGCGTGCACCCTTAGGGGTTGAACACGTCCCGTTGCGCGAGGTTTGGATAGATCAATCCTTGCGCGTTTCTCTGCCACCCGTTCTTTTACTGTGATGTGGGCGACCGCCCTGCATTGGATCTCATCGAATGTCCTTGCTGGACATCGTATCAGAGCATCACTAAAGGGTCCAGGGAGGATTCCTCTCTCAAAGGCATGCACAATCATGGCCTCGTCTTTGGTCTGCAATATCAGTACCAATGCTCCAAACCGGTTGAGGAAATCTTTCAGCGGCTCCTCCTGGAATTGCTTTATGTCAAAAGGGTCGAAAGCAACGGGGGTCCGTGCCCGGTTGACAATGAATTGCTACTTAAACAACTCCAAAAACTGTTGAAAGGACGTGATGTACCCGTCTGGGAGCCCCACGAACGAGTTTAATGTTGTTCCTACAAAAGTACCCATGAACAACTTACAGTGCATGGCGTCTGTGCCCCCAGAGATCATCATCTGGGTGTGGAAGGCTGTTATGTGGGCTTTTGGGTCCTCGACCCCTGTGAACGTAATTTTTGGGATCACGAAAGACGCAGGTATCACCGTCTCCATGATTTCTCATGAAAAAGGCATTGGTCGGGCACTGACTGGGGGTTTGCCTCCCTGTTCTGCCGCAGTCCGTTCCCCTATTCCTCTCCTTAATTCTTCATTGGCTCTTCGCAACTCCTCATTGGCCGCCAACAAAGCGTTCAAGTCTGCCCTAAACTGATCCTGCCTAAGGGCTTGATCAGCGTGGGACGCTACGAACGCTTGCTGGAGGTTACAGATGGTCTCCATGAGTTCCTGGATGGTGGCCGTATGATCACCCTCATCTCTTCCAGAACCACCTTGCCTTGTACTCCTCATGTTGATTGGTTCTATTGGTTGCAACTGTGGATGAGACCTAGTTTTAACGGGCCCCACGGTGGGCGCCAAATGTTCTCGCGGTTGACTCTCCTGTTAGTTGACCTCTATGATCACTCGTGCCTTCTCCCTTCCCTTCAACTGGAACAGCTAATCCTACAAAGAGAGATGGGCGCCCTAGTGGCCTTTCGCACTCCAACGCTCAAGTCAAAAACTAAGGCAAGAAACACCAAGTGTATAGCAAAGGAGTTCTAGTCTCAAAAGCTGCATACCTTTGTGAATGCCTTACTACTTGCCCTTCTAGGGTTCCTGCCGCGCCTATCCTTGCGCCCAAGTGTTGCCTCCTAGCGAATTTAGGGTTACCTTTCTGGGATTCTATCACACAATCTTGGTGCGCGTCCCGTGGCAACCTTCTATTCTTAGAGTACAACTCTCGTGGCAATCTTCCTTTTCTGGAGTGCTTAACTTGGGCGTGGGTGCTTTAGGCATACGCTGTAACCCTAGCGCCGCATGGCTAAACCTTCAGTGTTAAGCTAATCACTCACGTGCCTCCTTGTGTGTTTATAGGGATAGATCTTCTATGTCAGAGCCTTACGTCATGCATATACCCTGCATGCATGGCGCATCTGTGAACCTGATTTATATTCTTACACGTGTGATTTTGTGGACCCCTCTGCGAGCCCTACCATGCCGACCTCTCACTCAGTGGTCGACATCCGAGGTCTGGCCATTACAATACTCTATCTTTCTCTTTAAAGCTTCAGATTTGATGTGGGCCTCTTCTCTGACCTCATCTAGTAGATCTAAGTTCACTCTTCTTTCCTCGTTAGATTCTTCAGCCACAAAGTTCTGAAAGCGAGGTGAGCTCTCCTGGATTTCTATGGGAATCATAGCATCTGACCCATATACCAAGCTAAAGGGTGTTTCTTTGGTAGTAGACCATGGGGTGGTGTGATATGCCCACACAATCCTAGGAACCTCCTCTGCCCAAGTTCCTTTAGCTTTCTTTAATCTTCTCTTTAAGCCCCTGAGTAAGACTCTGTTGACTGATTCGACCTGCTCGTTAGTCTGAGGGTGCTCGACTGACGCAAATTCCTGCTTGATGCTGAGCTCTGTGCTCAACTTGCTCAACTGCTGGCTTGCAAACTGGGTGCCATTGTCAGACACCAATCGTTTCGAGATTCCAAAACGGTAAACTATATTCTTCCACACAAAGTGTTAGACTTTGTGAGCTGTGATTTACACCACTAGCTCGGCCTTGATCCACTTGGTAAAATATTCTATGACCACCACAAGGTACTTCATCTGTCGAATCGCTAAAGGAAAAGGCTCTAGGATATCAATCCCCCAGGTGTGGAAGGGCCATGGGCTGTGGATCGACCTCAATTCCTTTGGTGGCGCATTATGCCAGTCAGAGTGCTGTTGGCACTTCTTGCACTGCTATGCATATCTCACACAATCTTCTCTCATAGTTGGCCAGTAGTATCCAGCTCGAACGACTTTGGATGACAAAGCTCGGCCGCCGATGTGACTTCCGTATATGCCTTCATGGAGCTCAGACATGATATGGGTACATTGCGCTCTGCTTATATAGGTCAAGATAGGATGGGTGTAACCATGCCTAAACAAGTTGCCATTGATCAAAGTGTAGCGAGCTACATTCTTCTTCACAATTATGGCCTCCGTCAGGTCCATGGGGAGCACTCTGTCAGCCAGGTAGCATCTGTAGGGGGTCATCTTGGTTTCCCCATCTTCGACCAGGTGAACCTGGGATGATCTCTCCTCTGGCGGACCATATGCGTTTATGCGGGGTGTTTTTAGCATCTCCTGGGTCAGCGATCTGTGACTTCTTTTTCCTTCTTTTAAGATGCCTATCATTTGAACGTCACCCATGCTGTTTGTGGTTGTTCGAAGTGCTCTAAGAGTCTCCTGTATGACTGTCCTCTGCCTGCCCCCCTTGCCTGAACTGGTGAGCTTTGGCAGCAAGTCAGCTCTAGCATTCTGTTCTCGAAGAACATGTAGCAACTCGAACTCTACGAAAGTTGTCTTTAGGAGCTCCACTTACTCAAGGTAAGTGGCCATCTGAGGGTCCTTGGCTTGGTACTCACCCGCAACCTGCCCTGTTATCAGAAGTGAATCACTTTTGGCTAGCAAACATTCCGCACCCATCTCCTTGGCTAGCAGCATCCCTGCGATCAAAGCCTTATATTCTGCTTGGTTGTTACTGGCTTTGAAGGAGAAACGCAGGGCCTGCTCAATCAAGATCTCACCTAGTCCTTCCAAGATCACTCCAGCGCCGCTGCCCTGCTGATTCGATGATCCGTCTACTAAGAGTACCCATCTGAAGTTTGCCTCTCCCTGCTGTGTGGCTTCTGAGGAGAGCTCTACTACGAAGTCGGCATAAACTTGGCCTTTGATTGCCCCTCTGGGTTCAAACTGCACATCAAACTTTGATAACTCAACTGCCTATCACACCATTCTCCCGGCGACATCAGGTTTTTGCAAGACCTTGTGAATGGGGAGGTTTGTCATCATAATGATAGTGAAGCTGTGAAAGTAGTGCCGGAGCCTCCGTGCTGAAAATACTACAGCTAGGGCTGCCTCTCCCTGCTGTGTGGCTTCTGAGGAGAGCTCTACTACGAAGTCGGCATAAACTTGGCCTTTGATTGCCCCTCTGGGTTCAGACTGCACATCGAACTTTGATAACTCAACTGCCTATCGCACCATTCTCCCGGCGACATCAGGTTTTTGCAAGACCTTGCGAATGGGGAGGTTTGTCATCATAATGATAGTGAAGCTGTGAAAGTAGTGCCGGAGCCTCCGTGCTGAAAATACTACAACTAGGGCTGCCTTTTCGATGGCTTGGTAGTGCACCTCAAGTCCCTACAAGACCTTGCTGACAAAATAGATAGGTTTCTGCACCTAGTCCTGCTCCTGGACGAGGACCGAACTGATCGCCCGCTCCGTGATGGCAAAGTACAGGCGGAGCGGAGCACTTGGCAGCGGCTTGCACAATACTGGGGGACTGGCTAGATACTCTTTCAACTTGAGGAATGATTCCTAACACTCATCAGTCCACACGAACCTGTTATTTCTCTTCAAACACTGGAAGTAAGGATACCCCCTGTCCCCTCTCGCTGAAACAAACTGGGATAGGGCGACCATTTGACCTGTTAACTACTGCATTTCCTTTATTGAGATTGGGCTTCTCATGGCCATAATTGCCACGCACTTCTCGAGGTTTGCTTCTACTCCACGCTCTGTCAGCAAGAACCCCAAGAACTTCCCCGCTTCTACCCCAAACACACATTTTTCAGGGTTCAGTTTTAACTTGTACCTGGCTATGGTGTTGAACAATTCTTTTAGGTCAGCGACGTGTTAGTCCTTTTCTTGGGAGGTGACGACCATTTCGTCCATGTATGCCTGCACATTTCGCCCTATCATAGGGGCGAGTATCCTGTCCATTAGTCTCTGGTAGGTCGCTCTGGCATTCTTCAGTCCAAAGTGATGGAGGAGGGCCAAGCACATCTAACCAAGGAAGCCAAGGCCCAAACCAAGAAGACCGTCTAGACCAAGAGGAGCGTCTAGCTCCAAGAAGTGAGCGTCTAGGACGTGAAGGAGGGAGGCTATCCATGGAGCTAGACCGTCTAGGACCTCTCACAAGATCCATGGCTAAACATATCCAAGCACACATAGAAGAAGCCACGGATGGGAGGGAGAAGACCTTGTACATGCTACTTGGAGGCCCATTAGGGGTAGCTTAGTAGATTAGTGTAGTGTAGAAAGCAAAACTTGCTAACTTAGGGGTGTGCTATCAAAAAGGTGCCCTTAGCAATAGAAGGAGGGGTGTGCTAGCAAATAGGTGCCTTTAGCAAAAGAGGGAGGGGTGTACTATCAAATGTTGCATTTTTGACCTATCTTCTAGAATATTAGGATGATGGTGTGGTTTGACTAAAGTCAATACCCTAGGCAGCCCCCACTTTTTGTATTTCCATCCCTACCCTTTAAGCTTGCTCACCAAGGCTCCTAAATCTATAAATAAGGAGGCCTACCTCATGTATTTTCAAGTTTATTTGAGTAATGTTATGCTGCCATTTTTGTGCACAAGCTTTACTCCTCCTAGAAATCTAGGCTATAAACTTCAATCCTTTCACCTTCTCCCTTGAGCTGGCCGAACCACTCAACCCATACTCATCATGCACCTTCAAGACCAACACAACTCCTAGGAGGGTCTTGTTTCACTCATCCATTACTTCCGCTCCATCTATTTCTACTTTGATTCAAGAAGAACACATGAAAATGCCATCATTTGGTATCATGAGCTTTTGGTTCTTCAAGATGAGTAGCTTGTCTTTTTAAATTTTCAGTTCTTCTTTATTTTCATCTTGTCATTTCAATTCCATAATTGTCTTGCTGTTTTTTTTTACATTTTAAATTGTTCTTGGTGTGCTTATGGAAGATCCAACCGAAGCACATGTGTTCAATTGATCTTGAACATTTTCTTGTGCAATTGTGATAGGATTCCTTACACATTGAGTGGCTGTTTTCTTTTAGGAATTTGAGTCTTTATTGCTTTCTTATAATTGCTTCATTTTATGCTTTGAGTCTTTATTTTCTGAATCTATAAATGTTGTGTCAAGTCATGTGAATCCATAATTGTCATCAATTCTTAGTAGTCCTATTTTTGGCTTGATTGTTTCTTGTTTTTGGGTCTCTTTAATTTGCCTTAATCTGCTGTTATTTTGATCCTTTGCTGCCTTTTTAATTTTAGTTTGAGTTCATAATTGTGTCTTAGTTCTTACACAATTTCCTTCTTACATTTTCCTTTGTGTTAAATTTTGGTATCTTGCTGCTTTTTTTTTCCAGTTTTCCAGATTTCCCCTGTTTCTCTCTCTGTCTGGCTGTTTTTTTGTTTCAAAAATTATTTCCACTCATAGGAAATTTGTGATTCTCTGGAAAATGCAAGTTTGAAGTGTTACAAAAAGGACAAAAAAAGAATCAGATCAAAAAAGGCAACAGAAAAAATATGATAAATCTTACAAAATCAGAGTGCAAATCTTGAGCGCTCCAGCTGGCCTAACTGCACACCAAATTTGCAAAAATTATTAAAAAAAATGGTGCATGCGTTTTAGGTGATTCCAAAGCCATTGTTTAGATAAGATCCTGAATTTTCTTGCATATAAATTTCAGAGACAAATTTTAAAAATACAGCTCAGCATAAATCGGGGAACAAACACGTTTTCTGGCCCACAACAATTTTCAGTGGTGCTGTTTTTTTTTTTTTTTTTTATTTGGTCATCTAATCTAGTGCTTTTCTTTAGGAATTCCTTTTGTGTGCCAACTTTTTTTTGAGTACCTTTAATTGTTTGCTTTAATTTCTTGACTCTCTTTCTAAGTTGTCATATTATAAATCCTTTTGGTGGTACTGTTTTTATTCAATTAAATTTGTTTCTTGCTTTTGTTTCTTGACCTCTCTTTTGGGTGCTGGAATTTAATTCTCCTTGGTGCATATGTGCATGGAACTTGACTTGGTTTAGGTTTAGCTCTTGTGAATAGGTGCTGGAAATTGGAGAATTAAAGCCATCATTTTAAGGAGGAGACAAAGCTAAAGCCGAAACAAGGTTGCTTGAAACAAACAATACAAACACCTAGAAGATCAAAAAAAAAAAAAATTCAAGACAACAAGGAAGTGCACTAACCCAAAAGAGGATCAACAAAGGGAGTCTTCTTTTCCTTTGCAACTTGGTTTATTGTTAATTACCTCTTTAATTACGTTTAGACGGTGAGTGTGTCTTCAAGGGCTCAAAGTGTCCAAGAAGCCTCACCTAGGGCCGAATAGCATAGTAAATTTTTTTTGCTTAGTAATTTGTTGCTTGTTTGAACTTGTTTTCTATTGTTTTGGTAGAAACGTTTTGCATGATTAGTTTAGTTTAATTTGTGCTAAAACCGACTAGTTTGTTGCATATCTTTTTTTTTTTTTTAGCTTACATAGTTTTATTGCTTTTTGATTTCTCAACTTCTTGTGTTTTAAGTGTTTCACGAAGAGAAATTTTTGTGAGAAGGCATTGGAGACTAGTTTTTGGCAAGGAAAAGGCTTGGTACTTAAGTAGTCCTTTGAGACTCACCTCCCTTACCTGGAAAACTACCTTCTTTATCTTTCCTAATCTTTCTCAAAGTAAAAACGCCTAAATACACAAAGGTCTAGCCATGTCTTCTTCTTCTCATTCTCCAAAGTCTATAGAATGTGAAGTAAAATCTTTGAAAACCCTTTTGAAAGAGGTATCCCAAGCGGTACAATTAATCTCTTCTAGGCAATTGGAGAATGAAAACAAGATTAATGAGTTGGCTAGAGCTCAAGAAGAGAAATCCCAAAAATCTCAAAAATAAAAAAAAACAAATACTCATGCATCCCAAAGCATTGCAACTCTAGGGGAGGGAAGCCTTAGAATTAATGACTACTACCAACCACCCCCTAGAAGAACTAGGCAAAGGGAACAAGAGGTGCCAAGGGAAACTAGAGTAGACCTACCTCATTTTCATGGAAAGGAAAATGTAGAAATATATCTAGATTGGGAGATGAAGGTAGAGCAACTCTTTGCTTGCCATAGGGTAAGTGAGGAACGAAAAGTACCCTTAGCCACCCTTAGTTTCCAAGGAAATGCCATGTATTGGTGGACCTCTTTAGAAAGAGACCGACGTCTTCATAGGGAACCTCCCATAGAATATTGTAATGACCTTAGGGGAGCCCTAAGACGTCGACATATACCTTCTTACTACCATAGGGAGTTGATGGACAAGCTCCAAAGACTCCAACAAAAGAATATGAGTGTAGAAGAGTATAGGCAAAAGATGGAGCTCTATATGATGAGAGCCTCTATTAGAGAGGAAGAGGAAACCACCATATCTAGGTTCCTTAGTGGCCTATCACTTGAGATAAGAGATAGAGTAGAGCTCTTACCTTATCAAGACTTGAATGATTTGGTTCAACTTTGCATTAAAGTTGAGCAACAAAATTTGCGCAAAACATCAAGTCAAAAGGTGAGCCCCTATTCTAACTTTTATCCCAAGAGAGAGTTTAAAAGGGAGGGTAGTACATCTAAGGAAAAACCAAAAGAACCTACCAAACCCTTCACCAAAGAAACCTCAACCCCACCCATCCGAGCTAGAGATGTTAAATGTTTTAAGTGCTATGGTAGGGGGCATGTGCAAGCACAATGTCCAAACCAAAGGACTTTGTTTCTTAAAGGTGTAGACGAATACACTAGTGGCGAGGATGAGCTTAGTGAGAAAGAGGAAGGGGGAGAGGATGAGAGGGTAGCTCCATTAGAGGGAGAATTGCTTATGATTAGGAGAACCCTCAACAATCACCCTAGCACATCCATTGAAACACAAAGGGAGAACATATTTCATACAAGATGCAATGTTTTAGAAAATATATGTTCCCTCATTGTGGATAGTGGATCTAGTTGTAATTGTTGTAGTGCTAGGATGGTTGAAAAGCTTAAGCTACAAGTGGTTCCTCACCCAAAACCTTACAAACTTCAATGGCTTAATGAAAATGGGGAACTACATGTAGATAAGCAAGTGGAAATCAAGTTTTCCATAGGGAAATACAAAGATAAAGTTTTATGTGATGTAGTGCCTATGGAAGCTTGCCATATCTTATTAGGGAGGCCATGGCAATTTGACAAGAAAACCTTGCATGATGGTCTCACTAACGAGATTTCCTTCACCCATAAATATAAGAAGTTTGTACTTAGTCCTTTACCACATTCTCAAGTGGTGAAAGACCAAATACAAATGAAACAAAAGAGGGATGAGGAAAACAAAAAAAAAAGAGTGCTAGAAAAAGAGAAAATCCTTAGGGATAGGAAGGCGTGGGAGAAGAGTGTTCCTTCCCACAAGGTTGGTCTACAAGAAAAGCCTTTTGAAAATGTTTTAGAAAACTTGCTTCTTGTTGAACAACCAAGCCTTATCTTTTATAAAGGAGCACTTACATGCACTGCCACAAGTAATGAACTCACGGTTTTACCTCCTCAAATAGAAAACCTTTTGAGTGAATTTGAAGATCTATTCTCACAAGAAGGACCCAATGGGCTTCCTCCTCTTAGGGGGATAGAACATCAAATTGACTTCTGTAAGGACCTGGAAAATATTATTGGAATAAAAGTGTTATATTTAAATGGATTCGAAGTATGTTTTTATTTAAAAATATAAAGGAAGGGAAGTATAACTTAAAAGTCTACGAGATCGCCGTAATTGAAAGAGTAGGCGATCTCCGTCTTCTCTGGCACATGGTCGCCTGTCGCCTTGATTGCACCTGAACGCCAATCGCCTGTAGTGTACCTAGTCGCCGGTCGCCTACTACACATGATCACCAGGGCGCGAGAGGCATGCGGACAGCGCCAGGGCGCGAGGCATGCGGGCATCGCCAGGGCGCGAGAGACATGCGGGCATCGCCAGGGTGCGAGAGGCATGCGGGCATCGCCAGGGCGCGAGAGGCATGCGGACATCGCCATGGCGCGAGGCATGCGGGCATCGCTTGGACGCGAGAGACATGCGGGCGTCGCCAAGAGGAGACCTCGGTCGGTCTCCAGGAAGAGGAGACCTTGGTCGGTCTCCAGGAGGAAGAGACCTCGGTCGGTCTCCAGGAGGAGGAGACATCGGTCGCCTTCCAGAGAGAGACATCGGTCGTCCTCCAGGATGAGTCATCGGTGGAGAGTCTTCACGCAAGAGGTCATCGGTGGAAGGTTATCGCGCGATGTCGAGTTGTACGTAGAGAAGGTGGGACCCAGACTCCCAGCATGAGACGCGCAGCACGCGCGGCACGTAGACAAAAAGTGTTGGTTGAGAACAGTGACATCAGAATGTTGGCATGCACAAGAGACAACAGTGGTCGTACTGTTCAGAGCAGTGGTTGGCATGCACAAGAGACAACAGTGGTCGTACTGTTCAGTGAAACGTACACTCAGACTCCCCTGCAGAGTGGGTGGTGGCAGCTGCTTTTGTGGACAAGTTGGTTTAAGAGGCAAGAACCCACTTCGGAGAGGAGGAAAAACGTTGCAGTTATCCAAAGAGCGAAAAAGTGAGTTACCTCCCTTCTCCTCCATTTCTCTCCTTCGCGCTGCGATTCGGGCACCTTCACACAAGAGTACGACGAGCGACGGCCACCATTAGAGCACCTGGGAAGTTCTCTGCAAGTCCTTCAAACCAGACGCAAATCCAGAGCCAAGGCATTCTTTAAGCTTCGTTGGGTTTTGGAGCTCTTGGTGTTTTGCGCAAGTCCAGGTAAGGGAAGCTAGTCTTTTTCCAACGATAACTGGGTATTTGATGTTTGTGATGATAGGGCGACGTGGTCGCCGGTTTTACTTCGCTTTCACGGTGTTTGATGTTGAAATGTGAGATGTTCATGACAACAGTTCTGTTTTGATGTTGAGGGCGACGTGGTCGTCGGTTTTCAAAATGTTCTTGTTTAAAACCCAGTTTTGTTCGTGATCGCCGATTTCTGGAGGTGATCGCCGGTTTTCATCTGTTATTGAAATATCCTCTGTTTTTGTGATTATTTGGAACTGTTTGAGATTTAAATGTGATATTCGAAAATCTGAACCTTGGCATGAGTTTTTCTGTGACTGGAATCATTTGTTGAAATGTTATGTGATGTGTGAATGTTGTGAATGTGGGATCGAGGCATAGTATTTTCAGGAAAGGAAATACCGTGTAAGATCTGTGTAGGATGTGTATTGATCAGTGAGTGTCCTGGTGTAATGAGACGATCCTGACTCTACTGAGGTAATGAAATCACATAGAAGAAGTTACTCAGTTGTGGAGAGTCGAAGGAGGTCATACGTATGGGTGTCTCGTGTGAAACAGAACGAGTTCGGCCTGTAGTATGGATTTACCCTGTCATGCTGTGATAATGATGATATTGAGATTGTGTAATGCGCATGGCTGAGGGCACTTTCCAGCCTTTTAGCATGACAGGTGCATGTCTCAGGACGCTAAGTTCAATGCACGTGTTTTTCGGAATAGTGGTCAAGTGTCTGGTGTGATGAGTCAGTGGAAAGTCTGACGTGTGATATGAGAAATTGAATTGATAGACACTTGATTGCTGATGTGAATTGGTGAGACTCTGGAATTGATTTGTGAGATATGTGATTATCAAATGTTTTGGTGGAATATGAGAAAGTTGATGGTTTTATGTGGATGTCTTAAACTGGTTTCATCTTGATTCTTAAGTTCATAGTCAACTCTCTTTTAAATGTCTAGCTTACCCTTTGTATTTTGGTTCTGTGGCTGTTTTTCTTAAAAACCTGTGATGATCGTGTAATTTTTACACGGGAGCAGATGATCTTGCAGGAAGAAGAGCTCCTCAGTAAGTGGTCGCCGGGATGAGATCGCCTATTTTGCTTCTGTTGGGCGATCACCCCTTTTCCTGTTTTCTTATCGGAGATCGCCCTTTTCTGATAGGAGATCGCCTCTTTGGTTAGGAGATCGCCCCTTTTTGTTGGGAGATCGGCTGTTTGGTTGTATTTTGCTGTATTTTGTTTAAGTTTTGGAAAAACGACCGTTTTGTATTAAACTCCCTGCGAGGAGAAACTTCATTATATATATATAATCATGTTCATTTCAAAACATTTTGGTTTTACGTTTTATTTTCATTATATAATTGTGAAACGTTTTGGCGGGATGTTACATTAATGGTATCAGAGCAGTTCGTCCTTTGGATGATCTGAGGGTAGTGGATTCATTTCGTTTCTTCTGCTTACGAAAATTCAGTTGAGTTTTAAAATAACAACTATTGTGAAAATGTTTTCAAACGTTTTTGTATTGAAATTTTTGTGTGTGCTGTAGTGAATGTATGCCTAACTGAAAATCTTAGTATTTAGAATGAGAGGGTCTTGATAAGGTGGTGAGGGTGCACACTCATGACCGAATCAGGGTGATTCTCAATCTAAATTCCAGAGGTTTAATGTTTAGCATACTTTGAATTCTGGTGTGATCGATTTCATTTTATTGAGTGTGGTTGTAATTGATTTTGAGTGGCTGTTTGGATTGATGGTTGCACACCAGTAGCTGTTCTGGTGTTTTGCTTGAAGTTATAAGCTTTATGGTTCTGTAGATGGACTCAAATTCTTAAGGAATTTGAGATGCTGACCTTTGTAAGGTCGAGATGTTACACCCTTGAATGAATTGATTTCCTTATCGATCTCATTCTTATAGTTGTAGGGGATATAGAAGCTAGTGGTTTTGGAATCTGAGAACGAAGAAGATGACTCGTAGACCTCCTACCTCTCCCCAACCTTCTTCTGAAATGGGCCAGATCGCCAGGGCCATTGAGATGATGGCAGGTGCCATCCAGCAGCAGAATGCGGCGATGGCGCAGAACCATCAAGCTACCATGCAGCATTGGGAGACTACTCGGTCGGCTGATACGAATTCGCCCGTCGGTCAGCCTCAAGAACGGATGGGACTGGCCGAGTTCATGAGGCACAACCCACCCAAGTTCTGTGGGAATGCTACCCCTGATCAAGCAGATCAGTGGGTCAGGGAAATGGAGAAAATCTTTAGGGCGACTTCCTGCCCTGAAGAGAAGAAGTTGTTATTCGCCACCTATCTGCTATCTGGTGAAGCCGAATTCTGGTGGATGGGAGCTCAGCAAATGATGGAGGCCAGAGAGGAGGTGTTGGACTGGGAGAGCTTCAGGGTGAGGTTCTTGGAGAAATACTTCCCTGACAGCGCAAAGTTTGCGAGGGAAGCTGAGTTCTTAAAGTTGGAACAGGGGGAGACGTCTGTAAACGCCTATGCTGCTCGGTTTGAGTATCTCGCCAGATTTTATACCCAGGCGACCTCCGAGGCTTGGAGGTGCAGGAAGTTTGAGGAGGGGCTGAAGCATGGGCTGAAGAGGACTATAGCCCCGATGTGCATCAGGGAATTTCACGCCTTAGTAGAGAAGGCGAAGATGGTGGAAACCCTGGAAAAGGGTGATTCTCGGGTGATCAGGTCACACCCAGGGGGTTCTTCCAGTGGGAAGACAAGGATGCAGCAACAGCAGTTTGAGCCTTATGAGAGACCTCCACAGCATAGGGCAAGAACAGCACCGCTCCAGCCTCAGCAGCAACCACCTTGGGAACCCAGATGTTTCACGTGCAAAAGGATGGGGCACATTTCTAGAAATTGCCCCAACAGAAAAGAGATGACTCAACCCAGGGGACCTCGGCGGTAGAGGAATGAAAGTAGCAGACCTCAGGCAACAGGGAGAGTGTTTGCCATGGCAGGAGCTGAGGCGTCCCAGTCAGGTATTTTGGTATAAGATGTTTGTTTTATATCTGGTAGGGGTGTAAGAGCCTTGTTTGTTTCTGAGCGACACACTCTTGTGTGTCAAGTCGGTGTAGCCGAGCTGGACCTTCTAGTGAAGGAGTTACCCTTCGAAACTGTTGGTCTCTACACCTGTGTCAGGGCAGGTGTTGACCTCTACAGTTGCCCCGAATGTTCAGTGATAGTAGAGGGACGCAGATTCAAAGTGAATTTGATCTGTCTATCTCTGCAGGACCTGGATGTTATCCTAGGGAATAGATTGACTGCCTGCCGATCACGTTCCCATAGTTTGCGGTAGGCAGAAAGTGGTGTTTTCCGATCTCCAAGAGCCAGATGTGAGATCTGCTCGGCATGGGCGATCAGAGTCGGAAGAAGGGGCGAGGTGTTTCGTGATGGTAGCTCGGTTGGAAGTGAAGGATGAAGAGGACGTAAGCAGGATTCATGTGGTGAAAGATTGGATGGATGTATTTCCAGAAGAAGTACCTGGGTTACCTCCTAAGAGGGAAGTGGAATTCTCTATTGTTTTGGTACCCGGAGCTGGACCAGTGTCAGTGGCACCTTGCAGGATGGCTCCAGCCGAGTTGGTAGAATTGAAGAAGCAAGTGGAAGAGCTGTTGGAGAAGCATTTCATCAAACCCAGCGTATCTCCATGAGGTACTCCAGTGCGGGTAATTCCAGAGGTCGGAAGACCTTTTGACGTCTACTGTGGTGCTTCACATCAAGGGTTGGAATGCGTTTTGGATGCAAGAGAAGAGAGTGGTTGCATATGCTTCAAGGCAACTCAAAGTTCATGAGAGATAATTATTCTACTTATGATTTAGAATCGGCAGTGGTAGTGGTTGATCTGGTTGGCTATCAGCAGTAGATGATGCCAGCAACAGTTGATTACGTAGATCGTTCAAAGGAGTCATGTGGTAGAGGGTGGCAAGTGAATCGGAGAGGCGATCGCCCAGAATGGTGATTGGTTGGGGTGGTTAAGGGACCAACACTTGCGGATCAGTATCAGGTGAGCGCCTGTAAGCTGAACCCGAGAAGTAAAGAAACACAGAGTAGCAATCGCCTATCGCCGTGTGGATCAATACACGCCTATCGCCGGGAGAGAAAATCAGTACACGCCTATCGACCGTGTGTGGAGAATACGAGATCAGTGGTCAACAAAACGCCGAAAGGAGCACATCGCCTGATATTCAGATCACCGGGGTTTTCACATCGCCGTACATTTGAGAAGATTAGTTCATCACGTTAAGGCTGCCAGTTCATCGTGTTAAGGCTGCGCCCACAGTAGCTAGCGCACTAGGCTACTCCCTGTGTGGATAACTTAGCCGCAGGAGCAAAGTAGAAGTAACGACTCAGTTGTAGGTTCTCCAGATGACGACACGTGTATGACCAGATATCCTCCACGTGTCAAGAGGGATAACCGTCAGGAGAGAGAAAGATTCAGAGGCGCCAACTTGTTCTTCCAGGTGAAGTCATTGAGGTGCTTGGCGCGAAGCTGGTGAGAAGGAGGAGGCTAGAAGAAGAAGCTCTAGCGTCTGGTCAAGGGGCTGGATCAGTGGTGTTATGGGGTTTTGAAGTCAGTGATTATATGAAGCTCTGTATGGGGGAAAATGCAGAACTCCCTTATGGTTGGAACCAGGAGGGCGAACCAGTTTTGATTGAACAATTAGGGGAGCCTAGTCTGAAGCGTGTTATGGGAGTTCTAGGCACCGAGCAAGCTAAAGGCTTTGTAATGAGTGAAGATGGAATATTAGGATTTTAGGGCAGAAATTGCATACCAGTAAAAGAATAATTTAAGGGATAACAGAAAATTTAACTTTGCTCTTCTGGCGAAATGGAAATTGTAAGGACCTGGAAAATCTTATTGGAATAAAAGTGATATATTTTAAGTGAATTCTAAGTATGTTTTTATTTAAGATAAAAATGAAGGAAAGTGTAGTTAGAAAGCCATGAGATCGCATGAAACATGATCGCCAGGGCGCGAGAGGCATGCGGACATCGCCAGGGCGCGAGACATGCGAGCATCGTCAGGGCGCGAGAGGCATGCGGGCATCGCCAGGGCGCGGGATGCATGTGGGCTTCGCCCGGGCGCGAGAGTCATGCGGGTGTCGCCAAGAAGAGACCACGGCCGGTCTCCAGGAGGAAGAGACATCGGTCGGTCTCCAGGAGGAAGAGACCTCGGTCGGTCTCCAGGAGGAGGAGACATCGGTCGTCTTCCAGAGAGAGACATCGGTCGTCCTCCAGAATGGGTCATCGGTGGATTGTCTTTGCGCGAGTGGTCATCGGCGAAAGGTTATCGCGCGATGTCGCGTTTCACGCTGATGAAGTGGGGCCCTGGTTTTCAGGATGAACGTGCTGCATGTGCGACATGTGGGCAGTGAAAGTCCTTCGGAACAGTAGCTTCATGTGCGCAGAGACGCCACGTGGCTATACTGTCAGGTTGCACTTAATTCGAGGAAGGAAACCCACCCAGGAGGGTTAGTTAGAGAATAGGTAATGATGGCTACATGGCAGGCCTATGTTCCTAGTATCAGGATGCACCGCCTCTTAGTGAGTTTAAAAACGCAGTGAGAGTATAAAAGGTGACAGAGTAAGTTCACCTTCAGTTTTTCTCTTTTCTCTCCTTTGCACTGCGACTCAGAAATTTCAGGCACCAGTTAAATTACCAGCGATTGCCATAGAGCATTTGAGAAGGGTCTCTGCAAGTTTTACCAATTAGAACGCTTAGGCAGAGTTCAGACATCCTTTACGTTCGGCGGTTTAGAGCTTGAAGTGAGATTTCACGCTGATCCAGGTAAGGGAAGCTAACCTTTTTCCAACGATAACTGGATATTTGATGTTTGTGATGATAGGGCGACGTGGTCGCCGGTTTTTCATCTGTTATTGAAATATCCCCTGTTTTATGCTGTTTCAAAAGTGTTTGAGATTTTAAATGTGGTTTTCGAAAATTTGAACCTTGGTATGAGTTTTGCTGTGATTGAAATCATTCATTGAAGTGTTATGTGATGTGTTGAATGTTGTGATTGTGGATCGAGGCATAGTATTTTCAGGAAAGAAAATACCGTGTAAGGTCGTGTAATAGGTGTATTGATCGGTGATCCTATAATGAGACATCCAGACTCTACTGAGGTAATGAAATCACATAGAGGAAGTTACTCGGTTGTGGAGAGTCGATGGAGGTTCATACGTATGGGTGTCTCGTGTGAAACAGAACGAGTTCGGCCTGTTGTATGGATTAACCCTGGTCATACCGTGATAATGAGAATATTGAGATGGTGTGATGCGCATGGCTGAGGTCACTTTCCAGCCTTTGGTATGACAGGTGCGAATCTCTGGGTCTAATCAACGCACGAGTCTCCGGAAATAGTGGTCAAGTGTCTGGTGTGATGAGTCAGTGGAAAGTCTGACGTGAGAAATGAGAAATTGAATTAATAGACACTTGATTTCTGATGTGAATTGAAATACTCTTGGATTGATTTGTGAAATATGGGATTTCTGATAGTCTTGTGGAATATGGAAATGTGATGGCTGATACTGTTATGGTTCATGGATGTTGTGAAGTTCTTATGTATGCTCTTGATTCAAATGTTTTCTTAAATATATAGCTTACCCTGTATTTTGTTTCTGTGGCTGTTTTTCTTAAACCTGTGATGATCGTGTAACTTTACACGGGAGCAGATGATGTTGCAGGAAGTGGATTTCCCCTGTGAGTGATCGCCGTATGTGGTCGCCGGTTTTCTGTTCTTGTTGGGCGATCGCCCCCTTTTACCATTTTCTGATAGGCGATCTCCGTTTTCTGTTAGGAGATCGGTAGTTTTGTATTTTGCTGTTTTTATGTTTAAGTTTTGTATTAAACTCCCTGCGAGGAGAACTCCTTTGTATATATATATATACAATTATGTTTATTTCAAATTATTTGTTTTACCGTTATTTCATATTACGAAAATGCAAAAATGCGAAATGTATTTGGAGGGATGTTACAAGAGATCGCCGGTTTTTCTATCTCTTGGTGGTGATCGCCGGTTTTATGTCCTGCTAGCAGATCGCCTGTTTTGGGGCCTTCTGTTACCAGATCGCCGGTTCATGTATGGAGATCGCCGGTTTTGTAGTTTTGATTGAATTTCATTAAATTTTGAAGCATTTGACTGGTTATGTATTAAACTCCATGAGAGAAGTAAGTTCATTACTTATATATATATATATATATTACCATGTACTCTTCAATATTAATTGTGTACCTTTATTTTCATTATACATGTATGTCTGGTTTTATTTTGGCGGGATGTTACATTAATGGTATCAGAGCAGTTCGTCCTTTGGATGACCTGAGGGTTGTGGATCCATTGTGTTTTCTTCTGCTCATGAAAACTTATTTGAGTTTTAAGTGACAACTATTGTGAAAGGTTTTCAAACGTTTTTGTATTGAACTTTTTGTGTGTGCTGTAGTGAATGTATGCCTAACTGAAAATCTTAGTATTTAGAATGAGAGGGTCTTGATAAGGTGGTGAGGGTGCACACTCATGACCGGATCGGGGTGATTCTCAATCTAAATTCCAGAGGTTTAATGTTTAGCATACTTTGACTTCTGGTGTGATCTATTTCATGTTATTGAGTGTTCTTGTAATTGATTGTGAGTGGCTGTGTGGATTGATGGTTGCACACCAGTAGCTGTTCTGGTGTTTTGCTTGAGGTTATAAGCTTTATGGTTCTGTTGATGGACTCAAATTCCTAGGGAATTTGAGAAGCTGACCTTGTAAGGTCGTGATGTTACCCCCTTGAATGAATTGATTTCTTATCGATCTCATTCTTATAGTTGTAGGGAATATAGAAGCTAGTAGTTTCGGAATCTGAGAACGAGGAAAATGACTCGTAGACCTCCTACCTCTCCCCAACCTTCTTCTGAAATGGGCCAGATCGCCAGGGCCATTGAGATGATGGCAGGTGCCATCCAGCAGCAGAATGCGGCGATGGCGCAGAACCATCAAGCTACCATGCAGCATTGGGAGACTACTCGGTCGGCTGATACGAATTCGCCCGTCGGTCAGCCTCAGGAGCGGATGGGACTGGCTGAGTTCATGAGGCACAACCCACCCAAGTTCTGTGGGAATGCTACCCCTGATCAAGCAGATCAGTGGGTCAGGGAAATGGAGAAAATCTTTAGGGCGACCTCCTGCCCTGAAGAGAAGAAGTTGTTGTTTGCCACTTATCTGCTGTCTGGAGAAGCAGAGTTCTGGTGGATGGGAGCTCAGCAAATGATGGAGGCCAGAGAGGAGGTGTTGGACTGGGAGAGCTTTAGGGTGAGGTTCTTGGAGAAATACTTCCCTGACAGCGCAAAGTTTGCGCGGGAGGCGGAGTTTTTAAAGTTGGAGCAGGGGGTGATGTCGGTGAACGCCTATGCTGCTAGGTTTGAGTACCTCGCCCGATTCTACACTCAGGCGACCTCCGAAGCTTGGAGGTGCAGGAAGTTTGAGGAAGGGTTGAAGCACGGGCTGAAGAGGACGATAGCCCCAATGTGCATCAGGGAATTTCACGCCTTGGTAGAAAAGGCGAAGATGGTGGAAACCTTGGAAAAGGGTGATCCCCGGGTGATCAGGTCGCACCCAGGGGGTTCTTCCAGTGGGCGGGCGAAGGTGCAGCATTCACAAGGCAGGCCATATGCGAGACCTCCACTACATCGGGCGGGAACAGGGCCACCCCAGTTTCAACAGCAGCAACCCTGGAAACCAAAATGTTCCCTCTGTGGTGGACCACACATGCTCAATGTGTGCCCCAAGAAGAATTCGGAGAGAAGGTGTTTTGTATGCCAAAGGACAGGGCACTTTGCTAGAGAATGCCCTAACCGGAATGGGGCGACTCAACCCAGTGGTTCTCAGCAGTTGAGAAATGAAGGCAGCAGACCCCAGGCAGCAGGGAGGGTGTTTGCCATGTCAGGAGCAGAGGCGTCTAAATCAGGTAACCTCGTGCAAGGTGTCTGTTTTATATCTGGTAGAAGTGTAGAAGCTTTGTTTGATTCTGGAGCGACACACTCTTTTGTGTCAAGTCGGTGTATAGCCGAGTTGGGCCTCCTAGTGAAGGAGCTGCCTTTTGAACTGTTGGTCTCCACACCTGCATCAGGACAGGTTATGACCTCTACGGTTTGCCCTAAATGTCCAGTAATAGTAGAGGGACGCAGATTCAAAGTGAACTTGATCTGCCTGCCTCTTCAGGACCTGGATGTTATCCTGGGAATGGATTGGCTTTCTGCCAATCACGTTCTCATAGATTGCGGTAGGCAGAAAGTGGTGTTGCCCGATCTCCAAGAGCAGGATGTAGTATCTGCTGGGCATGGGCGGTTGGAGATGGAAGAAGGGGCGAGGTGCTTCATGATGCTAGCTCGGTTGGAAGTGAAGAACAAAGGGGACGTGAGCAGGATACCTGTAGTGAAAGACTTCATGGATGTGTTCCCAGAAGAGGTACCTGGGTTACCCCCTAAGAGAGAAGTGGAATTCTCTATTGATTTGGTACCTGGGGCTGGACCAGTGTCTATGGCGCCCTACAGGATGGCACCAGCCGAGTTGGTGGAATTAAAGAAGCAAGTGGAAGAGTTGCTGGAAAAACAATTCATCAGACCCAGTGTATCTCCATGGGGGGCTCCAGTACTCCTAGTTAAGAAGAAGGATGGAGGGTCTCGGCTGTGTATAGATTACAGGCAGTTAAACAAGTTGACCATCAAGAACAAGTACCCTCTACCCAGAATTGATGACTTAATGGATCAAGTAAATGGGGCCTCGGTGTTCTCAAAGATTGATCTGAGATCGGGGTACCATCAAATTTTGGTAAAGGCCGACGATGTCCAGAAAACAGCCTTTAGGTCCCGGTATGGGCACTATGAGTACGTGGTGATGCCGTTTGGAGTGACCAATGCCCCAGCTCTGTTCATGGATTATATGAATAGGATTTTCCGCCCTTTCTTGGATAAGTTTGTGGTAGTCTTCATAGACGACATACTTGTCTATTCAAAGACCGAGGAAGAACATGAAAGACATCTGAGGTCGGTGTTGGAGGTTCTGAGGGAGAAGCAACTCTATGCCAAGTTCTCCAAGTGTGAGTTCTGGCTGAAGGAAGTCAACTTTCTAGGACACGTGATATCTGCCCAGGGGATCTCGGTAGACCCAGCCAAAGTAGAGACAGTGCTGCAGTGGGAACGTCCCAAGACAGTCACTGAGATAAGGAGCTTTGTGGGTTTGGCGGGTTACTATCGGAGATTTATTGAGGATTTTTCCAAGGTGGTGGCTCCGTTAACACAGCTGACCCGTAAGGACCAACCTTTCGCTTGGACCGACCGATGTGAGCTCAGCTTCAGGGAACTAAAGAAAAGATTGACGAGTGCTCCAGTGCTGGTGATCCCCGAGGTAGGAAGACCTTTTGACGTCTACTGTGATGCCTCACATCAGGGACTGGGATGCGTTTTAATGCAAGAGAAAAGGGCAGTCGCCTATGCTTCAAGGCAACTCAAGGTCCATGAGAGGAACTACCCTACGCATGATTTGGAGTTGGCGGCAGTGGTCTTCGCCCTAAAGATCTGGAGGCACTACTTATATGGAGCTCGGTTCCAGGTGTTCAGCGACCATAAGAGCCTGAAATACCTGTTTGATCAGAAGGAACTGAACATGAGGCAAAGAAGGTGGATGGAGTTCCTAAAGGACTACGATTTTCAACTCATGTATCACCCAGGGAAGGCCAATGTAGTGGCAGACGCTTTGAGTAGAAAATCAATGCAAGTAGCCACCATGATGATAACAGAGCAGAAACTGATCGAACAGTTCAGAGACTTAAACCTTGGAGTGGAATTTCACGTAAATCACATTAGTTGTAGTAAGCTGGCTATAACTAATGACTTCCTTGGGATGTTAAAGGATAAGCAGTTGGAGGACCCTAGTCTAAAGCATACTATGGAGTCACTAGGGACAGATCAGGCGAGAGACTTTGTAATGGGCGATGATGGGATCTTGAGATTTAATGGCAGAATTTGCATACCTGCAAATGAAGAGTTGAAGAAGATGATCCTAGAAGAAGGTCATAAGAGTCGCCTTAACCTACACCCAGGTATGAACAAGATGTACCATGACTTGAAGGAGTCATTTTGGTGGTCAGGCATGAAGAGGGACATCGCCCAGTATGTTGCAACCTGCTTAACGTGTCAGAAGGCGAAGGTAGAGCATCAAAGACCTGGCGGGCTGTTGCAGCAACTGGATATCCCTGAGTGGAAATGGGACAGCATTGCCATGGATTTTGTCACCCATTTACCCAGATCGGTAAAGGGTCATGATGCAATCTGGGTTATCATTGATAGGCTGACAAAGAGTGCCCACTTCCTTCAAGTGAATATGAAGATGCCTATGGCCAAGCTGGCACAGTTATACATCCAAGAAATAGTGAGGTTGCATGGAGTGCCTTCCAGCATCGTTTCAGACAGAGATCCCAGGTTCACTTCACGGTTTTGGCAGACCTTGCAAGAGTGCTTGGGAACTAAGTTGAGGATGAGCTCTGCGTATCATCCCCAAACAGATGGTCAGTCGGAGAGAACGATCCAATCCTTGGAAGATCTGCTGAGGGCGTGCGTCTTGGATCAATTGGGAAGTTGGGACGAGGTGTTGCCACTGGTGGAGTTTACGTATAATAACAGTCACCACGCCAGCATTAGGATGGCACCTTATGAAGCCCTGTACGGGAGAAAATGCAGGACTCCCTTATGTTGGTATCAGGAGGGCGATGCAATCTTGGTTGGGCCAGAGTTGATTCAGCAGACGACCGAGAAGGTGAAACAGATACAAAGCAGAATGAAAGCTTCTCAGAGTAGGCAGAAGTCCTATGCAGATCAGAGGAGAAGACCTTTGGAGTTTGCTGCTGGAGAACATGTATTTTTGAGAGTGACCCCAACCAAGGGTGTAGGACGAGCTATCAGACCAAAGAAGCTGTCTCCTAAGTTTGTTGGACCTTACCAGATCTTGAGGAAAATTGGTCCAGTAGCCTATGAGATCGCCCTACCTCCACATTTAGCAAATCTGCATAATGTCTTTCACGTATCACAGTTAAGGAAATATCTCGCCGACCCTTGTCACGTGTTAGAGGTGGACGACGTGCAGATCAGGGACGACTTGTCTTTTGAAGCAAGACCAGTCAGGATAGACGATCACCAAAGCAAACAGCTCAGGAATAAGACCATCCATATGGTTAAAGTGGTGTGGGATGAGAGATCCGGTGATTCGACTTGGGAGCTGGAAGAGAACATGAGAAACGACTATCCACATCTCTTTTCTTTGTAATTCAATTTTCGAGGACGAAAATTTTTGTTGTTAGGGAGATTGTAAGGACCTGGAAAATCTTATTGGAATAAAAGTGATATATTTTAAGTGAATTCTAAGTATGTTTTTATTTAAGATAAAAATGAAGGAAAGTGTAGTTAGAAAGCCATGAGATCGCATGAAACATGATCGCCAGGGCGCGAGAGGCATGCGGACATCGCCAGGGCGCGAGACATGCGAGCATCGTCAGGGCGCGAGAGGCATGCGGGCATCGCCAGGGCGCGGGATGCATGTGGGCTTCGCCCGGGCGCGAGAGTCATGCGGGTGTCGCCAAGAAGAGACCACGGCCGGTCTCCAGGAGGAAGAGACATCGGTCGGTCTCCAGGAGGAAGAGACCTCGGTCGGTCTCCAGGAGGAGGAGACATCGGTCGTCTTCCAGAGAGAGACATCGGTCGTCCTCCAGAATGGGTCATCGGTGGATTGTCTTTGCGCGAGTGGTCATCGGCGAAAGGTTATCGCGCGATGTCGCGTTTCACGCTGATGAAGTGGGGCCCTGGTTTTCAGGATGAACGTGCTGCATGTGCGACATGTGGGCAGTGAAAGTCCTTCGGAACAGTAGCTTCATGTGCGCAGAGACGCCACGTGGCTATACTGTCAGGTTGCACTTAATTCGAGGAAGGAAACCCACCCAGGAGGGTTAGTTAGAGAATAGGTAATGATGGCTACATGGCAGGCCTATGTTCCTAGTATCAGGATGCACCGCCTCTTAGTGAGTTTAAAAACGCAGTGAGAGTATAAAAGGTGACAGAGTAAGTTCACCTTCAGTTTTTCTCTTTTCTCTCCTTTGCACTGCGACTCAGAAATTTCAGGCACCAGTTAAATTACCAGCGATTGCCATAGAGCATTTGAGAAGGGTCTCTGCAAGTTTTACCAATTAGAACGCTTAGGCAGAGTTCAGACATCCTTTACGTTCGGCGGTTTAGAGCTTGAAGTGAGATTTCACGCTGATCCAGGTAAGGGAAGCTAACCTTTTTCCAACGATAACTGGATATTTGATGTTTGTGATGATAGGGCGACGTGGTCGCCGGTTTTTCATCTGTTATTGAAATATCCCCTGTTTTATGCTGTTTCAAAAGTGTTTGAGATTTTAAATGTGGTTTTCGAAAATTTGAACCTTGGTATGAGTTTTGCTGTGATTGAAATCATTCATTGAAGTGTTATGTGATGTGTTGAATGTTGTGATTGTGGATCGAGGCATAGTATTTTCAGGAAAGAAAATACCGTGTAAGGTCGTGTAATAGGTGTATTGATCGGTGATCCTATAATGAGACATCCAGACTCTACTGAGGTAATGAAATCACATAGAGGAAGTTACTCGGTTGTGGAGAGTCGATGGAGGTTCATACGTATGGGTGTCTCGTGTGAAACAGAACGAGTTCGGCCTGTTGTATGGATTAACCCTGGTCATACCGTGATAATGAGAATATTGAGATGGTGTGATGCGCATGGCTGAGGTCACTTTCCAGCCTTTGGTATGACAGGTGCGAATCTCTGGGTCTAATCAACGCACGAGTCTCCGGAAATAGTGGTCAAGTGTCTGGTGTGATGAGTCAGTGGAAAGTCTGACGTGAGAAATGAGAAATTGAATTAATAGACACTTGATTTCTGATGTGAATTGAAATACTCTTGGATTGATTTGTGAAATATGGGATTTCTGATAGTCTTGTGGAATATGGAAATGTGATGGCTGATACTGTTATGGTTCATGGATGTTGTGAAGTTCTTATGTATGCTCTTGATTCAAATGTTTTCTTAAATATATAGCTTACCCTGTATTTTGTTTCTGTGGCTGTTTTTCTTAAACCTGTGATGATCGTGTAACTTTACACGGGAGCAGATGATGTTGCAGGAAGTGGATTTCCCCTGTGAGTGATCGCCGTATGTGGTCGCCGGTTTTCTGTTCTTGTTGGGCGATCGCCCCCTTTTACCATTTTCTGATAGGCGATCTCCGTTTTCTGTTAGGAGATCGGTAGTTTTGTATTTTGCTGTTTTTATGTTTAAGTTTTGTATTAAACTCCCTGCGAGGAGAACTCCTTTGTATATATATATATACAATTATGTTTATTTCAAATTATTTGTTTTACCGTTATTTCATATTACGAAAATGCAAAAATGCGAAATGTATTTGGAGGGATGTTACAAGAGATCGCCGGTTTTTCTATCTCTTGGTGGTGATCGCCGGTTTTATGTCCTGCTAGCAGATCGCCTGTTTTGGGGCCTTCTGTTACCAGATCGCCGGTTCATGTATGGAGATCGCCGGTTTTGTAGTTTTGATTGAATTTCATTAAATTTTGAAGCATTTGACTGGTTATGTATTAAACTCCATGAGAGAAGTAAGTTCATTACTTATATATATATATATATTACCATGTACTCTTCAATATTAATTGTGTACCTTTATTTTCATTATACATGTATGTCTGGTTTTATTTTGGCGGGATGTTACAGAAATGGTGGATGATGAGTGATGAGAAAGGGAAATGTAAGGATATTCTTGTATCCAAATATGACTCGGAACTTGGGAGAAGCCGAGCTCACTTGAAATATCAATCGTGGTGGTGAAGAGATGTATGTAAGGTGTTCCTTCAGGGAGTGTGAGAACTAGCTCAGCAGTTGGGATGTACAATGAAATTTGATGAAGTATTGGAGTAGTAAGAGTTGGTTCAGCAGATAACCGAGAAGGTGAAGCTGATACAAGGCAGGATGAAAGCTTCTCAAAGTGGTGTGGGATGAGAGATCGGGTGATTCAACTTGGGAGTTGGAAGAAACCATGAGAAAGGACTATCCACATCTCTTTTCCTTGTAATTCAATTTTCGAGGACGAAAATTTTTGTTGTTAGGGAGATTGTAAGGACCTGGAAAATATTATTGGAATAAAAGTGTTATATTTAAATGGATTCGAAGTATGTTTTTATTTAAAAATATAAAGAAAGGGAAGTATAACTTAAAAGTCTACGAGATCGCCGTAATTGAAAGAGTAGGCGATCTCCGTCTTCTCTGGCACATGGTCGCCTGTCGCCTTGATTGCACCTGAACGCCAATCGCCTGTAGTGTACCTAGTCGCCGGTCGCCTACTACACATGATCACCAGGGCGCGAGAGGCATGCGGACAGCGCCAGGGCGCGAGGCATGCGGGCATCGCCAGGGCGCGAGAGACATGCGGGCATCGCCAGGGTGCGAGAGGCATGCGGGCATCGCCAGGGCGCGAGAGGCATGCGGACATCGCCATGGCGCGAGGCATGCGGGCATCGCTTGGACGCGAGAGACATGCGGGCGTCGCCAAGAGGAGACCTCGGTCGGTCTCCAGGAAGAGGAGACCTTGGTCGGTCTCCAGGAGGAAGAGACCTCGGTCGGTCTCCAGGAGGAGGAGACATCGGTCGCCTTCCAGAGAGAGACATCGGTCGTCCTCCAGGATGAGTCATCGGTGGAGAGTCTTCACGCAAGAGGTCATCGGTGGAAGGTTATCGCGCGATGTCGAGTTGTACGTAGAGAAGGTGGGACCCAGACTCCCAGCATGAGACGCGCAGCACGCGCGGCACGTAGACAAAAAGTGTTGGTTGAGAACAGTGACATCAGAATGTTGGCATGCACAAGAGACAACAGTGGTCGTACTGTTCAGAGCAGTGGTTGGCATGCACAAGAGACAACAGTGGTCGTACTGTTCAGTGAAACGTACACTCAGACTCCCCTGCAGAGTGGGTGGTGGCAGCTGCTTTTGTGGACAAGTTGGTTTAAGAGGCAAGAACCCACTTCGGAGAGGAGGAAAAACGTTGCAGTTATCCAAAGAGCGAAAAAGTGAGTTACCTCCCTTCTCCTCCATTTCTCTCCTTCGCGCTGCGATTCGGGCACCTTCACACAAGAGTACGACGAGCGACGGCCACCATTAGAGCACCTGGGAAGTTCTCTGCAAGTCCTTCAAACCAGACGCAAATCCAGAGCCAAGGCATTCTTTAAGCTTCGTTGGGTTTTGGAGCTCTTGGTGTTTTGCGCAAGTCCAGGTAAGGGAAGCTAGTCTTTTTCCAACGATAACTGGGTATTTGATGTTTGTGATGATAGGGCGACGTGGTCGCCGGTTTTACTTCGCTTTCACGGTGTTTGATGTTGAAATGTGAGATGTTCATGACAACAGTTCTGTTTTGATGTTGAGGGCGACGTGGTCGCCGGTTTTCAAAATGTTCTTGTTTAAAACCCAGTTTTGTTCGTGATCGCCGATTTCTGGAGGTGATCGCCGGTTTTCATCTGTTATTGAAATATCCTCTGTTTTTGTGATTATTTGGAACTGTTTGAGATTTAAATGTGATATTCGAAAATCTGAACCTTGGCATGAGTTTTTCTGTGACTGGAATCATTTGTTGAAATGTTATGTGATGTGTGAATGTTGTGAATGTGGGATCGAGGCATAGTATTTTCAGGAAAGGAAATACCGTGTAAGATCTGTGTAGGATGTGTATTGATCAGTGAGTGTCCTGGTGTAATGAGACGATCCTGACTCTACTGAGGTAATGAAATCACATAGAAGAAGTTACTCAGTTGTGGAGAGTCGAAGGAGGTCATACGTATGGGTGTCTCGTGTGAAACAGAACGAGTTCGGCCTGTAGTATGGATTTACCCTGTCATGCTGTGATAATGATGATATTGAGATTGTGTAATGCGCATGGCTGAGGGCACTTTCCAGCCTTTTAGCATGACAGGTGCATGTCTCAGGACGCTAAGTTCAATGCACGTGTTTTCCGGAATAGTGGTCAAGTGTCTGGTGTGATGAGTCAGTGGAAAGTCTGACGTGTGATATGAGAAATTGAATTGATAGACACTTGATTGCTGATGTGAATTGGTGAGACTCTGGAATTGATTTGTGAGATATGTGATTATCAAATGTTTTGGTGGAATATGAGAAAGTTGATGGTTTTATGTGGATGTCTTAAACTGGTTTCATCTTGATTCTTAAGTTCATAGTCAACTCTCTTTTAAATGTCTAGCTTACCCTTTGTATTTTGGTTCTGTGGCTGTTTTTCTTAAAAACCTGTGATGATCGTGTAATTTTTACACGGGAGCAGATGATCTTGCAGGAAGAAGAGCTCCTCAGTAAGTGGTCGCCGGGATGAGATCGCCTATTTTGCTTCTGTTGGGCGATCACCCCTTTTCCTGTTTTCTTATCGGAGATCGCCCTTTTCTGATAGGAGATCGCCTCTTTGGTTAGGAGATCGCCCCTTTTTGTTGGGAGATCGGCTGTTTGGTTGTATTTTGCTGTATTTTGTTTAAGTTTTGGAAAAACGACCGTTTTGTATTAAACTCCCTGCGAGGAGAAACTTCATTATATATATATAATCATGTTCATTTCAAAACATTTTGGTTTTACGTTTTATTTTCATTATATAATTGTGAAACGTTTTGGCGGGATGTTACAACTTCATTCCGGGGGCAAGCCTACCAAATAGGCCTGCTTATAGAACCAACCCCGAGGAAACAAAGGAGATAGAATCACAAGTTCAAGACTTGTTGGAGAAGGGTTGGGTTCAAAAGAGTCTAAGCCCTTGTGCTGTACCTGCCTTGTTGGTGCCTAAAAAAGATGGAAAATGGCGCATGTGTTGTGATTGTAGAGCAATCAACAACATCACCATCAAGTATAGGCATCCAATTGTAACATCCCGCCAAAATAAAACTAGACATACATGTATAATGAAAATAAAGGTACACAATTAATATTGAAGAGTACATGGTAATATATATATATATATAAGTAACGAACTTACTCCTCTCATGGAGTTTAATACATAACCAGTCAAAATGCTTACAAATTTAATGAAATTCAATTAAAACTACAAGACCGGCGATCTCCATACATGAACCGGCGATCTGGTAACAGAAGGCCCCAAAACAGGCGATCTACTACAGGACATAAAACCGGCGATCACCACCAAGAGGTAAAAAAAACGGCGATCTCTTGTAACATCCCTCCAATATACATTTCGCATTTTTGCATTTTCGTAATATGAAATAATGGTAAAACGAATATATTGAAATAAACATAATTGTATATATATATACAAGGAGTTCTCCTCGCAGGGAGTTTAGTACAAAACTTAAACATAAAGAAAACAGCAAAAATACAAAACTACCGATCTCCTAACAGAAAACGGAGATCGCCTATCAGAAAATAGTAAAAGGGGCGATCGCCCAACAAGAACAGAAAACCGGCGACCACATACGGCGATCACTCACAGGGGAAATCCACTTCCTGCAACATCATCTGCTCCCGTGTAAAGTTACACGATCATCACAGGTTTAAGAAAAGCAGCCACAGAAACAAAATACAGGGTAAGCTATATATTTAAGAAAACATTTGAATCAAGAGCATACATCAGAACTTCACAACATCCACGAACCATAACAGTATCAGCCATCACATTTCCATATTCTACAAGACTATCAGAAAATCCCATATTTCACAAATTAATCCAAGAGTATTCCAATTCACATCAGAAATCAAGTGTCTATTAATTCAATTTCTCATTTCTCACGTCAGACTTTCCACTGACTCATCACACCAGACACTTGACCACTATTCCGGAGACTCGTGCGTTGATTAGACCCAGAGATTCGCACCTGTCATACCAAAGGCTGGAAAGTGACCTCAGCCATGCGCATCACACCATCTCAATATTCTCATTATCACGGTATGACCAGGGTTAATCCATACAACAGGTGGAGCTCGTTCTTTTTCACACGAGACACCCATACGTATGAACCTCCATCGACTCTCCACAACTGAGTAACTTCCTCTACGTGATTTCATTACCTCAGTAGAGTCTGGATGTCTCATTATAGGATCACCGATCAATACACCTATTACACGACCTTACACGGTATTTTCTTTCCTGAAAATACTATGCCTCGATCCACAATCACAACATTCAACATATCACATATCACTTCAATGAAACGATTTCAATCACAGCAAATCTCATACCAAGGTTCAAATTTTCGAAAACCACATTTAAAATCTCAAACACTTTCGAAACAGCATAAAACAGGGGATATTTCTATGACAGATGAAAAACCGGCGATTACAAACAAAACTGGGTTTAAAGCAAGAACAGTTTGAACACCCTGCGATCACGTTGCCCCCAACATCAAAATCATCACGCATACAGTTTTCATTTGAAGTAAGGCTAGCTTCCCTTACCTGGATCAGTGTGAAATCTCACTTTAAGCTCTAAACCGCCGAACGTAAAGGATGCCTGAACTCTGTCTAAGCGTTCTAATTGGTAAAACTTGCAGAGACCCTTCTCAAATGCTCTATGGCAATCGCTGGTAATTTAACTGGTGCCTGGAATTTCTGAGTCGCAGTGCAAAGGAGAGAAAAGAGAAAGTTGAAGGTGAACTTACTCTGTCACCTTTCATACTCTCACTGCGTTTTTATACTCCCTAAGAGGCGGTGTATTCTGACACTAGGAACATAGGCCTGCCATGTAGCCATCATTACCTATTCTCTAACTAACCCTCCTTGGTGGGTTTCCTTCCTCGAATTCAGTGCAACCTGACAGCATGGCCACGTGGCGTCTCTGCGCATGTGGAGCTACTGCTCCTGCAGGACTTCCACTGCCTACATGTCGCACATGCAGCACGTTCATCCTGGAAGCCAGGGCCCCACTTCATCTGCGTGAAACGCGACATCGCGCGATAACCTTTCGCCGATGACCACTCGCGCAAAGACAATCCACCGATGACCCATCCTGGAGGACGACCGATGTCTCTCTCTGGAAGACGACCGATGTCTCCATCCTCCTGGAGACCGACCGAGGTCTCTTCCTCCTGGAGACCGGCCGCGGTCTCTTCCTCCTGGAGACCGGCCGCAGTCTCTTTCTCCTGGAGACCGGCCGCGGTCTCTTCCTCATGGAGACCGACCGAGGTCTCCTCTTGGCGACACCCGCATGACTCTCGCGCCTGGGCAAAGCCCACATGCATCTCGCGCCCTGGCGATGCCCGCATGCCTCTCGCGCTCTAGCGATGCTCGCATGTCTCGCGCCCTGGCGATGTCCGCATGCCTCTCGCGCCCTGGAAGTGCTCGCGTGTCTCGCGCCCTGGCGATCATGTTCTATGCGATCTCATGGCTTTCTAACTACACTTTCCTTTACTTTTATTTTAAATAAAACATACTTAGAATTTACTTAAAATATATCACTTTTATTCCAATAGGATTTTCCAGGTCCTTACAATCTCCCTAACAACAAAAATTTTCGTCCTCGAAAATTGAATTACAAAGAAAATAGATGTGGATAGTCGTTTCTCATGTTCTCTTCCAACTCCCAAGTCGAATCACCGGATCTCTCATCCCACACCACCTTAACCATATGGATGGTCTTATTCCTGAGCTGTTTGCTTTGGTGATCGTCTATCCTGACTGGTCTTGCTTCAAAAGACAAGTCGTCCCTGATCTGCACGTCGTCCACCTCCAACACGTGACAAGGGTCGGCGAGATATTTCCTTAACTGTGATACGTGGAAGACATTATGCAGATTTGCCAAATGTGGAGGTAGGGCGATCTCATAGGCTACTGGACCAATTTTCCTCAAGATCTGGTAAGGTCCAACAAACTTAGGAGACAGCTTCTTTGGTCTGATAGCTCGTCCTACACCCTTGGTTGGGGTCACTCTCAAAAATACATGGTCTCCAGCAGCAAACTCCAAAGGTCTTCTCCTCTGATCTGCATAGGACTTCTGCCTACTCTGAGAAGCTTTCATTCTGCTTTGTATCTGTTTCACCTTCTCGGTCGTCTGCTGAATCAATTCTGGCCCAACCAAGATTGCATCGCCCTCCTGATACCAACATAAGGGAGTCCTGCATTTTCTCCCGTACAGGGCTTCATAAGGTGCCATCCCAATGCTGGCGTGGTGACTGTTATTATACGTAAACTCCACCAGTGGCAACACCTCGTCCCAACTCCCCAATTGATCCAAGACGCACGCCCTCAGCAGATCTTCCAAGGATTGGATCGTTCTCTCTGACTGTCCATCTGTTTGGGGATGATATGCAGAGCTCATCCTCAACTTAGTTCCCAAGCACTCTTGCAAGGTCTGCCAAAACCGTGAAGTGAACCTGGGATCTCTATCTGAAACGATGCTGGAAGGCACTCCATGCAACCTTACTATTTCTTGGATGTATAATTGTGCCAGCTTGGCCATAGCCATCTTCATATTCACTGGAAGGAAGTGGGCACTCTTTGTCAGCCTATCAATGATAACCCAGATTGCATCATGACCCTTCACCGATCTGGGTAAATGGGTGACAAAATCCATGGCAATGCTGTCCCATTTCCACTCAGGGATATCCAGTTGCTGCAACAGCCCGCCAGGTCTTTGATGCTCTACCTTCGCCTTCTGACACGTTAAGCAGGTTGCAACATACTGGGCGATGTCCCTCTTCATGCCTGACCACCAAAATGACTCCTTCAAGTCATGGTACATCTTGTTCATACCTGGGTGTAGGTTAAGGCGACTCTTATGACCTTCCTCTAGGATCATCTTCTTCAACTCTTCATTTGCAGGTATGCAAATTCTGCCATTAAATCTCAAGATCCCATCATCGCCCATTACAAAGTCTCTCGCCTGATCTGTCCCTAGTGACTCCATAGTATGCTTCAGACTAGGGTCCTCCAACTGCTTATCTTTTAACATCCCAAGGAAGTCATTAGTTATAGCCAGCTTACTACAACTAATGTGATTTACGTGAAATTCCACTCCAAGGTTTAAGTCTCTGAACTGCTCGATCAGTTTCTGCTCTTTTATCATCATGGTGGCTACTTGCATTGATTTTCTACTCAAAGCGTCTGCCACTACGTTGGCCTTCCCTGGGTGATACATGAGTTGAAAATCGTAGTCCTTAAGGAACTCCATCCACCTTCTTTGCCTCATGTTCAGTTCCTTCTGATCGAACAGGTATTTCAGGCTCTTATGGTCGCTGAACACCTGGAACCGAGCTCCATATAAGTAGTGCCTCCAGATCTTTAGGGCGAAGACCACTGCCGCCAACTCCAAATCATGCGTAGGGTAGTTCCTCTCATGGACCTTGAGTTGCCTTGAAGCATAGGCGACTGCCCTTTTCTCTTGCATTAAAACGCATCCCAGTCCCTGATGTGAGGCATCACAGTAGACGTCAAAAGGTCTTCCTACCTCGGGGATCACCAGCACTGGGGCACTGGTCAATCTCTCCTTTAGTTCCCTGAAGCTGAGCTCACATCGGTCGGTCCAAGCAAAAGGTTGGTCCTTACGGGTCAGCTGTGTTAACGGAGCCACCACTTTGGAAAAATCCTCAATAAATCTCCGATAGTAACCCGCCAAACCCACAAAGCTCCTTATCTCAGTGACTGTCTTGGGACGTTCCCACTGCAGCACTGTCTCTACTTTGGCTGGGTCTACCGAGATCCCCTGGGCAGATATCACGTGTCCTAGAAAGTTGACTTCCTTCAGCCAGAACTCACACTTGGAGAACTTGGCATAGAGTTGCTTCTCCCTCAGAACCTCCAACACCGACCTCAGATGTCCTTCATGTTCTTCCTCGGTCTTTGAATAGACAAGTATGTCGTCTATGAAGACTACCACAAACTTATCCAAGAAAGGGCGGAAAATCCTATTCATATAATCCATGAACAGAGCTGGGGCATTGGTCACTCCAAACGGCATCACCACGTACTCATAGTGCCCATACCGGGACCTAAAGGCTGTTTTCTGGACATCGTCGGCCTTTACCAAAATTTGATGGTACCCCGATCTCAGATCAATCTTTGAGAACACTGAGGCCCCATTTACTTGATCCATTAAGTCATCAATTCTGGGTAGAGGGTACTTATTCTTGATGGTCAACTTGTTTAACTGCCTGTAATCTATACACAGCCGAGACCCTCCATCCTTCTTCTTAACTAGGAGTACTGGAGCCCCCCATGGAGATACACTGGGTCTGATGAATTGTTTCTCCAGCAACTCTTCCACTTGCTTCTTTAATTCCACCAACTCGGCTGGTGCCATCCTGTAGGGCGCCATAGACACTGGTCCAGCCCCAGGTACCAAATCAATAGAGAATTCTACTTCTCTCTTAGGAGGTAACCCAGGTACCTCTTCTGGGAACACATCTGTGAAGTCTTTTACTACAGGTATTCTGCTCACGTCCCCTTCGTTCTTCACTTCCAACCGAGCTAGCATCACGAAGCACCTCGCCCCTTCTTCCATCTCCAACCGCCCATGCCCAGCAGATACTACATCCTGCTCTTGGAGATCGGGCAACACCACTTTCTGCCTACCGCAATCTATGAGAACGTGATTGGCAGAAAGCCAATCCATTCCCAGGATAACATCTAGGTCCTGAAGAGGCAGGCAGATCAAGTTCACTTTGAATCTGCGTCCCTCTACTATTACTGGACATTCAGGGCAAACTGTAGAGGTCATAACCTGTCCTGATGCAGGTGTGGAGACCAACAGTTCAAAAGGCAGCTCCTTCACTAGGAGGCCCAACTCGGCTATACACCGACTTGACACAAAAGAGTGTGTCGCTCCAGAATCAAACAACGCTTCTACACTTCTACCAGATATAAAACAGACACCTTGCACGAGGTTACCTGATTGAGACGCCTCTGCTCCTGACATGGCAAACACCCTCCCTGCTGCCTGGGGTCTGCTGCCTTCATTTCTCAACTGCTGAGAACTACCAGGTTGAGTCGCCCCACTCCGGTTAGGGCATTCTCTAGCAACGTGCCCTGTCCTTTGGCATACGAAACACCTTCTCTCCAAATTCTTCTTGGGGCACATATTTGGCATGTGTGGTCCACCACAGAGGGAACATTTTAGTTTCCAGGGTTGCTGCTGTTGAAACTGGGGTGGCCCTGTCCCCGCCCGATGTAGTGGAGGTCTCGCATATGGCCTGCCTTGTGAATGCTGCACCTTAGCCCGCCCACTGAAAGAACCCCCTGGGTGTGACCTGATCACCCGGGGATCACCCTTTTCCAGGGTCTCCACCATCTTCGCCTTTTCTACCAAGGCGTGAAATTCTCTGATGCACATTGGGGCTATCGTCCTCTTCAGCCCGTGCTTCAGCCCTTCCTCAAACTTCCTGCACCTCCAAGCTTCGGAGGTCGCCTGAGTGTAGAATCGCGCGAGGTACTCAAACCTGGCAGCATAGGCGTTCACCGTCATCACCCCCTGCTCCAACTTTAAAAACTCCGCTTCCCGCGCAAACTTTGCGCTGTCAGGGAAGTATTTCTCCAAGAACCTCACCCTAAAGCTCTCCCAGTCCAACACCTCCTCTCTGGCCTCCATCATTTGCTGAGCTCCCATCCACCAGAACTCTGCTTCTCCAGACAGCAGATAGGTGGCAAACAACAACTTCTTCTCTTCAGGGCAGGAGGTCGCCCTAAAGATTTTCTCCATTTCTCTGACCCACTGATCTGCTTGATCAGGGGTAGCATTCCCACAGAACTTGGGTGGGTTGTGCCTCATAAACTCAGCCAGTCCCATCCGCTCCTGAGGCTGACCGACGGGCGAATTCGTATCAGCCGACCGAGTAGTCTCCCAATGCTGCATGGTAGCTTGATGGTTCTGCGCCATCGCCGCATTCTGCTGCTGGATGGCACCTGCCATCATCTCAATGGCCCTGGCGATCTGGCCCATCTCAGAAGAAGGTTGGGAAGGGGTAGGAGGTCTACGAGTCATCTTCTTCGTTCTAAGATTCTGAAACCACTAGCTTCTATATTCCCTACAACTACAAGAATGAAATCGATAAGGAAATCAATTCATCCAAGGGGGATAACATCACGACCTTACAAGGTCAGCTTCTCAAATTCCTTAGGAATTTGAGTCCATCTACAGAACCATAAAGCTTATAACCTCAAGCAAAACACCAGAACAGCTACTGGTGTGCAACCATCAATCCACACAGCCACTCACAATCAATTACAAGAACACTCAATAACAAGAAATAGATCACACCAGAAGTCAAAGTATGCTAAACATTAAACCTCTGGAATTTAGATTGAGAATCACCCCGATCCGGTCATGAGTGTGCACCCTCACCACCTTATCAAGACCCTCTCATTCTAAATACTAAGATTTTCAGTTAGGCATACATTCACTACAGCACACACAAAAAGCTCAATACAAAAACGTTTGAAAACCTTTCACAATAGTTGTCACTTAAAACTCAAATAAGTTTTCATGAGCAGAAGAAAACACAATGGATCCACAGCCCTCAGGTCATCCAAAGGACGAACTGCTCTGATACCATTAATGTAACATCCCGCCAAAATAAAACTAGACATACATGTATAATGAAAATAAAGGTACACAATTAATATTGAAGAGTACATGGTAATATATATATATATATAAGTAACGAACTTACTCCTCTCATGGAGTTTAATACATAACCAGTCAAAATGCTTACAAATTTAATGAAATTCAATTAAAACTACAAGACCGGCGATCTCCATACATGAACCGGCGATCTGGTAACAGAAGGCCCCAAAACAGGCGATCTACTACAGGACATAAAACCGGCGATCACCACCAAGAGGTAAAAAAAACGGCGATCTCTTGTAACATCCCTCCAATATACATTTCGCATTTTTGCATTTTCGTAATATGAAATAATGGTAAAACGAATATATTGAAATAAACATAATTGTATATATATATACAAGGAGTTCTCCTCGCAGGGAGTTTAGTACAAAACTTAAACATAAAGAAAACAGCAAAAATACAAAACTACCGATCTCCTAACAGAAAACGGAGATCGCCTATCAGAAAATAGTAAAAGGGGCGATCGCCCAACAAGAACAGAAAACCGGCGACCACATACGGCGATCACTCACAGGGGAAATCCACTTCCTGCAACATCATCTGCTCCCGTGTAAAGTTACACGATCATCACAGGTTTAAGAAAAGCAGCCACAGAAACAAAATACAGGGTAAGCTATATATTTAAGAAAACATTTGAATCAAGAGCATACATCAGAACTTCACAACATCCACGAACCATAACAGTATCAGCCATCACATTTCCATATTCTACAAGACTATCAGAAAATCCCATATTTCACAAATTAATCCAAGAGTATTCCAATTCACATCAGAAATCAAGTGTCTATTAATTCAATTTCTCATTTCTCACGTCAGACTTTCCACTGACTCATCACACCAGACACTTGACCACTATTCCGGAGACTCGTGCGTTGATTAGACCCAGAGATTCGCACCTGTCATACCAAAGGCTGGAAAGTGACCTCAGCCATGCGCATCACACCATCTCAATATTCTCATTATCACGGTATGACCAGGGTTAATCCATACAACAGGTGGAGCTCGTTCTTTTTCACACGAGACACCCATACGTATGAACCTCCATCGACTCTCCACAACTGAGTAACTTCCTCTACGTGATTTCATTACCTCAGTAGAGTCTGGATGTCTCATTATAGGATCACCGATCAATACACCTATTACACGACCTTACACGGTATTTTCTTTCCTGAAAATACTATGCCTCGATCCACAATCACAACATTCAACATATCACATATCACTTCAATGAAACGATTTCAATCACAGCAAATCTCATACCAAGGTTCAAATTTTCGAAAACCACATTTAAAATCTCAAACACTTTCGAAACAGCATAAAACAGGGGATATTTCTATGACAGATGAAAAACCGGCGATTACAAACAAAACTGGGTTTAAAGCAAGAACAGTTTGAACACCTTGCGATCACGTTGCCCCCAACATCAAAATCATCACGCATACAGTTTTCATTTGAAGTAAGGCTAGCTTCCCTTACCTGGATCAGTGTGAAATCTCACTTTAAGCTCTAAACCGCCGAATGTAAAGGATGCCTGAACTCTGTCTAAGCGTTCTAATTGGTAAAACTTGCAGAGACCCTTCTCAAATGCTCTATGGCAATCGCTGGTAATTTAACTGGTGCCTGGAATTTCTGAGTCGCAGTGCAAAGGAGAGAAAAGAGAAAGCTGAAGGTGAACTTACTCTGTCACCTTTCATACTCTCACTGCGTTTTTATACTCCCTAAGAGGCGGTGTATTCTGACACTAGGAACATAGGCCTGCCATGTAGCCATCATTACCTATTCTCTAACTAACCCTCCTTGGTGGGTTTCCTTCCTCGAATTCAGTGCAACCTGACAGCATGGCCACGTGGCGTCTCTGCGCATGTGGAGCTACTGCTCCTGCAGGACTTCCACTGCCTACATGTCGCACATGCAGCACGTTCATCCTGGAAGCCAGGGCCCCACTTCATCTGCGTGAAACGCGACATCGCGCGATAACCTTTCGCCGATGACCACTCGCGCAAAGACAATCCACCGATGACCCATCCTGGAGGACGACCGATGTCTCTCTCTGGAAGACGACCGATGTCTCCATCCTCCTGGAGACCGACCGAGGTCTCTTCCTCCTGGAGACCGGCCGCGGTCTCTTCCTCCTGGAGACCGGCCGCGGTCTCTTTCTCCTGGAGACCGGCCGCGGTCTCTTCCTCATGGAGACCGACCGAGGTCTCCTCTTGGCGACACCCGCATGACTCTCGCGCCTGGGCAAAGCCCACATGCATCTCGCGCCCTGGCGATGCCCGCATGCCTCTCGCGCTCTAGCGATGCTCGCATGTCTCGCGCCCTGGCGATGTCCGCATGCCTCTCGCGCCCTGGAAGTGCTCGCGTGTCTCGCGCCCTGGCGATCATGTTCTATGCGATCTCATGGCTTTCTAACTACACTTTCCTTTACTTTTATTTTAAATAAAACATACTTAGAATTTACTTAAAATATATCACTTTTATTCCAATAGGATTTTCCAGGTCCTTACATCCAATCCCAAGGCTTGATGATATGCTTGATGAATTGCATGGGTCAACTCTATTCTCCAAAATTGACCTTAAAAGTGGATATCACCAAATTCGAATCAAGGAGGGTGATGAGTGGAAAACCGCTTTTAAGACCAAATTTGGATTATATGAGTGGTTGGTGATGCCCTTTGGACTCACTAACGCTCCAAGCACATTCATGAGGCTTATGAATCACACCTTGAGGGATTGTATAGGTAAATATGTAGTAGTTTACTTTGATGATATCTTAGTATATAGTAAAACCCTAGAAGACCATCTAAGTCACCTTAGGGAATTCCATCTAGAAGACCATCAGTAGAGAATTCCACTTCTCTCTTAGGAGGTAACCCAGGTACTCCTTCTGGAAATACATCCATCAAACTTTTCACCACATGAATCCTTCTTACGTCCTCTTCGTTCTTCACTTCCCACCGAGCTATGATCACGAAACACCTCGCCCCTTCTTCCAACTCTGATCGCCCATGCCGAGCAGATCTCACATCTGGCTCTTGGAGATCGGAAAACACCACTTTCTGCCTACCGTAAACTATGGGAACGTGATCGGCATACAGCCAATCCATTCTTAGGATAACATCTAGATCCTGCAGAGGTAGACAGATTAAATTCACTTTGAATCTGCGTCCCTCTACTATCACTGGACATTCGGGGCAACTATAGAGGTCAACACCTGCCCTGACACAGGTGTAGAGACCAACAGTTTCGAAGGGTAACTCCTTCACTAGAAGGCCCAGCTCGGCTACACCGACTTGACACCAAAGAGTGTGTCGCTCAGAAACAAGCAAAACTCTAACGTATCTACCAGCTATAAACAAGCACCTAGTACTAGGTTACCTGACTGAGATGCCTCCGCTCCAGACATGGCAAACACTCTCCCTGCTGCCTGAGGTCTGCTGCCTTCGTTCCTCAACTGCTGGGAACCAACGGGTTGAGTCATCCTTTTTCTGTTAGGACAATCTCTAGAAATGTGCCCCATCTCTTGGCATGTGAAACACCTGGGTCTCCATGTTTGTTGTTGTTGAAACTGGGGCGGTGCTGCTCCTGCCCTATGTTGTGGAGGTCTCGCATAAGGTTTATTCTGTTGTTGCTGCACCCTTATCTTCCCACTAGAGGAATCCCCTGGGTGGGACCTGATCACCCGAGACTCACCCTTTTCTAGAGTCTCCACCATCTTCGCCTTCTCCACCAAGGCGTGAAATTCCCTGATGCACATCGGGGCTATGGTCCTCTTCAGCCCATGCTTCAGTCCTTCTTCAAATTTCCTGCACCTCCAAGCCTCAGAGGTAGCTTGGGTATAAAACCGGGCGAGGTACTCAAACCGAGCAGCATAGGCGTTCACGGACATATCCCCCTGCTCCAATCTTAGGAACTCAGCTTCCTTCGCAAACCTTGCGCTATCTGGGAAGTATTTTTCCAGAAACTTCACTCTGAAGCTCTCCCAGTCCAACACTTCCTCTCGGGCCTCCATCATCTGCTGAGTTCCCATCCACCAGAACTCAGCTTCTCCAGATAGTAGGTATGTGGCAAACACCAGCTTCTTATCTTCAGGGCAGGAGGTCGCCCTGAAGATTTTCTCCAACTCTCTGACCCACTGATCTGCTTGATCAGGGGTGGCATTCCCACTGAACTTAGGGGGGTTGTGCCTGAGGAACTCGGTCAGTCCCATCTGCTCCTGAGGCTGACTAGCGTGAGAGGCTGTTTCAGCCGACCGAGCAGTCTCCCAGTGTTGCATTGTAGCTTGATGGTTTTGAGCCATCGCTGCATTCTGTTGCTGAATGGCAGTTGCCATCATCTCGATGGCCTTGGCAATCTGGCTCATTTCTGAAGAAGGTTGGGGAGGGGTAGAGGGTCTACGTGCCATCACTCTCCGTTTCGGATCTTGAAACTATGAGTTTTCTATATTCCCTACAACTACAAGAATGAGATCGATAAGAAATCAATTCATTCAAGGGGTACCACATAGACCTTACAAGGTCAGCTTCTCAAATTCCTTAAGAATTTGAGTTCATCAACAGAAACATGAAGCTTATAACCTCAAGCAAAACACCAGAACGGCTACTGGTGTGCAACCATCAATCCAAACAGCCACTCACAATCAATTACAACCACACTCAATAAAATGAAATCGATCCCACCAGAATTCAAAGTATGCTAAACATTAAACCTCTGGAATTTAGATTGAGAATCACCCTGATCCGGTCATGAGTGTGCACCCTCACCACCTTATCAAGACCCTCTCATTCTAAATACTAAGATTTTCAGTTAGGCATACATTCACTACAGCACACACAAAAAAAATTTCAATACAAAAACGTTTGAAAACCTTTCACAATAGTTGTCACTTAAAACTCAAATAAGTTTTCATGAGCAGAAGAAAACACAATGGATCCACAGCCCTCAGGTCATCCTAAGGACGAACTGCTCTGATACCATTAATGTAACATCCCGCCAAATCGTTTCACAAATATATAATGAAAATAAACGTAAAATCAAAATGTTGAAATGTGCATAATTATATATATGTAATGAAGTTTCTCCCCGCAGGGAGTTTAATACAAAACGGTCGTTTTCCAAAACTTAACATAAAAACAGCAAAATACAACCAAACAGCCGATCTCCCAACATAAAAAGGGCGATCTCCTAACATAAAAGGCGATCTCCTATCAAAAGGGGCGATCTCCGATCAGAGAATAGGAAAGGGGGTGATCGCCCAACAGAAGCAAAACAGGCGATGTCCTCCCGGCGACCACTCACTAAGGAGCTCTTCTTCCTGCAAGATCATCTGCTCCCGTGTAAAAATTACACGATCATCACAGGTTTTAAGAAACAATCACAGAACCCAAAAACAGGGTAAGCTAGACATTTAAAAGAGAGTTTGAATATGAACTTAAGAATCAAGATGAAACCAATTTAAGACATCCACGTAAAACCATCCACTTTCTCAGATTCCACAAAACCATCAAGTAATCACATTTTTCACAATTCAACCAAGAGTCTTTCAATTCATATACGCAATCAAGTGTCTATCAATTCAATTTCTCAAAACTTCACGTCAGACTTTCCACTGACTGATCACACCAGACACTTGACCACTATTTCCGGAACACACGTGCATTGAACTTAGCATCCAGAGACCTGCACCTGTCACACTAAAATGCTGTAATGTTTCCACAGCCATGCGCATCACACAATCTCAATAACATCACTCTCACAGTGTGACAGGGTGAATCCATATGACGGCTGAGCTCGTTCTTTTTCACACGGGCCACTCATACATAGGGACCTCCTTCGACTCTCACCACTGAATGACTTCATCTACGTAACTCCATCATATCAGCAGAGTCAGGATCGTCTCATTAACAGGATACTCACTGATCAATACACATCCTACACAAATCTTACACGGTATTTCCTTTCCTGAAAATACTATGCCTCGATCCCACATTCACAACATTCAACACATCACATAACATTTCAACGAATGATTCCAACCAAAACAACAACCATTCCAAGGTTCAGATTTTCGAATATCACATTTAAATCTCAAACAGTTTTCAAACAACACAAAAACAGGGGATCATTCAATAACAGATGAAAACCGGCGATCACCTCCAGGAACCGGCGATCACGAACAAAACTGGGTTTTCTTAAGCAAGAACATTTTGAACACCGGCGACCACGTCGCCCCCAACATCAAAATCATCACACATACAGTTTTCCATTAGAAGTAAGGCTAGCTTCCCTTACCTGGACTTGCGCAAAACACCAAGAGCTCCAAAACCCAACGAAGCTTAAAGAATGCCTTGGCTCTGGATTTGCGTCTGGTTTGAAGGACTTGCAGAGAACTTCCCAGGTGCTCTAATGGTGGCTGCCGCTCGTCGTACTCTTGTGTGAAGGTGCCAGAATCGCAGCGCGAAAGAGAGAAATGGAGGAGAAAGGAGGTAGCTCACTCTTTCGTTCTTGAACCACTGCAACGTTTCTTTTTCTCAGAAGTGGGTTTTTGAATCTTAAACCCACTTGCCCACAAAAGCCGCTGCCACCACCCACTCTGCAGGGAAGTTTGCGTGTACGCTTCCCTGAACAGTACAACTACGCGTGCCTCTGCGCAGGCTGACACTCTGAGGTCACTATTCTGAACCACCCCTTTTGTCTACGTGGCGCGCGTGCAGGACGTTTCATGCTGGAAGTCTGGGTCCCACTTTATCTATGTGAAACTCGACATCGCGCGATAACCTTTCACCGATGATCACTGGCGCGAAGACTCTCCACCGATGACCTTCCGCGCGAAGGCTATCCACCGATGACTCATCCTGGAGGACGACTGATGTCTTTCTCTGGAAGACGACCGATGTCTCTCTTTGGCGATGCCCGCATGCCTCGCGCCCTGACGACGTCTGCATCCCTCGCGCCCTGGCGATGACTGTATGCCTCGCGCCCCGGCGATGCCCGCATGCCTCGCGCCCCGGCGATGTCCGCATGCCTCTCGCGCCCTGGCGATTCCGCATGCCTCTCGCGCCCCGGCGATGTCCGCATGCCTCTCGCGCCCTAGCGATGTCCGCATGCCTCTCGCGCCCTGACAAAGCCCACATGCCTCGCGCCCTGGTGATAATGTGTAGTAGGCGACCGGCGATCACGTGCCAGGCGATCTCATAGTCTTCTAAACTACACTTTCCTTCCATTTTCATTTTAAGTACAACCATACTTCGAATCCATTTAAATTATATCTTTTTATTCCAGTAATATTTTCCAGGTCCTTACAATCTCCCTAACAACAAAAATTTTCGTCCTCGAAAATTGAATTACAAGGAAAGAGATGTGGATAGTCCTTTCTCATGGTTTCTCCTAACTCCCAAGTGGAATCACCCGATCTCCCATCCCACACCACTTTCATCAGGTTGATGGTCTTACCTCTGAGCTGATTACTTTAGCGATCGTCGATCTTGACTGGTTGCTTCAAACGAACAATCATCCCTGATCTGCACATCGCCCACTTTCAAAAAAATCGTGACTAGGGTCTGCCATGTACTCCCTCAGCTGTGATACGTGAAAGACATTATGCAGGGTTTCAAAAAGGGAAGATAGGGCGATCTCATACGCTACAGGACCTATCTTCCTCCAGATCTGGTATGGTCCAACAAACTTAGGAGACAGCTTCCTTGATTTGATAGCTCTTCCTACACCCTTGGTTGGTGTCACTCTCATAAACACATGGTCTCCAGCAGCAAACTCCAAAGGTCTTCTCCTCTGAATCTGCCGACTTTGAGAAGCTTTCATCCTGCCTTGTATCAGCATCACCTTCTCGGTTGCCTGCTGAACCAACTCTTACTACTCCACTACTTCATCAAATTCCATTGTACATCCCTGCATATGGGATATGCTGCTCCATTGAGCGCCAACTCCAGCATTCACACTCTACTCCCAACCTTGAAGACTTGGTCGAGCATTTCCACAACTAGGCTCTTAACAGAACCAGGCCTAGCCTCCTTAGAGAAAAGCGAGCATGATCCCTTCATCGGAAGGAAAGAGAACAACTGCCTACTGCTCATGCCCCCTAGCTAATACAAACTAGGATCCGAAATATCCTTCTAGGAATCAACTTCTGCATCTTGATCAAAACCATCCATCGACATCCCAACTGCTGATCTAATTCTCACGCTCCCTAAAGGAACACCTTACATACATCTCTTCACCACCACGATTGATATTTCAAATGAGCTCGGCTTCTCCCAAGTTCCGAGTCATATTTGGATACAAGAATATCTTTCCATTTCCCTTTCTCATCACTCATCATCCACCATTTCCATTTCGCCAGAAGAGCAAAGTTAAATTTTCTGTTATCCCTTAAATTATTCATTTACTGGTATGCAAATTCTGCCCTTAACCTTAATATCCCATCTTTACCCATTACAAAGCCCTTAGCTTGCTCGGCGCCTAGAACTCTCACAACACGCTTCAGACTAGGCTCCTCTAATTGTTCAATCAAAACTGGTTCGCCCTCCTGGTTCCCATAATAAGGGAGTTCTGCATTTCCTCCCATACAAAGCTTCATACAATCACTGTTTTCAAAACTCCATAACACTACTACCACTGCCGATTCTAAATCATAAGTAGAATAATTTCTCCCATGAAATTTGAGTTGCCTTGATGCATATGCAACCACTCTCTTCTCTTGCATCTAAAACACATCCCAAACCTTGATGTGAAGCACCACAGTAGACGTCAAAAGGTCTTCCGACCTCTGGAATTACCAGCACTGGAGTACCTCATGGAGATACGCTGGATTTGATGAAAGGCTTCCCCAACAGCTCTTCCACTTGCTTCTTCAATTCTACCAACTCGGCTGGAGTCATCCTGCAAGGTGCCATTGACACTGGTCCAGCTCCAGGTACCAAATCAGTAGAGAATTCCACTTCTCTCTTAGGAGGTAACCCAGGTACTCCTTCTGGAAATACATCCATCAAACTTTTCACCACATGAATCCTTCTTACGTCCTCTTCGTTCTTCACTTCCCACCGAGCTATGATCACGAAACACCTCGCCCCTTCTTCCAACTCTGATCGCCCATGCCGAGCAGATCTCACATCTGGCTCTTGGAGATCGGAAAACACCACTTTCTGCCTACCGTAAACTATGGGAACGTGATCGGCATACAGCCAATCCATTCTTAGGATAACATCTAGATCCTGCAGAGGTAGACAGATTAAATTCACTTTGAATCTGCGTCCCTCTACTATCACTGGACATTCGGGGCAACTGTAGAGGTCAACACCTGCCCTGACACAGGTGTAGAGACCAACAGTTTCGAAGGGTAACTCCTTCACTAGAAGGCCCAGCTCGGCTACACCGACTTGACACCAAAGAGTGTGTCACTCAGAAACAAGCAAAACTCTAACGTATCTACCAGCTATAAACAAGCACCTAGTACTAGGTTACCTGACTGAGATGCCTCCGCTCCAGACATGGCAAACACTCTCCCTGCTGCCTGAGGTCTGCTGCCTTCGTTCCTCAACTGCTGGGAACCAACGGGTTGAGTCATCCTTTTTCTGTTAGGACAATCTCTAGAAATGTGCCCCATCTCTTGGCATGTGAAACACCTGGGTCTCCATGTTTGTTGTTGTTGAAACTGGGGCGGTGCTGCTCCTGCCCTATGTTGTGGAGGTCTCGCATAAGGTTTATTCTGTTGTTGCTGCACCCTTATCTTCCCACTAGAGGAATCCCCTGGGTGGGACCTGATCACCCGAGACTCACCCTTTTCTAGAGTCTCCACCATCTTCGCCTTCTCCACCAAGGCGTGAAATTCCCTGATGCACATCGGGGCTATGGTCCTCTTCAGCCCATGCTTCAGTCCTTCTTCAAATTTCCTGCACCTCCAAGCCTCAGAGGTAGCTTGGGTATAAAACCGGGCGAGGTACTCAAACCGAGCAGCATAGGCGTTCACGGACATATCCCCCTGCTCCAATCTTAGGAACTCAGCTTCCTTCGCAAACCTTGCGCTATCTGGGAAGTATTTTTCCAGAAACTTCACTCTGAAGCTCTCCCAGTCCAACACTTCCTCTCGGGCCTCCATCATCTGCTGAGTTCCCATCCACCAGAACTCAGCTTCTCCAGATAGTAGGTATGTGGCAAACACCAGCTTCTTATCTTCAGGGCAGGAGGTCGCCCTGAAGATTTTCTCCATCTCTCTGACCCACTGATCTGCTTGATCAGGGGTGGCATTCCCACTGAACTTAGGGGGGTTGTGCCTGAGGAACTCGGTCAGTCCCATCTGCTCCTGAGGCTGACTAGCGTGAGAGGCTGTTTCAGCCGACCGAGCAGTCTCCCAGTGTTGCATTGTAGCTTGATGGTTTTGAGCCATCGCTGCATTCTGTTGCTGAATGGCAGTTGCCATCATCTCGATGGCCTTGGCAATCTGGCTCATTTCTGAAGAAGGTTGGGGAGGGGTAGAGGGTCTACGTGCCATCACTCTCCGTTTCGGATCTTGAAACTATGAGTTTTCTATATTCCCTACAACTACAAGAATGAGATCGATAAGAAATCAATTCATTCAAGGGGTACCACATAGACCTTACAAGGTCAGCTTCTCAAATTCCTTAAGAATTTGAGTTCATCAACAGAAACATGAAGCTTATAACCTCAAGCAAAACACCAGAACGGCTACTGGTGTGCAACCATCAATCCAAACAGCCACTCACAATCAATTACAACCACACTCAATAAAATGAAATCGATCCCACCAGAATTCAAAGTATGCTAAACATTAAACCTCTGGAATTTAGATTGAGAATCACCCTGATCCGGTCATGAGTGTGCACCCTCACCACCTTATCAAGACCCTCTCATTCTAAATACTAAGATTTTCAGTTAGGCATACATTCACTACAGCACACACAAAAAAAATTTCAATACAAAAACGTTTGAAAACCTTTCACAATAGTTGTCACTTAAAACTCAAATAAGTTTTCATGAGCAGAAGAAAACACAATGGATCCACAGCCCTCAGGTCATCCTAAGGACGAACTGCTCTGATACCATTAATGTAACATCCCGCCAAATCGTTTCACAAATATATAATGAAAATAAACGTAAAATCAAAATGTTGAAATGTGCATAATTATATATATGTAATGAAGTTTCTCCCCGCAGGGAGTTTAATACAAAACGGTCGTTTTCCAAAACTTAACATAAAAACAGCAAAATACAACCAAACAGTCGATCTCCCAACATAAAAAGGGCGATCTCCTAACATAAAAGGCGATCTCCTATCAAAAGGGGCGATCTCCGATCAGAGAACAGGAAAGGGGGTGATCGCCCAACAGAAGCAAAACAGGCGATGTCCTCCCGGCGACCACTCACTAAGGAGCTCTTCTTCCTGCAAGATCATCTGCTCCCGTGTAAAAATTACACGATCATCACAGGTTTTAAGAAACAATCACAGAACCCAAAAACAGGGTAAGCTAGACATTTAAAAGAGAGTTTGAATATGAACTTAAGAATCAAGATGAAACCAATTTAAGACATCCACGTAAAACCATCCACTTTCTCAGATTCCACAAAACCATCAAGTAATCACATTTTTCACAATTCAACCAAGAGTCTTTCAATTCACATACGCAATCAAGTGTCTATCAATTCAATTTCTCAAAACTTCACGTCAGACTTTCCACTGACTCATCACACCAGACACTTGACCACTATTTCCGGAACACACGTGCATTGAACTTAGCATCCAGAGACCTGCACCTGTCACACTAAAATGCTGTAATGTTTCCATAGCCATGCGCATCACACAATCTCAATAACATCACTCTCACAGTGTGACAGGGTGAATCCATATGACGGCTGAGCTCGTTCTTTTTCACACGGGCCACTCATACATAGGGACCTCCTTCGACTCTCACCACTGAATGACTTCATCTACGTAACTCCATCATATCAGCAGAGTCAGGATCGTCTCATTAACAGGATACTCACTGATCAATACACATCCTACACAAATCTTACACGGTATTTCCTTTCCTGAAAATACTATGCCTCGATCCCACATTCACAACATTCAACACATCACATAACATTTCAACGAATGATTCCAACCAAAACAACAACCATTCCAAGGTTCAGATTTTCGAATATCACATTTAAATCTCAAACAGTTTTCAAACAACACAAAAACAGGGGATCATTCAATAACAGATGAAAACCGGCGATCACCTCCAGGAACCGGCGATCACGAACAAAACTGGGTTTTCTTAAGCAAGAACATTTTGAACACCGGCGACCACGTCGCCCCCAACATCAAAATCATCACACATACAGTTTTCCATTAGAAGTAAGGCTAGCTTCCCTTACCTGGACTTGCGCAAAACACCAAGAGCTCCAAAACCCAACGAAGCTTAAAGAATGCCTTGGCTCTGGATTTGCGTCTGGTTTGAAGGACTTGCAGAGAACTTCCCAGGTGCTCTAATGGTGGCTGCCGCTCGTCGTACTCTTGTGTGAAGGTGCCAGAATCGCAGCGCGAAAGAGAGAAATGGAGGAGAAAGGAGGTAGCTCACTCTTTCGTTCTTGAACCACTGCAACGTTTCTTTTTCTCAGAAGTGGGTTTTTGAATCTTAAACCCACTTGCCCACAAAAGCCGCTGCCACCACCCACTCTGCAGGGAAGTTTGCGTGTACGCTTCCCTGAACAGTACAACTACGCGTGCCTCTGCGCAGGCTGACACTCTGAGGTCACTATTCTGAACCACCCCTTTTGTCTACGTGGCGCGCGTGCAGGACGTTTCATGCTGGAAGTCTGGGTCCCACTTTATCTATGTGAAACTCGACATCGCGCGATAACCTTTCACCGATGATCACTGGCGCGAAGACTCTCCACCGATGACCTTCCGCGCGAAGGCTATCCACCGATGACTCATCCTGGAGGACGACCGATGTCTTTCTCTGGAAGACGACCGATGTCTCTCTTTGGCGATGCCCGCATGCCTCGCGCCCTGACGACGTCTGCATCCCTCGCGCCCTGGCGATGACCGTATGCCTCGTGCCCCGGCGATGCCCGCATGCCTCGCGCCCCGGCGATGTCCGCATGCCTCTCGCGCCCTGGCGATTCCGCATGCCTCTCGTGCCCCGGTGATGTCCGCATGCCTCTCGCGCCCTGGCGATGTCCGCATGCCTGTCGCGCCCTGACAAAGCCCACATGCCTCGCGCCCTGGTGATAATGTGTAGTAGGCGACCGGCGATCACGTGCCAGGCGATCTCATAGTCTTCTAAACTACACTTTCCTTCCATTTTCATTTTAAGTACAACCATACTTCGAATCCATTTAAATTATATCTTTTTATTCCAGTAATATTTTCCAGGTCCTTACACAATACCCTAGGCAGCCCCCACTTTTTGTATTTCCATCCCTACCCTTTAAGCTTGCTCACCAAGGCTCCTAAATCTATAAATAAGGAGGCCTACCTCATGTATTTTCAAGTTTATTTGAGTAATGTTATGCTGCCATTTTTGTGCACAAGCTTTACTCCTCCTAGAAATCTAGGCTATAAACTTCAATCCTTTCACCTTCTCCCTTGAGCTGGCCGAACCACTCAACCCATACTCATCATGCACCTTCAAGACCAACACAACTCCTAGGAGGGTCTTGTTTCACTCATCCATTGCTTCCGCTCCATCTATTTCTACTTTGATTCAAGAAGAACACATGAAAATGCCATCACAAAGGGCATCACCTTTTAACAATAACTAGAGAGCTTTGTCATGAATGTTGTCTTGCATTCGTCTCTGGGGTGCATCCGGATCTGGTTGTATCCAAAAAATGCATCGAAGAAGTTGAGGAGTTTGCATCCTAACGCCCTGTCCACCAAGGCATCACTGTTGGGCAATGGGTAAGAGTCCTTGAGACAGGCTTTATTCAGGTCTCTGAAGTCGACGCACATCCTCCACTTGCCATTGGATTTTTTGACTAACACCACATTGGCCAACCACTCAGGGTATTGGATCTCCTTGATGTGACCGACCTCCAGCAGCTTCTGGGTTTCCTGCCTGATGACCTGCCACCTCTCCTCATTAAAATTTCTCTGTCTCTGGCGTATAGGTCGGACCTGTGGGTCCATGGTAAGATGATGGCACAAGAAGTCAAGGTCAATACCCGACATGTCTGATACAGTCCACGCGAAGGCGTCCAGATGTTGGGCCAAGACCCCGACAACTTGGTCCTGCACTTCCTGACTCAGGGACTTACCAAGTTTGAACTGTTGGCCCCCAATCTCTCCGTGGATGGGTACCTCGTGCCCCTGGTCTCCTGCTGGAGCCACCGACGTCAGGGTTCCCTGTGGTTCCTACAAGTAGTCTGTCAGAAAACCATTTCTTAGTAGTTCATCCAGTTGGTGCCTTAGCGCTAGGCAGTTGCTCAATTTGTGACCACATGTGATGGAAGAGGCCCAAGCTCCAACCCAAGTTCAGGCCCAACACAAGGTCCATGGCCAAGCACATTCACGCCCAAATGAGTCAAGCCACAGATGGGAGGGAGAAGACCTCGTACATGCTACTTGGATGCCCATTAGGGGTAGCTTAGTAGATTAGTTTAGTGTAGAAAGCAAAACTTGCTCACTTAGGGGTGTGCTATCAAAAAGGTGCCCTTAGCAATAGAAGGAGGGGTGTGCTAGCAAATAGGTGCCTTTAGAAAAAGAAGGAGGGGTGTACTATCAAATGTTGCATTTTTGACCTATCTTCTAGAATATTAGGATGATGGTGTGGTTTGACTAAAGTCAATACCCTAGGCAGCCCCCACTTTTTGTATTTCCATCCCTACCCTTTAAGCTTGCTCACCAAGGCTCCTAAATCTATAAATAAGGAGGCCTACCTCATGTATTTTCAAGATTAATTTGAGTAAAGTTGTGCTGCCAAATTTGTGCCATACTTACTCCCTTGCCTAAATCTCTTGATTTATGGTTTTAATCTTCACTCCTTCACCACCAAAGAGAGCTGGCCAAACCTCTCTCATTTTCATACACTTCATGCACCTTCAAGATCACCATCACTCCTGGGAGGGTCCTGCTCATTTCAACCATTGCTTCCGCACCATCTTCAACATCCAAGGAGAGCTCAACATGTGAAGGCCATCAACATGCCTGGTGTAACATCCCGCCAAAATGTTTTTCATATTTATATAATGAAAATAAAGGTAAACAAATATATTGAAGTGAACAAAATTATATATATGTAATGAAGTTTCTCCTCACAGGGAGTTTAATACATAATCGGTCAATTCCAAAACTTAAACAAAATACAGCAAAATAAAGAAAAAACGGGCGATCTCCTGATAGAAAATAGAAAACGGCGATCTCCTAACAGATAAGGCGATCTCCTATCAGAAAACAGAAAAAGGGGTGATCGCCTAACAGAAACAAAAACAGGCGATCTCCTTCCGGCGACCCCTCACTGAGGAGCTCTACTTCCTGCAACATCATCTGCTCCCGTGTAAAATCATACACGATCATCACAGGTTTAAGAAAACATCCACAAACAAGAACACAGGGTAAGCTAGATATTTTAATGAGAATTTAGATATGAAACTTTAAAATCAAGATAAAACAAATTTAAGACACTCACGTAAAATCCATCAATTTTCCCATTCATTTCACACACTTCACAATTTCATCAAGTGTTATTTGTTTCACATAAACATTCAAGTGTCTACCAATTTCAATGTTTCTCATTTCTCACGTCAGACTTCCACTGACTCATCACACACCGACACTTGACACTACTTCCGGAAGACTCGTGCGTTGAACTTAGCATCCAGAGACCTGCACCTGTCATACTTCATTGCTGTAATGTTCCCACAGCCATGCGCATCAACATAATCTCGATCTCAATCTCATCACTCTCACAGTATGACAGGGTTAATCCTTATAACAGGTCAAGTCAGTTATCTTTCAAACGACTTACCCATACATATGGACCTCCTTCGACTCTCACCAACCGAATGACTTCATCTATGTGACTCCATCATATCAGCAGAGTCAGGATCGTCTCATTCACAGGATACTCACTGATCAATGCACCTCATAACTAATCTCAACACGGTATTTCCTTTCCTGAAAATACTATGTCTTGATCCCACATTCAAACATTCAACACATCATATAACACTTAAATGAACGATTTCCCATCACAGCAACAATCATTCCAAGGTTCAGACTTTAAAATATCACATTTCAATCTCAAACAATTTCAAACGACACTAAAATAGGGGATTTCGAAAAACAACGCCAAAACCGGCGATCTCGTCCAAAAACAGGGGATTATGCAATAACAGTTGAAAACCGGCAACCACGTTGCCCCATCATCAAAATCATCTAATATAAGGTTTTTCGTTGAAAATAAGGCTAGCTTCCCTTACCTGGACTTGCGTAAACTTCACTAAGAGCTCCAACCCAACGAGCTTCAAGGATGCCTTAACCCTGTTTTAGCGTCTGGTTTGGAGGACTTGTAGAGAACCTCCCAGGTGCTCTATGGCAGTCGTCGATAGCCAAGCAGGGACGTGATAAGGCCTGAATCGCAGAGTGAAGGAGAGAAAAGAGAAAGATGAAGGTGCACTCGCTCTTTCACTCTTGAGCCACTGCAACGTTCTTTGCCTCCCCGCAGTGGGTTTTTGAATCCAAGTCTACTTGTCCACGCATGCTGCTGCCACCACCCCCTCTGCAGGAAAGCCTGAGTGTACGTTTCACTGAACAGTACGACCACGGTGTCTCTTGCGCATGCCAACCACTTCCCTGAACAGTACGGCCGTGGGTGTCTCTTGCGCATGCCAACTTTCTGATGTCACTATTCTGAACCACCCTTTTTGTCCACGTGGCGCGCGTGCAGGACGTTTCATGCTGGGAGCCTGGGTCCCACCTTATCTGTGTGAAACACGACATCGCGCGATAACCTTCCACCAATGACTCATCCTGGAAGACGACCGATCTCTCTCTCTGGAAGACGACCGATGTCTCTCTCTGGGAGACGACCGATGTCTATCCCTGGCGACGTCCGCATGTCTCTCGCGCCCTGGCGATGTCCGCATACCTCGCGCCCTGGCGATGTCCGCATGGGTAGTCTAGGCGACAGGCGATTATGTACTAACCAGGCGATCTCATAGTCTTCTAAGCTACACTTTCCTCCCTTTTTATTTTAAATAAAAACATACTTAGAATTCATTTAAAATATATTCCTTTTATTCCAATTTAATTTTACATGTCCTTACACCTGGTGGAAGTCACACCACTTGTCTTTGTCGGATCCCAATCTCTTGTCAGTTTTCTGGGGAAACTTCAGTCTGCTAGCCACCTCGGGAATGGTGATCAGCTCCTTGAGGTCTACTATGAAGTTGTGCCTAGTGGGTTTAGGTTTCTTCGACTCATACGGTGTCGACTTAGCCTTCTTTTCCGTTGTGGCCTCATGCACCCTCATAGGTTGAGTGCAACCTGCTGCACAAGGTTTGGACAGATCAACCCTTGCGCGCTTTTCTGTTACCTTTTCTTCTGCGTTGATATGGGCCACCGCTCGACAACAGATCTCATTGAAAGTCTTCGGCTGACATTTGATCAGGGAATCACTAAAAGGTCCTGGTAAGATCCCCTTCCCAAATGGATGTAACATCATGGCCTCGTCCTTGGTGTGCAACTTCACCACGAGCACTCCAAATCGGTTTAGGAAGTCCTTCAATGGCTCTCCCTGGTAGTGCTTCATATCAAAAAGATTGAAGGAAACAGGAGGACGAGCCTGGCTAACGATGAACTATTCCTTGAATAGCGTTGAGAACTGATCGAATGACGTGATGTGTCCGTCAGGGAGTCCGATGAACCAGTCCAACACTATTCCTGTAAACATTCCCATAAACAACTTATAGTGCGTTGCGTCGGTTCCTCCTGAGATCATCATCTGTGTGTGGAAGGCCGTGATGTGGGCCTCCGGATCTTCAACGCCTGTGAAGGTGATCTTTGGGATCATGAATGTTGCTAGTATCACCGCCTCCATGATCGCTTGGGAGAAAGGCATTTGGCGAACCCTGGCTGGGGGGGCACACCCAAGTCCCCCGCTGCACGTTCTCCTATCCCTCTTCGTAATTCCTTGTTGGCTCTACACAATTCTTTCTTGGTTGCCAACAACGCATCCAGTTCTGCTATAAACTGATCCCGTCTGAGGGCTTGGTCAGCATTGGATGCTGCAAACGCTTGCTGCAGGTTGCAAATGGTTTCCATGAGTTCCTTTATGGTGATGTGGTCGTCCTCCTCCCTTCTAGCAGCGCCTTGCCTAGTGTTCCTCATATCGTCTAGTATCTTTGATTACAACTGTGGATGGGACCTAGTTTTATCGTGCCCCACGGTGGGCGCCAAATGTTCTCGCCGGTTGACTCAGCCGCCGTTGACTCTAAGGCAGATGGTAGCTCCTCCTATCTTCGTGGTAGTTCTGTGCTTCCCAAAGGATGGCTCCGTTGAGACAGAGGGGGACCCCACCTGTAACTGCACTCTGACGCTCAAGTCAATACAGGGCAAGAAACATCAAATAAGCAAAAGTGCTTAAGCTTATAATGTGTGTGTAAGAACTATGTCTTGCGTAGAAGACAGCGTACCTTTACCTTGGGTCTTACCCCCTTATATAATTGTTTCTAGGTTAACCTGCCGCTGACATTCTCTTGCCAAAGCCTTGCCTCTAGCGAATTTAGGGTTACCTTTTCAGGATACCATTGCACAGTCTTAGCGCAACTCCCGTGGCAATATTCATTTCTTAGAGTGTAACACTCGTGGCAATATTCTTTTTCTGGAGTGCGTATCTAACGGTATGGTCACTAGGGTTACAACGTGTGTACCAGCGCCGCGAGACCAATCCATTCTGTAAGTGGCCTAATTTCTCATGTGCCTTGCATGCAACTTTCTCTGAAAACCCTAGCGCTCTTGGGCATTGGCGCCCCTAGGGGTAATCTACTATTGCTAGACCAAAATGTCTTATACATGTTATGCATGCAAGGTATATCTGTGAATTGGGCTTTTACTAACATAATACTTAACACGTGTAATTTCTGGGGACCCCTCTGTGGGTCCTACTATGCCAACCTCTTCCTCCGATGCCGACGTATACTACCGACGTCCGAGGTCTGGCCACTACATTTCTTAATAAAGAGAACCGTTTTGTATCTTTCAGTATACTTTTCTTTTCGTCCTTGTACTTCATACGGGATCCACTTCTATGCGAGGTGGCGATGACTAGCATAATATCTTACTGTGTTTTATGTTAACTTTGTTAAAATAGGTGGCCTCCTAGGGAAAATGGCATTTTTGCATCCTGAGATGTGTAGAAACATCATATAAACCTCTTTTTTGTGGCATATACTCTTACTCCGACAGTGCAAAGCCTAACTCAAGACCAGTTTCTATGCTGAACTCATAGCAATCTTGACTTGCCATACTTGTTCCCAGTGATAGTGGAACTCACACAAGAAAATCTAGTTATGATTTTATTCATACAAGATCTCTTTTCTGTTTTAGTGTAAGTAGCACTTACAGAGTCAAATTATTAAATTATTAGTCTGCATCTTTTCAACTGCCCCTAACTCATGAAAATTATCAAGTTCAAAAACTGTACAGGACAACCCAAGTGGTTAATTACGAAAAAAAATCATAATGGGTATCAATTTTTGCCACTTGAAGTCAAAATAGAGAGTGGGAAATATAAAGGTAAAAAAAGGAGTCCTTGTTTGTATCGGTTCTGGATATCGTATTGGTGTTGATCTATTGGTTCTTGATTTGCTCAGTGAGAACTACCCTTTATCTAATCAAAGTATCAAACGAAGTTAATCATATTTGGCTTGTCAGTTTTTCCTTGATGACTCACAAGCCAATAATAAAAACTTATTTATTTAGGCAGGTTATAGTTTTGTTGGTGCGCATCACTTTCCACCAGGTGGGCACATGGCAACTAACTCATTTAATAAAGGAAAAACGTAGATCATGGACAAACTGAAGGTGAGTTGACGGGTATTATTATGCTTATCCTAAAGTAAAAGTGTGGCAGATGAAATATACTAATTAATTATAGGAGAAAACTATAGATATGTGCCATTTATTTGCCTTTACTCTGAAAGAGTACTATGTCACTTGCTCAATATATTATTTCCCCACAGTGCATGTAAGTCCGCAGTGAGGCATAATCTACACTTTCTAATGTTAAATTAGATTATAAACTTTGATGAAGATTTACCTCAGATCGTTCAGGGCCAGTTATTATGAACTCAAGTGATATAATTGTTAGAAGTTTGACCAGGGGAACCAGTTTGATTTGTTCGCTTAATGAGAATTTTGAATGAAAAAAATAATATGAATAATAATTGCAAACACTTTTATGACTTGAAGATACAAAAATACCATTTGTGTACGCCATGATTGTTGATCAGAAGTGAACGTGAAACCAAGTGCAATATCTTAACCGTAGTTCTATGAAGTAATTTGAAGTATCAAACTATTTAAATAAGACAATGAATTTTCAACCTGCTCCAAAATCCAAAATAGAATTTATCAGAGCGATATATGAGTTGCAGCTAACTTTATCAATTGTATATTCATAAAACTCTAAAGCCTTTCAGCAGCTGCTAATTGTGAAAGATGTTTAATAAATTCAGGCCGGTTAGAAATTTTTTAACAAAAATAATTCTAGAAAAAGGATAAAATAATTTTTTCTGTAAGTTAAAATTTAAAAAGCTAATATGAGTTGGTTAATAATAATAATTTTATATATAAACTAATTTTAACTAATGAAAAGTTTATTTGATTTTTCTGTTTGTAGAAGATTTTATCTAAAGTGATTCTACCTTCCACAAGAAAAAAAAATTCAATACTTCCTTTTGAACTTAGAAATATCACATTATTTCATTCGATCTGAAGCAAGATACATGCTTTATATTCATACTTAGCATATCTGTGCGTGCTCAAGAATCTGCCATTGGAATTGCATGGTTTTTAACCAGGCAATTATTAACCAAAATACATACAGGTCGTGGCCGAATGCTTGTGTAATTTATTCATTCTTTTCTTCTTCTGCAAAGCATATTCTCATCTCAAGTCAAAAATCATTCTAGGTTGTACAATTGATGCACTACTCCCTAGCCATTGCATGTATACACACACTGCAATATCTCATAAAGAGAGTGACTGTTACTTTCAATTATACAAAGAGATAAAGGATCATGTCATGTGATTATATTCTCATTGGAAGAGCTTTGATAGATCCTGCAAATAATATCTTTGATTAATTAATTTAGAGAAAACAGTAAGGTTTTTTGTTCTTTTTCTTACCCGGCCATGCCGGTTGTACATAATCAATACAATAAACTAAGAATCCATATTAAACAAACAGAAAAAAAAAAAAACGAAACTGATGTATGATAAAACTTTCATACAAGTAGTAATATAAATGCAGCTGCTGTTGTGCAGAGAAGGATATACATAACATATCATTGTCCCAGATGGGAAAGGAAGGGGGAGGTTACTAATTAAACAGAAAACTCATGACATGACTCAAGCCTTATTTGATTCTCAGCAAACCCAACAACAGAGAGAGATGAAAAGCCAAGCATCAGACTTGCCTAGAGGGCAGATTTCCTGAAGTCAAATGTCCGGATCAGGTTTCTAGTTGCCTTCATGTGGCATCATTTGGCCATGGCTCCAACAACAGCAGGAACCCCAGAAGCATATACTTGAAATTGGACAAAAGTGGTGGTGTTCTCAACCTTAATAGCCTCATCGTGATCCTCTTCAGAGGACTAAGGAGGAGGGGGTAAGATGATGATGGGAAAAGAGGGTAGAGTTGCTACTTATTCTTACAATCGGTTATATATTTCCCAGAACAGGAGAATGGATGAAACAATATTCTATATTCTATTTAAATACATAAATGCCAAGGCTCTATCTAGTTCACCGATGTCTTGGATTTATTCACTATTTCTTGTACGAATGTTGACAAAGAAGGAATATTCTATTACTTAAAAATATCTTATATGAATTACAATGGGAATCCGGTGTCACTCGATAAAATAAATTATTAATATTGAAGAATAATATTGTAGTGTGCATAGAGCGTTGAATTGAATGCAGACAAGTGAACTGAGGGGTTTGTTTATCTATATGGTGGACCTAACCAGCTGTTTTATCAATAGCAGGTTAATGAACAATCCTAAGCTGATATGAAGCACTTCTGTATACTATTGGTGAAAAATGTAAATATTTGACTTCACATTATTTGAATGAAGTCTCATAAGTGGAAGGGTTTCAATAGTTTATAAGAAGTTTAAGGTTCAAATTATTTAAGAAGAGGAAACTCACTTAGCATATGACAATTAAATTTTCAATCATAGACTTCAACAACTTGGTAATTAGTAATCAGGTTATCTAAGTCTTATGGAAGAATTTGCCAGTTAATGTATGTTATTAATGTTTATAATTTGAGTTGTAACAAAGAATCGGGACACATTTCTATTAATTGTAAAGTAAATGAGTATAATTATGCAACCTTGCATTAATCTTCATTGTGGAGTAGGTGGTTTTCTCTTTAATGAAAAAGTAAAGCTTTAGATAAAGTATGAACTACGGTTGTTAAGCTTGATAAAGTTGCTGAAGATGACTGTGCCCATGATTTTGGTGGATGCTTTATAGTTTCTTCTATTGTACTCAACCATAAAAATCGAAGTTTAGAAGCAAAATATTTCTCAACTAACCTGCCCAACTTTCAAATTTCTTGCTACAACTGATTCAAGAAATTTGCTATTAGCACGAAAAGAAAGAGCACCACTAATCACCTCAGTTACTTCCGGTTCGATTTTATTAAAAGCTCACTTGAAATAATCATAAAAATAACATGAAGTTCGACTTGTTTCAATTTTAATATATATAAAATCTAAATTAAAACAATATTTTTCAGTTTTTTTAATTAAATTTGTAATTTTTTTATTTTTATGAAATTGTTGAATATTTTATAATAAAATTCGTCAAATGAAAAAGGTTTTATTTTGTATATTTAATAATTATATTTATATTTTCAATTTATTCTTATATTTATTCCATTATATAAAGAGTTACATTATTTGATAATCTTCTTTCGTGTCTTATTTTAATTGAATAATTTTATCTTTTAATAAATAAAAAATAATTAAATAATTAATTTAATAAAATAAATAACTAAATAACTCTTTTTTTTTTCTTCAAAAGTAACACTTACATATTTTAGGTAATATCATCATTATTCATGACAATTATTTCAATTATTTTTAGTGCAGTAATGATTCACAAATCACTAGTAAAAAAACTCTTAAACAATAATTTTTAAAGCTCTTAGTTTTGCAATCACAGTCTATCAGGACATAGTCTATGCTATTGAGTAATAGATTGTGGTTCCAAATCGTCGTTTATAAAATACATCAAGACAACGATTATTTTGACCAACTGCAGTGTATATGGAAAGTCAAATGTGGTCAAAGTATACTTAGAGAAGGGTATAAACGGTGGTTTTCATCTGTACTCTTCCTTGTGGGACCTTTTCTTTTCAAATAGTCCTAATATAGACGACGGTTTTTTGGCCAAAATCATCGTCTATTAGGTGACTTTTTTTAAGTTAATTCTATTTTATGCGTTTGCTCCTCTCAACCAGTTCATTTAAAAATCCAGCCAGATATGTAATCAGACAAATTCTTTCAAACAATCAAATTATATATATATATATATATGTACTGTGCAGGAGTTCGGTCATCGGTTCTGGGTTGATCGTAGCTCGGTTGTTGGGTGTGGTTGAGGTCAGCTCAGCTATTGGACCTTGGGTAAGGGTTATCAGTTTGGCCTAGTTTTATTCATGAAGCCCGAAAAATAGAACAAGGTGGTCATATGAGAAGGGTCCACCATACACTGGTGCAGAAACGTAAAACAAATGCGGTTATTTTCATTTTACAAATGCGGCTAAACAACCGCATTTGATCAACACGCATTTGTAAATCAGAGATTTACAAATGCGGTTAAACAACCGCATCTGTAAATACTATTTACAAATGCGGTTGTTTCCCGTAACCGCATCTGTAAATGCTCCAGAGGTGTGCCTAGGTTTCATGAATGGCAATGATTTACAGATGCGGTTGTTTACCTTAACCGCATTTGTAAATCAAGGGAATGATTTACAAATGCGGTTGCTTACTACAACCGCATCTGTAAATCAAGGGAATGATTTACACATGCGGTTGTAGTAAACTGTAACATCCCGCCAAAATAAAACCATACATACATGTATAATGAAAATAAAGGTACACAAATAATATTGAAGAATACATGATAATATATATATAAGTAATGAAGTTGCTCCTCTTAGGGAGTTTAATACATAACCAGTCAAATGTTTTCAAAATTTAACGAAATTCAATCAAATACAACAAGACCGGCGGTCTCCATACATGAACCGGCGATCTGGTAACAGAAGGCCCCAAAACAGGCGATCTGCTAGCAGGACATAAAATCGGCGATCACCACCAAGAGATAGAAACCGGCGATCTCTTCCTCGGCGACCACTCACTAGGGAGCTCTGCTTCCTGGAAGATCATCTGCTCCCGTGTAAGTTATACACGATCATCACAGTTTTAAGAGAAAAACAGCCAACGAGTAGAACACGCAGGGTAAGCTAGATATTTTAAGGAGAGTTTAAATAAGGATAATTAAATTAAAATCAAGGTAAACAATTTCAAGATATTCACGTATCGCTATCAAGTTTCTCATACCCTTCACTTGATCGCCCAGAAATCACACATTTCACAATATTTTCAAGAGTCATTCTATTTCACAAACTGCATCAAGTGTCTATAAATTTCAAGTTCCTCATTTCACATGTCAGACCACCACTGACTCAGCACACAAGACACTTGACACTACTTCCGGAAGACTCATGCATTGATTAGACTCAGAGATCTGCACCTGTCATACTAAACAGCTGTAATGTTTCCCAGCTATGCGCATCAACACAAATTTCGATCTCAAGTTCATCATTCTCACAGTATGACAGGGTTAATCCATAGAACAGGCCGAGCTCGTTCTTTTTCACACGAGTCACCCATTCATATGAACCTCCTTCGACTCTCACCAACTGAGTAACTTCCTCTATGTGATTCCATTACCTCAGCAGAGTCAGGATATCCCCTTAGGAATCACCGATCAATGCACATCCTACACGATCTTACACGGTATTTTCTTTCCTGAAAATACTATGCCTCGATCCCACATTCACAACACCCAAGACATCATACCACTTAAATAAATGATTCAAGTCACGGCAACATTCGTTTCAAAGATTCAGATTTTCGAAGATCACATTTAAGCTTCAACAGTTCAAAGTAACACCAAAAACAGGGAGTTCGCAAACATCGCCCAAACCGGCGACCTGGTTCAAAAACAGGGTATCTCGAAGTTTGTATTTAAAAACCGGCGACCACGTCGCTCAAAACACATAGAACAGAGCATTCACAAAGATGAAAATGAAACCGGCGACCTCGTCGCCCTCACTTCCGAAATAGCTAAACTACGACTTGTATTGAAAATGAAGGCTAGCTTTCCTTACCTGGACTTGCGCAAACACCAGGAGCTCCGAAATCCAACGAAGCCTAAAGAACGCCTTGGCTCTGTTTTTGCGTCTGGTTTGAAGGACTTGCAGAGAACTTCCCAGGTGCTCTAAGGGCAGACGTCGTACTGGTGCTTGAGGATGCCTGAAACGCAGCGTGAAGGAGAGAAATGGAGGAGAAAGGAGGTAACTCACTCTTTCGCTCTTGAACAACTGAAATGTTTTGTTCCCTCAGCAGTGGGTTTTTCCATCTTAAACCAACTTGTCCACAAAAGCAGCTGCCACCACCCACTCTGCAGGGAAGTCTGAGTGTACCTTTCTCTGAACAGTACGACTACGGTTGTCTCTTGTGCATGCCAACCACTACTCTGAACAGTACGACCGCGAGTGTCTCTTGCGCATGCCAACATTCTGATGTCACTGTTCTGAACCAACACTTTTTGTCTACGTGTCGCGCGTGCCGCGCGTCTCATGCTGGGAGTCTGGGTCCCACCTTCTCTGTGTGCAACTCGACATCGCGCGATCACCTTTCACCGATGACCACTGGCGCGAAGACTAACCACCGATGACATCTCACGCGAAGGCTATCCACCGATGACCTCTCGCGCGAAGGCTATCCACCGATGACCTCTCGCGCGGAGACCATCCACCGATGACCTCTTGCGCGAAGACTCCCCACCGATGTCCTCTCGCCCTGGTGATCACGTGTAGTCTAGGCGACCGGCGATTATGTGTTAACAAGGAACTCTTGTAGTCTTCTAAGCTACACTTTCCTTCCTTTTTATTTTAAATAAAAACATACTTAGAATTCATTTAAAATATACCCTTTTATTCCAATTTAATTTTTACAGGTCCTTACATTCTCCCCATTAAGAAAAATTTTCGTCCCCGAAAATTGAATTACAAGGAAAAGAGGTATGGATAAGCCTCTCTCATGGGTTCTTCTAACTCCCAAGTTGAATCCCCCGATCTCTCATCCCACACCACTTTCACCATGTTGATGGTCTTGCCTCTGAGCTGTTTACTTTGCCGATCGTCAATCCTGACTGGTTTTGCTTCAAAGGACAAGTCATCCCTGATCTGCACATCATCTACATCCAGCACATGACTAGGGTCTGCCATGTACTTCCTCAGCTGTGACACGTGAAAGACATTGTGCAGATTCGCTAGATGGGGAGGTAGGGCGATCTCATAAGCCACTGGACCAACCTTTCTTAAGATCTGATATGGTCCCACGAACTTAGGGGACAACTTCCTTGACCTGATCGCCCGTCCTACACCCTTGGTTGGTGTCACTTTCATGAACACGTGGTCTCCAGCAGCAAACTCCAAAGGCTTTCTCCTCTGATCTGCATAGGACTTCTGCCTACTCTGAGAAGTTTTCATTCTGCTTTGTATCTGTTTCACCTTCTCGGTCGTCTGCTGAATCAACTCTGGCCCAACCAAGACTGCCTCGCCCTCCTGGTACCAACATAAGGGAGTTCTGCATTTCCTCCCATACAGGGCTTCATATGGTGCCATCCCAATACTGGCGTGGTAGCTATTATTATAGGTAAACTCCACCAGTGGCAACACCTCGTCCCAACTTCCCAATTGATCCAAGACGCACGCCCTCAGCAGATCTTCCAAGGATTGGATCGTTCTCTCTGACTGACCATCTGTTTGGGGATGATATGCAGAGCTCATCCTCAACTTAGTTCCCAAGCACTCTTGCAAGGTCTGCCAAAACCGTGAAGTGAACCTGGGATCTCTATCTGAAACGATGCTGGAAGGCACTCCATGCAACCTCACTATTTCTTGGATGTATAACTGTGCCAGCTTGGCCATAGGCATCTTCATATTCACTGGAAGGAAGTGGGCACTCTTCGTCAGCCTATCAATGATAACCCAGATTGCATCATGACCCTTTACCGATCTGGGTAAATGGGTGACAAAATCCATGGCGATGCTGTCCCATTTCCACTCAGGGATATCCAGTTGCTGCAACAGCCCGCCAGGTCTTTGATGCTCTACCTTCGCCTTCTGACACGTTAAGCAGGTTGCAACATACTGGGCGATGTCCCTCTTCATGCCCGACCACCAAAATGACTCCTTCAAGTCATGATACATCTTGTTCATGCCTGGATGAAGGTTAAGGCGACTCTTATGACCTTCTTCTAGGATCATCTTCTTCAACTCTTCATTTGCAGGTATGCAAATTCTGCCATTAAATCTCAAGATCCCATCATCGCCCATTACAAAGTCTCTCGCTTGATCTGTCCCTAGTGACTCCATAGTACGCTTCAGACTAGGGTCCTCCAACTGCTTATCCTTTAACATCCCAAGGAAGTCATTAGTTATAGCCAGCTTACTACAACTAATGTGATTTACGTGAAATTCTACTCCAAGGTTTAAGTCTCTGAACTGCTCGATCAGTTTCTGCTCTTTCATCATCATGGTGGCGACTTGTATTGATTTTCTACTCAAAGCATCTGCCACTACATTGGCCTTCCCTGGATGATACATGATTTGAAAATCGTAGTCCTTTAGAAACTCCATCCACCTTCTTTGTCTCATGTTTAGTTCCTTCTGATCGAACAGGTATTTCAGGCTCTTATGGTCACTGAACACCTGGAACCGAGCTCTATATAAATAGTGCCTCCAGATCTTCAAGGCAAAAACCACAGCCGCCAACTCTAAGTCATGCGTAGGGTAGTTTCTCTCATGAACCTTGAGTTGCCTTGAAGCATATGCAACCACTCTCTTTTCTTGCATCAAAACACATCCCAAGCCCTGATGTGAAGCGTCACAGAAGACATCAAAAGGTCTTCCTACCTCGGGGATCACCAGCACTGGGGCACTGGTCAACCTCTCCTTTAGTTCCATGAAGCTTTGCTCACATCGGTCGGTCCAAGCAAAAGGTTGGTCCTTGCGGGTCAGCTGTGTTAAAGGAGCCACTACCTTGGAAAAATCCTCAATAAACCTCCGATAGTAGCCCGCCAAACCCACAAAGCTTCTTATCTCAGTGACTGTCTTAGGACGTTCCCACTGCAGCACTGCCTCCACCTTGGCTGGATCCACCGAGATCCCCTGGGCAGATATCACGTGTCCTAGGAAGTTGACTTCCTTCAGCCAGAACTCACACTTGGAGAACTTGGCATAGAGTTGCTTCTCTCTCAGTATCTCCAATACTGTCCTCAGGTGTTCCTCATGCTCTTCCTCGGTCCTTGAATAAATGAGTATGTCGTCTATGAAGACCACCACAAACTTATCCAAGAAAGGGCGAAAAATCCTATTCATGTAGTCCATGAACAGGGCTGGAGCATTGGTGACTCCAAACGGCATCACTACATACTCATAGTGCCCATACCGAGACCTAAAAGCTGTCTTTTGAACATCTTCAGCTTTTACCAAAATTTGGTGGTACCCCGATCTCAGATCAATCTTGGAGAACACCGAGGCCCCATGTATTTGATCCATCAAATCATCAATCCTAGGTAGGGGGTACTTGTTCTTGATGGTCAACTTGTTCAACTGCCTGTAGTCTATACACAACCGAGACCCTCCATCCTTCTTCTTGACTAGGAGCACTGGAGCTCCCCATGGAGATACACTGGGTCTGATGAACTGTTTCTCCAGCAACTCTTCCACTTGCTTCTTTAATTCCACCAACTCGGCTGGTGCCATCCTGTAGGGCGCCATAGACACTGGTCCAGCCCCAGGTACCAAATCAATAGAGAATTCCACTTCTCTCTTAGGGGGTAACCCAGGTACCTCTTCTGGAAATACATCCGTGAAATCTTTCACCACGTGTATTCTGTAAGGACCTGGAAAACCTTATTGGAATAAAAGTGATATATTTTAAGTGAATTCTAAGTATGTTTTTATTTAAAATAAAAATGAAGGAAAGAGTAGTTAGAGAGCCATGAGATCGCCTGGAACATGATCACCAGGGCGCGAGATGCATGTGGGCTTTGCCCGGGCGCGAGAGGCATGCGGGTGTCGCCAAGAGGAGACCTCGGTCGGTCTCCAGGAAGAGGAGACCTCGGTCGGTCTCCAGGAGGAAGAGACCTCGGTCGGTCTCAAGGAGGAAGAGACCTCGGTCGGTCTCCAGGAGGAGGAGACATCGGTCGTCTTCCAGAGAGAGACATCGGTCGTCCTCCAGGATGAGTCATCGGTGGAGAGTCTTCGCAAGGAAGGTCATCGGTGGATTGTCTTTGCGCGAGTGGTCATCGGCGAAAGGTTATCGCGCGATGTCGTGTTTCACGCAGATGAAGTGGGGCCCTGGTTTCCAGGATGAACGTGCTGCATGTGCGACATGTAGGCAGTGAAAGTCCTTCGGAACAGTAGCTCCATGTGCGCAGAGACGCCACGTGGCCATACTGTCAGGTTTGCATTTAATTCGAGGAAGAAAACCCACACGGAAGGGTTAGTTAGAAAGTAGGTAATGATAGCTACATGGCAGGCCTATGTCCCTAGTATCGGAATGCACCGCCTCTTAGTGAGTTTAGAAACGCAGTGAGAGTATAAAAGGTGACAGAGTGAGTTCACCTTCATCTTTCTCTTTTCTCTCCTTTGCGCTGTGACTCAGTAATTCCAGGCACCAGTTTATTTACCAGCGATTGCCATAGAGCATTTGAGAAGGTTCTCTACAAGTTTTACTGATTAGAACGCTTAGGCAGAGTTCAGGCATCCTTTACGTTCGGTGGTTAGAGCTTGAAGTGAGTTTCACGCTGATCCAGGTAAGGGAAGCTAGCCTTACTTCTAATGAAAACTGTATGTGTGATGATTTTGACGTGGTCGCCGGGTGTTCAAACTGTTCTTGCTTTAAACCCAGTTTTGTTCGTGATCGCCGGTTTTTCATCTGTTATTAAAATATCCCCTGTTTTATGCTGTTTTCAAAAGTGTTTGAGATTTTAAATGTGGTTTTTCGAAAATCTGAACCTTAGTATGAGTTTTGCTGTGATTGAAATCGTTCATTGAAGTGTTATGTGATGTGTTGAATGTTGTGATTGTGGATCGAGGCATAGTATTTTCAGGAAAGAAAATACCGTGTAAGGTCGTGTAAGAAGTGTATTGATCGGTGATCCTATAATGAGACATCCTGACTCTACTGAGGTAATGAAATCACATAGAGGAAGTTACTCAGTTGTGGAGAGTCGATGGAGGTTCATACGTATGGGTGTCTCGTGTGAAACAGAACGAGTTCGGCCTGTTGTATGGATTAACCTTGTCATACCGTGATAATGAGAATATTGAGATGGTGTGATGCGCATGGCTGAGGGCACTTTCCAGCCTTTTGGTATGACAGGTGCGAATCTCTGGGTCTAATCAACGCACGAGTCTCCGGAAATAGTGGTCAAGTGTCTGGTGTGATGAGTCAGTGGAAAGTCTGACGTGAGAAATGAGAAATTGAATTAATAGACACTTGATTGCTGATGTGAATTGAAATACTCTTGGATTGATTTGTGAAATATGTGATTTCCTGATAGTCTTGTGGAATATGGAAATGTGATGGCTGATATTGATATGGTTCATGGATGTTGTGAAGTTCTTATGTATGCTCTTGATTTAAAGTTTTCTTAAATATATAGCTTACCCTGTATTTTGTTTCTGTGGCTGTTTTCTTAAACCTGTGATGATCGTGTAATTTTACACGAGAGCAGATGAGGTTGCAGGAAGTGGATTTCCCCTGTGAGTGATCGCCGTATGTGGTCGCCTGTTTCTGTTCTTGCTGGGCGATCGCCCCCTTTTGCCATTTTCTGATAGGCGATCTCCGTTTTCTGTTAGGAGATCGGTAGTTTTGTATTTTGCTGTCTTTATGTTTAAGTTTTGGAAAACGACCGTTTTGTATTAAACTCCCTGCGAGGAGAACTCCTTTGTATATATATATACAATTATGTTTATTTCAGTATATTTGTTTTACCGTTATTTCATATTACGAAAATGCAAAAATGCGAAATGTATTTGGCGGGATGTTACATTAATGGTATCAGAGCAGTTCGTCCTTAGGATGACCTGAGGGCTGTGGATCCATTGTGTTTTCTTCTGCTCATGAAAACTTATTTGAGTTTTAAGTGACAACTATTGTGAAAGGTTTTCAAACGTTTTTGTATTGAACTTTTTGTGTGTGCTGTAGTGAATGTATGCCTAACTGAAAATCTTAGTATTTAGAATGAGAGGGTCTTGATAAGGTGGTGAGGGTGCACACTCATGACCGGATCGGGGTGATTCTCAATCTAAATTCCAGAGGTTTAATGTTTAGCATACTTTGACTTCTGGTGTCATCTATTTCATGTTATTGAGTGTTCTCGTAATTGATTGTGAGTGACTGTGTGGATTGATGGTTGCACGCCAGTAGCTGTTCTGGTGTTTTGCTTGAGGTTATAAGCTTTATGGTTCTGTAGATGGACTGAAATTCCTAAGGAATTTGAGAAGCTGACCTTGTGAGGTCGAGATGTTATCCCCCTTGAATGAATTGATTTCCTTATCGATTTCATTCTTGTAGTTGTAGGGAATATAGAAGCTAGTGGTTTCGGAATCTGAGAACGAAGAAGATGACTCGTAGACCTCCTACCTCTCCCCAATCTTCTTCTGAAATGGGCCAGATCGCCAGGGCCATTGAGATGATGGCAGGTGCCATCCAGCAGCAGAATGCGGCGATGGCGCAGAACCATCAAGCTACCATGCAGCACTGGGAAGCTGCTCGGTCGGCTGATACGAATTCGCCCGTCGGTCAGCCTCAGGAACGGATGGGACTGGCCGAGTTCATGAGGCACAACCCACCCAAGTTCTGTGGGAATGCTACCCCTGATCAAGCAGATCAGTGGGTCAGGGAAATGGAGAAAATCTTTAGGGCGACCTCCTGCCCTGAAGAGAAGAAGTTGTTGTTCGCCACCTATCTGCTATCTGGTGAAGCCGAATTCTGGTGGATGGGAGCTCAGCAAATGATGGAGGCCAGAGAGGAGGTGTTGGACTGGGAGAGCTTCAGGGTGAGGTTCTTGGAGAAATACTTCCCTGACAGCGCAAAGTTTGCGCGGGAAGCGGAGTTCTTAAAGTTGGAACAGGGGGTGATGTCGGTGAACGCCTATGCTGCTAGGTTTGAGTACCTCGCCCGATTCTACACTCAGGCGACCTCCGAAGCTTGGAGGTGCAGGAAGTTTGAGGAAGGGCTGAAGCACGGGCTGAAGAGGACGATAGCCCCGATGTGCATCAGGGAATTTCACGCCTTGGTAGAAAAGGCGAAGATGGTGGAGACCCTGGAAAAGGGTGATCCTCGGGTGATCAGGTCGCACCCAGGGGGTTCTTCCAGTGGGCGGGCTAAGGTGCAGCATTCACAAGGCAGACCATATGCGAGACCTCCACTACATCGGGTGGGAACAGGGTCACCCCAGTTTCAACAGCAGCAACCCTGGAGACCAAAATGTTCCCTCTGTGGTGGACCACACATGCCCAATGTGTGCCCCAAGAAGAATTCGGAGAGAAGGTGTTTTGCATGCCAAAGGACGGGGCACGTTGCTAGAGAATGCCCTAACCGGAATGGGGCGCCTCAACCCAGTGGTTCTCAGCAGTTGAGAAATGAAGGCAGCAGACCCCAGGCAGCAGGGAGGGTGTTTGCCATGTCAGGAGCAGAAGCGTCCCAATCAGGTAACCTCGTGCAAGGTGTCTGTTTTATATCTGGTAGAAGTGTAGAAGCTTTGTTTGATTCTGGAGCGACACACTCTTTTGTGTCAAGTCGGTGTATAGCCGAGCTGGGTCTCCTAGTGAAGGAGCTGCCTTTTGAACTGTTGGTCTCCACACCTGCATCAGGACAGGTTATGACCTCTACGGTTTGCCCTGAATCTCCAGTAATAGTAGAGGGACGCAGATTCAAAGTGAACTTGATCTGCCTACCTCTTCAGGACCTGGATGTTATCCTGGGAATGGATTGGCTTTCTGCCAATCACGTTCTCATAGATTGCGGTAGGCAGAAAGTGGTGTTGCCCGATCTCCAAGAGCAGGATGTGGTATCTGCTCGGCATGGGCGGTTGAAGATGGAAGGAGGGGCGAGGTGCTTCGTGATGCTAGCTCGGTTGGAGGTGAAGAATGAAGGGGACGTAAGCAGAATACACGTGGTGAAAGATTTCACGGATGTATTTCCAGAAGAGGTACCTGGGTTACCCCCTAAGAGAGAAGTGGAATTCTCTATTGATTTGGTACCTAGGGCTGGACCAGTGTCTATGGCGCCCTACAGGATGGCACCAGCCGAGTTGGTGGAGTTAAAGAAGCAAGTGGAAGAGCTGTTGGAGAAACAGTTTATCAGGCCCAGTGTATCTCCATGGGGAGCTCCAGTACTTCTGGTGAAAAAAAAGGATGGAGGGTCTCGGCTGTGCATAGACTACAGGCAGTTAAACAAGTTGACCATCAAGAACAAGTACCCTCTACCCAGAATTGATGATTTAATGGATCAAGTAAATGGGGCCTCGGTGTTCTCAAAGATTGATCTGAGATCGGGGTACCATCAAATTTTGGTAAAGGCCGACGATGTCCAGAAAACAGCCTTTAGGTCCCGGTATGGGCACTATGAGTACGTGGTGATGCCGTTTGGAGTGACCAATGCCCCAGCTCTGTTCATGGATTATATGAATAGGATTTTCCGCCCTTTCTTGGATAAGTTTGTGGTAGTCTTCATAGACGACATACTTGTCTATTCGAAGACCGAGGAAGAACATGAAGGACATCTGAGGTCGGTGTTGGAGGTTCTGAGGGAGAAGCAACTCTATGCCAAGTTCTCTAAGTGCGAGTTCTGGCTGAGGGAAGTCAACTTCTTAGGACACGTGATATCTGCCCAGGGGATCTCGGTAGACCCAGCCAAAGTAGAGACAGTGCTGCAGTGGGAACGTCCCAAGACAGTCACTGAGATAAGGAGCTTTGTGGGTTTGGCGGGTTACTATCGGAGATTTATTGAGGACTTTTCCAAGGTGGTGGCTCCGTTAACACAGCTGACTCGTAAGGACCAACCTTTTGCTTGGACCGACCGATGTGAGCTCAGCTTCAGGGAACTAAAGAAAAGGTTGACGAGTGCTCCAGTGCTGGTGATTCCAGAGGTCGGAAGACCTTTTGACGTCTACTGTGATGCCTCACATCAGGGTCTGGGATGCGTTTTAATGCAAGAGAAAAGAGCGGTCGCCTATGCTTCAAGGCAACTCAAGGTTCATGAGAGGAACTACCCTACGCATGATTTGGAGTTGGCGGCAGTGGTCTTCGCCCTAAAGATCTGGAGGCACTACTTATATGGAGCTCGGTTCCAGGTGTTCAGCGACCATAAGAGCCTGAAATACCTGTTCGATCAGAAGGAACTGAACATGAGGCAAAGAAGGTGGATGGAGTTCCTAAAGGACTACGATTTTCAACTCATGTATCACCCAGGGAAGGCCAATGTAGTGGCAGACGCTTTGAGTAGAAAATCAATGCAAGTAGCCACCATGATGATGGAAGAACAGAAACTGATCGAGCAGTTCAGAGACTTAAACCTTGGGGTAGAACTTCATGTAAATCACATTAGTTGTAGTAAGCTGACTATAACTAATGACTTCATTGGAGAGATCAAGGATAAGCAGTTGGAGGACCCAAGTCTGAAGCAGACTGTGGAGTCGCTAGGGACCGACCAGGCTAGGGACTTTGCGATGGGCGAGGATGGTGTCTTGAGGTTTAATGGCAGAATTTGCGTACCTGCAGACGAAGGGTTGAAGAGGATGATCTTGGATGAAGGTCACAAGAGTCGCCTCAACCTACACCCAGGTATGAACAAGATGTACCATGACTTGAAGGGGTGATTTTGGTGGTCGGGCATGAAGAGAGACATCGCCCAGTATGTTGCAACTTGCCTAACATGTCAGAAGGCGAAGGCAGAGCATCAAAGGCCGGGCGGGCTGTTACAGCGACTGGATATCCCAGAGTGGAAATGGGACAGCATTGCCATGGACTTTGTCACCCATCTGCCTAGATCGGTGAAGGGTCATGAGGCAATCTGGGTCATAGTAGATCGGCTGACAAAGAGTGCCCACTTCCTCCCAGTGAATATGAAGATGCCCATGGAAAAGTTGGCACAATTGTACATCAAAGAAATAGTGAAGTTGCATGGAGTGCCTACCAGCATCATTTCGGATAGAGATCCCAGGTTCACTTCACGGTTTTGGCAGACTCTACAAGATTGCTTAGGAACCAAGTTGAGGATGAGCTCGGCTTATCATCCTCAAACAGATGGGCAGTCGGAGAGAACGATCCAGTCTTTGGAAGTGTAGTGGCCAGAGCTCGGTCGTCCGGAACACAAAGAGGGGTGATCGGTCATCAGCCTGTTCTCACAGAGAGGGGTGATCGGTCATCAGCCTGTTCTCACAGAGAGGGGTGATCGGTCATCAGCCTGTTCTCATAGAGAGGGGTGATCGGTCATCAGCCTGTTCCCGCAGAGAGAGGGAGATCGGTCATCAGTCTGTTCTCACAGAGAGGGGTGATCGGTCATCAGCCTGTTCTCATAGAGAGGGGTGATCGGTCATCAGCCTGTTCCCGCAGAGAGAGGGAGATCGGTCATCAGCCTGTTCTCACAGAGAGGGGTGATCGGTCATCAGCCTGTTCTCATAGAGAGGGGTGATCGGTCATCAGCCTGTTCCCGCAGAGAGAGGGAGATCGGTCATCAGCCTGTTCTCACAGAGAGGGGTGATCGGTCATCGCCTGCTACAGAGAGAGGGTGATAGCGGCCTATCAGTGTTTGCACTCCAGAGAAGGAAACCCTATGTGCTAGATTACCCCAAGACTGGGTGATAGCGGCGCAAGGGTATTCCAGTAAACCCTAAATATGGCTAGCAGCGCAGTAAACCCTAATTAGGGTTAGCGGCACAGCCCAGGCTATATAAGGAACAGTAATATACTTCACAGAGGTACGCAGTTTCTAGACCAAAACACATAGAGAATTAATACTTTGATGTTTCTTGCCCCATATTGACTTGAGCGTCGGAGCTACAACGGCCGCGAGGGCGCCCCCCCTTTCTCTTTTGCAGGTACGGAATCGAGCACAGACCAAGGTGAGGAAGGAGGTGTGTGAGTGTCGCAGATTCAGCTGACGGCGGAGTCAACCGGCGAGAACATTTGGCGCCCACCGTGGGGCTGAGTAAAACAAGGTCCCATCCACAGTTGTGAAGAGGAAAGCCAGACAGCATGAGAAGCACTAGGCAAGGTGCCACTGGAGGAGGCGATGGTAATCACACCGCCACCATCCAGGAGCTAATGGAGACAATCCGCAATCTCCAGCAGGCGTTCACCGCCTCCAGCGCTGATCAGGCCTTAAAGCAGGAGCAGTTTAGGGCCGACCTGAACGCGTCTTTGGCGGTGAATGAGGAGCTGCGGAGAGCCAACGAGGAACTGAGGAGAGGAATGGGAGAAAGGGCCGCAGCGGGACAGGGGGCCATGCCTCCAGCCAGGCCCCGACCTATGCCTTTCTCGCAGGAGATCATGCAGACAGTAATACCAGCGTCTTTCGTAATCCCAAAGATTACCTTTACAGGCGTAGAAGATCCAGAAGCCCACATCACAGCGTTCCATACGCAGATGATGATCTCTGGGGGGACTGATGCCATGCACTGCAAGCTGTTCATGGGTACTTTTTCAGGGACAGCGCTAAACTGGTTCGTGGGACTCCCAGACGGACACGTTACATCCTTCGAGCAGTTTGCAGAATTGTTCAAAAGGCAGTTCATTGTCAATTGGGCTCGGATGCCGGTTGCGTTCGACCTCTTTGATGTAAAGCAGTTCCAGGAAGAACCACTGAAGGATTTCCTCAACCGGTTCGCGGCATTGGTGGTGAGACTGCCAACAAAGGACGACGCCGTAATAGTGCATGCCTTCGAGAGGGGAATCCTTCCTGGACCCTTCAGCGACGCGCTTATACGATGTCCAGCGAGGACATTTGATGAGATACAGTGCAGGGCGCTCGCCCACATCATGGCAGAAGGAAGGGTCGCCGAAAAGCGTACAAGGGGCGATCTCCCTCGCGCCTCGGTACGCACCCAACCCCTAAGGGTGCACGTGGCGGCAGAGAAGAAGGGTAGACATGCACCCTACGAGTCCACAAGGCCCAGACCACCCCGGCACAGCTTCAAGGTCGGCCTCAAGGAGCTCATCACAATCCCTGAGGTGGCAAGCAAGTTGAAGCCTCCCCAGAAGGCCGAGGGACATGTCGGACCTCGGAAAAGCCATTGGTGTGATTTCCATCAAGCCCAAGGCCACAATCTGCGCAATTGCCTCTGCTTGGGTTATCAATTGGATGACCTGGTAAAAAGCGGCTTTTTAGCGCCCTACCTGCAGGAACCACAGGGAGACGCGGCGGCAACAAACCCAACAGGAGACGAGAGGCACGAGGTGCCCATTCATGGGGAAATCTATACCATCTCAGGGGGGTTTGAAAGTGGAGCACGCCTTCCAGCGAAGCACGCCTTCCACTGGAGCACGCCTTCCAGAGGAGCACGCCTCCCAGAGGAGCACGCCTTCCAGTGGAGCACGCCTCCCTGAGGAGCTCGCCTCCCAGAGGAGCTCGCCTCCCAGTAGAGCTCGCCTCCCAGAGGAGCTCGCCTCCCAGAGGGAGAATAGTATGGTTCACAGAGAAAAAGTCCTCTCCCTCGACTTTTTACAGCAAGGCTGAGGCGAGAAGAGAAAGAAGACCTCCTTGCCTTTGAGCAAGTGAGGCGAGATAAGAAAGTCCTCTCCCTCGACTTTGTACAGCGAGGCAGAGGCGAGATAAAAGGGTCCTCACCTCGACTTTGTACAGCGAGGCTGAGGCAACAGAGGAAGACCTTCTTGCCTTTGAGCAAGTGAGGGGAGATGAGAAAGACCTCACCCTCCGCTTCTTACAGCGGGCTTGAGGAGGGCACGTAGATCAAGAAGAGTAAGAGAAAGGAAATCGCCCAAAGATAATTCGGCGAGTACCAGATCAGAAGAGTCTCTGGCGATGATGCCAAATGCTGGTCCTCGGGCACCGAGAGCAGATAGTAAAGGAGTCGATGACTTAGTCTCTTCGCTGAAACAAGTTAACAGCTTGAGACTGGGGGGCTTGTGATCCGGTCGGTCATCGGCAGTTGACCACGTCGAGTCATGCCACATAGGTCGACTGGGCGAGCTGTAAGGCTCTTCGTTGAAGCAAGTCACAACTCGAGCCTGGGGGGCTTGTGTAGTGGCCAGAGCTCGGTCGTCCGGAACACAAAGAGGGGTGATCGGTCATCAGCCTGTTCTCACAGAGAGGGGTGATCGGTCATCAGCCTGTTCTCATAGAGAGGGGTGATCGGTCATCAGCCTGTTCCCGCAGAGAGAGGGAGATCGGTCATCAGTCTGTTCTCACAGAGAGGGGTGATCGGTCATCAGCCTGTTCCCGCAGAGAGAGGGAGATCGGTCATCAGCCTGTTCTCACAGAGAGGGGTGATCGGTCATCAGCCTGTTCTCATAGAGAGGGGTGATCGGTCATCAGCCTGTTCCCGCAGAGAGAGGGAGATCGGTCATCAGCCTGTTCTCACAGAGAGGGGTGATCGGTCATCGCCTGCCACAGAGAGAGGGTGATAGCGGCCTATCAGTGTTTGCACTCCAGAGAAGGAAACCCTATGTGCTAGATTACCCCAAGACTGGGTGATAGCGGCGCAAGGGTATTCCAGTAAACCCTAAATATGGCTAGCAGCGCAGTAAACCCTAATTAGGGTTAGCGGCACAGCCCAGGCTATATAAGGAACAGTAATATACTTCACAGAGGTACGCAGTTTCTAGACCAAAACACATAGAGAATTAATACTTTGATGTTTCTTGCCCCATATTGACTTGAGCGTCGGAGCTACAACGGCCGCGAGGGTGCCCCCCCTTTCTCTTTTGCAGGTGCGGAATCGAGCACAGACCAAGGTGAGGAAGGAGGTGTGTGAGTGTCGCAGATTCAGCTGACGGCGGAGTCAACCGGCGAGAACAGGAAGATCTGCTAAGGACGTGTGTCTTGGATCATTTGGGAAGTTGGGATGAGGTGTTACCACTGGTGGAGTTTATGTATAATAACAGTCACCACGCCAGCATTGGGATGGCACCTTATGAAGCCCTGTACGGGAGAAAATGCAGGACTCCCTTATGTTGGTATCAGGAGGGCGATGCAATCTTGGTTGGGCCAGAGTTGATTCAGCAAACAACCGAGAAGGTGAAACAGATACAAGGCAAGATGAGGGCTTCTCAAAGCCGGCAGAAGTCCTATGCAGATCAGAGGAGAAGACCTTTGGAGTTTGCTGCTGGAGACCATGTATTTTTGAGAGTGACCCCAACCAAGGGTGTAGGACGAGCTATCAGACCAAAGAAGCTGTCTCCTAAGTTTGTTGGACCTTACCAGATTTTGAGGAAAATTGGTCCAGTAGCCTATGAGATCGCCCTACCTCCACATTTGGCAAATCTGCATAATGTCTTCCACGTATCACAGTTAAGGAAATATCTCGCCGACCCTTGTCACGTGTTGGAGGTGGACGACGTGCAGATCAGGGACGACTTGTCTTTTGAAGCAAGACCAGTCAGGATAGACGATCACCAAAGCAAACAGCTCAGGAGTAAGACCATCCATATGGTTAAGGTGGTGTGGGATGAGAGATCCGGTGATTCGACTTGGGAGTTGGAAGAGAACATGAGAAACGACTATCCACATCTCTTTTCCTTGTAATTCAATTTTCGAGGACGAAAATTTTTGTTGTTAGGGAGATTGTAAGGACCTGGAAAACCTTATTGGAATAAAAGTGATATATTTTAAGTGAATTCTAAGTATGTTTTTATTTAAAATAAAAATGAAGGAAAGAGTAGTTAGAGAGCCATGAGATCGCCTGGAACATGATCACCAGGGCGCGAGATGCATGTGGGCTTTGCCCGGGCGCGAGAGGCATGCGGGTGTCGCCAAGAGGAGACCTCGGTCGGTCTCCAGGAAGAGGAGACCTCGGTCGGTCTCCAGGAAGAGGAGACCTCGGTCGGTCTCCAGGAGGAAGAGACCTCGGTCGGTCTCAAGGAGGAAGAGACCTCGGTCGGTCTCCAGGAGGAGGAGACATCGGTCATCTTCCAGAGAGAGACATCGGTCGTCCTCCAGGATGAGTCATCGGTGGAGAGTCTTCGCAAGGAAGGTCATCGGTGGATTGTCTTTGCGCGAGTGGTCATCGGCGAAAGGTTATCGCGCGATGTCGTGTTTCACGCAGATGAAGTGGGGCCCTGGTTTCCAGGATGAACGTGCTGCATGTGCGACATGTAGGCAGTGAAAGTCCTTCGGAACAGTAGCTCCATGTGCGCAGAGACGCCACGTTGCCATACTGTCAGGTTTGCATTTAATTCGAGGAAGAAAACCCACACGGAAGGGTTAGTTAGAAAGTAGGTAATGATAGCTACATGGCAGGCCTATGTCCCTAGTATCGGAATGCACCGCCTCTTAGTGAGTTTAGAAACGCAGTGAGAGTATAAAAGGTGACAGAGTGAGTTCACCTTCATCTTTCTCTTTTCTCTCCTTTGCGCTGTGACTCAGTAATTCCAGGCACCAGTTTATTTACCAGCGATTGCCATAGAGCATTTGAGAAGGTTCTCTACAAGTTTTACTGATTAGAACGCTTAGGCAGAGTTCAGGCATCCTTTACGTTCGGTGGTTAGAGCTTGAAGTGAGTTTCACGCTGATCCAGGTAAGGGAAGCTAGCCTTACTTCTAATGAAAACTGTATGTGTGATGATTTTGATGTTGGGGGCGACGTGGTCGCCGGGTGTTCAAACTGTTCTTGCTTTAAACCCAGTTTTGTTCGTGATCGCCGGTTTTTCATCTGTTATTGAAATATCCCTTGTTTTATGCTGTTTTCAAAAGTGTTTGAGATTTTAAATGTGGTTTTTCGAAAATCTGAACCTTAGTATGAGTTTTGCTGTGATTGAAATCGTTCATTGAAGTGTTATGTGATGTGTTGAATGTTGTGATTGTGGATCGAGGCATAGTATTTTCAGGAAAGAAAATACCGTGTAAGGTCGTGTAAGAAGTGTATTGATCGGTGATCCTATAATGAGACATCCTGACTCTACTGAGGTAATGAAATCACATAGAGGAAGTTACTCAGTTGTGGAGAGTCGATGGGGGTTCATACGTATGGGTGTCTCGTGTGAAACAGAACGAGTTCGGCCTGTTGTATGGATTAACCTTGTCATACCGTGATAATGAGAATATTGAGATGGTGTGATGCGCATGGCTGAGGGCACTTTCCAGCCTTTTGGTATGACAGGTGCGAATCTCTGGGTCTAATCAACGCACGAGTCTCCGGAAATAGTGGTCAAGTGTCTGGTGTGATGAGTCAGTGGAAAGTCTGACGTGAGAAATGAGAAATTGAATTAATAGACACTTGATTGCTGATGTGAATTGAAATACTCTTGGATTGATTTGTGAAATATGTGATTTCCTGATAGTCTTGTGGAATATGGAAATGTGATGGCTGATATTGATATGGTTCATGGATGTTGTGAAGTTCTTATGTATGCTCTTGATTTAAAGTTTTCTTAAATATATAGCTTACCCTGTATTTTGTTTCTGTGGCTGTTTTCTTAAACCTGTGATGATCGTGTAATTTTACACGGGAGCATATGAGGTTGCAGGAAGTGGATTTCCCCTGTGAGTGATCGCCGTATGTGGTCGCCTGTTTCTGTTCTTGCTGGGCGATCGCCCCCTTTTGCCATTTTCTGATAGGCGATCTCCGTTTTCTGTTAGGAGATCGGTAGTTTTGTATTTTGCTGTCTTTATGTTTAAGTTTTGGAAAACGACCGTTTTGTATTAAACTCCCTGCGAGGAGAACTCCTTTGTATATATATATACAATTATGTTTATTTCAGTATATTTGTTTTACCGTTATTTCATATTACGAAAATGCAAAAATGCGAAATGTATTTGGCGGGATGTTACATATTCTGCTTACGTCCCCTTCATTCTTCACCTCCAACCGAGCTAGCATCACGAAGCACCTCGCCCCTTCTTCCAACTCTGACTGCCCTTGCTGAGCAGATATCACATCTGACTCTGGGAGGTCTGGAAACGCTACCTTCTGCCTACCGCAGTCTATGAGAACGTGATTGGCAGCTAACCAATCCATTCCCAGGATAACATCCAGGTCCTGAAGAGGTAGGCAGATCAAGTTCACTTTGAATATGCGTCCCTCTACTATCACTGGACATTCGGGGCAAACTGTAGAGGTCAACACCTGTCCTGACGCAGGTGTAGTGATGAAGACCAAGTAGAGGAGGCGCCTGAGGCCCAAGCCCATGAAGCCCAAGCCCAAGTTGGGGCCCAAGCCCAACCAATTAGCTCAACATCCTTCATGCCTCAAAGGATGACTAGGAGCAAGGCTAAAGCTTTGGGAGAAGAGCATCAATGGATGTCTCTTTTTGTAATTACTTGTGTATAGTTTTTAGTAGAACTTTGAAGGAAGGTGTAGGAATTAAAATAAGGGGTGTTAATGTACAAAAACAAGTCACACCTTCCATGTGACATAAAGAGTAGGTGTAGGTGTAGTTTTAGGAGGTGCCAAAGTAGAAATCAAGTCACACCTCCCTTGTGACATGTGTTTTGGCTCCAAATTCAAATGCTTCTCATTTGAATTTTCCCACTTTAATTTCAGCCCTCTCACACTATAAATAGAGGTGCTATGCTCATGTAAAAGAACATTGAAATTAGAAGAAAAGTTACTATACTCAAATTGTGAGTGAATTTTGTGAGACTTGTTCTCCTCTTCCTTGTCTCATCTTGTGAAGCTTTGGGAGCACTCAAGTGGCGGCAAATCTGCACTTATCTTGGATCATCACCTCCAAGTGGCGTGTCCATTCCCAATCCATGGCTACAACCACATAAGTTTCATCTTCTTTCATCTTCTATTGTCATTTCAATCGGTAGTTTTGATTCTATGTCTTGTTCTTGAATTTCAATCGGTTCTTTTGTTTCAAATTGTGTTTCCATTCTGTTTTTTGTGTTTAAATTCTGCACCTATTCTTTTTTTGAGTTCAGCACCTTGTTCTTCATTCATTCATCACCATTAATTGTGTTTTAACCTTGGACCTTTGGAAATGAACCTTCACATCTACTTAACACTTGTTAAGTTAATGTCCAGTGGGGATTTTCCTTAGGTGACTCACTCTAAATTGCTAAGAATCTTGATCCTAATTCTAAGAAAGTGTCACAAATATAATGAACCTAAAATCAACTCACATCATGTGGTATCATGAGCTATGGTGATGTTTTGTTCTTGTTGAGTTGAATTGACACTTTCTATTCAAGCAATTTCCATTTTCCAGCACTTTATTTTTGTGCAGAATTTTTTTTTAGGTTCCTGGTTGTGTTAGTTATTCTGTTTTTGCTTTAATTTGAGTCTTTCCTTGCTGTTTTAATTGGTGCAAAATTAATTGTGTTTGAGTCATTTTTGCTTTTTGAATCCATACAAGTTTTGTCAAGTCATGTTTCTCCTAAATTGTCATCACTTCTATGTAGTACTTTTCTTGATAATTTTTGGTTGATTGCTTTTAATTTTGAGTGCAGTTTCTAATCTGTTTTGTTGAGCCTTTGGTGCATTTTTAATTTTAGATTTGCGTTCATGCTTGTGTGATAGATCCATACAAGTTCACATACATCAATTCTATTGTGTCTTTGAAGTTTCTTAATATTGTTTTAATTCCAAATTAGGCTTCCTCTGTTTTTGTTGAAACTGTGCTGGCTGTTTTTGTTTACAGAATTTAATTCCGTTTATGAAAAATTATAAAATTCTGGATCTGAACAGATTGATGTGTTAGAAAAAAGTGAAAAAAAAAAGTGAGGAAAAATTCAAAATAGAAAAAAAATGATAAATCAAATACAATCAGTGTGCAATTCTGGCGCGAAAAAAACGATGAAGTGGCAACATATTTGAAAACATTATCACAATTTATTGGTGCATCATTTTGGTGTGATTCCAGCGCCAAATTTGAGCTAAGATCTTGAAATTTCTGTGGTTTAAATTTCAAATTCAAATTTGAATTATCCAGCTCAGCATAATTTGTTTAAGTCACGCATTTTGACACCTTAATATTCTGTAGTACTGTTTTGGTTTTGTTAATCCAATTCTAGTACCATTCTCTAGGTTCTATTTGTGTACTACCTTTTATTGAGTGCCTTATTTTCTTTGCTTGTCATTTTTATTCAATATTCTTTTCCAAAGTTTTGTCATATCTTTACTTCCACTTTGGTTTAGCTTTTCTTGCTTATACCTTTTCTTGCTTGTCTTTCTTGTTTCCTCTAGTTTTGTGGTGAATTGTTCTTTGACTAAGTGTGGTTTGCTTTGGCATCTTTCACTTGAGGCTCATCCAATCCACAAGAGAGGCTTGGTAAAGGAAGGATATATTTTCTTGGAGTGGTTTGAGAGATTTTACATCTTTGCCGCAAGCTATATTTGTTTTTCACCTTGTTTTTCTAACTTTGTTTTCTATAATAGTTTCTTCTTTGTATTTTTGTGTTTCATTTTATCATGGCTAATCTTTCTAGTGGAGAATCATCTAAGCCTCACTCACCTCAAAAAGCATACCTAATTGGTGAATTAAAGGATGCTAAACTAACAATTGCACAAAAAGATGAGGCATTAAGACAAATGGCGATAGGCGATCACTTATATCTTCACACACATGGCGATAGGCGATCACTTATATCTTCACACATATGGCGATAGGCGATCACTACTCTTTACACGTGGTGATAGGCGACTACCGATCTGTGCTTCTTTACTTCTCGCGCTTTGCTTCCAGGCGCTCTCTTAACACTGGGTGATCGCCTTAGCCACTGACAACCAATCACCATTCTGGGTGATCGCCTCTCCAACTGGCTTACTATCCTCTACCACGTGACACCCCTTGAACAGTCAACATGGTCAACTGCTGGCGACGTCATCCATTACCGATGACGGACCGGATCACAAGCCCCCCAGGCTCGAGTTGTGACTTGTCTCAACGAAGAGTCTTACAACTCGCCTGATAGCTATTGACCCGACCGGGCTGTCACCTCTTGGCCGACGACCGAGGTCTTGCCACTACGTAAACGTTCTTACTTCTGCCTCTTTCCCTTCGACGACCATCATCTGCTTGTAATGAATTATACACCTTGTCTTTACAACTTGAATCACTCTTTCTCCTTCATATCTCAACCTTCACCTTGTGTGGGTTGCTTGGTGACCGTACTAACTGATGTGGTGCTATCTCTACTTCTTGACTCGTGCTGGTTTCCTTGGGCGATTAATCTTTGAAGCCCCCCTTCTCGACTGGCAAGCTCCAGAATACGTCTTGTTTATACTCTGGTGATGGGAGATTCCTCCTGAGTCGACCTTGGCTGATAAGCTAAGGAGAACCTCTTCAGTGGATGCCTCCCTGTTCTTGTTCGAAGCCAAAAATCCTGGAGATCACCTCTGGGTAAGCCTGAATGGGAATTGCTGTAACGTCCTTCTTCTTGGTGGCTTTCCCTTGCACTGGGTGGAGAAGGGAAATAAAAGCTCCAAGGATAGCTTCACGAGGGCAAGGAGTCCTGACAACGTGGGAGCACTGGACAGAGACCTCTACCCTTTCTTTTGCTCTCTTCACTCAGCCTTGTTACTTTGTACGTTTAACTGCATGCCAGGCGTTCTGCATCATCGCCGGGAATTCCTCTGATCTGGTACTCGCCGCCTTAATGTTGGGCGATGTTGCCTTCATTATTCAAAATAAGGCGTCCATGGTGGGATCACCTTTTGCAACCTTCTATTCACCTTTTCACCTGTCGTTCTTTTATATGAACCCTTCTCGCCTGCACCATGGCTTTCCTCTGTCACCTACACTTGCTCAAAGGCAAGAAGGATTTTTTATATCTCGCCTACACTTGCTCAAAGGCAAGGAGGACTTCTTATATCTCGCCTACACTTGCTCAAAGGCAAGGAGGATTTCTTATATCTCGCCTACACTTGCTCAAAGGCAAGGAGGACTTCTTATATCTCGCCTACACTTGCTCAAAGGCAAGGAGGACTTCCTCTTCTCTCTCCTGCACTTGCTCAAAGGCAAGGAGGTCTTCCTCTTCTCTCGCCTGATCGCCTGATGCCATCGACTACCGATGACCGATCAGAGGCGTTTGTTGCCTCAGGATGCGCGGGAGCCTTGAGGACCCGGAACTTCGCTGGATGCCTCCAATCGCCAAAGGACGATGAGGACTTTGGAAACTCTTCACTCGTGCCTCTGATCACCCAAGGGCGAGAGGACTTCCTCTGTTGCCTACACTTGCTCAAAGGCAAGGAGGTCTTCCTCTTCTCTCGCCTGCACTTGCTCAAAGGCAAGGAGGACTTCCTCTTCTCTCGCCTACACTTGCTCAAAGGCAAGGAGGACTTCCTCTTCTCTCGCCTGCACTTGCTCAAAGGCAAGGAGGTCTTCCTCTGGTGCCTCCACTTGCTCAAAGGTAAGGAAGTCTTCCTCTGTTCTCGCCTGCACTTGCTCAAAGGCAAGGAGGTCTTCCTCTTCTCTCGCCTGCACTTGCTCAAAGGCAAGGAGGTCTTCCTCTTCTCTCGCCTGCACTTGCTCAAAGGCAAGGAGGTCTTCCTCTGGTGCCTACACTTGCTCAAAGGCAAGGAGGTCTTCCTCTGGTGCCTACACTTGCTCAAAGGCAAGGAGGTCTTCCTCTTTTCTCGCCTGCACTTGCTCAAAGGCAAGGAGGTCTTCCTCTTTTCTCGCCTGCACTTGCTCAAAGGCAAGGAGGTCTTCCTCTTTTCTCACCTGCACTTGCTCAAAGGCAAGGAGGACTTCCTCTTCTCTCGCCTGCACTTGCTCAAAGGCAAGGAGGTCTTCCTCTTCTCTCGCCTACACTTGCTCAAAGGCAAGGAGGACTTCCTCTGTTGCCTACACTTGCTCAAAGGCAAGGAGGACTTCCTCTTCTCTCGCCTACACTTGCTCAAAGGCAAGGAGGTCTTCCTCTGTTCTCGCCTGATCGCCTGATGCCATCGACTACCGATGACCGATCAGACCACACCTGTTGCCTCAAGAGGCGCGAGAGCCTTGAGGACTTTGAACTTCGCTGGATGCCTCCAATCGCCAAAGAACGATGAGGACTTTGAAAACTCTTCACTCGTGCCTCTGATCGCCTAAGGGCGAGAGGACTTTCGCTGGATGCCTCCGATCGCCAAAGGACGATGAGGACTTTCGCTGGATGCCTCCGATCGCCAAAGGACGATGAGGACTTTGGAAACCTTCTCCTTGTGCCTCTGATCGCCTAAGGGCGATGAGGACTTTTGCTAGATGCCTCCGATCGCCAAAGGACGATGGGGACTTTGAAAACTTTTACTTATAACGTGGGCAATCATTTTACCTCTACCTTGAATCACTTTAGGTGATAAGGTTTTTCCCTTCTTCAAAACAATACGCACACAAGCTTTAGTTTGAATATCTTATTTCTTGGGTGGCCTCGTTGAAAACCTTTCTTAGGGAACAAAGATAGCCCCCTTGCAACTGTTCTTACAAAACTGTTTATGATTACACTGAGTTCATAATGCTTACGAAGCTTTAACTGAAATGAGACATGAGGCGTGTGGCGTTCCTCATCACCAGATCGCCGCTTCTGGACTGCCTCGATATTCCTCTAAAACTGTATCTTCGTTCTATTCCTCTTTCACCGCTTTAGCTTTCACACTCACTTCCTCTCTGACCTCATCCAGTAAATCCAGGTTCATTCTTCTCTTTTCATTTGATTTCTCTGCTACAAAGTGTTGAAAACCCGGCGATCTCTCCTGGATTTCAACTGGAACCATCGCGTCACAGCTACGCACTAAACTGGAAGGGGTTTAGTGGTGTCCACATCTGACGAGTGGTCCTCGAATGCTTCCACTGCCATCACAGGTCGAGCACATTTCTTGTGCTGTGACGCAATGCACCCACCTCCTGAGTACCCCCAGCTATAGCGTGGATTTCCCCGTAGATGGGTACTTCATGTTGTTGGCCTTCACTGCTCGCCGGCTGGGAGCTCGACGCACTGGCTGCCTTCTTCTCCATCAAAAAGGCCTTCAGAAATCCACCTCTAACCAACTCGTCGAGCTGATATCCCAGTGACAGGCAGGAGTCAAGGGTGTGGCCAAAACCTTTGTGGAATTCACACCATGCGTCTGGCTTTGGCCCCAACATCTTATCTGACACCTTTTCAGGCGCCTTCAACTTTGCAGCTATATGGGGAATGGTGATCAGGTCCACCAATCCCATCACGAACTCATGCCTTGGAGGGCGCTTGAGTTCCCTCGGGCGACCTGGCCCTCTTCCTCTACTACTGTCATCACCTTTGTTTTTCTTCTGATCATAAGGATGGTATGCCCTTTGATCCTTCGTCAGCATCGTCGACTCCAGCACCCACTGAGGTTGAGGCTCGGCTTGGGTGTGTGGTTTCACAGGAGCCATATTCCCTCTCTTCTCAATCACTTCATTCTCAGCGGCGATGTGAGCCACAGCACGTCGCCGGATCTCTACAAACGTTGTGGGGTGACTCCTGATTAATGATTCGCTGAAGGGTCCAGGCAGCACGCCCTTCTTGAAGGCGTGCACGAACATCTCCTCATCCTTTCCGGGTAACCGGACTATCTGAGCTCCAAACCTATTCATATAGTCCTTCAGAGATTCCCCCTGGAACTGCCTTACGTCAAACAGGTCGTACAACACCATAGGTGGCGCCTTGTTCACACTGTACTGATCGACGAAAAGCTTGGAGAACTGCTGAAAACTGGAAATGTGTCCAGTAGGTAGGCTTACAAACCAATCCAACGCTGTGCTGTGGAGAGTGCTCATGAACATCTTGCAATAAACCTCATCCGATCCTCCCGACAGCATCATCTGTGTATGGAACGTGGTAAGATGAGCCTCTGGATCTTCCACTCCAGTGAAGGAGGCCTTAACCGCCGTGGTGCTTGTAGGAATCACAGCATCCATGATCGCCTGCGAGAATGGCATCAGAAAAACTCGTGGTGGAGACGGTGGCGCACCTCCACTGGTCGCAGCACTCTCCCTCTGCTCGCGAAGAGCCTGACGTAACTCTTCATTGACCTTACTCAGCTCTTCGCTTCTGGCCTGAGAAGCTACCAGGTCGTCGTGCATCTTCGCTTGCTCGACGCGCGATGCTGCCACATCTTCTTGCAAAGCGCGCATCATCTCCAGCATTTGCGTCATCATCACGTTGTTCTCCCTGTGATCCGGTCCGTCATCGGTAATGGATGACGTCGCCAGCAGTTGACCATGTTGAATGTTCAAGGGGTGTCACGTGGTAGAGGATAGTAAGCCAGTTGGAGAGGCGATCACCCAGAATGGTGATTGGTTGTCAGTGGCTAAGGCGATCACCCAGTGTTAAGAGAGCGCCTGGAAGCAAAGCGCGAGAAGTAAAGAAGCACAGATCGGTAGTCGCCTATCACCGCGTGTAAAGAGTAGTGATCGCCTATCGCCATATGTGTGAAGATATAAGTGATCGCCTATCGCCATGTGTGTGAAGATATAAGTGATCACCTATCGCCATGTGTGAAGATATAAGTGGTCGCCTATCGCCTGCAGGTATTCACATCGCCGGGTGTTCACATGATCGCCGGGTGTGAAGATCAGGAGATCAGGTTGTCAGCAAGTCGCCGAAAGGAGCACATCGCCGAGTGTTTGAGAAGACTTGTGTGAGCTGTGATACCCAGTGTTAACCAGATCGCCAGGTTAAGGTTGTGCCCAGAGTAGCCTGTGCACTAAGCTACTCCCTGTGTGGATAACTTAGTCGCAGGATCAAGGTGAAAGTAGCGTTTTAGCTGCAGGTACTCCAGATGGTGACACGTGAATGACCAGATGATGTCCACGTGTCAAGAGGAGTAACCGTCAGGAGAGAGAAAGACTCAGGTATATATAGCTAATCCTTAACAGAAAGAAGAGAGGGCACTTTTTGGTGTTTCACTGATACGCGGTCTTGAGCTTTTCTCTGAGTTTTCTTGAATGATCCAATCACTGACTTGAGTGTCGGAGCTACAACGGCCGCAGAGGCGCCATCTTGTTCTTTCAGGTTTCTTGGAGGAGCTTCAGGCGAAGGTCACTGAGGCGTTTGGCGTGAAGCTGGTGGCGACGAGGTCAAAGAAGGCGAAGTTCTAGCGCTCGAGTCAAGCGGCCGGATCACAAAGTTTTGTCATATCTTTACTTCCACTTTGGTTTAGCTTTTCTTGCTTATACCTTTTCTTGCTTGTCTTTCTTGTTTCCTCTAGTTTTGTGGTGAATTGTTCTTTGACTAAGTGTGGTTTGCTTTGGCATCTTTCACTTGAGGCTCATCCAATCCACAAGAGAGGCTTGGTAAAGGAAGGATATATTTTCTTGGAGTGGTTTGAGAGATTTTACATCTTTGCCGCAAGCTATATTTGTTTTTCACCTTGTTTTTCTAACTTTGTTTTCTATAATAGTTTCTTCTTTGTATTTTTGTGTTTCATTTTATCATGGCTAATCTTTCTAGTGGAGAATCATCTAAGCCTCACTCACCTCAAAAAGCATACCTAATTGGTGAATTAAAGGATGCTAAACTAACAATTGCACAAAAAGATGAGGCATTAAGACAAATGGAGGCAAGACTCCAAAGATTGGAGTTGGACCGTGAAGAGATGCATCACCATCGTGAGAGAAGACAACACCATCATCATAGGCATACTTCAAGGTCTTCACAAAATTCTTATGGATATCATGAAGAAAATGCTTGGAGGATGCATCACCATCATGAAGATAGGCGCCAAAATGTGGCTAAGCCTTTTATGCATTATGTAAAATTACCTAGTTTTAGTGGTGAAGGAGATCCTAATGTGTATTTAGGATGGGAGGCTAAGGTAGAGCAAATATTTTTTGTACATGAGGTCCAAGAAGACCAAAAGGTTAAGCTAGCCTCCCTAGAATTTATGGACTATGCCATGCAATGGTGGCACAAAACTCTCATGGACATTGGGCTAAACAAGAGGCCGCCCGTGGTCTCTTGGGATGATTTAAAAGCTTGCATGCGCGCTAGATTTGTGCCTCCACACTTTAGGAAAGACCTATTGTTGAAGCTCCAACGGCTTCACCAAGGCACGCTAAGTGTGGATGCTTATTATAAAGAACTTGAAACGCTTTTAACTAGAGCCAATATGCATGAGAATGATGAAGCTAAAATGGCTAGATTTGTTAGTGGTCTTAGAAGGGATATCCAAGATGTTGTAGAACTTAATGAGTATTCTTCTTTAGAAAATTTGGTTCACCTTGCCATCAAGGTAGAAACTCAACTTGCAAGGAAAAATTCTTTTAAAAATACTCATAATGATGGCTTTTACAATTCACCTTGGAAAAACAAAGGAAAATCTTTTTCAAAAATTCCTTCAAAAGATTCTACTTTCAAACCTAGAGATTCTAAGCCTTCAACTTCTACTCCTAAATCACCAACTAAATCTTCAAGTAAAAAGTGTTTCAAATGTTTAGGCTATGGTCATATAGCGGCTAATTGTCCTTCCAAAAGGACTATGATGATGCGTGATGGGGTGGTTGTGAGTGAGCATAGTTCGGATTCCTCTAGACCTTCCACACCTCCTAGGTCCCCAAGTGAGCATGAGAGTGAAAGTCCACTTGAAGGCGACTTATTAGTAGTGAGACGAATGCTTGGCCAAGTTTTAAAACCTTTTGAAGAGAGCCAAAGAGAAAATATTTTCCATACAAGATGTCTCATTAATGATAAGTTGTGTTCTTTGATTGTGGATGGGGGGAGTTGCACAAATGTGGCTAGTACAAGAGTGGTAGATAAGCTTGGATTGTCTACTATCTCTCATACAAAGCCCTATAAACTACAATGGTTAAGTGAGGTTGGAGAAATCATAGTTAACAAACAAGTCCTCATTGCTTTTTCCATTGGTAAATACAAAGATGAGGTCTTGTGTGATGTTGTCCCAATGGAAGCAACACATGTTCTTTTAGGTAGGCCATGGCAATATGATAGCAAAGTTTTTCATGATGGCTTTACCAACAAAATTTCTTTTACCTTCCATGGGCACAAGGTCATACTTAAGTCTCTTTCTCCAAAGGAAGTCCATGAGGACCAAATTAAAATGAAGCAAAAGAGAGAGCATGAAAATGATAAAAAAAGTTCCAAGAGAAGCCTTCTCATGACTACTCAAGAAGTTAAAAAGGTAATAGTTGCTCAAAAGCCTATTTTTTTAGCTATTCCTAGTATTATTGATCGTGAGTCGGCTAAGGATAGTCCCACATGTTTGGACAATTTGGTGAAGGAATTTGAAGATGTGTTTCAAGATCCTCCTAATGGCTTACCACCTTTAAGAGGGATTGAACATCAAATAGACTTCATTCCCGGGGCTTCTTTACCAAATCGCCCAGCATATAGGACAAATCCCACAGAGACCAAAGAAATTCAACAACAAGTTGAGGGATTAATTGCTAAGGGATGGGTACAAGATAGCATGAGCCCATGTGCTATGCCTGTCATCCTTGTTCCTAAAAAGGATGGGTCATGGAGAATGTGTACGGATTGTCGCGCTATAAATAACATTACAATCAAATATAGGCATCCCATTCCTAGGTTAGATGACTTGTTGGATGAATTACATGGGTCTAAAATATTTTCCAAGATTGATCTTAAGAGTGGTTATAACCAAATCCGGATTAAACCGGGGGATGAATGGAAAACCGCTTTTAAGACCAAATTTGGTTTATATGAGTGGTTGGTCATGCCTTTTGGCTTGACTAATGCTCCTAGTACCTTCATGCGACTCATGCATCATGTCTTAAGACCATTCATTGGCAAGTTTGTTGTGGTTTATTTTGATGATATTCTTATATATAGTTTGTCTTTGAAAGATCATGAGAAGCATGTTAGGGAAGTTTTAGAAACCCTTAGGAAGGAACATTTGTATGCTAATCTTGCTAAATGTATGTTTGCACTTGATCATATAGAATTCCTAGGGTTTGTTGTAAGTTATAAAGGGGTGCATGTTGATCAAGCAAAGGTTGCAGCAATTCAACATTGGCCAACACCCTCCAATGTTAGTGAAGTACGAAGTTTTCATGGACTTGCTAGCTTTTATAGGCGGTTTGTGAAAGACTTTAGTACTATTGCTGCACCTCTCAATGCTATAGTAAAGAAGGATGTGGTCTTTAAGTGGGGACAAGAGCAAGAAAAAGCTTTTGTGACTTTAAAAGAAAAATTGACTAAGGCCCCCATCTTAGCCCTTCCTAACTTTGCTAAAACATTTGAGATTGAGTGTGATGCCTCTAATATAGGCATTGGGGCTGTCCTCCTTCAAGAGGGCCACCCCATAGCTTATTTTAGTGAGAAACTCAAAGGGAGTCATATCAATTACTCCACTTATGATAAAGAACTTTATGCTCTTGTTCGAGCTTTGCAAAATTGGCAACATTATCTTTTTCCTAAGGAATTTGTGATCCATAGTGATCATGAGTCCCTAAAATATTTGAAAGGCCAAAGCAAGCTTAATAAGAGACATGCCAAGTGGGTGGAGTTTATTGAACAGTTTCCTTATGTGATCAAACATAAACAAGGTAAAATTAATGTGGTTGCTGATGCTCTTTCAAGAAGACACACCTTGTTAAATGTTTTGGATGTTCAATATTTAGGTTTTGATCACATAAAGGAACTATATCATGATGACTTAGATTTCTCACTTATCTATCAAGAGTGTTCCAAAGGAGGACACAAAGACTTTTTCTTACATAATGGTTTTCTTTTCAAAGGAAAAAGACTTTGTGTTCCCCATGGTTCTATACGACAATCTCTTGTTAGAGAGGCTCATGAGGGTGGGCTTATGGGACATTTTGGGGTTGCTAAGACTTTAGAAACATTGCATGAACATTTCTTTTGGCCTCACATGCGAAAATCCGTACATAGCTTCTGTGATAAATGTATAGCATGTAGGAAGGCTAAATCTAAAGTCCATCCCCATGGTTTATATACCCCTCTTCCTATCCCATCAATGCCTTGGGTAGATATTTCAATGGATTTTATCTTAGGTCTTCCCAAGACATCGACAGGAACGGATTCTATCTTTGTGGTAGTGGACCGCTTTTCTAAGATGGCTCATTTTATTCCTTGCCACAAAGTAGATGACGCTTGTTATATTGCAAATCTCTTCTTTAAGGAAGTTGTTCGTTTGCATGGGCTTCCTAGAAGTATTGTATCCGACAGGGATTCAAAGTTTTTAAGCCACTTTTGGAGGACCTTATGGGGCAAACTTGGCACAAAACTTTTGTTTTCTACTACTTGCCACCCCCAAACTGATGGTCAAACAGAGGTGGTCAATAGAACTTTGGGTCAAATGTTAAGATGCTTTATTTCCGGGAACCCAAGGGTTTGGGAGAATTTACTACCTCATATTGAGTTTTCTTATAATAGAGTAGTAAATTCTACAACTGCCCATTCTCCTTTTGAGGTTGTTTATGGGTTCAACCCTTTAACACCTCTAGATCTTCTTCCAATACCTGTACTTGATGAGATTTTATGCAAGGATGGTTTTGAAAAAGCTTCTTTTATTAAAGACTTGCATAATCACATCAAGTTACAAATTGAGAAGAAAGTTGGCAAATATGCTGAAAATGCCAACAAAAGGCGTAAGGCATTAATCTTTGAACCTGGCGATTGGGTTTGGCTACACTTGAGGAAGGATAGATTCCCTACTCAAAGGAAGTCCAAACTTATGCCTCGAGGAGATGGTCCATTTCAGGTCATCAAGAGGATTAACGATAATGCCTATGAGTTAGATATGCCTGATACATTTCTTGGAAGTAATTCTATTAATATTAGTGATCTAACTCCCTTTTCTGCAGGTCTTCCAAATTCGTGGACGAATTCTCTCCAACCCGGGGAGCATGATGAAGACCAAGTAGAGGAGGCGCCTGAGGCCCAAGCCCATGAAGCCCAAGCCCAAGTTGGGGCCCAAGCCCAACCAATTAGCTCAACATCCTTCATGCCTCAAAGGATGACTAGGAGTAAGGCTAAAGCTTTGGGAGAAGAGCATCAATGGATGTCTCTTTTTGTAATTACTTGTGTATAGTTTTTAGTAGAACTTTGAAGGAAGGTGTAGGAATTAAAATAAGGGGTGTTAATGTACAAAAACAAGTCACACCTTCCATGTGACATAAAGAGTAGGTGTAGGTGTAGTTTTAGGAGGTGCCAAAGTAGAAATCAAGTCACACCTCCCTTGTGACATGTGTTTTGGCTCCAAATTCAAATGCTTCTCATTTGAATTTTCCCACTTTAATTTCAGCCCTCTCACACTATAAATAGAGGTGCTATGCTCATGTAAAAGAACATTGAAATTAGAAGAAAAGTTACTATACTCAAATTGTGAGTGAATTTTGTGAGACTTGTTCTCCTCTTCCTTGTCTCATCTTGTGAAGCTTTGGGAGCACTCAAGTGGCGGCAAATCTGCACTTATCTTGGATCATCACCTCCAAGTGGCGTGTCCATTCCCAATCCATGGCTACAACCACATAAGTTTCATCTTCTTTCATCTTCTATTGTCATTTCAATCGGTAGTTTTGATTCTATGTCTTGTTCTTGAATTTCAATCGGTTCTTTTGTTTCAAATTGTGTTTCCATTCTGTTTTTTGTGTTTAAATTCTGCACCTATTCTTTTTTTGAGTTCAGCACCTTGTTCTTCATTCATTCATCACCATTAATTGTGTTTTAACCTTGGACCTTTGGAAATGAACCTTCACATCTACTTAACACTTGTTAAGTTAATGTCCAGTGGGGATTTTCCTTAGGTGACTCACTCTAAATTGCTAAGAATCTTGATCCTAATTCTAAGAAAGTGTCACAAATATAATGAACCTAAAATCAACTCACATCATGTAGAGACCAACAGTTCGAAAGGTAATTCCTTCACTAGGAGGCCCAACTCGGCTACACACAGGTTTGATACAAAGGAGTGTGTCGCTCCAGAATCAAACAAAGCTTTTACACCTCTACCAGCAATAAAACAAACACCTTGGATGAGGTTACCTGACTGAGATGCCTCTGTTCCAGACATGGGAAACACTCTCCCTGTTGCCTGAGGTCTGCTGCCTTCGTTTCTCATCTGCTGGGAGCCACTGGGTTGGGTCACCCCATTCCTGCTAGGGCACTCTCTAGCAACGTGCCCTGTCTTTTGGCAGACAAAACATCTCCTCTCTGAAGTCTTCTTGAAGCATGCATTGGAGGTGTGTGGTCCACCACAATGGAGACACTTGGGTTTCCAAGGTTGCTGCTGCTGAAACTGGGGAGGTGCTGCTCCTGCCCGATGTGGTGGAGGTCTCGCATAGGGCTTGCTTTGTGGGTGCTGTGCCTTAGCTTTCCCACTGGAAGGACCTCCGGGTTGTGACCTGATCACCCGAGAATCACCCTTTTCCAGGGTCTCCACCATCTTCGCCTTTTCTACTAAGGCGTGAAATTCCCTGATGCACATCGGGGCTATGGTCTTCTTCAGCCCATGCTTCAGCCCCTCTTCGAACTTCCTACACCTCCAGGCCTCGGAGGTCGCCTGGGTATAGAACCGGGCGAGGTACTCAAACCGAGCAGCATAGGCGTTTACTGACATATCCCCCTGCTCCAACTTTAGGAACTCAGCTTCCCTCGCAAACTTGGCGCTGTCTGGGAAGTATTTCTCCAAGAACCTCACCCTGAAGCTCTCCCAATCCAATACATCCTCTCGGGCCTCCATCATCTGCTGAGCTCCCATCCACCAGAACTCAGCTTCTCCAGTTAGTAGATAGGTGGCAAACAACAGTTTCTTCTCTTCAGGGCAGGAGGTCGCCCTAAAGATTTTCTCCAACTCTCTGACCCACTGATCTGCCTGATCAGGGGTAGCATTCCCACTGAACTTGGGTGGGTTGTGTCGCATGAACTCGGTCAGTCCCATCTGTTCTTGAGGCTGACCGACGTGGGAGTTTGTTTCCGCAGATCGAGCAGTTTCCCAGTGTTGCATTGTAGCTTCATGGTTCTGTGCCATCGCTGCATTCTGCTGTTGAATGGCAGTTGCCATCATCTCAATGGCCTTAGCAATCTGGCTCATCTCCGAAGAAGGTTGGGGAGGGGTAGAAGGTCTACGTGCCATCTCTCTTCGTTTCAGACTTTGAATCTGTAGGTTTTCTATATTCCCTACAACTATAAGAATGAGATCGATCAGAAATCAATTCATTCAGGAGGTACCATCTAGACCTTACAAAGGTCAGCATCTCAAAGTCATTAAGAATTTGAGTTCATCAACAGGATTATAACACTCCTAACTTCAAACAAAACACCAGAACAGTTACTGGTGTGCAATCATCAATCCAAACAACCACTCTCAGTCAATTACAAGAACACTCAATAAATCACACCAGAATTCAATGTAGGCTAAACATCAAACCTCTGGAATTAAGATTAAGAATCACCCCGATCCAGTTATGAGTGTGCACCCTCATCACTTTATCAAGATCCTCTCATTCTTAGTACCAAGATTTTCAATTAGGGCATACATTCTCTAAGGCACACACAAAATTTCAATACAAAAACGTTTTGAAAACCTTTCACTATAGTTGTTATTTGAAACTCAAATAGATTTTATGAGCAGAAGAAACACAATGGATCCACAGCCCTCAGGTCATCCTAAGGACGAACTGCTTTGATACCATTAATGTAACATCCCGCCAAAATAAAACCATACATACATGTATAATGAAAATAAAGGTACACAAATAATATTGAAGAATACATGATAATATATATATAAGTAATGAAGTTGCTCCTCTTAGGGAGTTTAATACATAACCAGTCAAATGTTTTCAAAATTTAACGAAATTCAATCAAATACAACAAGACCGGCGGTCTCCATACATGAACCGACGATCTGGTAACAGAAGGCCCCAAAACAGGCGATCTGCTAGCAGGACATAAAATCGGCGATCACCACCAAGAGATAGAAACCGGCGATCTCTTCCTCGGCGACCACTCACTAGGGAGCTCTGCTTCCTGGAAGATCATCTGCTCCCGTGTAAGTTATACACGATCATCACAGTTTTAAGAGAAAAACAGCCAACGAGTAGAACACGCAGGGTAAGCTAGATATTTTAAGGAGAGTTTAAATAAGGATAATTAAATTAAAATCAAGGTAAACAATTTCAAGATATTCACGTATCGCTATCAAGTTTCTCATACCCTTCACTTGATCGCCCAGAAATCACACATTTCACAATATTTTCAAGAGTCATTCTATTTCACAAACTGCATCAAGTGTCTATAAATTTCAAGTTCCTCATTTCACATGTCAGACCACCACTGACTCAGCACACAAGACACTTGACACTACTTCCGGAAGACTCATGCATTGATTAGACTCAGAGATCTGCACCTGTCATACTAAACAGCTGTAATGTTTCCCAGCTATGCGCATCAACACAAATTTCGATCTCAAGTTCATCATTCTCACAGTATGACAGGGTTAATCCATAGAACAGGCCGAGCTCGTTCTTTTTCACACAAGTCACCCATTCATATGAACCTCCTTCGACTCTCACCAACTGAGTAACTTCCTCTATGTGATTCCATTACCTCAGTAGAGTCAGGATATCCCCTTAGGAATCACCGATCAATGCACATCCTACACGATCTTACACGGTATTTTCTTTCCTGAAAATACTATGCCTCGATCCCACATTCACAACACCCAAGACATCATACCACTTAAATAAATGATTCAAGTCACGGCAACATTCGTTTCAAAGATTCAGATTTTCGAAGATCACATTTAAGCTTCAACAGTTCAAAGTAACACCAAAAACAGGGAGTTCGCAAACATCGCCCAAACCGGCGACCTGGTTCAAAAACAGGGTATCTCAAAGTTTGTATTTAAAAACCGGCGACCACGTCGCTCAAAACACATAGAACAGAGCATTCACAAAGATGAAAACGAAACCGGCGACCTCGTCGCCCTCACTTCCGAAATAGCTAAACTACGACTTGTATTGAAAATGAAGGCTAGCTTCCCTTACCTGGACTTGCGCAAACACCAGGAGCTCCGAAATCCAACGAAGCCTAAAGAACGCCTTGGCTCTGTTTTTGCGTCTGGTTTGAAGGACTTGCAGAGAACTTCCCAGGTGCTCTAAGGGCAGACGTCGTACTGGTGCTTGAGGATGCCTGAAACGCAGCGTGAAGGAGAGAAATGGAGGAGAAAGGAGGTAACTCACTCTTTCGCTCTTGAACAACTTGAATGTTTTGTTCCCTCAGCAGTGGGTTTTTCCATCTTAAACCAACTTGTCCACAAAAGCAGCTGCCACCACCCACTCTGCAGGGAAGTCTGAGTGTACCTTTCTCTGAACAGTACGACTACGGTTGTCTCTTGTGCATGCCAACCACTGCTCTGAACAGTACGACCGCGAGTGTCTCTTGCGCATGCCAACATTCTGATGTCACTATTCTGAACCAACACTTTTTGTCTACGTGTTGCGCGTGCCGCGCGTCTCATGCTGGGAGTCTGGGTCCCACCTTCTCTGTGTGCAACTCGACATCGCGCGATCACCTTTCACCGATGACCATTGGCGCGATGACTAACCACCGATGACATCTCACGCGAAGGCTATCCACTGATGACCTCTCGCGCGAAGGCTATCCACCGATGACCTCTCGCGCGGAGACCATCCACCGATGACCTCTTGCGCGAAGACTCCCCACCGATGTCCTCTCGCCCTGGTGATCACGTGTAGTCTAGGCGACCGGCGATTATGTGTTAACAAGGAACTCTTGTAGTCTTCTAAGCTACACTTTCCTTCCTTTTTATTTTAAATAAAAACATACTTAGAATTCATTTAAAATATACCCTTTTATTCCAATTTAATTTTTACAGGTCCTTACATAAACAACCGCCTCTGTAAATCACATTTACAGATGCGGTTGTAGTAAGCAACCGCATCTGTAAATCAGGTTTTTTTTTTTTAGAATGATTTGGTTAGTTGTTTTCCCATACGAATTATCTTATGCAGTTTCATTATAGCCATCCCAGCCAGCCACACAGATAAACAGATTCAAAGAAACAAAGTCAATTTATAGTAATTGATCAAAATGTATACAAAAATAGTAATAATCTCTATCTATTCTTACACTATTGATCAAATCGTAGAGTTATAAAAGTTTAGGAAATATGTGGACCAAGATTGTCTCACATATGTCATGGCTTCTGAACTCATGGGTTCCTCATCCGTGAAGAACTGCATTTCAAAATGGTTGACACATAAATTAGTTTTAAGATAGATAAATTAGTTTGAAGTTATAAAAATAATTTAAGAAATCTTACCTCTTGCCAATTACTTGTAAGACCTAGTCTTACAATGGTACTCATCCATTGCATGACGTAATAGCCACACTCATAGCTTCCTGGTTGTTTATTACACTATAATTCAATAAATTGTAAAAGTTAGTATAATTAAACAATGAAAAAAAAAAAAGAAAAATCTTACATACCTTTAATCTTATCCAGTTCAAATTTTGAAAATTTGAATTCGATCTCCCTTTTAGAATGTTATATCCACGCCATGAACTGGTTGAGACAAAAAACCTTGTTAGTGGATTACTTATAGTTTCAACCATAGTTAAGTTTATAGTGTACTTACTTATCAATGATATTCTTAAAACTTGTGGATATCTTCTTGTGTAGGGAACAGAACCACAAAGCCGTCCTATCCTTCACTGATAAGACAAGTAATTGCCAATGGCCCCTATATCATCCATGAAAATAGTTGAGTAAATTTATAAAACATGAATATAATAAACTTTTAACGTATATATATTTAAACTTACTCGTTAATATAAGGGCACAAATAAACCTCTTTTCCCTCTTTTTCCAGGGTGTTAGTGATGTATGATTGGGTCTCATTTGTGTTTGCTCCAGTGGGATTAGTATATGCAGGATCTAAGAATCCATACACATTTTCCTTCCCCTCAGTGACAGAGACACCATTCAAAAACCTACAAGTAATTAGTTAAATCATAATGAATGCTAATTTAACATAAATGAAAATGAAATGTAGGTAACGATACTTACATCATAAAAAATTGAATGATATTTATATTCAGCTCCTGATACCCAGCTACAAATTCTAGCAGATCTGACATGGATATGTACAATGGTAGCTCAGAGTTTGTTTCAAAAAAGGTATCATCCCATGGAACTTCCAGAGGATCTCGTCCAAGTTGTCTAGCAACTATAGCTAAGGAAGCTATAGGATCGTCAAGCGGAATGTAACATCCCGCCAAATCCTTTTCATATTTATATAATAAAAATAAAGGTAAACAAATATATTGAAGTGAACATAATTATATATATGTAATGAAGTTTCTCCTCACAGGGAGTTTAATACATAATCGGTCAATTTCAAAAACTTAAGCAAAATACAGCAAAATAGAAAAAAAAAAAACAGGCGATCTCCTAACAGATAAGGCGATCTCCTATCAGAAAATAGAAAAAAGGGTGATCGCCTAACAGAAACAGAAACAGGCGATCTCCTTCCGGCGACCACTCACTGAGGAGCTCTACTTCCTGCAACATCATCTGCTCCCGTGTAAAATCATACACGATCATCACAGGTTTAAGAAAACATCCACAAACAAGAACACAGGGTAAGCTAGATATTTTAAAGAGAATTTAGATATGAAACTTTAAAATCAAGATAAAACAAATTTAAGACACCCACGTAAAAACCATCAACTTTCTCATTCCCATCACATGACCATCAAGTAATCACATATTTCACAATTTCCTCAAGAGTCTTTCAATTCACATAATTCATCAAGTGTCTACCAATTTCAATGTTTCTCATTCCTCACGTCAGACTTCCACTGACTCATCACACACCGACACTTGACACTACTTCCAGAAGACTCGTGCGTTGAACTTAGCATCCAGAGACCTGCACCTGTCATACTTCATTGCTGTAATGTTCCCACAACCATGCGCATCAACATAATCTTGATCTCAATCTCATCACTCTCACAGTATGACAGGGTTAATCCATATAACAGGTCAAGTTAGTTATCTTTCAAACGACTTACTCATACATATGGACCTCCTTCGACTCTCACCAACCGAATGACTTCATCTATGTGACTCCATCATATCAGCAGAGTCAAGATCGTCTCATTCACAGGATACTCACTGATCAATACACCTCTTAACTAATCTCAACACGGTATTTCCTTTCCTGAAAATACTATGTCTTGATCCCACATTCAAACATTCAACACATCATATAACACTTAAATGAACGATTTCCAATCACAGCAACAATCATTCCAAGGTTCAGACTTTCAAATATCACATTTCAATCTCAAACAATTTCAAACGACACTAAAACAGGGGATTTCGAAAAACAACGCCAAAACCGGCGATCTCGTCCAAAAACAGGGGATTATGCAATAACAGTTGAAAACCGGCGACCACGTCGCCCCATCATCAAATCATCTAATATAAGGTTTTTTGTTGGAAATAAGGCTAGCTTCCCTTACCTGGACTAGCGCAAAACACCAAGAGCTCCGAAAACCCACCGAAGCTTAAAGATGCTTTCACTCTGTTTTAGCGTTCCGGATGGAAAACTCGCAGAGAACTCCCCAGGTATCCAAGTGCAGTCGTCGCTCGTCGTACTGGTGCTTGGGGATGTCTGAAATGCAGCGCGAAGGAGAGAAAAGAGAAGGATGAAGGATGAACTCACTCTGTCACTCTTGAACCATAGCAGCGTTCTTTGCCTCTCCGAAGTGAGTTTTTTGAATCTAAACCAACTTGTCCACAATTTCCGCTGCCACCACCCACTCTGCAGGAAGGCTTGCGTGCACGCTTCCCTGAACAGTACGGCCACGTGTGTCTCTGCGCATGCCAACTCTCTGATGTCACTATTCTGAACCACCCTTTTTGTCTACGTGTCGCACGTGCAGGACGTCTCATGCTGGGAGCCTGGGTCCCACCTTATCTGTGTGAAACTCGACATCGCACGATAACTTTCCACCGATGACTCATCCTGGCGGACGACCGATGTCTCCCTCTGGAAGACGACCGATGTCTATCCCTGGCAATGCCCGCATGCCTCGCGCACTGGCGATGCCCGCATGTCTCTCGCGCCCTGGTGATGCCCCCATGCCTCGTGCACTGGCGATGTCCCCATGCCTCGCGCCCTGGCGATGTCCCCATGCCTCGCGCCCTGGCGATGTCCCCATGCCTCGCGCCCTGGCGATGTCCGCATGTGTAGTCTAGGCGACAGGCGATTATGTACTAAGCAGGCGATCTCATAGTCTTCTAAGCTACACCTTCCTTCCTTTTTATTTTAAATAAAAACATACTTAGAATTCATTTAAAATATATTCCTTTTATTCCAATTTAATTTTACAGGTCCTTACATTCTCCCCAACAAGAAAAATTTTCGTCCTCGAAAATTGAATTACAAGGAAAAGAGGTATGGATACGCTTCTCTCATGGGTTCTTCTAACTCCCAAGTTGAATCACCCGATCTCTCATCCCACACCACTTTCACCATGTTGATGGTCTTGCCTCTGAGCTGTTTACTTTGCCGATCGTCAATCCTGACTGGTTTCGCTTCAAAGGACAAGTCATCCCTGATCTGCACATCGTCCACTTCCAGCACATGACTAGGGTCTGCCATGTACTTCCTCAGCTGTGATACGTGAAAGACATTATGCAGATTCGCTAAATGGGGAGGTAGGGCGATCTCATAGGCCACTGGACCAATCCTCCTTAAGATCTGATATGGTCCCACGAACTTAGGGGACAACTTCTTTGATCTAATCGCCCGTCCTACACCCTTGGTTGGTGTCACTCTCATGAACACATGGTCTCCAGCAGCAAACTCCAAAGGTTTTCTCCTCTGATCTGCATAGGATTTCTGCCGGCTTTGAGAAGCTTTCATTCTGTCTTGTATCTGTTGCACCTTCTCGGTCGTCTGCTGAATCAACTCTGGTCCAACCAATACTGCTTCGCCCTCCTGGTACCAACATAAGGGGGTCCTGCATTTCCTCCTATACATGGCTTCATATGGTGCCATCCCAATACTGGCGTGGTAACTGTTATTATAAGTAAACTCCACCAGCGGCAACACCTCATCCCAACTTCCCAATTGATCCAGAACACACGTCCTCAGCAGATCTTCCAAGGACTGGATCGTTCTCTCTGACTGTCCATCTGTTTGAGGATGATATGCCGAGCTTATTCTCAACTTAGTTCCCAAGCAATCTTGTAAAGTCTGCCAAGACCGTGAAGTGAACCTGGGATCTCTATCTGAAACAATGCTGGAAGGCACTCCATGCAACCTCACTATTTCTTGGATGTACAACTGTGCCAACTTGGCCATAGGCATCCTCATATTCACTGGGAGAAAGTGGGCACTCTTCGTCAGCCGATCAGTGACGACCCATATTGCATCATGACCCTTTACCGATCTGGGTAAATGGGTAACAAAATCCATGGCAATGCTGTCCCATTTCCACTCAGGGATATCCAGTGGCTGTAACAACCCGCCAGGTCTTTGATGCTCTATCTTCGCCTTCTGACATGTTAAGCAGGTTGTAACATACTGGGCGATGTCTCTCTTCATGCCCGACCACCAAAATGACTCCTTCAAGTCATGGTACATCTTGTTCATGCCTGGATGTAGGCTAAGGCGACTCTTGTGACCTTCCTCTAGGATCATCTTCTTTAACTCTTCATTTGCAGGTATGCAAATTCTGCCATTAAATCTCAGAATCCCATCATCGCCCATCACAAAGTCTTTAGCCTGGTCGGTCCCTAGTGACTCCACAGTACGCTTCAGACTAGGGTCCTCCAACTGCTTATCCTTTATCACTCCAAGGAAGTCATTAGTGATAGCCAGCTTACTACAACTAATGTGATTTACATGAAATTCTACCCCAAGGTTTAAGTCTTTGAATTGCTCGATCAGTTTCTGCTCTTCCATCATCATGGTGGCTACTTGTATTGATTTTCTACTCAAAGCATCTGCCACTACATTGGCCTTCCCTGGATGATACATGAGTTGAAAATCATAGTCCTTTAGAAACTCCATCCACCTTCTTTGCCTCATGTTTAGTTCCTTCTGATCAAACAGGTATTTCAGGCTCTTATGGTCACTGAACACTTGGAACCGAGCTCCATATAAATAGTGCCTCCAAATCTTCAAGGCAAACACCACAGCCGCCAACTCCAAATCATGAGTAGGATAGTTTCTCTCATGAACCTTGAGTTTCCTTGAAGCATATGCAACCACTCTTTTCTCTTGCATCAAAACACATCCCAAACCCTGATGTGAAGCATCACAGTAGACATCAAAAGGTCTTCCTACCTCTGGGATCACCAGCACTGGAGCACTAGTCAACCTTTCCTTTAGTTCCATGAAGCTCTGCTCACATCGGTCGGTCCAAGGAAAAGGTTGATCCTTGCGGGTCAGCTGTGTTAAAGGAGCCACTACCTTGGAAAAGTCCTCAATAAACCGCCGATAGTAGCCAGCTAGGCCCACAAAACTCCTTATCTCAGTAACTGTCTTAGGACGTTCCCACTGAAGCACTGCCTCCACTTTGGCTGGATCCACCGAGATCCCCTGGGCAGATATCAGATGTCCTAAGAAGTTAACTTCCTTCAGCCAGAACTCACACTTAGAGAACTTGGCATATAATTGCTTCTCCCTCAGGATCTCCAATACGGTCTTCAGATGTTCTTCATGTTCTTCCTCGGTCCTTGAATAAATGAGTATGTCGTCTATGAAGACTACCACAAACTTATCCAAGAAAGGGCGAAAAATCCTATTCATGTAGTCCATGAACAGAGCTGGAGCATTTGTTACTCCAAACGGCATCACCACATACTCATAGTGCCCATAACGAGACCTAAATGCTGTCTTTTGAACATCTTCAGCTTTTACCAAAATTTGGTGGTACCCCGATCTCAGATCAATCTTTGAGAACACCGAGGCCCCATGTATTTGATCCATCAAATCGTCAATTCTAGGTAGGGGGTACTTATTCTTGATGGTCAACTTGTTCAGCTGCCTGTAGTCTATACACAGCCGATACCCTCCATCCTTTTTCTTAACTAGGAGCATTGGAGCCCCCCATGGAGATACACTGGGTCTGATGAATTGTTTCTCCAACAACTCTTCCACTTGCTTCTTTAATTCTACCAACTCGGCTGGAGCCATCCTGTAAGGTGCCATTGACACTGGTCCAGCTCCAGGTACCAAATCAATAGAGAATTCCACTTCTCTCTTAGGAGGTAATCCAGGTACTTCTTCTAGAAATACATCCATGAAATCTTTCACCACATGTATCCTGCTTACGTCCCCTTCATTCTTCACCTCCAACCGAGCTAGGATCATGAAGCACCTCGTCCCTTCTTCCAACTCCAACCACTCCTGCTGAGCAGATATCACGTCTGACTTTTGGAGGTCTGGAAATACTATCTTCTGACTACCGCAGTCTATGAGAACGTGATTGGCAGATAGCCAATCCATTCCCAGGATAACATCCAGGTCCTGAAGAGGTAGGCAGATCAAGTTCACTTTGAATCTGCGTCCCTCTACTATCACTGGACATTCGGCGCAAACTGTAGAGGTCAACACCTGTCCTGACGCAGGTGTAGAGACCAACAGTTCGAAAGGTAACTCCTTCACTAGAAGGCCCAACTCGGCTACACACAGGCTTGACACAAAGGAGTGTGTCGCTCCAGAATCAAACAAGGCTTTTACACCTCTACCAGCTATAAAACAAACACCTTGCACGAGGTTACCTGACTGAGACGCCTCCGCTCCTGACATGGCAAACACTCTCCCTGCTGCCTAAGGTCTGCTGCCTTCATTCCTCAACTGCTGAGGACCAACGGGTTGAGTCATCCTATTCCTGCTTGGGCAATCTCTAGAAATGTGCCCCATCTTTTGGTGTAAGGACCTGGAAAATCTTATTGGAATAAAAGTGTCATATTTAAATGGATTCGAAGTATGTTGTATTTAAAATGAAAAGGAAGGAAAGTGTAGTTTAGAAGACTATGAGGTCGCCTACTACACATGATCGCCAGGGCGCGAGAGGCATGCGGACATCGCCAGGGCGCGAGAGACATGCGGGCATCGCCAGGGCGCGAGAGGCATGCGGGCATCGCCAGGGCGCGAGAGGCATGCGGACATCGCCATGGCGCGAGGCATGCGGGCATCGCTTGGGCGCGAGAGACATGCGGGCGTCGCCAAGAGGAGACCTCGGTCGGTCTCCAGGAGGAGGAGACATCGGTCGTCTTCCAGAGAGAGACATCGGTCGTCCTCCAGGATGAGTCATCGGTGGAGATTCTTCGCGCCAGTGATCATCGGTGGAAGGTTATCGCGCGAAGGTTATCGCGCGATGTCGAGTTGTACGTAGAGAAGGTGGGACCCAGACTCCCAGCATGAGACGCGCAGCACGCGCGACACGTAGACAAAAAGTGTTGGTTGAGAACAGTGACATCAGAATGTTGGCATGCACAAGAGACAACAGTGGTCGTACTGTTCAGAGCAGTGGTTGGCATGCACAAGAGACAACAGTGGTCGTACTGTTCAGAGCAGTGGTTGGCATGCACAAGAGACAACAGTGGTCGTACTGTTCAGTGAAACGTACACTCAGACTTCCCTGCAGAGTGGGTGATGGCAGCTGCTTTTGTAGACAAGTTGGTTTAAGAGGCAGGAACCCACTTCTGAGAGGAGGGAACGTTGCAGTGGTTCAAGAGCGAAAGAGTGAGCTACCTCCCTTCTCCTCCATTTCTCTCCTTCGCGTTGCGATTCAGGCACCTTCAAGCACCAGTACGACGAGAAACGACGACTGCCATTAGAGCACCTGAGGAGTTCTCTGCAAGTCTACCGATCAGAACGCTTAGGCTGAGTTCGGGCATCCTTGAGTTCGGTGGATTAGAACTTGAAGGGAGAGTTTCACGCTGATCCAGGTAAGGGAAGCTAGCCTTGTTTCAAATAAAAACTGTGTACTTACTGATTGAGATGTGGGGCGACGGGGTCGCCGGTTTTGTTTCTTGTTCTGGTGTTCTGATGTTGGATGCGAAGTGGTTACTGTAATCGATTCTGTTTTGATGTTGGGGGCGACGTGGTCGCCGGTTTTCAAAATGTTCTTGTTTAAAACCCAGTTCTGTTCGTGATCGCCGGTTCCTTGAGGTGATCGCCGGTTTTTCATCTGTTATTGAAATATCCCCTGTTTTTGTATTGTTTGAGAACTGTTTGAGGTTTATATGTGAAATGCATGTGATATTTGAATATCTGAACCTTGGCATGAGTTTTGCTGTGACTGGAATCATTTGTTGAAATGTTAGGTGAGGATGTGTGGATTCCTCTATACGCTTGTGAATGTGTGGATTTCACAGCGACCATGTGAGGATGTGTGGATTCCTCTATACGCTTGTGAATGTGTGGATTTCACAGCGACCATGTGAATGTGTGGATTTCACAGTGGTATGTGAATTGAGAAATTGAATTGTTAGACACTTGATTGCTAATGTGAATTGTGAGACTCTTGAAATTGATTTGTGAGATATGTGATTTTCGAATGGTTTGGTGGAATATGAGAAAGTTGATGGTTTGTACGTGATCGTCTTAAATTGGTTTCATGATTGATTTTTTTAAGTTCATATTCAAACTCTCTTTTAAATGTCTAGCTTACCCTGTATTTTGGTTCTGTGGCTGTTTTCTTAAAACCTGTGATGATCGTGTAATCTTTACACGGGAGCAGATGATCTTGCAGGAAGAAGAGCTCCTCAGTGAGTGGTCGCCGGTAGGAGATCGCCCGTTTTGCTTCTGTTGGGCGATCACCCGTTTCCTGTTCTCTTATCGGAGATCGCCCTTTTGATTGGAGATCGCCCTTTTGATTGGAGATCGCCCTTTTGATTGGAGATCGCCCTTTTGATAGGAGATCGCCCTTTTGTTAGGAGATCACCCTTTTTATGTTGGGAGATCGGTTGTTTGGTTGTTTTTGCTGTTTTTATGTTTAAGTTTTGGAAAATGACCGTTTTGTATTAAACTCCCTGCGAGGAGAAACATCATTACATATATATAATTATGTTCATTTCAATATTTTGTTTTATCTTTATCTTCATTATTTATTTGTGAAACGTTTTGGCGGGATGTTACATTAATGGTATCAGAGCAGTTCGTCCTTAGGATGACCTGAGGGCTGTGGATCCATTGTGTTTTCTTCTGCTCATGAAAACTTATTTGAGTTTAAGTAACAACTACTGTGAAAGGTTTTCAAACGTTTTTGGTATTGAAATTTTTGTGTGTGCTGTAGTGAATGTATGCCTAACTGAAAATCTTAGTATTTAGAATGAGAGGGTCTTGATAAGGTGGTGAGGGTGCACACTCATGACCGGATCGGGGTGATTCTCAATCTAAATTCCAGAGGTTTAATGTTTAGCATACCTTGAATTCTGGTGTGATCTATTTCATGTTATTGAGTGTTCTTGTAATTGATTGTGAGTGGCTGTGTGGATTGATGGTTGCACACCAGTAGCTGTTCTGGTGTTTTGCTTGAGGTTATAAGCTATATGGTTCTGTAGATGGACTCAAATTCCTAAGGAATTTGAGAAGCTGACCTTGTAAGGTCGTGATGTTACCCCCCTTGAATGAATTGATTTCCTTATCGATTGCATTCTTGTAGTTGTAGGGAATATAGAAGCTAGTAGTTTCGGAACCTGAGAAAGAAGGAAGATGCCTCGTAGACCTCCTACCCCTTCCCAACCTTCTTCTGAGATGGGCCAGATCGCCAGGGCCATTGAGATGATGGCAGGTGCCATCCAGCAGCAGAATGCGGCGATGGCGCAGAACCATCAAGCTACCATGCAGCACTGGGAAGCTGCTCGGTCGACAGATACGAATTCGCCCGTCGGTCAGCCCCAAGAACGGATGGGACTGGACGAGTTCATGAGGTACAACCCACCCAAGTTCTGTGGGGATGCTACCCCTGATCAAGCAGATCAGTGGGTCAGAGAGTTGGAGAAAATCTTTAGGGCGACCTCCTGCCCTGAAGAGAAGAAGCTGTTGTTCGCCACTTATCTGCTATCTGGAGAAGCAGAGTTCTGGTGGATGGGAGCTCAGCAGATGATGGAGGCACGGGAGGATGTGTTGGACTGGGAAAGCTTCAGGGTGAGGTTCATGGAGAAATACTTCCCAGACAGCGCAAAGTTTACGCGGGAAGCGGAGTTCTTAAAGTTGGAGCAGGGGGATATGTCTGTGAACGCCTATGCTGCTCGGTTTGAGTACCTCGCCCGATTTTATACCCAGGCGACCTCCGAGGCTTGGAGGTGCAGGAAGTTTGAGGAGGGGCTGAAGCATGGGCTGAAGAGGGCTATAGCCCCGATGTGCATCAGGGAATTTCACGCCTTAGTAGAGAAGGCGAAGATGGTGGAAACCCTGGAAAAGGGTGATTCTCGGGTGATCAGGTCACACCCAGGGGGTTCTTCCAGTGGGAAGATGAGGATGCAGCAACCGCAGTTGGAGCCTTATGCGAGACCTCCACAGCATAGGGCAGGAGCAGCACCGCCCCAGTCTCAGCAACAACAACCCTGGCAGCTTAAATGTTTCCATTGTAGTGGACCACACCTAGCCAAGGTGTGCCCCAAGAAAGATTCAGAGAGAAGATGTTTTGCCTGCCAGAAGACGGGACACTTTGCTAGGGATTGTCCTACTCAGAATGGGATGACTCAATCCGGTGGACTCCAGCATGTGAGGAACGAAGGCAGCAGACCTCAGGCAACAGGGAGAGTGTTTGCCATGGCCAGAGCTGAGGCGTCCCAGTCAGGTAATTTGGTGTAAGATGCTTGTTTTATTGCTGGTAGAAGTATAAGAGCCTTGTTTGTTTCTGAGCGACACACTCTTTTGTGTCAAGTCGGTGTAGCCGAGCTGGACCTTCTAGTGAAGGAGTTACCCTTCGAAACTGTTGGTCTCTACACCTGTGTCAGGGCAGGTGTTGACCTCTACAGTTGCCCCGAATGTTCAGTGATAGTAGAGGGACGCAGATTCAAAGTGAATTTGATCTGTCTACCTCTGCAGGATCTGGATGTTATCCTGTGAATGGATTGACTGTCTGCCGATCACGTTCCCATAGTTTGCGGTAGGCAGAAAGTGGTGTTTTCCGATCTCCAAGAGCCAGATGCGAGATCTGCTCGGCATGGGCGATCAGAGTCGGAAGAAGGGGCGAGGTGTTTCGTGATGGTAGCTCGGTTGGAAGTGAAGGATGAAGAGGACGTAAGCAGGATTCATGTGGTGAAAGATTGGATGAATGTATTTCCAGAAGAAGTACCTGGGTTACCTCCTAAGAGGGAAGTGGAATTCTCTATTGTTTTGGTACCCGGAGCTGGACCAGTGTCAATGGCACCTTGCAGGATGGCTCCAGCCGAGTTGGTAGAATTGAAGAAGCAAGTGGAAGAGCTGTTGGAGAAGCATTTCATCAAACCCAGCGTATCTCCATGAGGTACTCCAGTGCTGGTAATTCCAGAGGTCGGAAGACCTTTTGACGTCTACTGTGGTGCTTCACATCAAGGGTTGGGATGCGTTTTGGATGCAAGAGAAGAGAGTGGTTGCATATGCTTCAAGGCAACTCAAAGTTCATGAGAGATAATTATTCTACTTATGATTTAGAATCGGCAGTGGTAGTGATGTTATGGAGTTTGGAAGTCAGTGATTGTATGAAGCTCTGTATTGGGGAAAATGCAGAACTCCCTTATTGTTGGAACCAGGAGGGCGAACCAGTTTTGATTGAACAATTAGGGGAGCCTAGTCTGAAGCGTGTTATGGGAGTTCTAGGCACCGAGCAAGCTAAAGGCTTTGTAATGGGTGAAGATGGAATATTAAGATTTAGGGCAGAATTTGCATACCAGTAAAAGAATAATTTAAGGGATAACAGAAAATTTAACTTTGCTCTTCTGGCGAAATGGAAATGGTGGATGATGAGTGATGAGAAAGGGAAATGTAAGGATATTCTTGTATCCAAATATGACTCGGAACTTGGGAGAAGCCGAGCTCATTTGAAATATCAATCGTGGTGGTGAAGAGACGTATGTAAGGTGTTCCTTCAGGGAGCGTGAGAACTAGCTCAGCAGTTGGGATGTACAATGGAATTTGATGAAGTATTGGAGTAGTAAAAGTTGGTTCAGCAGATAACCGAGAAGGTGAAGCTGATACAAGGCAGGATGAAAGCTTCTCAAAGTGGTGTGGGATGAGAGATCGGGTGATTCAACTTGGGAGTTGGAAGAAACCATGAGAAAGGACTATCCACATCTCTTTTCCTTGTAATTCAATTTTCGAGGACGAAAATTTTTGTTGTTAGGGAGATTGTAAGGACCTGGAAAATCTTATTGGAATAAAAGTGTCATATTTAAATGGATTCGAAGTATGTTGTATTTAAAATGAAAAGGAAGGAAAGTGTAGTTTAGAAGACTATGAGGTCGCCTACTACACATGATCGCCAGGGCGCGAGAGGCATGCGGACATCGCCAGGGCGCGAGAGACATGCGGGCATCGCCAGGGCGCGAGAGGCATGCGGGCATCGCCAGGGCGCGAGAGGCATGCGGACATCGCCATGGCGCGAGGCATGCGGGCATCGCTTGGGCGCGAGAGACATGCGGGCGTCGCCAAGAGGAGACCTCGGTCGGTCTCCAGGAGGAGGAGACCTCGGTCGGTCTCCAGGAGGAGGAGACATCGGTCGTCTTCCAGAGAGAGACATCGGTCGTCCTCCAGGATGAGTCATCGGTGGAGATTCTTCGCGCCAGTGATCATCGGTGGAAGGTTATCGCGCGAAGGTTATCGCGCGATGTCGAGTTGTACGTAGAGAAGGTGGGACCCAGACTCCCAGCATGAGACGCGCAGCACGCGCGACACGTAGACAAAAAGTGTTGGTTGAGAACAGTGACATCAGAATGTTGGCATGCACAAGAGACAATAGTGGTCGTACTGTTCAGAGCAGTGGTTGGCATGCACAAGAGACAACAGTGGTCGTACTGTTCAGAGCAGTGGTTGGCATGCACAAGAGACAACAGTGGTCGTACTGTTCAGTGAAACGTACACTCAGACTTCCCTGCAGAGTGGGTGATGGCAGCTGCTTTTGTAGACAAGTTGGTTTAAGAGGCAGGAACCCACTTCTGAGAGGAGGGAACGTTGCAGTGGTTCAAGAGCGAAAGAGTGAGCTACCTCCCTTCTCCTCCATTTCTCTCCTTCGCGTTGCGATTCAGGCACCTTCAAGCACCAGTACGACGAGAAACGACGACTGCCATTAGAGCACCTGAGGAGTTCTCTGCAAGTCTACCGATCAGAACGCTTAGGCTGAGTTCGGGCATCCTTGAGTTCGGTGGATTAGAACTTGAAGGGAGAGTTTCACGCTGATCCAGGTAAGGGAAGCTAGCCTTGTTTCAAATAAAAACTGTGTACTTACTGATTGAGATGTGGGGCGACGGGGTCGCCGGTTTTGTTTCTTGTTCTGGTGTTCTGATGTTGGATGCGAAGTGGTTACTGTAATCGATTCTGTTTTGATGTTGGGGGCGACGTGGTCGCCGGTTTTCAAAATGTTCTTGTTTAAAACCCAGTTCTGTTCGTGATCGCCGGTTCCTTGAGGTGATCGCCGGTTTTTCATCTGTTATTGAAATATCCCCTGTTTTTGTATTGTTTGAGAACTGTTTGAGGTTTATATGTGAAATGCATGTGATATTTGAATATCTGAACCTTGGCATGAGTTTTGCTGTGACTGGAATCATTTGTTGAAATGTTAGGTGAGGATGTGTGGATTCCTCTATACGCTTGTGAATGTGTGGATTTCACAGCGACCATGTGAGGATGTGTGGATTCCTCTATACGCTTGTGAATGTGTGGATTTCACAGCGACCATGTGAATGTGTGGATTTCACAGTGGTATGTGAATTGAGAAATTGAATTGTTAGACACTTGATTGCTAATGTGAATTGTGAGACTCTTGAAATTGATTTGTGAGATATGTGATTTTCGAATGGTTTGGTGGAATATGAGAAAGTTGATGGTTTGTACGTGATCGTCTTAAATTGGTTTCATGATTGATTTTTTTAAGTTCATATTCAAACTCTCTTTTAAATGTCTAGCTTACCCTGTATTTTGGTTCTGTGGCTGTTTTCTTAAAACCTGTGATGATCGTGTAATCTTTACACGGGAGCAGATGATCTTGCAGGAAGAAGAGCTCCTCAGTGAGTGGTCGCCGGTAGGAGATCGCCCGTTTTGCTTCTGTTGGGCGATCACCCGTTTCCTGTTCTCTTATCGGAGATCGCCCTTTTGATTGGAGATCGCCCTTTTGATTGGAGATCGCCCTTTTGATAGGAGATCGCCCTTTTGTTAGGAGATCGCCCTTTTTATGTTGGGAGATCGGTTGTTTGGTTGTTTTTGCTGTTTTTATGTTTAAGTTTTGGAAAATGACCGTTTTGTATTAAACTCCCTGCGAGGAGAAACATCATTACATATATATAATTATGTTCATTTCAATATTTTGTTTTATCTTTATCTTCATTATTTATTTGTGAAACGTTTTGGCGGGATGTTACATTTGGCACGTGAAACATTTGGGTTTCCAAGGTTGTTGCTGCTGAAACTGGGATGACGCTGCTCCTGGCCGATGTGGTGGAGGTCTCGCATAGGGCTTGCTTTGTGGGTGCTGCACCTTGGCCTTCCCACTGGAAGAACCCCTTGGGTGTGACCTGATCACCCGAGAATCACCCTTTTCCAGGGTCTCCACCATCTTCGCCTTCTCTACTAAGGCATGAAATTCTCTGATGCACATAGGGGCTATGGTCCTCTTCAGCCCATGCTTCAGCCCTTCTTCAAACTTCCTGCACCTCCAAGCCTCGGAGGTCGCCTGGGTATAGAATCGGGCAAGGTACTCAAACCGAGCAGCATAAGCATTCACTGACATCTCCCCCTGCTCCAATCTGAGGAATTCTGCTTCCTTCGCAAACTTTGCACTATCTGGGAAATATTTTTCCAGAAACCTCACCCTGAAGCTCTCCCAGTCTAACACTTCAGCTCTGGCTTCCATCATCTACTGAGCTCCCATCCACCAGAACTCGGCTTCTCCAGATAGCAAATAGGTGGCGAACACCAACTTCTTCTCTTCAGGGCAGGAGGTCGCCCTATAGATTTTCTCCAACTCTCTGACCCACTGATCTGCCTGATCAGGGGTAGCATTCCCACTGAACTTGGGTGGGTTGTGCCTCATGAACTCGATCAGTCCCATCTGTTCCTGAGGCTGACCGACGTGGGAATTTGTTTCCGCAGACCGAGCAGTTTCCCAATGGTGCATTGCAGCTTGGTGATTCTGAGCCATCGCTGCATTCTGTTGTTGGATGGCAGTTGCCATCATCTCAATAGCCTTGGCAATCTGGCTCATTTCCGAAGAAGGTTGGGGAGGGCTAGGAGGTCTACGTGCCATCTTCTTCGTTTCAGATTTTGAAACTATAGGTTTCTATATTCCCTACAACTACAAGAATGAGATCGATCAGAAATCAATTCATTCAGGAGGTAACATCTAGACCTTACAAAGGTCAACATCTCAAAGTCATTAAGAATTTGAGTTCATCGACAGAATCATGATGCTTATAACCTTAAGCAAAACACCAGAAAAGCTACTGGTATACAACCATCAATCCAAACAACCACTTTCAATCAACTACAAAAACACTCAATAAAATGAAATAAATCACACCAGAATTCAATGTATGCTAAACATCAAACCTTTGGAATTAAGATTGAGAATCATCTCGATTCAGTTATGAGTGTGCACCCTCACTACTTTATCAAGATCCTCTCATTCTTAATACTAAGATTTTTAGTTAGGGCATATATTCACTAAAGCACACACAAAATTTCAATACAAAAACGTTTGAAAACCTTTCACTATAGTTGTTATTTGAAAACTCAAATAGATTTTATGAGCAGAAGAAACACAATGGATCCACAGCCCTCAGGTCATCCTAAGGACGAACCTGGCTCTGATACCATTAATGTAACATCCCGCCAAATCCTTTTCATATTTATATAATAAAAATAAAGGTAAACAAATATATTGAAGTGAACATAATTATATATATGTAATGAAGTTTCCCCTCACAGGGAGTTTAATACATAATCGGTCAATTTCCAAAACTTAAGCAAAATACAGCAAAATAGAAAAAAAAAATAGGCGATCTCCTAACAGATAAGGCGATCTCCTATCAGAAAATAGAAAAAAGGGTGATCGCCTAACAGAAACAGAAACAGGCGATCTCCTTCCGGCGACCACTCACTGAGGAGCTCTACTTCCTGCAACATCATCTGCTCCCGTGTAAAATCATACACGATCATCACAGGTTTAAGAAAACATCCACAAACAAGAACACAGGGTAAGCTAGATATTTTAAAGAGAATTTAGATATGAAACTTTAAAATCAAGATAAAACAAATTTAAGACACCCACGTAAAAACCATCAACTTTCTCATTCCCATCACATGACCATCAAGTAATCACATATTTCACAATTTCCTTAAGAGTCTTTCAATTCACATAATTCATCAAGTGTCTACCAATTTCAATGTTTCTCATTCCTCATGTCAGACTTCCACTGACTCATCACACACCGACACTTGACACTACTTCCGGAAGACTCGTGCGCTGAACTTAGCATCCAGAGACCTGCACCTGTCATACTTCATTGCTGTAATGTTCCCACAGCCATGCGCATCAACATAATCTCGATCTCAATCTCATCACTCTCACAGTATGACAGGGTTAATCCATATAACAGGTCAAGTTAGTTATCTTTCAAACGACTTACCCATACGTATGGACCTCCTTCGACTCTCACCAACCGAATGACTTCATCTATGTGACTCCATCATATCAGCAGAGTCAAGATCGTCTCATTCACAGGATACTCACTGATCAATACACCTCATAACTAATCTCAACACGGTATTTCCTTTCCTGAAAATACTATGTCTTGATCCCACATTCAACACATCATATAACACTTAAATGAACGATTTCCAATCACAGCAACAATCATTCCAAGGTTCAGACTTTAAAATATCACATTTCAATCTCAAACAATTTCAAACGACACTAAAACAGGGGATTTCGAAAAACAACGCCAAAACCGGCGATCTCGTCCAAAAACAGGGGATTATGCAATAACAGTTGAAAACCGGCGACCACGTCGCCCCATCATCAAATCATCTAATATAAGGTTTTTTGTTGGAAATAAGGCTAGCTTCCCTTACCTGGACTAGCGCAAAACACCAAGAGCTCCGAAAACCCACCGAAGCTTAAAGATGCTTTCACTCTGTTTTAGCGTTCCGGACGGAAAAGTCGCAGAGAACTCCCCAGGTATCCAAGTGCAGTCATCGCTCGTCGTACTGGTGCTTTGGGATGTCTGAAATGCAGCGCGAAGGAGAGAAAAGAGAAGGATGAAGGATGAACTCATTCTGTCACTCTTGAACCATAGCAGCGTTCTTTGCCTCTCCGAAGTGAGTTTTTTGAATCTAAACCAACTTGTCCACAATTTCCGCTGCCACCACCCACTCTGCAGGAAGGCTTGCGTGCACGCTTCCCTGAACAGTACGGCCACGTGTGTCTCTGCGCATGCCAACTCTCTGATGTCACTATTCTGAACCACCCTTTTTGTCTACGTGTCGCACGTGCAGGACGTCTCATGCTGGGAGCCTGGGTCCCACCTTATCTGTGTGAAACTCGACATCGCGCGATAACTTTCCACCGATGACTCATCCTGGCGGACGACCGATGTCTCCCTCTGGAAGACGACCGATGTCTATCCCTGGCAATGCCCGCATGCCTCGCGCACTGGCGATGCCCGCATGTCTCTCGCGCCTTGGTGATGCCCCCATGCCTCGCGCACTGGCGATGTCCCCATGCCTCGCGCCCTGGCGATGTCCCCATGCCTCGCGCCCTGGCGATGTCCCCATGCCTCGCGCCCTGGCGATGTCCCCATGCCTCGCGCCCTGGCGATGTCCGCATGTGTAGTCTAGGCGACAGGCGATTATGTAGTAACCAGGCGATCTCATAGTCTTCTAAGCTACACTTTCCTTCCTTTTTATTTTAAATAAAAACATACTTAGAATTCATTTAAAATATATTCCTTTTATTCCAATTTAATTTTACAGGTCCTTACACAGAACCTCTTGTTTCTTTATCGGACTTGGTTTCCGACGAGGTTTCTACAAAAAGAAAAAAGATTTGTTATAAATTACATGTAATATATAAATATAAATTAGCACATGAAATGAAATTATTACCAGTGGTAGTGGCATATATCGAATCAGGTGTCTGGGCCAGGCTACAAAGGACTGAAATGCTTCGGCCACAGTTGTTACCTCTTCTGAAGGTAGTGGAAGACGAGCATCAGGTACTCGTACTCTTTCAACCGTGACCTTTGCTGCATCAGGGGAGAGAGGAACTTTATGTAAGGTGGTGGCGTCTTCATAGACTTTTCCAATGGCCACCACCTGAGGAATGATGCCACCTTCTACCACTAGCTCACATTGCCTCGTCTGGCCAATGATATCATCCCCTGATGATGTAGGAGCTGCACAACTCCCCTTTGTGCTCTTGGGAGCGGGACTAAGAAGCGTCTGAATCGGCTGCTCAGCACAAAGTTGTTGCGATATCTCTTGTCGCAACTCTAGCCTCATCTTTTCCATCTCCCTTCTCATCTCATCCATTAGTTCTTGACGTAGCCTTTGCTCCATTTCTTTTTTGCTCTCTTTGGAGGAGGAGGATGAGTGTCGTGGTGCAGCTCCAAAATAAAGTCTAATCCCAACTCCTTGTCCAGCTACACGAACACGACCAGAGTGCTCAGGTTGTCCAATTGCTTCAACAAGGATATCGCGACGACCATCAGCAACAAAATTACCTTGGGAGTCCAAGGCATCCTGCAAGAGACAAAAATCATGAGGTTTTATTATAAGTAATGCATCATAATAGATGAAAAAAGGCTTAAATAACTTACAATTTTTTCAATGATAAGCCCTGATTGCTCTGAACTTGGTGCACCCGACTTCTTAATTCGGGCCCTCTTCCATTTGTCATGGTGCGTAGGTGGTGATGGAGGAGAAGTGACCCATGTTTCCACATCCTGAGATGCATTCCCCTGTCTGGATTGCTCCTTTTCAACCATCAGTGCTTGCTCAAGCTTTCGATACCCCGCACGAGACATTACGTGCGGGGTAAGATTCTTTAAAGCTATTTCTTGAGCTTTCTTCCGCCGATGCTGTCATAATTGAAATAAACAAAGTGAATTCAATAATATTAACTCATTAATGTTATATAAGTCAAAATAGTTAAGTAGCTTCACTTATAGTCCATTCTTCAGTTAGACGGCTTTCTTTAAAAGCAAGCCATGTCTCTTCATCAATAAAATTGTATCTTTCACAAGGACTTTCATCCTTAAGCTCACCAAAAATGTATCTCGTCGTGAGTCTTGACTTAAAGGCGCGAAACTTTAGTCCGATATTGGATAGAATCCTTGATCGAAGCGGTTCCACATTAGGAATTTCAAAATTTTCCTGCAAAATACAATCACCAAAGTAAAGTTAGTCAATGAATATTAAATAGCTTTATATGATAACAATAATTATGTAAAGCTTACCAGAACATCCTCCCACAGCATGTTTCGGTCGACCTCTAACACCTCGTCCCATGAATTAATCAAAACGGAGACTCTCTCACGAGAAAGAACTCCAAGATAGCTATTAAACTCATCTGCATTAGGACCTGATGCCATTCCAGTGTTGACGTCAATGTCAACAGCTGTCTTCTCACCAGCGGCACGTTTCTTTGCCAGACGCTTCATCCTAGTAGGTCCTCTGTTGCCTCGTCCGGATCGGGGTCTAATTGGAGTTTGATCGTCACCCATATCTCTGTTAAAAAAATTATTTAACAAACATTAGTTCATCTGCATGGAAAGAAAATCATATAAAACAAAAACATAATATAGTAAATGCATATTATAAAAAATATTTCTAAATTTATTACCATAATGGGTTACAAGTTCATATGTAAATTCCTTCACTGTGGTCTTTACGGGTTGCATGTACATGATCAAGTACATCGTCATCTTTATTAGTTATCATTGGTGTGAATGAATGGGGTTCACCATTTTCAATATCATCTATGGCCTCCCTTTGTTTTTTCCTGTGTAAAACAACATACCAATGTTCTGACGTAGGATCTTTCACGTAGAAAACTTGAGATGCTTGTTGAACCATTATAAATGGCTCATCTCGATACCCTATCTTTCGAAAGTCCACTAGTGTGTATCCTGATTCATCAATTTTAACCCCACTTTTATTGTCAACCCATATACACTTGAAAATTGGAACTGAAAACTTAGTATAGTCAAGCTCCCATATCTCTTCTATAAATCCATAATATGCCATTGATCCAATTACAGGATTTGTATCTTTCGAGGTGGAAAAATGCATTGACTCGGCTTCAAAAGTAACACCAGAATTTTGAACTGTACTCTTTTCATCCATAGACTTAGTGTAAAATATACAATTATTCACTTCGTACGCTTTACAAGAAATGACATCAAACTTCAATCCAGCAGCCAACCAGGTCAAGGTCTCCGATGCCGTTGAATCCTTTAACACCTCCTCTTTAAACCAAGGCATGAATGTTCTATTATGTTCAATCAAGACCCATTTGTCTGCTTGTCTTGGATTATTTGCCTTCACAATGGCTTTATGAGCTTCTATGTAAGGTATAACTTCATCTGTATTATTCAATATATACAAATGTGCTTGCAAGACTTCTGACCGAGATTTGCTTACAATATTCACACCGCGTAAACATTTACTTGTAGAATGCCTATGCTGCCATGAATTAGCTGGAAGACCTATTGGATTTGCTTTTGACATGTAATCTGAATAAAATTCAATACTTTCTTCAGCTATGTACCTTTCAATCATTGAAGCTTCTGGACGATAATGATTTTTCACATAACCTTTCAAAATTTTCATATACTGCTCAACAGGATACATCCATCTTAAGTACACTGTGTAACATCCCGCCAAAACAAAACCATACATACATGTATAATGAAAATAAAGGTACACAAATAATATTGAAGAGTACATGATAATATTTATATAAGTAATGAAGTTGCTCCTCTTAGGGAGTTAAATACATAACCAGTCAAATGTTTTCAAAATTTAACGAAATTCAATCAAATACAACAAGACCGGCGGTCTCCATACATAAACCGGCGATCTGGTAACAGAAGGCCCCAAAACAGGCGATCTGCTAGCAGGACATAAATCCGGCGATCACCACCAAGAGATAGAAACCGGCGATCTCTTCCTCGGCGACCACTCACTAGGGAGCTCTGCTTCCTGGAAGATCATCTGCTCCCGTGTAAGTTATACACAATCATCACAGTTTTAAGAGAAAAACAGCCAACGAGCAGAACACGTAGGGTAAGCTAGATATTTTAAGGAGAGTTTAAATAAGGATAATTAAATTAAAATCAAGGTAAACAATTTCAAGATATTCACGTATCGCTATCAAGTTTCTCATACCCTTCACTTGATCGCCCAGAAATCACACATTTCACAATATTTTCAAGAGTCATTCTATTTCACAAACTGCATCAAGTGTCTATCAATTTCAAGTTCCTCATTTCACATGTCAGACCACCACTAACTCAGCACACAAGACACTACTTCCGGAAGACTCATGCATTGATTAGACTCAGAGATCTGCACCTGTCATACTAAACAGCTGTAATGTTTCCCAGCTATGCGCATCAACACAAATCTCGATCTCAAGTTCATCATTCTCACAGTATGACAGGGTTAATCCATAGAACAGGCCGAGCTCGTTCTTTTTCACACAAGTCACCCATTCATATGAACCTCCTTCGACTCTCACCAACTGAGTAACTTCCTCTATGTGATTCCATTACCTCAGTAGAGTCAGGATATCCCCTTAGGAATCACCGATCAATGCACATCCTACACGATCTTACACGGTATTTTCTTTCCTGAAAATACTATGCCTCGATCCCACATTCACAACACCCAAGACATCATACCACTTAAATAAATGATTCAAATCACAGCAACATTCGTTTCAAAGATTCAGATTTTCGAAGATCACCTTTAAGCTTCAACAGTTCAAAGTAACACCAAAAACAGGGAGTTCGCAAACATCGCCCAAACCGGCGACCTGGTTCAAAAACAGGGTATTTCGAAGTTTGTATTTAAAAACCGGCGACCACGTCGCTCAAAAACACACAGAACAGAGCATTCACGAAGATGAAAACGAAACCGGCGACCTCGTCGCCCTCACTTCCGAAATAGCTAAACTACGACTTGTATTGAAAATGGAGGCTAGCTTCCCTTACCTGGACTTGCGCAAACACCAGGAGCTCCGAAATCCAACGAAGCCTAAAGAACGCCTTGGCTCTGTTTTTGCGTTTGGTTTGAAGGACTTGCAGAGAACTTCCCAGGTGCTCTAATGGTGGCTGCCGCTCGTCGTACTCTTGTGTGAAGGTGCCAGAATCGCAGCGCGAAGGAGGGAAATGGAGGAGAAAGGAGGTAGCTCACTCTTTCGCTCTTGAACAACCGCAACGTTCCTTTTTCCTCTCAGAAGTGGGTTTTTGCATCTTAAACTAACTTGTCCACAAAAGCCGCTGCCACCAACCACTCTGCAGGGAAGTTGCGTGTACGCTGCACTGAACAGTACTACTAAGCGTGCCTCTGCGCAGGCTAACACTCTGAGGTCACTATTCTGAACCACCCTTTTTGTCTACGTGGCGTACGTGCAGGACGTTCCATGTTGAGAGTCTGGGTCCCACTTTATCTGTGTGAAACACGTCATCGCGCGATAACCTGGAAGACGACCGATGTCTAGCCCTGGCGATGCCCACATGCCTCGCGCCCCGGCGATGCCCGCATGCCTCGCGCCCTGGCGATGCCCGCATGCCTCGCGCCCTGGCGATGCCCACATGCCTCGCGCCCCGGCGATGCCCGCATGCCTCGCGCCCCGGCGATGCCCGACGACATATCGCCACGCCTTCCTGAAGGTTCTTCATTTCACTATGTTACGTCCAAGGTATCATCTCCACATGACTCGGTGACGTTGGTAGCTTCACATTTCCAAGGGTAGATTGGCACTTGCCCTCGTGCGCCCATGCATGCAACACTATGGACGATCTCCTATACTCAAGCATAGGGCTTCGCATGCGCAGCGTGTCTAAGGCTTAACCCACACCTTGATGCACGTGGTTTTTGGGAACCCACTATGGTTGATCCAACATCTTGACTACACACTAAGTGTAGTTTCGGCGATCATGTGTACTCTAGGCGACAGGCGACTAGGTACACTACAGGCGATTGGCGTTCAGGTGCAATCAAGGCGACAGGCGATCATGTGCCAGAGAAGTCGGAGATCGCCTACTCTTTCAATTACGGCGATCTCGTAGACTTTTAAGCTATACCTCCCTTCCTTTATATTTTAAATAAAAACATACTTAGAATTCATTTAAAATATACCCTTTTATTCCAATTTAATTTTACAGGTCCTTACACACTGGTCCACACAATCTAACCTCTCTAACCAGATGCACAAGTAGATGAACCATGATGTCAAAAAAAGATGGAGGAAAAAACATCTCCAATTCACATAAGATAACAATAATTTCATCTTGAAGTTCATCTAGTTTTAATGGATCAATGACTTTACAACAGATGGAAGAGAAGAATGAGCACAAACGGGTTATGGTATGTCTAACATTTTTTGGTAAGATCCCACGAATAGCTACAGGCAGAAGTTGTTGCATCAAGATGTGGCAATCATGAGACTTCAACCCAATTAGCTTCAAATCTTGCATTGACACTAGGCTCTTCACATTTGAGGAATGTCCTTGTGGCACTTTTACACCCTTTAGACATTGACAGAAAATTACTTTTTCATTTTTTGACATGGTTTAATAGGCTGGGGGCAAATATGTACGCTTACCCATTTCTATCGGTGCCAACTCCCCTCGTATGTTCATCTCAACCAAATCTAAACGAGCATTTAGACCATCCTTCGTCTTCCCGTTAATGTTAAGAAGTGTACCAATTAAGCCATCACACACATTCTTCTCAACATGCATTACATCTATACAATGTCTGATTTCTAACCTCGACCAGTACGGAAGATCAAAGAAGATTGATTTTTTCTTCCAAATGTTAGTCACAACTGACTTTTTTTTTGACTTACCGAACGTGTGGTCTATGTTATTTACCTTTTCGTAAACCTCAGCAGCAGTTGTAACATCCCGCCAAAATGCTTTTCATATTTATATAATGAAAATAAAGGTAAACAAATATATTGAAGTGAACATAATTATATATATGTAATGAAGTTTCTCCTCACAGGGAGTTTAATACATAATCAGTCAATTCCAAAACTTAAACAAAATACAGCAAAATAAAGAAAAACAGGCGATCTCCTGATAGAAAACAGAAAACGGCGATCTCCTAACAGATAAGGCGATCTCCTATCAGAAAACAGAAAAAGGGGTGATCGCCTAACAGAAACAGAAACAGGCGATCTCCTTCCGGCGACCCCTCACTGAGGAGCTCTACTTCCTGCAACATCATCTGCTCCCGTGTAAAATCATACACGATCATCACAAGTTTAAGAAAACATCCACAAACAAGAACACAGGGTAAGCTAGATATTTTAAAGAGAATTTAGATATGAAACTTTAAAATCAAGATAAAACAAATTTAAGACACTCACGTAAAATCCATCAATTTTCCCATTCATTTCACACACTTCACAATTTCATCAAGTGTTATTTGTTTCACATAAACATTCAAGTGTCTACCAATTTCAATGTTTCTCATTTCTCACGTCAGACTTCCACTGACTCATCACACACCGACACTTGACACTACTTCCGGAAGACTCGTGCGTTGAACTTAGCATCCAGAGACCTGCACCTGTCATACTTCATTGCTGTAATGTTCCCATAGCCATGCGCATCAACATAATCTCGATCTCAATCTCATCACTCTCACAGTATGACAGGGTTAATCCATATAACAGGTCAAGTCAGTTATCTTTCAAACGACTTACCCATACATATGGACCTCCTTCGACTCTCACCAATTGAATGACTTCATCTATGTGACTCCATCATATCAGCAGAGTCAGGATCGTCTCATTCACAGGATACTCACTGATCAATACACCTCATAACTAATCTCAACACGGTATTTCCTTTCCTGAAAATACTATGTCTTGATCCCACATTCAAACATTCAACACATCATATAACACTTAAATGAACGATTTCCCATCACAGCAACAATCATTCCAAGGTTCAGACTTTAAAATATCACATTTCAATCTCAAACAATTTCAAACGACACTAAAACAGGGGATTTCGAAAAACAACGCCAAAACCGGCGATCTCGTCCAAAAACAGGGGATTATGCAATAACAGTTGAAAACCGGCGACCACGTCGCCCCATCATCAAAATCATCTAATATAAGGTTTTTCGTTGGAAATAAGGCTAGCTTCCCTTACCTGAACTTGCGCCAAAACACCAAGAGCTCCGAAAACCCACCGAAGCTTAAAGATGCTTTCACTCTGTTTTAGCGTCCCGGTCTGGAAAACTTGCAGAGAACCTCCCAGGTGTCCAAGGGCAGTCGTCGCTCGTCGTACTGGTGCTTGGGGATGTCTGAAATGCAGCGCGAAGGAGAGAAAAGAGAAGGATGAAGGTGAACTCACTCTTTCGCTCTTGAACCACAACAACGTTCTTTGCCTCCCCGAAGTGGGTTTTTGAATCTACACTAACTTGTCCACACATGCTGCTGCCACCACCCACTTTGCAGGAAAGCCTGAGTGTACGTTTCCCTGAACAGTACGACCACGGTGTCTCTTGCGCATGCCAACCACTTCCCTGAACAGTACGGCCGTGGGTGTCTCTTGCGCATGCCAGCTTTCTGATGTCACTATTCTGAACCACCCTTTTTGTCCACGTGGCGCGCGTGCAGGACGTTTCATGCTGGGAGCCTGGGTCCCACCTTATCTGTGTGAAACACGACATCACGCGATAACCTTCCACCGATGACTCATCCTGGAAGACGACCGATCTCTCTCTCTGGAAGACGACCGATGTCTCTCTGGGAGACGACCGATGTCTCTCTCTAGGAGACGACCGATGTCTATCCCTGGCGACGCCTGCATGTCTCTCGCGCCCTGGCGATGTCCGCATACCTCGCGCCCTGGCGATGTCCGCATATGTAGCCTAGGCGACAGGCGATTATGTACTAACCAGGCGATCTCATACTCTTCTAAGCTACACTTTCCTTCCTTTTTATTTTAAATAAAAACATACTTAGAATGCATTTAAAATATATTCCTTTTATTCCAATTTAAGTTTACAGGTCCTTACAGCAGTTAGAGGAGTTGGTGGACCACTAGTCTCTTGGTGTCCATTAAAGGCTTTTTTCAACCTCCGGTAAGGATGATGACTTATAAGAAACCTCCGATGGCGAAGATATACTGTCTTACTTCCATGTTTCAATTGTTGAGAAGCAGTGTCTTCTTCGCATATTGGACATGCTTTATGACCCTTAACACTATAACCTGGTAAGTTACCATATGCCGGAAAGTCATTGATGGTGCAAAATAACATGGCTTGAAGCTTGAAAGTTTCATTAGCAAATCCGTCAAATACTTGAACACCCTCATCCCACATTAACTTCAAATCTTCGATTAGGGGACTTAGATAAACATCTATGTCATTCCCTGGCTGTTTCGGACTAGATATCATCATAGACAACATCATGTACTTTCGCTTCATGCACAATCCAGGAGGTAAGTGGTAAATAACTAGTAAAACAGGCCATGACCTGTGATTTGTACTCATATTACCAAACGGATTCATTCCATCTGTAGCTAGACCAAGTCGGATATTTCTTGATTCTTTACCAAACTCTGGAAACTCATCATCAAATTTCTTCCACTGAACAGAATCAGCTGGATGTCGGTACATGCCATCACATTTCCTCTCATCTGCATGCCATCTAAGATTCTTAGCATCGTCTGGGTTTGCAAACAAACGCTTCATCCTTGGAATGATGGGAAGATACCACATAACCTTCATTGGGGGTCCATGCTTTTCCATCTCTTCAATAGTATCATCATCTGTTTGTTTCAATTTATAACGTGATAACCCACACCTCGGACAACTTTTCAACAATTCAAAATCTTTCCGGTATAATATACAATCATTAGGACATGCATGTATCTTTTTATACTCCATACCCATTGGACAAAGAATCTTTTTGGCCTCGTAATTACGATTAGGTAGAGTATTTCCCTCTGGAAGCATATCCTTCAACAGTTGGAGCAATTCCGTGAAACTTTTATCGGTCCATCCATTTAGTGCCTTCAAATTCATCAATCTTAACACCGCCGACAACCGTGTGAAGTTATTAGTTGATCCAGGATATAATGGAGTCTCTGCATCGCTTGACATACTTCCATATCCATGCGCTTTTGCAAAAGACTCAGCTCCCACATCACGAATCATGTCCTCCAATCGATCATCAACTACATCATCGTGTTCTGCTTCATCCGTGGTGGATCCCACATATTCTTCAGTTACGGAAACACGTGGTAAATTTAATAATTCACCATGCCATGTCCAAGTTGTATAAGATCGAAGAAACCCATCACATAGCAGGTGTTCCCTCATGATATTCACATCCAATATCCTTCCATTCAAACAGTTAACGCACGGACACCTAATCTTTCCTCCATCACGACCACTATTAATCGCGTTACGCTGCGCAAATTGTATAAATTCTTATACTCCTCTTTCGTACTCATCACTTATACGAGCACAATGAATCCAACTTCGATCCATTATATATTCTGCAATATAGTTACCTAGGATTTTCTAATAAGTGTTCTATCTCATGCATTTGCCGAGGGTCGAACACCCCCGGACTCAATACCAGCACGTATTATTGTCGGAGGTCCAAATACAACCACGATATTCTATTCTAATGTAACAACTAACATAACATAAATTCTACTATAGACTAACAAATAATTACTAAATAATTTAAATTTTAGAAAATAGAAATTATATAATACAAATTATATAAATTAATACAAATTTATATTAAATAATATACAAATTATAATACATAAAAAAAATATTCAAAGTACAGCAAAAAAAATTAAGAAAATCTAAAACAAAACTAACATAAAAACTACCAACTAAATAATATAAATTTTAAAAATTATATAATACAAATTTATATTAAATAATATACAAATTATAATAAATAAAGTAAAAAATTCAAAATAAACAAAGTAAAATTCAAAAAATCTAAAAATGAACTAACCTTGTGTGCGAAAATGATGATTCAAGTGATAGAAAACCAGAGGTGGAAGCAGAAGACTGGCGCGACAGCGGCGGAGCAATGCAACAGTAACTTCAAGCACTGCAAGGAAAAAACCATATATAAAAATGATCCGGTCGGTCATCGGTATCCAATGACGTCAGCAGCAGATGACCATGTGGGCCGGTCACTGAGCAACACGTGGCATGAGATAGCAGATGAACAAGGGTGGAGATCGACTCCTACATGAGCGCCTGGAAGCAGAGCGCGAGAGTGATGAAGCACCGATCAGTCATCGGTGTATACAGAATGATCAGTCATCGGTGCACGCAGAGTGATCAGTCATCGGTGTATACAAAGTGATCAGTCATCGGTGCACGCAGAGTGATCAGTCATCGGTGTATACAGAGTGATCAGTCATCAGTGTATACACAGTGATCAGTCATCGGTGTATACAGAGTGATCAGTCATCGGTGTATACAGAGTGATCAGTCATCGGTGTATACAGAATGATCAGTCGTCAGGGGTTCCTTGCCAACGCGTGTTAAACTGGGGCCCAGGCTCCCAGCGAGAACGTTACCCAAGGACCTCGCCTGATTCCATAAGCAGAGCACGACGACGTGAAGAAGCGCCATCGGACATCGGTCAGGATGAGAGATACCTCGGTCGTCGGTGTGCGTCGAGGCGACATCGACCGCGCGATGTGAACAACGCGACCAGTGACCAGTAAAGCACTCAGAGGCAGGGAGTGGCCATAGTCGCGAGACGACCATGCATGAAGATGAGAAGGCACAGGCAGATGCAGAATCCTGCTGGGACGAGAACCCATCAAGGCTAGAGTCTCCCAGTGAGCTTGCGCGCATGACACGTGGACCGTGAAGATGCCCCTAGTGAATAGGTAGGGCAGATAGGCACAGAAGTCGAGGGGTCCAGAGACACCCACGCAGCCTCCCCTGTCAGACTTTGCATTTAAGTGAAGAACGCTGGCGTGCAAGGTAGTGCGGGGAGTGGAAACGACAATGCAGAGTAATCAAGTGACCCTAGGGGTAGCCTGTAGGGGCGACACTGGTTTATATGAGGAAGAAGAACACCAAACCAGGTATGAGTTTTTAACCTCAGAATACACACACAAAAACAGAGAACACTCAGGCTCCGAATCAAAGGGGACTGAGGACACACACACACGGGTCTCACACAGAGGGATCTGAGAGTGAGTTTTGGTGTTCCCGTTGCCTGACTTGAGCGTCGGAGCTACAACGGCCGCTAGAGGCGCCATCTGTGTGTTTTGCAGGCATCGTCCGGAGTTCCAAGAAGGTTCCTGGAGCCTCCCTGCAGAACGCGCAGCAGCTGGAAAGCCAGACGAAGGAGAGACGAGGCATTTCCCCACGTTCGAGTCCGCGGCGAGATCAAAAAACAACATTCCTAAAGCGAACTGAAAAGAATGAAATGGCATACGAAACTCACAATGGAAGCAATAGCACTGAAGATGCACAGAAGCAAGGAACACAGCGCAGCGCAGCAACAACGACAAGCAAGAGCAGAGAAGAAAGAGTGAAAGTGCAGTGGCGCGCTTCAAATTTTAGGTTAAAAACATTTTACAAATGCGGTTATTAGTTAAAACCGCATTTGTAAATGAAAGTTTTTCATTTACAAATGCGGTCATACACATGACCGCATTTGTAAATGTAACATCCTGCCAAATTCTTTTCATATTTATATAATAAAATAAGCGTAGACATTTATTTATAAAATCAACATATGTATATATATTGAAAGTACATCATCCCATACATTGTATCTCAAAAAGAAACGTCCCTCTTATAGGGGTTTTAATACATTCCATCAACTGTTTCAAAATAAAACCAAAATACAGCATAAAAAGAAAACAGGCGATCTCTTCCTCCAACTGCTCACTGAGGAGCTCGACTACCTGCAACATCATCTGCTCCCGTGTAAAATACACGATCATCACAGTTTTAAGAAAAACAGCCACAGAACAAAAACGCAGGGTAAGGTAGATATTTTAAAGAGAATTTAGATATGAAACTTTAAAATCAAGATAAAACAAATTTAAGACACCCACGTAAAATCCATCAATTTCCTATTCATTTCACACACTTCACAATTTCATCAAGAGTTATTTGTTTCACATAAAACATCAAATGCCTATCAAATCTCAATATTTCTCTTTCTCACGTCCGACTTCCACGGACTCACCACACATAGACACATACCACACCACTGTAAAGTCCACACAGGACAGCTAGTGAAGTTCACACAGGACAGCTAATGAAGTCCACACAGGACAGCTAATGAAGTCCACACAGGACAGCTAATTAACATCAATTCACCCAATGCACCATACAACACTTAAATGAATGATTCCTATCACAGCAACAATCATTCCACGGTTCAGATTTTCGAATATCACATGCATTTCACATTTAAATCTCAAACAGTTTCAAACGACACTAAAACAGGGGATTTCGAAAACGGTATTAAAATCGGCGATCATGTCACCCCACACATAAAAACAGAGTATCATGAAAAGCATATGAAAACCGGCGACCACGTCGCCCTCACTTCAGAACCTACTCGCCTAACGTTTTTATAAACGAAAATGCTAGCTTCCCTTACTTGAACTTGCGCCAAAACACCAAGAGCTCCAACACCCACCGAAGCTTAAAGATGTCCTAACTCTGTTCTAGCGTCCTGACGGAAAACTCGCAGAGAACTCCCCAGGTATCCAAGTGCAGTCGTCGCTCGTCGTACTGGTGCTTGGGGATGTCTGAAATGCAGCGCGAAGGAGAGAAAAGAGAAGGATGAAGGTAGACTCACTCTGTCAATCCTGAACCACAGCAACGTTCTCCCTCTCAGAAGTGGTTTTTGAATCTAAACCAACTTGTCCACAAATGCCGCTGCCACCACCCACTCTGCAGGAAGGCTTGCGTGCACGCTTCCTTGAACAGTACGGCCACGTGTGTCTCTGCGCATGCCAACTCTCTGATGTCACTCTTCTGAAACACCCTTTTTGTCTACGTGTCGCGCGTGCAGGACGTTTCATGCTGGGAGCCTGGGTCCCACCTTATATGTGTGAAACACGACATCGTGCGATAACCTTCCACCGATGACTCATCCTGGCGAACGACCGATGTCTCTCTCTGGAAGACGACCGATGTCTCTCCCTGGAAGACGACCGATGTCTCTCTCTGGAAGACGACCGATGTGTCTCTCTAGAAGACGACCGATGTCTCTCCCTGGAAGACGACCGATGTCTCTCCCTGGCGACGCCCGCATGTCTCTCGCCCTGGCAATGTCCGCATGTGTCTCGCGCCCTGGCGATGCCCGCATGTCTCTCGCCCTGGCGATGTCCGCATGTGTCTCGCGCCCTGGCGATGCCCGCATGCCTCTCGCGCGCTGGCGATGTCCGCATGTCTCGCGCCCTGGCGATGCCCGCATGTCTCGCGCCCTGGCGATGTCCGTGTGTCTCTCGTGCCCCGGCGATGCGCGCATGCCTCGCGCCCTGGCGATGACTGATGACACATCGCCACACCTGGCTGAAGGTTCTTCATCCCACAATGTTACGTCCAAGGTATCACCTCCACATGATTACCTCACGATAAAGTCATCGCACCTGACTACTTGGTTAATAAAATGGTCAGCCGACCGACCTCTACCAGCTGACCCCAGACATTGGGCGATGTCCGAGGTCCGACTACTACGAAACTTCTATTACCAGCTCTTTGTATTTTAAATAATAACATCTTCTGAAATTATTTAAATATAACACTTTTATTCCAATTAAAGTTTCTAGGTCCTTACAGTAAATGAAAGACATTTCATTTACAAATACGGTTATACACATGACCGCATCTGTAAATGAAAGGCATTTCATTTACAGATGCGGTCATACACATGACCGCATCTGTAAATGAAAGGCATTTCATTTACAAATGCGGTTATACACATGACCGCATTTGTAAATGAAATGCCTTTCATTTACAAATGCGGTTTTAACTAATAACCGCATTTGTAAAACAAACTAATTTCAAAAATGCCACCGCGTTTTTAACAAATGCGTTTTAGCGCGAAACCGCACTTGGAAAGGAGTATTCCTTTCATCATTTTGCACTAGTGATAGGCGCTTATAGATAAATATGTGCAAGTCGTTATGATATGGGCGTGTTTGTTATCTATTGTGTACGTATGTTTTCTATTGCATGTCCTTTACACACTAATGCCTGTTGATAGTTGCTGGTAACCCTAAAAGATAAGGACGTGCATTTAAACAGAATGTTGGCTTGTGGTTAAGCACCTGAAGATCATTGGTGCTCGTGATAGGTGGTTTTTTTGTTAGAGATAAAAGATTAATGTGCTTATTTTCAGTTAAGATTTTATTCTCTTAAGCGAGAACTGTTGCATGTGCGGTTATAAAAGGGGCCTAAAAATCCTAGATGAAGGTATGTTGTTTTTGCACACTAGATTGAAAATTGTTTACTTTTTGTGAACCCTCATTGACTTGATCGTCGGAGTGTCGTCAACAGCTAGGGCGCCCTAAGTCACAACGGAGCCACATTTGAAGAAGCAAATAGAGACATGATCCCATATCCAGGAGGAGGTGCATTCAGCCAAAGTCAACCGGTGAAAGAGTCAACCAGCGAGAACATTTGGCACCCACTGTGGGGCCCGCTAAAACCTGATCCCATCCACATTCATGTTCGAGTTTTCTGACGAAGATGAGGAATACCAGACAAGTGCCATCGGGACCAGAAGGAGTTGAGGCTCCCACGCTGCAACAGCTTATAGAGACGGTCAGAAATCTCCAAGAGGCTCACAAACAGTACAGATAAGAGCGAGAAAGATTATGAGAAGAGCTGCACAAAACCAATGAAGATTTGCATAGAGACTTATAGCGGTGTGATCGACATCCCCCAAAGGAGCGAGGCTCAAACCTGCCCCTAAGAGATTGCCCCGAGCCTTTTTCACGAGCCACCATGGACGAGCTAGTGCCGGCACACTACATTGTGCCTAAAATCACCTTCATAGGAGTGAAGGATCCCGAAAATCACCTTACGACATTTAATGCCCAGATGATTTTCTTGCTAGGGTCAAATGCAGTTCGATGCAAGATGTTTATGAGCATGTTCACAGATACAACATTGCAATGGTTTAGTGGACTACTTGAAGCCCACATTACTTCTTTTGCACAGTTCAACAAGTTGTTCCAAGAGCAATTCTCTACCAATCAGGTCAAACCCCCAGTACTGTATGACCTCTTCAATGTTCGATAAAGAGAAGGGGAGATGTTGAAGGACTATTTGAACAGGTTCTCGGCGCTCACAGTAAGACTTCAGACCCATGACGAGGATGTGATGGTCATTGCCTTTGAACAGGAAATTGCATCAGGACCATTCTGTGACTCCATGATCAGAAACCCAGCGGAGACCTTCTCCGAGATTAGACGAAGAGCTTTTGCCCACATCAACGTCGAGGAAACAATGGCGGCAAGAAATGGCAGTTCGTATCCTCGACTGGCTAAGTCGGAAGAGAGTAACAGAGCTCCTCGACCATTGAGGGTTAAGGAGACCTCAACCGGGAAGAAGGAAAAAGCAAGGCACGCGTCGTATAGGAAGAATGAGCCCAAGACGAAGGGTAAGGAAGAGGAGTTTCGTCCTAAGTTCTGAGTGTCATACAAAGAACTATTAAGTATACCCAGAGTAGCAGAAAAGCTGAGGTTCCCCCAAAAGGCTGACAAAAATTTGGAGTCAAGAAAATATGTGTGGTGTGAATTTAATAAGGGGTTCGGGCACAACATTGAGCGATGCATAGCTTTAGGCCACCAGTTGGCCGAGTTAGTAAAAGAAGGCTTCTTGAAAGAATATCTGGAGGCTGACTAAGAAGAACCCAAGGGGGAAGATACCCTGAGGGACCAGACACATGAAGTGCCAGTTCATGCCGAGTTGAACACTATCTCGGGAGGATTCTCCGGGGGAGGCAACACCGCTACCAAATGCAAGCGGTATGCGAGAGCGGTAATGTCTTTAGATGCAAGAGATCCCGGTGACTCACCCAAGCCCGATCTCTGTAAGGACCTGGAAAATATTATTGGAATAAAAGTGTTATATTTAAATGGATTCGAAGTATGTTTTTATTTAAAAATATAAAGGAAGGGAAGTATAACTTAAAAGTCTACGAGATCGCCGTAATTGAAAGAGTAGGCGATCTCCGTCTTCTCTGGCACATGGTCGCCTGTCGCCTTGATTGCACCTGAACGCCAATCACCTGTAGTGTACCTAGTCGCCGGTCGCCTACTACACATGATCGCCAGGGCGCGAGAGACATGCGGGCATCGCCAGGGCGCGAGAGGCATGCGGGCATCGCTTGGACGCGAGAGACATCGGTCGTCTTCCAAAGAGAGACATCGGTCGTCCTCCAGGATGAGTCATCGGTGGATAGCCTTCGCGCGGAAGGTCATCAGTGGAGAGTCTTCGCGCGAGAGGTCATCGGCGAAAGGTTATCGCGCGATGTCGTGTTTCATGCAGATGAAGTTGAGCCCAGGGCCCAGCATGAACGTCTTGCATGCGCGGCACGTAGTCAGTGGCTCCAGAGAGTTGGTACGGTAGTGCACAGTGTTTGTGTGCGCAAAGTCAACCACGCAACCTTACTGTCAGGTTTGTGCTTGAGTAAAGGAAAACTCACACGCTAGGTATCTCAGAGAGTAGGCTAGGGCGGCTACACAGCAGGCCTACGTCCTTAGCTTCAGAAGGCTCCTCTTAGGGAGTTTTGAAAACGCAGTGGGAGATAAAAGGTGACAGAGTGAGTTCACCTTCATCTTTCTCTTTCTCTCCCTTGCACTGCGACTCAGTATTTCCCAGGCACCTTCAAGCAAAAGCAAGACGAGCGACGACTGCCATAGAGCTTTTGGGAAGGTCCTCTACAAGATTTACCTATTTGAACGCTTAGGCAGAGTTCGGACATCCTTTACGTTCGGCAGTTCAGAGCTTGAAGTGAGATTTCACGCTGATCCAGGTAAGGGAAGCTAGTCTTTTTCCAACGATAACTGGGTATTTGATGTTTGTGATGATAGGGCGACGTGGTCGCCGGTTTTACTTCGCTTTCACGGTGTTTGATGTTGAAATGTGAGATGTTCATGACAACAGTTCTGTTTTGATGTTGAGGGCGACGTGGTCGCCGGTTTTCAAAATGTTCTTGTTTAAAACCCAGTTTTGTTCGTGATCGCCGATTTCTGGAGGTGATCGCCGGTTTTCATCTGTTATTGAAATATCCTCTGTTTTTGTGATTATTTGGAACTGTTTGAGATTTAAATGTGATATTCGAAAATCTGAACCTTGGCATGAGTTTTTCTGTGACTGGAATCATTTGTTGAAATGTTATGTGATGTGTGAATGTTGTGAATGTGGGATCGAGGCATAGTATTTTCAGGAAAGGAAATACCGTGTAAGATCTGTGTAGGATGTGTATTGATCAGTGAGTGTCCTGGTGTAATGAGACGATCCTGACTCTACTGAGGTAATGAAATCACATAGAAGAAGTTACTCAGTTGTGGAGAGTCGAAGGAGGTCATACGTATGGGTGTCTCGTGTGAAACAGAACGAGTTCGGCCTGTAGTATGGATTTACCCTGTCATGCTGTGATAATGATGATATTGAGATTGTGTAATGCGCATGGCTGAGGGCACTTTCCAGCCTTTTAGCATGACAGGTGCATGTCTCAGGACGCTAAGTTCAATGCACGTGTTTTCCGGAATAGTGGTCAAGTGTCTGGTGTGATGAGTCAGTGGAAAGTCTGACGTGTGATATGAGAAATTGAATTGATAGACACTTGATTGCTGATGTGAATTGGTGAGACTCTGGAATTGATTTGTGAGATATGTGATTATCAAATGTTTTGGTGGAATATGAGAAAGTTGATGGTTTTACGTGGATGTCTTAAACTGGTTTCATCTTGATTCTTAAGTTCACAGTCAAACTCTCTTTTAAATGTCTAGCTTACCCTTTGTATTTTGGTTCTGTGGCTGTCTTTCTTAAAAACCTGTGATGATCGTGTAATTTTTACACGGGAGCAGATGATCTTGCAGGAAGAAGAGCTCCTCAGTAAGTGGTCGCCGGGATGAGATCGCCTATTTTGCTTCTGTTGGGCGATCACCCCTTTTCCTGTTTTCTGATCGGAGATCGCCCTTTTCTGATAGGAGATCGCCTCTTTGGTTAGGAGGTCGCCCCCTTTTGCCATTTTCCGATAGGCGATCTCCGTTTTCTGTTAGGAGATCGGTAGCTTTGTATTTTGCTGTCTTTTGTTTAAGTATTGGAAAAACGTTCGTTTTGTATTAAACTCCCTGCGAGGAGAAACTTCATTATATATATATAATCATGTTCATTTCAAAACATTTTGGTTTTACGTTTTATTTTCATTATATAATTGTGAAACGTTTTGGCGGGATGTTACAATCTCTACTTCACGAAGTTTGATTTGGAAGGTGTAGTCCCTCATGACAACAACCCAGTGGTGATATCTGTCATCATGGTGGGAAGGAAGGTTCACCGAGTTCTCATTGACCAAGGGAGCTCGGCTGATGTAATGTTTTGGTCGATATTTGTCAATTTACGATTATCTCCCGATTAGTTGAGGCCTCATGATGGGTGCCTAGTCGGCTTTGCGGGAGATCATGTGGAGGTACGGGGATACGTCGAATTGAGGACGACCTTTTCCGATGACGCGGCAACAAGAACCATCGTCATCAGGTACATTGTGGTAAACACTCATTCTGTTTATAAGCTACTTTTGGGGAGACCCTCTTTGAACAGGTTGGGCGTAGTGGCTTCTACAAAGCATATGAAGATGAAGCTGCCATCCCTTGAGGGAAAGTGATTACGATTAAGTCTGATTAGAAGGCTGCTCGGAAGTGCTATGAGAATAGCCTGAAGAATAGGAGGGGTTCGTACTCGGCCACTGTTCTTCATGAAGAAAAAATTGCTGAGGTCTTAGAAATGACGTCGGCAATAGACAACGACTAGGGCCCGCTGGTGACATTCAAGAAAGAGAAATAGGTGGGAAGATGTTTAAGCTTGGTGCCTCGCTAGGTTGGGAGCTACAGGACTAAATAGCCGAGGTGATAGCCAAGCACATGAACGTGTTCACCTGGTCCTCTGTTGACATGCCTGGGATAGACCCCGATTTCCTATGCCATATTCGTACCATAGATGACAGGGTCCGACCAATAGTACAGAAGAGGATGAAGTTCAATGAAGAAAAACGCCTGATTGTAACATCCCGCCAAAATACTTTTCATATTTATATAATGAAAATAAAGGTAAACAAATATATTGAAGTGAACATAATTATATATATGTAATGAAGTTTCTCCTCACAGGGAGTTTAATACATAATCGGTCAATTTCCAAAACTTAAACAAAATACAGCAAAATAGAAAAAAAAACAGGCGATCTCCTAACAGATAAGGTGATCTCCTATCAGAAAACAGAAAAAGGGGTGATCGCCTAACAGAAACAGAAACAAGCAATCTCCTTCCGGCGACCCGTCACTGAGGAGCTCCACTTCCTGCAACATCATCTGCTCCTGTGTAAAATCATACACGATCATCACAGGTTTAAGAAAACATCCACAAACAAGAACACAGGGTAAGCTAGATATTTTAAAGAGAATTTAGATATGAAACTTTCAAATAAAGATAAAACAAATTTAAGACACCCACGTAAAAACCATCAACTTTCTCATTCCCATCACATGACCATCAAGTAATCACATATTTCACAATTTCCTCAAGAGTCTTTCAATTCTCATTTCTCACGTCAGACTTCCACTGACTCATCACACACCGACACTTGACACTACTTCCGAAAGACTCGTGCGTTGAACTTAGCATCCAGAGACCTGCACCTGTCATACTTCATTGCTGTAATGTTCCCACAGCCATGCGCATCAACATAATCTCGATCTCAATCTCATCACTCTCACAGTATGACAGGGTTAATCCATATAACAGGTCAAGTCAGTTATCTTTCAAACGACTTACCCATACATATGGACCTCCTTCGACTCTCACCAACCGAATGACTTCATCTATGTGACTCCATCATATCAGCAGAGTCAGGATCGTCTCATTCACAGGATACTCACTGATCAATACATCTCATAACTAATCTCAACACAGTATTTCCTTTCCTGAAAATAGTATGTCTTGATCCCACATTCAAACATTCAACACATCATATAACACTTAAATGAACGATTTCCAATCACAGCAACAATCATTCCAAGGTTCAGACTTTAAAATATCACATTTCAATCTCAACCAATTTCAAACGACACTAAAACAGGGGATTTCGAAAAACAACGCCAAAACCGGCGATCTCGTCCAAAAACAGGGGATTATGCAATAACAGTTGAAAACCGGCAACCACGTCGCCCCATCATCAAAATCATCTAATATAAGGTTTTTCGTTGGAAATAAGGCTAGCTTCCCTTACCTGGACTAGCGCAAAACACCAAGAGCTCCGAAAACCCACCGAAGCTTAAGCGTCCCGCTCTGGAGAACTTGCAGAGAACCTCCCAGGTGTCCAAGGGCAGTCGTCGCTCGTTGTACTGGTGCTTGAGGGTGCCTAAATCGCAGCGGGAAGGAGAGAAAAGAGAAGGGTGAAGGTGAACTCACTCTTTCGCTCTTGAACTACTGCAACGTTCTTTGCCTCCCCGAAGTGGGTTTTTGAATCTACATTAACTTGTCCACACATGCTGCTGCCACCACCCACTTTGCAGGAAAGCTTGAGTGTACGTTTCCCTGAACAGTACGACCACGGTCTCTCTTGCGCATGCCAACCACTTCCCTGAACAGTACGGCCGTGGGTGTCTCTTGCGCATGCCAACTTTCTGATGTCACTATTCTGAACCACCCTTTTTGTCCACGTGGCGCGCTTGCAGGACGTTTCATGCTGGGAGCCTGGGTCCCACCTTATCCGTGTGAAACACGACATCGCGCGATAACCTTCCACCGATGACTCATCCTGGAGGACGACCGATGTCTCTCTCTGGAAGACGACCGATGTCTCTCTCTGGGAGACGACCGATGTCTATCCCTAGCGACGCCCGCATGTCTCTCGCGCCCTGGCGATGCCCGCATGCCTCGCGCCCTGACGATGCCCGCATGTCTCTCGCGCCCCGGCGATGCCCGCATGCCTCTCGCGCCCCGGCGATGCCCGCATGCCTCTCGCGCCCTGGCGATGCCCGCATGCTTCGCGCCCTGGCGATGTCCGCATGTCTCTCGCGCCCTGGCGATGTCCGCATACCTCGCGCCCTGGCGATGTCCGCATGTGTCTCGCGCCCTGGCGATGTTCGCATATGTAGTCTAGGCGACAGGCGATTATGTACTAACCAGGCGATCTCATAGTCTTCTAAGCTACACTTTCCTTCCTTTTTATTTTAAATAAAAACATACTTAGAATTCATTTAAAATATATTCCTTTTATTCCAATTTAATTTTACACGTCCTTACACTGATCATCTGGGCAGAAACCCAAAAGTTGTTGAATGCGGACCATGTTAGGGAAATCCAATATCCTGAATGGTTAGCAAATGTGGTGTTGATCCAGAAGGCCAATGGAAAATGATGAATGTGCGTTGATTTCACAGACTTGAATAAGGCCTGTACTAAGGACTCCTATCCGTTGTCGAGCATCGACTCCTTAGTGGACAGCGCCTCGGGTTGCCAGTTACTGAGCTTTTTAGATGCATTCCCAGGGTACAATCAGATCCGTATGCACCCTAGTGATGAAAGCAAGACTGCTTTTATGGCTGAGTTTGCGAGCTATTGCTACAAGGTCATGCCTTTTGGCCTAAAACATGTTGGTGCCACTTATCAGCAATTGATGGATAGAATTCCCCTTGCTCGGGCGAAACGTTCAAGCATATGTGGACAACATGGTCGTCACCTCAAAAGAGAAGGATCAACATGTATCGATCTCAAAGAACTATTCGCGATGATAGCCAAGTACAATTTGAAGTTGAATCCCGAAAAATGTGTGTTTGGGGTGGAAGCATGGAAGTTCCTTGGGTTTTTGTTAACTGAGAGGGGAATAGAGGCTAATCCTAACAAGTATGTCACTATTATAGGGATGAGGAGCCGTGCCAATGTCAAGGAGGTCCAGCAGTTAACTGGACGAATGGTTGCTCTCTTTCGCTTCTTGTCGACCAGTGGAGACAAGGGTTATTCGTATTTCCAATGTTTGAAGAAGAACAATCATTTTGTGTGGACCTCTAAATGTGAAGAGGCCTTCGGCATGTTAAAAGAATACCTGGCTAGTCCTCCTGTCCTTGGCAAGCCGTTGACAGGTGTTCCTCTTCGCCTTTACTTGGCTATCACAAATCGAATGATTAGTTCAGTGATCGTGCACGACCAAGATAAGGTCCAAAAGTCGGTTTACTTCAAGCGATCGAAGGGACCAGAGGAAAGTTACCAAGCGATCGAGAAAGATGCCTTAGCAGTAGTATTCACGGCTAGAAGGCTACGATATTACTTCCAGAGCTTCACCGTGATAGTAATGACCGATCTGCCCATCCGCAAGGTTTTGTAGAAGCCTGACATTGCAAGGTGGGTGGTCCATTGGTCAGCGGAATTGTCTGAGTTTGACAAACAATTTGAACCACGAGGGCCAATTAAAGGGCAAGTATATGCCGACTTCGTGGTTGAGCTCGTGTCTGAAGGTCCTCACCCTAATCCTAAAAGCTTTCAGTGGATCTTGTCGATGGATGGATCTTCCAACCAGTAGAGAAGTGAAGCAGGGGTTATTTTGGAAGGACCCAATGGTCTGTTGATTGAGCAATCTTTAAAGTTTCTGTTTAGAGCCAACAACAATCAAGCTGAGTACGAGGCCTTGACAGCAGGGACGTTTCTAGCTCAATTGTTGAAAGCTCAGAATCTGTTGGTAAAAAGCGACTTGTTGCTTGTCACTAAACAAGTGACAGGTAGGTATCAAGCCAAAGATCCAAAGTTGGCTTCATATCTCAAGTATGTCACGTTATTAAAGGAAGCCTTCACTAAGTTTGAGCTCATCCACGTGCCGCGAGAGCAAAATTCTCGAGCCGATCTTTCGGCCAAGCTGGCCAGCTCGGGAAAGGTAAACTGACAAAGGTCATTGACTCAGGAGACCTTGAAGTCGCCTCGAATAGCAGAGGAAAGTTCATCTAAAGATGTCTAGACATAGGTTTTGGAGATAAGTTCCAGGGGAGAAAGGAGTCACCGGTTGTTGACCCAAGAGACCCTGAAAGTTCCCCGAATAATCGCATGCGAGATGTTGGTGGAGGAAGTGATTGCTATTTCGCAGGTTAATACTGCGGAGACCTGGATCACCCCTCACCAACATTACTTGGCTGATGGGCTGCTTCCCACCAAGCCTACGGAAGCCAAGGCAATAAAGAGGAATGTGGTAAAATATACACTAATTGGTGGCAAGTTATTCCGTCATGGCTATGTCCATCCACCCTGCCCTTACTTGTATCAGCGAAGATTAGTGTGTCCGTGTGATGGTCGAGCTACACAAGGGTATTTGTGGGAGTCATATAGGTGGCCGAGCTCTTATGCTGAAGGTCATCCGAGCTGGGTATTATTGGCCAACGATTAAGGAAGACTGCGGGAAATACGCCCAGCGGTGTGAGAAATGCTAGAAACATGCTGACTGGCACCATGCACCAGCAAAAGAACTACGGTTAATTTATAGGCCATGGCCCTTACACATCTGGGGAATAGACATTTTAGGTTCTTTCCCTTTGGCAATACATCAGATGAAGTATCTCATGGTAGCCATCGAATACTTCATGAAGTGGATTGAGGCCAAGCCAGTTGCACAGATAACCGCTTACAGGGTGCAACACTTCATATGGAAGAACATAGTGTGTCGCTTCAGAATCCCTAGACACCTGGTGTCAGATAATGTAAGGACCTGGAAAATCTTATTGGAATAAAAGTGTCATATTTAAATGGATTCGAAGCATGTTGTATTTAAAATGAAAAGGAAAGAAAGTGTAGTTTAGAAGACTATGAGATCGCCTGGAACATGATCGCCGGTCGCCTACTACACATGATCGCCAGGGCGCGAGAGGCATGCGGACATCGCCAGGGCGCGAGAGGCATGCGGGCATCGCCAGGGCGCGAGAGGCATGTGGGCTTTGCCTGGACGCGAGAGGCATGCGGGTGTCGCCAAGAGGAGACCTCGGTCGGTCTCCAGGAGGAAGAGACCTCGGTCGGTCTCCAGGAGGAAGAGACCTCGGTCGGTCTCCAGGAGGGGGGAGACATCGGTCGTCTTCCAGAGAGAGACATCGGTCGTCCTCCAGGATGGGTCATCGGTGGAGAGTCTTTGCGAGTGGTCATCGGCGAAAGGTTATCGCGCGATGTCGTGTTTCACGCAGTTGAAGTGGGGCCCTGGTTTCCAGAACGAATGTGCTGCATGTGCGACATGTAGGCAGTGAAAGTCCTTCGGAACAGTAGCTCCATGTGCGCAGAGGCGCCACGTGGCCATACTGTCAGGTTGCATTTAATTCGAGGAAGAAAACCCACACTGAAGGGTTAGTTAGGGAGTAGGCAATGATAGCTACATGGCGGGCCTATGTTCCTAGTATCAGAAGGCACCGCCTCTTAGTGAGTTTAGAAAACGCAGTGAGAGTATAAAAGGTGACAGAGTGAGTTCACCTTCAGCTTTCTCTTTTCTCTCCTTTGCACTGCGACTCAGAAATTTCAGGCACCAGTTAAATTACCAGCGATTGCCATAGAGCATTTGAGAAGGTTCTCTGCAAGTTTTACCAATTAGAACGCTTAGGCAGAGTTCAGGCATCCTTAACGTTCGGCGGTTTAGAGCTTGAAGTGAGATTTCACGCTGATCCAGGTAAGGGAAGCTAGCCTTACTTCTAATGAAAACTGTATGTGTGATGATTTTGATGTTGGGGCGACGTAGTCGCGGGTTCTTGCTTTCGTTCTGGGGTTCTGATGTTGAAACGCGAAGTGTTTACTGTAATCGATTTCTGTTTTGATGTTAAGGGCGACGAGGTCGCCGGTTTCAAAATGTTCTTGTTTAAAACCCAGTTTTGTTCGTGATCGCCGGTTTCTGGAGGTGATCGCCGGTTTTCATCTGTTATTGAAATATCCTCTGTTCTTGTGATTATTTGGAACTGTTTGAGATTTAAATGTGATATTCGAAAATCTGAACCTTGGCATGAGTTTCTCTGTGACTGGAATCATTTGTTGAAATGTTATGTGATGTGTGAATGTTGTGAATGTGGGATCGAGGCATAGTATTTTCAGGAAAGGAAATACCGTGTAAGATCTGTGTAGGATGTGTATTGATCAGTGAGTGTCCTGGTGTAATGAGACGATCCTGACTCTACTGAGGTAATGAAATCACATAGAAGAAGTTACTCAGTTGTGGAGAGTCGAAGGAGGTCATACGTATGGGTGTCTCGTGTGAAACAGAACGAGTTCGGCCTGTAGTATGGATTTACCCTGTCACACTGTGATAATGATGATATTGAGATTGAGATTGTGTGATGCGCATGGCTGAGGGCACTTTCCAGCCTTTTAGCATGACAGGTGCATGTCTCAGGACGCTAAGTTCAATGCACGTGTTTTCCGGAATAGTGGTCAAGTGTCTGGTGTGATGAGTCAGTGGAAAGTCTGACGTGTGAAACATTGAGAAATTGAATTGATAGACACTTGATTGCTGATGTGAATTGAGAGACTCTGGAATTGATTTGTGAGTTATGTGATTATCGAATGGTTTGGTGGAATATGAGAAAGTTGATGGTTTTATGTGGATGTCTTAAATTGATTTCATCTTGTTTTTTTTGAAGTTCATTTTGAAACTCTCTTTTAAATGTCTAGCTTACCCCTTTGCGTTTTGGTTCTATGGCTGTTTTCTTAAAACCTGTGATGATCGTGTAATCTTTACACGGGAGCAGATGACGTTACAGGAAGTTGAGATCGCCGGTTTGATAGGAGATCGCCTGCCTGATAGGAGATCGCCTGGTTGATAGGAGATCGCCTGCCTGATAGGAGATCGCCCTTTTTATGTTGGGAGATCGGTTGTTTGGTTGTTTTTGCTGTTTTTATGTTTAAGTTTTGGAAAATGACCGTTTTGTATTAAACTCCCTGCGAGGACAAACATCATTACATATATATAATTATGTTCATTTCAACACTTTGGTTTTACGTATATTTTCATTTTATATATTTGTGAAACGTTTTGGCGGGATGTTACATTAATGGTATCAGAGCAGTTCGTCCTTTGGATGACCTGAGGGCTGTGGATCCATTGTGTTTTCTTCTGCTCATGAAAACTTATTTGAGTTTTAAGTGACAACTATTGTGAAAGGTTTTCAAACGTTTTTGTATTGAACTTTTTGTGTGTGCTGTAGTGAATGTATGCCTAACTGAAGATCTTAGTATTTAGAATGAGAGGGTCTTGATAAGGTGGTGAGGGTGCACACTCATGACCGGATCGGGGTGATTCTCAATCTAAATTCCAGAAGTTTAATGTTTAGCATACTTTGAATTCTGGTGTGATCTATTTCATGTTATTGAGTGTTCTTGTAATTGATTGTGAGTGGCTGTGTGGATTGATGGTTGCACACCAGTAGCTGTTCTGGTGTTTTGCTTGAGGTTATAAGCTTTATGGTTCTGTAGATGGACTCAAATTCCTAAGGAATTTGAGAAGCTGACCTTGTAAGGTCGTGATGTTACCCCCCTTGAATGAATTGATTTCCTTATCGATTTCATTCTTGTAGTTGTAGGGAATATAGAAGCTAGTGGTTTCAGAATCTTAGAACGAAGAAGATGACTCGTAGACCTCCTACCCCTTCCCACCCTTCTTCTGAGATGGGCCAGATCGCCAGGGCCATTGAGATGATGGCAGGTGCCATCCAGCAACAGAATGCGGCGATGGCTCAGAACCATCAAGATACCATGCAGCACTGGGAAGCTGCTCGGTCGGCTGATACGAATTCGCCCGTCGGTCAGCCTCAGGAACGGATGGGACTGGCCGAGTTCATGAGGCACAACCCACCCAAGTTCTGTGGGAATGCTACCCCTGATCAAGCAGATCAGTGGGTCAGGGAAATGGAGAAAATCTTTAGGGCGACCTCCTGCCCTGAAGAGAAGAAGTTGTTGTTCGCCACCTATCTGCTATCTGGTGAAGCAGAATTCTGGTGGATGGGAGCTCAGCAAATGATGGAGGCCAGAGAGGAGGTGTTGGACTGGGAGAGCTTCAGGGTGAGGTTCTTGGAGAAATACTTCCCTGACAGCGCAAAGTTTGCGAGGGAAGCTGAGTTCTTAAAGTTGGAGCAGGGGGAGACGTCTGTGAACGCCTATGCTGCTCGGTTTGAGTACCTCGCCAGATTTTATACCCAGGCGACCTCCGAGGCTTGGAGGTGCAGGAAGTTTGAGGAGGGGCTGAAGCATGGGCTGAAGAGGACTATAGCCCCGATGTGCATCAGGGAATTTCACGCCTTGGTAGAAAAGGCGAAGATGGTGGAGACCCTGGAAAAGGGTGATCCCCGGGTGATCAGGTCGCACCCAGGGGGTTCTTCCAGTGGGAAGACAAGGATGCAGCAACAGCAGTTTGAGCCTTATGAGAGACCTCCACAGCATAGGGCAAGAGCAGCACCGCCCCAGCCTCAGCAGCAATCACCTTGGGAACCCAGATGTTTCACGTGCAAAAGGATGGGGCACATTTCTAGAAATTGCCCCAACAGAAAAGAGATGACTCAACCCAGGGGACCTCGGCGGTAGAGGAATGAAAGTAGCAGACCTCAGGCAACAGGGAGAGTGTTTGCCATGGCAGGAACTGAGGCGTCCCAGTCAGGTAATTTGGTGTAAGATGCTTGTTTTATTGCTGGTAGAAGTATAAGAGCCTTGTTTGTTTCTGAGCGACACACTCTTTTGTGTCAAGTCGGTGTAGCCGAGCTGGACCTTCTAGTGAAGGAGTTACCCTTCGAAACTGTTGGTCTCTACACCTGTGTCAGGGCAGGTGTTGACCTCTACAGTTGCCCCGAATGTTCAGTGATAGTAGAGGGACGCAGATTCAAAGTGAATTTGATCTGTCTACCTCTGCAGGATCTGGATGTTATCCTAGGAATGGATTGGCTGTCTGCCAATCACGTTCTCATAGACTGCGGTAGGCAGAAAGTGGTGTTTCCCGATCTCCAAGAGCCAGATGTGAGATCTGCTTGGCATGGACGATCAGAGTTGGAAGAAGGGGCGAGGTGTTTCGTGATCATAGCTCGGTGGGAAGTGAAGAACGAAGAGGACGTAAGAAGGATTCATGTGGTGAAAAGTTTGATGGATGTATTTCCAGGAGGAGTACCTGGGTTACCTCCTAAGAGAGAAGTGGAATTCTCTACTGATTTGGTACCTGTAGCTGGACCAGTGTCAATGGCACCTTGCAGGATGACTCCAGCCGAGTTGGTAGAATTGAAGAAGCAAGTGGAAGAGCTGTTGGGGAAGCCTTTCATCAAATCCAGCGTATCTCCATGAGGTACTCCAGTGCTGGTAATTCCAGAGGTCGGAAGACCTTTTGACGTCTACTGTGGTGCTTCACATCAAGGTTTGGGATGCGTTTTGGATGCAAGAGAAGAGAGTGGTTGCATATGCTTCAAGGCAACTCAAAGTTCATGAGAGATAATTATTCTACTTATGATTTAGAATCGGCAGTGGTAGTGGTTGATCTGGTTGGCTATCAGCAGTAGATGATGCCAGCAACAGTTGATTACGTAGATCGTTCAAAGGAGTCATGTGGTTGAGGGTGGCAAGTGAATCGGAGAGGCGATCGCCCAGAATGGTGATTGGTTGGGGTGGTTAAGGGACCAACACTTGCGGATCAGTATCAGGCGAGCGCCTGTAAGCTGAACCCGAGAAGTAAAGAAACACAGAGTAGCAATCGCCTATCGCCGTGTGTTAAGAATAGAACACGCCTATCGCCGTGTGGATCAATACACGCCTATCGCCGGGAGAGAAAATCAGTACACGCCTATCGACCGTGTGTGGAGAATACGAGATCAGTGGTCAACAAAACGCCGAAAGGAGCACATCGCCTGATATTCAGATCGCCGGGGTTTTCACATCGCCGTACATTTGAGAAGATTAGTTCATCACGTTAAGGCTGCCAGTTCATCGTGTTAAGGCTGCGCCCACAGTAGCTAGCGCACTAGGCTACTCCCTGTGTGGATAACTTAGCCGCAGGAGCAAAGTAGAAGTAACGACTCAGTTGTAGGTTCTCCAGATGACGACACGTGTGTGACCAGATATCCTCCACGTGTCAAGAGGGATAACCGTCAGGAGAGAGAAAGTTTCAGAGGCGCCAACTTGTTCTTTCAGGTGAAGTCATTGAGGTGCTTGGCGCGAAGCTGGTGAGAAGGAGGAGGCTAGAAGAAGAAGCTCTGGCGTCTGGTCAAGGGGCTGGATCAGTGGTGTTATGGGGTTTTGAAGTCAGTGATTGTATGAAGCTCTGTATGGGGGAAAATGCAGAACTCCCTTATTGTTGGAACCAGGAGGGCGAACCAGTTTTGATTGAACAATTAGGGGAGCCTAGTCTGAAGCGTATTATGGGAGTTCTAGGCACCGAGCAAGCTAAAGGCTTTGTAATGGGTGAAGATGGGATATTAAGATTAAGGGCAAAAAAAAAAATAAAATAAAATAAAATAAAAAAATAAAAATTTGCATACCAGTAAATGAATGATTTAAGGGATAACAGAAAATTTAACTTTGCTCTTTTGGCGAAATGGAAGTGGTGAATGATGAGTGATGAGAAAGGGAATGGAATTTGATGAAGTATTGGAGTAGTAAGAGTTGGTTCAGCAGACAACCGAGGAGCTGAAGATGATACAAGGCAGAATGAGAGCTTCTCAAAGTCGGCAGATTCAGAGGAGAAGACCTTTGGAGTTTGCTGCTGAAGACCATGTGTTTATGAGAGTGACACCAACCAAGGGTGTAGGACGAGCTATCAGATCAAAGAAGCTGCCTCCTAAGTTTGTTGGACCATACCAGATTTTGAGGAAGAAAGGTCCTGTAGCGTACGAGATCGCCCTATCTTCCCTTTTAGCGAATCTGCATAATGTCCTTCACATATCACAGCTGAGGAAGTACATGGCAGACCCTAGTTATGTGCTGGGAGAGGACGATGGCAGATCAGGGATGACTTTTCCTTTGGAGTAAAACCAGTAAGGATTGACGATCAGCGAAGTAAACAGCTCAGAGGTATGACCATCAACATGGTGAAAGTGGTGTGGAATGAGAGATCGGGTGATTCAACTTGGGAGTTGGAAGAGACCATGAAAAAGGGCTATCCACATCTCTTTTCCTTGTAATTCAATTTTCGAGGACGAAAATTTTTGTTGTTAGGGAGATTGTAAGGACCTGGAAAATCTTATTGGAATAAAAGTGTCATATTTAAATGGATTCGAAGCATGTTGTATTTAAAATGAAAAGGAAAGAAAGTGTAGTTTAGAAGACTATGAGATCGCCTGGAACATGATCGCCGGTCGCCTACTACACATGATCGCCAGGGCGCGAGAGGCATGCGGACATCGCCAGGGCGCGAGAGGCATGCGGGCATCGCCAGGGCGCGAGAGGCATGTGGGCTTTGCCTGGACGCGAGAGGCATGCGGGTGTCGCCAAGAGGAGACCTCGGTCGGTCTCCAGGAGGAAGAGACCTCGGTCGGTCTCCAGGAGGAAGAGACCTCGGTCGGTCTCCAGGAGGAAGAGACCTCGGTCGGTCTCCAGGAGGGGGGAGACATCGGTCGTCTTCCAGAGAGAGACATCGGTCGTCCTCCAGGATGGGTCATCGGTGGAGAGTCTTCGCGAGTGGTCATCGGCGAAAGGTTATCGCGCGATGTCGTGTTTCACGCAGTTGAAGTGGGGCCCTGGTTTCCAGAACGAATGTGCTGCATGTGCGACATGTAGGCAGTGAAAGTCCTTCGGAACAGTAGCTCCATGTGCGCAGAGGCGCCACGTGGCCATACTGTCAGGTTGCATTTAATTCGAGGAAGAAAACCCACACTGAAGGGTTAGTTAGGGAGTAGGCAATGATAGCTACATGGCGGGCCTATGTTCCTAGTATCAGAAGGCACCGCCTCTTAGTGAGTTTAGAAAATGCAGTGAGAGTATAAAAGGTGACAGAGTGAGTTCACCTTCAGCTTTCTCTTTTCTCTCCTTTGCACTGCGACTCAGAAATTTCAGGCACCAGTTAAATTACCAGCGATTGCCATAGAGCATTTGAGAAGGTTCTCTGCAAGTTTTACCAATTAGAACGCTTAGGCAGAGTTCAGGCATCCTTAACGTTCGGCGGTTTAGAGCTTGAAGTGAGATTTCACGCTGATCCAGGTAAGGGAAGCTAGCCTTACTTCTAATGAAAACTGTATGTGTGATGATTTTGATGTTGGGGCGACGTAGTCGCGGGTTCTTGCTTTCGTTCTGGGGTTCTGATGTTGAAACGCGAAGTGTTTACTGTAATCGATTTCTGTTTTGATGTTAAGGGCGACGAGGTCGCCGGTTTCAAAATGTTCTTGTTTAAAACCCAGTTTTGTTCGTGATCGCCGGTTTCTGGAGGTGATCGCCGGTTTTCATCTGTTATTGAAATATCCTCTGTTCTTGTGATTATTTGGAACTGTTTGAGATTTAAATGTGATATTCGAAAATCTGAACCTTGGCATGAGTTTCTCTGTGACTGGAATCATTTGTTGAAATGTTATGTGATGTGTGAATGTTGTGAATGTGGGATCGAGGCATAGTATTTTCAGGAAAGGAAATACCGTGTAAGATCTGTGTAGGATGTGTATTGATCAGTGAGTGTCCTGGTGTAATGAGACGATCCTGACTCTACTGAGGTAATGAAATCACATAGAAGAAGTTACTCAGTTGTGGAGAGTCGAAGGAGGTCATACGTATGGGTGTCTCGTGTGAAACAGAACGAGTTCGGCCTGTAGTATGGATTTACCCTGTCACACTGTGATAATGATGATATTGAGATTGAGATTGTGTGATGCGCATGGCTGAGGGCACTTTCCAGCCTTTTAGCATGACAGGTGCATGTCTCAGGACGCTAAGTTCAATGCACGTGTTTTCCGGAATAGTGGTCAAGTGTCTGGTGTGATGAGTCAGTGGAAAGTCTGACGTGTGAAACATTGAGAAATTGAATTGATAGACACTTGATTGCTGATGTGAATTGAGAGACTCTGGAATTGATTTGTGAGTTATGTGATTATCGAATGGTTTGGTGGAATATGAGAAAGTTGATGGTTTTATGTGGATGTCTTAAATTGATTTCATCTTGTTTTTTTTGAAGTTCATTTTGAAACTCTCTTTTAAATGTCTAGCTTACCCCTTTGCGTTTTGGTTCTATGGCTGTTTTCTTAAAACCTGTGATGATCGTGTAATCTTTACACGGGAGCAGATGACGTTATAGGAAGTTGAGATCGCCGGTTTGATAGGAGATCGCCTGCCTGATAGGAGATCGCCTGGTTGATAGGAGATCGCCTGCCTGATAGGAGATCGCCCTTTTTATGTTGGGAGATCGGTTGTTTGGTTGTTTTTGCTGTTTTTATGTTTAAGTTTTGGAAAATGACCGTTTTGTATTAAACTCCCTGCGAGGACAAACATCATTACATATATATAATTATGTTCATTTCAACACTTTGGTTTTACGTATATTTTCATTTTATATATTTGTGAAACGTTTTGGCGGGATGTTACAGATAATGGAACTTAGTTCGCCAGTTAGCCGTTGGGTAAGTTGTGTTCAGAGCTCGGGATAAAACAAATATTTGCTTCTGTAGAGCACCCCCAGACGAATGTCCAGGTAGAATCGGCCAACAGGGTTCTACTAAGAGGTTTGAAAAGGAGGTTAGAGAAAGCGAAGGGGACATGCATGGAGGAAGTTCCTCAGATCTCGTGGGCCTACCATACCATTCCCCAATCAACTACTAAGGAAACACCTTTCAGTTTGGTATATGAGGCAGACGCCATGATCCCAGTAGAAATCCAGGAAAGCTCTCCTCAGTTCCAAAATTTCATTGTGGAAAAGTCCAACGAAGGAAGGAAAGCAAATTTGGACTTATTATATGAAGTCTGTGAGCAAGCTCATGTTAAATCATAAGCCTTGAAAAGAAGGGTGGAGCAGAGGTAGAGAACCAAGGTCAGACCTAGACAATTTGGGGTTGCCGACTTGGTGATGCGGAAGGCTCAGCCTTACAAGCTGGAGAATAAGTTATCTCCAAAGTGGACTGGCCCGTTTCGTGTAGTTGAAGTGCTCGGGAATGGAACGTACAAGTTAGAAACCCTGGAAGGAGGAGCTATTCCTCGAACATGGAACGCTGCCAATCTCAAGTTTTATTTTAGTTAATCTATTTTGATTAAAAGTTTATTGTTGAACAATATGATGCTAAAAGATGGCGCTCTTTTTCCCTTAAAGAGGGTTTTTTAATGAGGTCATCTAACGAAAGATTATTTGTGAAAGACGATGCACTGTTTTTTGTGTTTGCTTATTTGAATTCGGCACATGATATGACGACCTTTCTTGGTAACTTTTTCAAATAGGCGCCTTGTATGTTAAGTAATTACCATGGGTAGATAAAACGACCTTCCTTGGGAAGTCGCCCTGCAGGTAAAGTTGCATAGATGAATCATTCGGTTTAACACATGATAAGTTGGGCTAACTCGATTTGTGAGAAATCACTTGAGTCTAGGTGCTCTATGGGATGAACAAAGTTGCATAGATGAATCATCCGACTTAGCACATGATAAGTTGGGCCAACTCGATGTGTGATTAATCACTCGAGTCTAGGCGCTTTATAAGATGAGTACGAGTTGCATAGTTTAATCATTCGGATTATACATGGACACGTAGGATGGCCTAACTCAGAGTACGCTCGAGCTAGGCACCCTACAAATGAGCATTATAACTTAGTTGTGTAACGAATGACGAGCTGGGCCAGTACGTTGGAAGATTGATTACTCTCAGGAAAGTGTAATTATCCGAGTACACACTAAGTGAAGCAGGATTGGCAAGGTCAAAGTATGTAAATCATTGCCCTGGTCTGTGCAACACACTTGCATACCCAAGTTTGAGCATTAGCTCGTGGTGGTTGTGGGGTATAGCTTAGCAAAAGGTTAGTTCTTTGTTAAAGTTAAATTCTTGATATCTTTGTCATTTTCCTAAAAAAAATGAGTTAACTTAAGTGACAAGTTATTTGCATGAGTAGCTATTGCCCTTAAGTGCGTGTGTATTGATAGAAGTTGCTATACTTAAACTAATCGAGTGTTACTATAACATGCGAAGTTTTAAAGGTTGCATATGTGACAAAGTAATTAAAGTAATGTGAGATAAATTACTAATAAGTGATAAAAGGTTTGAAAAGTATGAACAGTTAATGTTTACAAACAATTAAACATCTTGTTCCCCCCCCCTCCCCCCACGATTTTACCCGGGCCAAGTTGTGGTAGTCTAAATCTAGGTGGAGTCATGATGCTTGATCTACAACAGTCTCATACCCTATTAGGAAGGCTTGAGCAGCTTCTGGCTTGTAGACCTCGATCTCATTGGCAAGGAACTTGTCCTTCTAGACTAGTTCTTGTTGCAGTTTATTGAGCTGGTTCTTCTCCTCTACTAGACGAACAACTTGCTTAGTAACCTCTTTTGTTTTGTCAGTCAAAAGCTTCTCGGTTTGTTGATGAAGAGCTTGGAGGTGTTGGACTTCTTGTTGGAGGCTCGCCACCTTCTGTTGGAGTTATTCGTTCTCATGAGCTTTCGACTCAGTGGTGGCTTCCTAACTCCATAGCTTCTTGGCAACCAAGCAGTTTGTGGCCAGAGCTTGCCCAAACTGCCTCATGGCCTCTTGAATCAGATGGTAACCCTCATGGACCATCAGCCTCTCCTCATCCTCAGGCTGTAGTAGGGCACCCTCGAGGTAGGAACTGATGTCCAGGCTGGGGTCCCATATTCCTTTCCTCCTAGAACTCTCCACATCGCCTTCAAAGTTGGACAGTGTGGTCGAAGGAAGGGTTAGAGGTCTTGGAGGAGAGGCAGCATTGGAGGTGGCTTGTCCATGGGAGGGGGAGTGCTCGGAAAGGACGACAAGGTTTTTTCTTTTCCTGTTGAAGACAAGACCCGAGGTGGTGTCTTTTATCGTCCTCGATCGGTATAGGAGCAGCCAGAGCCTTTAGTGACATCTAACTAGCTGCCTTAGCCTTCATCGCTATCTCCTCTAGGTCCTTTTTGCTGAAGCGCGCCAACATTTTTTCTGCAGGTAATCGAAAAGAAAGTAGTTATAGTTTATAAAGAAAGATAAAATTCTCTAAGGCTAAAGTAGAAGAGATACCAGTATAAATCTTTAAGGCCTTTGGAGTGAACTCTTCGTTCAGGAGAAAAGCCGTGTCGAAAACAACTTGTAGGCTTGATAGAAACTATTAGACCTCCTGATCAGAGGGGGGTTAATCCTGCAGGCACCGAGCAACTTTGAAGCTGGGTTCTTGGGTCCAATATAATGGAAACCCATCCAAAAGGGTTGGATTCCTCTTGTTGGCACAGACGTTTAGAAAGTGGCCTTTAAATTTTTTGTAAGAAGATTGGAAGAGGGTAAGTAAGCCCCTCCCAGGGGCACCATTCAAGGATACCCAGAGTTGGCGACCTAGCCTTTTAGCCTCAAAGAAATAGCAGAAGACTTCTACAGATGGTGAAAGGCCGAGTTGGGAGCAAAGGATTGAGAAATCTTGGAAGAATTCCAAACTATTAGGGTGTAGCTGAGTAAGTGCGACGTTGAGTTCGGTCAATAGTTCTTTTTCAAAAATGGTAAGGGGAAGACACAAGAGAACCTTTATTAATACCGTGGCATAAAAGAAATAGAATGGTTTGCCAAGGGATGTGGACTCATTGCAACACACAGGCCCGTCCTCCCTGCAGGGCACTAGGTTTATCCCATCATCTTTCCTACCAAGGTGACAACCACTCTTCCTAAGAGTTACTATTTTTTCATAGGAGGTGTAGGAGGAGGTCTCTTCTAGAAGGTTTTGGGGCACCCAAGGGTATAAGGTTTTATAATCCATGGCGGGTTGCATCTAAAAATAAGCACAAGAAGAATGCAAAAGACAACTCAGACCAGGTAAAATAAGGAGGCAAACAAGATAAACGTGCATTTCATTTCAGATTAACAACATACAAATATCATACAGAGCGATCAAACAGATATACGCATATCGGTGGACAAACCATATAATCATTCCAGGCATAATAGATATTATAAGCAATCGCTAACAAAGATTGGTGAGGAGGAAATATCTGTTGAAGTCGTAAAGGAAGAAGCTTCGTTGAGGGAGCAAGAGGTTCTGGGCAGTGACGGGTTCGTGGAGAAGAGAAGGTTTTGAAAATTCAAAGTAATGAAATAGTAAGGCGCTAAAACAAGGTTTTGGGCAAGTGTGGAATGTGAAACGGTAAGGTTTTCTTCATCGTTGATGGTGAGCCACATGTATGCGTGAGATTGAGTATAGCGAAGTGTCACTTCAGAGACGCTTCGTGCGCTGTGCCCTACCTACCCCCTGAGAAACCATCACATCAGCTGCCAAAGTACTCGAAAGTCTTTTCGCTTAGCCGAGCTCAGCTCGAGCCTTGGGGGCTTGTGTACTATGTAGGAGTTCAGTCATCAGTTCTGGGCTAATCGTAGCTTGTTTCTCGAGTGTGGTTGAGGTTAGCTCGGTTATTGGGCCTTGGGTAAGGGTTATGCGTTTGGCCCAGTTTTATTCGTGAAGCTCGAAAAATAGAACAAGGTGGTAATATGATAAGGGCCCACCATAGGCGCTTATAGATAAATATGTGCAAGTCGTTATGATATGGGCGTGTTTATTATTTGTTGTGTATGTATGTTTTCTGTTGCATGTTCTTTACACATGAATGCCTGTTGATAGTTGTTGATAACCCTAAAAGATAGGGATGTACATTTTAAAACAGAATGTTAGCCTATGGTTAAGCTCCCGAAGATCATTGGTGCCCGTGACAGGTGGTTTTTCTGTTAGAGATAAAATATTAATGTGCTTATTTTCAGTTAAGATTTTATTCTCTCAAGCGAGAACTGTTGCATGTGCGGTTATAAAAGGGGCCTAAAAACCCAGATGAAGGTACGTTGTTTTTGCACACTAGACTGAAAATTGTTTACTTTTTTGTGAGCCTTCACTGACTTGATTGTCAGAGTGTCGTCAATAGTTAAGGCGCCCTCTGTCACAATGGAGCCACATTTGAAGAAGCAAATAGAGACGTGTTCCCATATCTAGGAGGAGGTGCGTTCAGCCTAAGTCAACCGGCGGAAGAGTCAATCGGCGAGAACAATATATATATTGAATAATTTATTGCAAACACTAATGTATATTCTTGTATTTCTAATTCCTATACATTAGAAACTATATACTAGTCTTTAGCTATCCTAGAGTTATAGTAATTAACAAAGTATGTGGCCTAAGCATTTCTCACATAATCTAGTGCTTCCAAAGGTAGTGGTTGCCATTTGTAAAAAACTGCATTACAAAATAAGTTCAAATTAGTATTAAGGTATCTATACTTTTATTATTGTACCGACCAGTCCTCGGACACCGAGAACAGCTAGTAAGGGGTGAGCAACATCAGTTGGGTCCCACATCATGGGCCAAAGCCACGTGGGATGGACCCCACAAGTGGTAGGGACTAGTAGGGTGATTAGTCATCAGCGTGTCTCCACAGAAAAAGGGTGGTTAGTCATCAGCATGATGATCACCAGAATGGACTGATATGTCATCGCCACTTAGCAGGGTGATGAGGCCTCGGCAACAGAGTGCGACGAGGTGATATCGGTCTTGGGTGTGTGAACAACAAAGCTAGAACATTTAGTGTGGGTCCAGAGAGGAGACCAGTTACCAGTTAAATACCCAGAGGTAAGGAGAGGCCTAAATGACGAAGAGCTTATGCGGGTGGTAGGGAAAACACAGTTAGGTGCAGAGTCCTGAGGGGTCGAGTATTCATCAGAACTAGGGTTCCCCAGTAAAGCTACATGCATGGCACGTGAACAGTGAAGGCACTCCCAGAACAGATGGCCCCAGAGCTTAGGTACACGAGGATGCATCCAGGTGGTCACCCTGTTAGAGTTTGCACTCCAGATAAGGAAACCTTATGTGTTAGATTACCCTAAGGCTGGGTAATAGCGGCGCAAGGGTATTCCAGTAAACCCTGAATATGGCTAGCAACATAGTGAACCCTAATTAGGGCTAGCGGCGCAACAAACCCTAGAGTATATAAGGGGCAGTAAAACACTTCACAAAGGGACACAATTACAAACCCTAAACACAGTTACTCAAAGACTTGGTGTTTCTTGCCCAATCTTGACTTGAGCGTCGGAGTGCAAAACGGCCTCTAGGGCGCCCCCTTTCTCTTTTGCAGGTGCAGATTGCTTCGAGAGAACCAAGCACATATCAATGTGAGGAAGGAGGCGTGTGAGTGTCGCAGGGTCAACCGACAGGCGAGTCAACCGGCGAGAACAATTATAAAGAATAATTTAAATATTATTACTTGCTCCCAATATTTTCGAATGCCTACCCTTATGATGGTAACCATCCATTGCATAACATTGTAGCCACACTCATAGTCTCTCGGTTGTTTATTACACTACAATTCAATATAAATTAAAAGTTAATATTGATATTTTGATAAACAATGAAGAGAGGAAGAAAAAATATACAAAATAAAGAGGCTATAGGATCGTTAGTGGTAACACAAAGCTTCTTTTGTGGACTTGATTTCCGATGAGGTTTCTACAAAATAAAGAAAATTTATATTAAATTAAATATAATACATAAATAGAAATTAATATAATCAAATTATATTCTTACCGGTTGTTTTGGAATAACTCGAACGATCTAGGCCAAGCTATGAATGTCTAAACTGCCTCAACCACAGCAGTTACCTCATTTGTAGGTAGAAGAATACAAGCATCAACAACTCGTACTTTGTCCACCGTCATCTTCATCACATCAAGGGGGAGAGGCATGCTATGTAATCTAGTGGCCCCTTCAAAGAATTTTCCAATAGCCACCATCTGAGGAATGATGTCATCCTCTAGAAGTAACTCACATTGGCTTCTCTGGCCAATCACATCCCCTGATGTTGTAGGAGCTACACAACTTGTTGAATTAATAAGAGTCTAAGTTCAAGAGGAGGGTGAATTGTAATTAGGTAAATTTTTGCAAAAGAAAATTTTGTCAATCTTGACAGAAAAACAATTGATTGTGTTCTTGCCGATTGACTTTCTTGCCAGTTGACTCTATGACGATCACACGCCTCCTTCCTACGCCTTGAATTATGCTTTGTTGTATCGAAACAATCTGCACTTGCAAGATAGAAAGGGGCACCCTAGAGGCCATTTGCACTCCGACGCTCAAGTCAATACTGGGCAAGCACACCAAGTGTATTGAGTATCTGAGTTTAGGTCTAGAAACTGCGTACCTTTGTGAAGTGCTTTACTACCTTTTATATAGTCTAGGGTTTCCTCTGTGCCGCTACCCATATTTAGGGTTTTTGCTGGAATACCCTGGCGCCGCTATCACCCAGACTTAGGGTAATCTAGCGCGTAAGGTTTCCCTTAATTGGAGTGCAACTTCTAACAGGATGGCCACCTGGGTACCCCCTCGTGCACCTAATCTCTAGGGCCACCTGTCCTGGGAGTGCCTTCACTGTTCACGGGCCATGCATGTGGTCTCACATGAAAACCTTAATCCTGATGGGCACTCAACCTTTCAACACTCTGCACCTAACTGTGCTTTCCCTGCCACACGCATGGGTGCTTCGTGACTAAAGCCTCTCCCTACCTCTGGGCATTTTGCTGATAACTGGTCTTCTCTCGGGACCCACGTTAGATGTTCTAGTTCTGTTGTTCAAAACACCCAAGACCGATGTCACCTCATCACACTTTGTTGGTGAGGACTCGTCATCCTACTGAGTGACGAGGACACATCAGTCCACTCTGGTGGTCGACATGCTGATGACTAATCATCCCACTAGTCCATACTACCTGTGGGGCCTAGCCCACGTGGCTTTGGCCCATGCTGTGGGACCCAGCTGACATGGCTCACCATTACTAGCTGTTCTCGGTGTCCGAAGACTGGTCAGTACAGATTGTTTTATGAAATAACAGATTGAGTTTTCCTTAATAGAATACTACTATAGAAAAACAACAGATTATTTCCAGAAATAGGTTAATATTTTCACTTAAGCAATATTTGAAACTATTTCAAGATATTCACTTGAGAAGAATATTAGAAGATTAATTCTTAAAAACAATAGACTATGTTTCCAATTATAGTTACCCAGAAACAACATATTAAATCTAAAAAGAACATATTGAAATTTTGGTTCAAAATCACAATTAGGAAAAATTAATAGATTAAATTTCACAATAACAAATTAAATTTATGATTTTAATAAAGACAAAATATATTTCAATCTTCAATAGCCTATTTTAGAATTTCAGATAGATAGATACACAATAAAAAAGCTTAGAGTAGTGATCCTGCCGCTTGACTCAAACGTCAACACTCCTCCACTCAGCTCCAAACCCTCCAAGAAACCTGAAAGAACAGAAAGGCGCCTCTGCGGCCGGTGTAGCTCCGACGCTCAAGTCAGTGGACAAATCAACAAATTCTTTCAAAGAAAACTTAGGAACCGTGCAAGTGAGCTATTACTCAAAATGAATCCCCCCTAATACCGTTAGGAATTCTGCATATATACCTGTATTTTTCTCTCTCCTGACGGTTATTCCTCTTGACACGTGGACCACATCTGGTTGTACACATGTCACCATCTGGAATACCTGCAACTCAAACATTACTTTCCGTTTACTCCTGTGACTAAGTTATCCACACAGGGAGTAACTTAGCATGCAGGCTACTCTGGTCACAGCTTTAAAGCTGGCTAATCACTGGTTATTACGATTCGCAGCGCACACAGGCCAATACGCCCCTTATCTCCTGTATATAGACCATGTAATAAACGTTCACCAAGTCTTCTCCAATACCCGGCGATGACATCTTCCGGCGACGTCCTCTCTCGGCGATCACGCGCAAACCAGGCGTTTACTGATCTCATACGAGAGAAGTAGGAGACCGCCGCCTTCTTCAACAAACGGCAATTCCCTCAACTTCCAAGCTACATTCTCTCTTCTCTTGTCCTTCTTGACCCATGCATTCTCCCGCCATGTCGTTCCACGTGGCACTCTGTGACTGGTCCACGTGGCAATCTACTGCTGAAGTCATCGACTACCGATGACCGACCGTAACAGTTCTCACCGGGAACCCTGGTCTCCACTTAACACGCGTTGGCAAGAACCCCGATGACCGATCGCCCTCTGCATGCGCTTACGACCGACCGATGCCTCACAACTATCCACCGACGTGCGTGCGGTGCCTCATGACCATCAACCGACGTCCGTGCAGTGCCTCCTGACTATCCACCGACGTGCGTGCGGTGCCTCCTGACTATCCACCGACGTCCGTGCGGTGCCTCCTGACTATCCACCGATGTCCGTTCGGTGCCTCATAACTTTCCCTCGATGACCGGGCGGTGCCTTATAACTTCCCCCGATGACCGTACGGTGCCTCCTGACTATCCACCGATGTCCGTGTGGTGCCTCATAACTTCCCCCCGATGATCGGGCGGTGCCTCCAGGCGCCTATCTAGGCACCGCTCTGGGGGTGGCGGCCACTAGATATCTGACTACCGATCACCGTTGTAAGCAATATCCTCCCCAATTCACTTGCTCTTTCTACCACGTGCCACTCTGTGTATGGTCCATGTGGTCACTTGCTGCTGACGTCATCAACTACTGATGACCGACTGGAACACAAGCCCCCCAGTCTCGAGCTGTGAACCTGTTCACAGCAAAGAGACTAAGAAGTCGTCCTCTGGCGGTCTACAGGAGCGCACACTCTGGCAATAACACTGTTTCTTATCTCTTCTACTGACGACTGATCACCCGCTAATCCAAGCTGCCAGCTAGGGCCACTCCACGTGGCTTTGGTCCATGCTGCGGGACCTAGATGACATGGATCACCCTTTGCTACCTGTTCTTCGACGACCGAGGTCTGGCCACTACACAAGCCCCCCAGGCTCGAGTTGTAACTTGTCTCAACGAAGAGCCTTACAACTCGCCCGATCTCTATCGGACCTACCGGGCTGACGGGCTCTCACCTTTTGCCGATGACCGAGGTCATGTAACAAATGAATGATAAATCTTGTCTTTACAATTCGAAGTACTCTTTCTCCTTTACAACTCGACTTTTACCTTGTGTGGGTTGTTTGTAAAGGTCATTTTCCGCTTTCTTCTCTTAGCCTTGTTTCTTTGTGTGTTTGACTGTCATGCGAAGTGTTCTGCATCATCGCCAGAAATTCCTCTGACCTGGTACTCGCCGAATTAAATTCGGGCGATGTTGCCTTCTTTACCCAAATAAGAAGTCCTCTGTGGGATCACCTTTTGCAACCTTCTATTCACTTTTTCACCTGTCATTCCTTTATACGAACTCCCCTTGCCTGCACCTGCTCGAAGGCAAGGAGAACATCTCCTTTCTCGCCTGCACTTGCTCAAAGGCAAGGAGGACTTCCTCTAGTGCCTACACTTGCTCAAAGGCAAGGAGGTCTTCCTCTATTCTCGCCTGCACTTGCTCAAAGGCAAGGAGGACTCTCTCTGGTGCCTACACTTGCTCAAAGGCAAGGAGGTCTTCCTCTGTTCTCGCCTGCACTTGCTCAAAGGCAAGGAGGACTTCCTCTGGTGCCTACACTTGCTCAAAGGCAAGGAGGTCTTCCTCTGTTCTCGCCTGCACTTGCTCAAAGGCAAGGAGGACTTCCTCTGGTGCCTACACTTGCTCAAAGGCAAGGAGGTCTTCCTCTGTTCTCGCTTGCACTTGCTCAAAGGCAAGGAGGACTTCCTCTGGTGCCTACACTTGCTCAAAGGCAAGGAGGTCTTCCTCTGGTGCCTACACTTGCTCAAAGGCAAGGAGGACTTTGAACTTCGCTGGATGCCTCCGATCGCCAAAGGACGATGAGGACTTTAAAAACCTTTCACTTGTGCCCCTGATCGCCTAAGGGCGATGAGGACCTTTAAAACTTTTCACTTGTGCCTCTCATCGCCTAAGGGCGATGAGGACTTTAAAACTTTTTCACTTGAAGCGTGCGCACTTATTTTACTTCTACCTTGAATCACTTTAGGTGATAAGGTTTTTTTTTTTTTTTTCAAAAACTTCTTTAAATCGATAAGCACTCACACTTTAGTATCCTTCAAAATTTCAATTTTGACTTTCTTATTTCTTGGGTGGCCTCGTTAAAAACCCTTCTTAGGGATAAAAGAGTGCCCCCTTTGCATCTGTTTTTACAAAACTATTAATGATTTCTCTGAGTTTGTACTACTTACAAAGCTTTAACTGAAATAAAACTTGAGGTGAGTGGCGTTCCAAGTACGAGGAATCGCCCCTCCTTCTAGTGTCTCCAAGCGGTAGGCGCCGTTCCCGAGTGCTTCGGTTATTCTAAACGGTCCTGTCCACTTGGGCGACAACTTATTCTCCATCTCGTACTGGTGGGCTTTCCTCATCACCAGATCGCCGGTTTTAAACTGCCTCTGTATTACCTTAGAATTGTATCTTCGTTCAATTCTTCTTTTCACCGCTTCAGCTTTCACTCTTGCTTCCTCTCTGACCTCATCTAGTAAATCCAGGTTCATTCTTCTCTCTTCATTTGATTCTTCTGCTACAAAGTGTTGAAATCTCGGCGAGCTCTCCTGGATCTCGACTGGAATCATTGCGTCACAGCCATACACTAAACTAAAAGGAGTTTCATGGGTACCTGACTGCTCAGTTGTGTGGTATGCCCAAATTATGCGAGGTACCTCATCAGCCCACAATCCTTTAGCTTTCTCTAACCTCTTCTTCAAACCTCTCAACAGAACCCGATTAGCGGATTCTACCTGGCCATTCGTCTGTGGGTGCTCCACGGATGCAAACACTTGTTGAATTCCCACATCCTCACACAGCTTCTTCAACAGGTGGCTTGCAAACTGAGTCCCATTGTCCGATACTAGACGCTTAGGCACCCCAAATCGGCACAAAATGTTCTTCCACAAAAAGTTTTCAATCTTGGGTGCCGTGATTTGGGCAACTGGCTCCGCTTCAATCCACTTAGTGAAGTACTCGATCGTCACCACCAAGTACTTCCTCTGCCTGACCGCCATCGGGAAGGGCCCCAGAATATTGATTCCCCATGTATGAAATGGCCAAGGGCTAAAAATTGACTTAAGCTCTTCTGGGGGCGACTTATGCCAATCGGCGTGTTGCTGGCACTGTTTGCAGCACTGGGCGTACTTCTTGCAATCCTCTCTCATCGACGGCCAATAATATCCTGCACGAAGAGTTCTAGCGGCTAGAGCTCGACCCCCGATGTGGCTTCCGCAAATACCTTCATGGAGCTCAGCCATAATCCTTGTGCATTTCTCCCCGTGTATACATACCAGGAGTGGGTGTGTGAACCCGAACCTGTACAACTCACCATCTACCAGGGTGAACCTGGTAGAGTTCTTCTTGATCTTCCTGGACTCTACTGGATCCCTTGGAAGCACACAATCGGCTAACTAACGCTGGTACTACGTAATCCACGTATCTGGCTTATGTGTGGTACAGACCTGCGCGACATTCACTCCCACTACAGGGAATGCCCTTATCCTTGGCGTTCTCAAGGTCTCCTGAGTCAAAGACCTGTGACTCCTCGCCGTTCCCCCCGTCGACTTGGTCACCTGAAACACCTGGTGATCTGCCACGAACGCCCTTGGCGTCTTCAATGTTTCTTGAATAACAGTCCTCTGCCTACCCCCCTTGCCTGAACTGGCGAGCTTGGCAAGCAAGTCAGCTCGGGCATTTTGCTCCCTTGGCACGTGCACTACCTCAAACGAGGTAAAAGAACCCTTCAACTCCTGCAGATATGCCAAGTAAGCCGCCATCTGCGGGTCCTTGGCCTGGAACTCGCCAACTACCTGCCCTATGACCAGCATCGAGTCACTTTTGGCCACCAACACTTTAGCTCCCATCTCCTTTGCCAACAGGATACCTGCAATCAATGCCTCATACTCTGCTTGATTGTTGCTGGCTTTGAAAGCAAACCTCAGGGACTGTTCTATTAGCACGCCGTTGGGCCCCCCTCTAGAATGACTCCAGCACCGCTACCCTGCTGGTTCGACGATCCATCTACCGAAAGGACCCAACGAAAGCCATTTTCTTCAACGTGAGTTGCCTCTGACGAGAGCTCGACAAGAAAATCTGCGAAAACCTGCCCCTTAATTGGCCCTCGGGGTTCAAAGTTAATGTCGAACTCTGACAGCTCTATCGCCCACTTCACCATTCTTCCTGCGACATCAGGTTTCTTCAGGACCTTCTGAATCGGCAAATCGGTCATTATCAGGACGGTGAAGCTCTGAAAGTAATGACGCAACCTCCTCGCCGAAAATACCACCGCTAGAGCAGCTTTCTCCAAGGCCTAATACCTCACTTCGGGACCTTGTAGCACTTTACTCACAAAATAAATAGGCTTCTGGACCTGGTTTTGGTCTTGAACAAGCACCACACTCACCGCTCTCTCAGTTACAGCATAATACAACCTGAGAGGCTCTCCTACTAACGGTTTGCACAGGACCGGCGGGCTTGCTAAATATGTCTTGAGCTTCACGAAAGCTTCTTCACACTCCTGGGTCCAGACAAAGCTATTGTTTCTCTTTAAACATTGAAAATATGGGTGGCCCTTTTCGCCGCTAGCTGACACAAAACGTGAGAGAGCAGCCATCCGACCTGTCAACTGCTGCACCTCCTTCACCATAGCTGGGCTTCTCATTGCTATTATAGCAGCACACTTGTCAGGATTTGCCTCTATTCCTCTCTCCGTCAAAAGAAAACCTAAAAATTTTCCTGCTTCCACGCCAAAAATGCACTTCTCTGGGTTCAGTTTCAGCTTATACTTGGTTATCGTTACAAACAACTCTTCCAAGTCCAAGACGTGCCTGCTCCTTTCCAGGGAGGTCACCACCATATCATCCACATAGGCCTGTACATTCCTTCCCAGCATCGGTGCAAGTACCTTATCCATTAACCTTTGGTACGTGGCCCCAGCATTCTTTAGCCCAAACGGCATTACTTTATAGCAAAAACACGATCTCTCTGTCATGAAGGCAGTCTTTTCTTCATCCATAGGATGCATCTTGATCTGATTATACCCCGAGAAGGCATCCAGAAAGCTCAACAACTTGCACCCTGATGCACTGTCAACCAGGGCGTCTATACTTGGCAAAGGGTATGAGTCCTTCGGACAAGCCTTGTTCAAATCCGTGAAATCGACACACATGCGCCATTTCCCGCTGCTCTTCTTAACCAGTACAACGTTAGCGAGCCACTCGGGGTACTGGATTTCCCGAATGTGACCTGCGGCGAGGAGCTTCTGGGTTTCATCTCTAATCGCCTGCCTCTTCTCCTCATTGAACTTTCTTCTCCTTTGTCGCACTAGTCTAATCTGGGGGTCCATAGCTAGGTGGTGGCACAAGAAGTCAGGGTCGATTCCAGGCATATCCAAAGCAGACCATGCAAACGCGTCCAAATGCCTTTCTATCACCCCAGCGATCTGGTCTTGTGCTTCACGATCCAGAGATTTTCCCAGCTTGAAGACCTTGCCTTGTATTTTCCTCTCAACCCACTCCTCCACTGGTTGAGGCCTTCTTTCACTGGCGATCACCGCTTTGGCGATCCCTGTAGCCTTAGCCTCTTCTGGGCGATCGACATTACTAACTCCTTCCCCATCATCTGCCACGTGGGCCTTCCCCTCGGCGATCACCTCCATCGCAACATCAACTGCTTGCCCCCCTTGTCGCCTAGACTCCACGCCGGGAGGCGGTGTGGTTGAGATGTAGCTTATTGATCGCTTATTCTTGAGGCTGTTTTCGTAACACTTCTTTGCCTCCTTTTGATCAGACCGCAGGGTTATTACAATACCCCCCATTGAAGGGAGCTTAACCTTCATGTGCCTTGATGAAGGCACCGCCCCTATCCGGTTGAGAGTTGGCCTCCCTAACAGGATGTTGTATGCTGAGGGGGCATTCACGACAAGGTATTTGATTTTCTCTATTCTTGAAGCCGCCCCATCCGTGAAGGTGGTTCTCAACTCAATATACCCCCTGACCTCCACCTGATCGCCGGTGAAACTATACAAGCAACCTCCATAAGGTCTCAACTGATCAAGGGGTAACTGCAACTTGTTGAAAGTTGGCCAGAACATTACATCGGCCGAACTTCCCTGATCAACCAGCACCCGATGGATCCTCCTTCCTGCCGTGACAAGAGAAACCACTATAGGATCGTTGTCATGCGGTACAACATCCCTTCGGTCCTCTTTCGTAAACGTGATGTCCACATCGGGCGAGTGATCCTCAAACGCTTCCACTGCCATCACGGACCGAGCATACCTCTTGCGCTGTGATGCGGTGCACCCACCTCCTGAGAAACCCCCAGCTATAGTGTGAATTTCCCCGTGAATGGGCACTTCGTGCTGTTGGCTCTCACTGCTCGCCGGAGGGGAGATCGACGTACTGGCTGCCTTTTTCTCCAGCAAATAGTCTTTCAGAAATCCGCTTCTAACCAACTCGTCCAGTTGGTATCCCAGCAACAGGCAGGAGTCAAGGGCGTGACCAAAACTTTTGTGGAATTCACACCACGCGTCTGGCTTTGGCCCCAACACCTTATCCGACACCTTCTCAGGCACCTTCAGCTTGGCAGCTATATTGGGAATGGCGATTAGGTCCGCCAATCCCATCACGAACTCATGCCTTGGAGGGCGCTTGAAATCCCTCTGGCGACCTGGCGCTTTTCCTCTACTATTGCCATCGCATTTGTTTCTCTTTAGGTCATAAGGACGGTATGTCCTTTCATCCTTCTTCACCGCCGCCGTCTCCAATACCCTCTGGGGCTGAGGTTTGGTTTGGGCGCGTGGCTTCGCAGGAGCCGCATTCCCTCTTTTCTCTATTACTTCATTCTCGGCGGCGATGTGAGCCACAGCACGTCGCCGAATCTCTGCAAACGTTGCAGGGTGGCTCCTGATCAATGACTCGCTGAAGGGTCCAGGCAGCACGCCCTTCTTAAAGGCGTGCACAAACATCTCCTCATCTTTACCTGGCATTCGAACTATCTGAGCTCCAAATCTATTCAAGTAGTCCTTCAAAGACTCCCCCTGAAACTGCCTCACATCGAACAGGTCATACGACACCATGGGCGGCGCCTTATTCACAATGTACTGATCAACGAACAGCTTGGAGAATTGTTGAAAATTGGAAATGTATCCAGTAGGTAGGCTCACAAACCAATCCAACGCGGTGCTGTGGAGGGTGCTCATGAACATCTTACAATAGGCCGCATCCGATCCTCCCGACAGAATCATCTGCGTATGGAACGCAGTAAGGTGGGCCTCTGGATCTTCCACTCCAGTAAAAGAGGCCTTCACCGCCGCGACATTCGCAGGAATCGCAGCGTCCATGATCGCCTGCGAAAACGGCATTGGGAAAACTCGTGGTGGAGACGGTGGCGCGCCTCCACTAGTCGCAACACTCTCCCTTTGCTCGCGAAGAGCCTTGCGTAACTCTTCATTAACCTTGCTCAGCTCTTCGTTCCTGGCCTGAGAAGCGACCAGGTCATCGTGCATCTTCGTCTGTTTGACACGCGACGCCGCCACATTTTCTTGCAAAGTACGCATCATCTCCAGCATTTGTGCCATCGTCACGGTGTTCTCTCCAGACTGCGCCACGATTGAACTTGATCTGGTTGTCCTCATCTTCCTCATGAAACTTCTACCACCTTCTCACAGCTACCTTTCAGCACGCCAAAGTTATCTCGCAACAGCGCTCAAGAAACGCCTCAACTTCCCTCGCACAACGATCGATTCAGTAATCAATCAGTAGAAACCTCCAGAAACAAATCTTTCCCGATTAAACGCAACTCAAACGGTTAAAACCTCCAAAAACCGATTGCGACAGCAAGCAATCAAACAGAAATCACCGAAAACCTCACAAACTCAACAGTGGATGGGAATCACAGTTTACACGGCCCCACGGTGGGCGCCTGATGATCCTGCCGCTTGACTCGAACGTCAACACTCCTCCACTCAGCTCCAAACCCTCCAAGAAACCTGAAAGAACAGAAAGGCGCCTCTGCGGCCGGTGTAGCTCCGACGCTCAAGTCAGTGGACAAATCAACAAATCCTTTCAAAGAAAACTTAGGAACCGTGCAAGTGAGCTATTACTCAAAATGAATCCCCCCTAATACCGTTAGGAATTCTGCATATATACCTGTGTTTTTCTCTCTCCTGACGGTTATTCCTCTTGACACGTGGACCGCATCTGGTTGTACACATGTCACCATCTGGAATACCTGCAACTCAAACATTACTTTCCGTTTACTCCTGCGACTAAGTTATCCACACAGGGAGTAACTTAGCATGCAGGCTACTCTGGTCACAGCTTTAAAGCTGGCTAATCACTGGTTATTACGATTTGCAGCGCACACAGGCCAATACGCCCCTTATCTCCTGTATATAGACCATGTAATAAACGTTCACCAAGTCTTCTCCAATACCCGGCGATGACATCTTCCGGCGACGTCCTCTCTCGGCGATCTCGCGCAAACCAGGCGTTTACTGATCTCATACGAGAGAAGTAGGAGACCGCCGCCTTCTTCAACAAACGGCGATTCCCTCAACTTCCAAGCTACATTCTCTCTTCTCTTGTCCTTCTTAACCCATGCATTCTCCCGCCATGTCGTTCCACGTGGCACTCTGTGACTGGTCCACGTGGCAATCTACTGCTGAAGTCATCGACTACCGATGACCGACCGTAACAGTTCTCGTCGGGAACCCTGGTCTCCACTTAACACGCGTTGGCAAGAACCCCGATGACCGATCGCCCTCTACATGCGCTTACGACCGACCGATGCCTCACAACTATCCACCGACGTGCGTGCGGTGCCTCATGACCATCAACCGACGTCCGTGCAGTGCCTCCTGACTATCCACCGACGTGCGTGCGGTGCCTCCTGACTATCCACCGACGTCCGTGCGGTGCCTCCTGACTATCCACCGACGTCCGTGCGGTGCCTCATAACTTTCCCCCGATGACCGGGCGGTGCCTTATAACTTCCCCCGATGACCGTACGGTGCCTCCTGACTATCCACCGATGTCCGTGCGGTGCCTCATAACTTCCCCCCGATGACCGGGCGGTGCCTCCAGGCGCCTATCTAGGCACCGCTCTGGGGGTGGCGGCCACTAGATATCTGACTACCGATCACCGTTGTAAGCAATATCGTCCCCGATTCACTTGCTCTTTCTACCACGTGCCACTCTGTGTATGGTCCATGTGGTCACCTGCTGCTGACGTCATCAACTACTGATGACCGACTGGAACAAGTATTAAAGCAGCTTAGCCTAGAAAATAAAACCAGAAACTGTAGATGAAAAAACAATCGATTATTTTTTTTTTAAAAATAACAGATTGATATTTATACCAGATGGCACAATTATGCAGAAAATAAATGCAGTAAAGAGGAAAGCTTAAAGAACACCAAGATTTATACTGGTTCACTCAAAACTGAGCTACATCTAGTCCCACCTCACACTAAGATGGATTTCGCTAAATCAAAAATCTTTTTACAAAAAGACTATTCAAGAACAACTTTTGAACTCTACAAGAGCCAAAGACACACCCTACAAAACTCTACCACAACAATGCAACACTCCAAGAAACACTAACTTGGATTCAAAGAAACTAAAAGATTTTATCAAAGACAAACTCTCTCAAAAACTCACTTGATCTTCTCAATCTTGCAAAAGTATGTATATAGGTAATGAAGAGATATTTGTTAGAAAACTAGGCTCTCCTTTATATAGTGAATAAAAAAAACTGATTTAAAAACTAAATTAGTTACAGAGGAGAAAATCAATCTATTAAATCCAGAAACAATTGGTTGATTTTACCAAAAAACACTTAGTTTTCAAAATAAAAATTTCATAAAAGAAAAGTATTTAAACTGAATAAACTTGAAATATAACAAATTAAAATATGGTTTTCAATTGTAAAATACTTACCAGAAAATTGTGAAACTTTTCAAGATTTTTAACCAATTGATTTTCAAAACAACCATATCTGTCAAAAGGGTGGTTAGAAGAAATCAAAGTCTAATTGTTAGCCAAAGTTGTGTTAAAAAATTAGATAACAAACATTAGTTAAATGGCATTGAAAGAAATTCATATAAAAAATATACATAAAATATTATCACAAACATTACTAAATTCATACATAGTGGGCTAAATGTTCATATGTATATTCCCTCATTATGGTCTTTATAGGTTGCATGTACATCATCAACTAGATCGTCATCTTTATTCATTTTCATTGGTGTGAATGAATGGGGGTCACCATTTTCAATATTAGACAAGTCATCATCAATAGCCTCCCCTTGTTTTTTCCCGTGTAAAACAACATACCAATGTTTTGACGTAGGATCTTTGATATAAAAAACTTGAGATGCTTGTTGAACCATTATAAATGGCTCATTCTGATAACCTATCTTTTAAAAGTCCACTAATGTGGATCCTAATTCATCAATATTTACCCACTTTTATTGTTAACCCACTTACACTTGAAAACTAGAACAAAATTAAATACTTTCTTCAGCTATGTACCTTTCAATCATTGAAGCTTCTAGATGATAATGATTTTTTACATACCCTTTCAAAATTTCCATATACTGTTCAATAGGATACATCTATCTTAAGTACACTGGTCCACATAATCTAACTCTCTTACCAGATGCACAACTAGATGAACCATAACGTCAAAAAAGTATGGAGGAAAAAACATCTCTAATTCACACAAGATAACAACAATTTCATCTTCAAGTTCATCTAACTTTACTGGATCAATGAATTTACAACATGATCCGGTCGGTCATCCGTAGTCAGTGACGTCAGCTGCAGATGACCACGTGGACCAGTCATAGGGTGACACGTGGCATGAAATGGCAGGCGAATCGGGGAGGAGTCCACTTAGAATGGTGATCGGTGGTCAGTTACCAAGTGGCCACCACCCCCAGAGCGGTGCCTAGATAAGCGCCTGGAAGCACCGCACGGACGTCGGTGGAAAGTCATGAGGCACCGCACGGACGTCGGTGGAAAGTCATGAGGCACCGCACGGACGTCGGTGGAAGGTCATGAGGCACCGCACGGACGTCGGTGAAAAGTCATGAGGCACCGCACGGACGTCGGTGGAAGGTCATGAGTCATGGTCTGCATACAATATCTTGCTGGGAAGGCCCACGTTCAATAGGTTGGGTGCAGTGCCATCGACGAGGCACATGAAGTTGAAGCTGTCGTCAGTGGAAGGGGCTGTCATTACCATCAAGTCAGATCAGGCTGAGGCTAGGCGCTGTTATGAGAACAGCCTCAAGCAGAAGAGAAGCATCTGCCATGTCACTACAATACCACCAGCAGGCGTGCTCTAGGAGAGGTCGGTGGTTCGTGGGGCACAGGCAGATTAGGTAATGGAAGATGCTACGCTGGGGGGCTCCCAGGTAGCTCAAGTTGAAGCTGAAGCAGGAGGCATGATCGCTCCTTGTGAGTCAGGCGTCGCCAGGGCGGTCATCGCCGATGAAAGGAGACCCCATCCAACTGTGGGATGGGAAGAGGCAGAGATAAGGGGAAAAAGGTTAAGTTGGAGAAATCGCTCGCTGCAGAAGAACGAGAGCAGATCGCCGGTGTGATTGAGAGGCACATGGGCGCCTTTGCATGGTCAGCATCTGACATGCCAGGAATCGACCCCGATTTCCTTTGCCACCACCTGTCGATGGACCCCAAGGTGCGACCAGTGCGCCAAATGCAAAGGAAATTCAATGAAGAGAAGTGGAACGTGATCCATGATGAGACGCAGAAGCTCCTTGCTGCTGGACATATCCGAGAGATCCAGTACCCCGAGTGGTTGGTGAACGTGGTACTGGTGCGGAAGTCAAACGGCAAGTGGAGGATGTGTGTGGACTTCACGGATCTCAATAAGGCCTGCCCCAAGGATTCCTACCCTCTCCCCAGTATAGACGCATTGGTGGATAGCGCGTCGGGGGGGAAGCTCCTCAGCTTTCTGGACGCTTTCTCAGGCTACAACCAGATAAGGATGCACCCCATGGATGAGTGCAAGACTGCTTTCATGACGGAACGATCTTGCTACTGCTACAAGGTAATGCCGTTTGGATTGAAGAATGCAGGAGCTACCTATCAGAGACTTATGGATAGGGTGCTCTCACCCATGCTTGGAAGGAACGTGCATGCATACGTAGATGACATGGTGGTCACGTCGCGAGAGAAGGCGCATCATGTGGTTGATCTGGAGGAACTTTTCACCACCATCGCCAAGTACAGGTTGAAGCTCAACCCTGAAAAGTGTATCTTCGGTATGGAGGCTGGGAAGTTCTTAGGTTTCCTTCTAACAGAGCATGGGATCGAGGCAAACCCAGAGAAGTGCGCAGCAATCGTGGCAATGAGGAGCCCAACGACGGTGAAGGAGGTGCAGCAGCTCACTGGTCAGTTGGCCGCATTGTCCAGGTTTATGTCTACTGGAGGAGAGAAGGGTCATCCGTATTTCCAGTGTCTCAAACGCAACAGCAGATTCCTTTGGACACAGGAGTGCGAAGAGGCCTTCCTAAAGCTGAAGGAGTATCTGGTGAGCCCACCAGTATTGTGTAAACCACAAGTGGGCACCCCTCTTCGTCTGTACTTTGTTGTGACGGAGAGGGTAGTCAGCTCAGTCCTGGTTCAAGAGCAAGAGCAGATCCAGAAGCGTGTGATTTTGTGAGTAAGGTGCTGCAGGGCCCGGAAACAAGGTATCAGGCTCTGGAGAAGGCAGCACTGGCGGTAGTTTTCTCAGCTAGAAGGCTTAGACACTACTTCCACAGCTTCACCATAGTGGTCATGACAGACTTGCCCATCCAGAAGGTGTTGAAGAAGCCAGACGTAGCAGGAAGGATGGTCAAGTGGGCTGTGGAACTCTCAGAATTCGACATCTAGTACGAGCCCTGAGGACCGATCAAGGGGCAGGTGTTCGCCGATTTCGTGGTTGAGCTGTCGTCGATCGCGACACCTGCCGATGGCGTAGTTTTTTGATGGGTCTTATCGGTGGATGGCTCCTCCAATCAGCAGGGGAGCAGTGCAGGAGTCATACTTGAAGGCCCGAATGGGGTACTGATCGAGCAATCCCTTCGCTTTGCCTTCAAGGCCAGCAACAATCAGGCGGAGTATGAAGCCCTGATCGCAGGGATGTTGCTGGCAAGAGAAATGGGAGCAAGAAGTCTAGTGGCTAAGAGTGACTCGTTGCTAGTCACTGGGCAAGTTACAGGGGAGTTCCAGGCGAAAGATCCTCAGATGGCAGCTTACCTGGAGTATGTACAGCTCCTGAAGACGTCCTTCGATGAGTTTGAGTTGGTGCATGTGCCCCGCGAGCAAAATGCCAGAGCAGACCTACTTGCCAAGTTGGCCAGCTCAGACAAGGGGGGAAGGCAGAGGACCATCATTAAGGAGACTTTGAAGGTGCCACGAGCGTTCGTATCAGACAATCAAGTGCTTCAAGTATCAAGGTTGATGGAGCATCTGGCGATCGGTCATCGGTCCCTGACTCAGGAAACGCTGAAAGCGCCGAGGGTGAGGGCACGACCGGCAAGGACCGATGAGGTGATGGAAGTTTGCGCTGTCAGGGAGCCCGACACGTGGATAATGTAACATCCCGCCAAATACCCTTTCACAAATATATAATGAAAATATACGTAAAACCAAAATGTTGAAATGAACATAATTATATATATGTAATGATGTTTCTCCTCGCAGGGAGTTTAATACAAAACGGTCATTTTCCAAAAACTTAAACATAAAAACAGCAAAAACAACCAAACAACCGATCTCCCAACATAAAAGGGCGATCTCCTAACAAAAGGGCGATCTCCTATCAAAAGGGCGATCTCCGATCAAAAGGGCGATCTCCGATCAAAAGGGCGATCTCCGATCAGAGAACAGGAAACGGGTGATCGCCCAACAGAAGCAAAACGGGCGATCTCCTCCCGGCGACCACTCACTGAGGAGCTCTTCTTCCTGCAAGATCATCTGCTCCCATGTAAAAATACACGATCATCACAGGTTTTAAGAAAACAGCCACAGAACCAAAATACAGGGTAAGCTAGACATTTAAAAGAGAATTTGAATATGAACTTAAAAATCAATCATGAAACCAATTTAAGACGATCACGTACAAACCATCAACTTTCTCATATTCCACCAAACCATTCGGTAATCACATATCTCACAAATCAATTTCAAGAGTCTCACAATTCACATCAGCAATCAAGTGTCTATCAATTCAATTTCTCATTTATTTCACGTCAGACTTTCCACTGACTCATCACACCAGACACTTGACCACTATTTCCGGAAAAACACGTGCGTTGATTAGACCCAGAGATTCGCACCTGTCATACCATACCACTGTGAAATCCACACATTCACATGGTCGCTGTGAAATCCACACATTCACAAGCGTATAGAGGAATCCACACATCCTCACTATCCGATCATGACAGGGTTAATCCATACAACAGGCCGAACTCGTTCTGTTTCACACGAGACACCCATACGTATGAACCTCCATCGACTCTCCACAACTGAGTAACTTCTTCTATGTGATTTCATTACCTCAGTAGAGTCAGGATGTCTCATTATAGGATCACCGATCAATACACCGCTTACACGACCTTACACGGTATTTTCTTTCCTGAAAATACTATGCCTCGATCCACAATCACAACATTCAACACATCACATAACACTTCAATGAACGACTTCAATCACAGAAAAACTCATACCAAGGTTCAGATTTTCGAATATCACATTTAACATCTCAAACAGTTTTCAAAACAACATAAAACGGGGGATATTTCAATAATAGATGGAAACCGGCGATCACCTCCAGAAACCGGCGCTCACGAACAAAACTGGGTTTTAAACAAGAACATTTTTAAAACCGGCGACCACGTCGCCCCCAACATCCAAACAGAACTGTTATCGTAAACATCTCACATTTCAACATCAACCACCGTGAAAGCGAAGTAAAACCGGCGACCACGTCGCCCTATCATCACAAACATCAAATACACAGTTTTTATTTGAAACCAGGTTAGCTTCCCTTACCTGGACTTGCGCGAAACCTCACTTCGAGCTCTAACCCTCCGAACTTAAGGATGCACGAACACTGCCTAAGCGTTCTGATCTGGAGAACTTGCAGAGAACCTCCCAGGTGCTCTATGGCAGTCGTAGATAGCCAAGCAGGAACGTGGTAAGGCCTGAATCGCAGAGTGAAGGAGAGAAAGGAGAAAGATGATGGTAACTCACTCTGTCACTCTTGGACTACAGCCCTTATTTGCCTCTTAGAAGTGAGTTTTTAAATCTAATTACACTTGCCCAGATTTTCCGCTGCCACCGCCCACTTCTGCAGGAAAAGCTTGCGTGCACACTTCCTTGAACAGTGTGGTCACGTGGGTTTTGGATCACTTTTCCGTACCAACTCTCTGGAGCCACTGCTCTGAAGTACGCTCCCTGACTACGTGTCGCGCATGCAAGACGCTCATGCTGGGCCCTGGGCCCCCCCTTCATCTGCGTGAAACACGACATCGCGCGATAACCTTTCGCCGATGACCACTCGCGCAAAGAAAATCCACTGATGACCTCTCGCGCGATGACAATCCACCGATGACCTCTTGCGCGAAGAATCTCCACCGATGTCCTCTCGCGCGAAGGCTCTCCACCGATGCCCTTCCTCGCGAAGACTCTCCACCGATGACCTTCCGCGCGAATGCTATCCACCGATGACTCATCCTGGAGGACGACCGATGTCCCTCCTTGGAAGACGACCGATGTCTCCTCCTCCTGGAGACCGACCGAGGTCTCCTCCTCCTGGAGACCGACCGAGGTCTCCTCTTCCTGGAGACCGACCGAGGTCTCTTCCTCCTGGAGACCGACCGAGGTCTCCTCATGGCGACGCCCGCATGTCTCTCGCGCCCAAGCGATGCCCGTATGCCTCACGCCATGGCGATGTCCGCATGCCTCTCGCGCCCTGGCGATGCCCGCATGCCTCTCGCGCCCTGGCGATCATGTGTAGTAGGCGACCGGCGATCATGTTCCAGGCGATCTCATAGTCTTCTAAACTACACTTTCCTTCCTTTTCATTTTAAATACAACATACTTCGAATCCATTTAAATATGACACCTTTATTCCAATAAGATTTTCCAGGTCCTTACAATCTCCCTAACAACAAAAATTTTCGTCCTCGAAAATTGAATTACAAGGAAAAGAGATGTGGATAGCCCTTTTTCATGGTCTCTTCCAACTCCCAAGTTGAATCACCCGATCTCTCATTCCACACCACTTTCACCATGTTGATGGTCATACCTCTGAGCTGTTTACTTCGCTGATCGTCAATCCTTACTAGTTTTACTCCAAAGGACAAGTCATCCCTGATCTGCCATCGTCCTCTCCCAGCACATAACTAGGGTCTGCCATGTACTTCCTCAGCTGTGATATGTGAAGGACATTATGCAGATTCGCTAAAAGGGGAGATAGGGCGATCTCGTACTCTACAGGACCTTTCTTCCTCAAGATCTGGTATGGTCCAACAAACTTAGGAGACAGCTTCTTTGATCTGATAGCTCGTCCTACACCCTTGGTTGGTGTCACTCTCATAAACACATGGTCTCCAGCAGCAAACTCCAAAGGTCTTCTCCTCTGAATCTGCCGACTTTGAGAAGCTCTCATTCTGCCTTGTATCAGCTTCAGCTCCTCGGTTGTCTGCTGAACCAACTCTTACTACTCCAATACTTCATCAAATTCCATTTCCCTTTCTCATCACTCATCATTCACCACTTCCATTTCGCCAAAAGAGCAAAGTTAAATTTTCTGTTATCCCTTAAATCATTCATTTACTGGTATGCAAATTTTTTTTTTGCCCTTAATCTTAATATCCCATCTTCACCCATTACAAAGCCTTTAGCTTGCTCGGTGCCTAGAACTCCCATAATACGCTTCAGACTAGGCTCCCCTAATTGTTCAATCAAAACTGGTTCGCCCTCCTGGTTCCAACAATAAGGGAGTTCTGCATTTTCCCCAATACAGAGCTTCATACAATCACTGACTTCCAAACTCCATAACATCACTACCACTGCCGATTCTAAATCATAAGTAGAATAATTATCTCTCATGAACTTTGAGTTGGCTTGAAGCATATGCAACCACTCTCTTCTCTTGTGTACTGACCAGTCCTCGGACGTCAGATGGGCCCCACAGCATGGGCCAAAGCCACGTGGAGTAGACCCCATCAGGGGTGATCGGCCTGTGTCCCACAGAGGAAGGTGGTCGGTCATCGCCTGCCCGCATAGAGATGGGTGATCGGTCATCGCCTGCCCGCATAGAGATGGGTGATCGGTCATCGCCTGCTCCGTAGGGAGATGGGTAATCGGTCATCGCCTGCTCCGCAGATTATTAGTAAATATTCCCAGAGGTAAAGAGAGTCCCGAATCACGAAGGCTACATGGATGGCACGTGAACAGTGAAGGCCCTCCCAGAACAGGTGTTCATCCTGTTAGAGTTTGCACTCCAGAGAAGGAAACCCTATGCGCTAGGTTATCCCAAAGACTGGGTAAGAGTGGCGCAGGGGGCATTCCAGTAAACCCTAAGTGTGTCCAGCAGCGCAATAAACCCTAATTAGGGTTAGCGGCACAGAAAACCCTAAGTATATAAGGAACAGTAATATGCTTCACAGAGGTACGCAATTCTAGACCTAAACACAGAAAGAAATTCAGACTTTAATGTTTCTTGCCCCGTTCTGACTTGAGCGTCGGAGTGCAAACGGCCGCGAGGGCGCCCCCCTTTTCTCTTTTGCAGGTGCGATCATACCACCACAGACTAGGTGAGGAAGGAGGTGTGTGGCGGCCGCAGAAGTCAGCTGACGCAGAGTCAACCGGCAGGAACACATCTTGCCTCGGATCGCCAAAGGGCGAGGAGGACTTTTATCATCTTGCCTCAGATCGCCAAAGGGCGAGGAGGACTTTTATCATCTTGCCTCAGCCTCGCTGTAAAAAGACGAGGTGAGGACTTTTATCATCTTGCCTCAGCCTCGCTGTAAAAAGACGAGGTGAGGACTTTCAACATCTTGCCTCAGCCTCGCTGTAAGAAGACGAGGTGAGGACTTTTATCATCTTGCCTCGGATCGCCAAAGGGCGAGGAGGACTTTTATCATCTGGATGCCTCCGATCGCCGAAGGGCGATGAGGACCCTAAAATCTCCTTACTTGGGCCTCTGATCGCCTAAGGGCGATGAGGTTTTTCCAAAACTTCTGAGTCTTTCTCTCTCCCGTCGGTTGCTCCTCTTGACACGTGGACATCATCTGGTCATTCACGTGTCACCATCTGGAGTACCTGCAGCTAAAACGCTACTTTCACCTTGATCCTGCGACTAAGTTATCCACACAGGGAGTAGCTTAGTGCACAGGCTACTCTGGGCACAACCTTAACCTGGCGATCTGGTTAACACTGGGTATCACAGCTCACACAAGTCTTCTCAAACACTCGGCGATGTGCTCCTTTCGGCGACTTGCTGACAACCTGATCTCCTGATCTTCACACCCGGCGATCATGTGAACACCCGGCGATGTGAATACCTGCAGGCGATAGGCGACCACTTATATCTTCGCACACATGGCGATAGGCGATCACTTATATCTTCGCACACATGGCGATAGGCGATCACTTATATCTTCACACATGGCGATAGGTGATCACTTATATCTTCGCACACATGGCGAAAGGCGATCACTACTCTTTACACGCGGTGATAGGCGACTACCGATCTGTGCTTCTTTACTTCTCGCGCTTTGCTTCCAGGCGCTCTCTTAACACTGGGTGATCGCCTTAGCCACTGACAACCAATCACCATTCTGGGTGATCGCCTCTCCAACTGGCTTACTATCCTCTACCACGTGACACCCCTTGAACAGTCAACACGGTCAACTGCTGGCGACGTCATCTATTACTGACGACGGACCGGATAACAAGCCCCCCAGGCTCGAGTTGTGACTTGTCTCAACGAAGAGTCTTACAACTCGCCTGATAGCTATTGACCCGACCGGGCTGTCACCTCTTGGCCGACGTCCGAGGTCTTGCCACTACGTAAACGTTCTTACTTCTGCCTCTTTCCCTTCGACGACCATCATCTGCTTGTAATGAATTATAAACCTTGTCTTTACAACTTGAATCACTCTTTCTCCTTCACAGCTCAACCTTCACCTTGTGTGGGTTGCTTGGTGACCGTGCTAACTGATGTGGTGCTATCTCTACTTCTTGACTCATGCTGGTTTCCTTGGGCGATCTGATCCTCTTGCTCTACTACTGCCATCATCTTTACTTTTCTTCGGATCATAAGGATGATATATCCTTTGGTCCTTCTTTACCGCTGCCGTCTCCAACACCCTCTGAGGCTGAGTCCTGGCTTGGGTGCGTGGTTTTGCGGGAGCCGTACTCCCCCTCTTTTCTATCACTTCGTTCTCGGCAGCGATGTGAGCCACAGCACGTCGCCGAATCTCTGCGAAAGTTGCAGGGCGACTCCTGATCAATGATTCGCTGAATGGCCCAGGTAGCACGCCTTTCTTAAAGGCGTGTACGAACATCTCCTCCTCTTTACCTGGTAGTCGGACTATCTGGGCCCCGAATCTGTTCAGATAATCCTTCAAAGATTCCCCCTGGAATTGCCTTAGGTCGAATAGGTCGTAAGACACCATAGGCGGCGCCTTATTCACGATGTACTGATCGACAAACAGCTTGGAAAATTGCCGGAAACTGGAAATATGTCCGGTAGGTAGACTCACAAACCAGTCCAACGCTGTGCTGTGGAGGGTGCTCATAAACATCTTGCAGTAGACCGCCTCCGATCCTCCCGACAGCATCATCTGCGTATGGAAAGCGGTGAGATGCCTTTCGGGGTCTTCTTTCCCAGTGAACACGGTCTTAGGCCCTACGAAGGTGGCAGGGACCACCGTGTCCATGATTTCCTGGGAGAAAGGCATGGGAAAGGCCCTTGTGGGCGTTGGTGGAGCCCGATCCTCTCCCCCACAGTCTCCATCTTGCCGCACGTTTTGCAGACTCACACGCAGCTCCTCGTTCGCTTTGTGCAACTCCTCATTCCTGGCCTGTGAGGCGGCCAGGTCTTCCTGCATCCGCGCTTGATGCGCCCTGGACTCCGCCACCGTCTCCTGGAGGGCGCGCATTGTTTCCATGAGTTGCTGCATGGTAACGCTTTCGCCTCCATTCGGTGGAACGGAACCGTGCCTCGTCGTCCTCATCTTCTGTGGTTTCTCTCTCACTCTCGTGTATGGGACCTTGTTTTACTCGGCCCCACGGTGGGCGCCTAATGTTCCTGCCGGTTGACTCTGCGTCAGCTGACTTCTGCGGCCGCCACACACCTCCTTCCTCACCTAGTCTGTGGTGGTATGATCGCACCTGCAAAAGAGAAAAGGGGGGCGCCCTCGCGGCCGTTTGCACTCCGACGCTCAAGTCAGAACGGGGCAAGAAACATTAAAGTCTGAATTTCTTTCTGTGTTTAGGTCTAGAATTGCGTACCTCTGTGAAGCATATTACTGTTCCTTATATACTTAGGGTTTTCTGTGCCGCTAACCCTAATTAGGGTTTATTGCGCTGCTGGACACACTTAGGGTTTACTGGAATGCCCCCTGCGCCACTCTTACCCAGTCTTTGGGATAACCTAGCGCATAGGGTTTCCTTCTCTGGAGTGCAAACTCTAACAGGATGAACACCTGTTCTGGGAGGGCCTTCACTGTTCACGTGCCATCCATGTAGCCTTCGTGATTCGGGACTCTCTTTACCTCTGGGAATATTTACTAATAATCTGCGGAGCAGGCGATGACCGATTACCCATCTCCCTACGGAGCAGGCGATGACCGATCACCCATCTCTATGCGGGCAGGCGATGACCGATCACCCATCTCTATGCGGGCAGGCGATGACCGACCACCTTCCTCTGTGGGACACAGGCCGATCACCCCTGATGGGGTCTACTCCACGTGGCTTTGGCCCATGCTGTGGGGCCCATCTGACGTCCGAGGACTGGTCAGTACACAAGCCCCCCAGTCTCAAGCTGTTAACTTGTTTCAGCGAAGAGACTAAGTCTGTCTATGCTGTTCAAATCACCCAAGGCTGATGTCAGCTCGCCACAATCTGTTGCCGAGGATTCTTCGACTTCTGAGTGACGATGACACCTCCGCCCATCCTGGCGATCTGATGACTACTCTCTCTATTCCCGACGACCGAGGTCTGGCCGGATCACAAGCCCCCAAGTCTCCAGCTGTTAACTTGTTTCAACGAAGAGACTAAGTCATCGACTCCTTTACTATCTGCTCTCGGTGTCCGAGGACCAGCATTTGGCATCATCGCCAGGAACTCTTCTGATCTGGTACTCGCCGAATTATCTTTAGGCGATTTCCTTTCTCTTACTCTTCTCGACCCACGTGTCCTCCTCAAGCACGCCTCTCACCTCAGCCTCGCTTTAAGAAGTCGAGGGCGAGGTCTTTCCTATCTCGCCTCACTTGCTCAAAGGCAAGGAGGTCTTCTTTCTCGCCTGCACTTGCTCCCAGGCAAGGAGGTCTTCCTCTGTTGCCTCAGCCTCGCTGTAAGAAGACGAGGTGAGGACTTTATATCCTCTCGCCTCAGCTTCGCTGTAAGAAGACGAGGTGAGGACTTTCTTATCTTCTCGCCTCAGCCTCGCTGTAAAAAGACGAGGTGAGGACTTTCTTATCTTCTCGCCTCAGCCTCGCTGTAAAAAGACGAGGTGAGGACTTTCTTATCTTCTCGCCTCAGCCTCGCTGTAAGAAGACGAGGTGAGGACTTTCTTATCTTCTCGCCTCAGCCTCGCTGTAAAAAGACGAGGTGAGGACTTTCTTATCTTCTCGCCTCAGCCTCGCTGTAAAAAGACGAGGTGAGGACTTTCTTATCTTCTCGCCTCAGCCTCGCTGTAAAAAGACGAGGTGAGGACTTTCTTATCTTCTCGCCTCAGCCTCGCTGTAAAAAGACGAGGTGAGGACTTTCTTATCTTCTCGCCTCAGCCTCGCTGTAAAAAGACGAGGTGAGGACTTTCAACATCTTGCCTCAGCCTCGCTGTAAGAAGACGAGGTGAGGACTTTTATCATCTTGTACTGACCAGTCCTCGGACGTCAGATGGGCCCCACAGCATGGGCCACAGCCACGTGGAGTAGACCCCATCAGGGGTGATCGGCCTGTGTCCCACAGAGGAAGGTGGTCGGTCATCGCCTGCCCGCATAGAGATGGGTGATCGGTCATCGCCTGCTCCGTAGGGAGATGGGTAATCGGTCATCGCCTGCTCCGCAGATTATTAGTAAATATTCCCAGAGGTAAAGAGAGTCCCGAATCACGAAGGCTACATGGATGGCACGTGAACAGTGAAGGCCCTCCCAGAACAGGTGTTCATCCTGTTAGAGTTTGCACTCCAGAGAAGGAAACCCTATGCGCTAGGTTATCCCAAAGACTGGGTAAGAGTGGCGCAGGGGGCATTCCAGTAAACCCTAAGTGTGTCCAGCAGCGCAATAAACCCTAATTAGGGTTAGCGGCACAGAAAACCCTAAGTATATAAGGAACAGTAATATGCTTCACAGAGGTACGCAATTCTAGACCTAAACACAGAAAGAAATTCAGACTTTAATGTTTCTTGCCCCGTTCTGACTTGAGCGTCGGAGTGCAAACGGCCGCGAGGGCGCCCCCCTTTTCTCTTTTGCAGGTGCGATCATACCACCACAGACTAGGTGAGGAAGGAGGTGTGTGGCGGCCGCAGAAGTCAGCTGACGCAGAGTCAACCGGCAGGAACATCTTGCATCCAAAACACATCCCAACCCTTGATGTGAAGCACCACAGTAGACGTCAAAAGGTCTTCCGACCTCTGGAATTACCAGCACTGGAGTACCTCATGGAGATACGCTGGGTTTGATGAAATGCTTCTCCAACAGCTCTTCCACTTGCTTCTTCAATTCTACCAACTCGGCTGGAGCCATCCTGCAAGGTGCCATTGACACTGGTCCAGCTCCGGGTACCAAAACAATAGAGAATTCCACTTCCCTCTTAGGAGGTAACCCAGGTACTTCTTCTGGAAATACATCCATCCAATCTTTCACCACATGAATCCTACTTACGTCCTCTTCATCCTTCACTTCCAATCGAGCTACCATCACGAAACACCTCGCCCCTTCTTCCAACTCTGATCGCCCATGCCGAGCAGATCTCACATCTGGCTCTTGGAGATCGGAAAACACCACTTTCTGCCTACCGCAAACTATGGGAACGTGATCGGCAGACAGTCAATCCATTCACAGGATAACATCCAGATCCTGCAGAGGTAGACAGATCAAATTCACTTTGAATCTGCGTCCCTCTACTATCACTGAACATTCGGGGCAACTGTAGAGGTCAACACCTGCCCTGACACAGGTGTAGAGACCAACAGTTTCGAAGGGTAACTCCTTCACTAGAAGGTCCAGCTCGGCTATACACCGACTTGACACAAGGGAGTGTGTCGCTCCAGAAACAAACAAGACTCTTATACTCCTACCAGATATAAAACAATCAATCTTACACCAAATTACCTGACTGGGACGCCTCAGCTCCTGCCATGGCAAACACTCTCCCTATTGCCTGAGGTCTGCTGCCTTCGTTCCTCACATGCTGGAATCCGCCGGATTGAGTCATCCCATTCTGAGTAGGACAATCTCTAGCAAAGTGTCCCGTCTTCTGGCAGACAAAACATCTTCTCTCTGAATCTTTCTTGGGGCACACATTGGCTAGGTGTGGTCCGCTACAAAGGAAACATTTAAGCTTCCAGGGTTGTTGTTGCTGAGACTGGGGCGGTGCCGCTCCTACCCTATGCTGTGGAGGTCTCGCATAAGGCTCCTGCTGTTGCTGCATCCTCGTCTTCCCACTGGAAGAACCCCCTGGGTGTGACCTGATCACCCGAGACTCACCCTTCTCCAGAGTCTCCACCAATTTCGCCTTCTCCACTAAGGCGTGAAATTCCCTGATGCACATCGGGGCTATCGTCCTCTTCAGCCCATGCTTCAGCCCCTCCTCAAACTTCCTGCACCTCCAAGCCTCGGAGGTCGTCTGAGTGTAGAATCGGGCGAGGTACTCAAACCGAGCAGCATAGGCGTTCACCGACATCTCCCCCTGCTCCAACCTTAAGAACTCCGCTTCCCGCGCAAACTTTGCGCTGTCTGGGAAGTATTTCTCCAAGAACCTCACCCTGAAGCTCTCCCAATCCAGCACATCCTCTCGAGCCTTCATCATCTGCTGAGCTCCCATCCACCGAAACTCTGCTTCTCCAGATAGCAGATACGTGGCGAACAACAACTTCTTCTTTTCAGGGCAGGAGGTCGCCCTAAAGATTTTCTCCATTTCCCTGACCCACTGATCTGCTTGATCAGGGGTAGCATTCCCATAGAACTTGGGTGGGTTGTGCCTCATGAACTCGGTCAGGCCCATCCGTCCCTGAGGCTGACCGACTGGCGAATTCGTATCTGCCGACCGAGTAGTTTCCCAGTGGTGCATGGTAGCTTCATGGTTCTGCGCCATCGCCGCATTCTGTTGCTGGATGGCACCTGCCATCATCTCAATGGCCCTGGCGATCTGGCCCATCTCAGAAGAAGGTTGGGGAGAGGTAGGAGGTCTACGAGGCATCTTCTTCGTTCTCAGGTTCCGAAACTACTAGCTTCTATATTCCCTACAACTATAAGAATGAGATCGATAAGGAAATCAATTCATTCAAGGGTGTAACATCTCGACCTTACAAAGGTCAGCATCTCAAATTCCTTAAGAATTTGAGTCCATCTACAGAACCATAAAGCTTATAACTTCAAGCAAAACACCAGAACAGCTACTGGTGTGCAACCATCAATCCAAACAGCCACTCATAATCAATTACAACCACACTCAATAAAATGAAATCGATCACACCAGAATTCAAAGTATGCTAAACATTAAACCTCTGGAATTTAGATTGAGAATCACCCTGATCCGGTCATGAGTGTGCACCCTCACCACCTTATCAAGACCCTCTCATTCTAAATACTAAGATTTTCAGTTAGGCATACATTCACTACAGCACACACACAAAATTTCAATACAAAAACGTTTGAAAACCTTTCACAATAGTTGTCACTTAAAACTCAAATAAGTTTTCATGAGCAGAAGAAAACACAATGGATCCACAGCCCTCAGGTCATCCTAAGGACGAACTGCTCTGATACCATTAATGTAACATCCCGCCAAATACCCTTTCACAAATATATAATGAAAATATACGTAAAACCAAAATGTTGAAATGAACATAATTATATATATGTAATGATGTTTCTCCTCGCAGGGAGTTTAATACAAAACGGTCATTTTCCAAAAACTTAAACATAAAAACAGCAAAAACAACCAAACAACCGATCTCCCAACATAAAAGGGCGATCTCCTAACAAAAGGGCGATCTCCTATCAAAAGGGCGATCTCCGATCAAAAGGGCGATCTCCGATCAGAGAACAGGAAACGGGTGATCGCCCAACAGAAGCAAAACGGGCGATCTCCTCCCGGCGACCACTCACTGAGGAGCTCTTCTTCCTGCAAGATCATCTGCTCCCGTGTAAAAATACACGATCATCACAGGTTTTAAGAAAACAGCCACAGAACCAAAATACAGGGTAAGCTAGACATTTAAAAGAGAATTTGAATATGAACTTAAAAATCAATCATGAAACCAATTTAAGACGATCACGTACAAACCATCAACTTTCTCATATTCCACCAAACCATTCGGTAATCACATATCTCACAAATCAATTTCAAGAGTCTCACAATTCACATCAGCAATCAAGTGTCTATCAATTCAATTTCTCATTTATTTCACGTCAGACTTTCCACTGACTCATCACACCAGACACTTGACCACTATTTCCGGAAAAACACGTGCGTTGATTAGACCCAGAGATTCGCACCTGTCATACCATACCACTGTGAAATCCACACATTCACATGGTCGCTGTGAAATCCACACATTCACAAGCGTATAGAGGAATCCACACATCCTCACTATCCGATCATGACAGGGTTAATCCATACAACAGGCCGAACTCGTTCTGTTTCACACGAGACACCCATACGTATGAACCTCCATCGACTCTCCACAACTGAGTAACTTCTTCTATGTGATTTCATTACCTCAGTAGAGTCAGGATGTCTCATTATAGGATCACCGATCAATACACCGCTTACACGACCTTACACGGTATTTTCTTTCCTGAAAATACTATGCCTCGATCCACAATCACAACATTCAACACATCACATAACACTTCAATGAACGACTTCAATCACAGAAAAACTCATACCAAGGTTCAGATTTTCGAATATCACATTTAACATCTCAAACAGTTTTCAAAACAACATAAAACGGGGGATATTTCAATAATAGATGGAAACCGGCGATCACCTCCAGAAACCGGCGATCACGAACAAAACTGGGTTTTAAACAAGAACATTTTTAAAACCGGCGACCACGTCGCCCCCAACATCCAAACAGAACTGTTATCGTAAACATCTCACATTTCAACATCAACCACCGTGAAAGCGAAGTAAAACTGGCGACCACGTCGCCCTATCATCACAAACATCAAATACACAGTTTTTATTTGAAACCAGGTTAGCTTCCCTTACCTGGACTTGCGCGAAACCTCACTTCGAGCTCTAACCCTCCGAACTTAAGGATGCACGAACACTGCCTAAGCGTTCTGATCTGGAGAACTTGCAGAGAACCTCCCAGGTGCTCTATGGCAGTCGTAGATAGCCAAGCAGGAACGTGGTAAGGCCTGAATCGCAAAGTGAAGGAGAGAAAGGAGAAAGATGATGGTAACTCACTCTGTCACTCTTGGACTACAGCCCTTATTTGCCTCTTAGAAGTGAGTTTTTAAATCTAATTACACTTGCCCAGATTTTCCGCTGCCACCGCCCACTTCTGCAGGAAAAGCTTGCGTGCACACTTCCTTGAACAGTGTGGTCACGTGGGTTTTGGATCACTTTTCCGTACCAACTCTCTGGAGCCACTGCTCTGAAGTACGCTCCCTGACTACGTGTCGCGCATGCAAGACGCTCATGCTGGGCCCTGGGCCCCCCCTTCATCTGCGTGAAACACGACATCGCGCGATAACCTTTCGCCGATGACCACTCGCGCAAAGAAAATCCACCGATGACCTCTCGCGCGATGACAATCCACCGATGACCTCTTGCGCGAAGAATCTCCACCGATGTCCTCTCGCGCGAAGGCTCTCCACCGATGCCCTTCCTCGCGAAGACTCTCCACCGATGACCTTCCGCGCGAATGCTATCCACCGATGACTCATCCTGGAGGACGACCGATGTCCCTCCTTGGAAGACGACCGATGTCTCCTCCTCCTGGAGACCGACCGAGGTCTCCTCCTCCTGGAGACCGACCGAGGTCTCCTCTTCCTGGAGACCGACCGAGGTCTCTTCCTCCTGGAGACCGACCGAGGTCTCCTCATGGCGACGCCCGCATGTCTCTCGCGCCCAAGCGATGCCCGCATGCCTCGCGCCATGGCGATGTCCGCATGCCTCTCGCGCCCTGGCGATGCCCGCATGCCTCTCGCGCCCTGGCGATCATGTGTAGTAGGCGACCGGCGATCATGTTCCAGGCGATCTCATAGTCTTCTAAACTACACTTTCCTTCCTTTTCATTTTAAATACAACATACTTCGAATCCATTTAAATATGACACCTTTATTCCAATAAGATTTTCCAGGTCCTTACAGATAACGCCGTACCAGTTGTACCTAGAGGATGGTGTGCTTCCATTGGACCCAGCAGAGGCAAAGAGGATAAAGAAGAGCTCGAGTAAGTTTACTCTCATTGATGAGAGTTTGTTTAGATTTGGCTTCTCCCATCCTGTACAAATCTGCGTGCATGGGGAGCAATGCACCAGACTTATGTCAGAATTACACGAGGGGGTGTGTGGAAGCCACGTCGGTGGTCGCGCTTTGGCAAGCAGAATCCTCCGCGCGGGGTACTACTGGCCAACGCTGAAGGAAGATTGCGTGAAGTATGCTCAGCGGTGCAAACAGTGCCAACTTCATGCAGACTGGCATAAGGCACCCCCCGAAGAGTTGAAGTCCATCCACAGCCCATGGCCATTTCACACATGGGGAATTGACATTCTGGGACCTTTTCCTCTAGCGATCAGGCAGATGAAGTTCCTCATTGTGGCCATCGAGTATTTCACTAAGTGGGTGGAAGCAGAACCAGTGGCGTACATCACCACTCAGAAGGTTGAGCATTTTGTCTGGAGGAACATCATCTGTCGTTTCGGAGTACCCAAGAGGCTGGTATCTGACAATGGCACTCAGTTCACCAGTCATTAGTTGAGAAAGATGTGCGAAGAGTTGAAGATACAGCAAGTGTTTGCCTTGGTAGAACACCCGCAGACCAACGGGCAGGTGGAGTCAGCTAACCGAGTGCTACTAAGGGGACTGAAGCGAAGACAAGAAAAGGCCAAGGGGAATTGGGAAGAAGAAGTTCCCAGGATAGTATGGTCCTACCATACCACTCCACAGTCTAGCACCCATGAGACACCTTTTAGTCTTGTCTATGGGAAAGATGCCATGATTCCCGTGGAGATACAAGAGAGCTCCCCTAGATTTCTAAACTTCATCGCTGAAGAGTCCAATCAAGAGCGAAAAGTGAATCTCGATCTCCTGGATGAAGTGCGAGAGGAAGCCAGAGTTAGTGCCGAAGTTGTCAAGAGAAGAGTAGAACGCAGGCACAACTCCAAGGTGAGGCTCAGGCGTTTTCAGGAAGGCGATCTGGTGACGAGGAAGGCGCATCAGAATGAGATGGAGAACAAGCTATCTCCGAAGTGGACGGGTCCATACAGAGTAGTTGAGGCGTTGGAGAATGGAGCTTGATCCGGTCGGTCATCGGTAGTCGATGACGTCAGCAGCAGATGACCACGTGGGCCAGTCTCAGAGCAATGCGTGGCATGAGATAGCAGATGAACCAGGGTGGAGATCGTTCAAGAATGGCGATCACTGGTCAGTTACCAAGTGACCACCACCAGCAGATCAGTTCCTACATGAGCGCCTGGAAGCAGAGCGCGAGAAGTGATGAAGCACCGACCAGTCATCGGTGCATGCAGAGTGATCAGTCGTCGGGGGTCCTTGCCAACGCGTGTTAAACTGGGACCCAGGCTCCCAGCGAGAACGTTACCCAAGGATCCATAAGTAGAGCAAGACAACGTGAAGAAGCGCCATCGGTCATTGGTCAGGGTGACACATCGATCACCGACCAGGATGAGACATCGGCCATCGGTCAGGATGAGAGACACCTCGATCATTGGTATGTGACGAGGTGACATCGGCCGCGACGATGTGAACAATGCGAGAGGCAGGGAGTGGCCTTAGTCGCGAGAAGACCATGCATGAAGATGGGAAGACGCAGTCAGGTGCAGAATCCTGCTGGGACAAGAACCCATCAAGGTTAGAGTCTCCCAGTGAGGTTGCATGCATGCCACGTGGACCGTGAAGGTGTTCCCAGAGATTAGGTAGGGCAGATGGGCACAGAAATTGACGGGTACAGAGGTACCCACGCGGCCTCCCTTGTCAGACTTTGCACTCAAGTGAGGAAGGCCTGCACGCAAGATAGCCCTGGGGGGTAGATAACGGCGGTGCAGAGCAATCAAGTGGCCCTAGAGGTAGCCAGTAGGGGGCGATGCGGGTTTATATGAGGAGGAAGAACACTAAACCAGGTACGCAATTCTTGCCACAGAATACACAACACAAACCGAGAACACTCAGTCTTCGAATCAAAGAGGACTGAGGGCACACACACGGGTCTCACATAGATAGATCCGAGAGAGAGTTTTTGGTGTTCCCGTTGCCTGACTTGAGCGTCAGAGCTACAACGGCCACTAGAGGCACCGTCTGTGTGTTTTGCAGGCATCGTTTGGAGTTCCGGCGAAGGTTCCCAGAGCCTCCTTGCAGAATGTAACATTCCACCAAAATACATCTCACATTTATACATAAAAAATATGAAACAAAATTTTTGAAACGATACTAAAACCGGCGATCACGTTGCCCAAACGCATAAGAACCGAACATCACTGAAAAAGGATTTAAAACCGGCGACCACGTCGCCCCACACATAAAACAGAGCATCGTGAAGAGGGATTTAAAACCGGCGACCACGTCGCCCAAAACACATAGAACAGAGCATTCACGAAGATAAAAACGAAACCGGCGACCACGTCGCCCTCACTTCAGAAACAGCTAATCTATGGCTTGTATTGAAAATGAAGGCTAGCTTCCCTTACCTGCACTTGCGCAAAACACCAAGAGCTCCAAAACCCACTGAGCTTGAAGGATGCCTTAGCTCTGTTTTTGCGTCTGGTTTGTAGGACTTGCAGAGAACTGCCCAGGTGCTCTAGTGGTAGTCGTCGCTCGTCGTACTTTTGCGTGAAGGTGCCTGAATCGCAGCACGAATGAGAGAAAAGGAGAAGAATGGAGGTAAACTCACTCTTTTGCTCTTGAACCACTGCAACGTTCCTTTTTCTCAGAAATGGGTTTTTGAATCTTAAACCAACTTGCCCACAAAAGCCGCTGCCACCACCCACTCTGCAGGGGAGTTTGCGTGTACGCTTCCCTGAACAGTACAACTACGCGTGCCTCTGCGCAGGCTAACACTCTGAGGTCACTATTCTGAACCACCCCTTTTGTCTACGTGGCGCGCGTGCAGGACGTTTCATGCTGGGAGTCTGGGTCCCACTTTATCTGTGTGAAACTCGACATCGCGCGATAACCTTTCACCGATGACCACTGGCGCGAAGACTATCCACCGATGACCTCTCGCGCGAAGGCTATCCACCGATGACCTCTCGCGCGAAGACTATCCACCGATGTCCTCTCGCGCGAAGATTATCCACCAATGTCCTCTCGCGCGAAGACTATCCACCGATGACCTCTCGCGCGAAGACTATCCCCCCGATGTCCTCTCGCGCGAAGACTATCCACCGATGACCTTCCGCGCGATGACTAACCCCGCATGCCTCGCGCCCTGGCGATCACGTGAAGTCTAGGCGACCGGCGATTATGTACTAACAAGGAACTCCTATAGTCTTCTAAACTACACTTTCCTCCCTTTTTATTTTAAATAAAAACATACTTAGAATTCATTTAAAATATACTCTTTTATTCCAATTTAATTTTACAGGTCCTTACATTCTCCCCATCAAGAAAAATTTTCGTCCCCGAAAATTGAATTACAAGGAAAAGAGGTATGGATAAGTTTCTCTCATGGGTTCTTCTAACTCCCAAGTTGAATCCCCCGATCTCTCATCCCACACCACTTTCACCATGTTGATGGTCTTGCCTCTGAGCTGTTTACTTTGCCGATCGTCAATCCTGACTGGTTTTGCTTCAAAGGACAAGTCATCCCTGAGCTGCACATCGTCCACTTCCAGCACATGACTAGGGTCTGCCATGTACTTCCTCAGCTGTGATACGTGAAAGACATTGTGCAGATTCGCTAAATGGGGAGGTAGGGCGATCTCATAAGCCACTGGACCAATCTTCCTTAAGATCTGATATGGTCCCACGAACTTAGGGGACAACTTCTTTGATCTGATCGCCCGTCCTACCCCCTTTGTTGGTGTTACTCTCATGAACACATGGTCTCCAGCAGCAAACTCCAAAGGCTTTCTCCTCTGATCTGCATAGGACTTCTGCCTACTCTGAGAAGTTCTCATTCTGCTTTGTATCTGTTTCACCTTCTCGGTCGTCTGCTGAATCAATTCTGGCCCAACCAAGACTGCTTCGCCCTCCTGGTACCAACATAAGGGAGTTCTGCATTTCCTCCCATACAGGGCTTCATATGGTGCCATCCCAATACTGGCGTGGTAACTATTATTATAGGTAAACTCCACCAGCGGCAACACCTCATCCCAACTTCCCAATTGATCCAAGACGCACGCCCTCAGCAGATCCTCCAAGGATTGGATTGTTCTCTCTGACTGTCCATCTGTTTGGGGATGATATGCAGAGCTCATCCTCAACTTAGTTCCCAAGCAATCTTGTAAGGTCTGCCAAAACCGTGAAGTGAATCTGGGATCTCTATCCGAAATGATGCTGGAAGGCACTCCAAGCAACCTCACAATTTCCTTGATGTACAGCTGTGTTAACTTGGCCATGGGCATCTTCATATTTACTGGGAGAAAGTGGGCACTCTTCGTCAACCGATCTACTATGACCCATATTGCATCATGACCCTTCACCGATCTGGGTAAATGGGTGACAAAGTCCATGGCAATGCTGTCCCATTTCCACTCAGGGATATCCAGTTGCTGTAACAACCCGCCAGGTCTTTGATGCTCTACCTTTGCCTTCTGACACGTCAAGCAGGTAGTAACATACTGGGCGATGTCTTTCTTCATGCCCGACCACCAAAATGACTCCTTCAAGTCATGGTACATCTTGTTCATGCCTGGATGTAGGCTAAGGCGACTCTTGTGACCTTCCTCTAGGATCATCTTCTTCAACTCTTCATTTGCAGGTATGCAAATTCTGCCATTGAATCTTAAGATCCCATCATCGCCCATCATAAAGTCTCTCGCCTGGTCGGTCCCTAGTGACTCCACAGTACGCTTCAGACTAGGGTCCTCCAACTGCTCATCCCTTATCATCCCAAGGAAGTCATTAGTTATAGCCAGCCTACTACAACTAATGTGATTTACGTGAAATTCCACCCCAAGGTTTAAGTCTCTGAACTGCTCGACCAGTTTCTGCTCTTCCATCATCATGGTGGCTACTTGAATTGATTTTCTACTCAACGCATCTGCCACTACATTGGCCTTCCCTGGATGATACATGAGTTGAAAATCGTAGTCCTTTAGGAACTCCATCCACCTTCTTTGTCTCATGTTTAGTTCCTTCTGATCAAACAGGTATTTCAGGCTCTTATGGTCACTGAACACCTGGAACAGAGCTCCATATAGATAGTGTCTCCAGATCTTCAAGGCAAACACCACCGCTGCCAACTCCAAATCATGAGTAGGGTAGTTTCTCTCATGCACCTTGAGTTGCCTTGAAGCATATGCAACCACTCTCTTCTCTTGCATCAAAACGCATCCCAAGCCCTGATGTGAAGCATCACAGTAGGCATCAAAAGGTTTCCCAACATCGGGAATCACCAGCACTGGAGCACTAGTCAACCTCTCCTTTAGCCCCATGAAACTCTGCTCACATCGGTCGGTCCAAGCAAAAGGTTGGTCCTTGCGCATCAATTGAGTCAAAGGAGCCACCACCTTGGAAAAATCCTCAATAAACTTCCGATAGTAGCCAGCTAAACCCACGAAGCTCCTTATTTCAGTGACGGACTTAGGACGTTCCCACTGTAGCACTGCTTCAACCTTGGCTGGATCCACTGAGATCCCCCGAGCAGATATCACGTGTCCTAAAAAGTTGACCTCCTTAAGCCAGAACTCACACTTGGAGAACTTGGCATAGAGTTGCTTCTCCCTCAGAATCCCCAACACTGCCCTTAGATGCTCTTCATGTTCTTCCTCGGTCCTTGAATAAATGAGTATGTCGTCTATGAAAACCACCACAAACTTATCCAAGAAAGGGCGAAAAATCCTATTCATGTAGTCCATGAACAGGGCTGGAGCATTTGTTACTCCAAACGGCATCACTACATACTCATAGTGCCCATACCGAGACCTAAATGTTGTCTTTTGAACATCTTCAGCCTTTACCAAAATTTGGTGGTACCCCGATCTCAGGTCAATCTTTGAGAACACCGAGGCCCCATTTACTTGATCCATCAAATCATCAATCCTAGGTAGAGGATACTTGTTCTTGATGGTCAACTTATTCAACTACCTGTAGTCTATACACAGCCGAGATCCTCCATCCTTTTTCTTCACTAGAAGCACTGGAGCTCCCCATGGAGATACACTGGGTCTGATGAATTGTTTCTCCAACAATTCTTCCACTTGCTGCTTTAACTTTACCAACTCGGCTGGTGCCATCCTGTAAGGTGCCATTGACACTGGTCCAGCCCCAGGTACTAAATCAATGGAGAATTCCACTTCTCTCTTAGGGGGTAATCCAGGTACTTCTTCTGGAAATACATCCGTGAAATCTCTCACCACGTGTATTCTACTGACGTCCCCTTCATTCTTTACTTCCAACCGAGCTAGCATCACGAAGCACCTCGCTCCTCCTTCCAACTCGTTGCTGAGTAGATATCACATCAGATGCTGGGAGGTCTGGAAACGCTATCTTCTGACTACCGCAATCTATGAGGACGTGATTGGCAGCTAGCCAATCCATTCCCAGGATAACATCCAGGTCCTAAAGAGGTAGGCAGATCAAGTTCACTTTGAATCTGCGTCCCTCTACTATCACTGGACATTCGGGGCAAACTGTAGAGGTCAGCACCTGTCCTGACGCAGGTGTAGAGACCAACAGTTTGAAAGGTAACTCCCTCACTATAAGGCCCAACTCGGCTACACACAGGCTTGACACAAAGGAGTGTGTCGCTCCAGAATCAAACAAAGCTTTTACACCTTTACCAGCTATAAAACAAACACCCTGCACAAGGTTACCTGATTGGGACGCCTCAGCTCCTGACATGGCAAACACTCTCCCTGTTGCCCGGGGTCTGCTGCCTTCGTTCCCCACTTGCTGGGAACCACCAGGTTGAGTCATCCCATGCTGAGTAGGGCAATCTTTAGCAACGTGTCCCGTCCTCTGGCAGGTAAAACATCTTCTCACTGAATCTTTCTTGGGACACACATTGGCTGTGTGTGGTCCACCACAATGGAAACATTTAAGTTTCCAGGTTTGTTGCTGATGAGACTGGGGCGATGCTGCCCTCGCCCTATGCTGTGGAGGTCTCGCATAAGGTCTGCTTTGTGAGTGTTGCACCTTAGCCTTCCCACTGGAAGAACCCCCTGGGTGTGGCCTGATCACCCGAGAATCACCCTTTTCCAGGGTCTCTACCATCTTCGCCTTTTCTACTAAGGCGTGAAATTCTCTGATGCACATCGGGGCTATGGTCCTCTTCAGCCCATGCTTCAGTCCCTGTTCAAACTTCCTGCACCTCCAAGCCTCGGAGGTAGCTTGGGTGTAAAACCGGGCGAGGTACTCAAACCGGGCAGCATAGGTGTTCACAGACATATCCCCCTGCTCCAACCTCAGGAACTCAGCTTCCTTCGCAAATCTTGCGCTGTCTGGGAAGTATTTCTCCAGGAACCTCACCCTGAAGCTCTCCCAATCCAACACTTCCTCTCGGGCCTCCATCATCTGCTGAGCCCCCATCCACCAGAACTCAGCTTCTCCAGAGAGAAGATATGTGGCAAACACGAGCTTCTTATCTTCAGGGCAGGAGGTCGCCCTGAAGATTTTCTCTAACCCCCTGACCCACTGATCTGCTTGATCAGGGGTAACGTTCCCACTGAACTTAGGTGGGTTGTGCCTGAGGAACTCGGTCAGTCCCATCTGCTCCTGAGGCTGACTAGCATGAGAGGCTGTTTCAGCCAACCGAGCAGTCTCCCAGTGGTGCATTGCAGCTTGATGGTTTTGAGCCATTGCTGCATTCTGTTGCTGGATGGCACTTGCCATCATCTCAATGGCCCTGGGGATCTGGCCCATCTCTGAAGAAGGTTGGGGAGGGGTAGGAGGTCTACGTGCCATCTTTTTCGTTCTCAGGTTCTGAAACTACTAGCTTCTATATTCCCTACAACTATAAGAATGAAATCGATAAGAAATCAATTCATTCAAGGGGTAACAGCTAGACCTTACAAAGGTCAGCATCTCAAAGTCATTAAGAATTTGAGTTCATCAACAGAATCATAACACTTATAACCTCAAACAAAACACCAGGACAGTTACTGGTGTACAATCATCAATCCAAACAACCACTTTCAATCAATTATAAAAACATTCACTAAAATGAAATAAATCACACCCGAATTCATTATATGCTAAACATCAGACCTTTAGAATTAAGATTGAGAATCATCTCGATCCAGTTATGAGTGTGCACCCTCACTACTTTATCAAGATCCTTTCATTCTTAATACTAAGATTTTCAGTTAGGGCATATATTCACTAAAGCACACACAATTTCAATACAAAGACGTTTGAAAACCTTTCACTATAGTTTTCATTTAAAACTCAAATAAATTTTTATGAGCAGAAGAAACACAATGGATCCACAGCCCTCAGGTCATCCTAAGGACGAACTGCTCTGATACCATTAATGTAACATCCCACCAAAATACATCTCACATTTATACATAAAAAATATGAAACAAAATTTTCGAAACGAATGTATGTATATATATATAATGATGTTGCTCCTCACAGGGAGTTTAATACATGACCGGTCAATTTTCTCAAAACTTAACCAAAAAAAATAGCAAAATAGAACAGGCGATCTCCTAACAGAAAAGGCGATCTCCCATAAGACAGGCGATCTCCTATCATATCGGCGATCTCCTATCAGAAAGCAGAAAAAGGGTGATCGCCTAATAGAACAGAGATAGGCGATCTCCTTCCGGCGACCACTCACTGAGGATCTCCACTTCCTGCAACATCGTCTGCTCCCGTGTAATTGGTACACGATCATCACAGTTTTAAGAGAAAACAGCCACAGAACAATACAAAAGGGTAAGCTAGATATTTGAAAGCGAGTTTAGATATGAACTTAAAAATCAAGATAAAGCAAAGTTAAGACACCCACGTAAAACCATCAGCTTTCTCATTCTTTCCACATGACTATCAAGTAAATCACATATTTCACAATTTCCTCAAGAGTCTTTCAATTCACATACACCATCAAGTGTCTATCAATTCAATGTTTCTCATTTCTCACGTCAGACTTCCACTGACTCATCACGCAAGACACTTGACACCACTTCCGGAAGACACGTGCGTTGACTAGACTCAGAGATCTGCTCCTGTCATGCTGCACCACTGTGAAATCACACACATTCACAGGGTCGCTGGGAAATCACACACATTCACCAGCGTATAAATGAATCTCAATATCCTCACTATCCAAGCATGACAGGGTTAATCCACACCAAACAGGTCGAGCTCGTTCTCTTTCAAACAATCCACCTATACATGTGAACCTCCTTCGACTCTCAACGCCTGAATAACTTCATCTATGTGATTCCATTACATCAGGAGAGTCAGGATATCTCATAACGAATCACCGGTCATTGCACACTCTACACGATCTTACACGGTATTTTCTTTCCTGAAAATACTATGCCTTGATCCCACATCCACAACATTCAAAGCATCATTCCACACATAAAGAATAAATCTATCATAGAATACCTTGAGTCTTTTCTTAAACAACCCCATTCATAAGAACAAGCATACCACCGATCAGGTTTTCGAATAGCATATACATTTTTCATTTCAATCTCAACAGTTTCAAAACGATACTAAAACTAGCGATCACGTCGCCCAAACGCATAAGAACCGAACATCACTGAAAAAGGATTTAAAACCGGCGACCACGTCGCCCCACACATAAAACAGAGCATCGTGAAGAGGGATTTAAAACCGGCGACCACGTCGCCCAAAACACATAGAACAGAGAATTCACGAAGATGAAAACGAAACCGGCGACCACGTCGCCCTCACTTCAGAAACAGCTAATCTATGGCTTGTATTGAAAATGAAGGCTAGCTTCCCTTACCTGCACTTGCGCAAAATACCAAGAGCTCCAAAACCCACTGAGCTTGAAGGATGCCTTAGCTCTGTTTTTGCGTCTGGTTTGTAGGACTTGCAGAGAACTGCCCAGGTGCTCTAGTGGTAGTCGTCGCTCGTCGTACTTTTGCGTGAAGGTGCCTGAATCGCAGCACGAAGGAGAGAAAAGGAGAAGAATGGAGGTAAACTCACTCTTTTGCTCTTGAACCACTGCAACGTTCCTTTTTCTCAGAAATGGGTTTTTGAATCTTAAACGAACTTGCCCACAAAAGCCGCTGCCACCACCCACTCTGCAGGGGAGTTTGCGTGTACGCTTCCCTGAACAGTACAACTACGCGTGCCTCTGCGCAGGCTAACACTCTGAGGTCACTATTCTGAACCACCCCTTTTGTCTACGTGGCGCGCGTGCAGGACGTTTCATGCTGGGAGTCTGGGTCCCACTTTATCTGTGTGAAACTCGACATCGCGCGATAACCTTTCACCGATGACCACTGGCGCGAAGACTATCCACCGATGACCTCTCGCGCGAAGGCTATCCACCGATGACCTCTCGCGCGAAGACTATCCACCGATGTCCTCTCGCGCGAAGATTATCCACCGATGTCCTCTCGCGCGAAGACTATCCACCGATGACCTCTCGCGCAAAGACTATCCCCCCGATGTCCTCTCGCGCGAAGACTATCCACCGATGACCTTCCGCGCGATGACTAACCCCGCATGCCTCGCGCCCTGGCGATCACGTGAAGTCTAGGCGACCGGCGATTATGTACTAACAAGGAACTCCTATAGTCTTCTAAACTACACTTTCCTCCCTTTTTATTTTAAATAAAAACATACTTAGAATTCATTTAAAATATACTCTTTTATTCCAATTTAATTTTACAGGTCCTTACACAGAACGCGCAGCAGTTAGAAGGCTAGACGAAGGAGTGACGAGGCCCTTTCCCCACGCTCGAGTCCGCGGCGGGATCAGAGCTTATCGGCTGGAGACTCTGGATGGAGCAGGTATCCCCAGAACGTGGAACGCCACACTTGAAATTCTACTTTAGTTAAGTTGTAAAGTAGATGCGTTCTCGCACTGTACAAACACTCAGTGTTTATATACTATAAACAGTTGAACAGATCAGGGGGCACTCTTTTTTCCCTAAGGAGGGTTTTTAGCAAGGCCACCCAATAAAATAAAGTTTTCAGTATATCAAGTGTGCAAGTGTTTCCTAGTAGTTAAAAATCCTCCTTGCCCCAGGCGCAAGTACGGACACAAGACCGAGGTCCTCCTCACCCCAAGCGTGTGTGCAGACGGCTAAGGTTTGAAAAGCCAGGGGGACGCGCAAGTACGGACAACCGACCGAGGTCCTCCTCACCCCAGGCGTGAGTGTAGACGGCTAAGGTTTGAAAAGCCAGGGGGACTGGTAAGACCAAGAGTAGGAAAGGAAGGATTTTGAGAAACGTCCTTACCCACTTGGAATATGCCAGTATGGCTCAGTAAAGTCCTTTGTTAAGGCTTTCCTCACCCCAGGAGTGGGAAAATACAAAATAACCCGATGCACGTGAGGTTGATGACCTTGGGGTAGGCAAGAGGGGTATCGAGAAACATTCTTCTTCCCCAAAACAAGGCGTTAGTGCAGGCAAGAGGGGTCATCGAGAAACACTCTTCCTCTCCAGAACAAGGTGTCATCAATGGTGGTCGGTGTTCAGATCTTAAGGTTGGTGACCTTGGTGTAAGCAAGAAGGGGCAACGAGAAACACTCTTCTTCCCAAGACAAGGCATCATCTTGAGCATTTAGGCCCTCTATGCATTTAGCGCTGGAGTGGCAGAAAGGTAAAGCGAAGTATGAAGCACGATGACTGATCGGTGGTGCCCTAACATGCTAGTCGGTGGTCGGTGGTTGCTTGCTACACGTGTTAAACTGGGACCCAGGCTCCCAGCGAGAGCGTTACGCATGCACCCACTCAGAGAAGGCACGGTGAGACCATGCAGGTAGGATGCGCCTGGTGAGTATGCTTAGACTAGCCACACCTGGCGCTCTCCTGGGAGCATGCAACTCACTCAGAAAGATGTGAGTAAGAAAACTTTTCCAAGCAAGTTCTTATGCGATAAGCCGAAGCATTTAGGCCTCATCAAGTCAGTCGTCCAGCACGAAGTTATACTTAAGAGCTGTTAAAGATAGTGTTAAGGCAACAGATAGTCGCGGTCAAGTCAGAAGCCAAGTTTGAAGGGGTACAGTGAGATCGCGCTAGAGCCTAAGTTAGTTGGCCGTTAGTCACATGCAGAGAGTTAAAGATAGAGAAACAAGTAGCTGAAGTAAGCAGATTTCATTCAACTGAAGTCAATACAAAGAGCCTTTACAGTAAAAGAGTTTGTACATAAGTTATGTTGCAGAAAGAGAGATTACAAAAAAGAAGAAGTTGCAAGGGAGGAAGCTCAAGGAGGAGGAATGAGCTTGCCATCGGCAACCGAATGGCCAAGGGTGAATTGGGTAAGGTCCAAGTCTGGTAGGACGCAGTGGACCTGCTCCAAGGCCGCCTTGAACCCGTCTATCCATGCATCGGCACCAGCTTCCATGGTCTCAGTTACATCGGCCTCAAGCTCCTCCTTCTGCTTGGCAAAGGAAGACACAGCCTCTTCCAGTTTGCCCTTGGCCCCTTCGAGCTCCTCCTGGGTCCTTGTCAGTTTGCTCCGTGCCTTCAGAAGTTGGACCAGAGCCTCTTCAAGCTTCTTCTCCTTCAGAGCAAGCTCCTCCCTAGAAGCCTTGAGATCCTCCGCCTGTTGGTCGCTCAATTGGCGCAAGGAAGAAATCTCAGCCGCCTGTTGGTCGCTTAGTTGGCGCAAGGAGGAAGTCTCAGCCTTTAGACGTATGTTCTGCCCCTTCAGCTCCATGGCTTGACTATCTAGAGCAGTCACAGCCTCGCCCATCAGGAGCTCGATCCTGATAGTCTCCTGCACTTGTAGACAGTAGTCTTTTCTGGTCCTCTCCACCATATCACTCAGCATTTTCACCGAACCTTGAGAAGCTTCAAGGTCGCTCATCAAGGAGGTTTTGTCGTGCTCGAGCTCTTGAATTCTCTTTCCCAAGAGCTCCTGCTTGTGTTGCAGGGTGGAGAATTGCAAGGAGAGCACCAGGTTATTGGCCAGATGTGCATCCACATCCTGCGCGCTCCACGAGTCGAATCCCTTGTTTTTGATGCAGTGCCTCGCCAAGGAGATTACCCTGCTGAGGTTCTCGTTAGTAATTCCAGGAATGCTCAGTTGTGAAGAAGCCCTAGCGCCTTCAGAAGTTGTAGCAGTGGTTTGAATTGGTGGTGAGACAGGAGGCCTTGGTACACCCCAGCAGGTGGATTGGGTGAGCTTGGCATTTGGCTCACTGGGAATGGTGGAGCAGGGGGAGTTGAAGAAGAAGGAAGGGTGCTTGGAGAAGGTGGCGGTGAGGGAGATGATGGTGCGGAAGGCGTGGGTGCAGGTTGAGAGGTAGGAGATAAGGCTTTATCTTCTTCTTTTTCCTCAACCTGCAGCACTTCAGTGTCTCCAGCTTCAACTGCTGAAGGTCCCCCAGTCTCCTGCCGGGTCCTCTTGCGGTGAAGGAGGGGAACGTCAGAACTCTCCTCTTCGGTCGAAGTAGCAGTAGTAGTAGCAGAAGCAGCAGTGGCTGCGTGAGCAGGGAACGCTTTAACCAGCTTCCTCTTTTTCTTTTCAGCCTCAGGACCCCTTGCAAGTGCCACCGAGAGTGGAGGAGCCACAAGTACCTCAGAGCTGGAGGAGGTGGAAACAGGAGCAATCTCGGGCCCGGTTGCTGCAGAAGCAAACCTGGACTGAGCTAGTGCTCGCAAGGCTTGCCTTCTATCTTTTCCGGAAGTCATATCTACATCAGGGGTCAAGAGGAAAAATCAGATAACAAGACTGAAACAGTAAATGTACATGAGGATGCTATGCAGTTGCATGGAGTGATGCAAGAGTTAAGGAGGAGGGGTGGTCTACCTATGTACTTTTTCAGGGACACTACATCAAACTCGTGCTTGATGAGTGTAGCAGAGCTGTACTTTACCCGCCACAGAAGATTGCACAGTTCGCGCTCATAGGGGGTCTGGGTTTCCAAATCCCTAGGTCTTTTGAAATCGACCCCTGGGACCCAGTAGAGGGGAAATCCTTCGAGCAGAATGGGGTCCCGAGGATTAGCCAAGATCATGTAAAATCTGCCTTTCCAGTCTTTGAAGGATTGCTGGTATAGGCCCAAGATAACCTTGCCAGCAACCCCGTTTAAACTGACCCAAGACCGGTCCCCTGGTTTCTTCGTCTCAAAGAAATAAAGGAAGACGTCAACCGAGGCAGGGTGACCGAAATGGTCGCACAGAATTTCAAATGCCCGGATGAAGGCCCAGGCATTTGGATGGAGCTGGCAGGGGGCGACGTTCAGTTCCATCATCAACTCCTTCTCAAAGAAGGTGAAGGGCAAGCGTAGCTTCAGTCTCTTGAAGATGGCGGAATATACAAAGGTGAAGGGTACCCGATTGGTAGCCCTGTCGTCAGCACAGACGGGTATCCCTCGTGGAGGAATACGTACGACCACGCGGAAGTCATTCTCCCTGTGAATGGCGCACGTGGGTTCATCTAGGTCGCTGCTGAGAATGGTCTTTAGGTGGTTTGGAGGGAGTTGTGTGGAGGTCTCAGCCAGGAGCACCAAAGGAGCCCACTCGTACACCCTGGCTTGGTCTGTGGGGAAGGTTGCGTCAGGTTGGGGTGGAGTTGGTTCAGAGGATGACGACGGTGCAGGCCTTGGGGGCTGGGCACCGGAGGAAGAGGCAACGAGGCGTGCCGTTTGTCTTACGCGAGCCATTGCCGAAAGCTGCAATGGAGGAAAGGAAGGAGCAAAATCAGATGAAAGAGAGAAGAGGGAAATAATGAATGGTTCTGATGGAAGAGGCCCAAGCCCAAGCTCAGGCCCAACAACTAGGTCCATGAAAAAGAGTATTTAAGAAGATTGGGACTCTGCTACTGATGGCAGAGAAACTTTTCTTTACATATTCAAAGACCCCTCAGAGGACCACAAGGAGTAGAGCCCAAGCCATGGGAGCTGAGCATCAATTAATTTCAGTTTATTTGTAATTTTAGTAGAGTAGGGTTCATTTAGCACAATAGGGGGTGTATTTAACAATTTAGCTTGTACCTAGGCCTTTTAGGGTAGGAATGTAGCCCTACCTTCTAGAAGCATGCTAAGGGGCTGCATTGACCTTTAGTCAACACCCTAGCAGCCCCCTCTTTTATGTATTCCCCATCCTACCCTTGCTCCTTACTCTCCAAGGCACCATCTCCTATAAATAGGGTGCTTTGGCTCATGTTTTTTTAAGATCAATTTATATGAGTAAATGCTGCCAAAATTATGCTAGCATCTACTCTTTGTCTAGTCTCTCTAGGTTAGACACTTTGATCTTCATCTTCACCTTCCTCCAAGTGATTTGGCCTAACCTATCACTCTCCATACCTTTCATGCACCTACAAGGAACCCATAGCTCTATATGAGTCATCCTTGACCCATATCATCCATAGCTTCCACCACCTTTTTACCTCATATTTTAAGAAGAACAAATGGTCATGAAGAACAACCTATCATTTGGTATCAAGAGCTTTGGTTCTTCAAGAGATAAGTGTTCTCTTCATTTTATTTTTTGAGTCTTCTTTATTCCATGTTGTTCATCATATCCTTAAATGTCTTGCTGTTTTTAATTTCTTTTTAAGTTGGTGTTGCTGTTTTTTAAATTTCTATTTGGTATTTTTGGTTCAACTTGATCTTGAACTTCCATTTTTTCAAACTGTTTTAGGTTCCTTTTGTGTTGGCTGTTCTGTTTTTATTTTATTTGAGTCTTATTGATGTTTTTAATCGGTACAAAGTGTTTGTGGTTGAGTCATTTTGATTTTTGAATCCATACAAGTTTTGTCAAAGTCATGTTCATCCTACAATGTCATAAATTCCAAGTGGTGCCTTTTATTGTTGATTTGGTTGCTTGATTTTGTTTTGAGTGCAGTTTATATTTCTGGTTTTGAAGCTTTGGTGCCTTTTATACTTTCGTATTTGAGTTCATACTTGTGTGTTAGTTCCATACAAGTTTGTATCCAATCATTTCCATTGTGTTTTTGAAGTTTCTTTACCGTTTTCTAATTTCAAGTTAGGATTTCTCTGTTTTCACTGCTACTGTGCTGGCTGGAATCGTTCCCAGAAATTACATTTGTTGGTGAAAAATTCTGAAATTTTGGATTTGAGTAGTTTGATGTGTTAAGAAAAATTGAAAAAAAGAAGCACATCAAAATTCAAAATACAAAAAAAATGATAAATGAAATACGAACAGAGTGCAAAAATCCTGACTCTGAAAAAACGCTGACGCGGCAGTGATTTCGGAAAAATTATTACAATTATTTGACTCACTGTTTTGGTGAAATTCCAACGCCTATATTGAGCTAAAACATTGAAGTTTCTGTGGTTAAAATTTCAAGCTCAAATTTGAAGTATTCTGTCCAGCATAAAATTGGAAAGTTGTGAAAAATTTTACACAAAAAATTCTGTAGTGCTGTTTTGGTTTTATTCATCTATTCTAGTTCCATTCACTAGGATTCCACTTTGTGTGCTACCTTTTCTTGTGTGCCTTAATTTTTTGCTTGTCAAATTTTATTGAATACTCTTTCAAGTCTTGTCAAATATCAACTCCATTTGCAGTAGTCCTTGATTTTAAATTTGAGTTTTGTTGCTTTAAAACTTGCTTGACCTCTCTTTGGTGGATTTGACCTAAAAAGTGCTTTGGTGAGTGTGGAGCTAAAATTTTGTTTTGGTGAAAGCCATATCACTAAAGAGGAGCTGGATTAAAGATTTAAGGTTGAATAACCTAAGGAGACAAAGCAAGGGACAGCAGCAACCTCATTGAAAAATACACAAATATACACAAAGGAGCTACAAGTGAAGGAGTGCATAGAATAGGACTTTAAATTTTTGTGCATCAAAATTTGTTAACCTAATTTCTTTGTATTTCTTTGAGTTGTAATTTGCAAGGACATTGATTAATTAGTGGATTAATACGTCTTAGACGGTGAGTGTGTCTTCAAGGTTCCAAAGTGTCAAGAAGCCTCACCTTAGGATTCGACTAGTTTTAAAAGCTTTCTAGATAGCAATTTTCATTTGTGTTTTATTGCTTTATATAGTTTTTTTCTTGCATAAAAATTTTGTTTTTATCTTTGATTGTGCTCTAAGTAAATTGCTTAGAGAAAGGTTTGTGAAAGTGCTGTGGGATAGTATCTGGCTAAGGAAAGGCTTGGTACTTAAGAGATCTTAGTGATCCACCTCCCTTTCCTGGGAAATTACCTACTTCACTCCACTTATCTTTCTTTTTGAAAATTACTTTTATCACAAACCCTAAACATGTCTACTCATTCTTCAAGTCATAGTGAAAGTGATAGAAAATCCACAAAATCTCTTTTGAAACAATTGGCTAGAGATTTTCAATCACTATCACTAAGACAATTGCAACATGAGGCTCAAATTTTGGAAGATAAAAAAGAAAGAGATGCCCATCTTGCAATTTTGAAAGAAGTGTTGAAGATTGGCAAGGAAAAAGATGAATACATTAGAAAATTAAAAAAACCCCATGCATCACATGCATCTAGTTCTAGGTCAAATGACTCACATGCTGAGGGGAGTTTGAGAGTTAATGATTATTATCAACCTCCACCTAGAAGAACTAGAAGAGAAAAAGAGTTTAAAGAAAAATTACAAGCTCTTATCAGAAAGAAAGAAGAGAAAGACAAAAGAGAAAGAGAAGAGAATGAAAGGAAAGATAGAGAAGAGAAAGAAAAGAGAGAAAAAGTGATGATAGAAAAGGAAAGTACAAAAAATCCTTTGTTTGGAGTTGAACCAGACATTGACTTAAATTCTTCTTCCATAGAAAACCCTTGTGAGAATATGCTTGAAGAAAAATCTGTGTCTGAAGCTGAACCAGATATAGATATAAATCTTTCCTGCACAGAAAAGCCAAGTGAGTGGTTGTTTGAAAAAGAAGAGGAATCTAGAAAGAATGAAGAGTATCTTACAACACCTCCTACAAGCATAGTGGGAAAAGAACCCTTAAAGGGGGATTGCAATACTTTGAACTCTTCTTTTCCTTTGAATCATGATGCTTACTCTTATTCTCAAAAATCATAAAAACAACACTTTGTGATGTTTCTTAATTTTCTTATCTCACTTTTCTATAATGTTTACTGTAGGTTAATATTTGATCCTGGAGGACAAGCATAGTTTTCAAAACAGGAATAAGGCTGCTGTTTGAGATCAACCCTGTAGATCTGAGGACAGATCCTCTCAAGAAGGAGGGGATGATGGAAGAGGCCCAAGCCCAAGCCTAAGCCCAAGCTCAGGCCCAACAACTAGGTCCATGGAAAAGAGTATTTAAGAAGATTGGGACTCTGCTACTGATGTGGTATCATGAGCTATGGTGATGTTTTGTTCTTGTTGAGTTGAATTGACACTTTCTATTCAAGCAATTTCCATTTTCCAGCACTTTATTTTTGTGCAGAATTTTTTTTTTAGGTTCCTTGTTGTGTTAGCTATTATGTTTTTGCTTTAATTTGAGTCTTTCCTTGCTGTTTTAATTGGTGCAAATTAATTGTGTTTGAGTCATTTTTGCTTTTTGAATCCATACAAGTTTTGTCAAGTCATGTTTCTCCTAAATTGTCATCACTTCTATGTAGTACTTTTCTTGATAATTTTTGGTTGATTGCTTTTATTTTTGAGTGCAGTTTCTATTCTGTTTTGTTGAGCCTTTGGTGCATTTTAATTTTAGATTTGAGTTCATGCTTGTGTGATAGATCCATACAAGTTCACATACATCAATTCTATTGTGTCTTTGAAGTTTCTTAATATTGTTTTAATTCCAAATTAGGCTTCCTCTGTTTTTGTTGAAACTGTGCTGGCTGTTTTTGTTTACAGAATTTAATTCCGTTTATGAAAAATTCTAAAATTATGGATCTGAACAGATTGATGTGTTATAAAAAAGTGAAAAAAAAAAGTGAGGAAAAATTCAAAATAGAAAAAAAATGATAAATCAAATACAATCAGTGTGCAATTCTGGCGCGAAAAAAACGGTTAAGTGGCATCAGATTTGAAAAAATTATCACAATTTATTGGTGCATCATTTTGGTGTGATTCGAGCGCCAAATTTGAGCTAAGATCTTGAAATTTCTGTGGTTTAAATTTCAAATTCAAATTTGAATTATCCAGCTCAGCATAATTTGTTTAAGTCACGCATTTTGACACCTTAATATTCTGTAGTACTGTTTTGGTTTTGTTAATCCAATTCTAGTACCATTCTCTAGGTTCTATTTGTGTACTACCTTTTATTGAGTGCCTTATTTTCTTTGCTTGTCATTTTTATTCAATATTCTTTTCCAAAGTTTTGTCATATCTTTACTTCCACTTTGGTTTAGCTTTTCTTGCTTATACCTTTTCTTGCTTGTCTTTCTTGTTTCCTCTAGTTTTGTGGTGAATTGTTCTTTGACTAAGTGTGGTTTGCTTTGGCATCTTTCACTTGAGGCTCATCCAATCCACAAGAGAGGCTTGGTAAAGGAAGGATATATTTTCTTGGAGTGGTTTGAGAGATTTTACATCATTGCCGCAAGCTATATTTGTTTTTCACCTTGTTTTTCTAACTTTGTTTTCTATAATAGTTTCTTCTTTGTGTTTTTGTGTTTCATTTTATCATGGCTAATCTTTCTAGTGGAGAATCATCTAAGCCTCACTCACCTCAAAAAGCATACCTAATTGGTGAATTAAAGGATGCTAAACTAACAATTGCACAAAAAGATGAGGCATTAAGACAAATGGAGGCAAGGCTCCAAAGATTGGAGTTTGACCGTGAAGAGATGCATCACCACCGTGAGAGAAGACAACACCATCATCATAGGCATACTTCAAGGTCTTCACAAAATTCTTATGGATATCATGAAGAAAATGCTTGGAGGATGCATCACCATCATGAAGATAGGCGCCAAAATGTGGCTAAGCCTTTTATGCCTTATGTAAAATTACCTAGTTTTAGTGGTGAAGGAGATCCTAATGTGTATTTAGGATGGGAGGCTAAGGTAGAGCAAATATTTTTTGTACATGAGGTCCAAGAAGACCAAAAGGTTAAGCTAGCCTCCCTAGAATTTATGGACTATGCCATGCAATGGTGGTACAAAACTCTCATGGACATTGGGCTAAACAAGAGGCCGCCCGTGGTCTCTTGGGATGATTTAAAAGCTTGCATGCGTGCTCGTGGTCTCTTGGGATGATTTAAAAGCTTGCATGTGCGCTAGATTTGTGCCTCCACACTTTAGGAAAGACCTATTGTTGAAGCTCCAAAGGCTTCACCAAGGCACGCTAAGTGTGGATGCTTATTATAAAGAACTTGAAACGCTTTTAACTAGAGCCAATATGCATGAGAATGATGAAGCTAAAATGGCTAGATTTGTTAGTGGTCTTAGAAGGGATATCCAAGATGTTGTAGAACTTAATGAGTATTCTTCTTTAGAAAATTTGGTTCACCTTGCCATCAAGGTAGAAACTCAACTTGCAAGGAAAAATTCTTTTAAAAATACTCATAATGATGGCTTTTACAATTCATCTTGGAAAAACAAAGGAAAATCTTTTTCAAAAATTCCTTCAAAAGATTCTACTTTCAAACCTAGAGATTCTAAGCCTTCAACTTCTACTCCTAAATCACCAGCTAAATCTTCAAGTAAAAAGTGTTTCAAATGTTTAGGCTATGGTCATATAGCGGCTAATTGTCCTTCCAAAAGGACTATGATGATGCGTGATGGGGGGGTTGTGAGTGAGCATAGTTCGGATTCCTCTAGACCTTCCACACCTCCTAGGTCCCCAAGTGAGCATGAGAGTGAAAGTCCACTTGAAGGCGACTTATTAGTAGTGAGACGAATGCTTGGCCAAGTTTTAAAACCTTTTGAAGAGAGCCAAAGAGAAAATATTTTCCATACAAGATGTCTCATTAATGATAAGTTGTGTTCTTTGATTGTGGATGGGGGGAGTTGCACAAATGTGGCTAGTACAAGAGTGGTAGATAAGCTTGGATTGTCTACTATCTCTCATACAAAGCCCTATAAACTACAATGGTTAAGCGAGGTTGGAGAAATCATAGTTAACAAACAAGTCCTCATTGCTTTTTCCATTGGTAAATACAAAGATGAGGTCTTGTGTGATGTTGTCCCAATGGAAGCAACACATGTTCTTTTAGGTAGGCCATGGCAATATGATAGAAAAGTTTTTCATGATGGCTTTACCAACAAAATTTCTTTTACCTTCCATGGGCACAAGGTCATACTTAAGTCTCTTTCTCCAAAGGAAGTCCATGAGGACCAAATTAAAATGAAGCAAATGAGAGAGCATGAAAATGATAAAAAAAGTTCCAAGAGAAGCCTTCTCATGACTACTCAAGAAGTTAAAAAGGTAATAGTTGCTCAAAAGCCTATTTTTTTAGCTATTCCTAGTATTATTGATCGTGAGTCGGCTAAGGATAGTCCCACATGTTTGGACAATTTGGTGAAGGAATTTGAAGATGTGTTTCAAGATCCTCCTAATGGCTTACCACCTTTAAGAGGGATTGAACACCAAATAGACTTCATTCCCGGGGCTTCTTTACCAAATCGCCCAGCATATAGGACAAATCCCACAGAGACCAAAGAAATTCAACAACAAGTTGAGGGATTAATTGCTAAGGGATGGGTACAAGATAGCATGAGCCCATGTGCTATGCCTGTCATCCTTGTTCCTAAAAGGATGGGTCATGGAGAATGTGTACGGATTGTCGCGCTATAAATAACATTACAATCAAATATAGGCATCCCATTCCTAGGTTAGATGACTTGTTGGATGAATTACATGGGTCTAAAATATTTTCCAAGATTGATCTTAAGAGTGGTTATAACCAAATCCGGATTAAACCGGGGGATGAATGGAAAACCGCTTTTAAGACCAAATTTGGTTTATATGAGTGGTTGGTCATGCCTTTTGGCTTGACTAATGCTCCTAGTACCTTCATGCGACTCATGCATCGTGTCTTAAGACCATTCATTGGCAAGTTTGTTGTGGTTTATTTTGATGATATTCTTATATATAGTTTGTCTTTGAAAGATCATGAGAAGCATGTTAGGGAAGTTTTAGAAACCCTTAGGAAGGAACATTTGTATGCTAATCTTGCTAAATGTATGTTTGCACTTGATCATATAGAATTCCTGGGGTTTGTTGTAAGTTATAAAGGGGTGCATGTTGATCAAGCAAAGGTTGCAGCAATTCAACATTGGCCAACACCCTCCAATGTTAGTGAAGTACGAAGTTTTCATGGACTTGCTAGCTTTTATAGGCGGTTTGTGAAAGACTTTAGTACTATTGCTGCACCTCTCAATGCTATAGTAAAGAAGGATGTGGTCTTTAACTGGGGACAAGAGCAAGAAATAGCTTTTGTGACTTTAAAAGAAAAATTGACTAAGGCCCCCATCTTAGCCCTTCCTAACTTTGCTAAAACATTTGAGATTGAGTGTGATGCCTCTAATATAGGCATTGGGGCTGTCCTCCTTCAAGAGGGCCACCCCATAGCTTATTTTAGTGAGAAACTCAAAGGGAGTCATATCAATTACTCCACTTATGATAAAGAACTTTATGCTCTTGTTCGAGCTTTGCAAAATTGGCAACATTATCTTTTTCCTAAGGAATTTGTGATCCATAGTGATCATAAGTCCCTAAAATATTTGAAAGGCCAAAGCAAGCTTAATAAGAGACATGCCAAGTGGGTGGAGTTTATTGAACAGTTTCCTTATGTGATCAAACATAAACAAGGTAAAATTAATGTGGTTGCTGATGCTCTTTCAAGAAGACACACCTTGTTAAATGTTTTGGATGTTCAATATTTAGGTTTTGATCACATAAAGGAACTATATCATGATGACTTAGATTTCTCACTTATCTATCAAGAGTGTTCCAAAGGAGGACACAAAGACTTTTTCTTACATAATGGTTTTCTTTTCAAAGGAAAAAGACTTTGTGTTCCCCATGGTTCTATACGACAATCTCTTGTTAGAGAGGCTCATGAGGGTGGGCTTATGGGACATTTTGGGGTTGCAAAGTGTAACATCCCGCCAAATTCTTTTCATAATTATAAAATGAAATAGAGAGAAAATAATAATATTGAAGTGAACATAACTGTATATACGTAATGAAGTTTTCTCCTCGCAGGGAGTTTAATACAAGGTCGGTCGGTATTCAAAAAACGTAAATTAAATACAACAAAATAAATAAAAACAGGCGATCTCCCAACAGAATAGGCGATCTCCTATCAGAAAAGGGCGATCTCCCTTCAAAATACAGAAAAGGGTGATCGCCTAACACAAACGTAAATGGGTGATCTGCTTCCGGCGACCACTCACTGAGGAGCACTACCACCTGCAACCTCGTCTGCTCCCGTGTAAAAATACACGATCATCACAGGTTTAAGAAAGCATCCACAATAACAGATAAAAGGGGTAAGCTAGATGTTTTAAAAACTTTAAATCCATAGAAAACGTAAATTTCCACTCCATACATAAGCCATATCAAATGCAACCATCAAGATTTCCATAATCCACATACTCGTCAAGTGTCTCTTTGCTACATTCAGTATTCAAGATTCACACGTCAGACTTTCCACTGACCCACAATGCATAGACACATGACTCTAATTCCGGATTGACTCGTGCGTTGACTCAGGCTCAGAGATCTGCACCTGTTGTAAGGACCTGTAAAATTAAATTGGAATAAAAGGGTATATTTTAAATGAATTCTAAGTATGTTTTTATTTAAAATATAAAGGAAGGGAGGTATAGCTTAAAAGTCTACGAGATCGCTGTAATTGAAAGAGTAGGCGATCTCCGACTTCTCTGGCACATGATCGCCTGTCGCCTTGATTGCACCTGAACGCCAATCGCCTGTAGTGTACCTAGTCGCCTGTCGCCTAGAGTACACATGATCGCCGAAACTACACTTAGTGTGTAGTCAAGATGTTGGATCAACCATAGTGGGTTCCCAAAAACCACGTGCATCAAGGTGTGGGTTAAGCCTTAGACACGCTGTGCATGCGAAGCCCTATGCTTGAGTATAGGAGATCGTCCTTAGTGTTGCATGCATGGGCGCACGAGGGCAAGTGCCAATCTACCCTTGGAAATGTGAAGCTACCGACGTCACCGAGTCATGTGGAGATGATACCTTGGACGTAACATAGTGGAATGAAGAACCTTCAGGAAGGCGTGGCGATGTGTCGTCGGGCATCGCCGGGGCGCGAGGCATGCGGGCATCGCCAGGGCGCGAGGCATGCGGGCATCGCCGGGGCGCGAGGCATGCGGGCATCGCCAGGGCGCGAGGCATGCGGGCATCGCTGGGGCGCAAGGCATGCGGGCATCGCCGGGGCGCGAGGCATGTGGGCATCGCCAGGGCGCGAGGCATGCGGGCATCGCCAGGGCGCGAGGCATGCGGGCATCGCCGGGGCGCGAGGCATGTGGGCATCGCCAGGGCGCGAGGCATGCGGGCATCGCCAGGGCGCGAGGCATGCGGGCATCGCCGGGGCGCGAGGCATGTGGGCATCGCCAGGGCTAGACATCGGTCGTCTTCCAGGTTATCGCGCGATGACGTGTTTCACACAGATAAAGTGGGACCCAGACTCCCAGCATGAGACGCGCAGCACGCGCGACACGTAGACAAAAAGTGTTGGTTCAGAACAGTGACATCAGAATGTTGGCATGCGCAAGAGACAACAGTGGTCGTACTGTTCAGAGCAGTAGTTGAAATGCACAAGAGACAACCGTGGTCGTACTGTTCAGTGAAACGTACACTCAGACTTCCCTGCAGAGTGGGTGGTGGCAGCTGCTTTTGTGGACAAGTTGGTTTAAGATGCAAAAACCCACTTCTGAGAGGAAAAAGGAACGTTGCAGTTGTTCAAGAGCGAAAGAGTGAGCTACCTCCTTTCTCCTCCATTTCTCTCCTTCGCGCTGCGATTCTGGCACCTTCACACAAGAGTACGACGAGCGGCAGCCACCATTAGAGCACCTGGGAAGTTCTCTGCAAGTCCTTCAAACCAGACGCAAAAACAGAGCCAAGGCGTTCTTTAGGCTTCGTTGGATTTCGGAGCTCCTGGTGTTTGCGCAAGTCCAGGTAAGGGAAGCTAGCCTCCATTTTCAATACAAGTCGTAGTTTAGCTATTTCGGAAGTGAGGGTGACGAGGTCGCCGGTTTCGTTTTCATCTTCGTGAATGCTCTGTTCTGTGTGTTTTTGAGCGACGTGGTCGCCGGTTTTTAAATACAAACTTCGAAATACCCTGTTTTTGAACCAGGTCGCCGGTTTGGGCGATGTTTGCGAACTCCCTGTTTTTGGTGTTACTTTGAACTGTTGAAGCTTAAAGGTGATCTTCGAAAATCTGAATCTTTGAAACGAATGTTGCTGTGACTTGAATCATTTATTTAAGTGGTATGATGTCTTGGGTGTTGTGAATGTGGGATCGAGGCATAGTATTTTCAGGAAATAAAATACCGTGTAAGATCGTGTAGGATGTGCATTGATCGGTGATTCCTAAGGGGATATCCTGACTCTGCTGAGGTAATGGAATCACATAGAGGAAGTTACTCAGTTGGTGAGAGTCGAAGGAGGTTCATATGAATGGGTGACTCGTGTGAAAAAGAACGAGCTCGGCCTGTTCTATGGATTAACCCTGTCATACTGTGAGAATGATGAACTTGAGATCGAGATTTGTGTTGATGCGCATAGCTGGGAAACATTACAGCTGTTTAGTATGACAGGTGCAGATCTCTGAGTCTAATCAATGCATGAGTCTTCCGGAAGTAGTGTCAAGTGTCTTGTGTGCTGAGTTAGTGGTGGTCTGACATGTGAAATGAGGAACTTGAAATTGATAGACACTTGATGCAGTTTGTGAAATAGAATGACTCTTGAAAATATTGTGAAATGTGTGATTTCTGGGCGATCAGGTGAAGGGTATGAGAAACTTGATAGTGATACGTGAATATCTTGAAATTGTTTACCTTGATTTTAATTTAATTATCCTTATTTAAACTCTCCTTAAAATATCTAGCTTACCCTGCGTGTTCTGCTCGTTGGCTGTCTTTCTCTTAAAACTGTGATGATCGTGTATAACTTACACGGGAGCAGATGATCTTCCAGGAAGCAGAGCTCCCTAGTGAGTGGTCGCCGAGGAAGAGATCGCCGGTTTCTATCTCTTGGTGGTGATCGCCGGATTTATGTCCTGCTAGCAGATCGCCTGTTTTGGGGCCTTCTGTTACCAGATCGCCGGTTCATGTATGGAGACCGCCGGTCTTGTTGCTATTGATTGAATTTCGTTAAATTTGGAAAACATTTGACTGGTTATGTATTAAACTCCCTAAGAGGAGCAACTTCATTACTTATATATATATTATCATGTACTCTTCAATATTATTTGTTTACCTTTATTTTCATTATACATGTATGTATGGTTTTATTTTGGCGGGATGTTACACCTGTCATACCATACCACTGTGAAATCCACACAGGGTCGCTGTGAAATCCACACAGCATGCGCATATATAATCTCAATGTTATCACTCTCCCGGTATGACAAGGTTAATTCATATAACAGGCCGAGCTCGTTCTTTTTCACACTACTCGCCCATTCATATGAACCTCCTCCGACTCTCCACAACTGAATAACTTCATCTACGTGATTCCATTATATCAGCAGAGTCAGGATATCTCCTTCTAGACAAGCCCCTAGTCAATACACATTACACAAATGATCTTACACGGTATTTCCTTTCCTGAAAATACTATGCCTTGATCTCACATTCACAACATTCAACACTCAAATGAATGATTCAAATCACAGCAGCAATCATTTCAAAGGTTCAAACTTTCGAATATCACATTTAAATCTCGAGCAGTCTCAAAACAACACCAAAAACAGGGGGTTCGCAAAACAACGCCAAAACCGGCGATCTGATTCAAAAGCAGGGGATTTCGAAATCTGTATTTAAAACCGGCGACCACGTCGCCCAGACACATAGTACAGAGCATTCACGAAGATGAAAACGAAACCGGCGACCACGTCGCCCTCACTTCAGAAACAGCTAATCTATGGCATGTATTGAAAATGAAGGCTAGCTTCCCTTACCTGGACTTGCGCAAAATACCAAGAGCTCCGAAACCCAATGAAGCTTAAAGAATGCCTTGGCTCTGTTTTTGCGTCTGGTTTGAAGGACTTGCAGAGAACTTCCCAGGTGCTCTAATGGTGGCCGTCGCTCGTCGTACTCTTGTGTGAAGGTGCCTGAATCGCAGCACGAAGGAGAGAAAAGGAGAAGAAAGGAGGTAACTCACTCTTTCGCTCTTGAACAACTGCAATGTTTTTTTTCCCTGAAGTGGGTTTTTGAATCTTAAACCAACTTGCCCACAAAAGCCGCTGCCACCACCCACTCTGCAGGGGAGTTTGCGTGTACGCTTCCCTGAACAGTACAACTACGCGTGCCTCTGCGCAGGCTAACACTCTGAGGTCACTATTCTGAACCACCCTTTTTGTCTACGTGGCGCGCGTGCAGGACGTTTCATGCTGGGAGTCTGGGTCCCACATTTTCTGCGTGCAACTCGACATCGCGCGATAACCTTTCGCCGATGACCACTGGCGTGAAGACTATCCACCGATGACCTCTCGCGCGAAGGCTATTCACCGATGACCTCTCGCGCGAAGGCTATCCACCGATGACCTCTCGCGCGAAGACTATCCACCGATGACCTCTCGCGCGAAGGCTATCCACCGATGACTTCATCCTGGCGGATAACCGATGTCTCCCCCCGGAAGATGCCCGCATGCCTCGCGCCCTGGCGATGACGTGTAGTCTAGGCGACCGGCGATTATGTACTAACAAGGAAATCTTATAATCTACTAAACTACACTTTCCTTCCTTTTCATAAAAACATACTTAGAATTCATTTAAAATATACCCTTTTATTCCAATTTAATTTTTACAGGTCCTTACACTAAGACTTTAGAAACATTGCATGAACATTTCTTTTGGCCTCACATGCGAAAATCCGTACATAGCTTCTGTGATAAATGTATAGCATGTAGGAAGGCTAAATCTAAAGTCCATCCCCATGGTTTATATACCCCTCTTCCTATCCCATCAATGCCTTGGGTAGATATTTCAATGGATTTTATCTTAGGTCTTCCCAAGACATCGACAGGAAAGGATTCTATCTTTGTGGTAGTGGACCGCTTTTCTAAGATGGCTCATTTTATTCCTTGCCACAAAGTAGATGACGCTTGTTATATTGCAAATCTCTTCTTTAAGGAAGTTGTTCGTTTGCATGGGCTTCCTAGAAGTATTGTATCCGACAGGGATTCAAAGTTTTTAAGCCACTTTTGGAGGACCTTATGGGGCAAACTTGGCACAAAACTTTTGTTTTCTACTACTTGCCACCCCCAAACTGATGGTCAAACAGAGGTGGTCAATAGAACTTTGGGTCAAATGTTAAGATGCTTTATTTCCGGGAACGCAAGGGTTTGGGAGAATTTACTACCTCATATTGAGTTTTCTTATAATAGAGTAGTAAATTCTACAACTGCCCATTCTCCTTTTGAGGTTGTTTATGGGTTCAACCCTTTAACACCTCTAGATCTTCTTCCAATACCTGTACTTGATGAGATTTTATGCAAGGATGGTTTTGAAAAAGCTTCTTTTATTAAAGACTTGCATAATCACATCAAGTTACAAATTGAGAAGAAAGTTGGCAAATATGCTGAAAATGCCAACAAAAGGCATAAGGCATTAATCTTTGAACCTGGCGATTGGGTTTGGCTACACTTGAGGAAGGATAGATTCCCTACTCAAAGGAAGTCCAAACTTATGCCTCGAGGAGATGGTCCATTTCAGGTCATCAAGAGGATTAACGATAATGCCTATGAGTTAGATATGCCTGATACATTTCTTGGAAGTAATTCTTTTAATATTAGTGATCTAACTCCCTTTTCTGCAGGTCTTCCAAATTCGTGGACGAATTCTCTCCAACTCGGGGAGCATGATGAAGACCAAGTAGAGGAGGCGCCTGAGGCCCAAGCCCATGAAGCCCAAGCCCAAGTTGGGGCCCAAGCCCAACCAATTAGCTCAACATCCTTCATGCATCAAAGGATGACTAGGAGCAAGGCTAAAGCTTTGGGAGAAGAGCATCAATGGATGTCTCTTTTTGTAATTACTTGTGTATAGTTTTTAGTAGAACTTTGAAGGAAGGTGTAGGAATTAAAATAAGGGGCGTTAATGTACAAAAACAAGTCACACCTTCCATGTGACATAAAGAGTAGGTGTAGGTGTAGTTTTAGGAGGTGCCAAAGTAGAAATCAAGTCACACCTCCCTTGTGAAGAAGACTTCACAAAAATAAGAAAGGGCCATATTCCAAAGCACTTGAAGTTCTTCTTACTAGTCTTCTTAAAGAGTAGAACATTTTTGTAAATAATTGGGTTCTCTTGAAGAATCCAAGTAGTAGTATAAATAAAGAGGGCCCAAGCCCAAGAAGCCCAAGCCCAAGAAGCCCAAGCCAAGAAGCCCAAGTCAAGTGGGGCCCAAGCCCAATCCATGAGCATCAATAAGAGCAAGGCTAAAGCTTTGGGAAATAAGCATGAATGGATGTATCTCTTTTGTAATTTCTTTTGTGTAGTTTTTAGTAGAACATTAAAGGAAGGTGTAGATATTAAAATAAGGGGTGCTAATGTACAAAAACAAGTCACACCTTCCATGTGACATAAAAAGTAGGTGTAGGTGTAGTTTTAGGAGGTGCCAAAGTAGAAATCAAGTCACACCTCCCTTGTGACATGTGTTTTGGCTCCAAATTCAAATGCTTCTCATTTGAATTTTCCCACTTTAATTTCAGCCCTCTCACACTATAAATAGAGGTGCTATGCTCATGTAAAATAACATTGAAATTAGAAGAAAAGTTACTATACTCAAATTGTGAGTGAATTTTGTGAGACTTGTTCTCCTCTTCCTTGTCTCATCTTGTGAAGCTTTGGGAGCACTCAAGTGGCGGCAAATCTGCACTTATCTTGGATCATCACCTCCAAGTGGCGTGTCCATTCCCAATCCATGGCTACAACCACATAAGTTTCATCTTCTTTCATCTTCTATTGTCATTTCAATCGGTAGTTTTGATTCTATGTCTTGTTCTTGAATTTCAATCGGTTCTTTTGTTTCAATTTGTGTTTCCATTCTGTTTTTTGTGTTTAAATTCTGCACCTATTCTTTTTTTGAGTTCAGCACCTTGTTCTTCATTCATTCATCACCATTAATTGTGTTTTAACCTTGGACCTTTGGAAATGAACCTTCACATCTACTTAACACTTGTTAAGTTAATGTCCAGTGGGGATTTTCCTTAGGTGACTCACTCTAAATTGCTAAGAATATTGATCCTAATTCTAAGAAAGTGTCACAAATATAATGAACCCATAGCTCTATATGAGTCATCCTTGACCCATATCATCCATAGCTTCCACCACCTTTTTACCTCATATTTTAAGAAGAACAAATGGTCATGAAGAACAACCTATCATTCCTATGAGCTCTTCTTTGGATTTTGGAGTTCCTTGGTGATGATGGATGCGGAAGCTTATGGAGGAGGTGAGCAAGGCCTTTCTAGGAAGCATGAAAGGTATGGAGAGTGATAGGTTAGGCCAAATCACTTGGAGGAAGGTGAAGATGAAGATCAAAGTGTCTAACCTAGAGAGACTAGACAAAGAGTAGATGCTAGCATAATTTTGGCAGCATTTACTCATATAAATTGATCTTAAAAAAACATGAGCCAAAGCACCCTATTTATAGGAGATGGTGCCTTGGAGAGTAAGGAGCAAGGGTAGGATGGGGAATACATAAAAGAGGGGGCTGCTAGGGTGTTGACTAAAGGTCAATGCAGCCCCTTAGCATGCTTCTAGAAGGTAGGGCTACATTCCTACCCTAAAAGGCCTAGGTACAAGCTAAATTGTTAAATACACCCCCTATTGTGCTAAATGAACCCTACTCTACTGAAATTACAAATAAACTGAAATTAATTGATGCTTAGCTCCCATGGCTTGGGCTCTACTCCTTGTGGTCCTCTGAGGGGTCTTTGCATATGTAAAGAAAAGTTTCTCTGCCATCAGTAGCAGAGTCCCAATCTTCTTAAATACTCTTTTCCATGGACCTAGTTGTTGGGCCTGAGCTTGGGCTTAGGCTTGGGCTTGGGCCTCTTCCATCAGGTTCGGTAAAAAATAGAGGGAGAGAGCAAGAAAGAAGGTTCAGGTGAAGAAGAGGAATAAGGAGAAGCAGAGATTGAGAGAAGAGAACAGTGAACCATGGCGCGGGTTTAGAAGAAGAAAATAGAGAAGATGAATGAACAGTGATGAAAAACATGAATGCAAACGGTAGAAATGCTCTAAATACACCAAGGGAGAAGCAAAGACAAACCTTTTGATGATCAGAGAAGGGTGGAAGATCGAAAGATTGAAGAGAATGTGCGCGCAGAGGGAAGGCTGAGGGTTCTGGAAGACAGATTGAGTATGCTGAAGAAGGTGATGCAACAGTGCTAGGGTGCGCCTCTTTTGAATGAAGGGAACGGTAGCGACATTCAGTATGAGCCGTTGATGCGTCCTCGTGTCGAGAGATAAAGTGTGGAAGTCATAATGTTAAAGAGCAGACTCGTGAGCAGCACTTGACGTGGCCTCACCTGCCACGTGGACCGAGGGTGCGACCACTTAGTCTCTTCGCTGAGAACAAGTTCACAACTCGAGACTGGGGGGCTTGTGATCCGATCGGTCATCCGTAGTCAGTGACATCAGCTGTAGATGACCACGTGGACCAGTCATAGGGTGACACGTGGCATGAAATGGCAGGCGAATTGGGGAGGAGTCCACTTAGAATGGTGATCGGTGGTTAGTTATCAAGTGGCCACCACCCCTAGAGCGGTGCCTAGATAAGCGCCTGGAAGCACCGCACGGACGTCGGTGGAAGGTCATGAGGCACCGCACAGACGTCGGTGGAAGGTCATGAGGCACCGTATGGACGTCGGTGGAAGGTCATGATGTAAGGACCTGGAAAATCTTATTGGAATAAAAATGATATATTTTAAGTGAATTCTAAGTATGTTTTTATTTAAAATAAAAATGAAGGAAAGTGTAGTTAGAAAGCCATGAGATCGCCTGGAACATGATCGCCAGGGCGCGAGGCATGCGGGCATCGCCAGGGCGCGAGATGCATGTGGGCTTTGCCGGGCGCAAGAGGCATGCGGACATCGCCAGGGCGCGAGGTATGTGGGCATCGCCAGGGCGCGAGAGACATGCGGGCATCGCCAGGGCGCGAGATGCATGTGGGCTTTGCCGGGCGCGAGAGGAATGCGGGCGTCGCCAAGAGGAGACCTCGGTCGGTCTCCAGGAAGAGGAGACCTCGGTCGGTCTCCAGGAAGAGGAGACCTCGGTCGGTCTCCAGGAGGAGGAGACATCGGTCGTCTTCTAGAGAGAGACATCGGTCGTCCTCCAGGATGGGTCATCGGTGGAGAGTCTTCGCGAGGGAGGTCATCGGTGGATTGTCTTTGCGCGAAGTGGTCATCGGCGAAAGGTTATCGCGCGATGTCGCGTTTCACGCAGATGAAGTGGGGCCCTGGTTTCCAGGATGAACGTGCTGCATGTGCGACATGTAGGCAGTGAAAGTCCTTCGGAACAGTAGCTCCATGTGCGCAGAGACGCCACGTGGCCATACTGTCAGGTTGCATTTAATTCGAGGAAGAAAACCCACCCAGGAGGGTTAGTTAGAGAGTAGGTAATGATAGCTACATGGCAGGCCTATGTTCCTAGTATCGGAATGCACCGCCTCTTAGTGAGTTTAGAAACGCAGTGAGAGTATAAAAGGTGACAGAGTGAGTTCACCTTCATCTTTCTCTTTTCTCTCCTTGCGCTGCGACTCAGTATTCCCCAGGCACCAGCTTGACTACCAGTGATTGCCATAGAGCATTTGAGAAGGTTCTCTACAAGTTTTACCAATTAGAACGCTTAGGCAGAGTTCAGGCATCCTTTACGTTCGGTGGTTAGAGCTTGAAGTGAGTTTCACGCTGATCCAGGTAAGGGAAGCTAGCCTTACTTCTAATGAAAACTGTATGTGTGATGATTTTTGATGTTGGGGGCGACGTGGTCGCCGGGTGTTCAAACTGTTCTTGCTTTAAACCCAGTTTTGTTCGTGATCGCCGGTTTTTCATCTGTTATTGAAATATCCCCTGTTTTATGCTGTTTCAAAAGTGTTTGAGATTTTAAATGTGGTTTTCGAAAATTTGAACCTTGGTATGAGTTTTGCTGTGATTGAAATCGTTCATTGAAGTGTTATGTGATGTGTTGAAAGTTGTGATTGTGGATCGAGGCATAGTATTTTCAGGAAAGAAAATACCGTGTAAGGTCGTGTAATAGGTGTATTGATCGGTGATCCTATAATGAGACATCCTGACTCTACTGAGGTAATGAAATCACATAGAGGAAGTTACTCAGTTGTGGAGAGTCGATGGAGGTTCATACGTATGGGTGTCTCGTGTGAAACAGAACGAGTTCGGCCTGTTGTATGGATTAACCTTGTCATACCGTGATAATGAGAATATTGAGATGGTGTGATGCGCATGGCTGAGGGCACTTTCCAGCCTTTTGGTATGACAGGTGCGAATCTCTGGGTCTAATCAACGCACGAGTCTCCGGAAATAGTGGTCAAGTGTTTGGTGTGATGAGTCAGTGGAAAGTCTGACGTGAGAAATGAGAAATTGAATTAATAGACACTTGATTGCTGATGTGAATTGAAATACTCTTGGATTGATTTGTGAAATATGGGATTTCCTGATAGTCTTGTGGAATATGGAAATGTGATGGCTGATATTGATATGGTTCATGGATGTTGTGAAGTTCTTATGTATGCTCTTGATTTAAAGTTTTCTTAAATATATAGCTTACCCTGTATTTTGTTTCTGTGGCTGTTTTCTTAAACCTGTGATGATCGTGTAACTGTACACGGGAGCAGATGAGGTTGCAGGAAGTGGAATTCCCCTGTGAGTGATCGCCGTATGTGGTCGCCGGTTTTCTGTTCTTGCTGGGCGATCGCCCCCTTTTGCCATTGCTGATAGGCGATCTCCGTTTTCTGTTAGGAGATCGGTAGTTTTGTATTTTTGCTGTCTTTATGTTTAAGTTTTGGAAAACGACCGCTTTGTATTAAACTCCCTGCGAGGAGAACTCCTTTGTATATATATACAATTATGTTTATTTCAATATATTTGTTTTACCGTTATTTCATATTACGAAAATGAAAAAAAAAAAAAATGCAAAAATGCGAAATGTATTTGGCGGGATGTTACACATGAGGCACCGCACGAACGTCGGTGGAAGGACATGAGGCACTGCACGGTCGTAGGTGGAAGGTCATGAGCCACCGCACGGACGTCGGTGGAAGGACATGAGGCACCGTACGGTTGTAGGTGGAAGGTCATGAGCAACCGCACGGTCATCGGTGGATAGTAACGGGGCGCCGCTCGGTTATTGGTGCATGCAGAGCGAGATCGGTCATCGGGGTTCTTGCCAACACGTGTTAAGCTGGGACCCAGGTTCCCAGCGAGAGCGTTACGCATGCACCTCGCATGATGCCAATCAGAGGACGTGCGGTGAGACCATGCAGGCAGGATGCGCCTGGTGGGTGTGCTTAGAACAGCCACACCCGGTGCTCTCTTGGGAGCATGCACCCACTCAGAGGATGCACGACGAGACCATGTAGGCAGGATACGCCTGGTGAGTGTGCTTTGACCAGCCCCACCAGGCGCTCTCCTGGGAGCATGCACTCACTCAGAGGACGTGTGGAGAGGCCATGCAGGCAGGATACGCCTGGTGGGTGTGCTTAGACCAGCCCCACCCGGCGCTCTCCTGGGAGCATGCACTCATTCAGACAGAAGAAACGCGCTAAGTTACTCCACAAGAGGATAACTTAGCCGCACAAGAGAAACGCGCAGAAGCCTTCCAGGTGTGACACGTGTACGGTCAGATTCCAGTTGCATGCCTCCACGTGTCACCATCTGGGAGAGAAGCGTGGCCCAAGTATAAAGGTACTCTACCTTATGTCAGGTACACACAAGTTTTTCAGATTGCAAGTTTACAAAAATTCACTACACATAACTTTTGAGTCATTGTGAGAGCGTTCTTAGAAGTGGCACAGTGATAACAGAATCCAGTTACAGAGAGAGAGAGTGGATCTGAGCACACACGAGTCTCACAGAGAGATATTCAGTGAGAGTTTTTGGTGTTCCTGTTGCCTGACTTGAGCGTTGGAGTGCACACGGCCGCTAGAGGCGTCGTCTGTGTTGTTTTGCAGGCATCGTTTGGAGTTCCGGCGAAGGTTCTTGGAGCGTTCTTGCAGAACGTGCAGTAGCAGAAGGCTAGACGAAGGAGTGACGAGGCTCATCCTCCACGTTCAAGTCCGCGGCAGGATCACAACAAATGAAAGAGAAGAATGAGAACAAATGGGTTATGGCAAGTTTAACATTTTTTGGGGAGATCCCGTGAATAGTTATTGGCAACAATATCAAGATGTGACAATCATGAAACTTCAACCTGTTCTCACCGATTGACTTGGGTGGAAAGCTTCGGTTCTAACCTGTCTCTTCTAGATTGTATTTTGCATCTTCTTGTTGCACTTGAACGTGGCTCCGTTGAGACAGATGGGCTCTACCTGTTGATCACACTCCGATGATCAAGTCAGTGAGAGTTACTAAAAGGTAATCAGTTTTAGTGATAGCTTACTGAATTATCCATTTTGGAAGGTTATAATGAAAATATTTATTGAATCAATTGATAGAGGAATCGGGGATGCTATTGTAAATGGCCCTTTTATTCCAAAGGTTGAAAAAGATGATGTTTTCATTGAAAAACCTTGATCCCAATGGACTGGGAATGAAAGTAAAAGAGCGATTGCATTGCTAAGAACTTCTTGTGTGAATTTCTATATCCCTACACTCATTAAATTGTTTTATCTTTGGTTTTCAAAACTGTTGGTATAAAAAACCAGTCATTTCATAAAAACAACAGGTTGATTTTCTGAATCAAACTTAAAAACAATTTTGTAGTTGGCTAAACAGATTTTTAATTGATTTATTCTTCATAGTTTTTCACTATACCTTCAATAAATGCGAAAATATTTCAAAAACAATTCACCCCCTTTTGTTTAAGCCCTATTATTCTAACAATTAGGTCACACGGAGCACACTTGATCATGCTTGCCATCTGACTCTAAATTGATGCCTAATTCAAACACTAAATAGTTTTTTCTTTATAAGCTCTCATGTTAGGCATCACTATGAAGCTTGACATCTCAGTTAGGCTAACACCCCAAGTAACAACAATCACCTGTCATCACATGAAAAAAGTATTATTAAAAAAGAAAGAAAGAAAGGAAATACAAGCAAATAGGGGGACTAAACCAAAACCCATATATAAAAATTCTAACAAAATTGATACTTAGGTAATCTATACCTATTAATAATGAAGTCTAAGAAAAGACTAGATGGAAGCCTATTATACCAATGAAATTGTTCTCTATGAATAAACCCAAAGTTAGCAAGTTTTTTAGCACATGCATTGTAAGAACCTAGAAAATTATATTGGAATAAAAGTGATATATTTTAAATGAATTCTAAGTATATTCTTATTTAAAATATAAAGGAAGGGAAGTATAGTTTAAAAGTCTACGAGATAGCCGAAATTGAAAGAGTAGGCGATCTCCGACTTCTCTGGCACATGATCGCCTGTCGCTTTGATTTCACCTAAACGCCAATCGCCTGTAGTGTACCTAGTCGCCTGTCGCCTAGAGTACACATGATCGCCGAAACTACACTTAGAGTGTAGTCAAGATGTTGGATCAACCATAGTGGGTTCCCAAAAACCACGTGCGTCAAGGTGTGGGTTAAGCCTTAGACACGCTGTGCATGCGAAGCTCTATGCTTGAGTATAGGAGATCGTCCTTAGTGTTGCATGCATGAGCGCACGAGGGCAAGTGCCAATCTACCCTTGGAAATGTGAAGCTACCGACGTCACCGAGTCATGTGGAGATGATACCTTGGACGTAACATAGTGGAATGGAGAACCTTCAGGAAGGCGAGGTGTGTCGTCAGGCATCGCCAGGGCGCGAGGCATGCGGGCATCGCCGGGGCGCGAGGCATGCGGGCATCGCCAGGGCGCGAGGCATGCGGGCATCGCCGGGGCGCGAGGCATGCGGGCATCGCCAGGGCGCGAGGCATGCGGGCATCGCCGGGGCGCGAGGCATGTGGGCATCGCCGGGGCGCGAGGCATGCGGGCATCGCCCAAGAGAGACATCGGTCGTCTTCCAGAGAGAGACATCGGTCGTCTTCCAGAGAGAGACATCGGTTGTCTTCCAGAGAGAGACATCGGTCGTCTTCCAGAGAGAGACATCGGTCGTCTTCCAGAGAGAGACATCGGTCGTCCTCCAGGATGAGTCATCGGTAGAGAGTCTTCACGCAAGAGGTCATCGGTGGAAGGTTATCGCGCAATGTCGAGTTGTACGTAGAGAAGGTGGGACCCAGACTCCCAGCATGAGATGCGCAACACGCGCGACACGTAGACAAAAAGTGTTGGTTGAGAACAGTGACATCAGAATGTTGGCATGCACAAGAGACAACAGTGGTCGTACTGTTCAGAGCAGTGGTTGGCATGCACAAGAGACAACAGTAGTCGTACTGTTCAGTGAAACGTACACTCAGACTTCCCTGCAGAGTGGGTGGTGGCAGCTGCTTTTGTGGACAAGTTGGTTTAAGAGGCAAGAACCCACTTCTGAGAGGAGGAAAAACGTTGCAGTTATCCAAAGAGCGAAAAAGTGAGTTACCTCCCTTCTCCTCCATTTCTCTCCTTCGCGCTGCGATTCGGGCACCTTCACACAAGAGTACGACGAGCGACGGCCACCATTAGAGCACCTGGGAAGTTCTCTGCAAGTCCTTCAAACCAGACGCAAAAACAGAGCCAAGGCATTCTTCAAGCTTCGTTGAATTTAGGAGCTCTTGGTATTTTGCGCAAGTCCAGGTAAGGGAAGCTAGCCTTGTTTCAAATGAAAACTGTGTACTTGCTGATTGAGATGTGGAGCGACGGGGTCGCCGGTTTTGTTTCTTGTTCTGGTGTTCTGATGTTGGATGCGAAGTGTTTACTGTAATTGATTCTGTTTTGATGTTGGGGGCGACGTGGTCGCCGGTTTTCAAAATGTTCTTGTTTAAAACCCAGTTCTGTTCGTGATCGCCGGTTCCTTGAGGTGATCGCCGGTTTTTCATCTGTTATTGAAATATCCCCTGTTTTTGTATTGTTTGAGAACTGTTTGAGGTTTATATGTGAAATGCATGTGATATTTGAATATCTGAACCTTGGCATGAGTTTTGCTGTGACTGGAATCATTTGTTGAAAAGTTATGTGAGGATGTGTGGATTCCTCTATACGCTTGTGAATGTGTGGATTTCACAGCGACCATGTGAGGATGTGGGGATTCCTCTATACGCTTGTGAATGTGTGGATTTCACAGCGACCATGTGAGGATGTGTGGATTCCTCTATACGCTTGTGAATGTGTGGATTTCACAGCGACCATGTGAATGTGTGGATTTCACAGTGGTATGTGAATTGAGAAATTGAATTGTTAGGCACTTGATTGCTGATGTGAATTGAGAGACTCTGGAATTGATTTGTGAGATATGTGATTATCGAATGGTTTGGTGGAATATGAGAAAGTTGATGGTTTTATGTGGATGTCTTAAATTGGTTTCATGATTGGTTTTTAAGTTCATATTTAAACTCTCCTTAAAATATCTAGCTTACCCCTGCATTTTCGTTTTGTGGGTGTTCTTCTTAAAACTTGCGATGATCGTGTATGATTTGCACGGGAGCAGATGACGTTATAGGAAGTTGAGATCGCCGGTTTGATAGGAGATCGCCTGGCTGATAGGAGATCGCCTGCCTGATAGGAGATCGCCCTTTCGTAGGGAGATCGCCTGTTCGTCTATTTTGTTGTATTTTGTTTAAGTGTTGAAAACATTTGACTGGTTATGTATTAAACTCCCTAAGAGGAGCAACTTCATTACTTATATATATATATTATCATGTACTCTTCGATATTATTTGTTTACCTTTATTTTCATTATACATGTATGTATGGTTTTATTTTGGCGGGATGTTACATGCATTCCCTTCACGAAAAATGTGAGAAATCCTAAACCCGATTTTCCCACAGTAATTAAGACAAGTGTTCCACCTATTATGAAGAATCCAAGGAACATTAGTCCTAGCAGTAAAAGCAGCACAAACCAAGGCATAATCACATTCAAGCCATAAACTAGTAAGACCCATCTTTTGAGCTCCTCTCTCTTATATAATGAGGTGTTTGGCTCAAGTTTTCTAAGATCAATTTTATGAGTGTTATGTTGCCAAATTGCTAGCCTAAACACTTCCTTGTCTAAACCTTTCTAGGATAGACATCTTTGGTCTTTTTCTTCTTCATCTCTTCAATTGATATGGCCTACAACCAATCACTTTCCCTACTCTTCATGAACCTACAAGGAAACCATAGCTTCATTGGAGCTCATCACCATCAAATACAGGCATCAAATTCCTATACTTGATGATATGCTTGATGAATTGCATGGGTCTACCATATTTTCCAAGATTGACCTTAAAAGTGGATATCACTAAATTAGAATTAAAGAAGGTGATGAGTGGAAAACTGCTTTTAAGATCAAATTTTGACTATATGAGTGGTTAGTGATGCCTTTTGGACTCACTAATGCACCTAGCACTTTCATGAGGCTTATGAATCATGTCTTTAGGGATTGCATAGGTCAATATGTAGTATTTTATTTTGATGATGTATTAATATATAGTCAAAGCCTAGAGTCCCTACCAGAGCTACATCCAGTCCCCAGAAAAACCACTGGGTATTCCACAAAGCAATCAATAACAAATTACAATCACCACAACCTCAAAGAGATGATCTTGACCACTTAAGAACATACACCCTCTTTGACTTACCACACAGTCAGAACTCCTTCTGACTTTATAGTTTCATAGATTACAAATATTCAAACTGAAAAACAATTACAAGAGTGTATAGAACGGATTACACCTGATTACAGGAAATCACAGCTGCTCCTAATCCACTCTTAAACCAAAGCATAGCCAAGGCAATCTTACTTTCTTGAATCCAATCTTTCACAAATGAGTTTCTGAATCTCTCTTTCTATTTCTTTCAAATAGGGAGGGTAATCCCAGATATATAGCTTTCAAAAAAATAGTCGTTTAAGGCAGTTAAGTGCAAGCCAAAACATTTTAAACTCACTGAAAACATATTTAACAATTTTATGAAAAGCTGTTAAGAAATTTCAAAAATCTACCAGCTGAATATTTGAATCAATTGATTGAATTGGTTTGACAGTTGAGTCAACCAAAGTCAAAGCAATTTAAAAGCCCTTCAGATAAGTTGAGAGAAAAACAACCAATTAAAACGAGAAACCAACAGGTTATTTTTCACTTAACTTTGAAAAACACTTTTCTTTTAAAACAGAGATTGATCCAGTTGTGAATTTGGTTAAGAATGGATTTAACAAATTCTAAACTACCCAGAACTAAATCCTGTACTTAGCAACAAAGTCTTCAAGCTATCTTCATAGATTTGGAGACATCAAAGCTTCATTTTCAACAGTTCACTCTTATCCAAGAGCTACATCCAGTCCCCAAAAACCACTGGGCATTCCACTAAGCAATCAAAAACCTTGATTACAAACCACACACACCAAAGAGGTGATATTGACCCCTTCAAGAACACACACCTCCTTTGGCAAACAACACACCATAAATCATAACACCCTCTGGATCTGTATAACACTTGTTCTTATAGAAATACAATTGTCTAAGAGAGAAAAGGAATGATCACACCTGTTCTTGCCGGTTGACTCGCCTATCGGTTGACTCCACGACACTCACACGCCTTCTTCCTCACGTTGTGTTATGCCTGGTTCTTTCAAAGCAATCTGCACCTACAAAAGAGAAAGGGGGCGCCCTAGAGGCCGTTTGCACTCCGACGCTCAAGTAAAAAACTAGGACAAGACACACCAAGTGTTTGAGTAACTATGTTTAGGGTTTGTAAATTCGTACCTTTGTGAAATATTTTACTGCCCTTTATATAGTCTAGGGTTTACTGTGCCGCTAGCCCTAATTAGGGTTTACTGTGCTGCTAGCCATATTTAGGGTTTACTGGAATACCCTTGCGCCGCTATCACCCAGTCTTACGGTAATCTAGCACATAAGGTTTCCTTATCGGAAGTGCAAACTCTAACAGGATGACCACCTGGGTGCCTCCTTGTGCACCTAGTCTCTGGGGCCACCTGTTCTGGGAGTGTCTTCACTGGGAAACCCTAGTTCTGATGAGTACTCGACCCCTCAGGACTCTGCACCTAACTGTGCTTTCCCTGCCACCTGCATAAGCTCTTCGTGATTCAGGCCTCTCCTTACCTCTGGGTATTTCCTTCTCATTGGCCCACTCTGGGATCCAATCTTAGCTATTTTGGTTATGTTGTTCAAATCACCCACGACCGATGTCACCTCGTCACACCCTGTTGCTGAGGACTCCTCAACCTGCAGAGTGACGAAGACACATAAGCCCATTCTAGTGATCATCATGCTGATGACTAATCACCCTTTTCTGTGGGGATACGTTGACGACTAATCACCCTACTAGACCTTACCACTTGTGGAGTCCATCCCACGTGGCTTTGGCCCACACTATGGGACCCAGCTGACGTGGCCTGCCCCTTACTAGCTGTTCTCGGTGTCCGAGGACTGGTCGGTACAACACCTAATACAATCATAGATTGAATAGAAAAATTACAAAGCAATCCTATTCCACTCTGTGAAAGAATCCAAAGCTTGAAGCAATCTTGGAAAAACTTGATTAGGAAGTGCTCTCTTCAATCGCTAACAACTAGGAGTGTAAAACATATTATATGATCCAGCATCTTGACCAAAGCGCTAGAGCTTCTCCTTCTCGAACCTCGTCCTCACCAGCTTCACGCCAAGCACACCAATGACCTCCACCTGAAAATCCTCCAATAAACCTGAAAGAACAGTATGGCGCCTCTGCGGCCGGTTGCGCTCCGACGCTCAAGTCAGTGATTGAATCAACAAAGAATCTTAAAGAAAAGCAGAACCGTGTACAAGTGAATCACACCAAAAATGAATCCTTCCTCCCCTAATTCCGTTAAGAATTTCATATATATACCTGAGTCTTTCTCTCTCCTGACGGTTATTCCTCTAGACACGTGGATAACATCTGGTCATACATGTGTCACCATCTGGAGTACCTGCAGCTGAAACGTTACTTCCACTGTGCTCCTGCGACTAAGTTATCCACACAGGGAGTAGCTTAGTACACAGGCTACTCTGGGCGCAACCTTAACATGGCGAGCTGGTTAACACTGGGTATCACAGCTCACACTACACATGGTGGCAGATATGCCACTCATCCTCTGTACTTAGACCATACAACAAGTGCTTGCTAAGTCTTCTCAAATACCCGGCGATGTGCTCCTTTCGGCGACTTGCTGACCACCTGATCTCCCAACCTTCACACACGGCGATCATGTGCAATCTTGGCGATTACTGATCTTCACACACGGCGATGGGTGATTACTCATCCTCATAGGCAATAGGCGATTACTGATCTGTGCTTCTTGCGTAATGCTCTCGCTGGGAGCCTGGGTCCCAGCTTAACTGTGTGTTAACAGGAAACCCCGATGACCGATCAGTGCTTCTTTACCTCTCGCGCTCTGCTTCCAGGCGCTCATCGCGCTCTGCCTCCAGGAGCTCACCTGACACTGATCTGCGGGTGATGGTCCCTTAGCAACCGACCATCGATCACCATTCTGAGTGATCGCCTCCCTGATTCACCTGCTATCTTCTACCACGTGTCACCCTGTGAATGGTCCACGTGTTCAACTGCTGTTGGCATCATCGACTACCGATGACCGACCGTATCACAAGCCCCTCAGTCTTGAGCTGTGATTGGTCCAGCGAAAAGACTAAGAAATCGTCTTCTGGCGGTCTACAGGAGCGCACACTCTGGTACTAACACTGTTTCATTCCTTTTTCTTCGCCTTCAGTCATTCAAAGCATTTCTCTGTCAGACCCTTCGACTTCTTCAATCTCCAACCGTTGTGACACTTCTCTGATTACCCAAAGGTAACCTTTTTACCTCTTCTACTGATGACTGATCACCCCTCTCCGAGGAGGCACCCCGATCACCCTTCTCCGAGGGAACCACCGATGACTGATCACTCGCTAATCCAAGCTGCTTGCGAGGTCCACTCCACGTGGCTTTGGTCCATGCGGTGGGACCCAGCTGACGTGGTTCACCCCTTACTATCTGTTCTTCGACAACCGAGATTTGGCCACTACACAAGCCCCCCCAGGCTCGAGTTGTGACTTGTCTCAACGAAGAACCTTACAACTCGCCTGATCGCTATTGGCCCTATCGGGCTGACGGGCTCCCACCTCTTGTCCGACGACCGAGGTCTTGCCACTACATCAATGTTCGTACTTCTGCCCCTTTCCTTCGACGACCATTATCTGCTTGTAATGAATGAATTATATATCTTGTCTTTACAACTCGAATCACTCTTTCTCCTTTACAGCTCAACTTTCACCTTGTGTGGCTTGTGCTTGGTGACCGTGCTAACTAATGTGTGCATCTCACCCTTCAATCCTCAGCAGAAACCTTTCCTGAGCTAACTTGATGTGGTGCTAACTTTACTTCTTGACTCATGCTGGTTCCCTTGACTGATTAATCTTTAAAGTCCCCCTTATCGCCTGATAAGCTCCAGAATACCTCTTGTTTACACTGTGGTGATGTGAGTCGACCTTGGCTGATAAGCTGAGGAGGACCTCTTCAGCGGATGCCTTTCCCTTGTACTGGGTGGACAAGGGAAATAAAGGCTCTAAGGATAGCTTCAAGAGGGCGAGGAGCCCTGACAACATGGGAGCACTGGACAGAGACCTCTGCCTTTTCTGGAAAAACGTAGCCGCCTCCAACATCTCCCTTCCTACAGCGTCTATCATTAGCTTTGAGTTTCTCGAAGACCAACTAGACAAGCACATAGGTTATCTTTCGTTCTCTTCACTTAGCCTTGTTTCTTTGTGCGTTCAACTGGCATGCCAAGTGTCCCTCATCATCGCCAGAAATTCCTCTGATCTGGTACTCGCTAAATTAATTTTTGGCGATGTTGCCTTCTTTACCCAAAAAAGGCGTCCTTTGTGGGATCACCTTTTGCAACCTTCTATTCACTTTTTCAACTGTCGTTCCTTTATACGAACCCTTCTTGCTTGCACCTGCTTGAAGGCAAGGAGGACTTCTCCTTTCTCGCCTGCACTTGCTCAAAGGCAAGGAGGTCTTCTTCTTTCTCGCCTACACTTGCTCAAAGGCAAGGCGGTCTTCTTCTTTCTCACCTACACTTGCTCAAAGGCAAGGCGGTCTTCCTCTTTCTCGCCTACACTTGCTCAAAGGCAAGGAGGTCTTCCTCTGTTGCCTACACTTGCTAAAAGGCAAGGAGGACTTCCTCTGTTGCCTACACTTGCTCAAAGGCAAGGAGGACTTCCTCTGTTGCCTACACTTGCTCAAAGGCAAGGAGGTCTTCCTCTGTTGCCTACACTTGCTCAAAGGCAAGGAGGACTTCCTCTGTTGCCTACACTTGCTCAAAGGCAAGGAGGTCTTCCTCTGTTGCCTACACTTGCTCAAAGGCAAGGAGGACTTCCTCTTTCTCGCCTGCACTTGCTCAAAGGCAAGGAGGTCTTCCTCTTTCTCGCCTGCACTTGCTCAAAGGCAAGGAGGTCTTCCTCTGTCTCGCCTGCACTTGCTCAAAGGCAAGGAGGCCTTCCTCTGTTCTCGCCTGCACTTGCTCAAAGGCAAGGAGGTCTTCCTCTGTTGCCTACACTTGCTCAAAGGCAAGGAGGACTTCCTCTGTTGCCTACACTTGCTCAAAGGCAAGGAGGTCTTCCTCTGTTGCCTACACTTGCTCAAAGGCAAGGAGGACTTCCTCTTTCTCGCCTGCACTTGGTCAAAGGCAAGGAGGTCTTCCTCTATTCTCGCCTGCACTTGCTCAATGGCAAGGAGGTCTTCCTCTGTTGCCTACACTTGCTCAAAGGCAAGGAGGACTTCCTCTGTTGCCTACACTTGCTCAAAGGCAAGGAGGTCTTCCTCTGTTGCATACACTTGCTCAAAGGCAAGGAGGACTTCCTCTTTCTCGCCTGCACTTGCTCAAAGGCAAGGAGGTCTTCCTCTGTTGCCTCAAGATGCGCGGGAACATTGAGGACTTTGAACTTTGCTGGATGCCACCGATCGCCAAAGGACGATGAGGACTTTAAAAACTTTTCACTTGTGCCCCTAATTGCCTAAGGGCGCTGAGGACTTTAAAACTTTTCACTTGTGCGCCTGATCGCCTAAGGGCGATGAGGACTTTAAAACTTTTCACTTGTGCCCCTAATCGCCTAAGGGCGATGAGGACTTTAAAACTTTTCACTTGTAGCGCGCGCAATCAGTTTATTTCTGCCTTGAATCACTTTAGGTGATAAGGTTTTTCCAAAAACTTCTTTAAAACGATATGCACACAAACTTTAGTATACTTCAAAATTTCAAATTTGAATATCTTATTTCTTGGGTGGCCTCGTTGAAAACCTTCCTTAGGGAAAAAAGAGTGCCCCCTTGCAACTGCTTTTACAAAACTGTTCATGATTCCCCTGAGTTTGTACTACTTACGAAGCTTTAACTGAAAAGAAATATGAGGTGTGTGGCGTTCCAAGTACGAGGAATCGCCCCTCCTTCTAGCGTCTCCAAGCGGTAGGCGCCGTTCCCGAGTGCTTCGGTTATTCTAAACGGTCCTGTCCACTTGGGTGACAACTTATTCTCCAACACGTACTGGTGGGCCTTCCTCATCACCAGATCGCTGCTTCTGAACTGCCTCGGTATTACTCTAGAATTATATCTTCGTTCTATTCTTCTTTTCACCGCTTCAACTTTCACTCTTGCTTCCTCTCTGACCTCATCCAGCAAATCCAGGTTCATTCTTCTCTCTTCATCTGATTCTTCTGCTACAAAGTGTTGAAAACTCAGCGAGTTCTCCTGGATTTCAACTGGAATCATCGCGCCACAGCCATACACTAAACTAAAAAGGGTTTCGTGATGTCCACATCGGGCGAGCGGTCTTCGAATGCTTCCACTAGCATCACAGATCAAGCATATTTCTTGCGCTGTGACGCGATGTACCCACCTCCTGAGAATCCCCCAGCTATAGTGTGGATTTCCCCGTGGATGGGCACTTCATGTTGTTGGCCCTCGCTGCTCGCCGGCTGGGAGCTCGATGCATTTGCTGCCTTCTTCTCCAGTAAATAGTCCTTCAGAAATCCACTTCTAACCAACTCGTCGAGTTGGTATCCCAGCGACAGGTAGGAGTCAAGGGTGTGGCCAAAACTTTCGTGGAATTCACACCATGCGTCTGGCTTTGGCCCCAACACCTTATCTGACATTTTTTCAGGCACCTTCAGCTTGGCAGCTATATTGGGAATGGAGATCAGGTCCACCAATCTCATCACGAACTCATGCCTCGGAGGGCGCTTGAACTCCCTTAGGCGACCTGGCCCTCTTCCTCTACTACTGTCATCGCCTTTGTTTTTCTTCGGATCATAAGGATGGTATGTCCTTTAATCCTTCTTCACCGTCGCCATCTCCAACACCCTCTGAGGCTGAGTCTTGGCTTGGGTGCGCGGTTTTGCAGGAGCCATATTCCCTCTCTTCTCCATCACTTCATTCTCAGCGGCGATGTGAGCCACATCACGTCGCCGAATCTCTGCAAACGTTGCGGGGTGGCTCCTGATTAACGATTTGCTGAAGGGTCCAGGTAGCACGCCCTTCTTAAAGGCGTGCACGAACATCTCCTCATCTTTACCTGGTGATCCGGTCGGTCATCAATAGTTGATGACGTCAGCAGCCGTTGACCACGTGGACCATGCACAGGGTGGCACGTGGTAGAAAGAGCAAGTGAATCAGGGAGGAGATCACCTGGAACGGTGATCGGTAGTCAGATAACAAGTGGCCACCACTCCCAGTTCAGAGCATAGATAAGCGCCTGGAGGCACCGCACGGACGTCAGTGGATAGTCATGAGGCACCGCACGGACGTCAGTGGATAGTCATGAGGCACCGCCCGGTGGTAAGTGCATGCAGAGGGCGGTCGGTCATCAGTGTTCTTGCCAACGTGTGCTAAGCTGGGACCAAGGTTCCCAGCGAGAGCGTTACACAAGAAGTACAGATCAGTAATCGCCTATCGCCTTGAGGATGAGTAATCGCCTATCGCCTTGAGGATGAGTAATCGCTCATCACCGGTATGGATCAGTACTCGCCTAGATTACACATGATCGCCGTGTGTGGAGGTTAGGAGATCAGATGGTCAGCAAGTCGCCGAAAGAGCACATCGTCGGGTGTTTGAGAAGACTTGGCAAGCACTTGTTGTATGGTCTAAGTACAGAGGATAAGTGGCATATCTGCCACCATGTGTAGTGTGAGCTGCGATGCCCAGTGTTAACCAGCTCGCCATGTTAAGGTTGCACCCAAAGTAGCCTGTGTACTAAGCTACTCCCTATGTGGATAACTTAGTCGCAGGGGCACAGTGGAAGTAACTTTTCAACTGCAGACACTCCAGATGGTGACACGTGTATGACCAGATGTTATCCACGTGTCAAGAGGAATAACCGTCAGGAGAGAGAAAGACTCAGGTATATATACGAAACTCTTAACGAAATTAGGGGAGTTTTTACAAATCTTACAGCTTACACATTTGAGAGTTTACAGTTACACACGAGTCTCACAGAGAGATTGAGTGATAGTTTTGGTGTTCCTGTTGCCTGACTTGAGCGTCGGAGCTACAACGGCCGCCAGAGGCACCGTCTGTGTGTTTTGCAGGCAGCGTTTGGAGTTCCGGTGGTGGTTCATGGAGCATTCCTGCAGGACAGAGGGCTAGACGAAGGAGTGACTAGGCAATCCTCCACGTTCGAGTCAAGCGACAGGATCACCTGGTAATCGGACTATCTGAGCTCCAAACCTATTCATATAGTCCTTCAAAGATTCCCCCTGGAATTGCCTTACGTCGAACAGGTCGTACGACACCATAGGCGGCGCCTTATTCACAATGTACTGATCGAGGAAAAGCTTGGAGAATTGCTGGAAACTAGAGATGTGTCTAGTAGGTAAGCTTACAAACCAATCCAACGTTGTGCTGTGGAGAGTGCTCATGAACATCTTGCAATAGACCGCATCCGATCCTCCCGACAACATCATCTGCGTATGAAACACGGTAAGGTGAGACTTTGGATCTTCCACTCCAGTGAAGGAGGCCTTCACCGCCGTGATGTTCATAGGAATCACAGCATCCATGATTGCCTACGAAAATGGCATTGGAAAAACTCGTGGCGGAGACGTTGGCGCGCCTCCACTAGTCGTGGCACTCTCCCTCTGCTCGCGAAGAGCCTGATGTAACTCTTCATTAACCTTGCTCAGCTCTTCGTTCCTGGCCTGGGAAGCGACCAGGTCGCCGTGCATCTTCGTCTGCTCGACGTGCGATGCTGCCACATCTTCTTGCAAAGCACGCATCATCTCCAGCATTTGCGACATCGTCACGTTATCCTCTCCAGATTGTTGCGCAACTGAACTAGATATGGTTGTCCTCATTTTCCTCATGAAACTTCTACTAATCTCATACAGCTGCCTTTCAACGCAAAAAACCTATCTTGCAACAACGCTCAAGAAACTTTCAACTTCCTTCGCACAGAACTTCCTTCGCACAATGATCGATCCAGGAATCAATCGGTAAAAACCTCCAGAGAACCACTCTTCACCGATTGAACTTCAACTCAAACGGTCTAAACCTCTAGAAAAACGATTGCAGCAGCAAGCAATTGAACAAAAACTACCGAAAACCTCACAAAATCAACTGTGGATGGGAATCACAGTTTACACGGCCCCACGGTGGGTGCCAGATGATCCAGCATCTTGACCAAAGCGCTAGAGCTTCTCCTTCTCGAACCTCGTCCTCACCAGCTTCACGCCAAGCACACCAATGACCTCCACCTGAAAATCCTCCAATAAACCTGAAAGAACAGTATGGCGCCTCTGCGGCCGGTTGCGCTCTGACGCTTAAGTCAGTGATTGAATCAACAAAGAATCTTAAAGAAAAGCAGAACCGTGTACAAGTGAATCACACCAAAACTGAATCCTTCCTCCCCTAATTCCGTTAAGAATTTCATATATATACCTGAGTCTTTCTCTCTCCTGACAGTTATTCCTCTTGACACGTGGATAACATCTGGTCATACACGTGTCACCGTCTGGAGTACCTGCAGCTGAAACGTTACTTCCACTGTGCTCCTGCGACTAAGTTATCCACACAGGGAGTAGCTTAGTACACAGGCTACTCTGGGCACAACCTTAACATGGCGAGCTGGTTAACACTGGGTATCACAGCTCACACTACACATGGTGGCAGATATGCTACTCATCCTCTGTACTTAGACCATACAACAAGTGCTTGCCAAGTCTTCTCAAATACCCGGCGATGTGCTCCTTTTGGCGACTTGCTGACCACCTGATCTCCCAACCTTCAAACACGGCGATCATGTGCAATCTTGGCGATTACTGATCTTTACACACGGCGATAGGCGATTACTGATCTGTGCTTCTTGCGTAACGCTCTCGCTGGGAGCCTGGGTCCCAGCTTAACTGTGTGTTAACAGGAAACCCCCGATGACCGATCAGTGCTTCTTTACCTCTCGCACTCTGCTTCCAGGTGCTCATCGCGCTCTGCCTCCAGGCGCTCACCTGACACTGATCTGCGGGTGATGGTCCCTTAGCCACCGATCACCGATCACCATTCTGAGTGATCGCCTCCCTGATTCACCTGCTATCTTCTACCACGTGTCACCCTGTGAATGGTCCACGTGTTCAACTGCTGCTTGTAACATCCCGCCAAATCCTTTTCACAAATATAAAATGAAAGAAAGGTAAAACAATAATATTGAAGTGAACATACGTATTTATATAAAATGGAGTTGCTCCTCACAGGAAGTTTAATACATAACCGGTCAATTTTCCAAAACTTAAACAAAATACAGCCAAATCAAATGAAACCGACGGTCTCCCTACATAAACCGGCGATCTCCTATCAGAAGACCCAAAACAGCCGATCTACTATCAGAACAGAAAAACAGGCGATCACCACATAGAGACAGAAACAGGCGATCTCCTTCCGGCGACCACTCACTGAGGAGCTCTACTCCCTGGAAGATCATCTGCTCCCGTGTAAAATACACGATCATCACAGTTTTAAGAGAAAACAGCCACAAAACAATATAAAGGGTAAGCTAGATATTTTTAAAACTTTAAAATATAAACTGGACAACCAACGTAGATCAGCCCTTTTTAAACATTCACAAGAGTCCATCACTTTCTCATTCATATCACACAACCATCAAGTGTCTATCAACAATTCTCAATATTTCACATTTCTCACGTCAGACTTCCACTGACTCATCACACATAGACACTTGACACCACTTCCGGAAGACTCGTGCGTTGACTCAGGCTCAGAGATCTGCACCTGTCATACCACACCACTATGAAATCCACACAGGGTCGCTGTGAAATACACACAGCCATGCGCATACATAATCTCAATATCATCACTCTCCCGGTATGACAGGGTTAATTCATATAACAGGTCAAGTCAGTTATCTTTCAAACAACTTACCCATACATATGAACCTCCTTCGACTCTCCACAACTGAATAACCTCATCTATGTGATTCCATTATATCAGCAGAGTCAGGATATTTCCTTCTAGACAAGCCCCTAGTCAATACACATTACACACGATCTTACACGGTATTTTCTTTCCTGAAAATACTATGCCTTGATCCCACATTCACAACATTCAACACGTCATACCACTCAAATGAATGATTCAAATCACAGCAACAATCATTTCAAAGGTTCAGATTTTTTAATATCACATGCATTCCACATTTAAATCTCAAACAGTCTCAACGACACTAAAACAGGGGAGTTCGAAATCTGTATTTAAAACCGGCGATCACGTCGCCCAAGCTCATGAAAACAGAGCATCATGAAAAAGGGGTTTAAAACCGGCGATCACGTCGCCCCCAAACATAAAACAGAGCATCGTGAAATTGATTTTAAAACCGGCGACCACGTCGCCCAAACACATAGAACAGAGCATCACGAAATAGAGCTTAAAACCGGCGACCACGTCGCCCTCACTTCAGAAACAGCTAATCTACGGCTTTTATTGAAAAACAAAGCTAGCTTCCCTTACCTGGACTTGCGTAAACTTCACTAAGAGCTCCAACCCAACGAGCTTCAAGGATGCTTTAACTCTGTTTTAGCGTCTGGTTTGGAGGACTTGCAGAGAACCTCCCAAGTGTCCAAGGGCAGTCGTCGCTCGTCGTACTGGTGCTTGAGGTTGCCTGAATCGCAGCACGAAGGGGAGAAAAGAGAGGGATGAAGATGCACTCGCTCTTTCACTCTTGAGCCACTGCAACGTTCTTTGCCTCCCCGCAGTGGGTTTTTGAATCCAAGCCTACTTGTCCACGCATGCTGCTGCCACCACCCCCTCTGCAGGAAAGCCTGAGTGTACGTTTCACTGAACAGTACAGCCACGGTTGTCTCTTAAGCATGCCAACTTTTTGATGTCACTATTCTGGACCACCCTTTTTGTCTTCTTGCGCATGCCAACCACTGCCCTGAATAGTACGACCGCGAGTGTCTCTTGCGCATGCCAACTTTCTGATGTCACTATTCTGAACCACCCTTTTTGTCTACGGTGCGCGCCTGCAGGACGTTTCATGCTGGGAGTCTGGGTCCCACTTTATCTATGTGAAACACGACATCGCGCGATAACCTTCCACCGATGACTCATCCTGGAGGACGACCGATGTCTCTCTCTGGAAGACGACCGATGTCTCTCTCTGGAAGACGACCGATCTCTCTCTCTGGGAGACGACCAATGTCAATCCTTGGTGACGCCCGCATGTCTCTCGCGCCCTGTCGATGCCCGCATGCCTCGCACCCTGACGATGCCCGTATGCCTCTCGCGCCCTAGCGTTGCCCGCACGCTTCGCGCCCCGGCGATGCCCGCATGCCTCTCGCGCCCTGGCGATTCCCGCATGCCTCTCGCGCCCTGGTGTTTCCCGCACGCTTCGCGCCCCGGCGATGCCCGCATGCCTCTCGCGCCCTGGCGATGTCCGCATGCCTCGCGCCCTGGCGATGTCCGCATGGGTAGTCTAGGCGACAGGCGATCATGTACTAACCAGGCGATCTCATATTCTTCTAAGCTACACTTTCCTTCCTTTTTATTTTAAATAAAAACATACTTAGAATTTATTTAAAATATATTCCTTTTATTCCAATTTAATTTTACAGGTCCTTACACTGCTAACGTCATCGACTACCGATGACCGACCGTATCATTATATATACTCCAATTAGTTGTTAAAAACTGATCTCGCCGCGGACTCGAGCGTGGGGAAAACGCCTCGTCACTCCTTCGTCTAGCCTTCTAACTGCTGCACGTTCTGCTAGGAGGCTCCAGGAACCTTCGCCGGAACTCCAAACGATGCCTGCAAAACACACAGAGGGCGCCTCTAGCGGCCGTTGTAGCTCCGACGCTCAAGTCAGGCAACAGGAACACCAAAACTCTCTCTCGGATCTCTCTGTGTGAGACCCGTGTGTGTGTGCCCTCAGTCCCCTTTGATTCGGAAACTGAGTGTTCTTAGTTTTGTGTTGTGTAATCTGTGTCAAAGATTGCATACCTGGTTTGGTGTTCTTCTTCCTCATATAAACCCGCGTAGCCCCTACAGGCTACCTCTAGGGCCACTTGATTACTCTGCATTGTCGTTTCCACTCCCCAGGGCTACCTTGCGTGCCAGCCTTCTTCACTTGAGTGCAAAGTCTGACAGGGGAGGCTGCGTGGGTGCCTCTGTACCCCTCGACTTCTGTGCCTATCTACCCTACCTATTCTCTGGGAACATCTTCTCCGTCCACGTGGCAGACATGCAACCCCACTGGGAGACTCTAACCTTGATGGGTTCTTGTCCCAGCAGGATTCTGCATCTAACTGCGTCTTCTCATCTTCATGCGTGGTCGTCTCGCGACTAAGGCCATTCCCTGCCTCTGGGTGCTTTACTGATCATTGGTCACGTTGTTCACATCGCACGGCCGATGTCACCTCGACACACACCGATGACCGAGGTATCTCTCACCCTGGCCGATGTTCGATGGCGCTTCTTCACGTTGTCGTGCTCTGCTTATGGAATCAGGCGAGGTCCTTGAGTAACGTTCTCGCTGGGAGCCTGGGTCCCAGTCTAACACGTGTTGGCAAGGAACCACCGACGACTGATCACTCCGCATGCACCGATGACTGATCACTTTGTATGCACCGATGACTGATCACTATGTATGCACCGATGACTGATCGGTGCTTCATCACTCCCGCGCTTCTGCTTCTAGGCGCTCATGTAGGAGCCGATCTTCACCCTGGTACATCTGCTATCTCATGCCACGTGTTACTCCGTGACTGGCCCACGTGGTCATCTGCTGCTGACGTCATCGGGTACCGATGACCGACCGGATCAAAAACATTTAATGCAAGAACCAAATCAGTTTTAAATTAGTTAAAATAGATTTTAAAAACTTAACAAATTTTGTTAATTATTTTCAAAAATCAATCAATTGAAAACACGAATCAATCGGTTGAATTGGCTTGACAGCAAGGTCAACCAATTTCAATCTTTTTCAAATCTTTTCAAAAACTACTGAGTGTAAAACAACCGGTTGAAACAACAGAGCAATTGGTTGATTGTCGACTTCTTTAAAAAACACTATTTTTCAAAAGAACTTGATTCAATGAACTTTGGATCATCACTAAGAGTGGATTAACAAATTCAAACTACCCAAAACCCACACACACAAGCAGGAACAAAGCCTTCAAGCAATCCACATAGATTTGGAGACATCAAAGCCCATGTTCAACAGCTTAAGAAGTGAAACAGCCCATTTATACATATTAAATCTATAAGCTAGAAATCCAATAATCGTCATATTAACCAACTGAATCTGATCCATCATTCTAAGAGATTTACCTTTCCAAGTTGCGAGCTTCAATTTGACTTTATCAGCCAAAGGTTGAAGAAATTGACACTTTGGAGCACCAACAAAAATAGACAATCCTAAATAAGTGAAAGGCAAACTACCATGACTACAAGAAAGAATACGTTGAATTTTGGTGACAAATCTTGCAGAATTATCCATGGTGAAAAAACTACTCTTAGAATTATTAACATATTGACCGGAAAAATCACCATATGTTTTAAGAAAAATACTCAAATTTCTAAGAGACTTAGTATCCCCTACAAAAAACAAAAATGTCATCGACATATAAAAGAGGGAGTGAGATAACCTTGCAGACTAGCCATATGTAGAATCTTCTTATCATTCACAAGCTTAGAGATACCTCTACTAAGAACTTCCTGTGCAAGATAGAAAATTAAATGAGACAAAGGATCACCTTGTCTGACACCTCTACTACAAGGAAAAACACCCACCATACTACCATTTATTCTAATAGAAAGCATAGCTGAATGAAGAATTGTAGTAATCTAACCAAAAAATGAGGGGTGAAAACCAAAAAGTGTCAAAACTAATAATAAGAACTTCCAACTCATAGTGTCAAAGGCTTTATGAATATCAACTTTGTAAGCCACATTACCTCCTCTAACCTTTTTAGAAAGCATGTTAATACCTTTAGAAGCAATATCAATACAATCCTCAATTTGTCTACCCTGCACAAATCCATATTGATTAGGAGAAATGATTCTAGCAGCCACAAGTGCAAGCCTATCCCCTAGTATCTTGGAAATAATCTTAAATTTAAAATTAGCAACACCAATAGGCCTGTAATCTTTAATGGATTCAACACCCTAAATCTTAGGAATAAGAGATACCACATTACTGTTCATTCCAGGGAGAACCCAATTTTGTTTAAAGAACTGTTGAAAAACATTGCAAACATTTGTCCCAATAATGTCCCAACAAGATTGATAGAAAACACCACCAAAACCATTGGGACCAGGAGCACTATTATCATTAAGATTAGAAACAACATTCTTAATTTCCACAAAATCAAGACATTTAATCAACATCATATTCTCCTCAGAGGAAACCAACTCAGGAATATAAGTACCAATAAAATCTTCCATATTGCCTATATCCGGGACATTAGAAATAGACTCAGTATAAAGATTGTTATAAAAGTCCAAAATATGATCCTCAATGAGTTTAAGATCCTCAATAACCGCATTATCAATCTGTAGACGATGAATCCCACTAGAATTATTTCTCCTCTTGACCAAAACATGGAAAAAAGCAATATTTCTATCCCCATCTTTAAACCAAAGCATCTTAGCCCTTTCTTTCCAAAAAACATATTGACAGTGAAGAGCATGATCAAGCTCCTCCTTAGCAATCTTTTCTTGACAGAGAAGCCCATCAATATCAGACATACTAGCAGTCTTTAAGTTTTGTTCAATACCAAGGAGGAGACCCTGCTTAAGAAGAACTGCTTTATGAACATTACCAAAAGAATTTTTATTCCAGTCTCGGAGCTCAATTTTCAACCTTTTTAACTTATGTTGCAAAATAAACATAGGACAACCAACAACCTTATTAGCCTAAGAATCATGAATAAACTTCATACATGAAGTATCCTGAAGTCATATAGAAAATAAACAAAAATTGCTAACCTTCCTTAAAGAATTACTAGCAAGACTAGCAAGAATAGGGGCATGGTTAGAAAATTTTTTAACAAGAACCTGATAAGTACAAGAGTCCAATTCATCCAAACACACTGCATTACATAAAGCCTTATCCAATCTTCTATGAATTCTATGTAACCCTCTCCTTCCATTACACCAAGTATAACAAGGTCTAGTAAAAGGAACACAAGAGAGATCATTAGTATTAATCCAATCAAGGAATTCATTACAAGAAACCTAATTAGGAGCCACCCCCCTTTGCAGTCTTCCGCTAAGAGCACAACATTAAAATCTCCCAAAATACACCAAGGCCTTGTGAAGAAACTAAGATCCCTCCACAAAAACCGTCTAACTAAGTATGTGTTAGCACCATAAACACCTAGAAAACTAAAGCATTTATGATGCAGAAGGCAAGTTATAGAATCAAACTGATCATTGACCAAGAAATTTTTGGACAAGATTTGGAACCGACAAACACCAAAGCTTAGCAGCTTTATTAACAATAGGAGACATAGCCACCAAATGCATATTAACAGATTTGAAAAGGACATCGAAAGAATCAATGTATGACATCATAGGTTCAGCAAGAAAAACAAGGAGAGGTTTATGTAGTTTAAGTAAACTAATTAACATCTCCACAGTTTTGTGGTTTCTCAGTCCTATAACATTCTAGACAAATGAAGAGACCTTCATTGTGACGGTGTAGAGAGAACTTGATAAAGACCAAGTAGAGGAGGTGCCTGAGGCCCAAGCTTAAGTTAGGGCCCAAGCCCAACCCATGAGCTCAACATCCTTCATGCCTCAAAGATTACTAAGAGCGAGGCTAAAGCTTTGGGAGATGAGCATCAATGGATGTCTCTTTTTGTAATTACTTTTGAGTAGATTTTTAGTAGAACATTAAAGGAAGGTGTAGATATAAAAATAAGGGGAGCCAATATACAAAGATAATCACACCTTCCATGTGACATAAAAGAAGGTGTAGGTGTAGTTTTAAGAGGTGCAAAAGAAAGATATCAAGTCACACCTCCCTTGTGACTTGAATAGGCGCCGAATTTGAACTCTTTGTTTTTGAATTTTCCCTCTTCTTTTGCATCCCTCCAAACACTATAAATAGAGGTGCTTGGATCTTGTAAAAACACATTGAACTTGAAGTAAAGAAACTCTACACAAATTGTGAGAGAATTTTGAGAATTGTTTCTCCTGATCTAGTCTCATCTTGTAAGTGTTTGGGAAGCTCTCAAGTCGTGGCATCTTGCACTTATCTTGGATCAATCACCTTCCAAGTTGCGTGTTTTTCCCTTCCATGGCTTTAAGTTCTTCTTGCTTCACCTTCCATTTTCATTTCCGCACCTTAACTCTCATTTTCAATCGGTTGAATTGTATGTCCTTCAATTCTCTTCGGCCATCTTGTTTTGTTCTTCAACTCAATCGGTTCATTAGTTTTTGTTTTGTGTTTTAATAGATTCAATATCTTGTTCTTGTCTTTCTTTAAGTTTTGGCACCATAATCTTGTTCTTTTACTTGTTCTTGTTTCCTTTTCATTCAATTGTTGTGTAAGGAGATGACACTCATGTTCATGAGTTTGGTTCATCATTTGGAAGGCATTGAACTCTGTACTGACCAGTCCTCGGACACCGAGAACAACTATTAAGGGTGAGCTACGTCAGCTGGGTCCCACAGCATGGGCCAGAGCCACGTGGGCTGGGTCCCACAGGTAGTATGGACTAGTGGGATGATTAGTCATTAGCATGTCGATCACCAGAGTGGACTGATGTGTCCTCGTCACTCAGCATGATGATGAGTCCTAGGCATCAGAGTGTGTCGAAGTGACATCGGTCTTGGGTGTTTTGAATAACAGAGCTAGAACATCTACGATGGGTCTGAAGGGAAGACGAGTTATCAGAGTGTGTCGATGTGACATCGGTCTTGGGTGTTTCGAATAACAAAGCTAGAACATCTACGATGGGTCTGAAGGGAAGACCAGTTATAAGTAAAATGCCCAAAGGTAGGGAGAAGCCTAGTCACGAAGTGCCCATGTAAGGACCTAGAAACTTTAATTGGAATAAAAGTGTTATATTTAAATAATTTCAGAAGATGTTATTATTTAAAATACAAAGAGCTGGTAATAGAAGTTTCGTAGTAGTCGCACCTCGGACGTCACCCAATGGCTGGGGTCAGCTGGTAGAGGTCGGTCGGCTGACTCTTGTATTAACAAAGTAGTCAGGTGCGATGACCTTATCGTAAGGTAATCACGAGGGTGTGCTCGAGGAAGACATGTGGATCAAGAAGAGTAAAGGAAGGAAAGTGTAGCTTAGAAGACTATGAGATCGCCTGGTTAGTACATAATCGCCTGTCGCCTAGACTACCCATGCAGACATCGCCAGGGCGCGAGGTATGCGGACATCACCGGGGCGCGAGAGACATGCAGGCGTCGCCTGGGATAGACATCGGTCGTCTCCCAGAGAGAGACATCGGTCGTCTCCCAGAGAGAGACATCGGTCGTCTCCCAGAGAGAGACATCGGTCGTCTCCCAGAGAGAGACATCGGTCGTCTCCCAGAGAGAGACATCGGTCGTCTCCCAGAGAGAGACATCGGTCGTCTCCCAGAGAGAGACATCGGTCGTCTCCCAGAGAGAGACATCGGTCGTCTTCCAGAGAGAGACATCGGTCGTCTTCCACAGAGAGAGATCGGTCGTCTTCCAGGATGAGTCATCGGTGGAAGGTTATCGCGCGATATCGTGTTTCAAACAGATAAGGTGGGACCCAGGCTCCCAGCATGAAACGTCCTGCACGCGCGCCACGTAGACAAAAAGGGTGGTTTAGAATAGTGACATCAGAAAGTTGGCATGCGCAAGAGACACCCACGGCCATACTGTTCAGGGAAGTGGTTGGCATGCGCAAGAGACACCGTGGTCGTACTGTTCAGGGAAATGTACACTCAGGCTTTCCTGCAAAGTGGGTGGTGGCAGCAGCATGTGTGGACAAGTTAGTGTAGATTCTGTACTGGCCAGTCCTCGGGCGTCAGCTAGGTCCCACCGCATGGGCAAAAGCCATGTGGAGTAGACCCCATCAGGGGTGATGAGTCATCAGCCTACAGTGAAGAGTGATGAGTCATCGGCCTACAGAGATGAGTGATGAGTCATCGGCCTACAGAGATGGTTGATGAGTCATCGGCCTACAGAGATGGGTGATTAGTCATCAGCCTACAAAGAGGGGTGATTAGTCATCAACCTACAGAGAAGGGTGATTAGTCATCAGCCTACAGAGAGGGGTGATTAGTCATCAGCCTACAGATAGGGGTGATGAGTCATCACCCTACAGAGGCAGGTGAGTAGTTGTCACCACACTAGGATGGGCGGAGGTGTCATCGTCACTCAGCAGGTCGAGGAGTCCTCGGCGATAGAGTGTGGCGAGGTGACATCGGCCTTGGGTGATTTGAACAGCGTAAACAGAACAGCTAAGATTGGTTCCCAGAGTAGGCCAATGACCAGTTAAATACCCAGAGTTAGGGAGAGGCCTGGATCACGAAGTGCCTATGCGGGTAGCAGGGAGAGCACAGTTGGGTGTAGAGTCCTGAGGGGACGAGTACTCACCAGAGCTAGGGTTTTCCCAGTGAAGCTACATGCATGGCACGTGAACAATGAAGGCACTCCCAGAACAGGTGGCCCCAGAGTCTAGGTGCACAAGGAGGCACCCAGGTGGTCACCCTATGAGAGTTTGCACTCCAGAGAAGGAAACCTTATACGCTACATTACCCTAAGATTGGGTGATAGCGGCGCAAGGGTATTCCAGTAAACCCTAAATATGGCTAGTAGCGCAGTAAACCCTAATTAGGGCTAACAGCACAGTAAACCCTAGACTATATAAGGGACAGTAAAATACTTAACAAAAGGTACGCAATTTCTAGACCTAAACACACAGAGAGAAACTCTATACACTTGGTGTTACTTGCCCCCTATTGACTTGAGCGTCGGAGTGCAAACGGCCTCGAGGGCGCCTCTTTCTCTTTTGCAGGTGCAGGTTGTTTCGCAAGATTCGAGCACGTATCAACGTGAGGAAGGAGGCGCGTGAGTGTCGTGGAGTCAACTGACAGGCGAGTCAACCGGCAAGAACATTTGGCGCCCACCGTGGGGCTCGAATAAAAGGAAGGTCCCATACACAAGAACGAGAGCAGAAATCGCAGAGAATGAGGAATACCAGACATGGATCTGTTCCGCCGAATGGAGCCGACGGTGTTACCATGCAACAAATCATGGAAACGATGCGCGCCCTCCAAGAGACGTTGGCAGAGTCCAGGGCGCATCAGGCGCGGATGCAGGAGGACCTGGCTGCCTCTCAGGCCAGGAATGAGGAGTTGCGCAAGGCAAACGAGGAGATGCGCTCGAGTCTACACCACATGCAGCAAGCTGGGGGTCGCGTGGGAGAGGATCAGGCTCCACCGACGCCCCCAAGGGCCTTCCCTATGCCTTTCTCCCCTGAGATCATGAACACAGTGGTGTCTCCCAACCTGGTGGGAGCGAAGGCGTCGTTCACGGGGAAGGAAGATCCAGAAGCGCATCTGATAGCCTTCCACACCCAGATGATGTTGTCTGGAGGTTCAGACGCTGAGTACTGCAAGGTGTTTATGAGTACGCTGAGTGGAGTAGCTATGGAGTGGTTCGTGAGTCTGCTAGAGGGCCACGTCACCTCCTTCCAGCAGTTTTCGAAGCTGTTCACAGAGCAGTACATCGTCAACAGAGCGCTACCGATGGTGTCCTACGACCTGTTCGACGTGCGCCACTACCAGGGGGAGTCGTTGAAGGACTACCTCAACCGTTTTGGTGCGCAGGTAGTGAGGTTGCCCAGCAAGGACGAGGACATGCTGGTGCATGCATTCAAGAAAGGTGTGATGCCTGGTCTTTTCAGTGAATCGCTCATCAGAGACCACCCTGCCACCTTCGCTGAGATTCGGCGACGCGCGGTGGCGCATATTGTAACAGAGACGCAGGTCTCTGAGAAGAAAAGCAGTGCTGCACCGCCAAAGCCGCGTGAAGGACAGGGGAAGCAGCAGCGACACGCATGGGTGCATGAGGCCAGAGAAGGGAAGAAAGCGCAGGGCAGGTCTCGCCCCTACACACCTAGGAAGGATCAGGCCAGGGGGCGTGCAAGGGAGAACAATGCACCCCCCAGGTATGATTTTATGATAGAGTTGGCGGAGCTGATTGCAGTTCCCGCTGTAGCTGCAAGACTCCGAGTACCAGAGAAAACTGACAGGGTGCTTGGAAGTAGAAAGGATGACTGGTGTGAATTCCATTAGGCTTATGGACACACACTCTACACCTGCCTGGCGCTGGGGCATCAACTTGCTGAGTTGGTGAAAACAGGTTTCCTAACCGATTACCTGAGGGAGCCGCAAGGTGATCGCGCTTCCGGGTCCTAGGCAGGTGACCAGCAGCATGAGATCCCTGTGCACGGGGAAATCAGGTGATGGAGGGAGGTGCACTAGGGGGGCTCCCAGGTAGCTCGGGGGAAAGTTGAAGCAGAGGGCATGATCGCTACTCGTGAGGTCGGTCATCGCCAATGAAAGGAGACCCAGCATATATACACCCAGTTAAGATGTAAAGTAGATGCGTTCTCGCGCTATACCCTGTAAGCAGTTCAATACACCAGGGGGCACTCTTTTCCCTAAGGAGGGTTTTTAACGAGGCCACCCAATAAAAAAAGACTTCAGTACATAAAGTGTGTGTTTTCCAGTTTAAAGTTCTCCTTGCCTCAAGCGCAAGTGTAGGTGATAGGTGGTCAGTACCAAGTGACCACCACCCCCAGATCAGCGTCTGGACGAGCTCCTGGGAGCAGAGTGCGAGAAGTCATAATAACCATCGCGCGATTAGTCATCGCCGCGTGAAAGCACGATCAGACATCGCCTTATGGGGTCGCGATCTGTCGCCGCCACGTACAGAGCACGATCTCTCATCGGCGCATGGTCATCGGGGTCTTGCCAACACGTGTTAAGCTGGGACCCAAGCTCCCAGCGAGAGCGTTACGCCTGTAGCTCGCATGATTGCAGAAGAAGAGCTCCTCGCCAGTGGGAACGTGCATGGAACCGTGCGATGAGGCCATGCAGGCAGGATGCGCCTGGCGAGTGTGCTCAGACCAGCCACGCCAGGTGCTCTCCTGGGAGCATGCACCCACTCAGAGAACATTGGAGAAAAGTCCTCTTCCTCTGCTTCTTACAGCAAGGTTGAGGCGAGAGAAAAGTCCTCTTCCTCTGCTTCTTACAGCGAGGCTGAGGCGAGAGAAAAGTCCTCTTCCCTCGACTCTTACAGTGAGGCTGAGGCGAGATAGAACCTGTCACTTGGGGTTAGAGGTCTCGTGAATGGAGAGGTAGGTTCGTAGAGAACACCTCCATTTCGAGTGAGAACTTCCAACGTGAACAGAAGGGTTCGCCCAGATAAATCCTCCTCGCCTATGAGCGATGTGAGGTCAGTTAAGTCCTCCCTCGCCTGTGAGCGATGCGAGGCAAGATTGAACCTGTCACTTGGGGGTTAGAGGTCTCGTAAGCGGGAAGGTAGGTTCGTCAAGAACACCTCCCCTTCGAGTGAGAACGCCCAACGTGAAAAGCGAGGTTCACCAGTTAAGTCCTCCCTCGCCTGTGAGCGATGCGAGGCAAGATTGAACCTATCACTTGGGGTTAGAGGTCTCGTAAGCGGGAAGGTAGGTTCGTCGAGAACACCTCCCCTTCGAGTGAGAACACCCAACGTGAACAACAAGGTTCACCAGAGAAGAAAGTCCTCACCCTCGACTTTGTACAGCGAGGCTGAGGCGAGATAAGAAAGTCCTCACCTCGACTTTGTACAGCGAGGCTGAGGTGAGATAAGAAAGTCCTCACCTCGACTTTGTACAGCGAGGCTGAGGCGAGATAAGAAAGTCCTCACCCTCGACTTTGTACAGCGAGGCTGAGGCGAGATAAGAAAGTCCTCACCTCGACTTTGTACAGCGAGGCTGAGGCAGGATAAGAAAGTCCTCACCTCGACTTTGTACAGCGAGGCTGAGGCGAGAGAAGAAAGACCTCACCCTCGACTTTTTACAGCGAGGCTGAGGCGAGAAGAAAGACCTCACCCTCGACTTTGTACAGCGAGGCTGAGGAGAGAGCAGAAAAACCTCACCTCGACTTTGTACAGCGAGGCTGAGGCAAGAGGAGAAATACCTCACCTCGACTTCTTACAGCAAGGCTGAGGCGCGATGACTGATCGGTGGTGTACGAACATGCTAGTCGGTGGTCAGTGGTAGAAGCAAGTTCTGCTGCGAGAGGCCGTTTGCACTCCGACGCTCAAGTCAGTGTAAAAGAAGAACAAAACCCTAGAATGCATAAACCACACACAGGCCCAGAACAGCAGCATGCAATATGGAGAACAGAGATTATGTCATGAAGGTGAAGAAGACGTAAAAATCATACCTTTGGTTGAGCGAGGGCGGAGAAGTTCGAAAAGCTTGGTGAGAGGAGGAAAGCGTGCGTTGGAAGATAGAGTTTGCAGAAGTTGAGGATGCAAAGTGATGAAACAGTGAAGTGGCGCGGGGTTTTGAAGAGGTTTAACGTAGCCCTAGGGAGCGCAAACGTTATGAATCTCAAACCGTTGATGCAGCCACGTGTTAGCGGATGAAAGGGGGTTGGTGAAGTGTCTTTTCAGCGCACTGTTCATGTACTTATGCGCAGAACCACGTAGGCCGCCCAAGTCAATGACTTAGTCTCTACGCTGGAACAAGTTAACAGCTCGAGACTAGGGGGGCTTGTGTACCGATCAGTCCTCGTCCATCACTTAGTCTCTTCGCTGAAACAAGTTAACAGCTTGAGACTGGGGGGCTTGTGTACTGGCCAGTCCTCGGGCGTCAGCTAGGTCCCACCGCATGGGCAAAAGCCACGTGGAGTAGACCCCATCAGGGGTGATGAGTCATCGGCCTACAGAGATGGGTGATGAGTCATCGGCCTACAGAGATGGGTGATGAGTCGTCGGCCTACTGAGATGGGTGATTAGTCATCAGCCTACAAAGAGGGGTGATTAGTGATCAGCCTAGAGAGAAGGGTGATTAGTCATCAGCCTACAGAGAGGGGTGATTAGTCATCAGCCTACAAAGAGGGGTGATTAGTCATCAGCCTACAAAGAGGGGTGATTAGTCATCAGCCTACAGAGAAGGGTGATTAGTCATCAGCCTACAGAGAGGGGTGATTAGTCATCAGCCTACAGATAGGGGTGATGAGTCATCACCCTACAGAGGCAGGTGAGTAGTTGTCACCACACCAGGATGGGCGGAGGTGTCATCGTCACTTAGCAGGTCGAGGAGTCCTCGGCGACAGAGTGTGGCGAGGTGACATCAGCCTTGGGTGATTTGAACAGTGTAAACAGAACAGCTAAGATTGGTTCCCAGAGTGGGCCAATGACCAGTTAAATACCCAGAGTTAGGGAGAGGCCTGGATCACGAAGTGCCTATGCGGGTAGCAGGGAGAGCACAGTTGGGTGTAGAGTCCTGAGGGGACGAGTACTCACCAGAGCTAGGGTTTTCCCAGTGAAGCTACATGCATGGCACGTGAACAGTGAAGGCACTCCCAGAACAGGTGGCCCAAGAGTCTAGGTGCACAAGGAGGCACCCAGGTGGTCACCCTATGAGAGTTTGCACTCCAGAGAAGGAAACCTTATACGCTACATTACCCTAAGATTGGGTGATAGCGGCGCAAGGGTATTCCAGTAAACCCTAAATATGGCTAGTAGCGCAGTAAACCCTAATTAGGGCTAACAGCGCAGTAAACCCTAGACTATATAAGGGACAGTAAAATACTTCACAAAGGTACGCAGTTTCTAGACCTAAACACACAGAGAGAAACTCTATACACTTGGTGTTACTTGCCCCCTATTGACTTAAGCGTCAGAGTGCAAACGGCCTCGAGGGCGCCCCTTTCTCTTTTGCAGGTGCAGGTTGTTTCGCAAGATTCGAGCACGTATCAACGTGAGGAAGGAGGCGCATGAGTGTCGTGGAGTCAACTGACAGGCGAGTCAACCAGCAAGAACAGATTCAAAAACCCACTTCGGGGAAGCAAAGAACGTTGTTGTGGTTCAAGAGTGACAGAGTGAGTCTACCTTCATCCTTCTCTTTTCTCTCCTTCACTCTGCGATTCAGGCCTTATCACGTCCCTGCTTGGCTATCGACGACTGCTATAGAGCACCTGGGAGGTTCTCTGCAAGTCCTCCAAACCAGACGCTAAAACAGAGTTAAGGCATCCTTGAAGCTCGTTGGGTTGGAGCTCTTAGTGAAGTTTACGCAAGTCCAGGTAAGGGAAGCTAGCTTTGTTTTTTTTCAATAAAAGCCGTAGATTAGCTGTTTCTCAAGTGAGGGCGACGTGGTCTCCGGTTTTAAGCTCTATTTCGTGATGCTCTGTTCTATGTGTTTGGGCGACGTGGTCGCCGGTTTTAAACTCTATTTCACGATGCTCTGTTCTATGTGTTTGGGCGACGTGGTCACCGGTTTTAAACTCTATTTCACGATGTTCTGTTTTTATGTATTTGGGCAACGTGATCGCCTGTTTTAAATACAGCTTTCGAAATCCCCTGTTTTAGTGTCGTTGAGACTGTTTGAGATTTAAATGTGGAATGCATGTGATATTCGAAAATCTGAACCGTGGAATGAATGTTGCTGTGACTGAATCGTTCATTCAGTGTTGTATGATGTGTTGAACGTTGTGAATGTGGGATCAAGGCATAGTATTTTCAGGAAAGAAAATACCGTGTAAGATCGTGTGTAATGTGCATTGACTAGGGGCTTGTCTAGAAGGAGATATCCTGACTCTGCTGATATAATGGAATCACATAGATGAAGTTATTCAGTTGTGGAGAGTCGAAGGAGGTTCATATGTATGGGTAAGTTGTTTGAAAGATAACTGACTTGACCTGTTATATGAATTAACCCTGTCATACCGGGAGAGTGTTGATATTGAGACTATGTATGCGCATGGCTGTGTGGATTTCACAGCGACCCTGTGTGGATTTCACAGTGGTGTGGTATGACAGGTGCAGATCTCTGAGCCTAAGTCAACGCACGAGTCTTCCGGAAGTGGTGTCAAGTGTCTATGTGTGATGAGTCAGTGGAAGTCTGACGTGAGAAATGTGAAATATTGAGAATTGTTGATAGACACTTGATGGTTGTGTGATATGAATGAGAAAGTGATGGACTCTTGAGAATGTTTAAAAAGGCTGATCTACGTTGGTTGTCCAGTTTATAATTTAAAGTTTTAAAAAATTATCTAGCTTACCCTTTGTATTGTTCTGTGGCTGTTTTCTCTTAAAACTGTGATGATCGTGTATTTTACACGGGAGCAAATGATCTTCCAGGGAGTAGAGCTCCTCAGTGAGTGGTCGCCGGAAGGAGATCGCCTGTTTCTGTCTCTACGTGGTGATCGCCTATTTTCTGTTCTGATAGCAGATCGGCTGTGTTTGGGTCTTCTGATAGGAGATCGCCGGTTTATGTAGGGAGACCGCCGGTTTCATTTTATTTGGCTGTATTTTGTTTTAAGTTTTGGAAAATTGACCGGTTATGTATTAAACTCCCTGTGAGGAGCAACTCTATTTTATATAAATACGTATGTTCACTTCAATATTATTGTTTTACCTTTATTTCATTTTATAATTGTGAAAAGGATTTGGCGGGATGTTACATTAATGGTATCAGAGCAGTTCGTCCTTAGGATGACCTGAGGGCTGTGGATCCATTGTGTTTCTTCTGCTCATAAAATTTATTTGAGTTTTAAACAAAAACTATAGTGAAAGGCTTTCAAACGTTTTTGTATTGAAATTTTGTGTGTGCTGTAGTGAATATATGCTCTAACTGAAAATTTTAGTATTGAGAATGAAAGGATCTTGATAAAGTAGTGAGGGTGCACACTCATAACTGGATCGAGATGTTCTCAATCTTAATTCTAAAGGTTGATGTTTAGCATACAATGAATTCTGGTGTGATTTATTTCATTCTCTTGAGTGTCTTTGTAATTGATTGAAAGTGGTTGTTTGGATTGATGATTGTATACCAGTAGTTATCCTGGTGTTATGCTTGATGTTACAAGCATTATGATTCTGTTGATGAACTCAAACTCTAAATGATTTTGAGATGCTGACCTTTGTAAGGTCTAGAGGTTACCTCCTGAATGAATTGATTTCTTATCGATCTCATTCTTGTAGTCGTAGGGAATATAGAAACCAATAGTTTCAAAATCTGAAACGAAGAAAGATGGCACGTAGACCTCCTACCTCTCCCCAACCTTCTTCGGAAATGAGCCAGATTGCCAGGGCTATAGAGATGATGGCAAGTGCTGTCCAACAACAGAATACGGTAATGGCTCAGATTCATCAGGCTGTAATGCATCATTGGGAAACTGCTGGATCGGCTGCAACAGCTTCCCATGTCAATCAGCCTCAGGAGCAGATGGGGATGACCGAGTTCATGAGGCACAACCCACCCCAGTTCCGTGGGAATACTTCTCTGAACTAACCAGATCAGTGGATCAGGGAGTTTCATGCCTTAGTGGAGAAGGCAAAGAGGGTGGAGACCCTGGAGAGGAGTGATTCCAGGGTAATCTGATCACACCCAGGGGGTTCCTCCAGTGGGAAGACAAAGGTTCAACAACAGCAGCAGAATAAGCCTTATGCGAGACTTCCACAACATAGGGCAGGAGCAGCGCCGCCCCAGTTTCAGCAACAACAAACATGGAGACCCAGGTGTTTCACATGCCAAGAGATGGGGCACATTTCTAGAGATTGTCCTAACAGAAAAAGGATGACTCAACCCGTTGATTCCCAGCAGTTGAGGAACGAAGGCAGCAGACCTCAGGCAACAGGGAGAGTGTTAGCCATGTCTGGAGCGGAGGCATCTCGGTCAGGTAAACTAGTACAAGGTACTTGTGTATAGCTAGTAGATACGTTAGAGTTTTGTTTGATTCTGGAGCGACACACTCTTTTGTGTCAAATCGGTGTGCAACCGAACTGGGCCTTTTAGTGGAGGAGTTGCCGTTTGAACGGTTGGTCTCTACACCTGCATCAAAACAGGTTTTGACCTCCCCAGTTTGCTCTGAATGTCCCGTGATAGTAGAGGGACGCAGGTTCAAGGTAAATTTGATCTGTCTACCTCTGCAAGATCTGGATGTTATCCTAGGAATGGATTGGTTATCTGCCAATCACATCCTCATAGACTGCGGTAGGCAGAAGGTAGTGTTTCCCGATCTCCAAGAGCCAGATGTAATATCTGCTCAGCAGGTGCGATCAGAGTTGAAAGAAGGGGCGACGTGTTTTATAATCCTAGCTCAAGGGGAAGTGAAGAATGAAGGAGATATGGGCAATATACATGTGGTGAAGGAATTCATGGATGTAATTCCAGAAGAAATACCTAGACTACCTCCTAAGAGAGAGATGGAATTCTCTATTGTTTTGGTACCTGGAGCTGGACCAGTGTCCATGGCTCCCTACATAATGGCTCCAGCTGAGTAGATGGAATTAAAGAAGCAAGTGTAAGTTAGATTTAGTTGTACCAAGGTTTAGTTTCAGCTACATATAAGTTATGGAGAGTAAATAAGCAGTATGTTGGGGGTTTAAAGACTTAAGCATGTGTATCCATGGGAAGTACCAGAGTTAAGTTCCGAGAATGAAAGAATGAATTTTTCTTTTATTTGAAGCTTGGAAGATGTTCATGTCGATGAAACAGCATGGGATGGTTCTAGCTTAAGCTTCACGCAGAATGGATGCTGTTTTGTTGATCGTGATTTGAAAGATGATTATGGAAATGGTGGGTTGAGATAAAAGGCTTCCGAAGCCGTAAGCCTCCTGAATTTGGCAAATGAGGATGCAGTTCGGCCTGTGAATGTAGAAGGGAAGGAGGTAATGGCTGTGGATAAGGATGAGGGTAAGCCGTGTTATGATGATGTTGAGTCCTTCTAGCGATGTAGTAAATTTCAGAAAGTTGGGTGTGGAAGGGAATGTGGGTAGAAATAGTCTGTTGTATCTGAGAGAAAAAGAATAGAGTTGTCTTTAAGCAAGAAATTCCGGATGCAGAGGAAATCTTCCAATCGGCTCCACTACTGGTAGGGTTGTGGTTGAGATATATGGTGCGTTCGTTCTCGTATGCCTTTTCGGATTGACACCTGAACCCAAATCAATGCATTCAATGTATACATTGAAAAAGGAGGTCGTAATGGGAGCAGGAAGCCGAGTTGGCAAAAGAAGTCATAATAATGATTTAGAAAGTAACAGCAACAGGAACTTTGTCTTTATAAGGTTGAGAATTATGTAGCATAGTGGTGAACCAAAGGTGTCCCTTTAGGGAGCGTGAGAATTAGATCAGCAGTTGGGAAGTCGATGGATGGTTTTTGTAACATCCCGCCAAAATAAAACCATACATACATGTATAATGAAAATAAAGGTACACAAATAATATTGAAGAGTACATGATAATATATATATAAGTAATGAAGTTGCTCCTCTTAGGGAGTTTAATACATAACCAGTCAAATGTTTTCAAAATTTAACGAAATTCAATCAAATACAACAAGACCGGCGGTCTCCATACATGAACCGGCGATCTGGTAACAGAAGGCCCCAAAACAGGCGATCTGCTAGCAGGACATAAAACCGGCGATCACCACCAAGAGATAGAAACCGGCGATCTCTTCCTCGGCGACCACTCACTAGGGAGCTCTGCTTCCTGGAAGATCATCTGCTCCCGTGTAAGTTATACACGATCATCACAGTTTTAAGAGAAAGACAGCCAACGAGCAGAACACGCAGGGTAAGCTAGATATTTTAAGGAGAGTTTAAATAAGGATAATTAAATTAAAATCAAGGTAAACAATTTCAAGATATTCACGTATCACTATCAAGTTTCTCATACCCTTCACCTGATCGCCCAGAAATCACACATTTCACAATATTTTCAAGAGTCATTCTATTTCACAAACTGCATCAAGTGTCTATCAATTTCAAGTTCCTCATTTCACATGTCAGACCACCACTGACTCAGCACACAAGACACTTGACACTACTTCCGGAAGACTCATGCATTGATTAGACTCAGAGATCTGCACCTGTCATACTAAACAGCTGTAATGTTTCCCAGCTATGCGCATCAACATAAATCTCGATCTCAAGTTCATCATTCTCACAGTATGACAGGGTTAATCCATAGAACAGGCCGAGCTCGTTCTTTTTCACACGAGTCACCCATTCATATGAACCTCCTTCTACTCTCACCAACTGAGTAACTTCCTCTATGTGATTCCATTACCTCAGCAGAGTCAGGATATCCCCTTAGGAATCACCGATCAATGCACATCCTACACGATCTTACACGGTATTTTCTTTCCTGAAAATACTATGCCTCGATCCCACATTCACAACACCCAAGACATCATACCACTTAAATAAATGATTCAAGTCACAGCAACATTCGTTTCAAAGATTCAGATTTTCGAAGATCACCTTTAAGCTTCAACAGTTCAAAGTAACACCAAAAACAGGGAGTTCGCAAACATCGCCCAAACCGGCGACCTGGTTCAAAAATAGGGTATTTCGAAGTTTGTATTTAAAAACCGGCGACCACGTCGCTCAAAAACACACAGAACAGAGCATTCACGAAGATGAAAAACGAAACCGGCGACCTCGTCGCCCTCACTTCCGAAATAGCTAAACTACGACTTGTATTGAAAATGGAGGCTAGCTTCCCTTACCTAGACTTGCGCAAACACCAGGAGCTCCGAAATCCAACGAAGCCTAAAGAACGCCTTGGCTCTGTTTTTGCGTCTGGTTTGAAGGACTTGCAGAGAACTTCCCAGGTGCTCTAAGGGCAGACGTCGTACTGGTGCTTGAGCATGCCTGAAACGCAGCGTGAAGGAGAGAAATGGAGGAGAAAGGAGGTAACTCACTCTTTCGCTCTTGAACAACTGAAATGTTTTTGTTCCCTCAGCAGTGGGTTTTTCCATCTTAAACCAACTTGTCCACAAAAGCAGCTGCCACCACCCACTCTGCAGGGAAGTCTGAGTGTACCTTTCTCTGAACAGTACGACTACGGTTGTCTCTTGTGCATGCCAACCACTGCTCTAAACAGTACGACCGCGAGTGTCTCTTGCGCATGCCAACATTCTGATGTCACTGTTCTGAACCAACACTTTTTGTCTACGTGTCGCGCGTGCCGCGCGTCTCATGCTGGGAGTCTGGGTCCCACCTTCTCTGTGTGCAACTCGACATCGCGCGATCACCTTTCACCGATGACCACTGGCGCGAAGACTAACCACCGATGACATCTCACGCGAAGGCTATCCACCGATGACCTCTCGCGCGAAGGCTATCCACCGATGACCTCTCGCGCGGAGACCATCCACCGATGACCTCTTGCGCGAAGACTCTCCACCGATGTCTTCTCGCGCGAAGACTCTCCACCGATGACCTTCGGCGCGAAGAATCTCCACCGATGTCCTCTCGCGCGAAGACTCTCCACCGATGACCTTCCGCGCGAAGAATCTCCACCGATGCCCTCTCGCCCTGGTGATCACGTGTAGTCTAGGCGACCGGCGATTATGTGTTAACAAGGAACTCTTGTAGTCTTCTAAGCTACACTTTCCTTCCTTTTTATTTTAAATAAAAACATACTTAGAATTCATTTAAAATATACCCTTTTATTCCAATTTAATTTTACAGGTCCTTACATTCTCCCTAACAACAAAAATTTTCGTCCTCGAAAATTGAATTACAAGGAAAGAGATGTGGATAGTCCTTTCTCATGGTTTCTCCTAACTCCCAAGTGGAATCACCCGATCTCTCATCCCACACCACTTTCATCAGGTTGATGGTCTTACCTCTGAGCTGATTACTTTAGCGATCGTCGATCTTGACTGGTTGCTTCAAACGAACAATCATCCCTGATCTGCACATCGCCCACTTTCAAAAAATCGTGACTAGGGTCTGCCATGTACTCCCTCAGCTGTGATACGTGAAAGACATTATGCAGGGTTGCAAAAAGGGAAGATAGGGCGATCTCATACGCTACAGGACCTATCTTCCTCTAGATCTGGTATGGTCCAACAAACTTAGGAGACAGCTTCCTTGATTTGATAGCTCGTCCTACACCCTTGGTTGGTGTCACTCTCATAAACACATGGTCTCCAGCAGCAAACTCCAAAGGTCTTCTCCTCTGAATCTGCCGACTTTGAGAAGCTTTCATCCTGCCTTGTATCAGCATCACCTTCTCGGTTGCCTACTGAACCAACTCTTACTACTCCACTACTTCATCAAATTCCATTGTACATCCCTGCATATGGGATATGCTGCTCCATTGAGCGCCAACTCCAGCATTCACACTCTACTCCCAACCTTGAAGACTCGGTCGAGCATTTCCACAACTAGGCTCTTAACAGAACCAGGCCTAGCCTCCTTAGAGAAAAGCGAGCATGATCCCTTCATCGGAAGGAAAGAGAACAACTGCCTACTGCTCATGCCCCTAGCTAATACAAACTAGGATCCGAAATATCCTTCTAGGAATCAACTTCTGCATCTTGATCAAAACCATCCATCGACATCCCAACTGCTGATCTAATTCTCACGCTCCCTAAAGGAACACCTTACATACATCTCTTCACCACCACGATTGATATTTCAAATGAGCTCGGCTTCTCCCAAGTTCCGAGTCATATTTGGATACAAGAATATCTTTCCATTTCCCTTTCTCATCACTCATCATCCACCATTTCCATTTCGCCAGAAGAGCAAAGTTAAATTTTCTGTTATCCCTTAAATTATTCATTTACTGGTATGCAAATTCTGCCCTTAACCTTAATATCCCATCTTTACCCATTACAAAGCCCTTAGCTTGCTCGGCGCCTAGAACTCTCACAACACGCTTCAGACTAGGCTCCTCTAATTGTTCAATCAAAACTGGTTCGCCCTCCTGGTTCCCATAATAAGGGGGTTCTGCATTTCCTCCCATACAAAGCTTCATACAATCACTGTTTTCAAAACTCCATAACACTACTACCACTGCCGATTCTAAATCATAAGTAGAATAATTTCTCTCATGAAATTTGAGTTGCCTTGATGCATATGCAACCACTCTCTTCTCTTGCATCTAAAACACATCCCAAACCTTGATGTGAAGCACCACAGTAGACGTCAAAAGGTCTTCCGACCTCTGGAATTACCAGCACTGGAGTACCTCATGGAGATACGCTGGATTTGATGAAATGCTTCCCCAACAGCTCTTCCACTTGCTTCTTCAATTCTACCAACTCGGCTGGAGTCATCCTGCAAGGTGCCATTGACACTGGTCCAGCTCCAGGTACCAAATCAGTAGAGAATTCCACTTCTCTCTTAGGAGGTAACCCAGGTACTTCTTCTGGAAATACATCCATCAAACTTTTCACCACATGAATCCTTCTTACGTCCTCTTCGTTCTTCACTTCCCACCGAGCTATGATCACGAAACACCTCGCCCCTTCTTCCAACTCTGATCGCCCATGCCGAGCAGATCTCACATCTGGCTCTTGGAGATCGGAAAACACCACTTTCTGCCTACCGTAAACTATGGGAACGTGATCGGCATACAGCCAATCCATTCTTAGGATAACATTTAGATCCTGCAGAGGTAGACAGATCAAATTCACTTTGAATCTGCGTCCCTCTACTATCACTGGACATTCGGGGCAACTGTAGAGGTCAACACCTGCCCTGACACAGGTGTAGAGACCAACAGTTTCGAAGGGTAACTCCTTCACTAGAAGGCCCAGCTCGGCTACACCGACTTGACACCAAAGAGTGTGTCGCTCAGAAACAAGCAATGCTCTTATACTTCTACCAGCAATAACACAAGCATCTTACGCCAAAATACCTGACTGGGACGCCTCAGCTCCTGCCATGGCAAACACTCTCCCTGTTGCCTGAGGTCTGCTGCCTTCGTTCTTCAACTGCTGAGAACCACTGGGTTGGGTCATCCTATTGTGGGTAGGACAATCTCTAGCAACGTGTCCCACCTTTTGGCATGCAAAACACTTTCTCCCCGACGTCTTCTTGGGGCACACCTTGGCTAGGTGTGGTCCACTACAATGGAAACATTTAAGTTTCCAGGGTTGCTGCTGCTGAAACTGGGATGATGTCGCTCCCGCCCGATGTGGTGGAGGTCTCGCATAAGGCTCATTCTGCTGCTGCTGCACCTTGGCCTTCCCACTGGAGGAACTCCCTGGGTGTGACCTGATCACCCGAGACTCACCCTTCTCCAGAGTCTCCACCAATTTCGCCTTCTCCACCAAGGCGTGAAATTCCCTGATGCACATAGGGGCTATGGTCCTCTTCAGCCCATGTTCCAGTCCTTCTTCAAACTTCCTGCACCTCCAAGCCTCGGAGGTCGCCTGTGTATAAAAACGGGCGAAGTACTCAAACCGAGCAGCATAGGCGTCCACAGACATCTCTCCCTGCTCCAACCTTAGAAATTCGGCTTCCTTCGCCAACCTTGCACTATCTGGAAAACATTCCTCCAGAAACTTCACCGTGAAGCTCTCCCACTGCTGCATCGCAGCTTGATGACTCTGAGCCATCACCGCATTCTGCTGTTGGATGGCACCCGCCATCATCTCAACGGCCCTGGCGATCTGGCCCATTTCAGGAGAAGGTTGGGGAGGGGTAGAGGGTCTACGTGCCATCACTCTCCGTTTCGGATCTTGAAACTATGAGTTTTCTATATTCCCTACAACTACAAGAATGAGATCGATAAGAAATCAATTCATTCAAGGGGTACCATCTAGACCTTACAAGGTCAGCTTCTCAAATTCCTTAAGAATTTGAGTTCATCAACAGAAACATGAAGCTTATAACCTCAAGCAAAACACCAGAACAGCTACTGGTGTGCAACCATCAATCCAAACAGCCACTCACAATCAATTACAACCACACTCAATAAAATGAAATCGATCACACCAGAATTCAAAGTATGCTAAACATTAAACCTCTGGAATTTAGATTGAGAATCACCCTGATCCGGTCATGAGTGTGCACCCTCACCACCTTATCAAGACCCTCTCATTCTAAATACTAAGATTTTCAGTTAGGCATACATTCACTACAGCACACACAAAAAATTTCAATACAAAAACGTTTGAAAACCTTTCACAATAGTTGTCACTTAAAACTCAAATAAGTTTTCATGAGCAGAAGAAAACACAATGGATCCACAGCCCTCAGGTCATCCTAAGGACGAACTGCTCTGATACCATTAATGTAACATCCCGCCAAAATAAAACCATACATACATGTATAATGAAAATAAAGGTACACAAATAATATTGAAGAGTACATGATAATATATATATAAGTAATGAAGTTGCTCCTCTTAGGGAGTTTAATACATAACCAGTCAAATGTTTTCAAAATTTAACGAAATTCAATCAAATACAACAAGACCGGCGGTCTCCATACATGAACCGGCGATCTGGTAACAGAAGGCCCCAAAACAGGCGATCTGCTAGCAGGACATAAAACCGGCGATCACCACCAAGAGATAGAAACCGGCGATCTCTTCCTCGGCGACCACTCACTAGGGAGCTCTGCTTCCTGGAAGATCATCTGCTCTCGTGTAAGTTATACACGATCATCACAGTTTTAAGAGAAAGACAGCCAACGAGCAGAACACGCAGGGTAAGCTAGATATTTTAAGGAGAGTTTAAATAAGGATAATTAAATTAAAATCAAGGTAAACAATTTCAAGATATTCACGTATCACTATCAAGTTTCTCATACCCTTCACCTGATCGCCCAGAAATCACACATTTCACAATATTTTCAAGAGTCATTCTATTTCACAAACTGGATCAAGTGTCTATCAATTTCAAGTTCCTCATTTCACATGTCAGACCACCACTGACTCAGCACACAAGACACTTGACACTACTTCCGGAAGACTCATGCATTGATTAGACTCAGAGATCTGCACCTGTCATACTAAACAGCTGTAATGTTTCCCAGCTATGCGCATAAACACAAATCTCGATCTCAAGTTCATCATTCTCACAGTATGACAGGGTTAATCCATAGAACAGGCCGAGCTCGTTCTTTTTCACACGAGTCACCCATTCATATGAACCTCCTTCTACTCTCACCAACTGAGTAACTTCCTCTATGTGATTCCATTACCTCAGCAGAGTCAGGATATCCCCTTAGGAATCACCGATCAATGCACATCCTACACGATCTTACACGGTATTTTCTTTCCTGAAAATACTATGCCTCGATCCCACATTCACAACACCCAAGACATCATACCACTTAAATAAATGATTCAAGTCACAGCAACATTCGTTTCAAAGATTCAGATTTTCGAAGATCACCTTTAAGCTTCAACAGTTCAAAGTAACACCAAAAACAGGGAGTTCGCAAACATCGCCCAAACCGGCGACCTGGTTCAAAAACAGGGTATTTCGAAGTTTGTATTTAAAAACCGGCGACCACGTCGCTCAAAAACACACAGAACAGAGCATTCACGAAGATGAAAAACGAAACCGGCGACCTCGTCGCCCTCACTTCCGAAATAGCTAAACTACGACTTGTATTGAAAATGGAGGCTAGCTTCCCTTACCTAGACTTGCGCAAACACCAGGAGCTCCGAAATCCAACGAAGCCTAAAGAACGCCTTGGCTCTGTTTTTGCGTCTGGTTTGAAGGACTTGCAGAGAACTTCCCAGGTGCTCTAAGGGCAGACGTCGTACTGGTGCTTGAGCATGCCTGAAACGCAGCTTGAAGGAGAGAAATGGAGGAGAAAGGAGGTAACTCACTCTTTCGCTCTTGAACAACTGAAATGTTTTTGTTCCCTCAGCAGTGGGTTTTTCCATCTTAAACCAACTTGTCCACAAAAGCAGCTGCCACCACCCACTCTGCAGGGAAGTCTGAGTGTACCTTTCTCTGAACAGTACGACTACGGTTGTCTCTTGTGCATGCCAACCACTGCTCTAAACAGTACGACCGCGAGTGTCTCTTGCGCATGCCAACATTCTGATGTCACTGTTCTGAACCAACACTTTTCGTCTACGTGTCGCGCGTGCCGCGCGTCTCATGCTGGGAGTCTGGGTCCCACCTTCTCTGTGTGCAACTCGACATCGCGCGATCACCTTTCACCGATGACCACTGGCGCGAAGACTAACCACCGATGACATCTCACGCGAAGGCTATCCACCGATGACCTCTCGCGCGAAGGCTATCCACCGATGACCTCTCGCGCGGAGACCATCCACCGATGACCTCTTGCGCGAAGACTCTCCACCGATGTCTTCTCGCGCGAAGACTCTCCACCGATGACCTTCGGCGCGAAGAATCTCCACCGATGTCCTCTCGCGCGAAGACTCTCCACCGATGACCTTCCGCGCGAAGAATCTCCACCGATGCCCTCTCGCCCTGGTGATCACGTGTAGTCTAGGCGACCGGCGATTATGTGTTAACAAGGAACTCTTGTAGTCTTCTAAGCTACACTTTCCTTCCTTTTTATTTTAAATAAAAACATACTTAGAATTCATTTAAAATATACCCTTTTATTCCAATTTAATTTTACAGGTCCTTACAGTTTTGATCAAGATGCAGAAGTTGATTCCTAGAAGGATATTTCGGATCCTAGTTTGAGTTGGCTAAGGGGCATGAGCAGTAGGCAGCTGTCCCCTTTCCTTTCGATGAAGGGATCTTGCTCGCTTTTCTCTAAAGAGGCTAGGCCTGGTTCTGTTAAGAGCCTAGTTCTGGACTTGCTCGACCAAGTCTTCAAGGTTGGAAGTAGAGTGTGAATGCTGGAGTTGGCGCTCAATGGAGCAGCATATTCCATATGCAGGGATGTACAATGGAATTTGATGAAGTATTGGAGTAGTAAGAGTTGGTTCAGCAGACAACCGAGAAGGTGAAACTGATACAAGGCAGGATGAAAGCTTCTCAAAGTCGGCAGATATCCTAGGCAGATTCAGAGGAGAAGACCTTTGGAGTTTGCTGCTGGAGATCATGTCTTTATGAGAGTGACACCAACCAAGGGTGTAGGACGAGCAATCAGATCAAAGAAGCTGTCCCCTAAGTTTGTTGGGCAATATCAGATCCTAGGGGGGGATCAGTCCAGTGGCTTATGAGATCGCCCCACCTCCCCAATTAGCAAACCTGCATAATGTCTTTCATATACCACAACTGAGGAAGTACATGGCAGACCCTAGTCAAGTGCTGGAAGTGGACGATGTACAAATCAAGGATGACTTGTCTTTTGAAGCAAAACCAGTTAGGATTGACGATCAGCAGAGTAAGCAGCTCAGAGGCAAGACCATCAACATGGTAAAGGTGGTGTGGGATGACAGATCGGGTGATTCAACATGGGAATTTGAAGAAACCATGAGAGAAGCATATCCCTACCTCTTTTCCTTGTCATTCAATTTTCGAGGACGAAAATTTTTCTTGTTGGGGAGATTGTAAGGACCTAGAAACTTTAATTGGAATAAAAGTGTTATATTTAAATAATTTCAGAAGATGTTATTATTTAAAATACAAAGAGCTGGTAATAGAAGTTTCGTAGTAGTCACACCTCGGACGTCACCCAAGGGCTGGGGTCAGCTCGTAGAGGTCGGTCGGCTGACTCTTGTATTAACAAAGTAGTCAGGTGCGATGACCTTATCGTGAGGTAATCACGAGGGTGTGCTCGAGGAAGACATGTGGATCAAGAAGAGTAAAGGAAGGAAAGTGTAGCTTAGAAGACTATGAGATCGCCTGGTTAGTATATAATCGCCTGTCGCCTAGACTACCCATGCGGACATCGCCAGGGCGCGAGGTATGCGGACATCACCGGGGCGCGAGAGACATGCGGGCGTCGCCTGGGATAGACATCGGTCGTCTCCCAGAGAGACATCGGTCGTCTCCCAGAGAGAGACATCGGTCGTCTCCCAGAGAGAGACATCGGTCGTCTCCCAGAGAGAGACATCGGTCGTCTCCCAGAGAGAGACATCGGTCGTCTCCCACAGAGAGACATCGGTCGTCTTCCAGAGAGAGAGATCGGTCGTCTTCCAGGATGAGTCATCGGTGGAAGGTTATCGCACGATGTCGTGTTTCACACAGATAAGGTAGGACCCAGGCTCCCAGCATGAAACGTCCTGCACGCGCGCCACGTGGACAAAAAGGGTGGTTCAGAATAGTGACATCAGAAAGTTGGCATGCGCAAGAGACACCCACGGCCGTACTGTTCAGGGAAGTGGTTGGCATGCGCAAGAGACACCGTGGTCGTACTGTTCAGGGAAACGTACACTCAGGCTTTCCTGCAAAGTGGGTGGTGGCAGCAGCATGTGTGGACTGTAAGGACCTGTAAAATTAAATTGGAATAAAAGGGTATATTTTAAATGAATTCTAAGTATGTTTTTATTTAAAATATAAGGGAAGGGAGGTATAGCTTAAAAGTCTACGAGATCGCCGTAATTGAAAGAGTAGGCGATCTCCGACTTCTCTGGCACATGATCGCCTGTCGCCTTGATTGCACCTGAACTCCAATCGCCTGTAGTGTACCTAGTCGCCTGTCGCCTAGAGTACACATGATCGCCGAAACTACACTTAATGTGTAGTCAAGATGTTGGATCAACCATAGTGGGTTCCCAAAAACCACGTGCATCAAGGTGTGGTTTAAGCCTTAGACACGCTGCGCATGCGAAGCCCTATGCTTGAGTATAGGAGATCGTCCTTAGTGTTGCATGCATGGGCGCACGAGGGCAAGTGCCAATCTACCATTGGAAATGTGAAGCTACCGATGTCACCGAGTCATGTGGAGATGATACCTTGGGCGTAACATAGTGGAATGAAGAACCTTCAGGAAGGCGTGGCGATGTGTCGTCGGGCATCGCCGGGGCGCGAGGCATGCGGGCATCGCCAGGGCGCGAGGCATGCGGGCATCGCCGGGGCGCGAGGCATGCGGGCATCGCCGGGGTGCGAGGCATTGCCGGGGCGCGAGGCATGCGGGCATCGCCGGGGCGCGAGGCATGCGGGCATCGCCAGGGCGCGAGGCATGCGGGCATCGCCAGGGCGCGAGGCATGCGGGCATCGCCAGGGCGCGAGGCATGCGGGCATCGCCGGGGCGCGAGGCATGTGGGCATCGCCAGGGCTAGACATCGGTCGTCTTCCAGGTTATCGCGCGATGACGTGTTTCACACAGATAAAGTGGGACCCAGACTCTCAGCATGGAACGTCCTGCACGTACGCCACGTAGACAAAAGGGGTGGTTCAGAATAGTGACCTCAGAGTGTTAGCCTGCGCAAAGGCACGCTTAGTAGTACTGTTCAGTGCAGCGTACACGCAACTTCCCTGCAGAGTGGTTGGTGGCAGCGGCTTTTGTGGACAAGTTAGTTTAAGATGCAAAAAAAAAAAAAAAGGAACGTTGCAGTTGTTCAAGAGCGAAAGAGTGAGCTACCTCCTTTCTCCTCCATTTCTCTCCTTCGCGCTGCGATTCTGGCACCTTCACACAAGAGTACGACGAGCGGCAGCCACAATTAGAGCACCTGGGAAGTTCTCTGCAAGTCCTTCAAACCAGACGCAAAAACAGAGCCAAGGCGTTCTTTAGGCTTCATTGGATTTCGGAGCTCCTGGTGTTTGCGCAAGTCCAGGTAAGGGAAGCTAGCCTCCATTTTCAATACAAGTCGTAGTTTAGCTATGTCGGAAGTGAGGGCGACGAGGTCGCCGGTTTCGTTTTCATCTTCGTGAATGCTCTGTTCTGTGTGTTTTTGAGCGACGTGGTCGCCGGTTTTTAAATACAAACTTCGAAATACCCTGTTTTTGAACCAGGTCGCCGGTTTGGGCGATGTTTGCGAACTCCCTGTTTTTGGTGTTACTTTGAACTGTTGAAGCTTAAAGGTGATCTTCGAAAATCTGAATCTTTGAAACGAATGTTGCTGTGACTTGAATCATTTATTTAAGTGGTATGATGTCTTGGGTGTTGTGAATGTGGGATCGAGGCATAGTATTTTCAGGAAAGAAAATACCGTGTAAGATCGTGTAGGATGTGCATTGATCGGTGATTCCTAAGGGGATATCCTGACTCTGCTGAGGTAATGGAATCACATAGAGGAAGTTACTCAGTTGGTGAGAGTCGAAGGAGGTTCATATGAATGGGTGACTCGTGTGAAAAAGAACGAGCTCGGCCTGTTCTATGGATTAACCCTGTCATACTGTGAGAATGATGAACTTGAGATCGAGATTTGTGTTGATGCGCATAGCTGGGAAACATTACAGCTGTTTAGTATGACAGGTGCAGATCTCTGAGTCTAATCAATGCATGAGTCTTCCGGAAGTAGTGTCAAGTGTCTTGTGTGCTGAGTTAGTGGTGGTCTGACATGTGAAATGAGGAACTTGAAATTGATAGACACTTGATGCAGTTTGTGAAATAGAATGACTCTTGAAAATATTGTGAAATGTGTGATTTCTGGGCGATCAAGTGAAGGGTATGAGAAACTTGATAGCGATACGTGAATATCTTGAAATTGTTTACCTTGATTTTAATTTAATTATCCTAATTTAAACTCTCCTTACAATATCTAGCTTACCCTGCGTGTTCTGCTCGTTGACTGTTTTTCTCTTAAAACTGTGATGATCGTGTATAACTTACACGGGAGCAGATGATCTTCCAGGAAGCAGAGCTCCCTAGTGAGTGGTCGCCGAGGAAGAGATCGCCGGTTTCTATCTCTGGGTGGTGATCGCCGGTTTTATGTCCTGCTAGCAGATCGCCTGTTTTGGGGCCTTCTGTTACCAGATCGCTGGTTCATGTATGGAGACCGCCGGTCTTGTTGTATTTGATTGAATTTTGTTAAATTTTGAAAACATTTGACTGGTTATGTATTAAACTCCCTAAGAGGAGCAACTTCATTACTTATATATATATTATCATGTACTCTTCAATATTATTTGTGTACCTTTATTTTCATTATACATGTATGTATGGTTTTATTTTGGCGGGATGTTACATTAATGGTATCAGAGCAGTTCGTCCTTAGGATGACCTGAGGGCTGTGGATCCATTGTGTTTCTTCTGCTCATAAAATCTATTTGAGTTTCAAATAACAACTATAGTGAAAGGTTTTCAAAACGTTTTTGTATTGAAATTTTGTGTGTGCCTTAGAGAATGTATGCCCTAATTGAAAATCTTGGTACTAAGAATGAGAGGATCTTGATAAAGTGATGAGGGTGCACACTCATAACTGGATCGGGATGATTCTTAATCTTAATTCCAGAGGTTTGATGTTTAGCCTACATTGAATTCTGGTGTGATTTATTGAGTGTTCTTGAAATTGACTGAGAGTGGTTGTTTGGATTAATGATTGCACACCAGTAACTGTTCTGGTGTTTTGTTTGAAGTTAGGAGTGTTATAATCCTGTTGATGAACTCAAATTCTTAATGACTTTGAGATGCTGACCTTTGTAAGGTCTAGATGGTACCTCCTGAATGAATTGATTTCTGATCGATCTCATTCTTATAGTTGTAGGGAATATAGAAAACCTACAGATTCAAAGTCTGAAACGAAGAGAGATGGCACGTAGACCTTCTACCCCTCTCCAACCTTCTTCGGAGATGAGCCAAATTGCTAAGGCAATTGAGATGATGGCAACTGCCATTCAACAGCAGAATGCAGCGATGACACAGAACCATCAAGCTACAATGCAACACTGGGAAACTGCTCGGTCTGCGGAAACAAACTCCCACGTCGGTCAGCCTCAAGAACAGATGGGACTGACCGAGTTCATGCGACACAACCCACCCAAGTTCAGTGGGAATGCTACCCCTGATCAGGCAGACCAGTGGGTCAGAGAGTTGGAGAAAATCTTTAGGGCGACCTCCTGCCCTGAAGAGAAGAAATTGTTGTTTGCCACCTATCTACTAACTGGAGAAGCTGAGTTCTGGTGGATGGGAGCTCAGCAGATGATGGAGGCCCGAGAGGATGTATTGGATTGGGAGAGCTTCAGGGTGAGGTTCTTGGAGAAATACTTCCCAGACAGCGCCAAGTTTGCGAGGGAAGCTGAGTTCCTAAAGTTGGAGCAGGGGGATATGTCAGTAAACGCCTATGCTGCTCGGTTTGAGTACCTCGCCCGGTTCTATACCCAGGCGACCTCCGAGGCCTGGAGGTGTAGGAAGTTCGAAGAGGGGCTGAAGCATGGGCTGAAGAAGACCATAGCCCCGATGTGCATCAGGGAATTTCACGCCTTAGTAGAAAAGGCGAAGATGGTGGAGACTTGGAAAAGGGTGATTCTCGGGTGATCAGGTCACACCCCAGAGGTCCTTCCAGTGGGAAAGCTAAGGCACAGCACCCACAAAGCAAGCCCTATGCGAGACCTCCACCACATCGGGGCAGGAGCAGCACCTCCCCAGTTTCAGCAGCAGCAACCTTGGAAACCCAAGTGTCTCCATTGTGGTGGACCACACGCCTCCAATGCATGCTTCAAGAAGACTTCAGAGAGGAGATGTTTTGTCTGCCAACAGACAGGGCACGTTGCTAGAGAGTGCCCTAGCAGGAATAGGGTGACCCAACCCAATGGCTCCCAGCAGATGAGAAACGAAGGCAGCAGACCTCAGGCAACAGGGAGAGTGTTTGCCATGTCTGGAACAGAGGCATCTCAGTCAAGTAACCTCATCCAAGGTGTTTGTTTTATTGCTGGTAGAGGTGTAAAAGCTTTGTTTGATTCTGGAGCGACACACTCCTTTGTGTCAAACCTGTGTGTAGCCGAGTTGGGCCTCCTAGTGAAGGAATTACCTTTCGAACTGTTGGTCTCTACACCTGCGTCAGGACAGGTGTTGACCTCTACAGTTTGCCCCGAATGTCCAGTGATAGTAGAGGGACGCAGATTCAAAGTGAACTTGATCTGCCTACCTCTTCAGGACCTGGATGTTATCCTGGGAATGGATTGGTTAGCTGCCAATCACGTTCTCATAGACTGCGGTAGGCAGAAGGTAGCGTTTCCAGACCTCCCAGAGTCAGATGTGATATCTGCTCAGCAAGGGCAGTCAGAGTTGGAAGAAGGGGCGAGGTGCTTCGTGATGCTAGCTCGGTTGGAGGTGAAGAATGAAGGGGACGTAAGCAGAATACACGTGGTGAAAGATTTCACGGATGTATTTCCAGAAGAGGTACCTGGGTTACCCCCTAAGAGAGAAGTGGAATTCTCTATTGATTTGGTACCTGGGGCTGGACCAGTGTCTATGGCGCCCTACAGGATGGCACCAGCCGAGTTGGTGGAATTAAAGAAGCAAGTGGAAGAGTTGCTGGAGAAATAATTCATCAGACCCAGTGTATCTCCATGGGGAGCTCCAGTGCTCCTAGTCAAGAAGAAGGATGGAGGGTCTCGGTTGTGTATAGACTACAGGCAGTTGAACAAGTTGACCATCAAGAACAAGTACCCCCTACCTAGGATTGATGATTTGATGGATCAAATACATGGGGCCTCGGTGTTCTCCAAGATTGATCTGAGATCGGGGTACCACCAAATTTTGGTAAAAGCTGAAGATGTTCAAAAGACAGCTTTTAGGTCTCGGTATGGGCACTATGAGTATGTAGTGATGCCGTTTGGAGTCACCAATGCTCCAGCCCTGTTCATGGACTACATGAATAGGATTTTTCGCCCTTTCTTGGATAAGTTTGTGGTGGTCTTCATAGACGACATACTCATTTATTCAAGGACCGAGGAAGAGCATGAGGAACACCTGAGGACAGTATTGGAGATACTGAGAGAGAAGCAACTCTATGCCAAGTTCTGCAAGTGTGAGTTCTGGCTGAAGGAAGTCAACTTCCTAGGACACGTGATATCTGCCCAGGGGATCTCGGTGGATCCAGCCAAGGTGGAGGCAGTGCTGCAGTGGGAACGTCCTAAGACAATCACTGAGATAAGAAGCTTTGTGGGTTTGGCGGGCTACTATCGGAGGTTTATTGAGGATTTTTCCAAGGTAGTGGCTCCTTTAACACAGCTGACCCGCAAGGACCAACCTTTTGCTTGGACCAACCGATGTGAGCAAAGCTTCATGGAACTAAAGGAGAGGTTGACCAGTGCCCCAGTGCTGGTGATCCCCGAGGTAGGAAGACCTTTTGATGTCTTCTGTGACGCTTCACATCAGGGCTTGGGATGTGTTTTGATGCAAGAAAAGAGAGTGGTTGCATATGCTTCAAGGCAACTCAAGGTTCATGAGAGAAACTACCCTACGCATGACTTAGAGTTGGCGGCTGTGGTTTTTGCCTTGAAGATCTGGAGGCACTATTTATATGGAGCTCGGTTCCAGGTGTTCAGTGACCATAAGAGCCTGAAATACCTGTTCGATCAGAAGGAACTAAACATGAGACAAAGAAGGTGGATGGAGTTTCTAAAGGACTACGATTTTCAACTCATGTATCATCCAGGGAAGGCCAATGTAGTGGCAGATGCTTTGAGTAGAAAATCAATACAAGTCGCCACCATGATGATGAAAGAGCAGAAACTGATCGAGCAGTTCAGAGACTTAAACCTTGGAGTAGAATTTCACGTAAATCACATTAGTTGTAGTAAGCTAGCTATAACTAATGACTTCCTTGGGATGTTAAAGGATAAGCAGTTGGAGGACCCTAGTCTGAAGCGTACTGTGGAGTCACTAGGGACAGATCAGGCGAGAGACTTTGTAATGGGCGATGATGGGATCTTGAGATTTAATGGCAGAATTTGCATACCTGCAAATGAAGAGTTGAAGAAGATGATCCTAGAAGAAGGTCATAAGAGTCGCCTTAACCTTCATCCAGGCATGAACAAGATGTATCATGACTTGAAGGAGTCATTTTGGTGGTCGGGCATGAAGAGGGACATCGCCCAGTATGTTGCAACCTGCTTAACGTGTCAGAAGGCGAAGGTAGAGCATCAAAGACCTGGCGGGCTGTTGCAGCAACTGGATATCCCTGAGTGGAAATGGGACAGCATCGCCATGGATTTTGTCACCCATTTACCTAGATCGGTAAAGGGTCATGATGCAATCTGGGTTATCATTGATAGGCTGACGAAGAGTGCCCACTTCCTTCCAGTGAATATGAAGATGCCTATGGCCAAGCTGGCACAGTTATACATCCAAGAAATAGTGAGGTTGCATGGAGTGCCTTCCAGCATCGTTTCAGATAGAGATCCCAGGTTCACTTCACGGTTTTGGCAGACCTTGCTAGAGTGCTTGGGAACTAAGTTGAGGATGAGCTCTGCATATCATCCCCAAACAGATGGTCAGTCAGAGAGAACAATCCAATCCTTGGAAGATCTGCTGAGGGCGTGCGTCTTGGATCAATTGGGAAGTTGGGACGAGGTGTTGCCACTGGTGGAGTTTACCTATAATAATAGCTACCACGCCAGTATTGGGATGGCACCATATGAAGCCCTGTATGGGAGGAAATGCAGAACTCCCTTATGTTGGTACCAGGAGGGCGAGGCAGTCTTGGTTGGGCCAGAGTTGATTCAGCAGACGACCGAGAAGGTGAAACAGATACAAAGCAGAATGAAAGCTTCTCAGAGTAGGCAGAAGTCTTATGCAGATCAGAGGAGAAAGCCTTTGGAGTTTGCTGCTGGAGACCACGTGTTCATGAAAGTGACACCAACCAAGGGTGTAGGACGGGCGATCAGGTCAAGGAAGTTGTCCCCTAAGTTCGTGGGACCATATCAGATCTTAAGAAAGGTTGGTCTAGTGGCTTATGAGATCACCCTACCTCCCCATCTAGCGAATCTGCACAATGTCTTTCACGTGTCACAGCTGAGGAAGTACATGGCAGACCCTAGCCATGTGCTGGATGTAGACGATGTACAGATCAGGGATGACTTGTCCTTTGAAGCAAAACCAGTCAGGATTGACGATCGGCAAAGTAAACAGCTCAGAGGCAAGACCATCAACATGGTGAAAGTGGTGTGGGATGAGAGATCGGGGGATTCAACTTGGGAGTTAGAAGAACCCATGAGAGAGGCTTATCCATACCTCTTTTCCTTGTAATTCAATTTTCGGGGACGAAAATGTTTCTTGATGGGGAGAATGTAAGGACCTGTAAAATTAAATTGGAATAAAAGGGTATATTTTAAATGAATTCTAAGTATGTTTTTATTTAACATATAAGGGAAGGGAGGTATAGCTTAAAAGTCTACGAGATCGCCGTAATTGAAAGACTAGGCGATCTCCGACTTCTCTGGCACATGATCGCCTGTCGCCTTGATTGCACCTGAACTCCAATCGCCTGTAGTGTACCTAGTCGCCTGTCGCCTAGAGTACACATGATCGCCGAAACTACACTTAATGTGTAGTCAAGATGTTGGATCAACCATAGTGGGTTCCCAAAAACCACATGCATCAAGGTGTGGGTTAAGCCTTAGACACACTGCGTATGCGAAGCCCTATGCTTGAGTATAGGAGATCGTCCTTAGTGTTGCATGCATGGGCGCACGAGGGCAAGTGCCAATCTACCATTGGAAATGTGAAGCTACCGACGTCACCGAGTCATGTGGAGATGATACCTTGGGCGTAACATAGTGGAATGAAGAACCTTCAGGAAGGCGTGGCGATGTGTCGTCGGGCATCGCCGGGGCGCGAGGCATGCGGGCATCGCCGGGGCGCGAGGCATGCGGGCATCGCCGGGGCGCGAGGCATGCGGGCATCGCCGGGGCGCGAGGCATGCGGGCATCGCCAGGGCGCGAGGCATGGGGGCATCGCCAGGGCGCGAGGCATGCGGGCATCGCCAGGGCGCGAGGCATGTGGGCATCGCCAGGGCGCGAGGCATGTGGGCATCGCCAGGGCGCGAGGCATGCGGGCATCGCCAGGGCGCGAGTCATGCGGGCATCGCCGGGGCGCGAGGCATGTGGGCATCGCCAGGGCTAGACATCGGTTGTCTTCCAGGTTATCGCGCGATGACGTGTTTCACACAGATAAAGTGGGACCCAGACTCTCAGCATGGAACGTCCTGCACGTACGCCACGTAGACAAAAGGGGTGGTTCAGAATAGTGACCTCAGAGTGTTAGCCTGCGCAGAGGCACGCTTAGTAGTACTGTTCAGTGCAGCGTACACGCAACTTCCCTGCAGAGTGGTTGGTGGCAGCGGCTTTTGTGGACAAGTTAGTTTAAGATGCAAAAAAAAAAAAAAGGAACGTTGCAGTTGTTCAAGAGCGAAAGAGTGAGCTACCTCCTTTCTCCTCCATTTCTCTCCTTCGCGCTGCGATTCTGGCACCTTCACACAAGAGTACGACGAGCGGCAGCCACCATTAGAGCACCTGGGAAGTTCTCTGCAAGTCCTTCAAACCAGACGCAAAAACAGAGCCAAGGCGTTCTTTAGGCTTCGTTGGATTTCGGAGCTCCTGGTGTTTGCGCAAGTCCAGGTAAGGGAAGCTAGCCTCCATTTTCAATACAAGTCGTAGTTTAGCTATTTCGGAAGTGAGGGCGACGAGGTCGCCGGTTTCGTTTTCATCTTCGTGAATGCTCTGTTCTGTGTGTTTTTGAGCGACGTGGTCGCCGGTTTTTAAATACAAACTTCGAAATACCCTGTTTTTGAACCAGGTCGCCGGTTTGGGTGATGTTTGCGAACTCCCTGTTTTTGGTGTTACTTTGAACTGTTGAAGCTTAAAGGTGATCTTCGAAAATCTGAATCTTTGAAATGAATGTTGCTGTGACTTGAATCATTTATTTAAGTGGTATGATGTCTTGGGTGTTGTGAATGTGGGATCGAGGCATAGTATTTTCAGGAAAGAAAATACCATGTAAGATCGTGTAGGATGTGCATTGATCGGTGATTCCTAAGGGGATATCCTGACTCTGCTGAGGTAATGGAATCACATAGAGGAAGTTACTCAGTTGGTGAGAGTCGAAGGAGGTTCATATGAATGGGTGACTCGTGTGAAAAAGAACGAGCTCGGCCTGTTCTATGGATTAACCCTGTCATACTGTGAGAATGATGAACTTGAGATCGAGATTTGTGTTGATGCGCATAGCTGGGAAACATTACAGCTGTTTAGTATGACAGGTGCAGATCTCTGAGTCTAATCAATGCATGAGTCTTCCGGAAGTAGTGTCAAGTGTCTTGTGTGCTGAGTTAGTGGTGGTCTGACATGTGAAATGAGGAACTTGAAATTGATAGACACTTGATGCAGTTTGTGAAATAGAATGACTCTTGAAAATATTGTGAAATGTGTGATTTCTGGGCGATCAAGTGAAGGGTATGAGAAAATTGATAGCGATACGTGAATATCTTGAAATTGTTTACCTTGATTTTAATTTAATTATCCTAATTTAAACTCTCCTTACAATATCTAGCTTACCCTGCGTGTTCTGCTCGTTGGCTGTTTTTCTCTTAAAACTGTGATGATCGTGTATAACTTACACGGGAGCAGATGATCTTCCAGGAAGCAGAGCTCCCTAGTGAGTGGTCGCCGAGGAAGAGATCGCCGGTTTCTATCTCTGGGTGGTGATCGCCGGTTTTATGTCCTGCTAGCAGATCGCCTGTTTTGGGGCCTTCTGTTACCAGATCGCCGGTTCATGTATGGAGACCGCCGGTCTTGTTGTATTTGATTGAATTTTGTTAAATTTTGAAAACATTTGACTGGTTATGTATTAAACTCCCTAAGAGGAGCAACTTCATTACTTATATATATATTATCATGTACTCTTCAATATTATTTGTGTACCTTTATTTTCATTATACATGTATGTATGGTTTTATTTTGGCGGGATGTTACATGGACAAGTTAGTGTAGATTCAAAAACCCACTTCGGGGAAGCAAAGAACGTTGCTGTGGTTCAAGAGTGACAGAGTGAGTCTACCTTCATCCTTCTCTTTTCTCTCCTTCACTTTGCGATTCAGGCCTTATCACGTCCCTGCTTGGCTATCGACGACTGCCATAGAGCACCTGGGAGGTTCTCTGCAAGTCCTCCAAACCAGACGCTAAAACAGAGTTAAGGCATCCTTGAAGCTCGTTGGGTTGGAGCTCTTAGTGAAGTTTACGCAAGTCCAGGTAAGGGAAGCTAGCTTTGTTTTTTTTCAATAAAAGCCGTAGATTAGCTGTTTCTCAAGTGAGGGCGACGTGGTCGCCGGTTTTAAGCTCTATTTCGTGATGCTCTGTTCTATGTGTTTGGGCGACGTGGTCGCCGGTTTTAAACTCTATTTCACGATGCTCTGTTCTACGTGTTTGGGCGACGTGGTCGCCGGTTTTAAACTCTATTTCACGATGTTCTATTTTTATGTATTTGGGCGACGTGATCGCCGGTTTTAAATACAGCTTTCGAAATCCCCTGTTTTAGTGTCGTTGAGACTGTTTGAGATTTAAATGTGGAATGCATGTGATATTCGAAAATCTGAACCGTGGAATGAATGTTGCTGTGACTGAATCGTTCATTCAGTGTTGTATGATGTGTTGAACGTTGTGAATGTGGGATCAAGGCATAGTATTTTCAGGAAAGAAAATACCGTGTAAGATCGTGTGTAATGTGCATTGACTAGGGGCTTGTCTAGAAGGAGATATCCTGACTCTGCTGATATAATGGAATCACATAGATGAAGTTATTCAGTTGTGGAGAGTCGATGGAGGTTCATATGTATGGGTAAGTTGTTTGAAAGATAACTGACTTGACCTGTTATATGAATTAACCCTGTCATACCGAGAGAGTGTTGATATTGAGACTATGTATGCGCATGGCTGTGTGGATTTCACAGCGACCCTGTGTGGATTTCACAGTGGTGTGGTATGACAGGTGCAAATCTCTGAGCCTAAGTCAACGCACGAGTCTTCCGGAAGTAATGTCAAGTGTCTATGTGTGATGAGTTAGTGGACGTCTGACGTGAGAAATGTGAAATATTGAGAATTGTTGATAGACACTTGATGGTTGTGTGATATGAATGAGAAAGTGATGGACTCTTGAGAATGTTTAAAAAGGCTGATCTACGTTGGTTGTCCAGTTTATAATTTAAAGTTTTAAAAAATTATCTAGCTTACCCTTTGTATTGTTCTGTGGCTGTTTTCTCTTAAAACTGTGATGATCGTGTATTTTACACGGGAGCAGATGATCTTCCAGGGAGTAGAGCTCCTCAGTGAGTGGTCGCCGGAAGGAGATCGCCTGTTTCTGTCTCTACGTGGTGATCGCCTGTTTTCTGTTCTGATAGCAGATCGGCTGTGTTTGGGTCTTCTGATAGGAGATCGCCGGTTTATGTAGGGAGACCGCCGGTTTCATTTTATTTGGCTGTATTTTGTTTTAAGTTTTGGAAAATTGACCGATTATGTATTAAACTCCCTGTGAGGAGCAACTCCATTTTATATAAATACGTATGTTCACTTCAATATTATTGTTTTACCTTTATTTCATTTTATAATTGTGAAAAGGATTTGGCGGGATGTTACAGCCCATGCGAGTGGCAGGGAAAGCACAGTAAGGTGTAGAGTCCTGAAGGGTCGAGTACTCATTAGGATTAGGGTTTCCCAGTAAAGCTACATGCATGGCACGTGAACAGAGAAGGCGCTCCAGGACAGGTGGCCCCAGAGACTAGGTGCACGAGGGGGCACCCATGTGGCCATCCTGTTAGAGTTTGCACTCCAGTTAAGGAAACCTTATGTGTTAGACTACCCTAAGCCTGGGTGATAGCGGCGCATGATGAAAACCAAGCCCACAAGGTGATGGTCAAGGATGCTAAAGAATATAATGAGAAGTCACCTCAAAGTAGAGACCTCACTAGATGGAGAATGGGACAAAGACCAGAGCACCTAAAGTTCTTCCTGCTGGTCTTCTTAATGATTAGAAAATATTGTAAATTATTTGGGCTGACTTTGGGGGTCCAAATAGCAAATATAGGCTAGAATAAGGTGCCTTTAGTATAATAGGGGGTGTAGTCAGCATTTTAGGATGTTATTGACCCTTTTGGAAGGCTTTTTGACCTAGTTTCTAGAAGGACAAGCCAAGGATGCGGGTTTGACTTAGTCAAACCCTAAGGCTGCCCATTTTTTCACTCTTCCCATCCTACCCCTTATACTTGCTCTCCAAGGCTCCTTCACCTATAAATAAGGAGGCCTACCTCATGTATTTTCATGTTGAATTTAGAGTAAAGTTACTATACACAATTTGTGTTAGAGTTTGTGAGCTTTGTCTCCTTACACCATTGTCTTATCTTGTGAGAATTAGAAAGCTCTCAAGTGGCGGCATTCCTCACTCATCTTGGAGCAAACCACCATCCAAGTGGTGTGATCCTTCTCTAGCTTCATCCTCCAAAGCTTCCTTTTCCTTCATCTTTTCCTTCCAATATCATTCCATATATTCATAAACATGTTCTTATTTTGCTTCATTATGTCTATTCGGTTTTTATATATTGCTCTTGTTTTCCTTATGTAATTCCACACCATAACTTGTCATCATCATCACCTTATAATTGTGTTTTCCTTTTGCCTTTGTGAAATGAACCTTCACATCTACTTAACCACTTGGTTAAGTTAATGTCCAGTGGGGATTTTCCTTAGGTTCTCACCTTAATCATCCTAAAATCTCAATCCTAATTAAAGTGCCACCATAAAATGCTAAATCATAAAATCAACTCACATCAGCGAGGGTATTCCTGTAAACCTTAAATATGGGTAGCGGCGCAGAGGAAACCCTAGACTATATAAAGGGTAGTAAAATACTTCACAAAGGTACGTAGTTTCTAGACCTAACACAGATACTGAATACACTTGGTGTGCTTGCCCCAGTTTTGACTTGAGCATCGGAGTGCAAACGGCCTCTAGGGCGCCCCTTTCTATCTTGCAGGTGCAGGTTGTTTTGAGACAGCGAAGCATAATTCAAGGTGAGGAAAGGAGGCGTGTGAGCGTCGTAGAGTCAACCGGCAGGAGTGTCAACCGGCAAGAACAAACTCCATTGATGTTTCCTTAAGCCTCCTTACTTGTTTTGCATGCTAATTGTCATCATCCATCACCTATAATTGTGTTTTTACCTTTGGTCTTTGGAAATGAACCTTCACATCTACTTAACACTTGTTAAGTTAATGTCCAGTGGGGATTTTTCTTAGACTTTTCACTTAATTGCTTAAGGAATCTTGATCCTAATTCTAAGAAAGTGTCGCCAAATTAATGAATCTAAATCAACTCACATCATGTGGTATCATGAGCTGTGGTGATGTTTTTGTGTTGTTGAGTTGAAGTGACACTTTACTTTGAAGCAATTTAAATTCTATCACCCTTACATTCAAGTACCTTTCAATTCTTGTCTTTATATTCTTGTTCTTTAATTTTCCAACACCTATTTCTTGCTAAGTTTTTTTTTCAGCACCTTACACTCATTGCTTATTTCATTTTGAATATGTGTTTAGTATATGCCTTTCTTTGATCTTGCTTTTTACTTTGAGTTTTATGTTCAATAGTATTCTAGGTGTCTCTGTTTTGCTTCTACTTACTTGATTTTGATTTTGACAGTTTGCTTTGTCTTTAGATATTTGTTTTAGTAGAAGTTGATTTAGAGTTCCAAATATTTGATTTCAAGTGTTCAATTATCTTGAATCCATTACAAAAAATAATTTGTGCAAATTGAATGCTGTTAAAAATAGTGATGATACAAACTATGGAGCTTTCATTCCATATGTTCATGTAGTATAAAAAAAACTGATGGAAATGTGCCTTCATCTGATTTGGATTTTCTTGGTGGAGAGTTGCGGAAGCTTCATCGATTTATACGGACAAGGAGCTCACCTAGAGCTTGTGGATTCCTTGAAGGTGAAGGTTAAGTATGGAGAGTGATAGGTGAGGCCTAATCACTTGAGCTAGTAGAAATTTGAAGACTAAGTGTCTATCCTAGAGAGGTAGGAGACAAGAGTGAGAATTGGCTCAATAATTTGCCAACAATTTCACTCATTCATTAATCTTCTAAATTCATGAACCAAGCACCTTCTTATATAGGAGAGAGGGTTGGACATTTTTGAGCCAAAATTTGAAAATTCAAAATAAAACTCTCCAATGAGAAGGTGCCATGTGGAGTCATGCTTTCCATGCTTTAGCTCACACCTTCCATGCTAAATCCTCTCCACTCCTAGGCTGCCATGTGTAACATCCTGCCAAATCCTTTTCACAAATATAAAATGAAATAAAGGTAAAACAATAATATTGAAGTGAACATACGTATTTATATAAAATGGAGTTGCTCCTCACAGGGAGTTTAATACATAACCGGTCAATTTTCCAAAACTTAAACAAAATACAGCCAAATAAAATGAAACCGGTGGTCTCCCTACATAAACCGGCGATCTCCTATCAGAAGACCCAAAACAGCCGATCTGCTATCAGAACAGAAAAACAGGCGATCACCACATAGAGACAGAAACAGGCGATCTCCTTCCGGCGACCACTCACTGAGGAGCTCTACTCCCTGGAAGATCATCTGCTCCCGTGTAAATTACACGATCATCACAGTTTTAAGAGAAAACAGCCACAGAACAATACAAAGGGTAAGCTAGATATTTTTTAAAACTTTAAATTATAAACTGGACAACCAACGTAGATCAGCCCTTTTTAAACATTCACAAGAGTCCATCACTTTCTCATTCATATCACACAACCATCAAGTGTCTATCAACAATTCTCAATATTTCACATTTCTCACGTCAGACTTCCACTGACTCATCACACATAGACACTTGACACTACTTCTGGAAGACACGTGCATTGACTAGACTCAGAGATCTGCACCTGTCATACTACATTGCTGTAAAGTTTCCACAGCTGTGCACATGAACATAATCTCAATCTCAATCTCATCACTCTCCTAGTATGACAGGGTTAATCCATGTAACAGGCCAAGCTCGTTCTTTTTCACACGACTCACCCATTCATGAACCTCCTTCGACTCTCAACGCCTGAATAACTTCCTCTATATGGTTCCATTATATCAGGAGAGTCAGGATATTTCATTATAGAAATCACCGATCAATGCACATCCTACACAATCTTACATGGTATTTTCTTTCCTGAAAATACTATGCCTTGATCCCACATTCACGACATTCAACACATCATATGACACTTAAATGAACGATTCAGTCACAGCAACATTCATTCCACGGTTCAGATTTTCGAATATCACATGCATTCCACATTTAAATCTCAAACAGTCTCAACGACACTAAAACAGAGGATTTCGAAAGCTGTATTTAAAACCGGTGATCACGTCGCCCAAATACATAAAAACAGAACATCGTGAAATAGAGTTTAAAACTGGCGACCACGTCGCCCAAACACATTGAACAGAGCATCGTGAAATAGAGATTAAAACCGGCGACCACGTCGCCCTCACTTCAGAAACAGCTAATCTACGGCTTTTATTGAAAAACAAAGCTAGCTTCCCTTACCTGGACTTGCGTAAACTTCACTAAGAGCTCCAACCCAACGGGCTTCAAGGATGCCTTAACTCTGTTTTAGCGTCTGGTTTGGAGGACTTGCAGAGAACCTCCCAGGTGCTCTATGGCAGTCGTTGATAGCCAAGCAGGGACGTGATAAGGCCTGAATCGCAGAGTGAAGGAGAGAAAAGAGAAGGATGAAGGTAGACTCACTCTATCACTCTTGAACCACAACAATGTTCTTTGCCTCCCCACAGTGGGTTTTTGAATCCAAGTCTACTTGTCCACGCATGCTGCTGCCACCACCCCCTCTGCAGGAAAGCCTGAGTGTACGTTTCACTGAACAGTACGGCCACGGTTGTCTCTTGCGCATGCCAACTTTCTGATGTCACTATTCTGAACCACCCTTTTTGTCTTTTTGCGCATGCCAACCACTTCCCTGAACAGTACGACCGCGAGTGTCTCTTGCGCATGCCAACTTTCTGATGTCACTATTCTGAACCACCCTTTTTGTCTACGTGGCGCGCCTGCAGGACGTTTCATGCTGGGAGTCTGGGTCCCACTTTATCTGTGTGAAACACGACATCGCGCGATAACCTTTCACCGATGTCTTATCCTGGAAGATGACCGATCTCTCTCTCTGGAAGACGACCGATCTCTCTCTCTGGGAGACGACCGATGTCTCTCTCTGGGAGACGACCGATCTCTCTCTCTGGGAGACGACCGATGTCTCTCTCTGGGAGACGATCGATGTCTCTCTCTGGGAGACGACCGATGTCTCTCTCTGGGAGACGACCGATGTCTCTCTCTGGGAGACGACCGATGTCTATCCCTGGCGACGCCCGCATGTCTCTTCGCGCCCTGGCGATGCCCGCATGCCTCTCGCGCCCTGGCGATGTCCGCATACCTCGCACCCTGGCGATGTCCGCATACCTCGCGCCCTGGCGATGTCCGCATGGGTAGTCTAGGCGACAGGCGATTATGTACTAACCAGGCGATCTCATACTCTTCTAAGCTACACTTTCCTTCCTTTTTATTTTAAATAAAAACATACTTAGAATTCATTTAAAATATATTCCTTTTATTCCAATTTAATTTTACAGGTCCTTACTGTAACATCCCGCCAAATACATTTCGCATTTTTTTTTTTTTCATTTTCGTAATATGAAATAACGGTAAAACAAATATATTGAAATAAACATAATTGTATATATATACAAAGGAGTTCTCCTCGCAGGGAGTTTAATACAAATAGGTCGTTTTACAAAACTTAAACATAAGGACAGCAAAATACAAAACTACCGATCTCCTAACAGAAAGCGGAGATCGCCTATCGGAAAAATGGCAAAAGGGGGCGATCGCCCAGCAAGAACAGAAAAACCGGCGACCACATACGGCGATCACTCACAAGGGAAATCCACTTCCTGCAACCTCATCTGCTCCCGTGTACAGTTACACGATCATCACAGGTTTAAGAAAACAGCCACAGAAACAAAATACAGGGTAAGCTATATATTTAAGAAAAACTTTAAATCAAGAGCATACATAAGAACTTCACAACATCCATGAACCATATCAATATCAGCCATCACATTTCCATATTCCATAAACTATCAGGAAATCCCATATTTCACAAATCAATCCAAGAGTATTTCAATTCATATCAGCAATCAAGTGTCTATTAATTAAATTTCTCATTTCTCACGTCAGACTTTCCACTGACTCATCATACCAGACACTTGACCACTATTTCCGGAGACTCGTGCGTTGATTAGACCCAGAGATTCGCACCTGTCATACCAAAAGGCTGGAAAGTGCCCTCAGCCATGCGCATCACACCATCTCAATATTCTCATTATCACGGTATGACAAGGTTAATCCATACAACAGGTGGAGCTCGTTCTTTTTCACACGAGACACCCATACGTATGAACCTCCATCGACTCTCCACAACTGAGTAACTTCCTCTATGTGATTTCATTACCTCAGTAGAGTCAGGATGTCTCATTATAGGATCACCGATCAATACACCTATTACACGACCTTACACGGTATTTTCTTTCCTGAAAATACTATGCCTCGATCCACAATCACAACATTCAACACATCACATAACACTTCAATGAACGATTTCAATCACAGCAAAACTCATACCAAGGTTCAAATTTTCGAAAACCACATTTAAAATCTCAAACACTTTTGAAACAGCATAAAACAGGGGATATTTCAATAACAAATGAAAAACCGGCGATCACGAACAAAACTGGGTTTAAAGCAAGAACAGTTTGAACACCCGGCGACCACGTCGCCCCCAACATCAAAAATCATCACACATACAGTTTTCATTTGAAGTAAGGCTAGCTTCCCTTACCTGGATCAGCGTGAAACTCACTTCAAGCTCTAACCACCGAACGTAAAGGATGCCTGAACTCTGCCTAAGCGTTCTAATTGGTAAAACTTGTAGAGAAACTTCTCAAATGCTCTATGGCAATTACTGGTAGTCAAGCTGGTGCCTGGGGAATACTGAGTCGCAGCGCAAGGAGAGAAAAGAGAAAGATGAAGGTGAACTCACTCTGTCACCTTTTATACTCTCACTGCGTTTCTAAACTCACTAAGAGGCGGTGCATTCCGATACTAGGAACATAGGCCTGCCATGTAGCTATCATTACCTACTCTCTAACTAACCCTCCTGGGTGGGTTTTCTTCCTCGAATTAAATGCAACCTGACAGTATGGCCACGTGGCGTCTCTGCGCACATGGAGCTACTGTCCCGAAGGACTTTCACTGTCTACATGTCGCACATGCAGCACGTTCATCCTGGGAACCAGGGCCCCACTTCATCTGCGTGAAACGCGACATCGCGCGATAACCTTTCGCCGATGACCACTCGCGCAAAGACAATCCACCGATGACCCATCCTGGAGGACGACCGATGTCTCCCCCTCCTGGAGACCGACCGAGGTCTCCTCTTCCTGGAGACCGACCGAGGTCTCCTCTTCCTGGAGACCGACCGAGGTCTCCTCTTGGCGACGCCCGCATGCCTCTCGCGCCCGGCAAAGCCCACATGCATCTCGCGCCCTGGCGATGCCCGCATGTCTCTCGCGCCCTGGCGATGCCTACATGCCTCGCGCCCTGGCGATGCCCGCATGTCTCTCGCGCCCTGGCGATGCCCACATGCCTCGCGCCCTGGTGATCATGTGTAGTAGGCGACCGGCGATCATGTTCCAGGCGATCTCATAGTCTTCTAAACTACACTTTCTTTCCTTTTCATTTTAAATACAACATGCTTCGAATCCATTTAATTATGACACTTTTATTCCAATAAGATTTTCCAGGTCCTTACAATCTCCCTAACAACAAAAATTTTCGTCCTCGAAAATTGAATTACAAGGAAAAGAGATGTGGATAGCCCTTTTTCATGGTCTCTTCCAACTCCCAAGTTGAATCACCCGATCTCTCATTCCACACCACTTTCACCATGTTGATGGTCATACCTCTGAGCTGTTTACTTCGCTGATCGTCAATCCTTACTGGTTTTACTCCAAAGGAAAAGTCATCCCTGATCTGCCATTGTCCTCTCCCAGCATATAACTAGGGTCTGCCATGTACTTCCTCAGCTGTGATATGTGAAGGACATTATGCAGATTCGCTAAAAGGGAAGATAGGGCGATCTCGTACGCTACAGGACCTTTCTTCCTCAAGATCTGGTATGGTCCAACAAACTTAGGAGACAGCTTCTTTGATCTGATAGCTCGTCCTACACCCTTGGTTGGTGTCACTCTCATAAACACATGGTCTTCAGCAGCAAACTCCAAAGGTCTTCTCCTCTGAATCTGCCGACTTTGAGAAGCCCTCATTCTGCCTTGTATCAGCTTCAGCTCCTCGGTTGTCTGCTGAACCAACTCTTACTACTCCAATACTTCATCAAATTCCATTCCCTTTCTCATCACTCATCATTCACCACTTCCATTTCGCCAAAAGAGCAAAGTTAAATTTTCTGTTATCCCTTAAATTATTCATTTACTGGTATGCAAATTTTTTTTTTTTTTTTTTTTTTTTTTTTTTTTTTTTTGCCCTTAATCTTAATATCCCATCTTCCCCCATTACAAAGCCTTTAGCTTGCTCGGTGCCTAGAACTCCCATAATACCCTTCAGACTAGGCTCCCCTAAATGTTCAATCAAAACTGGTTCGCCCTCCTGGTTCCAACCATAAGGGAGTTCTGCATTTTCCCCCATACAGAGCTTCATACAATCACTGACTTCAAAACCCCATAACACCACTGATCCAGCCCCTTGACCAGACGCCAGAGCTTCTTCTTCTAGCCTCCTCCTTCTCACCAGCTTCGCGCCAAGCACCTCAATGACTTCACCTGAAAGAACAAGTTGGCGCCTCTGAATCTTTCTCTCTCCTGACGGTTATCCCTCTTGACACGTGGAGGATATCTGGTCACACACGTGTCGTTATCTGGAGAACCTACAACTGAGTCGTTACTTCTACTTTGCTCCTGCGGCTAAGTTATCCACACAGGGAGTAGCCTAGTGCGCTAGCTACTGTGGGCGCAGCCTTAACACGATGAACTGGCAGCCTTAACGTGATGAACTAATCTTCTCAAATGTACGGCGATGTGAAAATCCCGGCGATCTGAATATCAGGCGATGTGCTCCTTTCGGCGTTTTGTTGACCACTGATCTCGTATTCTCCACACACGGTCGATAGGCGTGTACTGATTTTCTCTCCCGGCGATAGGCGTGTATTGATCCACACGGCGATAGGCGTGTTCTATTCTTAACACACGGCGATAGGCGATTGCTACTCTGTGTTTCTTTACTTCTCGGGTTCAGCTTACAGGCGCTCGCCTGATACTGATCCGCAAGTGTTGGTCCCTTAACCACCCCAACCAATCACCATTCTGGGCGATCGCCTCTCCGATTCACTTGCCACCCTCTACCACATGACTCCTTTGAACGATCTACGTAATCAACTGTTGCTGGCATCATCTACTGCTGATAGCCAACCAGATCAACCACTACCACTGCCGATTCTAAATCATAAGTAGAATAATTATCTCTCATGAACTTTGAGTTGCCTTGAAGCATATGCAACCACTCTCTTCTCTTGCATCCAAAACGCATCCCAACCCTTGATGTGAAGCACCACAGTAGACGTCAAAAGGTCTTCCGACCTCTGGAATTACCCGCACTGGAGTACCTCATGGAGATACGCTGGGTTTGATGAAATGCTTCTCCAACAGCTCTTCCACTTGCTTCTTCAATTCTACCAACTCGGCTGGAGCCATCCTGCAAGGTGCCATTGACACTGGTCCAGCTCCGGGTACCAAAACAATAGAGAATTCCACTTCCCTCTTAGGAGGTAACCCAGGTACTTCTTCTGGAAATACATCCATCCAATCTTTCACCACATGAATCCTGCTTACGTCCTCTTCATCCTTCACTTCCAACCGAGCTACCATCACGAAACACCTCGCCCCTTCTTCCGACTCTGATCGCCCATGCCGAGCAGATCTCACATCTGGCTCTTGGAGATCGGAAAAACACCACTTTCTGCCTACCGCAAACTGTGGGAACGTGATCGGCATACAGCCAATCCATTCACAGGATAACATCCAGATCCTGCAGAGATAGACAGATCAAATTCACTTTGAATCTGCGTCCCTCTACTATCACTGAACATTCGGGGCAACTGTAGAGGTCAACACCTGCCCTGACACAGGTGTAGAGACCAACAGTTTCGAAGGGTAACTCCTTCACTAGAAGGTCCAGCTCGGCTACACCGACTTGACACAAAAGAGTGTGTCGCTCAGAAACAAACAAGGCTCTTACACCCCTACCAGATATAAAACAAACATCTTATACCAAAATACCTGACTGGGACGCCTCAGCTCCTGCCATGGCAAACACTCTCCCTGTTGCCTGAGGTCTGCTACTTTCATTCCTCTACCGCCGAGGTCCCCTGGGTTGAGTCATCTCTTTTCTGTTGGGGCAATTTCTAGAAATGTGCCCCATCCTTTTGCACGTGAAACATCTGGGTTCCCAAGGTGGTTGCTGCTGAGGCTGGGGCGGTGCTGCTCTTGCCCTATGCTGTGGAGGTCTCTCATAAGGCTCAAACTGCTGTTGCTGCATCCTTGTCTTCCCACTGGAAGAACCCCCTGGGTGTGACCTGATCACCCGAGAATCACCCTTTTCCAGGTTTTCCACCATCTTCGCCTTCTCTACTAAGGCGTGAAATTCCCTGATGCACATCGGGGCTATAGTCCTCTTCAGCCCATGCTTCAGCCCCTCCTCAAACTTCCTGCACCTCCAAGCCTCGGAGGTCGCCTGTGTATAAAAACGAGCGAAGTACTTAAACCGAGCAGCATAGGCGTCCACAGACATCTCTCCCTGCTCCAACCTTAGAAATTCGGCTTCCTTCGCCAACCTTGCACTATCTGGAAAACATTCCTCCAGAAACTTCACCGTGAAGCTCTCCCACTGCTGCATCGCAGCTTGATGACTCTGAGCCATCACTGCATTCTGCTGTTGGATGGCACCCGCCATCATCTCAACGGCCCTGGCGATCTGGCCCATTTCAGGAGAAGGTTGGGGAGAGGTAGGAGGTCTACGAGTCATCTCCCTCGTTCTCAGATTCCGAAACTACTAGCTTCTATATTCCCTACAACTATAAGAATGAGATCGATAAGGAATCAATTCATTCAAGGGGGATAACATCACGACCTTACAAGGTCAGCTTCTCAAATTCCTTAGGAATTTGAGTCCATCTACAGAACCATAAAGCTTATAACCTCAAGCAAAACACCAGAACAGCTACTGGTGTGCAACCATCAATCCACACAGCCACTCACAATCAATTACAAGAACACTCAATAACATGAAATAGATCACACCAGAATTCAAAGTATGCTAAACATTAAACCTCTGGAATTTAGATTGAGAATCATCCCGATCCGGTCATGAGTGTGCACCCTCACCACCTTATCAAGACCCTCTCATTCTAAATACTAAGATTTCCAGTTATGCATACATTCACTACAGCACACACAAAAATTTCAATACCAAAAACGTTTGAAAACCTTTCACAATAGTTGTTACTTAAACTCAAATAAGTTTTCATGAGCAGAAGAAAACACAATGGATCCACAGCCCTCAGGTCATCCTAAGGACGAACTGCTCTGATACCATTAATGTAACATCCCGCCAAATACATTTCGCATTTTTTTTTTTTTTCATTTTCGTAATATGAAATAACGGTAAAACAAATATATTGAAATAAACATAATTGTATATATATACAAAGGAGTTCTCCTCGCAGGGAGTTTAATACAAATAGGTCGTTTTACAAAACTTAAACATAAGGACAGCAAAATACAAAACTACCGATCTCCTAACAGAAAGCGGAGATCGCCTATCGGAAAAATGGCAAAAGGGGGCGATCGCCCAGCAAGAACAGAAAAACCGGCGACCACATACGGCGATCACTCACAAGGGAAATCCACTTCCTGCAACCTCATCTGCTCCCGTGTACAGTTACACGATCATCACAGGTTTAAGAAAACAGCCACAGAAACAAAATACAGGGTAAGCTATATATTTAAGAAAAACTTTAAATCAAGAGCATACATAAGAACTTCACAACATCCATGAACCATATCAATATCAGCCATCACATTTCCATATTCCATAAACTATCAGGAAATCCCATATTTCACAAATCAATCCAAGAGTATTTCAATTCATATCAGCAATCAAGTGTCTATTAATTAAATTTCTCATTTCTCACGTCAGACTTTCCACTGACTCATCATACCAGACACTTGACCACTATTTCCGGAGACTCGTGCGTTGATTAGACCCAGAGATTCGCACCTGTCATACCAAAAGGCTGGAAAGTGCCCTCAGCCATGCGCATCACACCATCTCAATATTCTCATTATCACGGTATGACAAGGTTAATCCATACAACAGGTGGAGCTCGTTCTTTTTCACACGAGACACCCATACGTATGAACCTCCATCGACTCTCCACAACTGAGTAACTTCCTCTATGTGATTTCATTACCTCAGTAGAGTCAGGATGTCTCATTATAGGATCACCGATCAATACACCTATTACACGACCTTACACGGTATTTTCTTTCCTGAAAATACTATGCCTCGATCCACAATCACAACATTCAACACATCACATAACACTTCAATGAACGATTTCAATCACAGCAAAACTCATACCAAGGTTCAAATTTTCGAAAACCACATTTAAAATCTCAAACACTTTTGAAACAGCATAAAACAGGGGATATTTCAATAACAGATGAAAAACCGGCGATCACGAACAAAACTGGGTTTAAAGCAAGAACAGTTTGAACACCCGGCGACCACGTCGCCCCCAACATCAAAAATCATCACACATATAGTTTTCATTTGAAGTAAGGCTAGCTTCCCTTACCTGGATCAGCGTGAAACTCACTTCAAGCTCTAACCACCGAACGTAAAGGATGCCTGAACTCTGCCTAAGCGTTCTAATTGGTAAAACTTGTAGAGAAACTTCTCAAATGCTCTATGGCAATTACTGGTAGTCAAGCTGGTGCCTGGGGAATACTGAATCGCAGCGCAAGGAGAGAAAAGAGAAAGATGAAGGTGAACTCACTCTGTCACCTTTTATACTCTCACTGCGTTTCTAAACTCACTAAGAGGCGGTGCATTCCGATACTAGGAACATAGGCCTGCCATGTAGCTATCATTACCTACTCTCTAACTAACCCTCCTGGGTGGGTTTTCTTCCTCGAATTAAATGCAACCTGACAGTATGGCCACGTGGCGTCTCTGCGCACATGGAGCTACTGTCCCGAAGGACTTTCACTGTCTACATGTCGCACATGCAGCACGTTCATCCTGGGAACCAGGGCCCCACTTCATCTGCGTGAAACGCGACATCGCGCGATAACCTTTCGCCGATGACCACTCGCGCAAAGACAATCCACCGATGACCCATCCTGGAGGACGACCGATGTCTCCCCCTCCTGGAGACCGACCGAGGTCTCCTCTTCCTGGAGACCGACCGAGGTCTCCTCTTCCTGGAGACCGACCGAGGTCTCCTCTTGGCGACGCCCGCATGCCTCTCGCGCCCGGCAAAGCCCACATGCATCTCGCGCCCTGGCGATGCCCGCATGTCTCTCGCGCCCTGGCGATGCCTACATGCCTCGCGCCCTGGCGATGCCCGCATGTCTCTCGCGCCCTGGCGATGCCCACATGCCTCGCGCCCTGGTGATCATGTGTAGTAGGCGACCGGCGATCATGTTCCAGGCGATCTCATAGTCTTCTAAACTACACTTTCTTTCCTTTTCATTTTAAATACAACATGCTTAGAATCCATTTAATTATGACACTTTTATTCCAATAAGATTTTCCAGGTCCTTACACTTACATTCTCCCCAACACTCACTGAGGAGCTCTACTCCCTGGAAGATCATCTGCTCCCGTGTAAAATATACACGATCATCACAGGTTTAAGAAAACATCCACACAACAAAAACACAGGGTAAGCTAGATATTTTTAAAACTTTAAATTATGAACTGGACAACCAACATAGATCAGCCTTTTTAAACATTCACAAAAGTCCATCACTTTCTCATTCATATCACACAACCATCAAGTGTCTATCAACAATTCTCAATGTTTCTCATTTCTCACGTCAGACTTCCACTGACTCATCACACATAGACACTTGACCCTACTTCCGGAAGACACGTGCGTTGACTCAGACCCAGAGATCTGCACCTGTCATACTACATCACCCACACAGGGTCGCTGTGAAACTCACACAGCCATGCGCATAAATGAATCTCAATATCTTCATTCTCCTAGTATGACAGGGTTAATTCATATAACAGGCCGAGCTCGTTCTTTTTCACACGACTCACCCATTCATATGAACCTCCTTCGACTCTCACCAACTGAATAACTTCATCTACGTGATTCCATTATCTCAGCAGAGTCAGGATATCTCCTTCTAGACAAGTCCCTAGTCAATACACTTTACTCATGATCTTACACGGTATTCCCTTTCCTGAAAATACTATGCCTTGATCCCACATCCACAACATTCAGACCATCATACCACTCAAATGAATGATTCAATTTACAGCAACAATCATTTCAAAGGTTCAGATTTTTGAATATCACATGCATTCCACATTTAAATCTCAAACAGTCTCAACGACACTAAAACAGGGGATTTCGAAAGCTGTATTTAAAACCGGCGACCACGTCACCCTCACTTCAGAAACAGCTAATCTACGGCTTTTATTGAAAAACAAAGCTAGCTTCCCTTACCTGGACTTGCGTAAACTTCACTAAGAGTTCCAACCCAACGAGCTTCAAGGATGCCTTAACTCTGTTTTAGCGTCTGGTTTGGAGGACTTGCAGAGAACCTCCCAGGTGCTCTATGGCAGTCGTCGATAGCCAAGCAGGGACGTGATAAGGCCTGAATCGCAGAGTGAAGGAGAGAAAAGAGAAGGATGAAGGTAACTCACTTTGTCACTCTTGAACCACAGCAACCTTCTTTGCCTCTCTGAAGTGAGTTTTTAAAACTAAACCAACTTGTTCCACAATTGCCGCTGCCACAACCCACTCTGCAGGAAAGCTTGCGTGCACACTTCCTTGAATAGTGTGGCCACGTGGGTTTTGGGTCACTTTCCATACCAACTCTCTGGAGCCAAAGTACGCTCACTGACTATGTGTCGCGCATGCAAGACGCTCATGCTGGGGGCCTGGGCCCCACTTCATCTGCGTGAAACACGACATCGCGCGATGTCCTTCCACCGATGACTTCTCGCGCGATGACTATCCACCGATGACTTCTCCTGGCGAACGAACGATGTCTCTCCCTAGAAGACGACCGATGTCTCTCAGTGGAAGACGACCGATGCACCCTGCATCCTGGCGATGATGTGTGTCTCTCGTCCTGGCGATGACGGATGTGCGTCTCATCTCGGCGATGACTGATGACACATCGCCACGCCCTGCTGAAGGTTCTTCATCTCACTACTCCACGTCTGTTTCATCACGCCCACATGGCTCGCGGACGTCACTAGCTTCTCCTGCCCGAGGGCAGCTCAGTACACAATCCTTACGTGCCTAAGCATGCAACACCAAGGCAAATCTCTTATGTCCAAGCGTAAAGTTCCGCAGTTACCCTGCATGCATGGCGCTTCTAAGGTTCAAATCACACCGCCATACATGTGAATTTCCGAAACCCATTATGGTCCACCGACCGACCTCTACAGCGTCGCCCTCAGACCTTGGGCGACATCCGAGGTCTGACCACCATGAAATTCCATTATAAGCCCTTTTTGTTTTTAAGTAATAACATATTCAGAATTCATTAAAATTATACTTCTTCTATTCCAAATAAATATCTAGGTCCTTACAGGCACACTTAGCTCTTGAAGTACCTTGGCTCTAGATACCACTTTATGGAGTTATGCCTTCATTCTGATTGGATTTTCTTGGTGGAGAGTTGCAGAAGCTTCATGGATTGATACCGACAAGGAGCTCATGTAGAGCTTATTGATTCCTTGAAGGTGAAGGTTAAGTATGGAGAGTGATAGGTGAGGCCTAATCACTTGAGCTAGTGGAAATTTGAAGACTAACTGTCTATCCTAGAGAGGTAGGAGACAATAGTGAGAATTGGCTCAATAATTTGCCAGCAATTTCACTCATTCATTAATCTTCTAATTCATGAACCAAGCACCTCCTTATATAGGAGAGAGAGTTGGACATTTTGGAGCCAAAATTTGAAAATTCAAAATAAAACTCTCCAATGAGAAGGTGCCATGTGGAGTCATGCTTTCCATGTTTTAGCTCACACCTTCCATGCTAAATGCTCTCCACTCCTAAGCTGCCATGTGGACGTCCATGTGCTCCTTGCCAAAGTGATTTTCTTCCTCCAAAACACCCTTGACGTTTTACGGTTACATTGGACTCAAAGAAGCCCAGTTGTTACCCTAACTAGTCACTTTTAACCCTAACTAGTTATATTTTACTATTGGACCAAATACAAGCCCAAAAACGTATGCTACTTGGCCCAAATGTTTGATCCAATTATTTTATGCTACTAGGCCCAATACATGGCCCATGAAATCCTAAAAAAATTTATACAATTTATTTAAGCTAAAGCTTGGCCCAAAAAATAATGTTGACTAGTCAGCAGGAACTCAATCTTTTTGTGTTCTTCTTACCAAAGCTTTAGTTTATGTTTTGATGACTTGGAGGTCTTCTTGGATATGATTGTACATTCCTTCACCCTAGATTTCTTCTCTTGAATGGGCCTACAAAAAGAAACAAAAGCCCAATTAGACCCATATTTACAAATAAATCCATAAACAACCTCTAGGTCTTGATCCTCGTAATTATGTTATGTTTGGTTGGATTCCATCTAAAACAGTTAGAAAATATAGAAAACAGTACCGTTTTCATTTAAAAACAGTTTGGTACTCACTTTCTTTGTTTAATTTGCACATTAATTCCATTCTCAAAATTGTATTCAAAGTGATTGGCAAATTGTTATATACATTGTGGAATTTTTTATCCTTTTACTTTGACAAGTTCTAAAGCATATAATTTCTTTCTTCATTAAAAGTTTAGTAGGTTTCCTTGAGTCTTATTTTGTGCATTTTATTTTCTTGTCTTCTTTTCTTCAAAGTTTTTTCAATATCTCTTTTCACTAATGGTGGTCATGGATTGGAAAAATCCAATCCAAATCCAATCCAAATACAAATATTTAGAATGGATCTTAAATCCATATCCATATTTTTTATAAAACTAATTAGGATTTTTACTGTTCTCGCTGGTTGACTCTCCCGTTAGTTGACTTCTACGATTGCTTGCACCTTCTCCCTTCCCTTCGACTGGAACAGCTAACCTGTAGAGAAAGAAAGACGGGCGCCCTAGCGGCCGTTCGCACTCCAACGCTCAAGTCAAAACTAGGGCAAGAAACACCAAATGTATAGCAAAAGAGTTCTAGTCTCAAAAGCTGCGTACCTTTGTGAATGCCTTACTACCCTTTATATAGTCGTTCTGGGTTTTGTGCCGCCCCATCCTTGTGTCCAAGTGCTGCCTCTTAGCGAATTTAAGGTTACCTTTCTGGGATTCTATCACACAATCTTGGTGCGCGTCCCGTGGCAGCCTTCTATTCTTAGAGTGCAACTCTTGTGGCAACCTTCCTCTTCTGGAGTGCTTAACTTGGGCATGGGCGCTAAGGCATACACTGTAACCCTAGCGCCGCATGGCCAAATCTTCAGTGTTAAGCCAATCACTCACGTGCCTCTTTACATGTTTCTAGGGATAAATCCCCTATGCCAAAGCCTTACGTCTCGCATATACTCTGAATGCATGGCGTATCTGTGAACCTAGTTTATATTCTTGCCCGCGTGATTTTGTGGACCCCTCCGTGGGCCCCAGTATGCCGACCTCCCATGTGTCAACCTCTCACTCAGTGGTCGACGTCCGAGGTCTGGCCACTACATTTACATAATCCAAATGATTGGATTTTAAATCCAAATCCACATTTTTTATAAAACCGATTTGGATTTATAAAACCAATTTGGATTTTTATAAATCCAATTTGAATCCAAATCAAATCCAAATACATATTTTTTTTAAAAACAATAATTGAATTTTAAATCTAAATTTATATCTTCTAAAAAATTAACATAATATTAACATAAAAATATGTAACAAAAAATTTAATATTATATAAATATCAAAAAAATATAATAAAATTACAATTTAATAATACCAAAAATTTAATAATACAAAAAATTATAACATTGGATTGTAGAACCCAAAAGGCTTTTTAAAATTGATAGATAAAAGAATAATTAATAGAAACCTATTTCACATCAACAAATTCTTATAATAACTAATTGAGAAATAATCAACAATCAATATCAAGATTAGTCATTAACTCCAAGGAAAAACCCCTTATATGAATCTATGTGTAGTGGCCAGAGCTCGGTCGTCCGGAACACAGAGAGGGGTGATCGGTCATCAGCCTGTTCTCACAGAGAGGGGGTGATCGGTCATCAGCCTGTTCTCATAGAGAGGGGTGATCGGTCATCAGCCTGTTCTCACAGAGAGGGGTGATCGGTCATCAGCCTGTTCCCGCAGAGAGGGAGATCGGTCATCAGCCTGTTCTCACAGAGAGGGGTGATCGGTCATCAGCCTGTTCCCGCAGAGAGGGAGATCGGTCATCAGCCTGTTCTCACAGAGAGGGTGATAGCGGCCTATCAGTGTTTGCACTCCAGAGAAGGAAACCCTATGTGCTAGATTACCCCAAGATTGGGTGATAGCGGCGCAAGGGTATTCCAGTAAACCCTAAATATGGCTAGCAGCGCAGTAAACCCTAATTAGGGTTAGCGGCACAGCCAGGCTATATAAGGAACAGTAATATACTTCACAGAGGTACGCAATTCTAGACCTAAACACAGAGAGAATTCAGACTTTAATGCTTCTTGCCCCGTTCTGACTTGAGCGTCGGAGTGCACACGGTCGCGAGGGCGCCCCCCTTTTTCCTTTTGCAGGTGCGATCATACCAGCACAGACTAGGTGAGGAAGGAGGTGCGTGGCGGCTGCAGAAGTAAGCTGACGCAGGGTCAACCGGCAGGAACATTAGGCGCCCACCGTGGGGCCGAGTAAATCAAGGTCCCATCCACAGTTGTGAAGAGGAAAGCCAGACAGCATGAGAAGCACTAGGCAAGGTACCGCTGGAGGAGGCGACGGTAATCACACCGCCACCATCCAGGAGCTAATGGAGACAATCCGCAATCTCCAGCAGGCGTTCACCGCCTCCAGCGCTGATCAGGCCTTGAAGCAGGAGCAGTTTAGGGCCGACCTGAACGCGTCTTTGGCGGCGAATGAGGAGCTGCGGAGAGCCAACGAGGAACTGAGGAGAGGAATGGGAGAAAGGGCCGCAGCGGGACAGGGGGCCATGCCTCCAGCCAGGCCCCGACCCATGCCTTTCTCGCAGGAGATCATGCAGACAGTAATACCAGCGTCTTTCGTAATCCCAAAGATTACCTTTACAGGCGTAGAAGATCCAGAAGCCCACATCACAGCGTTCCATACGCAGATGATGATCTCTGGGGGGACTGATGCCATGCACTGCAAGCTGTTCATGGGTACCTTTGCAGGGACAGCGCTAAACTGGTTCGTGGGACTCCCAGACGGACACGTTACATCCTTCGAGCAGTTTGCAGAATTGTTCAAAAGGCAGTTCATTGTCAATCGGGCTCGGATGCCGGTTGCGTTCGACCTCTTTGATGTAAAGCAGTTCCAGGAAGAACCACTGAAGGATTTCCTCAACCGGTTCGCGGCATTGGTGGTGAGACTGCCAACCAAGGACGACGCCGTGATAGTGCATGCCTTCGAGAGGGGCATCCTTCCTGGACCATTCAGCGACGCACTCATACGATGTCCAGCAAGGACATTTGATGAGATACAGTGCAGGGCGCTCGCCCACATCACGGCAGAAGGAAGAGTCGCCGAAAAGCGTACGAGGGGCGACCTCTCCAAACCTCGCGCCCCAGTACGCGCCCAACCCCTAAGGGTGCATGTGGCCGCTGAGAAGAAGGATAGACACGCACCCTACGAGTCCAGAAGGCCCAGACCAACCCGGCACAGCTTCAAGGTCAGCCTCAAGGAGCTCATCGCCATCCCTGAGGTGGCAAGCAAGTTGAAGCCTCCCCAGAAGGCCGAGGGACCAGTCGGACCTCGGAAAAGCCATTGGTGTGATTTCCATCAAGCCCAAGGCCACAATCTGCGCAACTGCCTCAGCTTAGGTTATCAGTTAGATGACCTAGTAAAAAGCGGCTTTTTAGCGCCCTACCTGCAGGAATCACAGGGAGACACGGCGACAACAAACCCAACGGGAGACGAGAGGCACGAGGTGCCCATTCATGGAGAAATCTACACCATCTCAGGGGGATTTTCAGGAAGAGGAGCACGCCTCCCAGAGGAGCATGCCTCCCAGTAAAGCACGCCTCCCAGAGGAGCACGCCTCCCAGAGGAGCACGCCTCCCAGAGGAGCACGCCTCCCAGAGGAGCACGCCTCCCAGAGGAGCACGCCTCCCAGCGGAGCACGCCTCCCAGAGGAGCACGCCTCCCAGAGGAGCACGCCTCCCAGAGGAGCACGCCTCCCAGAGGAGCACGCCTCCAAGTTTTATTTCAGTTAATAGATACATGTTTTAACACAATTGTATTTTTCAGTCTAGGGGACACTCTTTTTAACGAGGTCACCCAATAAAGAGAAGAATTTAGACAGACATGTTTGACCATGTTGACTGTTCAAAGGGTGTCACGGGGTAGAGGATAGTAAGCCAGTTGGAGAGGCGATCACCCAGAATGGTGATTGGTTGTCAGTGGCTAAGGTGATCACCCAGTGTTAAGAGAGCGCCTGGAAGCAAAGCGGGAGAAGTAAAGAAGCACAGATTGGTAGTCGCCTATCACCGCGTGCAAAGAGTAGTAATCGCCTATCGCCATGTGCGAAGATACAAGTGATCGCCTACCGCCATGTGTGTGAAGATACAAGTGACCGCCTATCGCCAGGTGTGCGAAGATATAAGTGATCGCCTATCGCCATATGTGAAGATACAAATAATCGCCTATCGCCAGGTGTGTGAAGATACAAGTGATCGCCTATCGCCATATGTGAAGATACAAGTAATCGCCTATCGCCAGGTATTCACATCGCCGGGTGTGAAGATTTGGAGATCAGGTTGTCAGCAAGTCGCCGAAAGGAGCACATCGCCGAGTGTTTGAGAAGACTTGTGTGAGCTGTGATACCCAGTATTAACCAGATCGCCAGGTTAAGGTTGCGCCCAGAGTAACCTGTGCCCTAAGCTACTCCCTGTGTGGATAACTTAGTCGCAAGGTCAAGGTGAAAGTAGCGTTTTAGCTGCAGGTACTCCAGATGGTGACACGTGAATGACCAGATGATAAAAGTCCTCACCTCGTCCTTTTACAGCGAGGCTGAGGCGAGAAGATAAGAAAGTCCTCACCTCGTCTTTTTACAGCGAGGCTGAGGCGAGAAGAGTCGAAAGTCCTTGATCCGGTCGGTCATCAGCAGTTGACCACGTCGAGTCATGCCACATAGGTCCACTGGGCGAGTTGTAAGGCTCTTCGTTGAAGCAAGCCACAACTCGAGCCTGGGGGGCTTGTGTAGTGGCCAGAGCTCGGTCGTCCGGAACACAGAGAGGGGTGATCGGTCATCAGCCTGTTCTCACAGAGAGGGGGTGATCGGTCATCAGCCTGTTCTCATAGAGAGGGGTGATCGGTCATCAGCCTGTTCTCACAGAGAGGGGTGATCGGTCATCAGCCTGTTCCCGCAGAGAGGGAGATCGGTCATCAGCCTGTTCTCACAGAGAGGGGTGATCGGTCATCAGCCTGTTCCCGCAGAGAGGGAGATCGGTCATCAGCCTGTTCTCACAGAGAGGGTGATAGCGGCCTATCAGTGTTTGCACTCCAGAGAAGGAAACCCTATGTGCTAGATTACCCCAAGACTGGGTGATAGCGGCGCAAGGGTATTCCAGTAAACCCTAAATATGGCTAGCAGCGCAGTAAACCCTAATTAGGGTTAGCGGCACAGCCAGGCTATATAAGGAACAGTAATATACTTCACAGAGGTACGCAATTCTAGACCTAAACACAGAGAGAATTCAGACTTTAATGCTTCTTGCCCCGTTCTGACTTGAGCGTCGGAGTGCACACGGCCGCGAGGGCGCCCCCCTTTTTCCTTTTGCAGGTGCGATCATACCAGCACAGACTAGGTGAGGAAGGAGGTGCGTGGCGGCTGCAGAAGTAAGCTGACGCAGGGTCAACCGGCAGGAACACTATGCATCAACCATTGAATGAGAGTGCCTTTATGTGGGACTAACACTCCCTTATAGCAATGACAACTTTTTGTGTGATTTCTGAAGGTGGAGTTTAAGTGAAGTACTACTTAATCCAGCATTCTTGCCACAGATGGGACAAATTTTCATCATTGGTTTCCTTTGCTGCTACTCCATTGAAACTTTGCCATGTAGTTTCTCGTCCAGTTCAACTAAGATCTTTGCAAAACCATGGTTGGGCTGAGATCGAGGATGAACTCGCTTTAGAGCATTCCATGCTTCTAACAAAGTGAATTTCCTACAACACATAAAGCCTTTTGGTTCCTAAATTGCCCAAAGTTACACAAAACAAACTTAAGAAGAGTTGCATGTGTTCCAATTATCATAAATATAATATTTTTCCTCAATGAAATAGTAATTGGAACATCAACACATGGACGGATAAAGTCAGATTGGAAACTCAGAAATGGACGAATGGAACATCAAATAGTAATTGGAAACTCATGAAATTACTATAGTAACAAACAAATAAAGTCTAAAGCTCCAATTCAACATGTACTGACCAGTTCTCGGACGTCAGCTGGGTCCCACAGCATGGGCCAAAGCCACGTGGAATGGACCCCACAGGTGGTATTGACAGAGAAGGGCAATGAGTCATCAGCCTATAGAGAGGGGTGATTAGTCATCAGCCTACAGAGAAGGGCGATGAGTCATCAGCCTACAGAGAGGGGTGATTAGTCATCAGCCTACAGAGAAGGGCGATGAGTGATCAGCCTACAGAGAAGGGTGATTAGTCATCAGCCTACAGAGAAGGGTGATTAGTCATCAGCATGTTCCCACAAAGAAGGGTGAGTAGTCATCAGCGTGATGGTCACCAGAAAGGGCTGATGTGTCCTCGTCACTCCGCAGGGTGATCAGTCCTCGGCAACAGAGTGTGACGAGGTGACATCTGTCTTGGGTGATTTGAACAGCGTAAACAGAACAGCTAAGATTGGTTCCCAGAGTGGGCCAATGACCAGTTAAATACCCAAAGGTAGGGAGAGGCCTGGATCACGAAGGGTCTATGCGGGTAGCAGGGAGACCACAGTTAGGTGCAGAGTCCTGAGGGGTCGAGTACTCATCAGACCTAGGGTTTCCCAGTGAAGGCACTCCCAGAACAGGTGGCCCCAGAGACTAGGTGCACAAGGAGGCACCCAGGTGGTCACCCTGTGAGAGTTTGCACTCCAAAGAAGGAAACCTTATGTGCCAGATTACCCTAAGATTGGGTGATAGCGGCGCAAGGGTATTCCAGTAAACCCTAAATATGGCTAGTAGCGCAATGAACCCTAATTAGGGTTAGCGGCGCTGTAAACCCTATACTATATAAGGGACAGTAAAATACTTCACAAAGGTACGCAGTTTCTAGACCTAAACACAGAGAAACTCAAGACACTTGGTGTTTCTTGCCCTACACTGACTTGAGCGTCGGAGTGCAAACGGCCTCTAGGGCGCCCCTTTCTCTTTTGCAGGTGCAGATTGTTTCGCAAGAACCAAGCACATATCAACGTGAGGAAGGTGGTGCGTGAGTGTCGTGGAGTCAACTGACAGGCGAGTAAACCGGCAAGATTACAACACAAAAACTTTTAACCCCATCAAATAGTAATTGAAAACTCATGACGTCAAATAACTAAAGCTCCAAGTCAACACAAAAACTTGATGAAGCCAGCATGAAAATGTATAAATGATTAATGAAAATGCAGAATAGGACATTAGGCATAAAAGTTGGAAATGGATACAAGGCATAGTTTGCTACATGGTTTTTTTTTTTTTTTTCTAAGGATGCATAACCTGTCAAACTTTGCTGCATAATTGTGCAGTAAGCCTAGGATTACAACAACAGCTCCTGATTTGTTAGCTCCCGATTGGATTGCAAAAAATATATAACAAAAGATTTAATAGATAAAAAATAATCAAAGAAAAGTTAATTTATTTACCTTTTGTAATTCAAAATCATTGGTTAACCTTAACATCTCAATCTCAAAGAAATCAAGTTGAGGTCATGAAGCAAACATACTATTTAAGAGAAATTGTGGTTGATCCGCCAACATCTTGTTGAGAAATCAACTCTATGAGAAATGAAAAACTTATCATTATTTAATACATATTTAATTGTAACATTAATACATAATTGGAACATCAACATACCTTGGTCAACACATTGAAGCTCTTCTAACAATGACGGTAAAGGTGTATGTTTTAGCCAATCCTGTGTACAAATAAGTGCCTCCACCTTTTGATGTTATAAAGAACTACGCTATGGATCAAGCACTCTTCCTCCTGTGCTAAATGCGGACTTAGATGCTACTGTAGAAACAGGCATAGCTAATAATTCTCGCGCCATGTTTGAAAGGATTGGAAATCTACATGAATTAATTTTCCACCAATCTAGAATATTCAAATCTGCACTTGTATCAAGTTCTTCCTCTAAATATTTTTGAAGCTCAAATTTGTTTGAAGAGGTTAACCCCGTTGTTTGCAAAAATTTATTCCAACCATAGGGATCATTCTTATAACTAGGTATCTCTTCATGTATTTGTTGTGTGTCATTTTCAGCTCCCTCTTTTTGACTTTTATACTCATCAAACAAAAACTTCAAAGAAATATCTAATCTTGACTTTAAGACACATCCGTTATTTGTCTTTTCTGAATCAAAAAGTTGATCAATTGCCCAATTCATATAATTTTGTATCTAGGATCTAAGACAACGGCAATTAGCAACAACATATTCAACTTGATAGGTTCACCCCAACATTTCTCATATTTTTTTTCCATTTTTTTAGCCATCTTATATGTAGCACTACTTGGATTGTTGGACTTAAGCAAATGATTGATCCCATTCCAAATTCCTACCACCTCTAGCATATACATATTACTAGTAACATAAGAGGTACCGGAGATGCGCAAAGTAGCTTCGTAAAAAATATTCAAGAAAGGCGGAATAGACTCAACATACTCCCAATCTTCGTAAGAAGGCAAACCAATCCCCTTTCCTAACTCATTAGAATATTTTGTATCGTGAAATTCAAGCTCATCAAATGCCTTTTTATGTTTCAAAGCAGCATCTAACATCAAATAAGTTGAATTACATCTAGTTTCAACATCCAAACAAATGTGACCCTTATATTCAATGTTTTTTTTCTCAACACATTCTTTGAATTTCAGAAATTTAGAAGGAGATAATCTAATATATTTCACTGCAGCAGGAATTCTTAAAATAGAGTTATCAATCTCTTTTAGCCCACTACTCACAATTAAATTCAAAATATATGTATAGCAACGCATATGGATATAGTCACCTTTCAAAACCAAGTTATTCCAAGATAGTAGTCTTTTCTTCAAATGTTGAACTCCCGTGTCATTTGATGTAGCATTATCTACTGTCAAGGTCAAAACACGATTCAAACTCCATTCATGCAAGCATGATTCAACAAATTTAGCCATTGCCTCTCCTATATGACTTATTACTTGACGAAAATTCAAAATCTTTTTATGCAAGATCCAATCATTGTCAATGAAGTGGGCTGTCAAACACATATATCTTTTATTTTGAGGTGAAGTCCATGTATTAGTAGTTAGACAAACTCTCTAACAATGTTGAGAAAGAAACTTATTCAAATATACCTTTTTTGCATTCCATAATGATACAACATTCTGTGATAAGGTATAGCGTGATGGGATCTTAAATCTTGGTTGCAACACATTTGAATACTTCCTAAAAGCAACATGCTCAACAAATCGAAAGGGGAGTTCAACTTCCACAAACATTTTTACCAATTCTTCTTGACAAAATTCTTGGTCAAACCTACCATAAGAAGGAGAGTTCATATTTCCATCAGCTGTGGAAGATGCACTTACTTTTTGCCTCTTGTTTTCTTCTTTATCAGGGTTATTTAGGCATTTCAACACATGATTTCGCATTGCACTTGTTCCTTTATCATATCGAATAAGAATATCACAATACTTGCACTGAGCTCTCTTATCCGACTTAGGTTCTAGTTGAATGAAATGATTCCAAGCTTCTGAACAATTTTTTCTTCCCTTCTGGCAAGGAGGTCTCACATTTGTAGAGCCAGAGATCGTTGGTGGAGTAGAAACCACATTCTCAATTGCTTTTGAGACTGAATAATCATCTTCTCCATGCATTGATGACATTTAATAAAAGTAAAAGATACAACCTATTCATCGTTGTACCCAAAAATATTGTGTCAGACTATCTCTGTTGTAAAAAGTTCAATTAGATGATGCAATATCTTAGATAAGTTGGTAGCTCTCAATTTCATATTATAGCTATACTTTTAGACACTGTTGGCCTGCTGACTATGTTGTTATATGTCTCATTTATTCTCATTAGTGACTTTAATTGAGAGAAGCTTAAAGTCCGATATACTTAAGTTTGAAGAGCAGTGTTAGAATATCTAAAAATATCATATTATTATATCTCAAACTAATTTGGAGTGTTCTACATATCCCTTAAGAATGGTTTCCATACTTCTTATGTTTCATGATTTCATTCCTTATTTAATTAGTATATGAAATCTAGTAATCACTAAATTTGGGTTACCGTTTTATCAATAGTATCACATCAAATCCATCAACTTCACATTATTTAGTCTTTTCTCTCTTCTCTCTACACCTAAACCCAATAATTTGAACGGTTTCCAACTTCCCATTTTTCAATCAACAATAATAACATGTAATTCTATAAAGCAACATTAAGAAACTAAAGGACAAGGCACTACAGTTTCAAAATAAAGAACGGAAGTATTAAAGAGCACCAAAAGAAATCCTCTTGGATTGGGAAACAAGATAGATATTAGGATAAAGTTTGATATTTCTTCTTAGAAATTTGGGTTATGGGCTATCTTTATCCAGAAAACCATTTTGTAAGGAGAAACTGCCTAAGCTTTATAAGAGCTACATTAGTCATATCTCTAGTTTAATGTGAGATTTAAACATATCCCCTCATGCCCAAAATAGTATATCAAAACCATGGACAAATATGGGTCACCCAATGATCCGGTCGGTCATCAGTATCCAATGACGTCAGCAGCAGATGACCACGTGGGCCAGTCACAGAGCAACATGTGGCATGAGATAGCAGATGAACAAGGGTGGAGATCGACTCCTACATGAGCGCCTGGGAGCAGAGCGCGAGAGTGATGAAGCACCGATCAGTCATCGGTGTATACAGAATGACCAGTCATCGGTGCATACAGAGTGATCAGTCATCGGTGTATACAGAGTGATCAGTCATCGGTATATACAGAGTGATCAGTCATCGGTGTATACAGAGTGATCAGTCATCGGTGTATATAGAATGATCAGTCGTCGGGGGTTCCTTGCCAACGCGTGTTAAACTGGGACCCAGGCTCCCAGCGAGAACGTTACCCAAGGACCTCGCCTGATTCCATAAGCAGAGCACGACAACGTGAAGAAGCGCCATCGGATGTAAGGACCTGGAAAATCTTATTGGAATAAAAGTGATATATTTTAAGTAAATTCTAAGTATGTTTTTATTTAAAATAAAAGAAAAGGAAAGTGTAGTTAGAAGACTATGAGATCGCCTGGAACATGATCGCCGTAATTGAAAGAGTAGGCGATCTCCGACTTCTCTGGCACATGATCGCCTGTCGCCTTGATTGCACCTGAACGCCAATCGCCTGTAGTGTACCTAGTCGCCTGTCGCCTAGAGTACACATGATCGCCGAAAACTACACTTAGTGTGTAGTCAAGATGTTGGATCAACCATAGTGGGTTCCCAAAAACCACGTGCATCAAGGTGTGGGTTAAGCCTTAGACACGCTGAGCAGGCGAAACTCTATGCTTGAGCATAAGAAATCTTCTTATTGTTGCATGCATGGGCACACGAGGAGTGGTACTGCTCTGCTCAGGGAAATGTGAAGCTACTGAAGTCATCAAGTCTTTGGAGAGGAACGTAACGTGGTGGGGCCCTGGTTTCCAGGATGAACGTGCTGCATGTGCAACATGTAGGCAATGAAAATCCTGCAGGAGCAGTAGCTCCATGTGCGCAGAGACGCCACGTGGCCATACTGTCAGGTTGCACTGAATTTGAGGAAGGAAAACCCACCCAGGAGGGTTAGTTAGAGAATAGGTAATGATGGCTACATGGCAGGCCTATGTTCCTAGTGTCAGACTACACCGCCTCTTAGTGAGTATAAAAACGCAGTGAGAGTATGAAAGGTGACAGAGTGAGTTCACCTTCAGCTTTCTCTTTTCTCTCCTTTGCACTGCAACTCAGAAATTCCAGGCACCAGTTAAATTACCAGCGATTGCCAAAGAGCATTTGAGAAGGGTCTCTGCAAGTTTTACCAATTAGAACGCTTAGGCAGAGTTCAGGCATCCTTTACGTTCGGCGGTTTAGAGCTTAAAGTGAGATTTCACGCTGATCCAGGTAAGGGAAGCTAATCTTTTTCCAACGATAACTGGATATTTAATGTTTGAAATGGTAGGGCGACATGGTCGCCGGTTTTACTTCGATTTCAAGGTGTTTTTGATGTTGTAAGGAAAGCTAGCCTTACTTCTAATGAAAAACTGTATGCGTGATGATTTTGATGTTGGCGGCAACGTGATCGCAGGGTGTTCAAACTGTTCTTGCTTTAAACCCAGTTTTGTTTGTAATCGCCGGTTTTTCATCTGTCATAGAAATATCCCCTGTTTTATGCTGTTTCAAAAGTGTTTGAAATTTTAAATGTGGTTTTCGAAAATTTGAACCTTGGTATGAGATTTGCTGTGATTGAAATTGTTTCATTGAAGTGTTATGTGATATGTTGAATGTTGTGATTGTGGATCGAGGCATAGTATTTTCAGGAAAGGAAATACCGTGTAAGATCTGTGTAGGATGTGTATTGATCAGTGAGTGTCCTGGTGTAATGAGACGATCCTGACTCTACTGAGGTAATGAAATCACATAGAAGAAGTTACTCAGTTGTGGAGAGTCGAAGGAGGTCATACGTATGGGTGTCTCGTGTGAAACAGAACGAGTTCGGCCTGTAGTATGGATTTACCCTGTCATGCTGTGATAATGATGATATTGAGATTGTGTAATGCGCATGGCTGAGGGCACTTTCCAGCCTTTTAGCATGACAGGTGCATGTCTCAGGACGCTAAGTTCAATGCACGAGTCTCCGGAAATAGTGGTCAAGTGTCTGGTGTGATGAGTCAGTGGAAAGTCTGACGTGAGAAATGAGAAATTGAATTAATAAGACACTTGATTGCTGATGTGAATTGAAATACTCTGGATTGATTTGTGAAATATGGGATTTCTGATAGTCTTGTGGAATATGGAAATGTAATGGCTGATACTGTTATGGTTAGTGGATGTTGTGAAGTTCTTATGTATGCTCTTGATTCAAATGTTTTCTTAAATATATAGCTTACCCTGTATTTTGTTTCTGTGGCTGTTTTTCTTAAACCTGTGATGATCGTGTAACTTTACACGGGAGCAGATGATGTTGCAGGAAGTGGATTTCCCCTGTGAGTGATCGCCGTATGTGGTCGCCGGTTTTCTGTTCTTGTTGGGCGATCGCGCCCCTTTTACCATTTTCTGATAGGCGATCTCCGTTTTCTGTTAGGAGATCGGTAGTTTTGTATTTTTGCTGTTTTCTTTATGTTTAAGTTGTGTACTAAACTCCCTGCGAGGAGAACTCCTTTGTATATATATATACAATTATGTTTATTTCAATATATTTGTTTTACCATTATTACATATTACGAAAATGCAAAAAAAAAAAAAATGCGAAAGGTATTTGGAGGGATGTTACAAGAGATCGCCTGTTTTTCTATCTCTTGGTGGTGATCGCTGGTTTTATGTCTTGCTAGCAGATCGCCTGTTTTTGGGGCCTTCTGTTACCAGATCGCCGGTTCATGTATGGAGATCGCCGGTCTTGAAATTTTTGATTGAATTTCATTAAATTTGTAAGCATTTTGACTGGTTATGTATTAAAACTCCATGAGAGGAGTAAGTTCATTACTTATATATATATATATTACCATGTACTCTTCAATATTAGTTGTGTACCTTTATTTTCATTATACATGTAAGTCTGGTTTTATTTTGGCGGGATGTTACATTAATGGTATCAGAGCAGTTCGTCCTTTGGATGACCTGAGGGCTGTGGATCCATTGTGTTTTCTTCTGCTCATGAAAACTTATTTGAGTTTTAAGTGACAACTATTGTGAAAGGTTTTCAAACGTTTTTGTATTGAACTTTTTGTGTGTGCTGTAGTGAATGTATGCCTAACTGAAGATCTTAGTATTTAGAATGAGAGGGTCTTGATAAGGTGGTGAGGGTGCACACTCATGACCGGATCGGGGTGATTCTCAATCTAAATTCCAGAGGTTTAATGTTTAGCATACTTTGACTTCTGGTGTAATCTATTTCATGTTATTGAGTGTTCTTGTAATTGATTGTGAGTGGCTGTGTGGATTGATTGTTGCACACCAGTAGCTGTTCTGGTGTTTTGCTTGAAGATTATAAGCTTTATGGTTCTGTAGATGGACTCAAATTCCTAAGGAATTTGGGAAGCTGACCTTGTAAGGTCGTGATGTTATCCCCCTTGAATGAATTGATTTCCTTATCGATTTCATTCTTGTAGTTGTAGGGAATATAGAAACTAGTGGTTTCAGAATCTTAGAACGAAGAAGATGACTCGTAGACCTTCTACCCCTTCCCAACCTTCTTCTGAGATGGGCCAGATCGCCAGGGCCATTGAGATGATGGCAGGTGCCATCCAGCAGCAGAATGCGGCGATGGCGCAGAACCATCAAGCTACCATGCAGCATTGGGAGACTACTCGGTCGGCTGATACGAATTCGCCTGTCGGTCAGCCTCAGGAGCGGATGGGACTGGCTGAGTTTATGAGGCACAACCCACCCAAGTTCTGTGGGAATGCTACCCCTGATCAAGCAGATCAGTGGGTCAGAGAAATGGAGAAAATCTTTAGGGCGACCTCCTGCCCTGAAGAGAAGAAGTTGTTGTTTGCCACCTATCTGCTGTCTGGAGAAGCAGAGTTCTGGTGGATGGGAGCTCAGCAAATGATGGAGGCCAGAGAAGAGGTGTTAGACTGGGAGAGCTTTAGGGTAAGGTTCTTGGAGAAATACTTCCCTGACAGCGCAAAGTTTGCGCGGGAAGCGGAGTTTTTAAAGTTGGAGCAGGGGGTGATGACGGTGAACGCCTATGCTGCCAGGTTTGAGTACCTCGCGCGATTCTACACTCAGGCGACCTCCGAAGCTTGGAGGTGCAGGAAGTTTGAGGAAGGGCTGAAGCACGGGCTGAAGAGGACGATAGCCCCAATGTGCATCAGAGAATTTCACGCCTTAGTAGAGAAGGCGAAGATGGTGGAAACCCTGGAAAAGGGTGATTCTCGGGTGATCAGGTCACACCCAGGGGGTTCTTCCAGTGGGAAGACAAGGATGCAGCAACAGCAGTTTGAGCCTTATGAGAGACCTCCACAGCATAGGGCAAGAGCAGCACCGCCCCAGCCTCAGCAGCAACCACCTTGGGAACCCAGATGTTTCACGTGCAAAAGGATGGGGCACATTTCTAGAAATTGCCCCAACAGAAAAGAGATGACTCAACCCAGGGGACCTCGGCGGTAGAGGAATGAAAGTAGCAGACCTCAGGCAACAGGGAGAGTGTTTGCCATGGCAGGAACTGAGGCGTCCCAGTCAGGTAATTTGGTGTAAGATGCTTGTTTTATTGCTGGTAGAAGTATAAGAGCCTTGTTTGTTTCTGGAGTGACACACTCTTTTGTATCAAGTCAGTGTAGCCGAGCTGGGCCTTCTAGTAAAGGAGTTAACCTTAGAACTGTTGGTCTCCACACCTGCGTCAGAGCAGGTGGTGACCTCTACAGTTGCCCCGAATGTTCAGTGACAGTAGAGGGACACAGATTCAAAGTGAATTTGATCTGTCTATCTCTGCAGGATCTGGATGTTATCCTGTGAATGGATTGGCTGTCTGCCGATCACGTTCCCATAGTTTGCGGTAGGCAGAAAGTGGTGTTTTCCGATCTCCAAGAGCCAGATGGGAGATCTGCTCGGCATGGGCGATCAGAGTTGGAAGAAGAGGCGAGGTGTTTCGTGATGGTAGCTCGGTTGGAAGTGAAGGATGAAGAGGACGTAAGCAGGATTCACGTGGTGAAAGATTGGATGGATGTATTTCCAGAAGAAGTACCTGGGTTACCTCCTAAGAGAGAAGTGGAATTCTCTACTGATTTGGTACCTGTAGCTGGACCAGTGTCAATGGCACCTTGCAGGATGACTCCAGCCGAGTTGGTAGAATTGAAAAAGCAAGTGGAAGAGCTGTTGGGGAAGCCTTTCACCAAATCCAGCGTATCTCCATGAGGTACTCCAGTGCTGGTAATTCCAGAGGTCGGAAGACCTTTTGACGTCTACTGTGGTACTTCACATCAAGGGTTGGGATGCGTTTTGGATGCAAGAGAAGAGAGTGGTTGCATATGCTTCAAGGCAACTCAAAGTTCATGAGAGATAATTATTATACTTATGATTTAGAATCGGCAGTGGTAGTGGTTGATCTGGTTGGCTATCAGCAGTAGATGATGCCAGCAACAGTTGATTACGTAGATCGTTCAAAGGAGTCATGTGGTAGAGGGTGGCAAGTGAATCGGAGAGGCGATCGCCCAGAATGATGATTGGTTAGGGTGGTTAAGGGACCAACACTTGCGGATCAGTATCAGGCGAGCGCCTGTAAGCTGAACCCGAGAAGTAAAGAAACACAGAGTAGCAATCGCCTATCGCCGTGTGTTAAGAATAGAACACGCCTATCGCCGTGTGGATCAATACACGCCTATCGCCGTGTGTTAAGAATAGAACACGCCTATCGCCGTGGGGATCAATACACGCCTATCGCCGGGAGAGAAAATCAGTACACGCCTATCGACCGTGTGTGGAGAATACGAGATCAGTGGTCAACAAAACGCCGCAAGGAGCACATCGCCTGATATTCAGATCGCCGTACATTTGAGAAGATTAGTTCATCACGTTAAGGCTGCCAGTTCATCGTGTTAAGGCTGCGCCCACAGTAGCTAGCACACTAGGCTACTCCCTGTGTGGATAACTTAGCCACAGGAGCAAAGTGGAAGTAATGACTCAGTTGTAGGTTCTCCAGATGACGACACGTGTGTGACAAGATATCCTCCACGTGTCAAGAGGGATAACCGTCAGGAGAGAGAAAGATTCAGAGGCGCCAACTTGTTCTTTCAAGTGAAGTCATTAAGGTGCTTGGCGCGAAGCTGGTGAGAAGGAGGAGGCTAGAAGAAGAAGCTCTGGCGTCTGGTCAAGGGGCTGGATCAGTGGTGTTATGGGGTTTTGAAGTCAGTGATTGTATGAAGCTCTGTATGGGGGGAAAATGCAAGACTCCCTTATGTTGGTATCAGGAGGGCGATGCAATCTTGGTTGGGCCAGAGTTGATTCAGCAGACAACCGAGGAGCTGAAGCTGATACAAGGCAGAATGAGAGCTTCTCAAAGTCGGCAGATTCAGAGGAGAAGACCTTTGGAGTTTGCTGCTGAAGGCCATGAGTTTATGAGAGTGACACCAACCAAGGGTGTAGGACGAGCTATCAGACCAAAGAAGCTGTCTCCTAAGTTTGTTGGACCTTACCAGATCTTGAGGAAAATTGGTCCTGTAGCGTACGAGATCGCCCTATCTTCCCTTTTAGCGAATCTGCATAAAGTCCTTCACATATCACGGCTGAGGAAGTACATGACAGACCCTAGTTATGTGCTGGGAGAGGACGATGGCAGATCAGGGATGACTTTTCCTTTGGAGTAAAACCAGTAAGGATTGACGATCAGCGAAGTAAACAGCTCAGAGATATGACCATCAACATGGTGAAAGTGGTGTGGAATGAGAGATCGGGTGATTCAACTTGGGAGTTGGAAGAGACCATGAAAAAGGGCTATCCACATCTCTTTTCCTTGTAATTCAATTTTCGAGGACGAAAATTTTTGTTGTTAGGGAGATTGTAAGGACCTGGAAAATCTTATTGGAATAAAAGTGATATATTTTAAGTAAATTCTAAGTATGTTTTTATTTAAAATAAAAGAAAAGGAAAGTGTAGTTAGAAGACTATGAGATCGCCTGGAACATGATCGCCGTAATTGAAAGAGTAGGCGATCTCCGACTTCTCTGGCACATGATCGCCTGTCGCCTTGATTGCACCTGAACGCCAATCGCCTGTAGTGTACCTAGTCGCCTGTCGCCTAGAGTACACATGATCGCCGAAAACTACACTTAGTGTGTAGTCAAGATGTTGGATCAACCATAGTGGGTTCCCAAAAACCACGTGCATCAAGGTGTGGGTTAAGCCTTAGACACGCTGAGCAGGCGAAACTCTATGCTTGAGCATAAGAAATCTTCTTATTGTTGCATGCATGGGCACACGAGGAGTGGTACTGCTCTGCTCAGGGAAATGTGAAGCTACTGAAGTCATCAAGTCTTTGGAGAGGAACGTAACGTGGTGGGGCCCTGGTTTCCAGGATGAACGTGCTGCATGTGCAACATGTAGGCAATGAAAATCCTGCAGGAGCAGTAGCTCCATGTGCGCAGAGACGCCACGTGGCCATACTGTCAGGTTGCACTGAATTTGAGGAAGGAAAACCCACCCAGGAGGGTTAGTTAGAGAATAGGTAATGATGGCTACATGGCAGGCCTATGTTCCTAGTGTCAGACTACACCGCCTCTTAGTGAGTATAAAAACGCAGTGAGAGTATGAAAGGTGACAGAGTGAGTTCACCTTCAGCTTTCTCTTTTCTCTCCTTTGCACTGCAACTCAGAAATTCCAGGCACCAGTTAAATTACCAGCGATTGCCAAAGAGCATTTGAGAAGGGTCTCTGCAAGTTTTACCAATTAGAACGCTTAGGCAGAGTTCAGGCATCCTTTACGTTCGGCGGTTTAGAGCTTAAAGTGAGATTTCACGCTGATCCAGGTAAGGGAAGCTAATCTTTTTCCAACGATAACTGGATATTTAATGTTTGAAATGGTAGGGCGACATGGTCGCCGGTTTTACTTCGATTTCAAGGTGTTTTTGATGTTGTAAGGAAAGCTAGCCTTACTTCTAATGAAAAACTGTATGCGTGATGATTTTGATGTTGGCGGCAACGTGATCGCAGGGTGTTCAAACTGTTCTTGCTTTAAACCCAGTTTTGTTTGTAATCGCCGGTTTTTCATCTGTCATAGAAATATCCCCTGTTTTATGCTGTTTCAAAAGTGTTTGAAATTTTAAATGTGGTTTTCGAAAATTTGAACCTTGGTATGAGATTTGCTGTGATTGAAATTGTTTCATTGAAGTGTTATGTGATATGTTGAATGTTGTGATTGTGGATCGAGGCATAGTATTTTCAGGAAAGGAAATACCGTGTAAGATCTGTGTAGGATGTGTATTGATCAGTGAGTGTCCTGGTGTAATGAGACGATCCTGACTCTACTGAGGTAATGAAATCACATAGAAGAAGTTACTCAGTTGTGGAGAGTCGAAGGAGGTCATACGTATGGGTGTCTCGTGTGAAACATAACGAGTTCGGCCTGTAGTATGGATTTACCCTGTCATGCTGTGATAATGATGATATTGAGATTGTGTAATGCGCATGGCTGAGGGCACTTTCCAGCCTTTTAGCATGACAGGTGCATGTCTCAGGACGCTAAGTTCAATGCACGAGTCTCCGGAAATAGTGGTCAAGTGTCTGGTGTGATGAGTCAGTGGAAAGTCTGACGTGAGAAATGAGAAATTGAATTAATAAGACACTTGATTGCTGATGTGAATTGAAATACTCTGGATTGATTTGTGAAATATGGGATTTCTGATAGTCTTGTGGAATATGGAAATGTAATGGCTGATACTGTTATGGTTAGTGGATGTTGTGAAGTTCTTATGTATGCTCTTGATTCAAATGTTTTCTTAAATATATAGCTTACCCTGTATTTTGTTTCTGTGGCTGTTTTTCTTAAACCTGTGATGATCGTGTAACTTTACACGGGAGCAGATGATGTTGCAGGAAGTGGATTTCCCCTGTGAGTGATCGCCGTATGTGGTCGCCGGTTTTCTGTTCTTGTTGGGCGATCGCGCCCCTTTTACCATTTTCTGATAGGCGATCTCCGTTTTCTGTTAGGAGATCGGTAGTTTTGTATTTTTGCTGTTTTCTTTATGTTTAAGTTGTGTACTAAACTCCCTGCGAGGAGAACTCCTTTGTATATATATATACAATTATGTTTATTTCAATATATTTGTTTTACCATTATTACATATTACGAAAATGCAAAAAAAAAAAAAATGCGAAAGGTATTTGGAGGGATGTTACAAGAGATCGCCTGTTTTTCTATCTCTTGGTGGTGATCGCCGGTTTTATGTCTTGCTAGCAGATCGCCTGTTTTTGGGGCCTTCTGTTACCAGATCGCCGGTTCATGTATGGAGATCGCCGGTCTTGAAATTTTTGATTGAATTTCATTAAATTTGTAAGCATTTTGACTGGTTATGTATTAAAACTCCATGAGAGGAGTAAGTTCATTACTTATATATATATATATTACCATGTACTCTTCAATATTAGTTGTGTACCTTTATTTTCATTATACATGTAAGTCTGGTTTTATTTTGGCGGGATGTTACATCGGACATCGGCCAGGATGAGAGATACCTCGGTCATCGGTGTGTGTCGAGGCGACATCGGCCGCGCGATGTGAACAACGCGACCAGTGACCAGTAAAGCACTCAGAGGCAGGGAGTGGCCTTAGTCACGAGACGACCACGCATGAAGATGAGAAGACACAGGCAGGAGCAGAATCCTGCTGGGACGAGAACCCATCAAGGCTAGAGTCTCCCAGTGAGCTTGCACGCATGCCACGTGGACCGTGAAGATGTTCCCAGAGAATAGGTAGGGCAGATAGGCACAGAAGTCGAGGGGTTCAGAGGCACCCACGCAGCTTCCCCTGTCAGACTTTGCATTTAAGTGAAGAAGGCTGGCGTGCAAGGTAGTCCTGGGGAGTGGAAACGACAGTGCAGAGTAATCAAGTGGCCCTAGAGGTAGCCTGTAGGGGCTACACCGGTTTATATGAGGAAGAAGAACACCAAACCAGGTATGAGTTTTTTGCCTCAGAATACACAACACAAAGCTAAGAACACTCAGTTTCCGAATCAAAGGGGACTGAGGGCACACACACACGGGTCTCACACAGAGAGAGATCCGAAAGAGAGTTTTGGTGTTCCCGTTGCCTGACTTGAGCGTCGGAGCTACAACGGCCGCTAGAGGCGCCGTCTGTGTGTTTTGCAGGCATCGTTCGGAGTTCCATCGAAGGTTCCTAGAGCCTCCTTGCAGAACACGCAGCAGCTGGAAAGCTAGACGAAGGAGTGACGAGGCATTTCCCCACGCTCGAGTCCACGGCGAGATCATTTGGCGCCCACCGTGGGGCACGAAGTAAAACAAAGCCCCCATACACAAGAACGAGAGTAGGAATCGCACAGATGAGTAGGAGAACCAGACAAACGACACCTCCACCGCCTGCTGGTGAAGGAACTGTGACCATGGCGCAAGTCATGGAGATGATGCGCGCGTTACAGGATAACGTCGCGGCATCGAGAGTTGAGCAGGAGAAGATGCATGCAGAGCTGACTGCATCGCATAGCAGGAATGAAGAGTTGAACCGCGTCAACGAGGAGCTGCGTAGGGAGTTGCAGGCACAGAATGAGCGTGTATCCGAAGATAGGACGTCGATGCCGCTGTCGCCCCCTAGAGCATTTCCTATGCCCTTCTCCCCCGAAATCATGAACACGGTGGTGCCCCCCAACCTGGTGGGAGTGAAAGCGTCGTTCACGGGGGTGGAAGACCCAGAGGCACATTTGACAGCCTTCCACACTCAGATGATGCTGTCTGGAGGTTCAGACGCTGTGTACTGCAAAATGCTTATGAGCACGCTGAGCAGAGTAGCTGTGGAGTGGTTCGTGAGCTTGCCGGAAGGCCACATCACCTCCTTCCATCAGTTCTCAAAGCTATTCACGGAGCAGTATATAGTCAACAGAGCACCGCCGGTGGTGACTTACGATCTGTTCGACGTGCGCCAGAACCAGGGGGAGTCGCTGAAGGACTTCCTCAACAGCTTTGGTGCGCAGGTGGTGAGATTGCCCAGCAAGGATGAGAACATGTTAGTGCACGCGTTCAAGAAAGGCGTGCTGCCTGGTCCTTTTAGTGAATCCCTTATCAGGAGCCACCCCGCCACCTTTGCTGAGATACGGCGACGCGCGGTGGCGCACATTGTAGCAGAGACAGAGGTCTCTGAGAAGAGAGGCAACGCTGCGCCGACAAAGCCGCGCGGAGGTCAGGAGAAGCAGCAGCAGCAGGTGCGGGTATATGAGGCCAAGGAAGGGAGGAAGGTGCAGGGAAGGCCTCGTCCGTATGCGCCCAGGAAGGACCAGCCCAAGGGGCGTGCAAGGGAGAACAACACACCTCCTAGGTATGATTTCGTGATAGAGTTGGCAGAGCTGATCGCCATCCCTGCCGTGGCTGCAAGACTCCGAGTACCAGAGAAAACCGACAAGGTACTTGGAGGGAGGAAGGACGAGTGGTGTGAGTTCCATCAGGCTTATGGACACACGCTCCGATCCTGCCTGACGTTGGGGCATCAACTCGCTGAGTTGGTGAAGACAGGATTCCTGACTGATTACCTGCGGGAGGCGCAAGGTGATCGTGCTTCGAGGTCTCAGACAGGCGATCAGCAACACGAGGTCCCTATGCATGGGGACGTGAGGTGATGGAGGATGCAACGCTGGGGGGGCTCCCAGGCAGCTCAGGAGGAAGCTCCTCATGAATAAGGCGTCGCCAGGGCGGTCATCGCCTATGAAAGGAAGAGGTCCATACAGAGTGGAGCTTATTGGCTGGAGACACTGCATGGAGCACCTATCCCCAGAACATGGAACGCTACACACTCAAGTTTCTACTTCAGTTAAGTTGTAAGGTAGATGCGTTCTTGCGCTGCACACACACCCAATGTATGTACTGTAAATAGTTGAACAGATCAGGGGGCACTCTTTTCCCGATGAGGGTTTTTAACAAGGCCACCCAATAAAAAAGATTTCAGTATGTCAAGTGTGCACATGTTTCCCAGTTTCAAGTTCCGCTTGCCCCAAATGCAAGTCCTAGGGATCGGTTGGAGCCTGCTCGCCCCAGGCGCGAGTACGGACCACTGACCTATATTCTCCTCACCCCAGGGGTGAGTGCAGGTGGCCAAAGTTTGAGAACTCGGGAGTACTAGTAAGACCGAGAGAGGGAAAGGGAAGATTTCGAGAAACGTCCAAACAGGAACCAGACCTAAAGGTCGATGACCTCGGGGCAAGCAAGAGGGGTCAGCAAGAAAAACTCTTCTTCCCCAAAGCAAGACATCATCTTCGCGTTTAATCACTAAGGAGCAGAACGCGATCATTCACCGGTGCACCCAAAGGACGATCAGTCATCGGTGCACCCGAAGCAGAGCACTCGGTCGGTTCATGGTCATCGGGGTCTTGCTAACACGTGTTAAGCTGGGACCCAGGTTCCCAGCGAGAACGTTACGCATGCACCTCGCATGATTCCAGAAAGAAGGTTGGTCATCGGGGTCTTGCCAACACGTGTTAAGCTGGGACCCAGGTTCCCAGCGAGAGCGTTACGCATGCACCTCGCATGATTCCAGGAGAAGGTTGGTCATCGGGGTCTTGCCAACACGTGTTAAGCTGGGACCCAGGCTCCCAGCGAGAACGTTACGCATGCGCCCCGCATGATTTCAAACCAGAAGAAGAGGAGTTGCCCACTCAAAGGACGTGCGGTGATACCATGCAGGCAGGGATGCGCCTAGCGAGTGCGCTTAGACAGCCACCCCTGGTGCTCCCCTGGGAGCATGCACCCACTCAGAGAAGAAAGTCCTCACCCTCGACTTTGTACAGCGGGGTGCAGGCAGATAAAGTCCTCTTCCTCTGCTTTTTACAGCAAGGTTGAGGCGAGATAAAAAAGTCCTCGCCCTCGACTTTGTACAGCGGGGTGCAGGCGAGAGAAAGTCCTCTCCCTCGACTTCGTACAGCGAGGCATGGGCCAGAGAAGAAAGTCCTCACCCTCGACTTTGTACAGCGGGGTGCAGGCAGATAAAGTCCTCTTCCTCTGCTTTTTACAGCAAGGTTGAGGCGAGATAAAAAAGTCCTCGCCCTCGACTTTGTACAGCGGGGTGCAGGCGAGAGAAAGTCCTCTCCCTCGACTTCGTACAGCGAGGCATGGGCTAGAGAAGAAAGTCCTCACCTCAACTTTGAACAGCGGGGTGCAGGCAGAGAAAGTCCTCTTCCTCTGCTTCTTACAGCAAGGTTGAGGCAAGAGATCCAAGTCCTTCTCCTCTGCTTCATACAGCAAGGTTAAGGCAACAGAGAAAGTCCTCTTCCTCTGCTTTTTACAGCAAGGTTGAGGCGAGATAAGAAGTCCTCAGCGCGACTTACTACAGCGAGGCTGAGGCGAGAGGAGAAAGACCTCACCTCGACTTCTTACAGCAAGGCTGAGGCAAGAGGGGTCATCAAGAAGCATTCCCCAAAACACAGACACCATCCTTGGCGTTCGGGCCCTCTATGCAACTAGCGCTGGAGTGACACAGAAGTAATGCGAAAACTGAAGCGCAGTGACTGATCGGTGGTGCGCTAACACGATAGTCGGTGGTCGGTAGCAAAGCTCTGAGTATGAAAACTTCCCCAAACAAGCTCTTGGGCGATCAGTCGAAGCATTTAGGCACCATCAGGTCAGTCATCCAACATGAATTTATGCATAAAAAACTGTTAAAGAGAATGCTAAGGTACAGTTGGTCGCGATCAAGTTAGAGGCCAGGATTGAAGGGTCACAGTGAGATCACGCTGGAGCCTAAGCCTGTTAACAGTTGGCCACATGCAGAGTAAGTTAAAGATGGAGAGGGAGAAAGGCAGTTGAGAAAAAGAGATTACACAAGAGGAGAAGCCGCAAGAGAAGAAGCTCAAGGAGGAGAAATGAGCTTGCTATCAACCACTGAATGGTGGAGGCTAGGTTGGGTAGAGTCCAAGTCTGGAAGGACGCAGTGAACCTGCTGCCAGCCCATGGAACCCATCTATCAGAGCCTCGGCACCAGCAGCCATGGTCTCAGGTACATCGGCTTCGAGCTCCTTCTTCTCTTTGGCAACGGAGAGCACTTAGTCTCTTCGCTGAGAACAAGTTCACAGCTCGAGACTGGGGGGCTTGTGATCCGGTCGGTCATCGGTATCCAATGACGCCAGCAGCAGATGACCACGTGGGCCAGTCACAGAGCAACACGTGGCATGAGATAGCAGATGAACAAGGGTGGAGATCGACTCCTACATGAGCGCCTGGAAGCAGAGCGCGAGAGTGATGAAGCACCGATCAGTCATCGGTGTATACAGAATGATCAGTCATCGGTGCATACAGAGTGATCAGTCATCGGTGTATACAGAGTGATCAGTCATCGGTGTATACAGAGTGATCAGTCATCGGTGTATATAGAATGATCAGTCGTCGGGGGTTCCTTGCCAACGCGTGTTAAACTGGGACCCAGGCTCCTAGCGAGAACGTTACCCAAGGACCTCGCCTGATTCCATAAGCAGAGCACGACAACGTGAAGAAGCGCCATCGGACATCGGCCAGGATGAGAGATACCTCGGTCATCGGTGTGTGTCGAGGCGACATCGGCCGCGCGATGTGAACAACGCGACCAGTGATCAGTAAAGCACTCAGAGGCAGGGAGTGGCCTTAGTCACGAGACGACCACGCATGAAGATGAGAAGACACAGGCAGGAGCAGAATCCTGCTGGGACGAGAACCCATCAAGGCTAGAGTCTCCCAGTGAGCTTGCACGCATGCCACGTGGACCGTGAAGATGTTCCCAGAGAATAGGTAGGGCAGATAGGCACAGAAGTCGAGGGGTCCAGAGGCACCCACGCAGCCTCCCCTGTCAGACTTTGCATTTAAGTGAAGAAGGCTGGCATGCAAGGTAGTCCTGGGGAGTGGAAACGACAGTGCAGAGTAATCAAGTGGCCCTAGAGGTAGCCTGTAGGGGCTACACCGGTTTATATGAGGAAGAAGAACACCAAACCAGGTATGAGTTTTTTGCCTCAGAATACACAACACAAAGCTAAGAACACTCAGTTTCCGAATCAAAGGGGACTGAGGGCACACACACACGGGTCTCACACAGAGAGAGATCCGAAAGAGAGTTTTGGTGTTCCCGTTGCCTGACTTGAGCGTCGGAGCTACAACGGCCGCTAGAGGCGCCGTCTGTGTGTTTTGCAGGCATCGTTCGGAGTTCCGTCGAAGGTTCCTGGAGCCTCCTTGCAGAACACGCAGCAGCTGGAAAGCTAGACGAAGGAGTGACGAGGCATTTCCCCACGCTCGAGTCCGCGGCGAGATCACCCAATAACAACATTTCCCCATGCCTAGAACAATATTATAATATTGAATTTCAGATAATTTTCCCCCACAGAAACTGTAACGGAAAGAAGTTTTTCCTAGAAACTAGAGTACACCTAGCTCCTATGCTATGATACATTAGTATGAATGACTCAGAGAGGAAAAAATGTTCTTAATCTGGGCATACATACCTCTAATGTTATTTGCCTCTGCTTACTTATATCTTCAGGGACAGGGTAACAGTTCGTGCCAAATGCATCACAAATTTTCAGGATCTTTGTTCTTGCTTGCTCACTAGAGAAGAACACAGCAAAGACAATTTTCTAAGATATATTGGGTCTATAAAGCCTATAGAGAGTCTATTGCAATCGTAGATGGTCATATAGCTAGTTAAGCTAGCTATATCTTCGTATGAGCGACCATCATATTGGGTCTATAACTATTAGAAAAATATTAACACAAATCTGCATGCTTGTTACTACGCAATGCATGTATGGAAATCAATATAATACAGCAAACCTTTATTGTGCCCAAAAAATTGCAATAACTGTATGGTTTGTTTCTTAAAAGTGTTGAGCAACAACAAGTATATCCTCAGCTCCAATGAACCTTCACTTTCCCTATAATAAGAAGATTAAAGAAAAAATAAGAAAGAAAAAAAGTATTCAATGGCAAATTCTAAATCAATGGCAGGACTTAGGTTACTACAGAGAACAATTTTGACCCAAGTCACGTGCAACAAAATAAATTTAACACTTCACTGCACTACATGCTATGCAAGTTCCACAAATTAAGTAAATGGTTGTGGAATTCATTTTTCTAGGTAAGTGGGGTTATTGCATTACATAATACTACTGATAATAGCTGACTTATTTAGTATGCCAACTTGTTCACCCTTCTCATTCTTCACTTATTGGTTTCTGCACTTCTAAGTTGAAAACATTTTCACGTCCCTTTCCTCCCTACTTTTCACAAACTATGCTCATAATACATTACTTCAACCTTCACACATCTTATTTAGAACAAATAACGTATAAATTTCAACTCAAATCATTGCATTTTTATATCTTTAACGTAATTGAAAGCTAGATGCTCTATTCAAAAACCTAAAAACTCTGACATCGCAATAGTAATCATTACTAGGTCTACAAGGGACTATTATTAATTATGATATACACAGCAAATAAAAACTAACACCTATAATAGGAAGATTCCAACTCTAACACCTATTTGTCTTCATCTCCATGTTCTCTTCCTTCCAACATTAAGTACATAGATTCCAACATATTTAAAACATCAAATTTTAATTCATAGTTGTACTGACCAGTCCTCGGACACCGAGAACAGCTAGTATTGGTGAGCCACGTCAGCTAGGTCCCACAGCATGGGCCAAAGCCACGTGGGCTGAGCCCCACAGGTAGTATGGAGTAGTGGGATGATTGGTCATCAGCGTGTCAATCACCATAGTGGATTGATGTGTCCTCGTCACTCGGCAGGGTGATGAGTCCTCGGCAATAGAATGGGACTATGTGACATCGGTCTTGGGTGTTTTGAACAACAGAACTAGAACATCTAACGTGGGTCCCGAGAGAAGACTAGTTATTAGCAAAATGCCCAGAGGTAGGGAGAGGCTTTAGTCACGAAGCATCCATGCGTGTGGCAAGGAAAGCATAGTTAAGTGCAGAGTCTTGAAGGGTAGAGTGCCCATCAAGATTAGGGTTTCCAAGTGAGGCCGCATGCATGGCATGTGAATAGTGAAGGCACTCCCAGGACAGATGGCCCCAGAGCTTAGGTGCACAAGGGGGTACCCAGGCGGCCATCCTGTTAGAAGTTGCACTCTAGTTAAGGGAAGCCTTACGCGCTAGATTGCCCTAAGTCTGGGTGATAGCGGCGCAAGGGTATTCCTATAAACCCTAAATATGGGTAGCAACGCAGAGGAAACCCTAGACTATATAAAGGGTAGTAAAACACTTCACAAAGGTACACAGTTTCTAGACCTAAACTCAGATACTCAATACACTTGGTGTGCTTGTCCAGTATTGACTTGAGTGTCGGAGTGCAAACGGCCTCTGGGGCGCCCATTTCTATCTCACAGGTGCAGATTGTTTCGATACAACAAAGCAGAATTCAAGGCATAGGAAAGAGGCGTGTGATCGTCGTAGAGTCAACCGGCAAGAACATTTGGCGCCCACCGTGGGGCGAAGTAAAACAAGGTCCCATACACAAGCGAAAGAGGAGAATTTAGCGACATGAGGAATACCAGGCAAGGATCTATCCCACCAAAAGGGGGTGAGAGCATTACAATGCAACAACTCATGGAAACGATGCCTGCCCTCCAGGAGACGGTGGCGGAATCTAGGGCAGATCAGGTGTGTATGCAGATGGAGTTGGCTGCATCGCAGGCCAGGAATGAAGAGTTACACAGGGCGAATGAAGAATTGCGTATGAATTTGCGTAATTTGCAACAAACCGGGGATCGCGTGGTGGATGATCGGGCCCTGCCAACATCGTCTAGGGCGTTCCCAATGCCTTTCTCACAATCGATCATGGATACAGTGGTCCCAGCCACCTTCATGGGCCCTAAAAATGTGTTCACCAAGGTGGAGGATCCTGAAGCCTATCTCACAGCGTTTCACACAGAGATGATGTTATTAGGGGGCTCAGATGCAGTGCATTGTAAGCTTTTCATGACCACAATGACTGGGACAGCACTGGACTGGTTCATCAGCCTGCCTGAGGGACACAAAACGTCCTTCGCGCAGTTTTTCACGCTGTTCAAGGAGTAGTACATCGTCAATCGGGCTCCCCCGCCAGTGTCATATGACCTCTTTGATGTGAGGCAATATCAAGGGGAGTCCCTGAGGGATTATCCCAACCAGTTCAGAGCGATGGTGGTGAGCCTGCACACCAAGGACGAGGATATGGTGGTGCATGTCTTCAGGAAGGGAATACTACCAGGACCCTTTAGTGAGTCACTTATCAGAAGTTGCCCCAAAACCTTTGGCGATATCAGGCACCACACGGCTGAGGGGGAACTCAACAAGAAATGCAAGAGCATGGCCCCTCTGCTATTGCGGGTGCCCAGTTGTCCACAACCCATGCGGGTGCACGACGTGACGACAGAGAAGAGGGCACAGGGAAAGCAGGAGCCCTATGAAGTTAGGAAACCCCAAACTAGGGCACGCGCGAAGGAGGATGTGCCCCCTAGACATAATTTCCTGGTAGAGATGAAGGAGCTGATCACCATTCCTAATGTGGCAGAGAGGCTAAAGATGCCCGTAAAGACAGACAAGAGATTGGGGCCCAACAAGAACGCATGGTGTGAGTTCTATCAAGCGTTTGGCCATCCCATTCACAACTATCTGGCCCTAGGTCATCAGTTGGACGAGTTGGTCAAGAGCGGTTTATTGAAAGATTACCTACGGGAGTCACAAGGGGGAGAGGTGGTAGTGGCTCCAAGGGCTGACCAGGGGCACGAGGTGCCCGTACATGGCGAGATCCACACCATCTCAGGTGGATTCTCAGGAGGAGGGTGCACCTCATCGCAGCGCAAGAAATATGCACGGTCAGTGATGGCAGTAGAAGCACGTGAGGACGATCACTTCCCAGATGTGGACCTCACATTTACGAAGCCAGATCGCCTGGACATTGTTCCCCACGACAATGACCCAGTGGTAATATCAGTGGTTACTGTGGGAAGGAGGGTGCATCGAGTCCTTGTTGATAAAGGAAGTTCAGCTGACGTGATGTTCTGGTCGACCTTCAACAAGCTGCAGTTGTGTCCAGACCAGTTAAGACCTTATACTGGTTGTTTGTATGGGTTTGTAGGAGACCAGGTCGAGGTGCGGGGATATATATAAGTGAGGACCACTTTCATTGATGGAGTGACCTCCCTCACTGAGAACATCTAGTATCTCGTTGTTAATGCCCCATCAGCTTACAATGTGTTGTTGGGCAGGCCAGCCCTGAACAGACTGGGGGCGGTGGCGTCGACGAGGCACATGAAAATGAAGTTACCCTCGATGGAAGGGGCAGTGATCACTATCAGGTCAGATTAGAAGGAGGCTAAGAAGTGCTATGAAAACAACCTCAAAACAAGAAGAGGAGTGTGCATAGTGACCACCCAACCACCAGGTGGAGAGCGCACTGATGCTGACCTGTCCCGATGAGGAGTCGGGGTTACATGAGCAGAGGTTGCCGAAGAGAGATGACCTAAACCAGCAGAAGAGGTAATAGAGAGGGAGATTGGAGGCAAGATATTCAAGCTTGGCAAATCCCTATGCCAAGATGCACAGGACCAAGTGGCGGGAGTCATAGAGCAGCACTTGGATGCTTTCACTTGGTCTGCCTCAGATATGCCAAGCATCGACCCTGATTTTTTGTGTTAATGCCTGGCGCTGTATCCCCAAGTCAGACCTGTTCATCAGAGGAGAAGGAAATTCAATGAAGAGAGGAGACAGGTGATTAGGTGATGATGGAAGAGGCCTAAGCTCAGGCCCAACAACTAGGTCCATGGCAAAGAGGATTCAAGAAGAGTGGAACTCTGCTACTGATGGCAGAGAAACTCTTCTCTACATATTCAAAGACCCTTCAGAGGACCATAAGGAGTAAAGCCCAAGCCATGGGAGCTGAGCATAAATTAATTTTAGTTTATTTGTAATTTCAGTACAATAGGGTTCATTTAGCACAATTGGGGGTGTATTTAACAATTTAGTAGAGTAGGGTTCATTTAGCACAATAGGGGGGGTGTATTTAACAATTTAGCTTGTACCTAGGCCTTTTAGGGTAGGAATGTAGCCCTACCTTCTAGAAGCATGCTAAGGGGCTGCATTGACCTTTAGTCAACATCCTAGCAGCCCCCTCTTTTATGTATTCCCCATTCTACCCTTGCTCCTTACTCTCCAAGGCACCATCTCCTATAAATAGGGTGCTTTGGCTCATGTTTTTTGAAGATCAATTTATATGAGTAATGCTGCCAAAATTATGCTAGCTTCTACTCTTTGTCTAGTCTTTCTAGGTTAGACACTTTGATCTTCATCTTCATCTTCCTCCAAGTGATTTGGCCTAACCTATCACTCTCAATACCTTTCATGCACCTACAAGGAACCCATAGCTCTATATGAGCCATTCTTGACCCATATCATCCATAGCTTCCGCCACCTTTTTACCTCATATTTCGAGAAGAACAAATGGTCATGAAGAACAACCTATCATTTGGTATCTAGAGCTTTGGTTCTTCAAGAGATATGTGTTCTCTTCATTTTATTTTTTGAGTCTTCTTCTTTATTCCATGTTGTTCATCATATCCTTAAATGTCTTGCTGTTTTTAATTTCTTTTTAAGTTGGTGTTGCTGTTTTTAAATTTCTATTTGGTATTTTTGGTTCAACTTGATCTTGAACTTCCATTTTCAAACTGTTTTAGGTTCCTTTTGTGTTGGCAGTTCTGTTTTTATTTTTATTTGAGTCTTATTGATGTTTTTAATCGGTGCAAAGTGTTTGTGGTTGAGTCATTTTGATTTTTGAATCCATACAAGTTTTGTCAAACTCAAGTTCATCCTACAATGTCATAAATTCCAAGTGGTGCCTAGGCAGCGGTGCCGGGGTCATACTAGAAGGTCCAGATGGGGTCTTGATAGAACAGGCTCTGCGTTTGGCTTTCAAGGCCAGTAATAACCAGGCGGAGTACGAGGCCTTGATAGCAAGGATGTTGTTGGCAAAGGAAATGGGCGCGAGACATTTGCTGGCAAAAAGCGACTCACTCTTGGTCACAGGATAGGTCACTAGAGAGTACCAAGCCAAGGATCCACAGTTAGCCACCTATCTCAGCTATGTACAATTATTGAAAGGCACATTTCTAGAGTTTGAGCTGCTACATGTTCCATGGGAGCAAAATGCCAGAGCTGACTTGTTAGCAAAACTCGCCAGCTCAGGCAAGGGGGGCAGACAAAGGACAGTAATACAGGAAACTTTAAGAGCACCTCGAACAGCTGTGGGAGATCCCACGGATGTACAAATGATAAACGTTGTGTATGAGGGAGAAAGGAGTCATAGGTCACTAACTCAAGAAACACTGAAGGCACCTCGCATAAATTCCTATGGCCTGCCAGCCGAAGTGTCGTCGCAAGTTTGCTTGGTGGAAGAAGGGGAGACTTGGATGACGCCCTATGAACGTTACCTAGTAGACGAGACACTTCCGTTAGACCCCGTGGAAGCAAGAGTTGTGAAGAAGAACACACCCCGCTACACTTTGATTGACGGGAACCTATTCAGACATGACTATTCCCATCCTCTTTTGATATGCGTAAGTGGGACACAGTGCACTTGCATAATAGCAGAACTTCATGAAGGAATATGCGGAAGCCACATTGAGGGACGAGCCCTAGCAGCAAAGGCCATCCGTGCAGGGTATTATTGGCCCACAATGAGAGAAGACTGCATAAGGTACGCACAGCGGTGTAAAAAGTGTCAAGAGCACGCGGACTGGCATCGCGCGCCACCAGAGGAGCTGAGATCCCTCCATAGTCCATGGCCTTTCCACACGTGGGGAATCAACATCCTGGGACCTTTCCCACTCGCGATCAGACAGATGAAATATCTTGTGGTGGCGATAGAATACTTCACCAAATGGATCGAAGCTGAGCCAGTGGCGCAAATTACGGCACATAAGGTCCAACATTTCGTTTGGAAGAATATTGTGTGTCGTTTTGGAATCCCAAGGCGTCTAGTATCTGATAATGGTACCTAGTTTGTAAGTCAGCAATTGGGAAAGTTGTGCTCGGAGCTCGGCATCAAACAGGTGTTTGCATCAGTCAGGCACCATCAGACAAATGGGCAGCCTAGTATATGGGTCAGATGCCATGATTCCAGTAGAGATACAGGAAAGCTCACCTCGATTCCAGAATTTTGTGGCAGAGGAATCAAATGAAGAAAGAAGGGTGAATCTAGACCTACTGAACGAGGTCAGGGAGGAGGCCCGTGTTAAGTCTGAAGCGTTAAAGAGGAGAGTAGAACGCCAATACAGGTCAAAGTTGAGACCTCGACAATTCCAAATCACCGATCTGGTAATGTGGAAGGCCCACTCCTACCAGTTAGAAAACAAACTATCCCCCAAGTGGACAGGCCCATTTTAAGTAGCGGAGGCCCTGGGAAATGGGGCATACAGGTTGGAGACCTTAGAGGGCGGTGCGATTCCACGCACATGGAATGGTGCCAACCTCAAGTTTTATTTCAGTTAGTAATGTTGTATTTGAACACAATTGTATCATTCAGTTAAGGGGATACTCTTTTTCCCTACGGAGTTTTTTAATGAGGTCACCCAATAAAAGAAAGAAAAAAAAGAGGATATATTTGTGTTAAATAATGAAATGAACCTCTTCTACCTTGTTAAAGAGAGGGGAAGAATAGTGCGGTTCGCGGTAAAAATCCTCTTCATTGACTTTGTACAGCGAGGTTGAGGTAAGTAGAGACCTCGTCCTCGACTTTTTACAGCGAGGTCGAGGGAAGTTAAATGAACCTCTTCTACCTTGTTAAAGAGAGGGGAAGAATAGTGCGGTTTGCGGTAAAAATCCTCTTCCTTGACTTTGTACAGCGAGGTTGAGGTAAGTAGAGACCTCGTCCTTGACTTTTTACAGGGAGATTGAGGGAAGTTAAATGAACCACTTCTACCTTGGTAAATAAAGGGGAAGAATAGTATGGTTCACAGTGAAAGTCCACTTCCTCTTATAGCGAGGGTAGGGCAAGAAGAACGAGCCTCTTCTACCTTGGTAAAGAAAGGGGAAGAATAGTATGGTTCACAACAATCCTTTTCCTTGATTTTTACAGGGTCAAAAATAGGAGGTCTTCCTTGGCTTATCAGTCGAGGTCGACAGAGAAAGAGGTCTTCCTAAGCTTATCAGTCAAGGTCGACAGAGAAGGAGGTCTTCCTTGGCTTATTAGTCAAGGTCGACAGAGAAAGAGGTCTTCCTTGGCTTATCAGTCGAGGTCAATAGAGAAGGGGGTCTTCCTTGGCTTATCAGTCGAGGTCGACAGAGAAAGAGGTCTTCCTTGGCCTATCATTCGAGGTCAACAGAGAAAGTGGTCTTCCTTGGCACGTCAGACGAGGTCAAAAATAGATGAAAAAACCAAAGAGGTAAGAACAGAAGGTGAGAAGGGTGTTAAGTACACTATGAGTTAAAATATTTAGCCATACACAAAAAGATAAAGTTACCAAGAGAAGACGAAAGTGTTGAAGAATAAATTCATTAAGTTGAAATGTACAAATATTTAGAAGAGACTGTTTATGTCCAGACAAAAAGAAGAAAGGATTCGCGCGTTTTTCCTAGAGCGTACACGTGGCAATCCTTAGGGGCTAGGATGGCTTGACGCTTAATGTCCTCTGTATACGTTACTTCCTTGCTTTCTACGCTCCCTACTGTTTCATTCCCTCTCAGTTCTTCATCTATACATGTTTTCTTTGATAATAATCTTTCCTGCCCATCTCGACTGACAGGCCAAGGAAGACCTCTTTCTCTGTCGACCTTGACTGATAAGCCAAGGAAGATCTCTTTCTCTGTCGACCTCGACTCATAAGCCAAGGAAGATCTCTTTCTCTGTCAACCTCGACCGATAGGCCAAGGAAGACCTCTTTCTCTGTCGACCTCGACTGTCAGGCCAAGGAAGACCTTTTTTTCTGTCGACCTCGACTGTCAGGCCAAGGAAGACTTCTTTCTTGTCTTATTCCCTGCTGTGTAAACTGGAAAATTTCTCCTATTTTGACCCTACAGAAATCAAGGAAAGGATTGTTGCGAACCATACTATTCTTCTTCTTTCTTTAACAAGGTAGAAGAGGTTCCTTTAACTTCCCTCGACGTCGGTGTAAAAAGTCGAGGGCGAGGTCTCTAACTTGCCTCATCCTTGCTATCAGAGGGAGAGGACTTTCACTGCGAACCATACTATTCTTCTCCTTTCTTTAACAAGGTAGAAGAGGCCATTTAACTTCCTTCGACCTCGCTGTAAAAAGTCGAGGACGAGGTCTCTAACTTGCCTTATTCTTGCTATCAGAGGGAGAGGACTTGCACTGCGAACCATACTATTCTTCTCCTTTCTTTAACAAGGTAGAAGAGGCTCATTTAACTTCCCTCGACCTCGCTGTAAAAAGTCGAGGGCGAGGTCTCTAACTTGCCTCATCCTTGCTATCAGAGGGAGAGGACTTTCACTGCGAACCATACTATTCTTCTCCTTTCTTTAACAAAATAGAAGAGGCTCATTTAACTTCCCTCGACTTCGCTGTAAAAAGTCGAGGACGAGGTCTCTAACTTGCCTCATCCTTGCTATCAGAGGGAGAGGACTTTCACTGCGAACCATACTATTCTTCTCCTTTCTTTAACAAGGTAGAAGAGGTTCATTTAACTGTTTAACACAAATATATCTTTTCTTAATTCTTTTTCTTTCTTTTATTGGGTGACCTCGTTAAAAAACCCCGTAGGGAAAAAGAGTGTCCCCTTAACTGAATGATACAATTGTGTTCAAATACAACTTTGCTAACTGAAATAAAACTTGAGGTTGGCTCCATTCCATGTGCGTGGAATCACACTGCCTTCTAACGTTTTCAACCTGTATGCCCCGTTTCCCAGGGCCTCCGTTACTCGAAACGGGCCTGTCCACTTGGGTGATAGTTTGTTTTCTAGCTGGTAGGAGTGGGCCTTTCGCATTACCAGATCGGTGACTTGGAACTGTCGAGGTCTCAACTTCAACCTATATTAGCGTTCTACTCTCCTCTTTAACGCTTCAGACTTAACGCGGGCCTCCTCCCTGAGTTCGTCTAGTAGATCTAGATTCACCCTTCTTTCTTTGTTTGATTCTTGTAACATCCCGCCAAAATAAAACCATACATACATGTATAATGAAAATAAAGGTACACAAATAATATTGAAGAGTACATGATAATATATATATAAGTAATGAAGTTGCTCCTCTTAGGGAGTTTAATACATAACCAGTCAAATGTTTTCAAAATTTAACGAAATTCAATCAAATACAACAAGACCGGCGGTCTCCATACATGAACCGGCGATCTGGTAACAGAAGGCCCCAAAACAGGCGATCTGCTAGCAGGACATAAAACCGGCGATCACCACCAAGAGATAGAAACCGGCGATCTCTTCCTCGGCGACCACTCACTAGGAAGCTCTGCTTCCTGGAAGATCATCTGCTCCCGTGTAAGTTATACACGATCATCACAGTTTTAAGAGAAAGACAGCCAACGAGCAGAACACGCAGGGTAAGCTAGATATTTTAAGGAGAGTTTAAATAAGGATAATTAAATTAAAATCAAGGTAAACAATTTCAAGATATTCACGTATCACTATCAAGTTTCTCATACCCTTCACCTGATCGCCCAGAAATCACACATTTCACAATATTTTCAAGAGTCATTCTATTTCACAAACTGCATCAAGTGTCTATAAATTTCAAGTTCCTCATTTCACATGTCAGACCACCACTGACTCAGCACACAAGACACTTGACACTACTTCCGGAAGACTCATGCATTGATTAGACTCAGAGATCTGCACCTGTCATACTAAACAGCTGTAATGTTTCCCAGCTATGCGCATCAACACAAATCTCGATCTCAAGTTCATCATTCTCACAGTATGACAGGGTTAATCCATAGAACAGGCCGAGCTCGTTCTTTTTCACACGAGTCACCCATTCATATGAACCTCCTTCGACTCTCACCAACTGAGTAACTTCCTCTATGTGATTCCATTACCTCAGCAGAGTCAGGATATCCCCTTAGGAATCACCGATCAATGCACATCCTACACGATCTTACACGGTATTTTCTTTCCTGAAAATACTATGCCTCGATCCCACATTCACAACACCCAAGACATCATACCACTTAAATAAATGATTCAAGTCACAGCAACATTCGTTTCAAAGATTCAGATTTTCGAAGATCACCTTTAAGCTTCAACAGTTCAAAGTAACACCAAAAACAGGGAGTTCGCAAACATCGCCCAAACCGGCGACCTGGTTCAAAAACAGGGTATTTCGAAGATTGTATTTAAAAATCGGCGACCACGTCGCTCAAAAACACACAGAACAGAGCATTCACGAAGATGAAAAACGAAACCGGCGACCTCGTCGCCCTCACTTCCGAAATAGCTAAACTACGACTTGTATTGAAAATGGAGGCTAGCTTCCCTTCCCTAGACTTGCGCAAACACCAGGTGCTCCGAAATCCAACGAAGCCTAAAGAACGCCTTGGCTCTGTTTTTGCGTCTGGTTTGAAGGACTTGCAGAGAACTTCCCAGGTGCTCTAAGGGCAGACGTCGTACTGGTGCTTGAGGATGCCTGAAACGCAGCGTGAAGGAGAGAAATGGAGGAGAAAGGAGGTAACTCACTCTTTCGCTCTTGAACAACTGAAATGTTTTTGTTCCCTCAGCAGTGGGTTTTTCCATCTTAAACCAACTTGTCCACAAAAGCAGCTGCCACCACCCACTCTGCAGGGAAGTCTGAGTGTACCTTTCTCTGAACAGTACGACTACGGTTGTCTCTTGTGCATGCCAACCACTGCTCTGAACAGTACGACCGCGAGTGTCTCTTGCGCATGCCAACATTCTGATGTCACTGTTCTGAACCAACACTTTTTGTCTACGTGTCGCGCGTGCCGCGCGTCTCATGCTGGGAGTCTGGGTCCCACCTTCTCTGTGTGCAACTCGACATCGCGCGATCACCTTTCACCGATGACCACTGGCGCGAAGACTAACCACCGATGACATCTCACGCGAAGGCTATCCACCGATGACCTCTCGCGCGAAGGCTATCCACCGATGACCTCTCGCGCGGAGACCATCCACCGATGACCTCTTGCGCGAAGACTCTCCACCGATGTCTTCTCGCGCGAAGACTCTCCACCGATGACCTTCGGCGCGAAGAATCTCCACCGATGTCCTCTCGCGCGAAGACTCTCCACCGATGACCTTCCGCGCGAAGAATCTCCACCGATGCCCTCTCGCCCTGGTGATCACGTGTAGTCTAGGCGACCGGCGATTATGTGTTAACAAGGAACTCTTGTAGTCTTCTAAGCTACACTTTCCTTCCTTTTTATTTTAAATAAAAACATACTTAGAATTCATTTAAAATATACCCTTTTATTCCAATTTAATTTTACAGGTCCTTACATTCTCCCCATCAAGAAAAATTTTCGTCCCCGAAAATTGAATTACAAGGAAAAGAGGTATGGATAAGCCTCTCTCATGGGTTCTTCTAACTCCCAAGTTGAATCCCCCGATCTCTCATCCCACACCACTTTCACCATGTTGATGGTCTTGCCTCTGAGCTGTTTACTTTGCCGATCGTCAATCCTGACTGGTTTTGCTTCAAAGGACAAGTCATCCCTGATCTGCACATCGTCTACATCCAGCACATGACTAGGGTCTGCCATGTACTTCCTCAGCTGTGACACGTGGAAGACATTGTGCAGATTCGCTAGATGGGGAGGTAGGGCGATCTCGTAAGCCACTGGACCAACCTTTCTTAAGATCTGATATGGTCCCACGAACTTAAGGGACAACTTCCTTGACCTGATCGCCCGTCCTACACCCTTGGTTGGTGTCACTTTCATGAACACATGGTCTCCAGCAGCAAACTCCAAAGGCTTTCTCCTCTGATCTGCATAGGACTTCTTCCTACTCTGAGAAGCTTTCATTCTGCTTTGTATCTGTTTCACCTTCTCGGTCGTCTGCTGAATCAACTCTGGCCCAACCAAGACTGCCTCGCCCTCCTGGTACCAACATAAGGGAGTTCTGCATTTCCTCCCATACAGGGCTTCATATGGTGCCATCCCAATACTGGCGTGGTAGCTATTATTATAGGTAAACTCCACCAGTGGCAACACCTCATCCCAACTTCCCAATTGATCCAAGACGCACGCCCTCAGCAGGTCTTCCAAGGATTGGATCGTTCTCTCTGACTGAGCATCTGTTTGGGGATGATATGCAGAGCTCATCCTCAACTTAGTTCCCAAGCACTCTTGCAAGGTCTGCCAAAACCGTGAAGTGAACCTGGGATCTCTATCTGAAATGATGCTGGAAGGCACTCCATGCAACCTCACTATTTCTTGGATGTATAACTGTGCCAGCTTGGCCATAGGCATCTTCATATTCACTGGAAGGAAGTGGGCACTCTTCGTCAGCCTATCAATGATAACCCAGATTGCATCATGACCCTTTACCGATCTGGGTAAATGGGTGACAAAATCCATGGCGATGCTGTCCCATTTCCACTCAGGGATATCCAGTTGCTGCAACAGCCCGCCAGGTCTTTGATGCTCTACCTTCGCCTTCTGACACGTTAAGCAGGTTGCAACATACTGGGCGATGTCCCTCTTCATGCTCGACCACCAAAATGACTCCTTCAAGTCATGATACATCTTGTTCATGCCTGGATGAAGGTTAAGGCGACTCTTATGACCTTCTTCTAGGATCATCTTCTTCAACTCTTCATTTGCAGGTATGCAAATTCTGCCATTAAATCTCAAGATCCCATCATCGCCCATTACAAAGTCTCTAGCCTGATCTGTCCCTAGTGACTCCACAGTACGCTTCAGACTAGGGTCCTCCAACTGCTTATCCTTCAACATCCCAAGGAAATCATTAGTTATAGCCAGCTTACTACAACTAATGTGATTTACGTGAAATTCTACCCCAAGGTTTAAGTCTCTGAACTGCTCGATCAGTTTCTGCTCTTTCATCATCATGGTGGCGACTTGTATTGATTTTCTACTCAAAGCATCTGCCACTACATTGGCCTTCCCTGGATGATACATGAGTTGAAAATCGTAGTCCTTTAGAAACTCCATCCACCTTCTTTGTCTCATGTTTAGTTCCTTCTGATCGAACAGGTATTTCAGGCTCTTATGGTCACTGAACACCTGGAACCGAGCTCCATATAAATAGTGCCTCCAGATCTTCAAGGCAAAAACCACAGCCGCCAACTCTAAGTCATGCGTAGGGTAGTTTCTCTCATGAACCTTGAGTTGCCTTGAAGCATATGCAACCACTCTCTTTTCTTGCATCAAATCACATCCCAAGCCCTGATGTGAAGCGTCACAGAAGACATCAAAAGGTCTTCCTACCTCGGGGATCACCAGCACTGGGGCACTGGTCAACCTCTCCTTTAGTTCCATGAAGCTTTGCTCACATCGGTCGGTCCAAGCAAAAGGTTGGTCCTTGCGGGTCAGCTGTGTTAAAGGAGCCACTACCTTGGAAAAATCCTCAATAAACCTCCGATAGTAGCCCGCCAAACCCACAAAGCTTCTTATCTCAGTGACTGTCTTAGGACGTTCCCACTACAGCACTGCCTCCACCTTGGCTGGATCCACCGAGATCCCCTGGGCAGATATCACGTGTCCTAGGAAGTTGACTTCCTTCAGCCAGAACTCACACTTGGAGAACTTGGCATAGAGTTGCTTCTCTCTCAGTATCTCCAATACTGTCCTCAGGTGTTCCTCATGCTCTTCCTCGGTCCTTGAATAAATGAGTATGTCGTCTATGAAGACCACCACAAACTTATCCAAGAAAGGGCGAAAAATCCTATTCATGTAGTCCATGAATAGGGCTGGAGCATTGGTGACTCCAAACGGCATCACTACATACTCATAGTGCCCATACCGAGACCTAAAAGCTGTCTTTTGAACATCTTCACCTTTTACCAAAATTTGGTGGTACCCCGATCTCAGATCAATCTTGGAGAACACCGAGGCCCCATGTATTTGATCCATCAAATCATCAATCCTAGGTAGGGGGTACTTGTTCTTAATGGTCAACTTGTTCAACTGCCTGTAGTCTATACACAACCGAGACCCTCCATCCTTCTTCTTGACTAGGAGCACTGGAGCTCCCCATGGAGATACACTGGGTCTGATGAATTGTTTCTCCAGCAACTCTTCCACTTGCTTCTTTAATTCCACCAACTCGGCTGGTGCCATCCTGTAGGGCGCCATAGACACTGGTCCAGCCCCAGGTACCAAATCAATAGAGAATTCCACTTCTCTCTTAGGGGGTAACCCAGGTACCTCTTCTGGAAATACATCCGTGAAATCTTTCACCACGTGTATTCTGCTTACGTCCCCTTCATTCTTCACCTCCAACCGAGCTAGCATCACGAAGCACCTCGCCCCTTCTTCCAACTCTGACTGCCCTTGCTGAGCAGATATCACATCTGACTCTGGGAGGTCTGGAAACGCTACCTTCTGCCTACCGCAGTCTATGAGAACGTGATTGGCAGCTAACCAATCCATTCCCAGGATAACATCCAGGTCCTGAAGAGGTAGGCAGATCAAGTTCACTTTGAATCTGCGTCCCTCTACTATCACTGGACATTCGGGGCAAACTGTAGAGGTCAACACCTGTCCTGACGCAGGTGTAGAGACCAACAGTTCGAAAGGTAATTCCTTCACTAGGAGGCCCAACTCGGCTACACACAGGTTTGACACAAAGGAGTGTGTCGCTCCAGAATCAAACAAAGCTTTTACACCTCTACCAGCAATAAAACAAACACCTTGGATGAGGTTACCTGACTGAGATGCCTCTGTTCCAGACATGGCAAACACTCTCCCTGTTGCCTGAGGTCTGCTGCCTTCGTTTCTCATCTGCTGGGAGCCACTGGGTTGGGTCACCCCATTCCTGCTAGGGCACTCTCTAGCAACGTGCCCTGTCTTTTGGCAGACAAAACATCTCCTCTCTGAAGTCTTCTTGAAGCATGCATTGGAGGCGTGTGGTCCACCACAATGGAGACACTTGGGTTTCCAAGGTTGTTGCTGCTGAAACTGGGGAGGTGCTGCTCCTGCCCGATGTGGTGGAGGTCTCGCATAGGGCTTGCTTTGTGGGTGCTGTGCCTTAGCTTTCCCACTGGAAGGACCTCCGGGGTGTGACCTGATCACCCGAGAATCACCCTTTTCCAGGGTCTCCACCATCTTCGCCTTTTCTACTAAGGCGTGAAATTCCCTGATGCACATCGGGGCTATGGTCTTCTTCAGCCCATGCTTCAGCCCCTCTTCGAACTTCCTACACCTCCAGGCCTCGGAGGTCGCCTGGGTATAGAACTGGGCGAGGTACTCAAACCGAGCAGCATAGGCGTTTACTGACATATCCCCCTGCTCCAACTTTAGGAACTCAGCTTCCCTCGCAAACTTGGCGCTGTCTGGGAAGTATTTCTCCAAGAACCTCACCCTGAAGCTCTCCCAATCCAATACATCCTCTCGGGCCTCCATCATCTGCTGAGCTCCCATCCACCAGAACTCAGCTTCTCCAGTTAGTAGATAGGTGGCAAACAACAGTTTCTTCTCTTCAGGGCAGGAGGTCGCCCTAAAGATTTTCTCCAACTCTCTGACCCACTGATCTGCCTGATCAGGGGTAGCATTCCCACTGAACTTGGGTGGGTTGTGTCGCATGAACTCGGTCAGTCCCATCTGTTCTTGAGGCTGACCGACGTGGGAGTTTGTTTCCGCAGATCGAGCAGTTTCCCAGTGGTGCATTGTAGCTTGATGGTTCTGTGCCATCGCTGCATTCTGCTGTTGAATGGCAGTTGCCATCATCTCAATGGCCTTAGCAATCTGGCTCATCTCCGAAGAAGGTTGGGGAGGGGTAGAAGGTCTACGTGCCATCTTTCTTCGTTCTCAGATTTTGAAACTATAGGTTTTCTATATTCCCTACGACTGCAAGAATGAGATCGATAAGAAATCAATTCATTCAGGAGGTAACATCTAGACCTTACAAAGGTCAGCATCTCAAAATCATTAAGAATTTGAGTTCATCAACAGAATCATAATACTTATAACTTCAAGCAAAACACCAGAACAGTTCCTGGTGTACAATCATCAATCCAAACAGCCACTTTCAGTCAATTACAAGGACACTCAATAAATCACACCAGAATTCAATGTAGGCTAAACATCAAACCTCTGGAATTAAGATTGAGAATCATCTCGATCCAGTTATGAGTGTGCACCCTCATTACTTTATCAAGATCCTCTCATCCTTAATACTAAGATTTTCAATTAGGGCATACATTCACTAAGGCACACACAAAATTTTAATACAAAAACGTTTTGAAAACCTTTCACTATAGTTGTTATTTAAAACTCAAATAGATTTTATGAGCAGAAGAAACACAATGGATCCACAGCCCTCAGGTCATCCTAAGGACGAACTGCTCTGATACCATTAATGTAACATCCCGCCAAAATAAAACCATACATACATGTATAATGAAAATAAAGGTACACAAATAATATTGAAGAGTACATGATAATATATATATAAGTAATGAAGTTGCTCCTCTTAGGGAGTTTAATACATAACCAGTCAAATGTTTTCAAAATTTAACGAAATTCAATCAAATACAACAAGACCGGCGGTCTCCATACATGAACCGGCGATCTGGTAACAGAAGGCCCCAAAACAGGCGATCTGCTAGCAGGACATAAAACCGGCGATCACCACCAAGAGATAGAAACCGGCGATCTCTTCCTCGGCGACCACTCACTAGGGAGCTCTGCTTCCTGGAAGATCATCTGCTCCCGTGTAAGTTATACACGATCATCACAGTTTTAAGAGAAAGACAGCCAACGAGCAGAACACGCAGGGTAAGCTAGATATTTTAAGGAGAGTTTAAATAAGGATAATTAAATTAAAATCAAGGTAAACAATTTCAAGATATTCACGTATCACTATCAAGTTTCTCATACCCTTCACCTGATCGCCCAGAAATCACACATTTCACAATATTTTCAAGAGTCATTCTATTTCACAAACTGCATCAAGTGTCTATCAATTTCAAGTTCCTCATTTCACATGTCAGACCACCACTGACTCAGCACACAAGACACTTGACACTACTTCCGGAAGACTCATGCATTGATTAGACTCAGAGATCTGCACCTGTCATACTAAACAGCTGTAATGTTTCCCAGCTATGCGCATCAACACAAATCTCGATCTCAAGTTCATCATTCTCACAGTATGACAGGGTTAATCCATAGAACAGGCCGAGCTCGTTCTTTTTCACACGAGTCACCCATTCATATGAACCTCCTTCGACTCTCACCAACTGAGTAACTTCCTCTATGTGATTCCATTACCTCAGCAGAGTCAGGATATCCCCTTAGGAATCACCGATCAATGCACATCCTACACGATCTTACATGGTATTTTCTTTCCTGAAAATACTATGCCTCGATCCCACATTCACAACACCCAAGACATCATACCACTGAAAAACGAAACCGGCGACCTCGTCGCCCTCACTTCCGAAATAGCTAAACTACGACTTGTATTTAAAATGGAGGCTAGCTTCCCTTACCTAGACTTGCGCAAACACCAGGAGCTCCGAAATCCAACGAAGCCTAAAGAACGCCTTGGCTCTGTTTTTGCGTCTGGTTTGAAGGACTTGCAGAGAACTTCCCAGGTGCTCTAAGGGCAGACGTCGTACTGGTGCTTGAGGATGCCTGAAACGCAGCGTGAAGGAGAGAAATGGAGGAGAAAGGAGGTAACTCACTCTTTCGCTCTTGAACAACTGAAATGTTTTTGTTCCCTCAGCAGTGGGTTTTTCCATCTTAAACCAACTTGTCCACAAAAGCAGCTGCCACCACCCACTCTGCAGGGAAGTCTGAGTGTACCTTTCTCTGAACAGTACGACTACGGTTGTCTCTTGTGCATGCCAACCACTGCTCTGAACAGTACGACCGCGAGTGTCTCTTGCACATGCCAACATTCTGATGTCACTGTTCTGAACCAACACTTTTTGTCTACGTGTCGCGCGTGCCGCGCGTCTCATGCTGGGAGTCTGGGTCCCACCTTCTCTGTGTGCAACTCGACATCGCGCGATCACCTTTCACCGATGACCACTGGCGCGAAGACTAACCACCGATGACATCTCACGCGAAGGCTATCCACCGATGACCTCTCGCGCGAAGGCTATCCACCGATGACCTCTCGCGCGGAGACCATCCACCGATGACCTCTTGCGCGAAGACTCTCCACCGATGTCTTCTCGCGCGAAGACTCTCCACCGATGACCTTCGGCGCGAAGAATCTCCACCGATGTCCTCTCGCGCGAAGACTCTCCACCGATGACCTTCCGCGCGAAGAATCTCCACCGATGCCCTCTTGCCCTGGTGATCACGTGTAGTCTAGGCGACCGGCGATTATGTGTTAACAAGGAACTCTTGTGGTCTTCTAAGCTACACTTTCCTTCCTTTTTATTTTAAATAAAAACATACTTAGAATTCATTTAAAATATACCCTTTTATTCCAATTTAATTTTACAGGTCCTTACAATTCTTCCACCACAAAATTCTGGAATCGAGGTGAGCTTTCCTGTATCTCTACCGGAATCATGGCATCTGACCCGTACACCAGGCTAAAGGGCGTCTCTTTAGTGGTGGATTGTGGGGTGGTGTGATATGCCCACATGATCCTGGGGGCCTCCTCTACCTTATGCGCCGTAATTTGTGCCACTGGTTCAGCTTCGATCCATTTGGTGAAGTATTCTATGGCCACCACCAGATATTTTATCTGTCTGATCGCGAGTGGGAAAGGTCCTAGGATGTCGATCACCCATGTGTGGAAAGGCCATGGGCTATGGAGGGATCTCAACTCCTCTTGCGGCGCGCGATTCCAGTCCGCATGCTCTTGACACATCTTACACCTCTGTGCGTACCTTATGCAGTCTTCTCTCATTGTGGGCCAATAATACCCTGCACAGATGGCCTTGGCTGCTAGGGCTCGTCCCCCGATGTGGCTTTCGCATATTGTCTCATGAAGCTCTGCTATTACGCGAGTGCACTGTGTCCCACTTATGCATATCAAAAGAGGATGGGAATAGCCATGCCTGAATAGGTTTCCGCCAATCAAAGTGTAGCGGGGTGCGTTCTTCTTCACGACTCTTGCTTTCGCCGGGTCCAACGGAAGTGTCTCGTCTGCTAGGTAACGTTGATAAGGCGTCATCCAAGTCTCTCCTTCTTCCACCAAGCAAACTTGCGATGATATTTCAACTGGCAGGCCATAGGAATTTATGCGAGGTGCTTTCAACGTCTCTTGAGTCAACGACCTATGACTCCTTCCTCCTTCATGCACAACGTTTATCATTTGTACATCCGCGGGATCTCCTGCAGCTGTTCGAGGTGCTCTTAAAGTTTCCTGTATTACTGTCCTCTTTCTGACCCCTTGCCTGAGCTGGCGAGTTTTGCTATCATGTCAGCTCTGGCATTTTGCTCCCGTGGTACATGTAGCAGCTCAAACTCTAGAAATGTGCCTTTCAATAACTGTACTTAGCTGAGATAAGCAGCCAACTATGGATCCTTGGCTTGGTACTCTCCAGTGACCTTTCCTGTGACCAAGAGCGAGTCACTTTTTGCCAGCAGGCGTCTCGCACCCATTTCTTTTGCCAACAACATTCCCGCTATCAGGGCTTCATACTCCGCCTAGTTGTTGCTGGCTTTGAAGGCGAAACGCAGAGCTTGTTCTATCAAGACACCATCTGGACCTTCTCGTATGACCCCGGCGCCGCTGCCCTGCAGGTTGGATGAACCGTAAACTGAGAGGACCCATTTAAATCCTGTCTCATTCTGAGGTGAAGCTGCTAAGGTGAGCTCGACTACAAAGTCAGCGTAAACCTGACCCTTGATGGGGCCCCTGGGTTTGTATTGAATCTCGAACTCAGACAGCTCTACTGCCCAACGAACCATGTGTCTTGCTACATCAGGCTTCTGCAGGACCTTGCGGATGGGGAGGTCTGTCATTACTATTATAGTAAAACTCTGAAAGTAATGACGCAATCTTCTTGACGAAAATACTACTGCTAGGGCCGCCTTTTCGACGGCCTGGTACCGTATCTCAGGCCCCTGTAGGACCTTGTTGACAAAATAGATGGGCCTTTGTACCTATTCCTGGTCCTGGACGAGGACCGAGCTTATTGCTTGATCTGTGATTGCGAAGTAGAGGCGAAGTGGGATGCTAGACACCGACTTACACAGCACCGGAGGGCTAGCTAGGTACTCCTTTAATTTGAAGAAGGCCTCCTCGCATTCGTTGGTCCATGAAAATCTATTATTTTGCTTGAGGCACTGGAAGTAAGGATACCCCTTTTCTCCTCCTGTAGAGACGAAACGTGAAAGGGCAGCCATCCGACCTGTCAGTTGTTGGACTTCCTTGACTGTGGTCGGGCTCCTCATTGCCATGATGGCTCTGCACTTCTCTGGATTGGCCTCTATACCTCGCTCCGTTAGTAAGAAACCTAGAAACTTTCCTGCCTCCACCCCGAATACGCATTTCTTAGGATTCAACTTTAAATTGTACCTGGTGATGGTGCGGAAGAGTTCCTCCAAATCGGTCACATGCTAACTCCTTTCTCGGGATGATACCACCATGTCATCTACATACGCCTGGATGTTTCGACCCAACATTGGGGTGAGTATGCAGTCCATCAACCTTTGGTACGTCGCCCCTGCGTTCTTCAATCCAAAGTACCTTGTAGCAGTAGCTGGACAGCTCTGTCATGAATGCTATTTTCTCCTTGTCATGGGGGTGCATCCGTATCTGGTTGTACCCAGAGAAGGCGTCCAAAAAGCTGAGTAGCTTACAGCCTGACACGTTGTCGACCAAAGAATCGATGCTAGGCAGAGGGTACGAGTCCTTGGGACAGGCTTTGTTGAGGTCCGTGAAATCCACACACATTCTCCACTTGTCGCTTGCCTTCTTTACTAGTACCACATTGGCCAACCACTCAGGATACTGAATTTCCTTGATGTGGCCCGCCTTTAGAAGTTTCTGGGTCTCCTCTCTGATGACCTGCCGTCTTTCTTCGTTAAACTTTCGACGTCTCTGGCGCACCGGGCGGACCTGGGGGTCCAAAGTCAGGTGGTGGCATAGGAAGTCGGGATCAATCTCTGGCATGTCGGTTGCAGACCATGCGAAGGAGCTCAGGTGTCATGACCGAACAGCTGCTATCTGGTCCTAATCCTCCTGGCTCAAAGTCTTGCCAAGCTTGAAGGTCTTACCCTTGATCACCCATTCCAACACCTCTCCCGTGGGCTCTAGCCTTCTGTTAGTGGCGACCTCTTCCGAGTCCGAGTGCTCTCCAGCGGGTGAGTGGAACGTTACTAAGCATACCCCCTTCTTTCTTTTGAGGCTATTTTCGTAACACTTCCTGGTTGTTTTCTGGTCAGATTTGATGGTGATGACTGTTCCCTCAAGGGAGGGCAGCTTCATCTTCATGTGCATTGACGAGGGTACCGCTCCTTGTAACATCCCGCCAAAATGCTTTTCATATTTATATAATGAAAATAAAGGTAAATAATATATTTAAGTGAACAAAATTATATATATGTAATGAAGTTTCTCCTCACAGGGAGTTTAATACATAATCGGTCAATTCCAAAACTTAAACAAAATACAGCAAAATAAAGAAAAACGGGCGATCTCCTGATAGAAAACAGAAAACGGCGATCTCCTAACAGATAAGGCGATCTCCTATCAGAAAACAGAAAAAGGGGTGATCGCCTAACAGAAACAGAAACAGGCGATCTCCTTCCGGCGACCCCTCACTGAGGAGCTCTACTTCCTGCAACATCATCTGCTCCCGTGTAAAATCATACACGATCATCACAGGTTTAAGAAAACATCCACAAACAAGAACACAGGGTAAGCTAGATATTTTAATGAGAATTTAGATATGAAACTTTAAAATCAAGATAAAACAAATTTAAGACACTCACGTAAAATCCATCAATTTTCCCATTCATTTCACACACTTCACAATTTCATCAAGTGTTATTTGTTTCACATAAACATTCAAGTGTCTACCAATTTCAATGTTTCTCATTTCTCACGTCAGACTTCCACTGACTCATCACACACCGACACTTGACACTACTTCCGGAAGACTCGTGCGTTGAACTTAGCATCCAGAGACCTGCACCTGTCATACTTCATTGCTGTAATGTTCCCACAGCCATGCGCATTAACATAATCTCGATCTCAATCTCATCACTCTCACAGTATGATAGGGTTAATCCATATAACAGGTCAAGTCAGTTATCTTTCAAACGACTTACCCATACATATGGACCTCCTTCGACTCTCACCAACCGAATGACTTCATCTATGTGACTCCATCATATCAGCAGAGTCAGGATCGTCTCATTCACAGGATACTCATTGATCAATGCACCTCATAACTAATCTCAACACGGTATTTCCTTTCCTGAAAATACTATGTCTTGATCCCACATTCAAACATTCAACACATCATATAACACTTAAATGAACGATTTCCCATCACAACAATAATCATTCCAAGGTTCAGAAAATATCACATTTCAATCTCAAACAATTTCAAACGACACTAAAACAGGGGATTTCGAAAAACAACGCCAAAACCGGCGATCTCGTCCAAAAACAGGGGATTATGCAATAACAGTTGAAAACCGGCGACCACGTCGCCCCATCATCAAAATCATCTAATATAAGGTTTTTCGTTGAAAATAAGGCTAGCTTCCCTTACCTGGACTTGCGTAAACTTCACTAAGAGCTCCAACCCAACGAGCTTCAAGGATGCCTTAACCCTGTTTTAGCGTCTGGTTTAGAGGACTTGCAGAGAACCTCCCAGGTGCTCTATGGCAGTCGTCGATAGCCAAGCAGGGACGTGATAAGGTCTGAATCGCAGAGTGAAGGAGAGAAAAGAGAAAGATGAAGGTGCACTCGCTCTTTCACTCTTGAGCCACTGCAACGTTCTTTGCCTCCCCGCAGTGGGTTTTTGAATCCAAGTCTACTTGTCCACGCATGCTGCTGCCACCACCCCCTCTGCAGGAAAGCCTGAGTGTACGTTTCACTGAACAGTACGACCACGGTGTCTCTTGCGCATGCCAACCACTTCCCTGAACAGTACGGCCGTGGGTGTCTCTTGCGCATGCCAACTTTCTGATGTCACTATTCTGAACCACCCTTTTTGTCCACGTGGCGCGCGTGCAGGATGTTTCATGCTGGGAGCCTGGGTCCCACCTTATCTGTGTGAAACACGACATCGCGCGATAATCTTCCACCGATGACTCATCCTGGAAGACGACCGATCTCTCTCTCTGGAAGACGACCGATCTCTCTCTCTGGAAGACGACCGATGTCTCTCTCTGGGAGACGACCGATGTCTATCCCTGGCGACGCCCGCATGTCTCTCGCGCCCTGGCGATGTCCGCATACCTCGCGCCCTGGCGATGTCCGCATGGGTAGTCTAGGCGACAGGCGATTATGTACTAACTAGGCGATCTCATAGTCTTCTAAGCTACACTTTCCTCCCTTTTTATTTTAAATAAAAACATACTTAGAATTCATTTAAAATATATTCCTTTTATTCCAATTTAATTTTACAGGTGCTTACATTCTCCCCAACAAGAAAAATTTTCGTCCTCGAAAATTGAATTACAAGGAAAAGAGGTATGGATAAGCTTCTCTCATGGGTTCTTCTAACTCCCAAGTTGAATCACCCGATCTCTCATCCCACACCACTTTCACCATGTTGATGGTCTTGCCTCTGAGCTGTTTACTTTGACGATCGTCAATCCTAACTGGTTTTGCTTCAAAGGACAAGTCTTCCCTGATTTGCACATCGTCCACTTCCAGCACATGACTAGGGTCTGCCATGTACTTCCTCAGCTGTGATACGTGAAAGACATTGTGCAGATTCGCTAAATGGGGAGGTAGGGCGATCTCATAAGCCACTGGACCAATCCTTCTTAAGATCTGATATGGTCCCACGAACTTAGGGGACAACTTCTTTGATCTGATCGCCCGTCCTACGCCCTTGGTTGGTGTCACTCTCATAAATACATGATCTCCTGCAGCAAACTCCAAAGGTTTTCTCCTCTGATCTGGATAGGATTTCTGCCGGCTTTGAGAAGCTTTCATTCTGTCTTGTATCTGTTGTACCTTCTCGGTCGTCTGCTGAATCAACTCTGGTCCAACCAATACTGCTTCGCCCTCCTGGTACCAACATAAGGGAGTTCTGCATTTCCTCCCATACAGGGCTTCATATGGTGCCATCCCAATACTGGCGTGGTAACTATTATTATAAGTAAACTCTACCAGCGGCAACTGTAACATCCCGCCAAATACATTTCGCATTTTTGCATTTTTGTAATATGAAATAACAGTAAAACAAATATATTGAAATAAACACAATTGTATATATATACAAAGGAGTTCTCCTCGCAGGGAGTTTAATACAAAACGGTCGTTTTCCAAAACTTAAACATAAAGACAGCAAAATACAAAACTACCGATCTCCTAACAGAAAACGGAGATCGCCTATCGGAAAATGGCAAAAGGGGGCGATCGCCCAACAGAAGCAAAACAGGCGATCTCCTTCCAGCGATCACTGAGGAGCTCTTCTTCCTGCAAGATCATCTGCTCCCGTGTAAAATACACGATCATCACAGGTTTTAAGAAAACAGCCACAGAACCAAAATACAGGGTAAGCTAGATATTAAGAAAAACTTTGAATCAATAGAAAGCGATAAAACTTCACAACATCCATGATCCATATCAATTTCAACATCAACAATCTCAGATTATCATTCTCACAGAAAGACAGGGTTAATCCATACAACAGGTGGAACTCGTCCTCTTTCACACGAGACGCCCATTCAATCCAGACAACAGGTGGAGCTCGTTCTCTTTCACACGAGACGCCCATTTAATCCATACAACAGGTGGAGCTCGTTCTCTTTCACACGAGACGCCCATTTAATCCATACAACAGGTGGAGCTCGTTCTCTTTCACACGAGACGCCCATTTAATCCATACAACAGGTGGAGCTCGTTCTCTTTCACACGAGACGCCCATTTAATCCATACAATAGGTGGAGCTCGTTCTCTTTCACACGAGACGCCCATTTAATCCATACAACAGGTGGAGCTCGTTCTCTTTCACACGAGACGCCCATTTAATCCATACAACAGGTGGAGCTCGTTCTCTTTCACACGAGACGCCCATTCATAACATTTCAACAAATGATTCCAGTCACAGCAAAACTCATGCCAAGGTTCAGATTTTCGAATATCACATTTAAATCTCAAATCAGTTCTCAAACAACATAAAACAGGGGATATTTCAATAACAGATGAAAAACCGGCGATCACCTCCAGAACCGGCGATCACGAACAAAACTGGGTTTTAAACAAGAACATTTTGAAAACCGGCGACCACGTCGCCCTCAACATCAAAACAGAACTGTTATCATGAACATCTCACATTTCAACATCAACACCGTGAAAGCGAAGTAACACCGGCGACCACGTCGCCCTATCATCACAAACATCAAATACCCAGTTATCATTGGAAAAAGACTAGCTTCCCTTACCTGGACTAGCGTGAAACTCTCTCTTCAAGTTCTAATCCACCGAACTCACGGATGCCCGAACTCAGCCTAAGCGTTCTGATCAGTAGACTTGCAGAGAACCTTCCCAGGTGCTCTATGGCAGTCGTCGCTCGTCTTGCTTTTGCTTGAAGGTGCCTGAAAATGACTGAACCGCAGCGCGAAGGAGAGAAAACGAGAGGTGAGGGTGAACTGATTCTATTTCTTTCTTTTTTTTCCACAACGTTCGCACTTTGCACTAAGAGGAGTCTTCTGAGACTAAGGACGTAGGCCTGCTGTGTAGCTGCCCTTGCCTACTCTCTGAGCAACTTTGCGTGTGGTTTTCCTCCAATTAAATGCAAACCTGACAGTATGGTTGCGCGGCGTCTCTGCGCACACCAACACTGTGCACTGTCATACCAACTCTCTGGAGCCACTGTTCTGAAGTGCTCCCACTGCCCACGTGTCGCACATGCAGCACGTTCATCCTGGAAACTAGGGCCCCACCTCATCCGCGTATAACAGAACCCCCAATGACCATCCACCGATGACCTCTCGCGCGATGACAATCCACCGATGACCTCTTGCGCGAAGAATCTCCACCGATGCCCTCTCGCGCGAAGACTCTCCACCGATGACCTTCCTCGTGAAGGCTATCCACCGATGACTCATCCTGGAGGACGACCGATGTCCCTCTCTGGAAGACGACCGATGTCTCCTCCTCCTGGAGACCGACCGAGGTCTGCTCCTCCTGGAGACCGACCGAGGTCTCCTCTTCCTGGAGACCGACCGAGGTCTCCTCTTGGCGACGCCCGCATGTCTCTCGCGCCCAAGCGATGCCCGCATGCCTCGCGCCATGGCGATGTCCGCATGCCTCTCGCGCTCTGGCGATGCCCGCATGCCTCTCGCGCCCTGGCGATGCCCGCATGCCTCTCGCGCCCTGGCGATGCCCGCATGCCTCTCGCGCCCAGGCGACGTCCACATGCCTCGCGCCCTGGTGATCATGTGTAGTAGGCGACCGGCGATCATGTACTAACCAGGCAATCTTATAGTCTTCTAAGCTACACTTTCCTTCCTTTTTATTTTAAATACAAACATACTTCGAATCCATTTAAATTATATCCTTTTATTCCAGTAAGATTTTCCAGGTCCTTACAATCTCCCTAACAACAAAAATTTTCGTCCTCGAAAATTGAATTACAAGGAAAGAGATGTGGATAGTCCTTTCTCATGGTTTCTTCCAACTCCCAAGTTGTATCACCCGATCTCTCATCCCACACCACTTTCACCAGGTTGATGTCTTACCTCTGAGCAAATTACTTTGCTGGTCGTCAATCCTAACTGGTTGCTTCAAACGAACCGTCACCCCTGATCTCATCAATGAAATCATTAGTCATAGCCAGCTTACTACAACTAATGTGATTTGCATGAAAGTCTCCCCAAGGTTTAAATCTCTGTACTGCTCGATCAGTTCTGCTCTTCCACTTGCTTCTTCAATTCTACCAACTCGGCTGGAGCCATCCTGAAAGGTGCCATTGACACTGGTCCAGCTCCAGGTACCAAATCAACAGAGAATTCCACTTCTCTCTCTTAGGAGGTAACCCAGGTACCTCTTCTGGACATACATCCGCGAAGTCTTTCATTACAGGCATCCTGTTCACGTCCTCTTCATTCTTCACTTCTAACCGAGCAACCATCATGAAACACCTCGCCCCTTTTTCCAACTCTGATCGCCCATGGCGAGCAGATCTCACTTCTGGCTCTTGGAGATCGGAAAACACCACTTTCTGCCTACCGCAATCTATGAGAACGTGATCGGCAGACAGCCAATCCATTCACAGGATAACATCCAGATCCTGCAGAGATAGGCAGATTAATTTTGAATCTGCGTCCCTCTACTATCACTGGACATTCGGGGCAACTGTAGAGGTCAACACCTGCCCTGACACAGGTGTAGAGACCAACAGTTCGAAGGGTAACTCCTTCACTATAAGGCCCAGCTCGGCCACACCGACTTGACACAAAGGAGTGTGTCGCTCAGAATCATACAAGACTCTTATACTTCTACCAGCTATAAAACAAGCAATCTTACACCAAATTACCTGACTGGGACGCCTCAGCTCCTGCCATGGCAAACACTCTCCCTGTTGCCTGAGGTCTGTTGCCTTCCTCCCTCAACTGTTGGGAACCACTGGGTTGAGTCATCCTATACTGGGTAGGACAATCTCTAGCAACGTGTCCCACCTGTTGGCATTTATAACACCTTCTCCCCGAAGTCTTCTTGGGGTATACATTGGACATGTGTGGTCCACCACAGAGGGAACATTTTGGTTTCCAGGGTTGCTGCTGCTGATACTGGGGCGGTGCCGCTCCTACCCTATGCTGTAGAGGTCTCGCATAAGGCTCAGACTGCTGTTGCTGCATCCTTGTCTTCTCACTGGAAGAACCCACTGGGTGTGACCTGATCACCCGAGAATCACCCTTTTCCAGGGTCTCCACCATCTTCGCCTTTTCTACTAAGGCGTGAAATTCCCTGACGCACATCGGGGCTATAGTCCTCTTCAGCTCATGCTTCAGCCCTTCCTCAAACTTCCTGCACCTCCAAGCCTCGGAGGTCGCCTGAGTGTAGAATCGGGCGAGGTACTCAAACCGAGCAGCATAGGCGTTCACCGACATCACCCCCTGCTCCAACTTTAAGAACTCCGCTTCCCGCGCAAACTTTGCGCTGTCAGGGAAGTATTTCTCCAAGAACCTCACCCTGAAGCCCTCCCAGTCCAAAACATCCTCTCGAGCCTCCATCATCTGCTGAGCTCCCATCCACCAGAACTCTGCTTCTCCAGACAGCAGATAGGTGGCGAATACCAATTTCTTCTCTTCAGGGCAGGAGGTCGCCCTAAAGATTTTCTCCAACTCCCTGACCCACTGATCTGCTTGATCAGGGGTAGCATTCCCACAGAACTTGGGTGGGTTGTGCCTCATGAACTCAGTCAGTCCTATCCGTTCCTGAGGCTGACCGACGGGCGAATTCGTATCAGCCGACCGAGCAGTCTCCCAATGCTGCATGGTAGCTTGATGGTTCTGCGCCATCGCCGCATTCTGCTGCTGGATGGCACCTGCCATCATCTCAATGGCCCTGGCGATCTGGCCCATTTCAGAAGAAGGTTGGGGAGAGGTAGGAGGTCTACGAGTCATCTTCTTCGTTCTCCGATTCCAAAACTACTAGCTCCTATATTCCCTACAACCATAAGAATGAAATCGATAAGGAAATCAATTCATTCAAGGGGGTAACATCTCGACCTTACAAAGGTCAGCATCTCAATTTCCTTAAGAATTTGAGTTCATCCACAGAAACATGAAGTTATAACCTCAAGGAAAACACCAGAACAGCTACTGGTGTGTAACCATTACTCCAAACAAACACTCACAATCAATTACAACAACACTCAATAAAATGCAATCAATCACGTCAGAAATCAAAGTATGCTAAACATTAAACCTCTGGAATTTAGATTGAGAATCACCCCGATCCGGTCATGCGTGTGCACCCTCACCACCTTATCAAGACCCTCTCATTCTAAATACTAAGATTTTCAGTTAGGCATACATTCACTACAGCACACACAAAAATTTCAATACCAAAAACGATTGAAAACCTTTCACAATAGTTGTTACTTAAACTCAAATAAGTTTTCATGAGCAGAAGAAAACACAATGGATCCACAGCCCTCAGGTCATCCTAAGGACGAACTGCTCTGATACCATTAATGTAACATCCCGCCAAATACATTTAGCATTTTTGCATTTTTGTAATATGAAATAACGGTAAAACAAATATATTGAAATAAACACAATTGTATATATATACAAAGGAGTTCTCCTCGCAGGGAGTTTAATACAAAACGGTCGTTTTCCAAAACTTAAACATAAAGACAGCAAAATACAAAACTACCGATCTCCTAACAGAAAACGGAGATCGCCTATTGGAAAATGGCAAAAGGGGGCGATCGCCCAACAGAAGCAAAACAGGCGATCTCCTTCCGGCGATCATTGAGGAGCTCTTCTTCCTGCAAGATCATCTGCTCCCGTGTAAAATACACGATCATCACAGGTTTTAAGAAAACAGCCACAGAACCAAAATACAGGGTAAGCTAGATATTAAGAAAAACTTTGAATCAATAGAAAGCGATAAAACTTCACAACATCCATGATCCATATCAATTTCAACATCAACAATCTCAGATTATCATTCTCACAGAAAGACAGGGTTAATCCATACAACAGGTGGAACTCGTTCTCTTTCACACGAGACGCCCATTCAATCCAGACAACAGGTGGAGCTCGTTCTCTTTCACACGAGACGCCCATTTAATCCATACAACAGGTGGAGCTCGTTCTCTTTCACACGAGACGCCCATTTAATCCATACACCAGGTGGAGCTCGTTCTCTTTCACACGAGACGCCCATTTAATCCATACAACAGGTGGAGCTCGTTCTCTTTCACACGAGACGCCCATTTAATCCATACAACAGGTGGAGCTCGTTCTCTTTCACACGAGACGCCCATTTAATCCATACAACAGGTGGACCTCGTTCTCTTTCACACGAGACGCCCATTTAATCCATACAACAGGTGGAGCTCGTTCTCTTTCACACGAGATGCCCATTTAATCCATACAACAGGTGGAGCTCGTTCTCTTTCACACGAGACGCCCATTTAATCCATACAACAGGTGGAGCTCGTTCTCTTTCACACGAGACGCCCATTTAATCCATACAACAGGTGGAGCTCGTTCTCTTTCACACGAGACGCCCATTTAATCCATACAACAGGTGGAGCTCGTTCTCTTTCACACGAGACGCCCATTTAATCCATACAACAGGTGGAGCTCGTTCTCTTTCACACGAGACGCCCATTCATAACATTTCAACAAATGATTCCAGTCACAGCAAAACTCATGCCAAGGTTCAGATTTTCGAATATCACATTTAAATCTCAAATCAGTTCTCAAACAACATAAAACAGGGGATATTTCAATAACAGATGAAAAACCGGCGATCACCTCCAGAACCGGCGATCACGAACAAAACTGGGTTTTAAACAAGAACATTTTGAAAACCGGCGACCACGTCGCCCTCAACATCAAAACAGAACTGTTATCATGAACATCTCACATTTCAACATCAACACCGTGAAAGCGAAGTAACACCGGCGACCACGTCGCCCTATCATCACAAACATCAAATACCCAGTTATCATTGGAAAAAGACTAGCTTTCCTTACCTGGACTAGCGTGAAACTCTCTCTTCAAGTTCTAATCCACCGAACTCACGGATGCCCGAACTCAGCCTAAGCGTTCTGATCAGTAGACTTGCAGAGAACCTTCCCAGGTGCTCTATGGCAGTCGTCGCTCGTCTTGCTTTTGCTTGAAGGTGCCTGAAAATGACTGAACCGCAGCGCGAAGGAGAGAAAACGAGAGGTGAGGGTGAACTGATTCTATTTCTTTCTTTTTTTCCCACAACGTTCGCACTTTGCACTAAGAGGAGTCTTCTGAGACTAAGGACGTAGGCCTGCTGTGTAGCTGCCCTTGCCTACTCTCTGAGCAACTTTGCGTGTGGTTTTCCTCCAATTAAATGCAAACCTGACAGTATGGTTGCGCGGCGTCTCTGCGCACACCAACACTGTGCACTGTCATACCAACTCTCTGGAGCCACTGTTCTGAAGTGCTCCCACTGCCCACGTGTCGCACATGCAGCACGTTCATCTTGGAAACTAGGGCCCCACCTCATCCGCGTATAACAGAACCCCCAATGACCATCCACCGATGACCTCTCGCGCGATGACAATCCACCGATGACCTCTTGCGCGAAGAATCTCCACCGATGCCCTCTCGCGCGAAGACTCTCCACCGATGACCTTCCTCGCGAAGGCTATCCATCGATGACTCATCCTGGAGGACGACCGATGTCCCTCTCTGGAAGACGACCGATGTCTCCTCCTCCTGGAGACCGACCGAGGTCTGCTCCTCCTGGAGACCGACCGAGGTCTCCTCTTCCTGGAGACCGACCGAGGTCTCCTCTTGGCGACGCCCGCATGTCTCTCGCGCCCAAGCGATGCCCGCATGCCTCGCGCCATGGCGATGTCCGCATGCCTCTCGCGCTCTGGCGATGCCCGCATGCCTCTCGCGCCCTGGCGATGCCCGCATGCCTCTCGCGCCCTGGCGATGCCCGCATGCCTCTCGCGCCCAGGCGACGTCCACATGCCTCGCGCCCTGGTGATCATGTGTAGTAGGCGACCGGCGATCATGTACTAACCAGGCAATCTTATAGTCTTCTAAGCTACACTTTCCTTCCTTTTTATTTTAAATACAAACATACTTCGAATCCATTTAAATTATATCCTTTTATTCCAGTAAGATTTTCCAGGTCCTTACAGCAACACCTCATCCCAACTTCCCAATTGATCCAAGACACACGTCCTCAGCAGATCTTCCAAGGACTGGATCGTTCTCTCTGACTGTCCATCTGTTTGAGGATGATATGCCGAGCTCATTCTCAACTTGGTTCCCAAGCAATCTTGTAAGGTCTGCCAAAACCGTGAAGTGAACCTGGGATCTCTATCCGAAATGATGCTGGAAGGCACTCCATGCAATCTTACAATTTCTCTGATGTACAGCTGTGCCAACTTGGCCATAGGCATCCTCATACTCACCGGAAGAAAGTGAGCACTCTTCGTCAGCCGATCAATGACGACCCATATTGCATCATGACCCTTTACCGATCTGGGTAAATGGGTAACAAAATCCATGGCAATGCTGTCCCATTTCCAGTCAGGGATATCCAGTTGCTGTAACAACCCGCCAGGTCTTTGATGCTCTATCTTCGCCTTCTGACATGTTAAACAGGTTGTAATGTACTGGGCAATGTCTTTCTTCATGCCCGACCACCAAAATGACTCCTTCAAGTCATGGTACATCTTGTTCATGCCTGGATGTAGGCTAAGGCGACTCTGGTGACCTTCCTCTAGGATCATCTTCTTCAACTCTTCATTTGCAGGTATGCAAATTCTGCCATTAAATCTCAAGACCCCATCATCACCCATCACAAAGTCTTTAGCCTGGTCGGTTCCTAGTGACTCCACAGTACGCTTCAGACTAGGGTCCTCCAACTGCTTATCCTTTATCACTCCAAGGAAGTCATTAGTTATAGCCAGCTTACTACAACTAATGTAATTTACATGAAATTCTATCCCAAGGTTTAAGTCTCTGAATTGCTCGATCAGTTTCTGCTCTTCCATCATCATGGTGGCTACTTGTATTCATTTTCTACTCAAAGCATCTGCCACTACATTGGCCTTCCCTGGATGATACATGAGTTGAAAATCATAGTCCTTTAGAAACTCCATCCACCTTCTTTGTCTCATGTTTAGTTCCTTCTGATCAAACAGGTATTTCAGGCTCTTATGGTCACTGAACACCTGGAACCGAGCTCCATATAAATAGTGCGTCCAAATCTTCAAGGCAAACACCACAGCCGCCAACTCCAAATCATGAGTAGGATAGTTTCTCTCATGAACCTTGAGTTGCCTTGAAGCATATGCAACCACTCTTTTCTCTTGCATCAAAACACATCCCAAACCCTGATGTGAAGCATCACAGAAGACATCAAAAGGTCTTCCTACCTCTGGGATCACCAGCACTGGAGCACTGGTCAACCTTTCCTTTAGTTCCATGAAGCTCTGCTCACATCGGTCAGTCCAAGCAAAAGGCTGATCCTTACGGGTCAGCTGTGTTAAAGGAGCCACTACCTTGGAAAAGTCCTCAATAAACCGCCGATACTAGCCTGCTAAGCCCACAAAACTCCTTATCTCCATAACTGTCTTAGGACGTTCCCACTGAAGCACTGCCTCCACTTTGGCTGGATCCACCGAGATCCCCCGGGCAGATATCACGTGTCCTAAGAAGTTGACTTCCTTCAGCCAGAACTCACACTTAGAGAACTTGGCATAGAGTTGCTTCTCCCTCAGAATCTCCAATACTGTCCTCAGATGTTCTTCATGTTCTTCCTCGGTTCTTGAATAAATAAGTATGTCGTCTATAAAGACTACAACAAACCTATCCAAGAAAGGACGAAAAATTCTATTCATGTAGTCCATGAACAGAGCTGGAGCATTGATCACTCCAAACGGCATCACCACATACTCGTAGTGCCCATAACGAGACCTAAATGCTGTTTTCTGAACGTCTTCGGCCTTTACCAAAATTTGGTGGTACCCCGATCTTAGATCAATCTTTGAGAACACCGAGGCCCCATTTACTTGATCCATTAAGTCATCAATTCTAGGTAGAGGATACTTGTTCTTGATGGTCAACTTGTTCAACTGCCTGTAGTCTATACACAGCCGAGACCCTCCATCCTTTTTCTTCACTAGAAGCACTGGAGCTCCCCATGGAGATACACTGGGTCTGATGAATTGTTTTTCCAACAATTCTTCCACTTGCTTCTTTAACTCCACCAACTCGGCTGGAGCCATTCTGTAAGGTGCCATTGACACTGGTCCAGCTCCAGGTACCAAATCAATAGAGAATTCCACTTCTCTCTTAGGGGGTAACCCAGGTACCTCTTCTGGAAATACATCCGTGAAGTCTTTCACTACATGTATCCTGCTTACGTCCTCTTCATTCTTCACTTCCAACCGAGCTAGCATCACGAAGCACCTCGCCCCTTCTTCCAACTCTGACTGCCCTTGCTGAGCAGATATCACATCTGACTCTTGGGGGTCTAAAAACACTATCTTCTGACTACCGCAGTCTATGAGAACGTGATTGGCAGATAGCCAATCCATTCCCAGGATAACATCCAGGTCCTGAAGAGGTAGGCAGATCAAGTTCACTTTGAATCTGCGTCCCTCTACTATCACTGGACATTCGGGGCAAACTGTAGAGGTCAACACCTGTCCTGACGCAGGTGTAGAGACCAACAGTTCGAAAGGTAACTCCTTCACTAGAAGGCCCAACTCGGCTACACACAGGTTTGACACAAAGGAGTGTGTCGCTCCAGAATCAAACAAGGCTTTTACACCTCTACCAGCTATAAAACAAACACCTTGCACGAGGTTACCTGACTGAGATGCCTCCGCTCCTGACATGGCAAACACTCTCCCTGCTGCCTGAGGTCTGCTGCCTTCATTCCTCAACTGCTGAGGACCAACAGGTTGAGTCATCTTATTCCAGCTTGGGCAATCTCTAGAAATGTGCCCCATCTTTTGGCACGTGAAACATCTGGGTTTCCAAGGTTGTTGCTGCTGAAACTGGGATGACGCTGCTCCCGCCCGATGAGGTGGAGGTCTCGCATAGGGCTTGCTTTGTGGGTGCTGCACCTTGGCCTTCCCACTGGAAGAACCCCCTGGGTGTGACCTGATCACCCGAGAATCACCCTTTTCCAGGGTCTCCACCATCTTCGCCTTCTCTACTAAGGCGTGAAATTCTCTGATGCACATAGGGGCTATGGTCCTCTTCAGCCCATGCTTCAGCCCTTCTTCAAACTTCCTGCACCTCCAAGCCTCGGAGGTCGCCTGGGTATAAAATCGGGCGAGGTACTCAAACCGAGCAGCATAGGCATTCACAGACATATCCCCCTGCTCCAACTTTAGGAACTCAGCTTCCCTCGCAAACCTTGCGCTGTCTGGGAAGTATTTCTCCAGGAACCTCACCCTGAAGCTCTCCTAATCCAACACATCCTCTCGGGCCTCCATCATCTGCTGAGTTCCCATCCACCAGAACTCAGCTTCTCCAGACAGAAGGTATGTGGCGAATACCAGCTTCTTATCTTCAGGGCAGGAGGTCGCCCTAAAGATTTTCTCCAACTCCCTGACCCACTGATTTGCTTGATCAGGGGTAGCATTCCCACTGAACTTGGGTGGGTTGTGCCTCATGAACTCAGTCAGTCCCATCTGTTCCTGAGGCTGACCGGCGTGAGAATTTGTTTCAGCCGACCGAGCAGTTTCCCAGTGGTGCATTGTAGCTTGATGGTTCTGAGCCATCGCTGCATTCTGTTGTTGGATGCCAGTTGCCATCATCTTAATAGCCTTGGCAATCTGGCTCATTTCCGAAGAAGGTTGGGGAGGGGTAGGAGGTCTACGTGCCATCTTCTTCGTTTCAGATTTTGAAACTATAGGTTTCTATATTCCCTACAACTACAAGAATGAGATCGATTAGAAATCAATTCATTCAGGAGGTAACATCTAGACCTTACAAAGGTCAACATCTCAAAGTCATTAAGAATTTGAGTTCATCGACAGAAACATGATGCTTATAACCTTAAGCAAAACACCAGAACAGCTACTGGTATAAAACCATCAATTCAAACGACCACTTTCAATCAATACAAAAACACTCAATAAATTGAAATAAATCACACCAGAAATCAATGTATGCTAAACATCAAACCTTTGGAATTAAGATTGAGAACCATCTCGATCCAGTTATGAGTGTGCACCCTCACTACTTTATCAAGATCCTCTCATTCTTAATACTAAGATTTTCAGTTAGGGCATATATTCACTAAAGCACACACAAAATTTCAATACAAAAACGTTTAAAAACCTTTCACTATAGTTGTTATTTGAAAACTCAAATAGATTTTTTTTTTTTTTGAGCAGAAGAAACACAATGGATCCATAGCCCTCAGGTCATCCTAAGGACGAACTGCTCTGATACCATTAATATAACATCCCGCCAAAATGCTTTTCATATTTATATAATGAAAATAAAGGTAAACAAATATATTGAAGTGAAAAAAATTATATATATGTAATGAAGTTTCTCCTCACAGGGAGTTTAATACATAATCGGTCAATTCCAAAACTTAAACAAAATACAGCAAAATAAAGAAAAACGGGCGATCTCCTGATAGAAAACAGAAAACGGCGATCTCCTAACAGATAAGGCGATCTCCTATTAGAAAACAGAAAAAGGGGTGATCGCCTAACAGAAACAGAAACAGGCGATCTCCTTCCGGCGACCCCTCACTGAGGAGCTCTACTTCCTGCAACATCATCTGCTCCCGTGTAAAATCATACACGATCATCACAGGTTTAAGAAAACATCCACAAACAAGAACACAGGGTAAGCTAGATATTTTAATGAGAATTTAGATATGAAACTTTAAAATCAAGATAAAACAAATTTAAGACACTCACGTAAAATCCATCAATTTTCCCATTCATTTCACACACTTCACAATTTCATCAAGTGTTATTTGTTTCACATAAACATTCAAGTGTCTACCAATTTCAATGTTTCTCATTTCTCACGTCAGACTTCCACTGACTCATCACACACCGACACTTGACACTACTTCCGGAAGACTCGTGCGTTGAACTTAGCATCCAGAGACCTGCACCTGTCATACTTCATTGCTGTAATGTTCCCACAGCCATGCGCATCAACATAATCTCGATCTCAATCTCATCACTCTCACAGTATGACAGGGTTAATCCATATAACAGGTCAAGTCAGTTATCTTTCAAACGACTTACCCATACATATGGACCTCCTTCGACTCTCACCAACCGAATGACTTCATCTATGTGACTCCATCATATCAGCAGAGTCAGGATCGTCTCATTCACAGGATACTCACTGATCAATGCACCTCATAACTAATCTCAACACGGTATTTCCTTTCCTGAAAATACTATGTCTTGATCCCACATTCAAACATTCAACACATCATATAACACTTAAATGAACGATTTCCCATCACAACAACAATCATTCCAAGGTTCAGAAAATATCACATTTCAATCTCAAACAATTTCAAACGACACTAAAACAGGGGATTTCGAAAAACAACGCCAAAACCGGCGATCTCGTCCAAAAACAGGGGATTATGCAATAACAGTTGAAAACCGGCGACCACGTCGCCCCATCATCAAAATCATCTAATATAAGGTTTTTCGTTGAAAATAAGGCTAGCTTCCCTTACCTGGACTTGCGTAAACTTCACTAAGAGCTCCAACCCAACGAGCTTCAAGGATGCCTTAACCCTGTTTTAGCGTCTGGTTTAGAGGACTTGCAGAGAACCTCCCAGGTGCTCTATGGCAGTCGTCGATAGCCAAGCAGGGACGTGATAAGGCCTGAATCACAGAGTGAAGGAGAGAAAAGAGAAAGATGAAGGTGCACTCGCTCTTTCACTCTTGAGCCACTGCAACGTTCTTTGCCTCCCCGCAGTGGGTTTTTGAATCCAAGTCTACTTGTCCACGCATGCTGCTGCCACCACCCCCTCTGCAGGAAAGCCTGAGTGTACGTTTCACTGAACAGTACGACCATGGTGTCTCTTGCGCATGCCAACCACTTCCCTGAACAGTACGGCCGTGGGTGTCTCTTGCGCATGCCAACTTTCTGATGTCACTATTCTGAACCACCCTTTTTGTCCACGTGGCGCGCGTGCAGGACGTTTCATGCTGGGAGCCTGGGTCCCACCATATCTGTGTGAAACACGACATCGCGCGATAATCTTCCACCGATGACTCATCCTGGAAGACGACCGATCTCTCTCTCTGGAAGACGACCGATCTCTCTCTCTAGAAGACGACCGATGTCTCTCTCTGGGAGACGACCGATGTCTATCCCTGGCGACGCCCGCATGTCTCTCGCGCCCTGGCGATGTCCGCATACCTCGCGCCCTGGCGATGTCCGCATGGGTAGTCTAGGCGACAGGCGATTATGTACTAACCAGGCGATCTCATAGTCTTCTAAGCTACACTTTCCTCCCTTTTTATTTTAAATAAAAACATACTTAGAATTCATTTAAAATATATTCCTTTTATTCCAATTTAATTTTACAGGTCCTTACACTCCTAACCTGTTTAATGCTGGCCTACCCAACAGAATGTTGTAAGCTGAAGGGGCGTTGACTACGAGGTACCTGATGTCCACAATGTGAGATCTATGACCATCCGTGAATGTCATCCGCAATTCAGTGTGCCCCCTGACCTCGACCTGGTCTCCTGTGAATCCATATAGGCAGTCGTTGTATGGTCTCAGCTGATCAGGAGACAGCTGTAGCTTCTGGAAGGTGGACCAAAACATCACATCTACGGAGCTCCCCTGGTCCACGAGGACGCGGTGGACCCTTCTGCAGACAGTGACTACAGAAATCACTATCGGGTCATTGTCGTGGGGTACCACGTCCAGACGATCTGCCTTCATGAAGGTCAGGTCGGGCTCTGGGAACTGATCGACCTCAACTTCCTGCACTGTCATGACCTCTCTAGCATATCTTATTCTTTGGGAGGCAGTACATCCTCCTCCTAAGAATCCCCCGCGATGGTGTTTATTTCCCTATGAATGGGTACTTCGTGCCCTTGGTCCCCTAACGGGGCTGCTACCACCATGTCTCCCTGTGATTCCTGCAGCTAAGGCGTTAAAAAACTGTTTCTTACCAGTTCATCCAGCTGATACCCCAAGGCGAGGCAATTGCCTAAGGTGTGACCGTGCACCTGATGGAAATCACACCACTGGTTTTTGCAGGGGCCCAGTTGCTTATCAGACTTTGGGGGAGCCTTTAGCCTGCTTGCCACCTCTGGGAGCGCTATGAGTTCCTTGAGCCCGATTCTGAATAGGTGCCTGGTAGGCTTGGGCCTCTTGGATTCATAAGGCGCGGTCCTCACCTTCTTCTCGACGGCGGTGGCATGGACCCTTGGGGGTTGAGAACGTCCCGTCGCGCGAGGTTTGGACAGATCAATCCTCGCACTCTTCTCTGCTACACGTTCTTCTGCTGTGATGTGAACAACTGCCCTACACTGGATCTCATTGAATGTCCTTGCTGGGCACCGTATCAAAGCGTCACTAAAAGGTCCTGGGAGGATTCCTCTCTCAAAGGCATGCACAATCATGGCCTTGTCTTTGGTCTACAATTTCACCACTAATGCTCCAAACCGGTTGAGGAAGTCTTTCAGCGGCTCCTCCTGGAATTGCTTCACATCAAAAAGGTCAAAAGCCACAGGGGTCCGTGCGTGGTTGACGATGAATTGCTTTTTAAAAAACTCCAAGAACTGCTCAAAGGACGTGATGTACCCGTCTGGGAGCCCCACGAACCAGTTTAATGTCGTTCCTACAAAAGTACCCATGAACAACTTACAGTGCATGGCGTCTGTGCCCCCTGAGATCATCATCTGGGTGTGGAAGGTCGTGATGTGGGCTTCTGGGTCTTCCACGCCTGTGAAGGTAATTTTTGGGATCACGAAAGACGCAGGTATCACTGTCTCCATGATTTCTCGCGAGAAAGGCATCGAACGGGCCCTGACTGGGGTACGTCTCCTTGCTCCACTGCAGGCCGCTCTCCTATCCCCCTTCTCAATTCTTCGTTTGCTCTACGTAACTCCTCATTATCCGCCAATGAAGCGTTCAAGTCTGCCCTAAATTGATCCTGCCTAAGGGGCCTAGTCAGCGCGGGATGCAGCGAACGCTTGTTGAAGGTTGCGGATGGTCTCCATGAGTTCCTGGATGGTGGCCGTGTGATCACCCTCATCTCTTCCTAAACCACCTTGCCTCGTGCTCCTCATGTTGATTGATTCTACTGTGGATGGGACCTAGTTTTAATGGGCCCCACGGTGGGCGCCAAATGTTCCTGCCGGTTGACTTTCCCGTCAGTTAACTTTTACGATCGCTTGCACTTTCTCTCTCTCCCTTGGTTTGAACAGCTGAACCTACAAAGAAAGAAAAATGGCCGCCCTAGCGGTCGTTTGCACTCCGATGCTCAAGTCAAGATTGAGGCAAGAAACACCAATGTATAGAAAAGAGTTCTAGTCTCAAATGCTACGTACCTTTATGAATGCTTTGCTACCTGTTTTATAGCCTTTCAAGGGTTCCTGCCGCGCCTTTCCTTGTTTCCCTGCATTCCCTCTTAGCGAATTTAGGGTTACCTTTCTGGGACTCCATCATACAATTTCCCTGTGTGTCTCGCGGCATCCTTCCATTCTTGGAGTGCAACTCTCGTGGCAACCTTCCTTTTCTGGAGTGATTAACTTAAGTGTGGGTGCTAGGACATACACTGTAACCCTAGCGTCGCACGGCTAAATCTTCTGTCTTAAATTAATACGCACGTGCCTTTTATGTTGTTTCTTTCTCATAAGGATAGATCCTCTATGCCAAAGTCTTATGTCACATAGAAATCTTGCATGTGTGACACATTCACGAACCTGATTTATATTCTTACACGTGTGATTCTGTGGGCCCCTCTATGGGTCCCATCATACCGACCTCTCATTTGCCAACCTCTCGCTCAGTGGCTGACGTCCGAGGTCTGGCCACTACAGATGCATTTCATGTTTAAAAGCTAAGTCTAAGACAATGCCTCATGGACTCTACACTCCTTTACCTTTTGCAAGTGCTCCTTGGGAAGATATAAGCATGGATTTCATATTAGGACTTCCTAGGATATAAATAGGTTTTGATTCCATTTTTGTGGTAGTGGATAGGTTTAGTAAGATGGCTCATTTTATACCTTGCCATAAAGTGGATGATGCTAGCAACATCTGTAAGCTCTTCTTTAGAGAAGTGCTAAGACTACATGGTTTACCTAAGACCATAGTGTCAGATAGAGATCCTAAATTTGTCGGCCGTTTCTGGAGAACTCTCTGGGAAATGCTAGGAACTAAGTTGAACTTCTCAACTTCTTGTCATCTTCAAACGGATCGACAAACTGAAGTTGTAAATAGATCTCTTTCCACTATGCTTAGGTCAATCATGAAAGGAAACCACAAATCTTGGGATGAGTACCTTCCTCATATTGAGTTTGCATATAATAGGGTAGTTCATAAAACTACTAATATTTCTCCATTTGATGCTGTGTATGTGTTCAATCCTTTTACTCCTTTGGATTTGTTACCTCTACCTAATCCACAAAATTTTGTGCATAAGGAAGGAGTAACGAAGGCTGAATTTGTAAAGAAAATGCATGAGAGGATTAAAAACCAAATACAACAACAAACAGAGAAATACATGAAACATAGCAATAAAGGGAAGAGAGAGATGATTTTTTAGGAGGGAGACTGGGTTTGGTGTAAGGACCTAGAAACTTTAATTGGAATAAAAGTGTTATATTTAAATAATTTCAGAAGATGTTATTATTTAAAATACAAAGAGCTGGTAATAGAAGTTTCGTAGTAGTCGGACCTCGGACATCGCCCAAGGTCTGGGGTCAGCTGGTAGAGGTCAGTCGGCTGACCATTGTATTAACCAAGTAGTCAGGTGCGAGGGCTTTATCGTGAGGTAATCACGTGGGGGTGCTCGAGGAAGACATGTGGATCAAGAAGAGTAAAGGAAGAAAAGTATAGCTTAGAAGTCTACGAGATCGCCGTTGTTGAAGACGGAGGCGATCTCCGACTTCTCTGGCATATAATCGCCTGTCGCCTAGAGTACACATGATCGCCAATCGGCTATGGTGTACGTGATCGCTGGGAGTGCACTTAGTATGTGGTCAAGATGCTGGATCAACCATAGTGGGTTCCAAAAACCACGCGTATCGAGGTGTGGGTTAAACCTTAGATACGCTGTGCATGCGAAGCTCTATGCTTGAGCATAAGAAATCGTCCTTAGTGTTACATGCATGGGCGCACGAGGAGTAGTGCCGATCTATTCTTGGAAATGTGAAGCTACCGACGTCACCAAGTCATGTGGAGGTGATACCTTGGACGTAACATTGTGGGATGAAGAACCTTCAGCAAGGCGTGGCGATGTGTCATCAATCATCGCCAGGGCGCGAGACATGCGGGCATCGCCAGGGCGCGAGAGGCATGCGAACATCGCCAGGGCGCGAGACATGCGGGCATCGCCAGGGCGCGAGAGACATGCGGACATCGCCAGGGCGAGAGACATGCGGGCATCGCCAGGGCGCGAGAGACATGTGGGCATCGCCAGGGCACGAGACATGCGGGCATCGCTAGGGCGCGAGAGACATGCGGACATCGCCAGGGCGAGAGACATGCGGGCGTCGCCAGGGAGAGACATCGGTCGTCTTCCAGAGAGAGACATCGGTCGTCTTCCAGAGAGAGACATCGGTCGTCTTCCAGAGAGAGACATCGGTCGTTCGCCAGGATGAGTCATCGGTGGAAGGTTATCGCGCGATGTCGTGTTTCACACAGATAAGGTGGGACCCAGGCTCCCAGCATGAAACGTCCTGCACGCACGACACGTAGACAAAAAGGGTGTTTCAGAAGAGTGACATCAGAGAGTTGGCATGCACAGAGACACACGTGGCCGTACTGTTCAAGGAAGCGTGCACGCAAGCCTTCCTGCAGAGTTGGTGGTGGCAGCGGCATTTGTGGACAAGTTGGTTTAGATTCAAAAACCCACTTCTGAGAGGGAGAACGTTGATGTGGTTCAAGAGTGACAGAGTGAGTCTACCTTCATCCTTCTCTTTTCTCTCTTTCGCGCTGCATTTCAGACATCCCCAAGCACCAGTACGACGAGCGACGACTGCACTTGGATACCTGGGGAGTTCTCTGTGAGTTTTCCGTCAGGACGCTAGAACAGAGTTAGGACATCTTTAAGCTTCGGTGGGTGTTGGAGCTCTTGGTGAAGTTTACGCTAGTCCAGGTAAGGGAAGCTAGCCTTATTTCCAACGAAAACCTTACGTTAGATGATTTTGATGATGGGGCGACGTGGTCGCCGGTTTTCAACTGTTATTGCATAATCCCCTGTTTTTGGATGAGATCGCCGGTTTTGGTGTTGTTTTCGAACTCCCCTATTTTAGTGTCGTTTGAAACTGTTTGAGATTTAAATGTGAAATGCATGTGATATTCGAAAATCTGAACCGTGGAATGATTGTTGCTGTGATTGGAATCGTTCATTTAAGTGTTGTATGGTGCATTGGGTGAATTGATGTTAATTAGCTGTCCTGTGTGGACTTCATTAGCTGTCCTGTGTGGACTTCATTACCTGTCCTTTGTGGACTTTACAGTGGTGTGGTATGTGTCTATGTGTGGTGAGTCCGTGGAAGTCGGACGTGAGAAAGAGAAATATTGAGATTTGATAGGCATTTGATGTTTTATGTGAAACAAATAACTCTTGATGAAATTGTGAAGTGTGTGAAATGAATGGGAAATTGATGGTTTTACGTGGGTGTCTTAAATTTGTTTTATCTTGATTTTAAAGTTTCATATCGAAATTCTCTTTAAAATATCTAGCTTACCCTACGTTTTTGTTCTGTGGCTGTTTTTCTTAAAACTGTGATGATCGTGTATTTTACACGGGAGCAGATGATGTTGCAGGTAGTCGAGCTCCTCAGTGAGCAGTTGGAGGAAGAGATCGCCTGTTTTCTTTTTATGTTGTATTTTGAAACAGTTGATGGAATGTATTAAAACCCCTATAAGAGGGACGTTTCTTTTTGAGATACAATGTATGGGATGATGTACTTTCAATATATATACATATGTTGATTTTATAAATAAATGTCTACGCTTATTTTATTATATAAATATGAAAAGAATTTGGCGGGATGTTACATTTGGCTCCACCTTAGAAAAGATAGATTCCCTAATCAGAGGAAGTTTAAACTTAGTCCCCGGGGTGATGGTCCTTTCCAAGTTCTCAAAAGAATGAATAATAATGCATATCAAATTGACCTGCCTGAGGAATATGGAGTACATACTACCTTCAATGTTATGGATCTATCACCCTTTGCAGGTAGAGAAAATGAAGAGGCAAAAGCATGTGATTTGAGGACAAATCCTCTTCAAGAAGGAGGGGATGATGGAAGAGGCCTAAGCTCAGGCCCAACAACTAGGTCCATGGCAAAGAGGATTCAAGAAGAGTGGGACTCCGCTACTGATGGCAAAGAAACTTTTCTCTACATATTCAAAGACCCCTCAGAGGACCACAAGGAGTAAAGCCCAAGCCATAGGAGCTGAGCATAAATTAATTTTAGTTTATTTCTAATTTCAGTACAGTAGGGTTCATTTAGCACAATCGGGGGGTGTATTTAACAATTTAGAAGAGTAGGGTTCTTTTAGCACAATAGGGGCAGTGTATTTACAATTTAGCTTGTACATAGGCCTTTTAGGGTAGGAATGTAGCCCTACCTTCTAGAAGCATGCTAAGGGGCTGCATTGACCTTTAGTCAACACCCTAGCAGCCCCCTCTTTTATGTATTCCCCATCCTACCTGATCCGGTCGGTCATCGGTAGTCGATGACATCAGCAGCAGATGACTACGTGGGTCAGTCACAGAGTGACGCGTGGCATGAGATAACAGATGAACCAGGGTGGAGATCGTTCAAGAACGATGATCACTAGCCAGTTACCGGGTGACCTCCACCAGCAGATCGGTCCCTACATGAGCGCCTGGAAGCAGAGCGCGAGAAGTGATGAAGCACCGATCAGTCATCGGTGCATGCAGAGTGATCAGTCGTCAAAGTTTCCTTGCCAACACGTGTTAAACTGGGGCCCAGGCTCCCAGCGAGAACGTTACTCAAGGGCCTCGCCTGATTCCATAAAGCAGAGCACGACAACGTGAAGAAGCGCCACCGGACATCGGCCAGGATGAAAGATACCTCGGTCATCAGTGTGTGTCGAGGTGACATCAACCGCATGATGTGAACAACGCGACCAGTGACCAGTAAAGCGCTCAGAGGCAGGGAGTGGCCTTAGTCGCGAGACGACCATGCATGAAGATGAGAAGACGTAGTCAGGTGCAGAATCCTGCTGGGACGAGAACCCATCAAGGCTAGAGTCTCCCAGTGAGGTTGCATGCATGCCACGTGGACCGTGAAGATGTTCCCAGAGAATAGGTAGGGCAGATAGGCACAGAAATCGAGGGGCACAGAGGTACCCACGCGACCTCCCTTGTCAGACTTTGCACTCGAGTGAAGAAGGCTGGCACGCAAGGTAGCCCCGGGGAGTGGAAACGGCGGTGCAGAGTAATCAAGTGGCCCTAGATGATGTGAATTCAAGAACATAAGATGAAAGGTTCTTGACATTCTTAGGAAACATCTTGAGTTGGTCATTAGAGAGGCACTTTTTCTTAGAATTGGATCAATGTTCTAAGTCAAGAACTCACCAAAAACTAATGCCAAAACACAAACTCATATGGAAGTTCCAATTATTGTCAAATTGAACCGATTAAAGATGAAATTAAAGGCAAGGAAACTAAATATAAGTGCTGGAAATTAAAGGCACCGAACCAAAACACAAGAACACAAGCAAAGACATGAAAACTAAAAGAGAAGGAAGGAAGGAGAAGAGAATGCTCATGAAGATGGAGGTATGGTTGGATGATCACACCACTAAGAGGATGAAGGCTCCTAGATGAGTGTGCAAGCCGCCACTTGAGGTAACCATTGAACCTTCAAGATAAGACTAGTGAAGAAGATGCAAAGTGTAAGGACCTGTAAAATTAAATTGGAATAAAAGGGTATATTTTAAATGAATTCTAAGTATGTTTTTATTTAAAATATAAAGGAAGGGAGGTATAGCTTAAAAGTCTACGAGATCGCCGTAATTGAAAGAGTAGGCGATCTTCGACTTCTCTGGCACATGATCGCCTGTCGCCTTGATTGCACCTGAACGCCAATCGCCTGTAGTGTACCTAGTCGCCTGTCGCCTAGAGTACACATTGTAAGAACCTAGAAAATTATATTGGAATAAAAGTGATATATTTTAAATGAATTCTAAGTATATTCTTATTTAAAATATAAAGGAAGGGAAGTATAGTTTAAAAGTCTACGAGATCGCCGAAATTGAAAGAGTAGGCGATCTCCGACTTCTCTGGCACATGATCGCCTGTCGCTTTGATTTCACCTAAACGCCAATCGCCTGTAGTGTACCTAGTCGCCTAGAGTACACATGATCGCCGAAACTACACTTAGTGTGTAGTCAAGATGTTGGATCAACCATAGTGGGTTCCCAAAAACCACGTGCGTCAAGGTGTGGGTTAAGCCTTAGACACGCTGTGCATGCGAAGCTCTATGCTTGAGTATAGGAGATCGTCCTTAGTGTTGCATGCATGGGCGCACGAGGGCAAGTGCCAATCTACCCTTGGAAATGTGAAGCTACCGACGTCACCGAGTCATGTGGAGATGATACCTTGGACGTAACATAGTGGAATGGAGAACCTTCAGGAAGGCGAGGCATGCGGGCATCGCCGGGGCGCGAGGCATGCGGGCATCGCCAGGGCGCGAGGCATGCGGGCATCGCCAGGGCGCGAGGCATGCGGACATCGCCGGGGCGCGAGGCATGCGGGCATCGCCGGGGCGCGAGGCATGCGGGCATCGCCGGGGCGCGAGGCATGCGGGCATCGCCAGGGCGCGAGGCATGCGGACATCGCCAGGGCGCGAGGCATGCGGACATCGCCGGGGCGCGAGGCATGCGGGCATCGCCAGGGCGCGAGGCATGCGGGCATCGCCGGGGCGCGAGGCATGCGGGCATCGCCAGGGCGCGAGGCATGCGGGCATCGCCAAGGCGCGAGGCATGCGGGCATCGCCAGGGCGCGGGGCATCGCCAAAGAGAGACATCGGTCGTCTTCCAGAGAGAGACATCGGTCGTCCTCCAGGATGAGTCATCGGTGGAGAGTCTTCACGCAAGAGGTCATCGGTGGAAGGTTATCGCGCGATGTCGAGTTGTACGTAGAGAAGGTGGGACCCAGACTCCCAGCATGAGACGCGCAGCACGCGCGACACGTAGACAAAAAGTGTTGGTTGAGAACAGTGACATCAGAATGTTGGCATGCACAAGAGACAACAGTGGTCGTACTGTTCAGAGCAGTGGTTGGCATGCACAAGAGACAACAGTAGTCGTACTGTTCAGTGAAACGTACACTCAGACTTCCCTGCAGAGTGGGTGGTGGCAGCTGCTTTTGTGGACAAGTTGGTTTAAGAGGCAAGAACCCACTTCTGAGAGGAGGAAAAACGTTGCAGTTATCCAAAGAGCGAAAAAGTGAGTTACCTCCCTTCTCCTCCATTTCTCTCCTTCGCGCTGCGATTCGGGCACCTTCACACAAGAGTACGACGAGCGACGGCCACCATTAGAGCACCTGGGAAGTTCTCTGCAAGTCCTTCAAACCAGACGCAAAAACAGAGCCAAGGCATTCTTCAAGCTTCGTTGGATTTAGGAGCTCTTGGTATTTTGCGCAAGTCCAGGTAAGGGAAGCTAGCCTTCATTTTCAATACAAGTCATAGATTAGCTGTTCCTGAAGTGAGGGCGACGTGGTCGCCGGTTTCGTTTCCATCTTCGTGAATGCTCTGTTCTATGTGTTTGGGCGACTGGTCGCCGGTTTTAAATGCAGATTTCGAAATCCCCTTCTTTTAAATCAGATCGCCGGTTTTGGCGTTGTTTTACGAACTCCCCTGTTTTTGGTGTGGTTTGAGACTGTTTTGAGATTTAAATGTGATATACGAAAATCTGAATCCTTGGCATGAGTTTTATTGTGACTGAAATTGTTCATTAAGTGTTGTATGATGTCTGAAATGTTGTGAATGTGGGATCAAGGCATAGTATTTTCAGGAAAGAAAATACCGTGTAAGATCGTGTGTAATGTGTATTGACTAGGGGCTCGTCGAGAAGGAGACATCCTGACTCTACTGAGATAATGGAATCACGTAGATGAAGTTATTCAGTGGGTGAGAGTCGAAGGAGGTTCATACGTATGGGCGTCTCGTGTGAAAAAGAACGAGCTCGGCCTGTTATATGAATTTACCCTGTCATACCGGAAGAGTTATGATATTGAGATTGTGGTTATGTGCACAGCTGTGGGAACTTTACAGCAATGTGGTATGACAGGTGCAGATCTCTGAGCCTGAGTTAACGCACGAGTCATCCGGAAGTAGAGTCATGTGTCTATGTATTGTGAGTCAGTGGAAAGTCTGACGTGAGAAATGAGGAGCATTGTATTTTTGATAGACACTTGATGCATTGTGTGACTTGAACGACTCTCGATGAATTGTGAAATATGTGTTTTGCTTGATAGTCATGTGGGAAGAATGAGAAAGCTGATGGTTTTACGTGGGTGCCTTAAATTGATTTTTATCTTGATTTTTAAGTTCATATTTAAACTCTCCTTAAAATATCTAGCTTACCCTGCGTTTTCGTTTTGTGGGTGTTCTTCTTAAAACTTGCGATGATCGTGTATAATTTGCACGGGAGCAGATGACGTTACAGGAAGTTGAGATCGCCGGTTTGATAGGAGATCGCCTGGCTGATAGGAGATCGCCTGCCTGATAGGAGATCGCCCTTTCGTAGGGAGATCGCCTGTTCGTCTATTTTGTTGTATTTTGTTTAAGTGTTGAAAACATTTGACTGGTTATGTATTAAACTCCCTAAGAGGAGCAACTTCATTACTTATATATATATATTATCATGTACTCTTCGATATTATTTGTTTACCTTTATTTTCATTATACATGTATGTATGGTTTTATTTTGGCGGGATGTTACACACATGATCGCCGAAACTACACTTAGTGTGTAGTCAAGATGTTGGATCAACCATAGTGGGTTCCCAAAAACCACGTGCATCAAGGTGTGGGTTAAGCCTTAGACACGCTGTGCATGCGAAGCCCTATGCTTGAGTATAGGAGATCGTCCTTAGTGTTGCATGCATGGGCGCACGAGGGCAAGTGCCAATCTACCCTTGGAAATGTGAAGCTACCGACGTCACCGAGTCATGTGGAGATGATACCTTGGACGTAACATAGTGGAATGAAGAACCTTCAGGAAGGCGTGGCGATGTGTCGTCGGGCATCGCCGGGGCGCGAGGCATGCGGGCATCGCCAGGGCGCGAGGCATGCGGGCATCGCCGGGGCGCGAGGCATGCGGGCATCGCCGGGGCGCGAGGCATGTGGGCATCGCCAGGGCGCGAGGCATGCGGGCATCGCCTGGGCGCGAGGCATGCGGGCATCGCCGGGGCGCGAGGCATGTGGGCATCGCCAGGGCGTGAGGCATGCGGGCATCGCCAGGGCGCGAGGCATTAGGGCATCGCCGGGGCGCGAGGCATGTGGGCATCGCCAGGGCTAGACATCGGTCGTCTTCCAGGTTATCGCGCGATGGCGTGTTTCACACAGATAAAGTGGGACCCAGACTCCCAGCATGAGACGCGCAGCACGCGCGACACGTAGACAAAAAGTGTTGGTTCAGAACAGTGACATTAGAATGTTGGCATGCGCAAGAGACAACAGTGGTCGTACTGTTCAGAGCAGTAGTTGAAATGCACAAGAGACAACCGTGGTCGTACTGTTCAGTGAAACGTACACTCAGACTTCCCTGCAGAGTGGGTGGTGGCAGCTGCTTTTGTGGACAAGTTGGTTTAAGATGCAAAAACCCACTTCTGAGAGGAAAAAGGAACGTTGCAGTTGTTCAAGAGCGAAAGAGTGAGCTACCTCCTTTCTCCTCCATTTCTCTCCTTCGCGCTGCGATTCTGGCACTTTCACACAAGAGTACGACGAGCGGCAGCCACCATTAGAGCACCTGGGAAGTTCTCTGCAAGTCCTTCAAACCAGACGCAAAAACAGAGCCAAGGCGTTCTTTAGGCTTCGTTGGATTTCGGAGCTCCTGGTGTTTGCGCAAGTCCAGGTAAGGGAAGCTAGCCTCCATTTTCAATACAAGTCGTAGTTTAGCTATTTCGGAAGTGAGGGCGACGAGGTCGCCGGTTTGGTTGTCATCTTCGTGAATGCTCTGTTCTGTGTGTTTTTTAGCGACGTGGTTGCCGGTTTTTAAATACAAACTTCGAAATACCCTGTTTTTGAACCAGGTCGCCGGTTTGGGCGATGTTTGTGAACTCCCTGTTTTTGGTGTTACTTTGAACTGTTGAAGCTTAAATGTGATCTTCGAAAATCTGAATCTTTGAAACGAATGTTGTCGTGACTTGAGTCATTTATTTAAGTGGTATGATGTCTTGGGTGTTGTGAATGTGGGATCGAGGCATAGTATTTTCAGGAAAGAAAATACCGTGTAAGATCGTGTAGGATGTGCATTGATCGGTGATTCCTAAGGGGATATCCTGACTCTGCTGAGGTAATGGAATCACATAGAGGAAGTTACTCAGTTGGTGAGAGTCGAAGGAGGTTCATATGAATGGGTGACTCGTGTGAAAAAGAACGAGCTCGGCCTGTTCTATGGATTAACCCTGTCATACTGTGAGAATGATGAACTTGAGATCGAGATTTGTGTTGATGCGCATAGCTAGGAAACATTACAGCTGTTTAGTATGACAGGTGCAGATCTCTGAGTATAATCAATGCATGAGTCTTCCGGAAGTAGTGTCAAGTGTCTTGTGATCTCGCCGCGGACTCGAGCGTGGGGAAATGCCTCGTCACTTCTTTCGTCTAGCTTTCCAGCTGCTGCGTGTTCTTCAAGGAGGCTCCAGGAACCTTCGACGGAACTCCGAACGATGCCTGCAAAACACACAGACGGCGCCTCTAGCGGCCGTTGTAGCTCCGACGCTCAAGTCAGGCAACGGGAACACCAAAACTCTCTCTCGGATCTCTCTCTGTATGAGACCCGTGTGTGTGTGCCCTCAGTCCCCTTTGATTCAGAAACTGAGTGTTCTTAGCTTTGTGTTGTGTATTCTGAGGCAAAAAACTCATACCAGGTTTGGTGCTCTTCTTCCTCATATAAATCGGTGTAGCCCCTACAGGCTACCTCTAGGGCCACTTGATTACTCTGCACTGTCGTTTCCACTCCCCAGGACTACCTTGCACGCCAGCTTTCTTCCCTTAAATGCAAAGTCTGACAGGGGGGGCTGCGTGGGTGCCTCTGGGCCCCTCGACTTCTGTGCCTATCTGCCCTACCTATTCTCTGGGAACATCTTCATGGTCCACGTGGCATGCGTGCAAGCTCACTGGGAGACTCTAGCCTTGATGGGTTCTCGTCCCAGCAGGATTCTGCTCCTGCCTGTGTCTTCTCATCTTCATGCGTGGTCATCTCGTGACTAAGGCCACTCCCTGCCTCTGAGTGCTTTACTGGTCACTGGTCGCGTTGTTCACATCGCGCGGCCGATGTCGCCTCGATACACACCGATGACCGAGGTATCTCTCATCCTGGCCGATGTCCGATGGCGCTTCTTTACGTTGTCGTGCTCTTCTTATGGAATCAGGCGAGGTTCTTGGGTAACGTTCTCGCTGGGAGCCTGGGTCCCAGTTTAACACGTGTTGGCAAGGAACCCCCGACGACTGATCACTCTGCATGCACCGATGACTGATCATTCTGCATACACCGATGACTGATCACTCTGTATACACCGATGACTGATCACTCTGTATACACCGATGACTGATCGGTGCTTCATCACTCTCGCGCTCTGCTTCCAGGCGCTCATGTAGGAGTCGATCTCCACCCTACTATCTCATGCCACGTGTTGCTCTGTGACTGGCCCACGTGGTCATCCGCTGCTGACGTCATTGGATACCGATGACCGATCGGATCACAAGCCCCCTAGTCTCGAGCTGTGAACTTGTTCTCAGCGAAGAGACTAAGTGCTCTCCGTTGCCAAAGAGAAGAAGGAGCTCGAAGCCGATGTACTCGAGACCATGGCTGCTGGTGCCGAGGCTCTTGATAGATGGGTTCCATGGGCTGGCAGCAGGTTCACTGCGTCCTCCCGGACTTGGACTCTACCCAACCTAGCCTCCACCATTCAGTGGTTGATAGCAAGCTCATTTCCCCTCTTTGAGCTTCTTCTCTTTTTCTTAACTGCCTTTCTCCCTCTCCATCTTTAACTCACTCTGCCTGTGGCCAACTGTTAACTGGCTTAGGCTTCAGCGCGATCTCACTGTGACCCTTCAAACTTGGCCTCTAACTTGATCGCGACCCACTGTACCTTAGCATTCTCTTTAACAGTTTTTATGCATAAATTCATGTTGGATGACTGACCTGATGGTGTCTGAGTGCTTCGGCTGATCGCCCAAGAGCTTGTTTGGGGAAGCTTTCATACTCAGAGCTTTGCTACCGACCACCGACTAGCATGTTAGCGCACCACCAATTAGTCACTGTTCTCGCCGGTTGACTCCGCCGTCAGCTGAATCTGCGACACTCACACACCTCCTTCCTCACCTTGGTCTGTGCTCGATTCCGCACCTGCAAAAGAGAAAGGGGGGGCGCCCTCGCGGCCGTGTGCACTCCGACGCTCAGGTCAATATGGGGCAAGAAACATCAAAGTATTAATTCTCTATCTGTTTAGGTCTAGAAACTGCGTACCTCTGTGAAGTATATTACTGTTCCTTATATAGCCTGGGCTGTGCCGCTAACCCTAATTAGGGTTTACTGCGCTGCTAGCCATATTTAGGGTTTACTGGAATACCCTTGCGCCGCTATCACCCAGTCTTGGGGTAATCTAGCACATAGGGTTTCCTTCTCTGGAGTGCAAACACTGATGACCGATCTCCCTCTCTTTGCGGGAACAGGCTGATGACCGATCACCCCTCTCTGTGAGAACAGGCTGATGACCGATCTCCCCCTCTCTGCGGGAACATGCTGATGACCGATCACCCCTCTCTGTGAGAACAGGCTGATGACCGATCTCCCTCTCTCTGCGGGAACAGGCTGATGACCGATCACCCCTATCTATGAGAACAGGCTGATGACCGATCACCCCTCTCTGTGAGAACAGGCTGATGACCGATCACCCCTCTCTGTGAGAACAGGCTGATGACCGATCACCCCTCTTTGTGTTCCGGACGACCGAGCTCTGGCCACTACAGTCACCGTGCTTCAGGTTTCACATTACTTCTGTGTCACTCCAGCGCTAGTTGCATAGAGGGCCCGAACGCCAAGGATGATGTCTGTGTTTTGGGGAATGCTTCTTGATGACCCCTCTTACCTCAGCCTCGCTGTAAGAAGTCGAGGTGAGGTCTTTCTCCTCTCGCCTCAGCCTCGCTGTACTAAGTCGCGGTGAGGACTTTCTATCTCGCCTCAACCTTGCTGTAAAAGCAGAGGAAGAGGACTTTCTCTGTTGCCTTAACCTTGCTGTATGAAGCAGAGGAGAAGGACTCTCTCTGCCTGCACCCCGCTGTTCAAAGTTGAGGTGAGGACTTTCTTCTCTGGCCCATGCCTCGCTGTACGAAGTCGAGGGAGAGGACTTTTTCTCGCCTGCACCCCGCTGTACAAAGTCGAGGGCGAGGACTTTTTTATCTCGCCTCAACCTTGCTGTAAAAAGCAGAGGAAGAGGACTTTCTCTGCCTGCACCCCGCTGTACAAAGTCGAGGATGAGGACTTTCTTCTCTGAGTGGGTGCATGCTCCCAGGGGAGCACCACGGGTGGCTGTCTAAGCGCACTCGCTAGGCGCATCCCTGCCTGCATGGTATCACCGCACGTCCTTTGAGTGGGCAACTCCTCTTCTTCTGGTTTGAAATCATGTGGGGCGCATGCGTAACGTTCTCGCTGGGAGCCTGGGTCCCAGCTTAACACGTGTTGGCAAGACCCCAATGACCAACCTTCTCCTGGAATCATGCGGGGTGCATGCGTAACGCTCTCGCTGGGAACCTGGGTCCCAGCTTAACACGTGTTAGCAAGACCCCGATGACCATGCACCGACGGTTGATCGTGCGTTGGATGCACCGATCACTGATCGCGCTCTGCTTCCTGGTGCTTAAACGCGAAGATGATGTCTTGCTACGGGGAAGAAGAGTTTTTCTTGTTGACCCCTCTTGCTTGCCCCGAGGTCATCGACCTTTAGGTCTAGTTCCTGTTTGGACGTTTCTCGAAATCTTCCCATTCCCTCTCTTGGTCTTACTAGTACTCCCGAGTTCCCAAACTTTGGTCACCTGCACTCACCCCTGGGGTGAGGAGAATATAGGTCAGTGGTCCGTACTCGCGCCTGGGGCGAGCAGGCTCCAACCGATCCCTTGGACTTGCATTTGGGGCAAGCGGAAATTGAAACTGGGAAACATGTGCACACTTGTCATACTGAAATCTTTTTTTTTTTTTTTTTTTTTGATTGGGTGGCCTCGTTAAAAACCCTCATCGGGAAAAGAGTGCCCCCTGACCCGTTCAACTATTTATAGTACATACATTGGGTGTGCGTGCAGCACAAGAACGAATCTATTTTATAACTTAACTGAAGTAGAATCTTAAGTGCGTAGCGTTCCACGTCCTGGGGATAGGTGCTCCATCCAGAGTCTCCAGCCGATAAGCTCCATTCTCCAACGCCTCGACTACTCTATATGGACCCGTCCACTTTGGAGATAACTTGTTCTCCATCTCACTCTGGTGTGCTTTCCTCATCACCAGATCGCCCTCCTGGAAACGCCTGGGCTTCACCTTGGAATTGTGCCTCCATTCTACTCTTCTCTTGACAGCTTCAGCACTAATCCTGGCTCCCTCTCGCACTTCGTCCAGGAGGTCCAGATTCACCTTTCGCTCTTGATTGGACTCTTCGACGATAAAGTTCAGGAATCTAGGGGAGCTCTCCTGTATCTCCACGGGGATCATAGCATCCGTCCCATAAACAAGACTAAAGGGTGTCTCTTGGGTGCTAGACTGTGGGGTGGTATGGTAGGACCATACAATTCTGGGAACCTCTTCTGCCCACTTCCCCTTGGCTTTCTCTAATCTTCGCTTTAGTCCCCTAAGCAGCACTCGGTTGGCGGACTCCACCTGCCCGTTGGTCTGCGGGTGTTCTACTGAGGCAAACACTTGTTGTATCTTCAGTTCTTCGCACATCTTTCTCAACTGGTGACTGGTGAACTGAGTGCCGTTGTCGGATACCAGCCTCTTGGGTACTCCGAAACGGCAGACAATATTCTTCCAGACAAAATGCTCGACCTTCTGAGCGGTGATGTGTGCCACTGGTTCCGCCTCCACCCATTTTGTGAAATACTCGATGGCCACTATGAGGAACTTCATCTGCCTGATCGCCAGAGGAAAGGGTCCCAGGATGTCGATTCCCCACGTGTGAAATGGCCACGGGCTATGGATGGACTTCAACTCCTCCGGGGGTGCCTTATGCCAGTCTGCATGAAGTTGGCATTGTTTGCACCGCTGAGCGTACTTCACACAGTCTTCTTTCAGCGTTGGCCAGTAATACCCTGCGCGGAGGATCCTGCTTGCCAGAGCGCGACCACCGACGTGGCTTCCGCACACCCCTTCGTGTAACTCTGACATAAGTCTGGTGCATTGCTCTCCATGCACGCACATTTGTACTGGATGGGAAAAGCCAAATCTAAACAAATTCCCGTCGATTAGAGTAAACTTACTCGAGCTCTTCTTTATCTTCTTTGCCTCTGTTGAGTCCAGTGGGAGCACACCATCCTCTAGGTACAACTGGTACGGCGTCATCCACGTATCGGGCCCCTTAACAGCGCAGACTTCCATCGTCTCGTCGGTCCTTGCCGGTTGCGCCCTCACCCTCGGTGCTTTCAGCGTTTCTTGAGTCAGGGACCGATGACTGATCGCCAGACGCCTCACCGACTTGGATACTTGAAGTATTTGATTGTCTGATACGAACGCTCGTGGTGCCTTTAAAGTCTCTTGAATGACGGTCCTCTGTTTTCCCCCCTTGCCTGAGCTGGCCAGCTTGGCAAGCAGATCTGCTCTGGCATTTTGCTCGCGGGGCACATGCACCAACTCAAACTCATCGAAGGATGTCTTCATGAGTTGGACGTACTCCAGGTAGGCTGCCATCTGAGGATCTTTCGCCTGGAACTCCCCTGTAACTTGCCCAGTGACTAGCAACGAATCACTCTTAGCCACCAGACTTCTTGCTCCCATTTCTTTTGCCAGCAACATTCCTGCGATGAGGGCTTCGTACTCCGCCTGATTGTTGCTAGCCTTGAAGGCGAAGCGAAGGGATTGTTCGATCAGCACCCCGTTCGGGCCTTCCAGAATGACTCCAGCACCGCTTCCCTGCTGATTGGAGGAGCCATCCACTGATAAGACCCATCGAAAAGCTACGCCTTGTGCAGGTGTCGCTACCGACGACAGTTCAACCACGAAGTCGGCGAACACCTGCCCCTTGATCGGTCCTCGAGGCTCGTATTGGATGTCGAATTCTGAGAGTTCCATAGCCCACTTGACCATTCTTCCTGCTACGTCTGGCTTCTTCAACACATTCTGGATGGGCAAGTCTGTCATGACCACTATAGTGAAGCTGTGGAAATAGTGTCTGAGCCTTCTGGCTGAAAAAACTACCGCCAGTGCTGCCTTCTCCAGGGTCTGATACCTTGTTTCTGGGCCTCGCAGTACCTTACTTACAAAATACACGGGTTTCTGGACCTGACCTTGCTCTTGTACCAGGACCGAGCTGACCGCCCTCTCTGTCACAGCAAAATACAAGCGAAGGGGGGTGCCCATTTGCGGTTTACACAATACTGGTGGGCTCGCCAAATACTCCTTTAGCTTCAAGAAGGCTTCTTCGCATTCCGGTGTCCACACGAATCTACTGTTGCGCTTGAGACATTGGAAAAACGGATGACCCTTCTCTCCTCCAGAAGACATGAACCGTGACAAGGCGGCCAATCGACCAGTGAGCTGCTGCACCTCCTTCACCGTCGTTGGGCTCCTCATTGCCACGATTGCCGCGCACTTCTCCCGGTTCGCCTCGATTCCACGCTCCGTTAGGAGGAAACCTAAGAACTTCCCGGCCTCCACACCGAAGATGCACTTCTCAGGGTTGAGCTTCAAACCATACTTGGCGATGGTGGTGAAAAGTTCCTCCAGATCAACTACATGGTGCGCCTTCTCCCGCGACGTGACCACCATGTCATCTACGTATGCATGCACGTTCCTTCCAAGCATGGGCGAGAGCACCCTATCCATAAGTCTCTGATAGGTAGCTCCTACGTTCTTCAACCCGAATGGCATTACCTTGTAGCAGTAGCAAGATCGTTCCGTCGTGAAAGCAGTCTTGCACTCGTCCATGGGGTGCATCCTTATCTGGTTGTAGCCTGAGAAGGCGTCCAGAAAGTTGAGGAGCTTCCCCCCTGACGCGCTGTCCACCAACGCATCTATACTAGGGAGAGGGTAGGAGTCCTTGGGGCAGGCCTTATTGAGATCAGTGAAGTCCACACACATCCTCCACTTGCCATTTGACTTCTGCACCAGTACCACGTTTGCCAGCCACTCGGGGTACTGGATCTCTCTGATATGTCCAGCAGTAAGGAGCTTCTGCGTCTCGTCATGGATCACGTTCTTGTTCTCTTCATTGAATCTCCTTCGTCTTTGGCGCACTGGTCGTGCCTTGGGGTCCATTGACAGGTGGTGGCAAAGGAAATCAGGGTCGATCCCCGGCATGTCAGAAGCTGACCACGCAAAAGCGCCCATGTGCTTCTCGATCACACAGGCGATCTGTGCTCGGTCTTCCGCAGTGAGCGATTCCCCCAACTTAAACCTTTTTCCCCTTATCTCCATCTCTTTCCATCCCTCAGCTGGATGGGACCTCCCTTCATGGGCGATGACTGCCCTGGCGATGTCTAATTCACGGGGATCGATCACGCTCCCTGCCTCCGCTTCGACTTGAGCTACCTGAGAGCCCTCCAGCGTAGCATCTTCCATTATCTGATCTTCCTGTGCCCCACGAACCACCGATTTCTCCTAGAGCACGCCTGCTGGTGGTGCCGTAGTGACATGGCAGATGCTTCTCTTCTGCTTGAGGCTATTCTCATAACAGCGCCTAGCCTCAGCCTGATCTGACTTGATGGTAATGACAGCCCCTTCCACCGACGGCAGCTTCAACTTCATGTGCCTCGTCGATGGCACCGCGCCCAACCTGTTGAGCGTGGGTCTTCCCAACAAGATATTGTATGCAGATGGGGCGTTCACCACCAAGAACTTTATCTTCTCTGTGCGGGACGCCACTCCATCGGTGAACGTCGTCCTCAGCTCTATGTAGCCCCGCACCTCGACCTGGTCTCCCGCGAAACCATATAGACACCCAACGTATGGCCTCAAATGATCGGGGGACAGTTGTAACTTGTTGAACGTCGGCCAGAACATGACGTCCGCTGAGCCTCCTTGGTCTACGAGTGCCCTGTGCACTCGTCTTCCTGCTGTCACCAGGGAGATGACCACCGGGTCGTTGTTGTGGGGTATTACGTCTTGCAAATCAGCCCTTGTGAAGGTGATGTCTACCTCGGGAAAATTGCCTTCATCCACCGAGTCCACGGCCATCACCGACCGTGCATACCTTCTTCTCTGTGACCTGGAACACCCTCCGCCGGAAAAACCTCCCGCAATGGTCATCACCTCCCCATGCACAGGGATTTCGTGTTGCTGATCGCCGGCTTGAGACCCCGAAGCGCGATCACTCTACTCTCCCCGTAGGTAATCGGTCAGGAGACCTGTCTTCACCAACTCAGCGAGTTGACGTCCCAACGCTAGGCAGGTGCAGAGTGTATGTCCATAAGCATGATGGAACTCACACCACTCATCCTTCTTCCTTCCAAGTACCCTGTCGGTTTTCTCTGGTACTCGGAGCCTTGCAGCCACGACAGGGATGGCGATCAGCTCTGCCAACTCTACAATGAAATCGTACCTAGGGGGTGCGTCCTGCTCCCTCGCACGCCCCCTGACCTGGTCTTTCCTGGGTGTATAGGGACGAGGCCTCCCTTGCACCCTCTTTCCTTCCTTGGTCTCATACACCCTCACCTGTTGCTGTTGTTTCCCATGACTCCCGCGTGGCTTTGATGGTGCAACACTGCTTCTCTTCTCAGAGACTTCTGTCTCCGCTACTATGTGCGCCACCGCTCGTCGCCGAATCTCAGCGAAGGTGGCAGGGTGGCTCCTGATAAGCGATTCACTAAAAGGGCCAGGTAGCACGCCTTTCTTGAATGCATGCACCAGCATGCTCTCATCCTTGTTGGGTAATCTCACCACCTGCGCACCAAAGCGGTTGAGGAAGTCCTTCAGTGACTCCCCCTGGTTCTGGCGCACGTCGAACAGGTCGTAAGTCACCACCGGCGGCGCTCTGTTGACTATATACTGCTCCGTGAATAGCTTTGAGAACTGATGGAAGGAGGTGATGTGGCCCTCCGGCAAGCTCACGAACCACTCCATGGCTACTCCGCTCAGCGTGCTCATAAGCATTTTGCAGTACACTGCGTCTGAACCTCCAGACAGCATCATCTGAGTGTGGAAGGCTGTCAAATGTGCCTCTGGGTCTTCCACCCCCGTGAACGACGCTTTCACTCCCACCAGGTTGGGGGGCACTACCGTGTTCATGATCTCGGGGGAGAAGGGCATAGGAAATGCTCTAGGGGGCGACGGCGGCATCGACGTCCTATCTTCGGATACGCGCTCATTCTGCGCCTGCAACTCCCTACGCAGCTCCTCGTTGATGCGGTTCAACTCTTCATTCCTGCTATGCGATGCAGTCAGCTCTGCATGCATCTTCTCCTGCTCAACTCTCGACGCCGCGACGTTATCCTGCAACGCGCGCATCATCTCCATGACCTGCGCCATGGTCACAGTTCCTTCACCAGCGGGCGGTGGAGGTGTCGTTTGTCTGGTTCTTCTACTCATCTGTGCGATTCCTACTCTCGTTCTTGTGTATGGGGGCTTCGTTTTACTTCGGGCCCCACGGTGGGCGCCAAATGATCTCGCCGCGGACTCGAGCGTGGGGAAATGCCTCGTCACTCCTTCGTCTAGCTTTCCAGGTGCTGCGTGTTCTGCAAGGAGGCTCCAGGAACCTTCGACGACACTCCGAACGATGCCTGCAAAACACACAGACGGCGCCTCTAGCGGCCGTTGTAGCTCCGACGCTCAAGTCAGGCAACGGGAACACCAAAACTCTCTCTCGGATCTCTCTCTGTGTGAGACCCGTGTGTGTGTGCCCTCAGTCCCCTTTGATTCGGAAACTGAGCGTTCTTAGCTTTGTGTTGTGTATTCTGAGGCCAAAAGCTCCTACCTAGTTTGGTGTTCTTCTTCCTCATATAAACCGGCGTAACCCCTACAGGCTACCTCTAGGGCCACTTGATTACTCTGCACTGTCGTTTCCACTCCCCAGGACTACCTTGCATGCCAGCCTTCTTCACTTAAATGCAAAGTCTGACAGGGGAGGCTGCGTGGGTGCCTCTGTACCCTTCGACTTCTGTGCCTATCTGCCCTACCTATTCTCTAGGAACATCTTCACCGTCCACGTGGCAGACATACAACCCCACTGGGAGACTCTAAACTTGATGGGTTCTCGTCCCAGCAGGATTCTGCACCTGACTGCGTCTTCTCATCTTCATGCATGGTCGTCTCGCGACTATGGTCACTCCCTGCCTCTGAGCGCTTTACTGGTCACTGGTCGCGTTGTTCACATCGCGCGGCCGATGTCGCCTCGACACACACCGATGACCGAGGTATCTCTCATCCTGGCCGATGTCCGATGGCGCTTCTTGTAAGGACCTGGAAAACCTTATTGGAATAAAAGTGATATATTTTAAGTAAATTCTAAGTATGTTTTATTTAAAATAAAAATGAAGGAAAGAGTAGTTAGAGAGCCATGAGATCGCCTGGAACATGATCACCAGGGCGCGAGATGCATGTGGGCTTTGCCCGGGCGCGAGAGGCATGCGGGTGTCGCCAAGAGGAGACCTCGGTCGGTCTCCAGGAAGAGGAGACCTCGGTCGGTCTCCAGGAGGAAGAGACCTCGGTCGGTCTCCAGGAGGAGGAGACATCGGTCGTCTTCCAGAGAGAGACATCGGTCGTCCTCCAGGATGAGTCATCGGTGGAGAGTCTTCGCAAGGAAGGTCATCGGTGGATTGTCATCGCGCGAGAGGTCATCGGTGGATTGTCATCGCGCGAGTGGTCATCGGCGAAAGGTTATCGCGCGATGTCGTGTTTCACGCAGATGAAGTGGGGCCCTGGTTTCCAGGATGAACGTGCTGCATGTGCGACATGTAGGCAGTAAAAGTCCTTCGGAACAGTAGCTCCATGTGCGCAGAGACGCCACGTGGCCATACTGTCAGGTTGCATTTAATTCGAGGAAGAAAACCCACACGGAAGGGTTAGTTAGAAAGTAGGTAATGATAGCTACATGGCAGGCCTATGTCCCTAGTATCAGAATGCACCGCCTCTTAGTGAGTTTAGAAACGCAGTGAGAGTATAAAAGGTGACAGAGTGAATTCACCTTCATCTTTCTCTTTTCTCTCCTTTGCGCTGTGACTCAGTAATTCCAGGCACCAGTTTATTTACCAGCGATTGCCATAGAGCATTTGAGAAGGTTCTCTACAAGTTTTACTGATTAGAACGCTTAGGCAGAGTTCAGGCATCCTTTACGTTCGGTGGTTAGAGCTTGAAGTGAGTTTCACGCTGATCCAGGTAAGGGAAGCTAGCCTTACTTCTAATGAAAACTGTATGTGTGATGATTTTGATGTTGGGGGCGACGTGGTCGCCGGGTGTTCAAACTGTTCTTGCTTTAAACCCAGTTTTGTTCGTGATCGCCGGTTTTTCATCTGTTATTGAAATATCCCCTGTTTTATGCTGTTTTCAAAAGTGTTTGAGATTTTAAATGTGGTTTTCGAAAATCTGAACCTTGGTATGAGTTTTGCTGTGATTGAAATCGTTCATTGAAGTGTTATGTGATGTGTTGAATGTTGTGATTGTGGATCGAGGCATAGTATTTTCAGGAAAGAAAATACCGTGTAAGATCGTGTAAGAAGTGTATTGATCGGTGATCCTATAATGAGACATCCTGACTCTACTGAGGTAATGAAATCACATAGAGGAAGTTACTCAGTTGTGGAGAGTCGATGGAGGTTCATACGTATGGGTGTCTCGTGTGAAACAGAACGAGTTCGGCCTGTTGTATGGATTAACCTTGTCATACCGTGATAATGAGAATATTGAGATGGTGTGATGCGCATGGCTGAGGGCACTTTCCAGCCTTTTGGTATGACAGGTGCGAATCTCTGGGTCTAATCAACGCACGAGTCTCCGGAAATAGTGGTCAAGTGTCTGGTGTGATGAGTCAGTGGAAAGTCTGACGTGAGAAATGAGAAATTGAATTAATAGACACTTGATTGCTGATGTGAATTGAAATACTCTTGGATTGATTTGTGAAATATGTGATTTCCTGATAGTCTTGTGGAATATGGAAATGTGATGGCTGATATTGATATGGTTCATGGATGTTGTGAAGTTCTTATGTATGCTCTTGATTTAAAGTTTTCTTAAATATATAGCTTACCCTGTATTTTGTTTCTGTGGCTGTTTTCTTAAACCTGTGATGATCGTGTAATTTTACACGGGAGCAGATGAGGTTGCAGGAAGTGGATTTCCCCTGTGAGTGATCGCCGTATGTGGTCGCCTGTTTCTGTTCTTGCTGGGCGATCGCCCCCTTTTGCCATTTTCTGATAGGCGATCTCCGTTTTCTGTTAGGAGATCGGTAGTTTTGTATTTTGCTGTCTTTATGTTTAAGTTTTGGAAAACGACCGTTTTGTATTAAACTCCCTGCGAGGAGAACTCCTTTGTATATATATACAATTATGTTTATTTCAGTATATTTGTTTTACCGTTATTTCATATTACGAAAATGCAAAAAAATGCGAAATGTATTTGACGGGATGTTACATTAATGGTATCAGAGCAGTTCGTCCTTAGGATGACCTGAGGGCTGTGGATCCATTGTGTTTTCTTCTGCTCATGAAAACTTATTTGAGTTTTAAGTGACAACTATTGTGAAAGGTTTTCAAACGTTTTTGTATTGAACTTTTTGTGTGTGCTGTGGTGAATGTATGCCTAACTGAAAATCTTAGTATTTAGAATGAGAGGGTCTTGATAAGGTGGTGAGGGTGCACACTCATGACCGGATCGGGGTGATTCTCAATCTAAATTCCAGAGGTTTAATGTTTAGCATACTTTGACTTCTGGTGTGATCTATGTCATGTTATTGAGTGTTCTCGTAATTGATTGTGAGTGGCTGTGTGGATTGATGGTTGCACGCCAGTAGCTGTTCTGGTGTTTTGCTTGAGGTCATAAGCTTTATGGTTCTGTAGATGGACTGAAATTCCTAAGGAATTTGAGAAGCTGACCTTGTGAGGTCGAGATGTTATCCCCCTTGAATGAATTGATTTCCTTATCGATTTCATTCTTGTAGTTGTAGGGAATATAGAAGCTAGTGGTTTCGGAATCTGAGAACGAAGAAGATGACTCGTAGACCTCCTACCTCTCCCCAATCTTCTTCTGAAATGGGCCAGATCGCCAGGGCCATTGAGATGATGGCAGGTGCCATCTAGCAACAGAATGCGGCGATGACTCAGAACCATCAAGATACCATGCACCACTGGGAAGCTGCTCGGTCGGCTGATACGAATTCGCCCGTCGGTCAGCCTCAGGAACGGATGGGACTGGCTGAGTTCATGAGGCACAACCCACCCAAGTTCTGTGGGAATGCTACCCCTAATCAAGCAGATCAGTGGGTCAGGGAATTGGAGAAAATCTTTAGGGCGACCTCCTGCCCTGAAGAGAAGAAGTTGTTGTTCGCTACCTATCTGCTATCTGGTGAAGCCGAATTCTGGTGGATGGGAGCTCAGCAAATGATGGAGGCCAGAGAGGAGGTGTTGGACTGGGAGAGCTTCAGGGTGAGGTTCTTGGAGAAATACTTCCCTGACAGCGCAAAGTTTGCGCGGGAAGCGGAATTCTTAAAGTTGGAGCAGGGGGTGATGTCGGTGAACGCCTATGCTGCTAGGTTTGAGTACCTCGCCCGATTCTACACTCAGGCGACCTCCGAAGCTTGGAGGTGCAGGAAGTTTGAGGAAGGGCTGAAGCACGGGCTGAAGAGGACGATAGCCCCGATGTGCATCAGGGAATTTCACGCCTTGGTAGAAAAGGCGAAGATGGTGGAGACCCTGGAAAAGGGTGATCCTCGGGTGATCAGGTCACACCCAGGGGGTTCTTCCAGTGGGCGGGCTAAGGTGCAGCATTCACAAGGCAGACCATATGCGAGACCTCCACTACATCGGGCGGGAACAGGGTCACCCCAGTTTCAACAGCAGCAACCCTGGAGACCAAAATGTTCCCTCTGTGGTGGACCACACATGCCCAATGTGTGCCCCAAGAAGAATTCGGAGAGAAGGTGTTTTGCATGCCAAAGGACGGGGCACGTTGCTAGAGAATGCCCTAACCGGAATGGGGCGACTCAACCCAGTGGTTCTCAGCAGTTGAGAAATGAAGGCAGCAGACCCCAGGCAGCAGGGAGGGTGTTTGCCATGTCAGGAGCAGAAGCGTCCCAATCAGGTAACCTCGTGCAAGGTGTCTGTTTTATATCTGGTAGAAGTGTAGAAGCTTTGTTTGATTCTGGAGCGACACACTCTTTTGTGTCAAGTCGGTGTATAGCCGAGCTGGGTCTCCTAGTGAAGGAGCTGCCTTTTGAACTGTTGGTCTCCACACCTGCATCAGGACAGGTTATGACCTCTACGGTTTGCCCTGAATGTCCAGTAATAGTAGAGGGACGCAGATTCAAAAGTGAACTTGATCTGCCTACCTCTTCAGGACCTGGATGTTATCCTGGGAATGGATTGGCTTTCTGCCAATCACGTTCTCATAGATTGCGGTAGGCAGAAAGTGGTGTTGCCCGATCTCCAAGAGCAGGATGTGGTATCTGCTCGGCATGGGCGGTTGGAGATGGAAGAAGGGGCGAGGTGCTTCGTGATGCTAGCTCGGTTGGAAGTGAAGAACAAAGGGGACGTGAGCAGGATACCTGTAGTGAAAGACTTCACGGATGTATTCCCAGAAGAGGTACCTGGGTTACCTCCTAAGAGAGAAGTGGAATTCTCTATTGATTTGGTACCTGGAGCTGGACCAGTGTCAATGGCGCCTTACAGAATGGCTCCAGCCGAAGCCGAATTAGTGGAGTTAAAGAAGCAAGTGGAAGAGCTGTTGGAGAAACAGTTCATCAGACCCAGTGTATCTCCATGGGGAGCTCCAGTACTTCTGGTGAAGAAAAAGGATGGAGGGTCTCGGCTGTGCATAGACTACAGGCAGTTAAACAAGTTGACCATCAAGAACAAATACCCTCTACCCAGAATTGATGATTTAATGGATCAAGTAAATGGGGCCTCGGTGTTCTCAAAGATTGATCTGAGATCGGGGTACCATCAAATTTTGGTAAAGGCCGACGATGTCCAGAAAACAGCCTTTAGGTCCCGGTATGGGCACTATGAGTACGTGGTGATGCCGTTTGGAGTGACCAATGCCCCAGCTCTGTTCATGGATTATATGAATAGGATTTTCCGCCCTTTCTTGGATAAGTTTGTGGTAGTCTTCATAGACGACATACTTGTCTATTCAAAGACCGAGGAAGAACATGAAGGACATCTGAGGTCGGTGTTGGAGGTTCTGAGGGAGAAGCAACTCTATGCCAAGTTCTCTAAGTGCGAGTTCTGGCTGAGGGAAGTCAACTTCTTAGGACACGTGATATCTGCCCAGGGGATCTCGGTAGACCCAGCCAAAGTAGAGACAGTGCTGCAGTGGGAACGTCCTAAAACAGTCACTGAGATAAGGAGCTTTGTGGGTTTGGCGGGTTACTATCGGAGATTTATTGAGGACTTTTCCAAGGTGGTGGCTCCGTTAACACAGCTGACTCGTAAGGACCAACCTTTTGCTTGGACCGACCGATGTGAGCTCAGCTTCAGGGAACTAAAGAAAAGGTTGACGAGTGCTCCAGTGCTGGTGATTCCAGAGGTCGGAAGACCTTTTGACGTCTACTGTGATGCCTCACATCAGGGTCTGGGATGCGTTTTAATGCAAGAGAAAAGAGCGGTCGCCTATGCTTCAAGGCAACTCAAGGTTCATGAGAGGAACTACCCTACGCATGATTTGGAGTTGGCGGCAGTGGTCTTCGCCCTAAAGATCTGGAGGCACTACTTATATGGAGCTCGGTTCCAGGTGTTCAGCGACCATAAGAGCCTGAAATACCTGTTCGATCAGAAGGAACTGAACATGAGGCAAAGAAGGTGGATGGAGTTCCTAAAGGACTACGATTTTCAACTCATGTATCACCCAGGGAAGGCCAATGTAGTGGCAGACGCTTTGAGTAGAAAATCAATGCAAGTAGCCACCATGATGATGGAAGAACAGAAACTGATCGAGCAGTTCAGAGACTTAAACCTTGGGGTAGAACTTCATGTAAATCACATTAGTTGTAGTAAGCTGACTATAACTAATGACTTCATTGGAGAAATCAAGGATAAGCAGTTGGAGGACCCAAGTCTGAGGCGGACTGTGGAGTCGCTAGGGACCGACCAGGCTAGGGACTTTGCGATGGGCGAGGATGGGGTCTTGAGGTTTAATGGCAGAATTTGCGTACCTGCAGACGAAGGGTTGAAGAGGATGATCTTGGATGAAGGTCACAAGAGTCGCCTCAACCTACACCCAGGTATGAACAAGATGTACCATGACTTGAAGGGGTCATTTTGGTGGTCAGGCATGAAGAGAGACATCGCCCAGTATGTTGCAACTTGCCTAACATGTCAGAAGGCGAAGACAGAACATCAAAGGCCGGGCGGGCTGTTACAGCGACTGGATATCCCTGAGTGGAAATGGGACAGCATTGCCATGGACTTTGTCACCCATCTGCCTAGATCGGTGAAGGGTCATGAGGCAATCTGGGTCATAGTAGATCGGCTGACAAAGAGTGCCCACTTCCTCCCAGTGAATATGAAGATGCCCATGGAAAAGTTGGCACAACTGTACATCAAGGACATTGTGAGGTTGCATGGAGTGCCTACCAGCATCATTTCGGATAGGGATCCCAGGTTCACTTCGCGGTTTTGGCGGACTCTACAAGATTGCTTAGGAACCAAGTTGAGGATGAGCTCGGCTTATCATCCTCAAACAGATGGGCAGTCGGAGAGAACGATCCAGTCTTTGGAAGATCTGCTAAGGACGTGTGTCTTGGATCATTTGGGAAGTTGGGATGAGGTGTTACCACTGGTGGAGTTTACGTATAATAACAGTCACCACGCCAGCATTGGGATGGCACCTTATGAAGCCCTGTACGGGAGAAAATGCAGGACTCCCTTATGTTGGTATCAGGAGGGCGATGCAATCTTGGTTGGGCCAGAGTTGATTCAGCAAACAACCGAGAAGGTGAAACAGATACAAGGCAGGATGAGGGCTTCTCAAAGCCGGCAGAAGTCCTATGCAGATCAGAGGAGAAGACCTTTGGAGTTTGCTGCTGGAGACCATGTATTTTTGAAAGTGACCCCAACCAAGGGTGTAGGACGAGCTATCAGACCAAAGAAGCTGTCTCCTAAGTTTGTTGGACCTTACCAGATTTTGAGGAAAATTGGTCCAGTAGCCTATGAGATCGCCCTACCTCCACATTTAGCAAATCTGCATAATGTCTTCCACGTATCACAGTTAAGGAAATATCTCGCCGACCCTTGTCACGTGTTGGAGGTGGACGACGTGCAGATCAGGGACGACTTGTCTTTTGAAGCAAGACCAGTCAGGATAGACGATCACCAAAGCAAACAGCTCAGGAGTAAGACCATCCATATGGTTAAGGTGGTGTGGGATGAGAGATCCGGTGATTCGACTTGGGAGTTGGAAGAGAACATGAGAAACGACTATCCACATCTCTTTTCCTTGTAATTCAATTTTCGAGGACGAAAATTTTTGTTGTTAGGGAGATTGTAAGGACCTGGAAAACCTTATTGGAATAAAAGTGATATATTTTAAGTAAATTCTAAGTATGTTTTATTTAAAATAAAAATGAAGGAAAGAGTAGTTAGAGAGCCATGAGATCGCCTGGAACATGATCACCAGGGCGCGAGATGCATGTGGGCTTTGCCCGGGCGCGAGAGGCATGCGGGTGTCGCCAAGAGGAGACCTCGGTCGGTCTCCAGGAAGAGGAGACCTCGGTCGGTCTCCAGGAAGAGGAGACCTCGGTCGGTCTCCAGGAGGAGGAGACATCGGTCGTCTTCCAGAGAGAGACATCGGTCGTCCTCCAGGATGAGTCATCGGTGGAGAGTCTTCGCAAGGAAGGTCATCGGTGGATTGTCATCGCGCGAGAGGTCATCGGTGGATTGTCATCGCGCGAGTGGTCATCGGCGAAAGGTTATCGCGCGATGTCGTGTTTCACGCAGATGAAGTGGGGCCCTGGTTTCCAGGATGAACGTGCTGCATGTGCGACATGTAGGCAGTAAAAGTCCTTCGGAACAGTAGCTCCATGTGCGCAGAGACGCCACGTGGCCATACTGTCAGGTTGCATTTAATTCGAGGAAGAAAACCCACACGGAAGGGTTAGTTAGAAAGTAGGTAATGATAGCTACATGGCAGGCCTATGTCCCTAGTATCAGAATGCACCGCCTCTTAGTGAGTTTAGAAACGCAGTGAGAGTATAAAAGGTGACAGAGTGAATTCACCTTCATCTTTCTCTTTTCTCTCCTTTGCGCTGTGACTCAGTAATTCCAGGCACCAGTTTATTTACCAGCGATTGCCATAGAGCATTTGAGAAGGTTCTCTACAAGTTTTACTGATTAGAACGCTTAGGCAGAGTTCAGGCATCCTTTACGTTCGGTGGTTAGAGCTTGAAGTGAGTTTCACGCTGATCCAGGTAAGGGAAGCTAGCCTTACTTCTAATGAAAACTGTATGTGTGATGATTTTGATGTTGGGGGCGACGTGGTCGCCGGGTGTTCAAACTGTTCTTGCTTTAAACCCAGTTTTGTTCGTGATCGCCGGTTTTTCATCTGTTATTGAAATATCCCCTGTTTTATGCTGTTTTCAAAAGTGTTTGAGATTTTAAATGTGGTTTTCGAAAATCTGAACCTTGGTATGAGTTTTGCTGTGATTGAAATCGTTCATTGAAGTGTTATGTGATGTGTTGAATGTTGTGATTGTGGATCGAGGCATAGTATTTTCAGGAAAGAAAATACCGTGTAAGATCGTGTAAGAAGTGTATTGATCGGTGATCCTATAATGAGACATCCTGACTCTACTGAGGTAATGAAATCACATAGAGGAAGTTACTCAGTTGTGGAGAGTCGATGGAGGTTCATACGTATGGGTGTCTCGTGTGAAACAGAACGAGTTCGGCCTGTTGTATGGATTAACCTTGTCATACCGTGATAATGAGAATATTGAGATGGTGTGATGCGCATGGCTGAGGGCACTTTCCAGCCTTTTGGTATGACAGGTGCGAATCTCTGGGTCTAATCAACGCACGAGTCTCCGGAAATAGTGGTCAAGTGTCTGGTGTGATGAGTCAGTGGAAAGTCTGACGTGAGAAATGAGAAATTGAATTAATAGACACTTGATTGCTGATGTGAATTGAAATACTCTTGGATTGATTTGTGAAATATGTGATTTCCTGATAGTCTTGTGGAATATGGAAATGTGATGGCTGATATTGATATGGTTCATGGATGTTGTGAAGTTCTTATGTATGCTCTTGATTTAAAGTTTTCTTAAATATATAGCTTACCATGTATTTTGTTTCTGTGGCTGTTTTCTTAAACCTGTGATGATCGTGTAATTTTACACGGGAGCAGATGAGGTTGCAGGAAGTGGATTTCCCCTGTGAGTGATCGCCGTATGTGGTCGCCTGTTTCTGTTCTTGCTGGGCGATCGCCCCCTTTTGCCATTTTCTGATAGGCGATCTCCGTTTTCTGTTAGGAGATCGGTAGTTTTGTATTTTGCTGTCTTTATGTTTAAGTTTTGGAAAACGACCGTTTTGTATTAAACTCCCTGCGAGGAGAACTCCTTTGTATATATATACAATTATGTTTATTTCAGTATATTTGTTTTACCGTTATTTCATATTACGAAAATGCAAAAAAATGCGAAATGTATTTGACGGGATGTTACACTTCTTCACGTTGTCGTGCTCTGCTTATGGAATCAGGCGAGGTCCTTAGGTAACGTTCTCGCTGGGAGCCTGGGTCCCAGTTTTACACGCGTTGGCAAGGAACCCCCGATGACTGATCGCTCTGCATGCACCGACGACTGATCACTATGTATATACCGATGACTGATCACTCTTTATATACCGATGACTGATCACTATGTATATACCGATGACTGATCATGATGTATATACTGATGACTGATCGCTCTTTATACACCGATGACTGATCACTCTGTATACACCGATGACTGATCGGTGCTTCATCACTCTCGCGCTCTGCTTCCAGGCGCTCATGTAGGAGTCGATCTCCACCCTTGTTCATCTGCTATCTCATGCCACGTGTTGCTCTGTGACTGGGCCACGTGGTCATCTGCTGCTGACGTCATTGGATACCGATGACCGACCGGATCACATATACAGCACTTGGCCATTCAACACATGGGGAATTCATAGCCTGGGCCCTTTTCCTTTGGCTATGCGGTAGATGTAGTATCTTGTGGTCGCCATAGAATACTTCACGAAGTGGATCGAGGCTGAGCCAGTAGCACAAATCACAGCCCACAAGATCCAGCACTTCGTGTGGAAGAACATAGTATGTCGCTTTGGCGTACCCAAGCGCTTGGTGTCTGATAATGGCACCCGATTTGCAAGCCAACAGTTGGTGAAGTTATGTGCAGAGTTGGGAATGGAACAGGTGTTTGCATCAGTCGAGCATCCTCAAACTAACGGGTAGGTCGAGTCAGCCAACCGAGTCCTACTAAAAGGTCTGAAGAGAAGGCTGAAGAAGGCCAAGGGGACTTGGGCTGAGGAGGTTCCCAGAATCATGTGGGCTTACCACACTACTCCTCAGTCCACCACCAAAGAGACACCCTTCAGCTTGGTATATGGTTTAGACGCTATGATCCCTGTTGAGATCCATGAGAGCTCGCCCCGCTTCCAGAACTTTGTAGCTGAGGAGTGTAAGGACCTGTAAAATGTAATTTGGAATAAAAGGGTATATTTTAAATAAATTCTAAGTAAGTTTTATTTAAAAATAAAACATGGAAGAAAAGGGCGCGAGGCGTGTGGACCTCGCCAGGGCGCGAGGCGTGTGGACCTCGCCAGGGCGCGAGAGTGTGTGGACCTCGCCAGGGCGCGAGGCGTGTGGATTTCGCCAGGAGAAGACCTCAGTCGTCCGCAAGAGGGAGACCTCGGTCGTCCGCAAGAGGGAGACCTCGGTCGTCCGCAAGAGGGAGACCTCGGTCGTTCGCAAGGGAGAGAAGTCGGTCGTCTGCAGGGGAGACGTCGGTCGTCCTCCAGGGTGAGGAATCAGTCATCGCCGGTGTAAGGAACATCGGTCATTTCTGACATGGGAGCCATGGATACCGGTGGATGGTTATCAGGGGTCCGGTTATACGCAGATGAGGTGGGGCCCCGGCTTCCAGGATTAACGTGCTGCATGTGCAACATGTAGGCAGTGAAAGACCCTCGGAACAGTGGCTCCATGCACGTAGAGACGCCATGTGGCCATTCTGTCAAGTCTGCATTTAATTAGAGGAAGAAACCCACACGGAAGTGTTAGTTAGAGAGTAGGTAATGATAGCTACATGGCAGGCCTATGTTCCTAGTATCGGAATGCACCGCCTCTTAGTGAGATTAGAACGCAGTAAGAGAAAATAGTGACAGAGTTTCATCTTTCTCTTTTCTCTCCTTTACGCTGCGACTCAGTAATTCCAGGCACCAGCTTATTTACCAGCGATTGCCATAGAGCATTTGAGAAGGTTCTCTACAAGTTTTACCGATTAGAACGCTTAGGCAGAGTTCAGGCATCCTTTACGTTCGGTGGTTAGAGCTTGAAGTGAGTTTCACGCTGATCCAGGTAAGGGAAGCTAGCCTTATCTCTGATGAAAAACTGTGTGTTTGATGAGTTTGATGATGGGGGCGACGTGGTCGCCGGGTTTGCAGAATGTTCTTGTTTAAATCCCAGTTTAGGGAGTGATCGCCGGTTTTCATCTGTTACTGAAATATCTTCTGTTTTTGGTGTTGTTTGAAAACTGTTTGAGATTTAAAAGTGATATTCGAAAATCTGAACCTTGGCATGAGTTTTGCTGTGATTGAAATCGTTCATTGAAATGTTATGTGATGTGTGAATGTTGTGAATGTGGGATCGAGGCATAGTATTTTCAGGAAAGGAAATACCGTGTAAGATCTGTGTAGGATGTGTATTGATCAGTGAGTGTCCTGTTAATGAGACGATCCTGACTCTGCTGACATGATGGAATTACGTAAATGAAGTCATTCGGTGGTGAGAGTCGAAGGAGGTCCTATGAATGAGTGGCCCGTGTGAAACAGAACGAGCTCAGCCGTCATATGGATTCACCCTGTCACACTGTGATAATGATGATATTGAGATTGAGATTGTGTGATGCGCATGGCTGAGGGCACTTTCCAGCCTTTTAGCGTGACAGGTGCAGGTCTCTGGACGCTGAGTTCAATGCACGAGTCTCCGGAATAGTGGTCAAGTGTCTGGTGTGATGAGTCAGTGGAAAGTCTGACGTGTGATATGAGAAATTGAATTGATAGACACTTGATTGCTGATGTGAATTTTGAGACTCTGGAATTGATTTGTGAGATATGTGATTATCGAATGGTTTGGTGGAATATGAGAAAGTTGATGGTTTTATGTGGATGTCTTATATTGGTTTTCATCTTGATTTTTAAGTTCATATTCAAACTCTCTTTTAAATGTCTAGCTTACCCTTTGCGTTTTGGTTCTGTGTTTGTTTCTTAAAACCTGTGATGATCGTGTAATCTTTACACGGGAGCAGATGATCTTGCAGGAAGAAGAGCTCCTCAGTAAGTGGTCGCCGGGATGAGATCGCCTATTTTGCTTCTGTTGGGCGATCACCCCTTTTCCTGTTTTCTGATCGGAGATCGCCCTTTTCTGATAGGAGATCGCCTCTTTGGTTAGGAGATCGCCCCCTTTTGCCATTTTCCGATAGGCGATCTCCGTTTTCTGTTAGGAGATCGGTAGCTTTGTATTTTGCTGTCTTTTTGTTTAAGTATTGGAAAAACGTTCGTTTTGTATTAAACTCCCTGCGAGGAGAAACTTCATTACATATATATAATCATGTTCATTTCAAAACATTTTGGTTTTACGTTTTATTTTCATTATATAATTGTGAAACGTTTTGGCGGGATGTTACATTAATGGTATCAGAGCGGTTCGTCCTTAGGATGACCTGAGGGCTGTGGATCCATTGTGTTTTCTTCTGCTCATGAAAACTTATTTGAGTTTTAAGTAACAACTATTGTGAAAGGTTTTCAAACGTTTTTGTATTGAACTTTTTGTTTGTGCTGTAGTGAATGTATGCCTAACTGAAAATCTTAGTATTTAGAATGAGAGGGTCTTGATAAGGTGGTGAGGGTGCACACTCATGACCGGATCGGGATGATTCTCAATCTAAATTCCAGAGGTTTAATGTTTAGCATACTTTGAATTCTGGTGTGATCTATTTCATGTTATTGAGTGTTCTTGTAATTGATTGTGAGTGGCTGTGTGGATTGATGGTTGCACACCAGTAGCTGTTCTGGTGTTTTTCTTGAGGTTATAAGCTTTATGGTTCTGTAGATGGACTCAAATTCCTAATGAATTTGAGAAGCTGACCTTGTAAGGTCGTGATGTTATCCCCCTTGAATGAATTGATTTCCTTATCGATTTCATTCTTGTAGTTGTAGGGAATATAGAAGCTAGTGGTTTCGGAATCTTAGAACGAAGAAGATGACTCGTAGACCTCCTACCTCTCCCCAACCTTCTTCTGAAATGGGCCAGATCGCCAGGGCCATTGAGATGATGGCAGGTGCCATCCAGCAACAGAATGCGGCGATGGCTCAGAACCATCAAGATACCATGCAGCACTGGGAAACTGCTCGGTCGGCAGATACGATTTCGCCCGTCGGTCAGCCCCAAGAACGGATGGGACTGGCCGAGTTCATGAGGTACAACCCACCCAAGTTCCGTGGGGATGCTACCCCTGATCAAGCAGATCAGTGGGTCAGAGAGTTGGAGAAAATCTTTAGGGCGACCTCCTGCCCTGAAGAGAAGAAGTTGTTGTTCGCCACCTATCTACTATCTGGTGAAGCCGAATTCTGGTGGATGGGAGCTCAGCAAATGATGGAGGCCAGAGAGGAGGTGTTGGACTGGGAGAGCTTCAGGGTGAGGTTCTTGGAGAAATACTTCCCTGACAGCGCAAAGTTTGCGAGGGAAGCTGAGTTCTTAAAGTTGGAGCAGGGGGAGACGTCTGTGAACGCCTATGCTGCTCGGTTTGAGTACCTCGCCAGATTTTATACCCAGGCGACCTCCGAGGCTTGGAGGTGCAGGAAGTTTGAGGAGGGGCTGAAGCATGGGCTGAAGAGGACTATAGCCCCGATGTGCATCAGGGAATTTCACGCCTTAGTAGAGAAGGCGAAGATGGTGGAAACCCTGGAAAAGGGTGATTCTCGGGTGATCAGGTCACACCCAGGGGGTTCTTCCAGTGGGAAGACAAGGATGCAGCAACAGCAGTTTGAGCCTTATGAGAGACCTCCACAGCATAGGGCAAGAGCAGCACCGCCCCAGCCTCAGCAGCAACCACCTTGGGAACCCAGATGTTTCACGTGCAAAAGGATGGGGCACATTTCTAGAAATTGCCCCAACAGAAAAGAGATGACTCAACCCAGGGGACCTCGGCGGTAGAGGAATGAAAGTAGCAGACCTCAGGCAAGAGGGAGAGTGTTTGCCATGGCAGGAGCTGAGGCGTCCCAGTCAGGTATTTTGGTATAAGATGTTTGTTTTATATCTGGTAGGGGTGTAAGAGCCTTGTTTGTTTCTGAGCGACACACTCTTTTGTGTCAAGTCGGTGTAGCCGAGCTGGACCTTCTAGTGAAGGAGTTACCCTTCGAAACTGTTGGTCTCTACACCTGTGTCAGGGCAGGTGTTGACCTCTACAGTTGCCCCGAATGTTCAGTGATAGTAGAGGGACGCAGATTCAAAGTGAATTTGATCTGTCTATCTCTGCAGGATCTGGATGTTATCCTGTGAATGGATTGGCTGTATGCCGATCACGTTCCCACAGTTTGCGGTAGGCAGAAAGTGGTGTTTTTCCGATCTCCAAGAGCCAGATGTGAGATCTGCTCGGCATGGGCGATCAGAGTCGGAAAAAGGGGCGAGGTGTTTCGTGATGGTAGCTCGGTTGGAAGTGAAGGATGAAGAGGACGTAAGCAGGATTCATGTGGTGAAAGATTGGATGGATGTATTTCCAGAAGAAGTACCTGGGTTACCTCCTAAGAGGGAAGTGGAATTCTCTATTGTTTTGGTACCCGGAGCTGGACCAGTGTCAATGGCACCTTGCAGGATGGCTCCAGCCGAGTTGGTAGAATTGAAGAAGCAAGTGGAAGAGCTGTTGGAGAAGCATTTCATCAAACCCAGCGTATCTCCATGAGGTACTCCAGTGCGGGTAATTCCAGAGGTCGGAAGACCTTTTGACGTCTACTGTGGTGCTTCACATCAAGGGTTGGGATGCGTTTTGGATGCAAGAGAAGAGAGTGGTTGCATATGCTTCAAGGCAACTCAAAGTTCATGAGAGATAATTATTCTACTTATGATTTAGAATCGGCAGTGGTAGTGGTTGATCTGGTTGGCTATCAGCAGTAGATGATGCCAGCAACAGTTGATTACGTAGATCGTTCAAAGGAGTCATGTGGTAGAGGGTGGCAAGTGAATCGGAGAGGCGATCGCCCAGAATGGTGATTGGTTGGGGTGGTTAAGGGACCAACACTTGCGGATCAGTATCAGGCGAGCGCCTGTAAGCTGAACCCGAGAAGTAAAGAAACACAGAGTAGCAATCGCCTATCGCCGTGTGGATCAATACACGCCTATCGCCGGGAGAGAAAATCAGTACACGCCTATCGACCGTGTGTGGAGAATACGAGATCAGTGGTCAACAAAACGCCGAAAGGAGCACATCGCCTGATATTCAGATCGCCGGGGTTTTCACATCGCCGTACATTTGAGAAGATTAGTTCATCACGTTAAGGCTGCCAGTTCATCGTGTTAAGGCTGCGCCCACAGTAGCTAGCGCACTAGGCTACTCCCTGTGTGGATAACTTAGCCGCAGGAGCAAAGTAGAAGTAACGACTCAGTTGTAGGTTCTCCAGATGACGACACGTGTGTGACCAGATATCCTCCACGTGTCAAGAGGGATAACCGTCAGGAGAGAGAAAGATTCAGAGGCGCCAACTTGTTCTTTCAGGTGAAGTCATTGAGGTGCTTGGCGCGAAGCTGGTGAGAAGGAGGAGGCTAGAAGAAGAAGCTCTGGCGTCTGGTCAAGGGGCTGGATCAGTGGTGTTATGGGGTTTTGAAGTCAGTGATTGTATGAAGCTCTGTATGGGGGAAAATGCAGAACTCCCTTATGGTTGGAACCAGGAGGGCGAACTAGTTTTGATTGAACAATTAGGGGAGCCTAGTCTGAAGCGTATTATGGGAGTTCTAGGCACCGAGCAAGCTAAAGGCTTTGTAATGGGTGAAGATGGGATATTAAGATTAAGGGCAAAAAAAAAAAAATTTGCATACCAGTAAATGAATGATTTAAGGGATAACAGAAAATTTAACTTTGCTCTTTTGGCGAAATGGAAGTGGTGAATGATGAGTGATGAGAAAGGGAAATGGAATTTGATGAAGTATTGGAGTAGTAAGTGTTGGTTCAGCAGACAACCGAGGAGCTGAAGCTGATACAAGGCAGAATGAGAGCTTCTCAAAGTCGGCAGATTCAGAGGAGAAGACCTTTGGAGTTTGCTGCTGGAGACCATGTGTTTATGAGAGTGACACCAACCAAGGGTGTAGGACGAGCTATCAGATCAAAGAAGCTGTCTCCTAAGTTTGTTGGACCATACCAGATCTTGAGGAAGAAAGGTCCTGTAGCGTACGAGATCGCCCTATCTTCCCTTTTAGCGAATCTGCATAATGTCCTTCACATATCACAGCTGAGGAAGTACATGGCAGACCCTAGTTATGTGCTGGGAGAGGACGATGGCAGATTAGGGATGACTTTTCCTTTGGAGTAAAACCAGTAAGGATTGACGATCAGCGAAGTAAACAGCTCAGAGGTATGACCATCAACATGGTGAAAGTGGTGTGGAATGAGAAATCGGGTGATTCAACTTGGGAGCTAGAAGAATCCATGAGGGAAGCCTATCCATACCTCTTTTCCGTGTAATTCAATTTTCGAGGACGAAAATTTTTGTTGTTGGGGAGAATGTAAGGACCTGTAAAATGTAATTTGGAATAAAAGGGTATATTTTAAATAAATTCTAAGTAAGTTTTATTTAAAAATAAAACATGGAAGAAAAGGGCGCGAGGCGTGTGGACCTCGCCAGGGCGCGAGGCGTGTGGACCTCGCCAGGGCGCGAGAGTGTGTGGACCTCGCCAGGGCGCGAGGCGTGTGGATTTCGCCAGGAGAAGACCTCGGTCGTCTGTAAGAGGGAGACCTCGGTCGTCCGCAAGAGGGAGACCTCGGTCGTTCGCAAGGGAGAGAAGTCGGTCGTCTGCAGGGGAGACGTCGGTCGTCCTCCAGGGTGAGGAATCAGTCATCGCCGGTGTAAGGAACATCGGTCATTTCTGACATGGGAGCCATGGATACCGGTGGATGGTTATCAGGGGTCCGGTTATACGCAGATGAGGTGGGGCCCCGGCTTCCAGGATTAACGTGCTGCATGTGCAACATGTAGGCAGTGAAAGACCCTCGGAACAGTGGCTCCATGCACGTAGAGACGCCATGTGGCCATTCTGTCAAGTCTGCATTTAATTAGAGGAAGAAACCCACACGGAAGTGTTAGTTAGAGAGTAGGTAATGATAACTACATGGCAGGCCTATGTTCCTAGTATCGGAATGCACCGCCTCTTAGTGAGATTAGAACGCAGTAAGAGAAAATAGTGACAGAGTTTCATCTTTCTCTTTTCTCTCCTTTACGCTGCGACTCAGTAATTCCAGGCACCAGCTTATTTACCAGCGATTGCCATAGAGCATTTGAGAAGGTTCTCTACAAGTTTTACCGATTAGAACGCTTAGGCAGAGTTCAGGCATCCTTTACGTTCGGTGGTTAGAGCTTGAAGTGAGTTTCACGCTGATCCAGGTAAGGGAAGCTAGCCTTATCTCTGATGAAAAACTGTGTGTTTGATGAGTTTGATGATGGGGGCGACGTGGTCGCCGGGTTTGCAGAATGTTCTTGTTTAAATCCCAGTTTAGGGAGTGATCGCCGGTTTTCATCTGTTACTGAAATATCTTCTGTTTTTGGTGTTGTTTGAAAACTGTTTGAGATTTAAAAGTGATATTCGAAAATCTGAACCTTGGCATGAGTTTTGCTGTGATTGAAATCGTTCATTGAAATGTTATGTGATGTGTGAATGTTGTGAATGTGGGATCGAGGCATAGTATTTTCAGGAAAGGAAATACCGTGTAAGATCTGTGTAGGATGTGTATTGATCAGTGAGTGTCCTGTTAATGAGACGATCCTGACTCTGCTGACATGATGGAATTACGTAAATGAAGTCATTCGGTGGTGAGAGTCGAAGGAGGTCCTATGAATGAGTGGCCCGTGTGAAACAGAACGAGCTCAGCCGTCATATGGATTCACCCTGTCACACTGTGATAATGATGATATTGAGATTGAGATTGTGTGATGCGCATGGCTGAGGGCACTTTCCAGCCTTTTAGCGTGACAGGTGCAGGTCTCTGGACGCTGAGTTCAATGCACGAGTCTCCGGAATAGTGGTCAAGTGTCTGGTGTGATGAGTCAGTGGAAAGTCTGACGTGTGATATGAGAAATTGAATTGATAGACACTTGATTGCTGATGTGAATTTTGAGACTCTGGAATTGATTTGTGAGATATGTGATTATCGAATGGTTTGGTGGAATATGAGAAAGTTGATGGTTTTATGTGGATGTCTTATATTGGTTTTCATCTTGATTTTTAAGTTCATATTCAAACTCTCTTTTAAATGTCTAGCTTACCCTTTGCGTTTTGGTTCTGTGTTTGTTTCTTAAAACCTGTGATGATCGTGTAATCTTTACATGGGAGCAGATGATCTTGCAGGAAGAAGAGCTCCTCAGTAAGTGGTCGCCGGGATGAGATCGCCTATTTTGCTTCTGTTGGGCGATCACCCCTTTTCCTGTTTTCTGATCGAAGATCGCCCTTTTCTGATAGGAGATCGCCTCTTTGGTTAGGAGATCGCCCCCTTTTGCCATTTTCCGATAGGCGATCTCCGTTTTCTGTTAGGAGATCGGTAGCTTTGTATTTTGCTGTCTTTTTGTTTAAGTATTGGAAAAACGTTCGTTTTGTATTAAACTCCCTGCGAGGAGAAACTTCATTACATATATATAATCATGTTCATTTCAAAACATTTTGGTTTTACGTTTTATTTTCATTATATAATTGTGAAACGTTTTGGCGGGATGTTACAAGGAGTCCAATGAAGAAGGGAAGGTGAATTTGGATCTCTTAGATGAAGTAAGGGAAGAGGCAGGAATCAAAGCCGAAGCATTAAAGAGAAGGGTTGAGCTCAAGCACAGTTCCAAGTTGAGGGCTCAGCAGTTCCAAGTTGTCGACCTAGTGATGCAGAAGGCATCTCCTTACCAGATAGAGAACAAGCTATCCCCCAAGTGGACTGGTCCTTTTAGAGTGACAGAGGCCCTGAGAAATGGGGCATACAGGCTTGAGACTCTAGAGGGTGGTCCGATTCCTCGTACATGGAATGCGACTCACCTAAAGTTTTATTTCAGTTAAGACTATATGTAACATTATACACATATTAGGGGACACTCTTAATTGCCTTCTAAGGGTTTTTAATGAGGTCACCCAATAAAATTTTCAGTTAAGATATATTATTGAATTTTTTTGTACAATGCAACTAAGAACCTGTCGTTTGGGGTTAGAGGTCTCGAAAGTTGAAAGGTAGGTTCGTAAAGAACACATCCTCTTCGAGTGAGAACACCCAAGTGAATAGAAGGGTTCACTAGTTAAACCCTCCTTCGCCAATGAGCGATAAGAGGTCAATTAGAACCTATCGTTTGGGGTTAGAGGTCTCGAAAGTTGGAAGGTAGGTTCGTAAAACACACCTCCTCTTCGAGTGAGAACACCCTAGTGAATAGAAGGGTTCACCAGTTAAACCCTCCCTCACCAATGAGCGATGAGAGGTCAATTAGAACCTATCGTTTGGGGTTAGAGGTCTCGAAAGTTGGAAGGTAGGTTCGTAAAAAACACCTCCTCTTCGAGTGAGAACACCCAAGTGAATAGAAGGGTTCACCAGTTAAACCCTCCCTCGCCAATGAGCGATGAGAGGTCAGTTAGAACCTGTCACTTGGGGTTAAAGGTCTCGAAACTTGGAAGGTAGGTTTGTAAAGAACACCTCCTCTTCGAGTGAGGACACCCAAGTGAACAGAAGGGTTCACCAGTTAAATCCTCCCTCGCCAATGATCGATGAGAGGTCAGTAAGAACCTATAACTTAGGGTTAGAGGTCTCGGAAGTTGGAAGGTAGCTTCACACAGAACACCTCCTCTTCGAGTGAGAACACCAAAGTGAATAGAAGGGTTTGCCAGTTAAATCCTCCTTTGCCTATGGACGATGTGAAGCCAGTTAAGGGTCTGTCATTGGGGCGTTAGAGGTCTCGAATGAGGGAAGGCAGGTTTGCATAGAACACCTTCTCTTCAAGTGAGAACACCCAGGACGACTCACACCAGCCAAGTCTTTCGTTGTCTCGAGCAAGGAAAGGTCAGGTAATTATGAAGCAAGGCGAGTACTCTTCCCTCGGATGAAAGCACCCTAGTTGAACAGCAAGATTTGCCAGCGAGACCCACACACGCCTATGGGCTATGAGAGGTCAGTGAGGCGATGTTTAGTGGAGAAACATAGTCCATTCACCAAGTCTCGCCCACGGTGTGGTCTTTTATCCTAAAGTGGAGTGGAATTGCACTCATCGCCTCTTATAGTGGAGTGGAATTGCACTCATCGTCTCTTATCAGTGTCAATCATGCTACATTGCAAGAAGTCGAAGTTGTTAGCTAAGTACGCTAAGGCATCCAAGCAATTGCTGAGTATTGAAAGTACAAGTTGTGCGAAGAAAATATGAAGCTCCAGAATAAATAAGCTGAGCAAGACAGATACGCGCAAAGTCGAATATAATTGAGTAAGACAATCATATACACAAAGTTAAATACTTTATTAGATTGGAAGAGTAGTTACAAAAGGGTGATTGCAAGAAGTCCTGATGGGTTTGTCTTCATGACCAATGTTCTTCTTGAATAAATGAGGTGAAAAAGGTGGCGGAAGCTATGGATGATATGGGTCAAGGATGGCTCATATAGAGCTATGGGTTCTGATGAAGACCAAGTAAAAGAGGCGCCTGAGGCCCAAGCCCATGAAGCCCAAGCCCAAGTTAGGGCCCAAGCCCAACCAAATAGCTTAACATCCTTCATGCCTCAAAGGATGACTAGGAGCAAGGCTAAAGCTTTGGGAGAAGAGCATCAATGGATGTCTCTTTTTGTAATTACATGTGTATATTTTTTAGTAGAACTTTAAAGGAAGGTGTAGATATTAAAATAAGGGGTGCCAATGTATAAAGATAGGTCACACCTTCCATGTGACATAAAAAGTAGGTGTAGGTGTAGTTTTTAGGAGGTGCCAAAGTAGAAAAAAGGTCACACCTCCCATGTGACTCAAGATTGGCTCCAAATTTGAATTAGAATTAGGAGGGAATTTTGATTTTGTTTCACTTTCATTTCAGCCCTCTAAACCTATAAATAGAGGTGCTTGGTCATTGTAAATTCAACATTGAAATTAGAAGAAAAGTTACTATACTCAAATTGTGAGTGAATTTTGTGAGACTTGTTCTCCTCTTCCTTGTCTCATCTTATGAAGCTTTGGGAGCTCTCAAGTGGCGGCAAATCTGCACTTATCTTGGTTCATCACCTCCAAGTGGCGTGTCCATTCCCAATCCATGGCTACAACCACATAGGTTTCATCTTCTTTCATCTTCCATAGTCATTTCAATCAGTAGTTTTGATTCTATGTCTTGTTCTTGGATTTCAATCGGTTCTTTTGTTTGTGAACCGACCAGTCCTCGGACATGGAGATCTGCTGATGATAGCAAGCCACGTCAGCTGGGCCTTACAGTGCGGGCCAGAGCCATGTGGGCATGGTCCCACAAGTAGCATGGAATAGTGGGTCGATGAGTAATCAGTGGTGTCGATCACCAAAGTAGGCTAATGTGTCTTCGTCACTCCGCAGGTTGATGAGTCCTCCGCAACAGAGTGTGATGAGGTGACATCGGTCTTGAATGATTTGAACAATATGACCAGAATAGCTAAGATTGGTTCCCAAAGTGGGCCAATGAGAAGGAAAAACCCAGAGATAAGGTGAGGCCCAAATCACGAAGAGCTTATGTGTGTGGCAGGGAAAACAAAGTTAGGTGCAGAGTCCTGAAGGGTTGAGTACTCATCAGAACTAGGGTTCCCCAGTAAAGCTACATGCATGGCATGTGAACAGTGAAGGCACTCTCAGAACAGGTGGCCCAAAGACTAGGTGCCACATGGACCCCCTTACAACTCACAACAAACCCTAGGAATTCTATATGATCAAGAGCAAACATACATTTAGCAAGGTTAGCATACAAATGTTCCTTCCTAAGGGTTTCCAAAACTTTCCTAACATGCAACCTATGTTCATTTAAAGATAAGCTATAAATGAGAATATCATCAAAATAAACAACAACAAACTTACCAATGAAAGGTCTCAACACATGATGCATGAGGCACATGAAAGTACTTGGTGCATTGGTCAAGCCAAAAGGCATAACCAACCACTCATAGAGATCAAAGTTGGTCTTAAAAGCCGTTTTCCATTCATCACCCGGTTTGATACGGATTTGATTGTAGCCGTTTTTAAGATCAATCTTTGAAAATATTTTAGAACCATGCAACTCATCCAACAAGTCATCAAGTCTAGGTATAGGATGCCTATACTTAATTGTTATGTTGTTTATGGCCCTACAATCCGAACACATCCTCCATGATCCATCTTTCTTAGGCACTAGGATGACAGGCATAGCACATGGGCTCATACTATCTTGGACCCACCCTTTCTCTATTAAAGCTTCTACTTGTTGGCGAATTTCCATGGTTTCACTTGGATTGGTCCTATAGGATGGATGATTTGGTAAAGAAGAGCCCGGTATCAAATCAATTTGGTGCTCAATCCCTCGCAAAGGTGGAAGTCCTTTTGGAGGATCTTGAAACACATCTTGAAACTCTTCTACCAACTTTTCCAAACTATGAGAACTATCAACAAGTGGTTCTATCTTAAGAGTTCTAGGGATGGCTAAGAAAAGAGGATGGTGTGCCAATAATTCCCTATGAAGCTCATGCCTAGACACAAGGAGTGTAGGCTTGGAACTCTTATCCTTTTTATCTTTTTTATCTTTTCCCTCTTTTTCACTCTCCCTCTTTTTCTTCATTAAGATTTGGTCCTCATGAACTTCTCTAAGAGAGAGAGATTTTAGAGTAATCTTGTGACCATGGAAATCAAAAGAAATTTTGTTGGAAAAGCCATCATGTAAAATTTTTCGATCAAATTGCCAAGGCCTTCCCAAAAGCACATGTGTGGCTTCCATGGGCACAACATCACACAAGACCTTATCTTTGTATTTTCCAATAGAGAAATGGATGAGGACTTGCCTATTCACAACTATTTCCCCTACTTCACTAAGCCATTGCAACTTATAGGGTTGGCTATGAGAGATGGTAGGCAAGCCAAGCTTATCTACAACTCTTGTACAAGCTACGTTTGCACAACTACCCCCATCCACTATCAAGGAGCATATGTTGTTTTGAATAAGACATCTTGTATGAAAAATATTTGCCCTTTGACTTTCATCAAAGGGTTGTGAAACTTGACCAAGAAGTCTTCTCACAACCAACAAGTCTCCTTCTAATGGACTCTCACTCTCATTCCCACTAGATGCACTTGAATGTGAAGAATGCCTAGGTGTATCTGAATCATGCTCACTCATAATAATGCCATCATGCATGTACATGTTCCTTTGAGAAGGACAATTTGAAGCAATATGACCATAACCCAAACACTTAAAGCATTTCTTACTAGACGTTTTGATTGGTGACTTAGGCCTAGAAGTAGATGGCGTAGATTCCTTGGGTTTGAAAGAGGAAGCGTGGGAAGGAAATTTTGAAAAAGATTTTTTATTTCTCCAAGACTTGTTATAGTAGCCATCATTGGAAGAGTTTTTAAAAGAATTTTTCTTAGCAAGTTGGGCTTCCACCTTCATTGCTAAGTGAACTAAAGATCCCAATGATGAGTACTCTTGCAATTCCACAATGTCTTGGATATCCTTCCTAAGTCCACTAACAAACCTAGCAATCATGGCTTCCTCACTTTCTTCTAATTCAATTTTAAGCACAAGCGTTTCAAGCTCCTTGAAATATTCATCCACATATAGCGTGCCTTGTTGAAACCGTTGGAGTTTCAACATAAGGTCTTTCCTAAAATGTGGAGGCACAAACCTAGCGCACATTTTATATCTTAAAGAGTTCCAAGAGTCCACGGGAGGACCCTTGTGATATATAATGTCCTTTACAACTCCATGCCACCATTTCATGGCATAATCACTAAATTCTAAGGTAGCTAGCTTAAGTTTGTGAGGGTCTTTGGCCTGGTACTCTCCCGCCACTTGACCAGTGAACAGCAGTGAGTCACTCTTCGCCATAAGGCTCTGCGCTCCCATCTCTTTAGCCAACAGCATCCCAGCAATCAAAGCTTCATATTCTGCTTGGTTATTGCTGGCTTTGAAGGCGAACCGTAGGGCCTGCTCTATCAATAATCCCTTGGGTCCTTAAAGGATCACCCCCGCTCCACTACCTTGCTGATTTGAGGACCCATCTACCGACAATACCCACTTGAAGCTGGGTTCTTCCTGCTGGGTCTCAGTCGAGGACATTTCGGCCACAAAATCAGCGTAGACCTATCCTTTGATCGGGCCCCTGGGTTCATACTGGATGTCGAATTCTGACAACTCGACCGCCCAACGCACCATTCTTCCCGCCACGTCTGGCTTCTGCAGGACCTTGCATATTGGTAGATCTGTCATCACCACCACTGTGAAGCTCTGAAAATAGTGACGAAGTCTCCTGGCTGAGAACACCACTGCTAAGGCTGCCTTTTCTATGGCTTGGTATCTAGCCTCCGGCCCCTGCAAAACTTTGCTGACAAAGTAAATGGGCTTTTGGCTTTGTTCCTGTTCCTGAACCAAGACAGAACTCACCACCCTCTCTGTGACTGCGAAGTACAGCCGTAGCAGGGTGTCGAGCTGAGGCTTACATAATACTGGTGGGCTAGCCAAGTACTCCTTGAGCTTAAGGAATGCCTGTTCGCACTCCAAAGTCCAGGCGAATCTGCTGTTTCTCCTTAAGCATTGGAAGTAAGGGTGGCCTTTGTCTCCCCCAGCTGACACGAATCTGGAGAGGGCAGCCATCCGACCTATCAACTGTTGCACTTCTTTGACCGATGTCGGGCTCCTCATGGCTACGATCGCTGCACACTTGTATGGGTTGGCCTCGATCCCCCATTCCGTAAGTAGAAAACCAAGGAACTTGCCTGCTTCTACCCCAAAGACACATTTCTCAAGATTTAGCTTCAACCTGTACTTGGCTATTGTATTAAATAGCTCCTCCAAGTCATCGAAATGCTGATCTCGTGCCTGGGACGTCACCACCATGTCATCTACATAGGCTTGCACATTGCGTCCCAACATGGGCGCAAGGACTTTGTCCATCAACCTCTGATAGGTGGCACCCGCGTTCTTCAGCCCAAATGGCATGACTGTGTAGCAGTAGCAAGACAGCTCTGTCATGAACGCAGTCTTGCTCTCGTCCATCGGGTGCATCTTGATCTGATTATACCCAGAGAAGGCGTCCAAGAAGCTGAGTAACTTGCACCCCGAGGCACTGTCTACCAACTCATCTATCTTGGGCAGAGGGTAGGAGTCCTTCAGACAAGCCTTGTTGAGATCTGTGAAGTCTACGCACATCCTCCACTTCCCATTGGCCTTCTTTACCAACACGACATTCGCGAGCCACTCAGGATACTGGATTTCCCGTATGTGGCCTGCTTTGAGCAATTTTTGTGTCTCCTCCCTGACGACCTGTCTTCGTTCATCATTGAACTTCCTTCTCCTCTGATGGACTGGTCTGACTTGGGGATTCAGTGCCAGGCGATGACATAGGAAGTCAGGGTCAATACCTGGCATGTCTGAAGGGGAGCAAGAGAAAGCGTCCAAGTGCTTCTCTATGACCCCTGCTGTAAGGACCTGTAAAATTAAATTGGAATAAAAGAGTATATTTTAAATGAATTCTAAGTATGTTTTTATTTAAAATAAAAAGGAAGGAAAGTGTAGTTTAGAAGACTATAGGAGTTCCTTGTTAGTACATAATCGCCGGTCGCCTAGACTTCACGTGATCGCCAGGGCGCGAGGCATGCGGGGTTAGTCATCGCGCGGAAGGTCATCGGTGGATAGTCTTCGCGCGAGAGGACATCGGGGGGATAGTCTTCGTGCGAGAGGTCATCGGTGGATAGTCTTCGCGCGAGAGGACATCGGTGGATAATCTTCGCGCGAGAGGACATCGGTGGATAGTCTTCGCGGGAGAGGTCATCGGTGGATAGCCTTCGCGCGAGAGGTCATCGGTGGATAGTCTTCGCGCCAGTGGTCATCGGTGAAAGGTTATCGCGCGATGTCGAGTTTCACACAGATAAAGTGGGACCCAGACTCCCAGCATGAAACGTCCTACACGCGCGCCACGTAGACAAAAGGGGTGGTTCAGAATAGTGACCTCAGAGTGTTAGCCTGCGCAGAGGCACGCGTAGTTGTACTGTTCAGGAAGCGTACACGCAACCTTACCTGCAGAGTGGGTGGTGGCAGCGGCTTTTGTGGAATAGTTGGTTTAAGATGGAAAAACCCACTGCTGAGGGAAAGAAAACATTTCAGTTGTTCAAGAGCGAAAGAGTGAGTTACCTCCTTTCTCCTCCATTTCTCTCCTTCGCGCTGCGATTCTGGCACCTTCACACAAGAGTACGACGAGCGACGGCCACCATTAGAGCACCTGGGAAGTTCTCTGCAAGTCCTTCAAACCAGACGCAAAAACAGAGCCAAGGCATTCTTTAAGCTTCGTTGGGTTTCGGAGCTCCTGGTGTTTTGCGCAAGTCCAGGTAAGGGAAGCTAGCCTTCATTTTCAATACAAGCCATAGATTAGCTGTTTCTGAAGTGAGGGCGACGTGGTCGCCGGTTTCGTTTTCATCTTCGTGAATGCTCTGTTTTATGTGTGGGGCGACGTGGTCGCCGGTTTTAAATCCTTTTTCAGTGATGTTCGGTTCTTATGCGTTTGGGCGACGTGATCGCCGGTTTTAGTATCGTTTTGAAACTGTTGAGATTGAAATGAAAAATGTATATGCTATTCGAAAACCTGATCGGTGGTATGCTTGTTCTTGTGAATGGGGTTATTTAAGAAAAGACTCAAGGTATTCTATGATAGATTTATTCTTTATGTGTGGAATGATGCTTTGAATGTTGTGGATGTGGGATCAAGGCATAGTATTTTCAGGAAAGAAAATACCGTGTAAGATCGTGTAGAGTGTGCAATGACCGGTGATTCGTTATGAGATATCCTGACTCTCCTGATGTAATGGAATCACATAGATGAAGTTATTCAGGCGTTGAGAGTCGAAGGAGGTTCACATGTATAGGTGGGTTGTTTGAAAGAGAACGAGCTCGACCTGTTTGGTGTGGATTAACCCTGTCATGCTTGGATAGTGAGGATATTGAGATTCATTTATACGCTGGTGAATGTGTGTGATTTCCCAGCGACCCTGTGAATGTGTGTGATTTCACAGTGGTGCAGCATGACAGGTGCAGATCTCTGAGTCTAGTCAACGCACGTGTCTTCCGGAAGTGGTGTCAAGTGTCTTGCGTGATGAGTCAGTGGAAGTCTGACGTGAGAAATGAGAAACATTGAATTGATAGACACTTGATGGTGTATGTGAATTGAAAGACTCTTGAGGAAATTGTGAAATATGTGATTTACTTGATAGTCATGTGGAAAGAATGAGAAAGCTGATGGTTTTACGTGGGTGTCTTAACTTTGCTTTATCTTGATTTTTAAGTTCATATCTAAACTCGCTTTCAAATATCTAGCTTACCCTTTTGTATTGTTCTGTGGCTGTTTTCTCTTAAAACTGTGATGATCGTGTACCAATTACACGGGAGCAGACGATGTTGCAGGAAGTGGAGATCCTCAGTGAGTGGTCGCCGGAAGGAGATCGCCTATCTCTGTTCTATTAGGCGATCACCCTTTTTCTGCTTTCTGATAGGAGATCGCCGATATGATAGGAGATCGCCTGTCTTATGGGAGATCGCCTTTTCTGTTAGGAGATCGCCTGTTCTATTTTGCTGTATTTTTTTGGTTAAGTTTTGAGAAAATTGACCGGTCATGTATTAAACTCCCTGTGAGGAGCAACATCATTATATATATATACCTACTTTCGTTTCGAAAATTTTGTTTCATATTTTTTATGTATAAATGTGAGATGTATTTTGGTGGGATGTTACACCTGCTACTTGGTCTTGGGTCTCCTGAGGCAGGGACTTACCCAGCTTGAACATCCTGCCTCCGATCTCCTTCTCTACCACCTCCTCTGCCGGCTCAGGTCGCCTCGCCCGGGTGACCTCTGCTCGTGTAACCCCGACGTCACCTCGAGGCATATCAGTTTCATCGCCACCCCCACTTGGAGGTAGGGTGGTCACCATGCAAACTCCCCTTTTTGTCTTGAGCCTATTCTCATAGCACTTTTTAGCCTCTTTTTGGTCTGATTTGATGGTTATCACCATCCCCTCCATCGAAGGCAACTTCATTTTCATATGCCTTGTGGACACCACTGCCCCTAACCTGTTTAAGGCTGGTCTACCCAGCAGCATGTTGTAAGCAGACGGGGCGTTCACCCGAGGTACCTGATGTTCTCTGTGCGGGAGGCCACTCCATCAGTGAAAGTGGTCCTCAGCTTGATGTATCCCCGCACTTCCACTTGGTGTACTGCGAACCCATACAAGCAGCCAACGTAGGGCTGCAGCTGATCAGGAGACAACTGCAACTTGTTGAATGTCGACCAGAACATCACATCGGCCGAACTTCCTTGATCCACTAGCACTCGATGCACCCTGCGTCCCGCAGTGACAACCGATATTACCACCGGATCGTTATCGTGGGGGATAACATCTCGGCGATCAGCCTTCGTCAAGACGAGGTCGATGTCTGGGAAGTGATCTTCCTCGCATGTCTCCACTGCCATCACCGAACGTGCATACTTTTTGCGTTGCGATGAGGTGCACCCTCCTCTTGAGAACCCACCTACTATAGTGTGGATCTCACCATGTATGGGCACTTCGTGCCCCTGATCAGCCCTCGGTACCACCACCGCCTCGCCCCCTTGTGCCTCCTTCAGGTAGTCACTCAAGAACCCACTCTTTACCAACTCGTCCAATTGATGGCCCAAGGCCAGACAGTTGCAAATGGGGTGACTGAAGGCCTGATGGAACTCACACCAGGCGTTCTTGTTTGGTCGCAACCTCTTATCAGTCTTTCGGGGCATCTTCAACCTTTCCGCCACAATAGGAATGGCGATCTGCTCCTTCAGCTCCACCAGGAATTCATGCCTAGGGGGCACATCATCCTTGGCGCGTTCCCTAGTTTAGGGCTTTCGGGGCTCATAGGGCTTCTGTTTTCCTTGAGCCTTCTTTTTTGTGGTCGCCTCGTGCACCCGCAGGGGTTGAGGTCGACTAGGCATTCGAGGCCTTGATGAGACTGCGCTTTCTCGTTTCTCATTGAGCTCTCCCTCAGCGACAATGTGAGCCATAGCACGTCGTTTTATGTCGCCGAAGGTCTTGGGGCGATTGCGGATCAAGGACTCGCTGAAAGGCCCTGGCAATACGCCTTTCCTGAAGGCGTGCACCACCATATCTTCATCCTTGGTGTGCAACCTCACCACCATTGCCCCAAACCTGTTGAGGTAATCTCTAAGGGACTCCCTCTGATGCTGCCTTACATCGAAAAGGTTGTAAGACACTAGTGGAGGGGCCCTGTTGATGAAATACTGCTCCCTGAACAACATGGAGAATTGCGCGAAGGACGTGATATGTCCCTCGAGCAAACTCACGAACCATTCCAACGCCATTCCTGTCAATGTAGCCATAAAGAGCTTGCAATGCACTGCGTCAGACCCTCTTGACAGCATCATCTGCGTACGGAAAGCAATGAGATGTGTTTCAGGGTCTTCTTTCTCGGTGAACACAGTCTTAAGCCCTACGAAGGTGGCTGGGACCACCGTGTCCATGATTGCCTGGGAGAAAGGCATGGGAAAGGCCCTTGGGGGCGTTGGTGGAGCCCGATCATCTCCCCCGCGGTCTCCAGCTTGTTGCATGTGTTGCAGATTCAAGCGTAGCTCCTCGTTCGCTCTGTGCAACTCCTCATTCCTGGCCTGTGAGGTGGCTAGGTCCTCCTGCATACGCGCCTGATGCGCTCTGGACTCTGTAAGGACCTGTAAAATTAAATTGGAATAAAAGGAATATATTTTAAATGAATTCTAAGTATGTTTTTATTTAAAATAAAAAGGAAGGAAAGTGTAGCTTAGAAGAGTACGAGATCGCCTGGTTAGTACATAATTGCCTATCGCCTAGGCTACATATGCGGACATCGCCAGGACGCGAGGTATGCGGACATCGCCAGGGCGCGAGGTAAGCGGACATCGCCAGGGCGCGAGAGGCATGCGGGCATCGCCGGGGCGCGAGAGACATGCGGGCATCGTCAAGGCGCGAGGCATGCGGGCATCGCCAGGGCGCGAGAGACATCGGTCGTCTTCCAGAGAGAGACATCGGTCGTCCTCCATGATGAGTCATCGGTGGAAGGTTATCGCGCGATGTCGTGTTTCACACAGATAAGGTGGGACCCAGGCTCCCAGCATGAAACGTCCTGCACACGCGCCACGTGGACAAAAAAGGTGGTTCAGAATAGTGACATCAGAAAGTTGGCATGCGCAAGAGACACCCACGGCCGTACTGTTTAGGGAAGTGGTTGGCATGCGCAAGAGACAGCGTGGTCGTACTGTTATGGGAAACGTACACTCAGGCTTTCCTGCAAAGTGGGTGGTGGCAGCAGCATGTGTGGACAAGTTAGTGTAGATTCAAAAACCCACTTCGGGGAGGCAAAGAAGGTTGCAATAGTTCAAGAGCGAAAGAGTGAGTTCACCTTCATCCTTCTCTTTTCTCTCCTTCGCGCTGCATTTCAGACATCCCCAAGCACCAGTACTACGAGCGACGACTGCCCTTGGACACCTGGGAGGTTCTCTGCAAGTTCTCCAGACCGGGACGCTAAAACAGAGTGAAAGCATCTTTAAGCTTCGGTGGGTTTTCGGAGCTCTTGGTGTTTTGCGCTAGTCCAGGTAAGGGAAGCTAGCCTTATTTCCAACGAAAACCTTACGTTAGATGATTTTGATGATGGGGCGACGTGGTCGCCGGTTTTTCAACTGTTATTGCATAATCCCCTATTTTTGGACAAGATCGCCGGTTTTGGCGTTGTTTTTCGAAATCCCCTGTTTTAGTGTCGTTTGAAATTGTTTGAGATTGAAATGTGATATTTTAAAGTCTGAACCTTGGAATGATTGTTGCGGTGATTGGAAATCGTTCATTTAAGTGTTATATGATGTGTTGAATGTTTGAATGTGGGATCACGACATAGTATTTTCAGGAAAGGAAATACCGTGTTGAGATTAGTTATGAGGTGTATTGATCAGTGAGTATCCTGTGAATGAGACGATCCTGACTCTGCTGATATGATGGAGTCACATAGATGAAGTCATTCGGTTGGTGAGAGTCGAAGGAGGTCCATATGTATGGGTAAGTCGTTTGAAAGATAACTGACTTGACCTGTTATATGGATTAACCCTGTCATACTGTGAGAGTGATGAGATTGAGATTGAGATTATGTTGATGCGCATGGGTGTGGGAACATTACAGCAATGAAGTATGACAGGTGCAGGTCTCTGGATGCTAAGTTCAACGCACGAGTCTTCCGGAAGTAGTGTCAAGTGTCGGTGTGTGATGAGTCAGTGGAAGTCTGACGTGAGAAATGAGAAACATTGAAATTGGTAGACACTTGATGAATTATGTGAATTGAAAGACTCTTGAGGAAATTGTGAAATATGTGATTACTTGATGGTCATGTGATGGGAATGAGAAAGTTGATGGTTTTTATGTGGGTGTCTTAAATTTGTTTTATCTTGATTTTAAAGTTTCATATCTAAATTCTCTTTAAAATATCTAGCTTACCCTGTGTTCTTGTTTGTGGATGTTTTCTTAAACCTGTGATGATCGTGTATGATTTTACACGGGAGCAGATGATGTTGCAGGAAGTAGAGCTCCTCAGTGAGTGGTCGCCGGAAGGAGATAGTCTATTTCTGTTTCTGTTAGGCGATCACCCCTTTTTCTGTTTTCTGATAGGAGATCGCCTTATCTGTTAGGAGATCGCCGTTTTCTGTTTTCTATCAGGAGATCGCCTATTTTTTTTTTTTTATTTTGCTGTATTTTGTTTAAGTTTTGGAATTGACCGATTATGTATTAAACTCCCTGTGAGGAGAAACTTCATTACATATATATAATTATGTTCACTTCAATATATTTGTTTACCTTTATTTTCATTATATAAATATGAAAAGCATTTTGGCGGGATGTTACATTAATGGTATCAAAGCAGTTCGTCCTTAGGATGACCTGAGGGCTGTGGATCCATTGTGTTTCTTCTGCTCATAAAATCTATTTGAGTTTTCAAATAACAACTATAGTGAAAGGTTTTCAAACGTTTTTGTATTGAAATTTTGTGTGTGCTTTAGTGAATATATGCCCTAACTGAAAATCTTAGTATTAAGAATGAGAGGATCTTGATAAAGTAGTGAGGGTGCACACTCATAACTGAATCGAGATGATTCTCAATCTTAATTCCAAAGGTTTAATGTTTAGCATACATTGAATTCTGGTGTGATTTATTTCATTTTATTAAGTGTTTTTGTAGTTGATTGGAAGTGGTTGTTTGGATTGATGGTTGTATACCAGTAGCTGTTATGGTGTTTTGCTTAAGGTTATAAGCATCATGATTCTGTCGATGAACTCAAATTCTTAATGACTTTGAGATGTTGACCTTTGTAAGGTCTAGATGTTACCTTCTGAATGAATTGATTTCTGATCGATCTCATTCTTGTAGTTGTAGGGAATATAGAAACCTATAGTTTCAAAATCTGAAACGAAGAAGATGGCACGTAGACCTCCTACCCCTCCCCAACCTTCTTCGGAAATGAGCCAGATTGCCAAGGCTATTGAGATGATGGCAACTGCCATCCAGCAACAGAATGCAGCAATGGCTCAGAATCACCAAGCTGCAATGCACCATTGGGAAACTGCTCGGTCTGCGAAAACCAATTCCCACGTCGGTCAGCCTCAGGAACAGATGGGACTGACCGAGTTTATGAGGCACAACCCACCCAAGTTCAGTGGGAATGCTGCCCCTAATCAGGCAGATCAGTGGGTCAGAGAGTTGGAGAAAATCTTTAGGGCGACCTCATGCCTTGAAGAGAAGAAGTTGGTGTTCACCACCTATTTGCTATCTGGAGAAGCCGAGTTCTGGTGGTTGGGAGCTCAGCAGATGATGGAAGCCAGAGCTGAAGTGTTAGACTGGGAGATCTTCAGGGTGAGGTTTCTGGAAAAATATTTCCCAGATAGTGCAAAGTTTGCGAAGGAAGCTGAGTTCCTAAGGTTGGAACAGGGGGATATGTCAGTGAATGCGTATGCTGCTTGGTTTGAGTACCTCGCCCGATTTTATACCCAGGTGACCTCCGAGGCTTGGAGGTGCAGGAAGTTTGAAGAAGGGCTGAAGCATGGGCTGAAGAGGACCATAGCCCCTATGTGCATCAGAGAATTTCACGCCTTAGTAGAGAAGGCGAAGATGGTGGAGACCCTGGAAAAGGGTGATTCTCGGGTGATCAGGTCACACCCAGGGGCTTCTTTCAGTGGGAAGGCCAAGGTGCAGCACCCACAAAGCAAGCCCTATGCGAGACCTCCACCTCATCGGGCGGGAGCAGCGTCATCCCAGTTTCAGCAGCAACAACCTTGGAAACCCAGATGTTTCACGTGCCAAAAGATGGGGCACATTTCTAGAGATTGCCCAAGCAGGAATAGGATGACTCAACCCGTTGGTCCTCAGCAGTTGAGGAAGGAAGGCAGCAGACCTCAGGCAGCAGGGAGAGTGTTTGCCATGACAGGAGCGGAGGCGTCTCAGTCAGGTAACCTTGTGCAAGGTGTTTGTTTTATAGCTGGTAGAGGTGTAAAAGCCTTGTTTGATTCTGGAGCGACACACTCCTTTGTGTCAAACCTGTGTGTAGCCGAGTTGGGCCTTCTAGTGAAGGAGTTACCTTCCGAACTGTTGGTCTCTACACCTGCGTCATGACAGGTGTTGACCTCTACAATTTTCCCCAAATGTCCAGTGATAGTAGAGGGATGCAGATTCAAAGTGAACTTGATCTGCCTACCTCTTCAGGACCTGGATGTTATCCTGGGAATGGATTGGCTATCTGCCAATCACGTTCTCATAGACTGCGGTAGTCAAAAGATAGCGTTTCCAGACCTCCAAGAGTCAGACGTGATATCTGCTCAGCGAGGGTGGTCGGTGTTGGAAGAAGGAGCGAGGTGCTTAATGATCCTAGCTCGGTTGGAGGTGGAGAATGAAGGGGACGTAAGCAGGATACATGTGGTGAAAGATTTCATGGATGTATTTCCAAAAGAAGTACCTGAATTACCTCCTAAGAGGGAAGTGGAATTCTCTATTGATTTGGTACCTGGAGCTGGACCAGTGTCAATGGCACCTTACAGGATGGCTCCAGCCGAGTTGGTAGAATTAAAGAAGCAAGTGGAAGAGTTGTTGGAGAAACAATTCATCAGACCCAGTGTATCTCCATGGGGGGGGCTCCAGTGCTCCTAGTTAAGAAAAAGGATGGAGGATCTCGGCTGTGTATAGATTACAGGCAGTTGAACAAGTTGACCATCAAGAACAAGTACCCCCTACCTAGAATTGACGATTTGATGGATCAAATACATGGGGCCTCAGTATTCTCAAAGATTGATCTGAGATCGGGGTACCACCAAATTTTGGTAAAAGCTAAAGATGTTCAAAAGACAACATTTAGGTCTCGTTATGGGCACTATGAGTATGTGGTGATGCCGTTTGGAGTAACAAATGCCTCAGCTCTGTTCATGGACTACATGAATAGGATTTTTCGCCCTTTCTTGGATAAGTTTGTGGTAGTCTTCATGGACGACATACTCATTTATTCAAGGACCGAGGAAGAACATGAAGAACATCTGAGGACAGTATTGGAGATTCTGAGGGAGAAGCAACTCTATGCCAAGTTCTCTAAGTGTGAGTTCTGGCTGAAGGAAGTCAACTTCTTAGGACACGTGATATCTGCCCGGGGGATCTCGGTGGATCCAGCCAAAGTGGAGGCAGTGCTTCAGTGGGAACGTCCTAAGACAGTTACGGAGATAAGGAGTTTTGTGGGCTTAGCAGGCTACTATCGGAGGTTCATTGAGGACTTTTCCAAGGTAGTGGCTCCTTTAACACAGTTGACCCGCAAGGATCAACCTTTTGCTTGGACCGACCAATGTGAGCAGAGCTTCATGGAACTAAAGGAAAGGTTGACTAGTGCTCCAGTGCTGGTGATCCCAGAGGTAGGAAGACCTTTTGATGTCTTCTGTGATGCTTCACATCAGGGTTTGGGATGTGTTTTGATGCAAGAGAAAAGAGTGGTTGCATATGCTTCAAGGCAACTCAAGGTTCATGAGAGAAACTATCCTACTCATGATTTGGAGTTAGCGGCTGTGGTGTTTGCCTTGAAGATTTGGAGGCACTATTTATATGGAGCTTGGTTCCAGGTGTTCAGTGACTATAAGAGCCTGAAATACCTGTTCGATCAGAAGGAACTAAACATGAGACAAAGAAGGTGGATGGTGTTTCTAAAGGACTATGATTTTCAACTCATGTATCATCCAGGGAAGGCCAATGTAGTGGCAGATGCTTTGACTAGAAAATCAATACAAGTAGCCGCCATGATGATGGAAGAGCAGAAACTGATCGAGCAATTCAGAGACTTAAACCTAGGGGTAGAATTTCATGTAAATCACATTAGTTGTAGTAAGCTGGCTATAACTAATGACTTCCTTGGAGTGATAAAGGATAAGCAGTTGGAGGACCCTAGTCTGAAGCGTACTGTGGAGTCACTAGGGACCGACCAGGCTAAAGACTTTGTGATGGGCGATGATGGGGTCTTGAGATTTAATGGCAGAATTTGCATACCTGCAAATGAAGAGTTGAAGAAGATGATCCTAGAGGAAGGTCACCAGAGTCGCCTTAGCCAACATCCAGGCATGAACAAGATGTACCATGACTTGAAGGAGTCATTTTGGTGGTCGGGCATGAAGAAAGATATCGCCCAGTACGTTACAACCTGCTTAACATGTCAAAAGGCGAAGATAGAGCATCAAAGACCTGGCGGGTTGTTACAGCAACTGGATATCCCTGAGTGGAAATGGGACACCATTGCCATGGATTTTGTTACCCATTTACCCAGATCGGTAAAGGGTCATGATGCAATCTGGGTCATCATTGATCGGCTGACGAAGAGTGCTCACTTTCTTCCGGTGAGTATGAGGATGCCTATGGCCAAGTTGGCACAGCTGTACATCAGAGAAATTGTAAGGTTGCATGGAGTGCCTTCCAGCATTGTTTCGGATAGAGATCCCAGGTTCACTTCACGGTTTTGGCAGACCTTACAAGATTGCTTGGGAACCAAGTTGAGAATGAGCTCGGCATATCATCCTCAAACAGATGGACAGTCAGAGAGAACGATCCAGTCCTTGGAAGATCTGCTGAGGACGTGTGTCTTGGATCAATTGGGAAGTTGGGATGAGGTGTTGCCGCTGGTAGAGTTTACTTATAATAACAGTTACCACGCCAGTATTGGGATGGCACCATATGAAGCCCTGTATGGGAGGAAATGCAGAACTCCCTTATGTTGGTACCAGGAGGGCGAAGCAGTATTGGTTGGACCAGAGTTGATTCAGCAGACGACCGAGAAGGTGCAACAGATACAAGACAGAATGAAAGCTTCTCAAATCCGGCAGAAATCCTATGCAGATCAGAGGAGAAAACCTTTGGAGTTTGCTGCAGGAGACCATGTGTTCATGAGAGTGACACCAACCAAGGGTGTAGGACGGGCGATCAGATTAAAGAAGTTGTCCCCTAAGTTCGTGGGACCATATCAGATCTTAAGGAGGATTGGTCCAGTGGCCTATGAGATCGCCCTACCTCCCCATTTAGCGAATCTGCATAATGTCTTTCACGTATCACAACTGAGGAAGTACATGGCAGACCCTAGTCATGTGCTGGAAGTGGACGATGTGCAGATCAGGGATGACTTGTCCTTTGAAGCGAAACCAGTCCGGATTGACGATCGGCAAAGTAAACAGCTCAGAGGCAAGACCATCAACATGGTGAAAGTGGTGTGGGATGAGAGATCGGGTGATTCAACTTGGGAGTTAGAAGAACCCACGAGAGAAGCTTATCCATACCTCTTTTCCTTGTAATTCAATTTTCGAGGACGAAAATTTTTCTTGTTGGGGAGAATGTGAGGACCTGTAAAATTAAATTGGAATAATAGGAATATATTTTAAATGAATTCTAAGTATATTTTTATTTAAAATAAAAAGGAAGGAAAGTGTAGCTTAGAAGAGTACGAGATCGCCTGGTTAGTACATAATCGCCTGTCGCCTAGGCTACATATGCGGACATCGCCAGGACACGAGGTATGCGGACATCGCCAGGGCGCGAGGTAAGCGGACATCGCCAGGGCGCGAGAGGCATGCGGGCATCGCCGGGGCACGAAAGGCATGCGGGCATCGCCGGGGCGCGAGAGACATGCAGGCATCGTCAGGGCGCGAGGCATGCGGGCATCGCCAGGGCGCGAGAGACATCGGTCGTCTTCCAGAGAGAGACATCGATCATCCTCCATGATGAGTCATCGGTGGAACGTTATCGCGCGATGTCGTGTTTCACACAGATAAGGTGGGACCCAGGCTCCCAGCATGAAACGTCCTGCACGCGCGCCACGTGGACAAAAAGGGTAGTTCAGAATAGTGACATCAGAAAGTTGGCATGCGCAAGAGGCACCCACGGCCGTACTGTTCAGGGAAGTGGTTGGCATGCGCAAGAGACAGCGTGGTCGTACTGTTCTGGGAAACGTACACTCAGGCTTTTTTGCAAAGTGGGTGGTGGCAGCAGCATGTGTGGACAAGTTAGTGTAGATTCAAAAACCCACTTCGGGGAGGCAAAGAAGGTTGCAGTAGTTCAAGAGCGAAAGAGTGAGTTCACCTTCATCCTTCTCTTTTCTCTCCTTCGCGCTGCATTTCAGACATCCCCAAGCACCAGTACTACGAGCGACGACTGCCCTTGGACACCTGGGAGGTTCTCTGCAAGTTCTCCAGACCGGGACGCTAAAACAGAGTGAAAGCATCTTTAAGCTTCGGTGGGTTTTCGGAGCTCTTGGTGTTTTGCGCTAGTCCAGGTAAGGGAAGCTAGCCTTATTTCCAACGAAAACCTTACGTTAGATGATTTTGATGATGGGGCGACGTGGTCGCCGGTTTTTCAACTATTATTGCATAATCCCCTGTTTTTGGACGAGATCGCCGGTTTTGGCGTTGTTTTTCGAAATCCCCTGTTTTAGTGTCGTTTGAAATTGTTTGAGATTGAAATGTGATATTTTAAAGTCTGAACCTTGGACTGATTTTTGCGGTGATTGGAAATCGTTCATTTAAGTGTTATATGATGTGTTGAATGTTTGAATGTGGGATCAAGACATAGTATTTTCAGGAAAGGAAATACCGTGTTGAGATTAGTTATGAGGTGTATTGATCAGTGAGTATCCTGTGAATGAGACGATCCTGACTCTGCTGATATGATGGAGTCACATAGATGAAGTCATTCGGTTGGTGAGAGTCGAAGGAGGTCCATATGTATGGGTAAGTCGTTTGAAAGATAACTGACTTGACCTGTTACATGGATTAACCCTGTCATACTGTGAGAGTGATGAGATTGAGATTGAGATTATGTTGATGCGCATGGGTGTGGGAACATTACAGCAATGAAGTATGACAGGTGCAGGTCTCTGGATGCTAAGTTCAACGCACGAGTCTTCCGGAAGTAGTGTCAAGTGTCGGTGTGTGATGAGTCAGTGGAAGTCTGACGTGAGAAATGAGAAACATTGAAATTGGTAGACACTTGATGAATTATGTGAATTGAAAGACTCTTGAGGAAATTGTGAAATATGTGATTACTTGATGGTCATGTGATGGGAATGAGAAAGTTGATGGTTTTTATGTGGGTGTCTTAAATTTGTTTTATCTTGATTTTAAAGTTTCATATCTAAATTCTCTTTAAAATATCTAGTTTACCCTATGTTCTTGTTTGTGGATGTTTTCTTAAACCTGTGATGATCATGTATGATTTTACACGGGAGCAGATGATGTTGCAGGAAGTAGAGCTCCTCAGTGAGTGGTCGCCGGAAGGAGATCGCCTATTTCTGTTTCTGTTAGGCGATCACCCCTTTTTCTGTTTTCTGATAGGAGATCGCCTTATCTGTTAGGAGATCGTCGTTTTCTGTTTTCTATCAGGAGATCGCCTATTTTTTTTTTTTTATTTTGCTGTATTTTGTTTAAGTTTTGGAATTGACCGATTATGTATTAAACTCCCTGTGAGGAGAAACTTCATTACATATATATAATTATGTTCACTTCAATATATTTGTTTACCTTTATTTTCATTATATAAATATGAAAAGCATTTTGGCGGGATGTTACAGACTCCGCCACCGTCTCCTGGAGGGCGCGCATTGTTTCCATGAGTTGTTGCATGGTAATGCTTTCGCCTCCATTTGGTGGAATGGACCCATGTCTTGTATTCCTCATCTTCTGTGGTTTCTACTCTCACTCTCGTGTATGGGACCCTGTTTTACTCTGGCCCCACGGTGGGCGCCAAATGTTCTTGCCGGTTGACTCTCCTGTCGATTGACTCTACGACACTCACACGCATCCTTCCTCACCTTGATATGTGCTTGATTCTTGCGAAACAATCTGCACCTGCAAAAGAGAAAGGGGCGCCCTAAAGGCCGTTTTCACTCCGACGCTCAAGTTAAGATGGGGCAAAAAACACCAAGTGTATTGAGTCTCTATGTGTTTAGGTCTAGAAACTGCGTACCTTTGTGAAGTATTTCACTTTCCCTTATATAGTCTAGGGTTTACTGTGTCGCTAGCCCTAATTAGGGTTCAATGCGCTGCTAGCTATATTCAGGGTTTATTGGAATACCCTCACGCCGCTATCATCCAGTCTTAGGGTAATCTAGCACATAAGGTTTCCTTTTCTAGAGTGCAAACTCTAACAGGGTGACCACCTGGGTGCCTCCTCGTGCACCTAGTCTCTGGGGCCACCTATTCTGGGAGTGCCTTCACTGTTCACGTGCCATGCATGTAGCCTTTACCGGGAAAACCCTAGTTCTGATGAGTACTCGACCCCTCAGGACTCTGCACCTAACTATGCTCTCCCTGCTACCCGCATAGGCTCTTCGTGATTCAGGCCTCTCCCTACCTCTGGGTATTTAACTGGTCATTGGCCCACTCTGGGAACCAATCTTAGCTGTTCTGGTTACATTGTTCAAATCACCCAAGACCGATGTCACCTCGTTACACTCTATTGTTGAGGATTGATCACCCTGCGGAGTGACGAGGACACATCAGTCCCTTCTGGTGATCATCACAGCGATGACTAATCACCCTTCTCTCTGGGGACACGCTGATGACTAATCACCCTTCTGTTTGGGGACATGCTGCTGACTAATCACCCGCTAATCAATACCACCTGCGGGGTCCATTCCACGTGGCTTTGGCCCATGCTGTGGGACCCAGCTGACGTGGTTCACCCTTTACTATCTGTTCTCGATGTCTGAGAACTGGTCGGTACAAAGGTGAACAAGTATGATAGACAAAGTAATTATATTTTATTGGAGAAATGTTTACAAAAAGATAATTACAAGAGGTTCAGCTATAAGATACAGCCGCTCAGTAGACCTATCTAGGAACTATTTACCCGTCGACCACCTGCATGGTTATAGAGAATGGCGAGAGGTCCATCTCAGGATGCACGCAGGCAAACAGAGCAAGGGCATCGCTAAACCCCTCCCCATAGGCGTTGGCGGCATCTCCAGTGAGCTCGGCCTCAGTCTTCTTAAGCAGCTCCGTTTGTTGGGCAAGTTCCTCCTCAACTTTGCCCAGCTGAACCTCTCGGCTGGTAGCCCTTTCCTCCAGCTTGGTTGTAAGGACCTGTAAAAGGTAATTTGGAATAAAAGGGTATATTTTAAATAAATTCTAAGTAAGTTTTATTTAAAAATAAAACATGGAAGAAAAGGGCGCGAAGCGTGCGGGCATCGCCAGGGCGCGAGGCGTGTGGACCTCGCCAGGGCGCGAGGCGTGTGGACCTCGCCAGGGCGCGAGAGTGTGTGGACCTCGCCAGGGCGCGAGGCGTGTGGATTTCGCCAGGAGAAGACCTCGGTCGTTCGCCAGGAGAAGACCTCGGTCGTCCGCAAGAGGGCGACCTCGGTCGTCCGCAAGGGAGAGAAGTCGGTCGTCTGCAGGGGAGACGTCGGTTGTCCTCCAGGGTGAGGAATCAGTCATCGCCGGTGTAAGGAACATCGGTCATTTCTGACATGGGAGCCATGGATACCGGTGGATGGTGATCAGGGGTCCGGTTATACGCAGATGAGGTGGGGCCCCGGCTTCCAGGATTAACGTGCTGCATGTGCAACATGTAGGCAGTGAAAGACCCTCGGAACAGTGGCTCCATGCACGTAGAGACGCCATGTGGCCATTCTGTCAAGTCTGCATTTAATTAGAGGAAGAAACCCACACGGAAGTGTTAGTTAGAGAGTAGGTAATGATAGCTACATGGCAGGCCTATGTTCCTAGTATCGGAATGCACCGCCTCTTAGTGAGATTAGAACGCAGTAAGAGAAAATAGTGACAGAGTTTCATCTTTCTCTTTTCTCTCCTTTGCGCTGCGACTCAGTATTTCCAGGCACCAGTTTATTTACCAGCGATTGCCATAGAGCATTTGAGAAGGTTCTCTACAAGTTTTACCGATTAGAACGCTTAGGCAGAGTTCAGGCATCTTTTACGTTCGGTGGTTAGAGCTTGAAGTGAGTTTCACGCTGATCCAGGTAAGGGAAGCTAGCCTTATCTCTGATGAAAACTGTGTGTTGATGAGTTTGATGATGGGGGCGACGTGGTCGCCGGGTTTGCAGAATGTTCTTGTTTAAATCCCAGTTTAGTGAGTGATCGCCTGTGTTTTGAAGGTGATCGCCGGTTTTCATCTGTTACTGAAATATCTTCTGTTTTTGGTGTTGTTTGAAAACTGTTTGAGATTTAAATGTGATATTCGAAAATCTGAACCTTGGCATGAGTTTTGCTGTGACTGGAATCATTTGTTGAAATGTTATGTGATGTGTGAATGTTGTGAATGTGGGATCGAGGCATAGTATTTTCAGGAAAGGAAATACCGTGTAAGATCTGTGTAGGATGTGTATTGATCAGTGAGTGTCCTGTTAATGAGACGATCCTGACTCTGCTGACATGATGGAATTACGTAAATGAAGTCATTCGGTGGTGAGAGTCGAAGGAGGTCCTATGAATGAGTGGCCCGTGTGAAACAGAACGAGCTCAGCCGTCATATGGATTCACCCTGTCACACTGTGATAATGATGATATTGAGATTGTGTGATGCGCATGGCTGAGGTCACTTTCCAGCCTTTTAGCGTGACAGGTGCAGGTCTCTGGACGCTGAGTTCAATGCACGAGTCTCCGGAATAGTGGTCAAGTGTCTGGTGTGATGAGTCAGTGGAAAGTCTGACGTGTGAAATGAGAAATTGAATTGATAGACACTTGATTGCTGATGTGAATTGTGAGACTCTGGAATTGATTTGTGAGATATGTGATTATCGAATGGTTTGGTGGAATATGAGAAAGTTGATGGTTTTATGTGGATGTCTTATATTGGTTTTCATCTTGATTTTTTAGTTCATATTCAAACTCTCTTTTAAATGTCTAGCTTACCCTTTGCGTTTTGGTTCTGTGGCTGTTTTCTTAAAACCTGTGATGATCGTGTAACCTTTACACGGGAGCAGATGATCTTGCAGGAAGAAGAGCTCCTCAGTGAGTGGTCGTCGGGAGGAGATCGCCCGTTTTGCTTCTGTTGGGCGATCACCCGTTTCCTGTGCTCTGATCGGAGATCGCCCTTTTGATCGGAGATCGCCCTTTTGTTAGGAGATCGCCCTTTTTATGTTGGGAGATCGGTTGTTTGGGTGTTTTTGCTGTTTTTATGTTTAAGTTTTGGAAAATGACCGTTTTGTATTAAACTCCCTGCGAGGAGAAACATCATTACATATATATAATTATGTTCATTTCAACATTTTGGTTTTACGTATATTTTCATTATATAATTGTGAAAGGGTATTTGGCGGGATGTTACATTGGTCATTTTGGTTTGAGCCCCCTCTAACTGCTCTTCCAGTTCAATGATTTTGTTGCAGAGGGGGAGAATCTTGGCCTCAAGCTGGACGGCCTCCTGACCTTTGGAGAAGAGAAGCTTCTTGGTCTCCTTCTCAGATTGGCGAAGACTGCCCAACTCCTAGTTCAAAGCAGTCTCGCGCTTGGCATCTTGGTGGAGCTGGAGATCCAAGTCTTTCTTCTGCTCCAGCTCCCTCTCCAGTTTGGCAGCTTTCTCCAACAGCTCTGCCTCTGCGTTGCCTTTGACCAGTAAGAAGTTGGAGGCAGCAAGGAACTCCCCAAGGCCATGACTGATGAGGTCCCCCAGAGAGTTCCTGTCCATGGCCTCCATGGTGGCTTGGCCAGGCATTTGAGCAAGGGTTCACTGGAGGAGAGGACGCAGTTCAGGAGCAGGAGGCGCTTGGCTAAACGAAGGGGCACTCTCCCCTCCACCCTCGAGCGCTAAGAGTGGCTCGGGTGGAGTTGAAGCACTGGGAGGGTGCTCCCTAAAGGAAGGAGGTCACCCCTCTGTTGCAGAAGAGACCTCTGCAGCAACCTCCACCCTCGTTCTCTTGAAGACGAGACTGGAGCAGGTGTCTTCGTCTTCAGAGATTTCTATTGGGGCTGCCCTCTTTGACTTGTCAACAGTTGGTTCTAGGGCAGCCACAACGGGCGAGGAAGGGCCAGTAGGGCCTGAGCCACCTGCAGTGCGGCGACTTAGCACATCAGCCAGCTTTTTCTTCTTCTCAGCGTTTAGTACCATGCCTGCAATGGACAACAAGAAAGGGTGAGAAGAGTCATGCATAAAACACAAAGGTAGGTAGATACGAGATAAAGGCAATGTACCAATGTAGACGCTGAGGGTCTCAGCATCATAGTCGTGCCTAATCAGCTGGGTGGTGTCGAACACCACGCCCCAGCTGGAGAGGGTTTGGCACACTTCACGGTCAAAGGGCGTCAGCTCCTCGAGTCCGCGGGGCTTCTTGAACTTCAACTTCTCCACCCAATATAGTGGGAACCCATCGCACATGGTGGAGTCGTAGGAGCTGCAGCAGACTCAGAAGAACTTCCCCTTGAAGCCCTTGTATGATTAAGAGAAGAGGGTGAGCAGAACCCTTCCTGCCACTCCATTAAGGCTTACCCAAAGCCTTTTTCCAGGGCTCTTCGCCTCGAAGAAATATAGAAATACATCTACCGAGGGAGTGAACCCTAGGTTGTTGCAGAGAATGGAGAACGCCCTGATGAAGGCCCAGCTGTTGGGGTGCAGCTGGGCGGGCGCTACGTTCAACTCCGTGAGTAAAGCCCTCTCGAACCTGATGAAGGGAAGACAGACTTTGACTCGCTTGAATACGGTGGCATAGAAGAAAAAGAAAGGTTCCCCGCCATTGCATCGGTCGTCGGTGCAGACAGGTTCACCCTCAGTGCAAGGACACACTGAGATGTACGCGTCGCTCTCCCTGCCGAAGACGCGCTCTTTAATCTCATTTTCATCATCCTTGTGCTTCCTCCAATCTTCAGTGGAGGTGAGTTTGGAGGTCTCAGCAAGGAGATCCTCAGAAGCCTAGGGGTAGAGGGCCTTGTAATCAACCGCTACGGTTGGAGGAGGGTTGGAAGTGGTTTTGGTTCTGGCCATCTCGAATCTAAAACAAGGGAGAGGCAGGGAGAAAAGAAGGCTCAGAAGAAGCAATGACGAAAAAAATGGCGGACGAAGACTTAAAGAAGAACAAAACACAGAAAAGAAGAACAAAAACCCTAAATGCAGAAATCAAAGGCAGGCCCAAGACAGATACAACATGCAAGGAAGGTTAAAATCACACTATAAAGAGGGAAGGAGGCAATCTTGCCCAATCTTGACTTGAGCGTCGGAGTGCAAACGGCCTCTAGGGCGCCCCCTTTCTCTTTTGCAGGTGCAGATTGCTTCGAAAGAACCAAGCACATGTCAACATGAGGAAGGAGGCGTGTGAGTGTCGTAGAGTCAACCGGCAAGAACAGTTGCAATTTGTGTTTCCATTCTTTTTTTTGTGTTTAAATTCTGTACCTATTCTTTTTTTGAGTTCAGCACCTTGTTCTTCATTCATTCATCACCATTAATTGTGTTTTAACCTTGGACCTTTGGAAATGAACCTTCACATCTACTTAACACTTGTTAAGTTAATGTCCAGTGGGGATTTTCCTTAGGTGACTCACTCTAAATTGCTAAGAATCTTGATCCTAATTCTAAGAAAGTGTCACAAATATAATGAACCTAAAATCAACTCACATCATGTGGTATCATGAGCTATGGTGATGTTTTGTTGTTGATGAGTTGAATTGACACTTTCTATTCAAGCAATTTCCATTTTCCAGCACTTTATTTTTGTGCAGAATTGTTTTTTAGGTTCCTATTTGTGTTAGCTATTCTGTTTTTTGTTTTAATTTGAGTCTTTCTTGCTGTTTTAATTGGTGCAAATTAATTGTTTTTGAGTCATTTTGCTTTTTGAATCCATACAAGTTTTGTCAAGTCATGTTTCTCCTAAATTGTCATCACTTCTATGTAATACTTTTCTTGATAATTTTTGGTTGATTGCTTTTAATTTTGAGTGCAGTTTCTAATCTATTTTGTTGAACCTTTGGTGCATTTTAATTTTAGATTTGAGTTCATGCTTGTGTGATAGATCCATACAAGTTCACATACATCAATTCTATTGTGTCTTTGAAGTTTCTTAATATTGTTTTAATTACAAATTAGGCTTCCTCTATTTTTTGTTGAAATTGTGTTGGCTATTTTTGTTTACAAAATTTAATTCCGTTTATGAAAAATTGTGAAATTCTGGAACTGAACAGATTGATGTGTTAGAAAAAAGTGAAAAAAAAAGTGAAGAAAAATTCAAAATAGAATAAAAATTGTACCGACCAGTCCTCGGACACCGAGAACAGATAGTAAAGGGTGAACCACGTCAGCTGGGTCCCACAGCATGGGCCAAAGCCATGTGGAATGGACCCCGCAGGCAGTTTGGATTAGCGGGTGATTAGTCATCAGCGTGTCCCCATAGAGAGGGGTGATTACCAGAAGGGACTAATGTGTCCTCGTCGCTCCGCAGGTTGATCAGTCCTCGGCAATAGAGTCTGACGAGGTGATGTAACATCCCGCCAAATTCTTTTCATATTTATATAATGAAATAAAGGTAAAACAAATATATTGAAGTGAACATATGTATATATATATGTATAATGAAATTTCTCCTCACAGGGAGTTTAATACATATCCAGTCAGTTTTCCAAACTTAAACAAAATACAGCAAATAGAAAAACAGGCGATCTCCTAACAGAAAACAAAAAACGGGCGATCGCCTAACAGAAACAGAAACGGGCGATCTACTTCCGGCGACCACTCACAGAGGAGCTCTACTACCTGCAACCTCGTCTGCTCCCGTGCAAAAATATACGATCATCACAGGTTTAAGAAAACAACCACGATACCAGATAAAAGGGTAAGCTAGATATTTTTAAAAACTTTAAATATGAAACTTTATATCAATAGAAAACATAATTCTTCACACCATTCATAATCTATATCAATTTCAACCATCAACATTCCCATATTCCACAAACTCGTCAAGTGTCTATTCACTACATTCAATATTCATGGTTCACACGTCAGACTTTCCACTGACTCATAACATATAGACACATGACTCTACTTCCGGAAGACTCGTGCGTTGACTCAGACTCAGAGATCTGCACCCGTCATACCACACCACTGTGAAATCCACACAGGGTCGCTGTGAAATCCACACAGCCATGCGCATACATAATCTCAATATCATCACTCTCCCGGTATGACAGGGTTAATTCATATAACAGGTCAAGTCAGTTATCTTTCAAACAGCTTACCCATACATATCAACCTCATTCGACTCTCCACAACTGAATAACTTCATCTATGTGATTCCATTATATCAGTAGAGTCAGGATATCTCCTTCTAGAGAAGTCCCTAGTCAATGCACATTACACACGATCTTACACGGTATTTTCTTTCCTGAAAATACTATGCCTTGATCCCACATTCACAACATTCAATGCATTATACAACACGTAAAAGCACAATTCCATCATATAATATTTTGAATCTTTTCTTAAACAATCCCTATCACAGAAACAATCATTCCAAGGTTCAGATTTTCGAATATCACATGCATTTCACATTTCAATCTCAAACAGTTTCAAACGACACTAAAACAGGGAATTTCGAAAACCACATTAGAACCAGCGATCACGTCGCCCCACACATAAAAACAGAGCATTGTGAAAAGGAATATGAAAACCGGCGACCACGTCGTCCTCACTCCAGAACCTACTCTCCTAACGTTTTTATAAACGAAAATGCTAGCTTCCCTTACCTTGACTAGCGCAAAACACCAAGAGCTCCAAAACCCACCGAAGCTTAAAGGTGCCTTAACTCTGTTTTAGTGTCCGGTCTGGAGAACTTGCAGAGAACCTCCTAGGTGTCCAAGGGTAGTCGTCGCTCGTCGTACTGGTGCTTGAGGGTGCCTGAATTGCAGCGCGAAGGGGAGAAAAGAGAGGGATGAAGGTAAACTCACTCTCTCACTCTTGAACCACTGCAACGTTCTTTGCCTCTCAGAAGTGGGTTTTTGAATCTAAACCAACTTGTCCACACATGCCGCTGCCACCACCCACTCTGCAGAAAAGCTTGCGTGCACGCTTCCCTGAACAATACGGCCACGTGTGTCTCTGAGCATGCCAACTCTCTGATGTCACTATTCTGAACCACCCTTTTTGCCTACGTGTCGCGCGTGCAGGACGTCTCATGCTGGGAGCCTGGGTCCCACCTTATCTGTGTGAAACACGACATCGCGCGATAACCTTCCACCGATGACTCATCCTGGCAGACGACCGATGTCTCTCTCTGGAAGACGACCGATCTCTCTCTGGAAGACGACCGATCTCTCTCTCTGGAAGACGACCGATGTCTATCCCTGGCGACGCCCGCATGTCTCATGCCCTGGCGATGCCCGCATCTCTCGCGCCCTGGCGATGCCCGCATCTCTCGCGCCCTGGCGATGCCCGCATGTCTCTCGCGCTCTGGCAATGCCCGCATGTCTCGCGCCCTGGCAATGTCCGCATGTCTCTCGCGCCCTGGCGATGCCCGCATGTCTCTCGCGCACTGGCGATGCCCGCATGCCTCGCGCCCTGGCGATGTCCGCATGTCTCTCGCGCCCTGGCGATGCCCGCATGTCTCTCGCGCTCTGGCGATGCCCGCATGCCTCGCGTCCTGGCACTGTCTGCATGTCTCTCGCGCCCTGGCGATGCCCGCATGTCTCTCGCGCTCTGGCGATGCCCGCATGCCTCGCGCCCTGGTGATGTCCGGATGTCTCTCGTGCCCTGGCGATGCCCGCATGTCTCTCGCGCTCTGGCGATGCCCGCATGCCTTGCGCCCTGGCGCTGTCCGCATGTCTCTCGTGCCCTGGCGATGCCCGCATGTCTCTCGCGCTCTGGCGATGCCCGCATGCCTCGCGCTGGCGATGTCCGCATGTCTCTCGCGCCCTGGCGATTATGTACCAGAGAAGTCGGAGGTCGCCTCCGTCTTCAACAACGGCGATCTCGTAGACTTCTAAGCTACACTTTCCTTCCTTTTTATTTTAAATAAAAACATACTTAGAATTCATTTAAAATATATTCCTTTTATTCCAATTTAATTTTACAGGTCCTTACATTCTCCCCAACAAGAAAAATTTTCGTCCTCGAAAATTAAATTACAAAGAAAAGAGGTAGGGGTAGGCTTCTCTCATGGCTTCTTCTAACTCCCAAGTTGAATCACCCGATCTGTCATCCCACACCACTTTCACCATGTTGATGGTCTTCCCTCTGAGCTGTTTACTCTGCTGATCATCAATCCTGACTGGTTTCGCTTCAAACGACAAGTCATCCCTGATCTGCACATGGTCCACTTCCAACAAGTGACCAGGGTCTGCAAGATACTTCCTTAGCTGTGACAGGTGAAAGACATTATGCAGATTCGCTAAATGGGGAGGTAGGGCGATCTCATAAGCCACTGGACCAATCCTCCTTAAGATCTGATATGGTCCCACGAACTTAGGGGACAACTTCTTTGATCTGATAGCTCGTCCTACACCCTTGGTTGGCGTCACTCTCATAAACACATGATCTCCAGCAGCAAACTCCAAAGGTCTTCTCCTCTGATCTGCATAGGATTTCTGCCGGCTTTGAGAAGCTTTCATTCTGCTTTGTATCTGTTTCACCTTCTCGGTTGTCTGCTGAATCAACTCTGGCCCAACCAAGACTGCTTCGCCCTCCTGGTACCAACATAAGGGAGTTCTGCATTTCCTCCCATACAGGGCTTCATATGGTGCCATCCCAATACTGGCGTGGTAACTGTTATTATAAGTAAACTCCACCAGCGGCAACACCTCATCCCAACTTCCCAATTGATCCAAGACACACGTCCTCAGCAGATCTTCCAAGGACTGGATCGTTCTCTCTGACTGTCCATCTGTTTGAGGATGATATGCCGAGCTCATTCTCAACTTGGTTCCCAAGCAATCTTGTAAGGTCTGCCAAAACCGTGAAGTGAACCTGGGATCTCTATCCGAAACAATGCTGGAAGGCACTCCATGCAACCTCACAATTTCTCTGATGTACAGCTGTGCCAACTTGGCCATAGGCATCCTCATATTCACCGGAAGAAAGTGAGCACTCTTCGTCAGTCGATCAATGATGACCCAGATTGCATCATGACTGTAAGGACCTGTAAAGTTAAATTGGAATAAAAGGGAGGAAAGTGTGGCTTAGAAGACTATGAGATCGCCTGGTTAGTACATAATCGCCTGTCGCCTAGACTATATGCGGACATCGCCAGGGCGCGAGGTATGCGGACATCGCCGGGGCGCGAGAGACATGCGGGCGTCGCCTGGGATAGACATCGGTCGTCTCCCAAAGAGAGACATCGGTCGTCTTCCAGAGAGAGAGATCGGTCGTCTTCTAGGATGACTCATCGATGGAAGGTTATCGCGCGATGTCGTGTTTCACACAGATAAGGTGGGACCCAGGCTCCCAGCAAGAAACGTCCTGCACGCGCGCCACATGGAAAAAAAGGGAGGTTCTGAATAGTGACATCAGAAAGTTGGCATGCGCAAGAGACACCACGGCCGTACTGTTCAGGGAAGTGGTTGGCATGCGCAAGAGACACCATGGTCGTACTGTTCAGGGAAATGTACACTCAGGCTTTCCTGCAAAGTGGGTGGTGGCAGCAGCATGTGTGGACAAGTTAGTGTAGATTCAAAAACCCACTTCGGGGAGGCAAAGAAGGTTGCAGTAGTTCAATAGCGAAAGAGTGAGTTCACCTTCATCCTTCTCTTTTCTCTCCTTCGCGCTGCATTTCAGACATCCCCAAGCACCAGTACGACGAGCGACGACTGCCCTTGGACACCTGGGAGGTTCTCTGCAAGTTCTCCAGACCGGGACGCTAAAACAGAGTGAAAGCATCTTTAAGCTTCGGTGGGTTTTCAGAGCTCTTGGTGTTTTGCGCTAGTCCAGGTAAGGGAAGCTAGCTTTGTTTTTCAATAAAAGCCGTAGATTAGCTGTTTCTGAAGTGAGGGCGACGTGGTCGCCGGTTTTAAGCTCTGTTTCGTGATGCTCTGTGTAAGGACCTGGAAAATCTTATTGGAATAAAAATGATATATTTTAAGTGAATTCTAAGTATGTTTTTATTTAAAATAAAAATGAAGGAAAGTGTAGTTAGAAAGCCATGAGATCGCCTGGAACATGATCGCCAGGGCGCGAGAGGCATGCGGACATCGCCAGGGCGCGAGGCATGCGGGCACCGCCAGGGCGCGAGACATGCGGACATCGCCAGGGCGCGAGGCATGCGGGCATCGCCAGGGCGCGAGAGACATGCGGGCATCGCCAGGGCGCGAGATGCATGTGGGCTTTGCCCGGGCGCGAGAGTCATGCGGGTGTCGCCAAGAGGAGACCTCGGTCGGTCTCCAGGAAGAGGAGACCTCGGTCGGTCTCCAGGAGGAAGAGACCTCGGTCGGTCTCCAGGAGGAGGAGACATCGGTCGTCTTCCAGAGAGAGACATCGTTCGTCTTCCAGAGAGAGACATCGGTCGTCTTCCAGAGAGAGACATCGGTCGTCCTCCAGGATGGGTCATCGGTGGATTGTCATCGCGCGAGAGGTTATCGCGCGATGTCGTGTTTCACGCAGATGAAGTGGTACCCTGGTTTCCAGGACGAACGTGCTGCATGTGCGACATGTAGGAGTGAAAGTCCTTCGGGACAGTAGCTCCATGTGCGCAGAGACGCCACGTGGCCATACTGTCAGGTTGCACTTAATTCGAGGAAGAAAACCCACACGGAAGGGTTAGTTAGAGAATAGGTAATGATAGCTACATGGCAGGCCTATGTTCCTAGTATCAGAATGCACCGCCTCTTAGTGAGCTTAGAAACGCAGTGAGAGTATAAAAGGTGACAGAGTGAGTTCACCTTCATCTTTCTCTTTTCTCTCCTTGCGCTGCGACTCAGTATTCCCCAGGCACCAGCTTGACTACCAGCGATTGCCATAGAGCATTGGAGAAGGTTCTCTACAAGTTTTACCAATTAGAACGCTTAGGCAGAGTTCAGGCATCCTTTACGTTCGGTGGTTAGAGCTTGAAGTGAGTTTCACGCTGATCCAGGTAAGGGAAGCTAGCCTTACTTCTAATGAAAACTGTATGTGTGATGATTTTTGATGTTGGGGGCGACGTGGTCGCCGGGTGTTCAAACTGTTCTTGCTTTAAACCCAGTTTTGTTCGTGATCGCCGGTTTTTCCTCTGTTATTGAAATATCCCCTGTTTTATGCTGTTTCAAAAGTGTTTGAGATTTTAAATGTGGTTTTCGAAAATTTGAACCTTGGTATGAGTTTTGCTGTGATTGAAATCGTTCATTGAAGTGTTATGTGATGTGTTGAATGTTGTGATTGTGGATCGAGGCATAGTATTTTCAGGAAAGAAAATACCGTGTAAGGTCGTGTAATAGGTGTATTGATCGGTGATCCTATAATGAGACATCCTGACTCTACTGAGGTAATGAAATCACATAGAGGAAGTTACTCAGTTGTGGAGAGTCGATGGAGGTTCATACGTATGGGTGTCTCGTGTGAAACAGAACGAGTTCGGCCTGTTGTATGGATTAACCTTGTCGTACCGTGATAATGAGAATATTGAGATGGTGTGATGCGCATGGCTGAGGGCACTTTCCAGCCTTTTGGTATGACAGGTGCGAATCTCTGGGTCTAATCAACGCACGAGTCTCCGGAAATAGTGGTCAAGTGTCTGGTGTGATGAGTCAGTGGAAAGTCTGACGTGAGATATGAGAAATTGAATTAATAGACACTTGATTGCTGATGTGAATTGAAATACTCTTGGATTGATTTGTGAAATATGGGATTTCCTGATAGTCTTGTGGAATATGGAAATGTGATGGCTGATATTGTTATGGTTCATGGATGTTGTGAAGTTCTTATGTATGCTCTTGATTCAAAGTTTTCTTAAATATATAGCTTACCCTGTATTTTGTTTCTGTGGCTGTTTTTCTTAAACCTGTGATGATCGTGTAACTTTACACGGGAGCAGATGAGGTTGCAGGAAGTGGAATTCCCCTGTGAGTGATCGCCGTATGTGGTCGCCGGTTTCTGTTCTTGCTGGGCGATCGCCCCTTTTGCCATTTCTGATAGGCGATCTCCGTTTTCTGTTAGGAGATCGGTAGTTTTTTTGTATTTTGCTGTCTTTATGTTTAAGTTTTGGAAAAACTACCGCTTTGTATTAAACTCCCTGCGAGGAGAACTCCTTTGTATATATATACAATTATGTTTATTTCAATATATTTGTTTTACCGTTATTTCATATTACGAAAAGAAAAAAAAAAAAAATGCAAAAATGCGAAATGTATTTGGCGGGATGTTACATTAATGGTATCAGAGCAGTTCGTCCTTTGGATGACCTGAGGGCTGTGGATCCATTGTGTTTTCTTCTGCTCATGAAAACTTATTTGAGTTTTAAGTGACAACTATTGTGAAAGGTTTTCAAACGTTTTTGTATTGAACTTTTTGTGTGTGCTGTAGTGAATGTATGCCTAACTGAAGATCTTAGTATTTAGAATGAGAGGGTCTTGATAAGGTGGTGAGGGTGCACACTCATGACCGGATCGGGGTGATTCTCAATCTAAATTCCAGAGGTTTAATGTTTAGCATACTTTGACTTCTGGTGTGATCTATTTCATGTTATTGAGTGTTCTTGTAATTGATTGTGAGTGGCTGTGTGGATTGATGGTTGCACGCCAGTAGCTGTTTTGGTGTTTTGCTTGAGGTCATAAGCTTTATGGTTCTGTAGATGGACTGAAATTCCTAAGGAATTTGAGAAGCTGACCTTGTGAGGTCGAGATGTTACCCCCCTTGAATGAATTGATTTCCTTATCGATTTCATTCTTGTAGTTGTAGGGAATATAGAAGCTAGTGGTTTCGGAATCTGAGAACGAAGAAGATGACTCGTAGACCTCCTACCTCTCCCCAACCTTCTTCTGAAATGGGCCAGATCGCCAGGGCCATTGAGATGATGGCAGGTGCCATCCAGCAACAGAATGCGGCGATGGCTCGGAACCATCAAGATACCATGCACCACTGGGAAGCTGCTCGGTCGGCTGATACGAATTCGCCCGTCGGTCAGCCTCAGGAACGGATGGGACTGGCCGAGTTCATGAGGCACAACCCACCCAAGTTCTGTGGGAATGCTACCCCTGATCAAGCAGATCAGTGGGTCAGGGAATTGGAGAAAATCTTTAGGGCGATCTCCTGCCCTGAAGAGAAGAAGTGGTTGTTCGCTACCTATCTGCTATCTGGTGAAGCCGAATTCTGGTGGATGGGAGCTCAGCAAATGATGGAGGCCAGAGAGGAGGTGTTGGACTGGGAGAGCTTCAGGGTGAGGTTCTTGGAGAAATACTTCCCTGACAGCGCAAAGTTTGCGCGGGAAGCGGAGTTCTTAAAGTTGGAGCAGGGGGTGATGTCGGTGAACGCCTATGCTGCTAGGTTTGAGTACCTCGCCCGATTCTACATTCAGGCGACCTCCGAAGCTTGGAGGTGCAGGAAGTTTGAGGAAGGACTGAAGCACGGGCTGAAGAGGACGATAGCCCCGATGTGTATCAGAGAATTTCACGCCTTGGTAGAAAAGGCGAAGATGGTGGAGACCCTGGAAAAGGGTGATCCCCGGGTGATCAGGTCGCACCCAGGGGGTTCTTCCAGTGGGCGGGCTAAGGTGCAGCATTCACAAAGCAGACCATATGCGAGACCTCCACTACATCGGGCGGGAACAGGGTCACCTCAGTTTCAACAGCAGCAACCCTGGAAACCAAAATGTTCCCTCTGTGGTGGACCACACATGCCCAATGTGTGCCCCAAGAAGAATTCGGAGAGAAGGTGTTTTGTATGCCAAAGGACAGGGCACGTTGCTAGAGAATGCCCTAACCGGAATGGGGCGACTCAACTCAGTGGTTCTCAGCAGTTGAGAAATGAGGGCAGCAGACCCCAGGCAGCAGGGAGGGTGTTTGCCATGTCAGGAGCAGAGGCGTCCCAATCAGGTAACCTCGTGCAACGTGTCTGTTTTATATCTGGTAGAAGTGTAGAAGCTTTGTTTGATTCTGGAGCGACACACTCTTTTGTGTCAAGTCGGTGTATAGCCGAGCTGGGCCTCCTAGTGAAGGAGCTGCCTTTTGAACTGTTGGTCTCCACACCTGCATCAGGATAGGTTATGACCTCTACGGTTTGCCCTGAATGTCCAGTAATAGTAGAGGGACGCAGATTCAAAGTGAACTTGATCTGCCTGCCTCTTCAGGACCTGGATGTTATCCTGGGAATGGATTGGCTTTCTGCCAATCACGTTCTCATAGATTGCGGTAGGCAGAAAGTGGTGTTGCCCGATCTCCAAAAGCAGGATGTGGTATCTGCTGGGCATGGGCGGTTGGAGATGGAAGAAGGGGCGAGGTGTTTCGTGATGCTAGCTCGGTTGGAAGTGAAGAATGAAGGGGACGTAAGCAGAATACCAGTGGTGAAAGATTTTATGGATGTATTTCCAGAAGAAGTACCTGGGTTACCCCCTAAGAGAGAAGTGGAATTCTCTATTGATTTGGTACCTGGGGCTGGACCAGTGTCTATGGCGCCCTACAGGATGGCCCCAGCCGAGTTGGTGGAATTAAAGAAGCAAGTGGAAGAGTTGCTGGAGAAACAATTCATCAGACCCAGTGTATCTCCATGGGGGGCTCCAGTACTCCTAGTTAAGAAGAAGGATGGAGGGTCTCGGCTGTGCATAGATTACAGGCAGTTAAACAAGTTGACCATCAAGAACAAGTACCCTCTACCCAGAATTGATGACTTAATGGATCAAGTGAATGGGGCCTCGGTGTTCTCAAAGATTGATCTGAGATCGGGGTACCATCAAATTTTGGTAAAGGCCGACGATGTCCAGAAAACAGCCTTTAGGTCCCGGTATGGGCACTATGAGTACGTGGTGATGCCGTTTGGAGTGACCAATGCCCCAGCTCTGTTCATGGATTATATGAATAGGATTTTCCGCCCTTTCTTGGATAAGTTTGTGGTAGTCTTCATAGACGACATACTGGTCTATTCAAAGACCGAGGAAGAACATGAAGGACATCTGAGGTCGGTGTTGGAGGTTCTGAGGGAGAAGCAACTCTATGCCAAGTTCTCTAAGTGCGAGTTCTGGCTGAGGGAAGTCAACTTCTTAGGACACGTGATATCTGCCCAGGGGATCTCGGTAGACCCAGCCAAAGTAGAGACAGTGCTGCAGTGGGAACGTCCCAAGACAGTCACTGAGATAAGGAGCTTTGTGGGTTTGGCGGGTTACTATCGGAGATTTATTGAGGACTTTTCCAAGGTGGTGGCTCCGTTAACTCAGCTGACCCGTAAGGACCAACCTTTTGCTTGGACCGACCGATGTGAGCTCAGCTTTAGGGAACTAAAGAAAAGGTTGACGAGTGCTCCAGTGCTGGTGATTCCAGAGGTCGGAAGACCTTTTGACGTCTACTGTGATGCCTCATGTAAGGACCTGGAAAATCTTATTGGAATAAAAGTGTCATATTTAAATGGATTCGAAGCATGTTGTATTTAAAATGAAAAGGAAAGAAAGTGTAGTTTAGAAGACTATGAGATCGCCTGGAACATGATCGCCGGTCGCCTACTACACATGATCGCCAGGGCGCGAGAGGCATGCGGACATCGCCAGGGCGCGAGGCATGCGGGCATCGCCAGGGCGCGAGAGACATGCGGGCATCGCCAGGGCGCGAGATGCATGTGGGCTTTGCCCGGGCGCGAGAGGCATGCGGGTGTCGCCAAGAGGAGACCTCGGTCGGTCTCCAGGAGGAGGAGACCTCGGTCGGTCTCCAGGAGGAAGAGACCTCGGCCGGTCTGCAGGAGGAAGAGACCTCGGTCGGTCTCCAGGAGGAGGAGACATCGGTCGTCTTCCAGAGAGAGACATCGGTCGTCTTCCAGAGAGAGACATCGGTCGTCCTCCAGGATGGGTCCTCGGTGGAGAGTCTTCGCGAGGAAGGTCATCGGTGGATTGTCTTTGCGCGAGTGGTCATCGGCGAAAGGTTATCGCGCGATGCCGTGTTTCACGCAGATGAAGTGGGGCCCTGGTTTCCAGGATGAACGTGCTGCATGTGCGACATGTAGGCAGTGAAAGTCCTTCGGAACAGTAGCTCCATGTGCGCAGAGACGCCACGTGGCCATACTGTCAGGTTGCATTTAATTCGAGGAAGAAAACCCACCCAGGAGGGTTAGTTAGAGAATAGGTAATGATAGCTACATGGCAGGCCTATGTTCCTAGTATCAGAATGCACCGCCTCCTAGTGAGTTTAGAAACGCAGTGAGAGTATAAAAGGTGACAGAGTGAGTTCACCTTCATCTTTCTCTTTTCTCTCCTTGCGCTGCGACTCAGTATTCCCCAGGCACCAGCTTGACTACCAGTGATTGCCATAGAGCATTGGAGAAGGTTCTCTAACAAGTTTTACCAATTAGAACACTTAGGCGGAGTTCAGGCATCCTTTACGTTCGGCGGTTCAGAGCTTGAAGTGAGATTTCACGCTGATCCAGGTAAGGGAAGCTAGTCTTTTTCCAACGATAACTGGGTATTTGATGTTTTGATGTTGCGGGCGACGTGGTCGCCGGTTTTACTTCGCTTTCACGGAGTTTGATGTTGAAATGTGAGATGTTCATGACAACAGTTCTGTTTTGATGTTGCGGGCGACGTGGTCGCCGGTTTCAAAATGTTCTTGTTTCAAACCCAGTTTTGTTCGTGATCGCCGGTTTCTGGAGGTGATCGCCGGTTTTCATCTGTCATTGAAATATCCTCTGTTTTTGTGATTATTTGAAACTGTTTGAGATTTAAAAGTGATATTCGAAAAGCTGAACCTTGGCATGAGTTTTTCTGTGACTGGAATCATTTGTTGAAATGTTATGTGATGTGTGAATGTTGTGAATGTGGGATCGAGGCATAGTATTTTCAGGAAAGGAAATACCGTGTAAGATCTGTGTAGGATGTGTATTGATCAGTGAGTGTCCTGGTGTAATGAGACGATCCTGACTCTACTGAGGTAATGAAATCACATAGAAGAAGTTACTCAGTTGTGGAGAGTCGAAGGAGGTCATACGTATGGGTGTCTCGTGTGAAACAGAACGAGTTCGGCCTGTAGTATGGATTTACCCTGTCATGCTGTGATAATGATGATATTGAGATTGTGTATTGCGCATGGCTGAGGGCACTTTCCAGCCTTTTAGCATGACAGGTGCATGTCTCAGGACGCTAAGTTCAATGCACGTGTTTTCCGGAATAGTGGTCAAGTGTCTGGTGTGATGAGTCAGTGGAAAGTCTGACGTGTGATATGAGAAATTGAATTGATAGACACTTGATTGCTGATATGAATTGAAATACTCTTGGATTGATTTGTGAAATATGGGATTTCTGATAGTCTTGTGGAATATGGAAATGTGATGGCTGATACTGTTATGGTTCATGGATGTTGTGAAGTTCTTATGTATGCTCTTGATTCAAATGTTTTCTTAAATATATAGCTTACCCTGTATTTTGTTTCTGTGGCTGTTTTTCTTAAACCTGTGATGATCGTGTAACTTTACACGGGAGCAGATGATGTTGCAGGAAGTGGATTTCCCCTATGAGTGATCGCCGTATGTGGTCGCCGGTTTTCTGTTCTTGTTGGGCGATCGCCCCCTTTTACCATTTTCTGATAGGCGATCTCCGTTTTCTGTTAGGAGATCGGTAGTTTTGTATTTTGCTGTTTTTATGTTTAAGTTTTGTATTAAACTCCCTGCGAGGAGAACTCCTTTGTATATATATATATATACAATTATGTTTATTTCAATATATTTGTTTTATCGTTATTTCATATTACGAAAATGAAAAAAATGCGAAATGTATTTGGAGGGATGTTACAAGAGATCGCCGGGTTTTCTATCTCTTGGTGGTGATCGCCGGTTTTATGTCCTGCTAGCAGATCGCCTGTTTTGGGGCCTTCTGTTACCAGATCGCCGGTTCATGTATGGAGACCGCCGATTTTGTAGTTTTGATTGAATTTCATTAAATTTTGAAGCATTTGACTGGTTATGTATTAAACTCCATGAGAGAAGTAAGTTCATTACTTATATATATATATATATATATATTACCATGTACTCTTCAATATTAATTGTGTACCTTTATTTTCATTATACATGTATGTCTGGTTTTATTTTGGCGGGATGTTACATTAATGGTATCAGAGCAGTTCGTCCTTTGGATGACCTGAGGGTTGTGGATCCATTGTGTTTTCTTCTGCTCATGAAAACTTATTTGAGTTTTCAGTAACAACTATTGTGAAAGGTTTTCAAACGTTTTTGTATTGAATTTTTGTGTGTGCTGTAGTGAATGTATGCCTAACTGAAAATCTTAGTATTTAGAATGAGAGGGTCTTGATAAGGTGGTGAGGGTGCACACTCATGACCGGATCGGGGTGATTCTCAATCTAAATTCCAGAGGTTTAATGTTTAGCATACTTTGACTTCTGGTGTGATCTATTTCATGTTATTGAGTGTTCTTGTAATTGATTGTGAGTGGCTGTGTGGATTGATGGTTGCACACCAGTAGCTGTTCTGGTGTTTTGCTTGAGGTTATAAGCTTTTTGGTTCTGTAAATGGACTCAAATTCCTAAGGAATTTGAGAAGCTGACCTTGTAAGGTCGTGATGTTACCCCCTTGAATGAATTGATTCCTTATCGATCTCATTCTTATAGTTGTAGGGAATATAGAAGCTAGTAGTTTCGGAATCTGAGAACGAGGAAAATGACTCGTAGACCTCCTACCTCTCCCCAACCTTCTTCTGAAATGGGCCAGATCGCCAGGGCCATTGAGATGATGGCAGGTGCCATCCAGCAGCAGAATGCGGCGATGGCGCAGAACCATCAAGCTACCATGCAGCATTGGGAGACTACTCGGTCGGCTGATACGAATTCGCCCGTCGGTCAGCCTCAAGAATGGATGGGACTGGCCGAGTTCATGAGGCACAACCCACCCAAGTTCTGTGGGAATGCTACCCCTGATCAAGCAGATCAGTGGGTCAGGGAAATGGAGAAAATCTTTAGGGCGACTTCCTGCCCTGAAGAGAAGAAGTTGTTATTCGCCACCTATCTGCTATCTGGTGAAGCCGAATTCTGGTGGATGGGAGCTCAGCAAATGATGGAGGCCAGAGAGGAGGTGTTGGACTGGGAGAGCTTCAGGGTGAGGTTCTTGGAGAAATACTTCCCTGACAGCGCAAAGTTTGCGAGGGAAGCTGAGTTCTTAAAGTTGGAACAGGGGGAGACGTCTGTAAATGCCTATGCTGCTCGGTTTGAGTATCTCGCCAGATTTTATACCCAGGCGACCTCCGAGGCGTGGAGGTGCAGGAAGTTTGAGGAGGGGCTGAAGCATGGGCTGAAGAGGACTATAGCCCCGATGTGCATCAGGGAATTTCACGCCTTAGTAGAGAAGGCGAAGATGGTGGAAACCCTGGAAAAGGGTGATTCTCGGGTGATCAGGTCACACCCAGGGGGTTCTTCCAGTGGGAAGACAAGGATGCAGCAACAGCAGTTTGAGCCTTATGAGAGACCTCCACAGCATAGGGCAAGAACAGCACCGCTCCAGCCTCAGCAGCAACCACCTTGGGAACCCAGATGTTTCACGTGCAAAAGGATGGGGCACATTTCTAGAAATTGTCCAAACAGAAAAGAGATGACTCAACCCAGGGGACCTCGGCGGTAGAGGAATGAAAGTAGCAGACCTCAGGCAACAGGGAGAGTGTTTGCCATGGCAGGAGCTGAGGCGTCCCAGTCAGGTATTTTGGTATAAGATGTTTGTTTTATATCTGGTAGGGGTGTAAGAGCCTTGTTTGTTTCTGAGCGACACACTCTTGTGTGTCAAGTCGGTGTAGCCGAGCTGGACCTTCTAGTGAAGGAGTTACCCTTCGAAACTGTTGGTCTCTACACCTGTGTCAGGGCAGGTGTTGACCTCTACAGTTGCCCCGAATGTTCAGTGATAGTAGAGGGACGCAGATTCAAAGTGAATTTGATCTGTCTATCTCTGCAGGACCTGGATGTTATCCTAGGGAATAGATTGACTGCCTGCCGATCACGTTCCCATAGTTTGCGGTAGGCAGAAAGTGGTGTTTTCCGATCTCCAAGAGCCAGATGTGAGATCTGCTCGGTATGGGCGATCAGAGTCGGAAGAAGGGGCGAGGTGTTTCGTGATGGTAGCTCGGTTGGAAGTGAAGGATGAAGAGGACGTAAGCAGGATTCATGTGGTGAAAGATTGGATGGATGTATTTCCAGAAGAAGTACCTGGGTTACCTCCTAAGAGGGAAGTGGAATTCTCTATTGTTTTGGTACCCGGAGCTGGACCAGTGTCAGTGGCACCTTGCAGGATGGCTCCAGCCGAGTTGGTAGAATTGAAGAAGCAAGTGGAAGAGCTGTTGGAGAAGCATTTCATCAAACCCAGCGTATCTCCATGAGGTACTCCAGTGCGGGTAATTCCAGAGGTCGGAAGACCTTTTGACGTCTACTGTGGTGCTTCACATCAAGGGTTGGGATGCGTTTTGGATGCAAGAAAAGAGAGTGGTTGCATATGCTTCAAGGCAACTCAAAGTTCATGATTCTACTTATGATTTAGAATCGGCAGTGGTAGTGGTTGATCTGGTTGGCTATCAGCAGTAGATGATGCCAGCAACAGTTGATTACGTAGATCGTTCAAAGGAGTCATGTGGTAGAGGGTGGCAAGTGAATCGGAGAGGCGATCGCCCAGAATGGTGATTGGTTGGGGTGGTTAAGGGACCAACACTTGCGGATCAGTATCAGGCGAGCGCCTGTAAGCTGAACCCGAGAAGTAAAGAAACACAGAGTAGCAATCGCCTATCGCCGTGTGGATCAATACACGCCTATCGCCGGGAGAGAAAATCAGTACACGCCTATCGACCGTGTGTGGAGAATACGAGATCAGTGGTCAACAAAACGCCGAAAGGAGCACATCGCCTGATATTCAGATCACCGGGGTTTTCACATCGCCGTACATTTGAGAAGATTAGTTCATCACGTTAAGGCTGCCAGTTCATCGTGTTAAGGCTGCGCCCACAGTAGCTAGCGCACTAGGCTACTCCCTGTGTGGATAACTTAGCCGCAGGAGCAAAGTAGAAGTAACGACTCAGTTGTAGGTTCTCCAGATGACGACACGTGTGTGACCAGATATCCTCCACGTGTCAAGAGGGATAACCGTCAGGAGAGAGAAAGATTCAGAGGCGCCAACTTGTTCTTCCAGGTGAAGTCATTGAGGTGCTTGGCGCGAAGCTGGTGAGAAGGAGGAGGCTAGAAGAAGAAGCTCTAGCGTCTGGTCAAGGGGCTGGATCAGTGGTGTTATGGGGTTTTGAAGTCAGTGATTATATGAAGCTCTGTATGGGGGAAAATGCAGAACTCCCTTATGGTTGGAACCAGGAGGGCGAACCAGTTTTGATTGAACAATTAGGGGAGCCTAGTCTGAAGCGTGTTATGGGAGTTCTAGGCACCGAGCAAGCTAAAGGCTTTGTAATGAGTGAAGATGGAATATTAGGATTTTAGGGCAGAAATTGCATACCAGTAAAAGAATAATTTAAGGGATAACAGAAAATTTAACTTTGCTCTTTTGGCGAAATGGAAGTGGTGAATGATGAGTGATGAGAAAGGGAAATGGAATTTGATGAAGTATTGGAGTAGTAAGAGTTGGTTCAGCAGACAACCGAGGAGCTGAAGCTGATACAAGGCAGAATGAGAGCTTCTCAAAGTCGGCAGATTCAGAGGAGAAGACCTTTGGAGTTTGCTGCTAGAGACCATGTGTTTATGAGAGTGACACCGACCAAGGGTGTAGGACGAGCTATCAGATCAAAGAAGTTGTCTCCTAAGTTTGTTGGACCATACCAGATCTTGAGGAAGAAAGGTCCTGTAGCGTACGAGATCGCCCTATCTTCCCTTTTAGCGAATCTGCATAATGTCCTTCACATATCACAGCTGAGGAAGTACATGGCAGACCCTAGTTATGTGCTGGGAGAGGACGATGGCAGATCAGGGATGACTTTTCCTTTGGAGTAAAACCAGTAAGGATTGACGATCAGCGAAGTAAACAGCTCAGAGGTATGACCATCAACATGGTGAAAGTGGTGTGGAATGAGAGATCGGGTGATTCAACTTGGGAGTTGGAAGAGATCATGAAAAAGGGGTGTCCACATCTCTTTTCCTTGTAATTCAATTTTCGAGGATGAAAATTTTTGTTGTTAGGGAGATTGTAAGGACCTGGAAAATCTTATTGGAATAAAAGTGTCATATTTAAATGGATTCGAAGCATGTTGTATTTAAAATGAAAAGGAAAGAAAGTGTAGTTTAGAAGACTATGAGATCGCCTGGAACATGATCGCCGGTCGCCTACTACACATGATCGCCAGGGCGCGAGAGGCATGCGGACATCGCCAGGGCGCGAGGCATGCGGGCATCGCCAGGGCGCGAGAGACATGCGGGCATCGCCAGGGCGCGAGATGCATGTGGGCTTTGCCCGGGCGCGAGAGGCATGCAGGTGTCGCCAAGAGGAGACCTCGGTCGGTCTCCAGGAGGAGGAGACCTCGGTCGGTCTCCAGGAGGAAGAGACCTCGGCCGGTCTCCAGGAGGAAGAGACCTCGGTCGGTCTCCAGGAGGAGGAGACATCGGTCGTCTTCCAGAGAGAGACATCGGTCGTCTTCCAGAGAGAGACATCGGTCGTCCTCCAGGATGGGTCCTCGGTGGAGAGTCTTCGCGAGGAAGGTCATCGGTGGATTGTCTTTACGCGAGTGGTCATCGGCGAAAGGTTATCGCGCGATGCCGTGTTTCACGCAGATGAAGTGGGGCCCTGGTTTCCAGGATGAACGTGCTGCATGTGCGACATGTAGGCAGTGAAAGTCCTTCGGAACAGTAGCTCCATGTGCGCAGAGACGCCACGTGGCCATACTGTCAGGTTGCATTTAATTCGAGGAAGAAAACCCACCCAGGAGGGTTAGTTAGAGAATAGGTAATGATAGCTACATGGCAGGCCTATGTTCCTAGTATCAGAATGCACCGCCTCCTAGTGAGTTTAGAAACGCAGTGAGAGTATAAAAGGTGACAGAGTGAGTTCACCTTCATCTTTCTCTTTTCTCTCCTTGCGCTGCGACTCAGTATTCCCCAGGCACCAGCTTGACTACCAGTGATTGCCATAGAGCATTGGAGAAGGTTCTCTAACAAGTTTTACCAATTAGAACACTTAGGCGGAGTTCAGGCATCCTTTACGTTCGGCGGTTCAGAGCTTGAAGTGAGATTTCACGCTGATCCAGGTAAGGGAAGCTAGTCTTTTTCCAACGATAACTGGGTATTTGATGTTTTGATGTTGCGGGCGACGTGGTCGCCGGTTTTACTTCGCTTTCACGGAGTTTGATGTTGAAATGTGAGATGTTCATGACAACAGTTCTGTTTTGATGTTGCGGGCGACGTGGTCGCCGGTTTCAAAATGTTCTTGTTTCAAACCCAGTTTTGTTCGTGATCGCCGGTTTCTGGAGGTGATCGCCGGTTTTCATCTGTCATTGAAATATCCTCTGTTTTTGTGATTATTTGAAACTGTTTGAGATTTAAAAGTGATATTCGAAAAGCTGAACCTTGGCATGAGTTTTTCTGTGACTGGAATCATTTGTTGAAATGTTATGTGATGTGTGAATGTTGTGAATGTGGGATCGAGGCATAGTATTTTCAGGAAAGGAAATACCGTGTAAGATCTGTGTAGGATGTGTATTGATCAGTGAGTGTCCTGGTGTAATGAGACGATCCTGACTCTACTGAGGTAATGAAATCACATAGAAGAAGTTACTCAGTTGTGGAGAGTCGAAGGAGGTCATACGTATGGGTGTCTCGTGTGAAACAGAACGAGTTCGGCCTGTAGTATGGATTTACCCTGTCATGCTGTGATAATGATGATATTGAGATTGTGTATTGCGCATGGCTGAGGGCACTTTCCAGCCTTTTAGCATGACAGGTGCATGTCTCAGGACGCTAAGTTCAATGCACGTGTTTTCCGGAATAGTGGTCAAGTGTCTGGTGTGATGAGTCAGTGGAAAGTCTGACGTGTGATATGAGAAATTGAATTGATAGACACTTGATTGCTGATATGAATTGAAATACTCTTGGATTGATTTGTGAAATATGGGATTTCTGATAGTCTTGTGGAATATGGAAATGTGATGGCTGATACTGTTATGGTTCATGGATGTTGTGAAGTTCTTATGTATGCTCTTGATTCAAATGTTTTCTTAAATATATAGCTTACCCTGTATTTTGTTTCTGTGGCTGTTTTTCTTAAACCTGTGATGATCGTGTAACTTTACACGGGAGCAGATGATGTTGCAGGAAGTGGATTTCCCCTATGAGTGATCGCCGTATGTGGTCGCCGGTTTTCTGTTCTTGTTGGGCGATCGCCCCCTTTTACCATTTTCTGATAGGCGATCTCCGTTTTCTGTTAGGAGATCGGTAGTTTTGTATTTTGCTGTTTTTATGTTTAAGTTTTGTATTAAACTCCCTGCGAGGAGAACTCCTTTGTATATATATATATATACAATTATGTTTATTTCAATATATTTGTTTTATCGTTATTTCATATTACGAAAATGAAAAAAATGCGAAATGTATTTGGAGGGATGTTACAAGAGATCGCCGGGTTTTCTATCTCTTGGTGGTGATCGCCGGTTTTATGTCCTGCTAGCAGATCGCCTGTTTTGGGGCCTTCTGTTACCAGATCGCCGGTTCATGTATGGAGACCGTCGATTTTGTAGTTTTGATTGAATTTCATTAAATTTTGAAGCATTTGACTGGTTATGTATTAAACTCCATGAGAGAAGTAAGTTCATTACTTATATATATATATATATATTACCATGTACTCTTCAATATTAATTGTGTACCTTTATTTTCATTATACATGTATGTCTGGTTTTATTTTGGCGGGATGTTACACCTCACATCAGGGACTGGGATGCGTTTTAATGCAAGAGAAAAGGGCAGTCGCCTATGCTTCAAGGCAACTCAAGGTTCATGAGAGGAACTACCCTACGCATGATTTGGAGTTGGCGGCAGTGGTCTTCGCCCTAAAGATCTGGAGGCACTACTTATATGGAGCCCGGTTCCAGGTGTTCAGCGATCATAAGAGCCTGAAATACCTGTTCGATCAGAAGGAACTGAACATGAGGCAAAGAAGGTGGATGGAGTTCCTAAAGGACTACGATTTTCAACTCATGTATCACCCAGGAAAGGCCAATGTAGTGGCAGACGCTTTGAGTAGAAAATCAATGCAAGTAGCCACCATGATGATAAAAGAGCAGAAACTGATCGAGCAGTTCAGAGACTTAAACCTTGGAGTAGAATTTCACGTAAATCACATTAGTTGTAGTAAGCTGGCTATAACTAATGACTTCTTTGGGATGTTAAAGGATAAGCAGTTGGAGGACCCTAGTCTGAAGCGTACTATGGAGTCACTAGGGACAGATCAGGCGAGAGGCTTTGTAATGGGCGATGATGGGATCTTGAGATTTAATGGCAGAATTTGCATACCTGCAAATGAAGAGTTGAAGAAGATGATCCTAGAAAAAGGTCATAAGAGTCGCCTTAACCTTCATCCAGGCATGAACAAGATGTATCATGACTTGAAGGAGTCATTTTGGTGGTCGGGCATGAAGAGGGACATCGCCCAGTATGTTGCAACCTGCTTAACGTGTCAGAAGGCGAAGGTAGAGCATCAAAGACCTGGCAGGCTGTTGCAGCAGCTGGATATCCCTGAGTGGAAATGGGACAGCATTGCCATGGATTTTGTCACCCATTTACCCAGATCGGTAAAGGGTCATGATGCAATCTGGGTTATCATTGATAGGCTGACGAAGAGTGCCCACTTCCTTCCAGTGAATATGAAGATGCCTATGGCCAAGCTGGCACAGTTATACATCCAAGAAATAGTGAGGTTGCATGGAGTGCCTTCCAGCCTCGTTTCAGATAGAGATCCCAGGTTCACTTCACGGTTTTGGCAGACCTTGCAAGAGTGCTTGGGAACTAAGTTGAGGATGAGCTCTGCATATCATCCCCAAACAGATGGTCAGTCAGAGAGAACGATCCAATCCTTGGAAGATCTGCTGAGGGCGTGCGTCTTGGATCAATTGGGAAGTTGGGACGAGGTGTTGCCACTGGTGGAGTTTACGTATAATAACAGTCACCACGCCAGCATTGGGATGGCACCTTATGAAGCCCTGTACGGGAGAAAATGCAGGACTCCCTTATGTTGGTATCAGGAGGGCGATGCAATCTTGGTTGGGCCAGAGTTGATTCAGCAGACGACCGAGAAGGTGAAACAGATACAAAGCAGAATGAAAGCTTCTCAGAGTAGGCAGAAGTCCTATGCAGATCAGAGGAGAAGACCTTTGGAGTTTGCTGCTGGAGACCATGTATTTTTGAGAGTGACCCCAACCAAGGGTGTAGGACGAGCTATCAGACCAAAGAAGCTGTCTCCTAAGTTTGTTGGACCTTACCAGATCTTGAGGAAAATTGGTCCAGTAGCCTATGAGATCGCCCTACCTCCACATTTAGCAAATCTGCATAATGTCTTCCACGTATCACAGTTAAGGAAATATCTCGCCGACCCTTGTCACGTGTTGGAGGTAGATGACGTGCAGATCAGGGACGACTTGTCTTTTGAAGCAAGACCAGTCAGGATAGACGATCACCAAAGCAAACAGCTCAGGAGTAAGACCATCCATATGGTTAAGGTGGTGTGGGATGAGAGATCCGGTGATTCGACTTGGGAGTTGGAAGAGAACATGAGAAACGACTATCCACATCTCTTTTCCTTGTAATTCAATTTTCGAGGACGAAAATTTTTGTTGTTAGGGAGATTGTAAGGACCTGGAAAATCTTATTGGAATAAAAATGATATATTTTAAGTGAATTCTAAGTATGTTTTTATTTAAAATAAAAATGAAGGAAAGTGTAGTTAGAAAGCCATGAGATCGCCTGGAACATGATCGCCAGGGCGCGAGAGGCATGCGGACATCGCCAGGGCGCGAGGCATGCGGGCACCGCCAGGGCGCGAGACATGCGGACATCGCCAGGGCGCGAGGCATGCGGGCATCGCCAGGGCGCGAGAGACATGCGGGCATCGCCAGGGCGCGAGATGCATGTGGGCTTTGCCCGGGCGCGAGAGTCATGCGGGTGTCGCCAAGAGGAGACCTCGGTCGGTCTCCAGGAAGAGGAGACCTCGGTCGGTCTCCAGGAGGAAGAGACCTCGGTCGGTCTCCAGGAGGAGGAGACATCGGTCGTCTTCCAGAGAGAGACATCGGTCGTCTTCCAGAGAGAGACATCGGTCGTCTTCCAGAGAGAGACATCGGTCGTCCTCCAGGATGGGTCATCGGTGGATTGTCATCGCGCGAGAGGTTATCGCGCGATGTCGTGTTTCACGCAGATGAAGTGGGACCCTGGTTTCCAGGACGAACGTGCTGCATGTGCGACATGTAGGCAGTGAAAGTCCTTCGGGACAGTAGCTCCATGTGCGCAGAGACGCCACGTGGCCATACTGTCAGGTTGCACTTAATTCGAGGAAGAAAACCCACACGGAAGGGTTAGTTAGAGAATAGGTAATGATAGCTACATGGCAGGCCTATGTTCCTAGTATCAGAATGCACCGCCTCTTAGTGAGCTTAGAAACGCAGTGAGAGTATAAAAGGTGACAGAGTGAGTTCACCTTCATCTTTCTCTTTTCTCTCCTTGCGCTGCGACTCAGTATTCCCCAGGCACCAGCTTGACTACCAGCGATTGCCATAGAGCATTGGAGAAGGTTCTCTACAAGTTTTACCAATTAGAACGCTTAGGCAGAGTTCAGGCATCCTTTACGTTCGGTGGTTAGAGCTTGAAGTGAGTTTCACGCTGATCCAGGTAAGGGAAGCTAGCCTTACTTCTAATGAAAACTGTATGTCTGATGATTTTTGATGTTGGGGGCGACGTGGTCGCCGGGTGTTCAAACTGTTCTTGCTTTAAACCCAGTTTTGTTCGTGATCGCCGGTTTTTCCTCTGTTATTGAAATATCCCCTGTTTTATGCTGTTTCAAAAGTGTTTGAGATTTTAAATGTGGTTTTCGAAAATTTGAACCTTGGTATGAGTTTTGCTGTGATTGAAATCGTTCATTGAAGTGTTATGTGATGTGTTGAATGTTGTGATTGTGGATCGAGGCATAGTATTTTCAGGAAAGAAAATACCGTGTAAGGTCGTGTAATAGGTGTATTGATCGGTGATCCTATAATGAGACATCCTGACTCTACTGAGGTAATGAAATCACATAGAGGAAGTTACTCAGTTGTGGAGAGTCGATGGAGGTTCATACGTATGGGTGTCTCGTGTGAAACAGAACGAGTTCGGCCTGTTGTATGGATTAACCTTGTCGTACCGTGATAATGAGAATATTGAGATGGTGTGATGCGCATGGCTGAGGGCACTTTCCAGCCTTTTGGTATGACAGGTGCGAATCTCTGGGTCTAATCAACGCACGAGTCTCCGGAAATAGTGGTCAAGTGTCTGGTGTGATGAGTCAGTGGAAAGTCTGACGTGAGATATGAGAAATTGAATTAATAGACACTTGATTGCTGATGTGAATTGAAATACTCTTGGATTGATTTGTGAAATATGGGATTTCCTGATAGTCTTGTGGAATATGGAAATGTGATGGCTGATATTGTTATGGTTCATGGATGTTGTGAAGTTCTTATGTATGCTCTTGATTCAAAGTTTTCTTAAATATATAGCTTACCCTGTATTTTGTTTCTGTGGCTGTTTTTCTTAAACCTGTGATGATCGTGTAACTTTACACGGGAGCAGATGAGGTTGCAGGAAGTGGAATTCCCCTGTGAGTGATCGCCGTATGTGGTCGCCGGTTTCTGTTCTTGCTGGGCGATCGCCCCTTTTGCCATTTCTGATAGGCGATCTCCGTTTTCTGTTAGGAGATCGGTAGTTTTTTTTGTATTTTGCTGTCTTTATGTTTAAGTTTTGGAAAAACTACCGCTTTGTATTAAACTCCCTGCGAGGAGAACTCCTTTGTATATATATACAATTATGTTTATTTCAATATATTTGTTTTACCGTTATTTCATATTACGAAAAGAAAAAAAAAAAAAAAATGCAAAAATGCGAAATGTATTTGGCGGGATGTTACACTCTGTTCTATGTGTTTGGGCGACGTGGTCGCCGGTTTTAAACTCTATTTCACGATGTTCTGTTTTTATGTATTTGGGCGACGTGATCGCCGGTTTTAAATACAGCTTTCGAAATCCCCTGTTTTAGTGTCGTTGAGACTGTTTGAGATTTAAATGTGGAATGCATGTGATATTCGAAAATCTGAACCTTTGAAATGATTGTTGCTGTAAATTGAATCATTCATTTGAGTGGTATGATGGTCTGTATGTTGTGGATGTGGAATCAAGGCATAGTATTTTCAGGAAAGAAAATACCGTGTAAGATTGTTGTAGAATGTGCATTGATCGGTGATTTCTATAATGAGATATCCTGACTCTCCTGATATAATGGACTCATATAGAGGAAGTCATTCAGGCGTTGAGAGTCGATGGAGGTTCATATGTATGGGTAAGTGGTTTGAAAAATAACCACTTGACCTGTTGTATGGATTCACCCTGTCATACTAGGTGAGTGATGAGATTGAGATTGAGATTATGTTGATGCGCATAGCTATGGGAACTTTACAGCAGTGTAGTATGACAGGTGCAGATCTCTGAGTCTAGTCAATGCACGAGTCTTTCGGAAGTAGTGTCAAGTGTCTATATGTGAGGAGTCAGTGGAAGTCTGACGTGAGAAATGTGAAATATTGAGAATTGTTGATAGACACTTGATGGTTGTGTGATATGAATGAGAAAGTGATGGACTCTTGTGAATGTTTTAAAAATGGCTAATCTACGTTGGTTGTCCAGCTTATAATTTAAAGTTTTAAAAATATCTAGCTTACCCTTTGTATTGTTCTGTGGCTGTTTTCTCTTAAAACTGTGATGATCGTGTTTTTTTTACACGGGAGCAGATGATCTTCCAGGGAGTAGAGCTCCTCAGTGAGTGGTCGTCGGAAGGAGATCGCCTGTTTCTGTCTCTATGTGGTGATCGCCTGTTTTCTGTTTTGATAGTAGATCGGCTGTTTTGGGTCTTCTGATAGGAGATCGCCGGTTTATGTAGGGAGACCGCCGGTTTCATTTTATTTGGCTGTATTTTGTTTAAGTTTTGGAAAATTGACCGGTTATGTATTAAACTCCCTGTGAGGAGAAACTTCATTACATATATATAATTATGTACACTTCAATATTATTGTTTTACCTTTATTTCATTTTTTTTTATATTTATTTCAAAGTATTTGGCGGGATGTTACATTAATGGTATCAGAGCAGTTCGTCCTTAGGATGACCTGAGGGCTGTGGATCCATTGTGTTTCTTCTGCTCATAAAAATTTAATTGAGTTTTCAAATAACAACTATAGTGAAAGGTTTTCAAACGTTTTTGTATTGAAATTTTGTGTGTGCTTTAGTGAATATATGCCCTAACTGAAAATCTTAGTATTAAGAATGAGAGGATCTTGATAAAGTAGTGAGGGTGCACACTCATAACTGAATCAAGATGATTCTTAATCTTAATTCCAAAGGTTTGATGTTTAGCATACATTGAATTCTGGTGTGATTGATTTCATTTTATTGAGTGTTTTTGTAGTTGATTGAAAGTGGTTGTTTGGATTGATGGTTGTATACCAGTAGCTGTTCTGGTGTTTTGCTTAAGGTTATAAGCATCATGATTCTGTCGATGAACTCAAATTCTTAATGACTTTGAGATGTTGACCTTTGTAAGGTCTAGATGTTACCTCTTGAATGAATTGATTTCTGATCGATCTCATTCTTGTAGTTGTAGGGAATATAGAAACCTATAGTTTCCAAATCTGAAACAAAGAAGATGGCACGTAGACCTCCTACCCCTCCCCAACCTTCTTCGGAAATGAGCCAGATTGCCAAGGCTATTGAGATGATGGCAACTGCCATCCAACAACAGAATGCAGCAATGGCTCAGAATCACCAAGCTGCAATGCACCATTGGGAAACTGCTCGGTCTGCGGAAACCAATTCCCACGTCGGTCAGCCTCAGGAACAAATGGGACTGACCGAGTTCATGAGGCACAACCCACCCAAGTTCAGTGGGAATGCTACCCCTGATCAGGCAGATCAGTGGGTCAGAGAGTTGGAGAAAATCTTTAGGGCGACCTCCTGCCCTGAAGAGAAGAAGTTGGTGTTCGCCACCTACTTGCTATCTGGAGAAGCCGAGTTCTGGTGGATGGGAGCTCAGCAGATGATGGAAGCCAGAGCTGAGGTGTTAGACTGGGAGAGCTTCAGGGTGAGGTTTCTGGAAAAATATTTCCCAGATAGTGCAAAGTTTGCGAAGGAAGCTGAGTTCCTAAGGTTGGAACAGGGGGATATGTCAGTGAATGCTTATGCTGCTCGGTTTGAGTACCTCGCCCGATTTTATACCCAGGCGACCTCCGAGGCTTGGAGGTGTAGGAAGTTTGAAGAAGGGCTGAAGCATGGGCTGAAGAGGACCATAGCCCCTATGTGCTTCAGAGAATTTCACGCCTTAGTAGAGAAGGCGAAGATGGTGGAGACCCTGGAAAAGGGTGATTCTCAGGTGATCAGGTCACACCCAGGGGGTTCTTTCAGTGGGAAAGCCAAGGTGCAGCACCCACCAAGCAAGCCCTATGCGAGACCTCCACCACATTGGGCAGGAGCGGCGTCATCCCAGTTTCAGCAGCAACAACCTTGGAAACCCAAATGTTTCCATTGTGGTGGACCACACACACCCAATGTGTGCCACAAGAAGGCTTCGGAGAGAAGATGTTTTGCATGTCAAAAGACGGGGCACGTTGCTAGGGAGTGCCCTAACAGGAATGGGGCGACTCAACCCAATGGTTCTCAGCAGTTGAGGAATGAAGGCAGCAGACCTCAGGTAGCAGGGAGAGTGTTTGCCATGACAGGAGCGGAGGCGTCTCAGTCAGGTAACCTCGTGCAAGGTGTTTGTTTTATAGCTGGTAGAGGTGTAAAAGCCTTGTTTGATTTTGGAGCGACACACTCCTTTGTGTCAAGCCTGTGTGTAGCGGAGTTGAGCCTTCTACTGAAGGAGTTACCTTTCGAACTATTGGTCTCTACACCTGCGTCAGGACAGGTGTTGACCTCTACAGTTTGCCCCGAATGTCCAGTGATAGTAGAGGGACGCAGATTCAAAGTGAACTTGATCTGCCTACCTCTTCAGGACCTGGATGTTATCCTGGGAATGGATTGGCTATCTGCCAATCACGTTCTCATAGACTACGGTAGTCAGAAGATAGCGTTTCCAGATCTCCAAGAGTCAGACGTGATATCTGCTCAGCGAGGGTGGTCAGTGTTGGAAGAAGGAGCGAGGTGCTTCATGATCCTAGCTCGATTGGAGGTGGAGAATGAAGGGGACGTAAGCAGGATACATGTGGTGAAAGATTTCATGGATGTATTTCCAGAAGAAGTACCTGGATTACCTCCTAAGAGGGAAGTGGAATTCTCTATTGATTTGGTACCTGGAGCTGGACCAGTGTCAATGGCACCTTACAGGATGGCTCCAGCCGAGTTGGTAGAATTAAAGAAGCAAGTGGAAGAGTTGTTGGAGAAACAATTCATCAGACCCAGTGTATCTCCATGGGGGGCTCCAGTGCTCCTAGTTAAGAAAAAGGATGGAGGGTCTCGGCTGTGTATAGATTACAGGCAGTTGAACAAGTTGACCATCAAGAACAAGTACCCCCTACCTAGAATTGACGATTTGATGGATCAAATACATGGGGCCTCGGTATTCTCAAAGATTGATCTGAGATCGGGGTACCACCAAATTTTGGTAAAAGCTGAAGATGTTCAAAAGACAGCATTTAGGTCTCGTTATGGGCACTATGAGTATGTGGTGATGCCGTTTGGAGTAACAAATGCTCCAGCTCTGTTCATGGACTACATGAATAGGATTTTTCGCCCTTTCTTGGATAAGTTTGTGGTAGTCTTCATAGACGACATACTCATTTATTCAAGGACCGAGGAAGAACATGAAGAACATCTGAGGACAGTATTGGAGATTCTGAGGGAGAAGCAACTCTATGCCAAGTTCTCTAAGTGTGAGTTCTGGCTGAAGGAAGTCAACTTCTTAGGACACGTGATATCTGCCCGGGGGATCTCGGTGGATCCAGCCAAAGTGGAGGCAGTGCTTCAGTGGGAACGTCCTAAGACAGTTACGGAGATAAGGAGTTTTGTGGGCTTAGCAGGCTACTATCGGAGGTTCATTGAGGACTTTTCCAAGGTAGTGGCTGTAAGGACCTGTAAAATTAAATTGGAATAAAAGGGTATATTTTAAATGAATTCTAAGTATGTTTTTATTTAAAATAAAAAGGAAGGAAAGTGTAGCTTAGAAGACTACAAGAGTTCCTTGTTAACACATAATCGCCGGTCGCCTAGACTACACGTGATCGCCAGGGCGCGAGGCATGCGGGTTAGTCATCGCGCGGAATGTCATCGGTGGATAGTCTTCGCGCGAGAGGACATCGGGGGGTTAGTCTTCGCGCGAGAGGACCTCGGGGGGTTAGTCTTCGCGCGAGAGGACATCGGTGGAGAGTCTTCGCGCGAGAGGACATCGGTGGAAAATCTTCGCGCGAGAGGACATCGGTGGATAGCCTTCGCGCGAGAGGTCATCGGTGGATAGCCTTCGCGCGAGAGGTCATCGGTGGATAGTCTTCGCGCCAGTGATCATCAGTGAAAGGTTATCGCGCGATGTCGAGTTTCACACAGATAAAGTGGGACCCAGACTCCCAGCATGAAACGTCCTGCACGCGCGCCACGTAGACAAAAGGGGTGGTTCAGAATAGTGACCTCAGAGTGTCAGCCTACGCAGAGGCACGCGTAGTTGTACTGTTCAGGGAAGCGTACACGCAAACTTCCCTGCAGAGTGGGTGGTGGCAGTGGCTTTTGTGGGCAAGTTGGTTTAAGATTCAAAAACCCACTTCTGTGAAAAAGAAACGTTGCAGTGGTTCAAGAGCAAAAGAGTGAGTTTACCTCCATTCTTCTCCTTTTCTCTCCTTCGGCTGCGATTCTGGCACCTTCACACAAGAGTACGACGAGCGGCAGCCACTATTAGAGCACCTGGGAAGTTCTCTGCAAGTCCTTCAAAACAGACGCAAAAACAGAGCCAAGGCGTTCTTTAGGCTTCGTTGGATTTCGGAGCTCCTGGTGTTTGCGCAAGTCCAGGTAAGGGAAGCTAGCCTCCATTTTCAATACAAGTCGTAGTTTAGCTATTTCGGAAGTGAGGGCGACGAGGTCGCCGGTTTCGTTTTCATCTTCGTGAATGCTCTGTTCTGTGTGTTTTTGAGCGACGTGGTCGCCGGTTTTTAAATACAAACTTCGAAATACCCTGTTTTTTGAACCAGGTCGCCGGTTTGGGCGATGTTTGCGAACTCCCTGTTTTTGGTGTTACTTTGAACTGTTGAAGCTTAAATGTGATCTTCGAAAATCTGAATCTTTGAAACGAATGTTGCCGTGACTTGAATCATTTATTTAAGTGGTATGATATCTTGGGTGTTGTGAATGTGGGATCGAGGCATAGTATTTTCAGGAAAGAAAATACCGTGTAAGATCGTGTAGGATGTGCATTGATCGGTGATTCCTAAGGGGATATCCTGACTCTGCTGAGGTAATGGAATCACATAGAGGAAGTTACTCAGTTGGTGAGAGTCGAAGGAGGTTCATATGAATGGGTGACTCGTGTGAAAAAGAACGAGCTCGGCCTGTTCTATGGATTAACCCTGTCATACTGTGAGAATGATGAACTTGAGATTTATTTATACGCTGGTGAATGTGTGTGATTTCCCAGCGACCCTGTGAATGTGTGTGATTTCACAGTGGTGCAGCATGACAGGTGCAGATCTCTGAGTCTAGTCAATGCACGTGTCTTCCGGAAGTAGTGTCAAGTGTCTTGTGTGCTGAGTCAGTGGTGGTCTGACATGTGAAATGAGGAACTTGAAATTGATAGACACTTGATGCAGTTTGTGAAATAGAATGACTCTTGAAAATATTGTGAAATGTGTGATTTCTGGGCGATCAAGTGAAGGGTATGAGAAACTTGATAGCGATACGTGAATATCTTGAAATTGTTTACCTTGATTTTAATTTAATTATCCTTATTTAAACTCTCCTTAAAATATCTAGCTTACCCTGCGTGTTCTGCTCGTTGGCTGTTTTTCTCTTAAAACTGTGATGATCGTGTATAACTTACACGGGAGCAGATGATCTTCCAGGAAGCAGAGCTCCCTAGTGAGTGGTCGCCGAGGAAGAGATCGCCGGTTTCTATCTCTTGGTGGTGATCGCCGGTTTTATGTCCTGCTAGCAGATTGCCTGTTTTGGGGCCTTCTGTTACCAGATCGCCGGTTCATGTATGGAGACCACCGGTGTTGTTGTATTTGATTGAATTTCGTTAAATTTTGAAAACATTTGACTGGTTATGTATTAAACTCCCTAAGAGGAGCAACTTCATTACTTATATATATATTATCATGTACTCTTCAATATTATTTGTGTACCTTTATTTTCATTATACATGTATGTATGGTTTTATTTTGGCGGGATGTTACATTAATGGTATCAGAGCAGTTCGTCCTTAGGATGACCTGAGGGCTGCGGATCCATTGTGTTTCTTCTGCTCATAAAAGTTATTTGTGTTTTAAATGAAAACTATAGTGAAAGGTTTTCAAACGTTTTTGGTACTGAAGTTTGGTGTGTGCTTTAGTGAATATATGCTTTAACTGAAAATTTTAGTATTAAGAATGAAAGGATCTTGATAAAGTAGTGGGGGTGCACACTCATAACTGGATCGAGATGGTTCTCAATCTTAATTCCAAAGGTTTGATGTTTAGCATACATTGAATTCTGGTGTGATTTATTTCATGTTATTGAGTGTTTTTGTAATTGATTGAAAGTAATTGTTTGGATTGAGGGTTGTGTACCAGTAGCTGTTCTGGTGTTTTGTTGAAGGTTATAAGTATTGCGATTCTGTTGATGAGCTCAAATTCTTAATGACTTTGAGATGCTGACCTTTGTAAGGTCTAGATGTTACCTCTTGAATGAATTGATTTCTTATCGATTTCATTCTTATAGTTGTAGGGAATATAGAAGCTAGTAGTTTCAGAACCTGAGAACGAAGAAGATGGCACGTAGACCTCCTACCCCTCCCCAACCTTCTTCAGAGATGGGCCAGATCGCCAGGGCCATTGAGATGATGGCAAGTGCCATCCAGTAACAGAATGCAGCAATGGCTCAAAACCATCAAGCTGCAATGCACCACTGGGAGACTGCTCGGTCGGCTGAAACAGCCTCTCACGCTAGTCAGCCTCAGGAGCAGATGGGACTGACCGAGTTCCTCAGGCACAACCCACCTAAGTTCAGTGGGAACGTTACCCCTGATCAAGCAGATCAGTGGGTCAGGGGGTTAGAGAAAATCTTCAGGGCGACCTCCTGCCCTGAAGATAAGAAGCTGGTGTTTGCCACATATCTTCTCTCTGGAGAAGCTGAGTTCTGGTGGATGGGGGCTCAGCAGATGATGGAGGCCCGAGAGGAAGTGTTGGATTGGGAGAGCTTCAGGGTGAGGTTCCTGGAGAAATACTTTCCAGACAGTGCAAGATTTGCGAAGGAAGCTGAGTTCCTGAGGTTGGAGCAGGGGGATATGTCTGTGAACACCTATGCTGCCCGGTTTAAGTACCTCGCCCGGTTTTACACCCAAGCTACCTCCGAGGCTTGGAGGTGCAGGAAGTTTGAAGAGGGACTGAAGCATGGGCTGAAGAGGACCATAGCCCCGATGTGCATCAGAGAATTTCACGCCTTAGTAGAAAAGGCGAAGATGGTAGAGACCCTGGAAAAGGGTGATTCTCGGGTGATCAGGTCACACCCAGGGGGTTCTTCCAGTGGGAAGGCTAAGGTGCAACACTCACAAAGCAGACCTTATGCGAGACCTCCACAGCATAGGGCGAGGGCAGCACCGCCCCAGTCTCATCAGCAACAAACCTGGAAACTTAAATGTTTCCATTGTGGTGGACCACACACAGCCAATGTGTGTCCCAAGAAAGATTCAGTGAGAAGATGTTTTACCTGCCAGAGGACGGGACACGTTGCTAAAGATTGCCCTACTCAGCCTGGGATGACTCAACCCAGTGGCTCCCAGCAGATGAGAAACGAAGGCAGCAGACCTCAGGCAACAGGGAGAGTGTTTGCCATGTCTGGAACAGAGGCATCTCAGTCAGGTAACCTCATCCAAGGTGTTTGTTTTATTGCTGGTAGAGGTGTAAAAGCTTTGTTTGATTCTGGAGCAACACACTCCTTTGTGTCAAACCTGTGTGTAGCCGAGTTGGGCCTCCTAGTGAAGGAATTACCTTTCGAACTGTTGGTCTCTACACCTGCGTCAGGACAGGTGTTGACCTCTACAGTTTGCCCCGAATGTCCAGTGATAGTAGAGGGACGCAGATTCAAAGTGAACTTGATCTGCCTACCTCTTCAGGACCTGGATGTTATCCTGGGAATGGATTGGCTAGCTGCCAATCACGTCCTCATAGACTGCGGTAGTCAGAAGATAGTGTTTCCAGACCTCCCAGCATCTGATGTGATATCTGCTCAGCAAGGGCAGTCAGAGTTGGAAGGAGGAGCGAGGTGCTTCGTGATGCTAGCTCGGTTCGAAGTAAAGAATGAAGGGGACGTCAGTAGAATACACGTGGTGAGAGATTTCACGGATGTATTTCCAGAAGAAGTACCTGGATTACCCCCTAAGAGAGAAGTGGAATTCTCCATTGATTTAGTACCTGGGGCTGGACCAGTGTCAATGGCACCTTACAGGATGGCACCAGCCGAGTTGGTAGAGTTAAAGCAGCAAGTGGAAGAATTGTTGGAGAAACAATTCATCAGACCCAGTGTATCTCCATGGGGAGCTCCAGTGCTTCTAGTGAAGAAAAAGGATGGAGGATCTCGACTGTGTATAGACTACAGGCAGTTGAATAAGTTGACCATCAAGAACAAGTATCCTCTACCTAGGATTGATGATTTGATGGATCAAGTAAATGGGGCCTCGGTGTTCTCAAAGATTGACCTGAGATCGGGGTACCACCAAATTTTGGTAAAGGCCGAAGATGTTCAAAAGACAGCATTTAGGTCTCGGTATGGGCACTATGAGTATGTAGTGATGCCGTTTGGAGTAACAAATGCTCCAGCCCTGTTCATGGACTTCATGAATAGGATTTTTTGCCCTTTCTTGGATAAGTTTGTGGTGGTCTTCATAGACGACATACTCATTTATTCAAGGACCGAGGAAGAGCATGACGAACACCTGAGGACAGTATTGGAGATACTGAGAGAGAAGCAACTCTATGCCAAGTTCTCCAAGTGTGAGTTCTGGCTGAAGGAAGTCAACTTCCTAGGACACGTGATATCTGCCCAGGGGATCTCGGTGGATCCAGCCAAGGTGGAGGCAGTGCTGCAGTGGGAACGTCCTAAGACAGTCACTGAGATAAGAAGCTTTGTGGGTTTGGCGGGCTACTATCGGAGGTTTATTGAGGATTTTTCCAAGGTAGTGGCTCCTTTAACACAGCTGACCCGCAAGGACCAACCTTTTGCTTGGACCGACCGATGTGAGCAAAGCTTCATGGAACTAAAGGAGAGGTTGACCAGTGCCCCAGTGCTGGTGATCCCCGAGGTAGGAAGACCTTTTGATGTCTTCTGTGACGCTTCACATCAGGGCTTGGGATGTGTTTTGATGCAAGAAAAGAGAGTGGTTGCATATGCTTCAAGGCAACTCAAGGTTCATGAGAGAAACTACCCTACGCATGACTTAGAGTTGGCGGCTGTGGTTTTTGCCTTGAAGATCTGGAGGCACTATTTATATGGAGCTCGGTTCCAGGTGTTCAGTGACCATAAGAGCCTGAAATACCTGTTCGATCAGAAGGAACTAAACATGAGACAAAGAAGGTGGATGGAGTTTCTAAAGGACTACGATTTTCAACTCATGTATCATCCAGGGAAGGCCAATGTAGTGGCAGATGCTTTGAGTAGAAAATCAATACAAGTCGCCACCATGATGATGAAAGAGCAGAAAATGATCGAGCAGTTCAGAGACTTAAACCTTGGAGTAGAATTTCACGTAAATCACATTAGTTGTAGTAAGCTGGCTATAACTAATGACTTCTTTGGGATGTTAAAGGATAAGCAGTTGGAGGACCCTAGTCTGAAGCGTACTATGGAGTCACTAGGGACAGATCAGGCGAGAGACTTTGTAATGGGCGATGATGGGATCTTGAGATTTAATGGCAGAATTTGCATACCTGCAAATGAAGAGTTGAAGAAGATGATCCTAGAAGAAGGTCATAAGAGTCGCCTTAACCTTCATCCAGGCATGAACAAGATGTATCATGACTTGAAGGAGTCATTTTGGTGGTCGGGCATGAAGAGGGACATCGCCCAGTATGTTGCAACCTGCTTAACGTGTCAGAAGGCGAAGGTAGAGCATCAAAGACCTGGCGGGCTGTTGCAGCAACTGGATATCCCTGAGTGGAAATGTGACAGCATCGCCATGGATTTTGTCACCCATTTACCCAGATCGGTAAAGGGTCATGATGCAATCTGGGTTATCATTGATAGGCTGACGAAGAGTGCCCACTTCCTTCCAGTGAATATGAAGATGCCTATGGCCAAGCTGGCACAGTTATACATCCAAGAAATAGTGAGGTTGCATGGAGTGCCTTCCAGCATCGTTTCAGATAGAGATCCCAGGTTCACTTCACGGTTTTGGCAGACCTTGCAAGAGTGCTTGGGAACTAAGTTGAGGATGAGCTCTGCATATCATCCCCAAACAGATGGTCAGTCAGAGAGAACGATCCAATCCTTGGAAGATCTGCTGAGGGCGTGCGTCTTGGATCAATTGGGAAGTTGGGACGAGGTGTTGCCACTGGTGGAGTTTACTTATAATAATAGCTACCACGCCAGTATTGGGATGGCACCATATGAAGCCCTGTATGGGAGGAAATGCAGAACTCCCTTATGTTGGTACCAGGAGGGCGAGGCAGTCTTGGTTGGGCCAGAGTTGATTCAGCAGACGACCGAGAAGGTGAAACAGATACAAAGCAGAATGAAAGCTTCTCAGAGTAGGCAGAAGTCCTATGCAGATCAGAGGAGAAAGCCTTTCGAGTTTGCTGCTGGAGACCACGTGTTCATGAAAGTGACACCAACCAAGGGTGTGGGACGGGCGATCAGGTCAAGGAAGTTGTCCCCTAAGTTCGTGGGACCATATCAGATCTTAAGAAAGGTTGGTCCAGTGGCTTATGAGATCGCCCTACCTCCCCATCTAGCGAATCTGCACAATGTCTTTCACGTATCACAGCTGAGGAAGTACATGGCAGACCCTAGTCATGTGCTGGAAGTGGACGATGTGCAGATCAGGGATGACTTGTCCTTTGAAGCAAAACCAGTCAGGATTGACGATCGGCAAAGTAAACAGCTCAGAGGCAAGACCATCAACATGGTGAAAGTGGTGTGGGATGAGTGATCGGGGGATTCAACTTGGGAGTTAGAAGAACCCATGAGAGAGGCTTATCCATACCTCTTTTCCTTGTAATTCAATTTTCGGGGACGAAAATTTTTCTTGATGGGGAGAATGTAAGGACCAGTAAAATTAAATTGGAATAAAAGGGTATATTTTAAATGAATTCTAAGTATGTTTTTATTTAAAATAAAAAGGAAGGAAAGTGTAGCTTAGAAGACTACAAGAGTTCCTTGTTAACACATAATCGCCGGTCGCCTAGACTACACGTGATCGCCAGGGCGCGAGGCATGCGGGTTAGTCATCGCGCGGAATGTCATCGGTGGATAGTCTTCGCGCGATAGGACATCGGGGGGTTAGTCTTCGCGTGAGAGGACCTCGAGGGGTTAGTCTTCGCGCGAGAGGACATCGGTGGAGAGTCTTCGCGCGAGAGGACATCGGTGGAAAATCTTCGCGCGAGAGGACATCGGTGGATAGCCTTCGCGCGAGAGGTCATTGGTGGATAGCCTTCGCGCGAGAGGTCATCGGTGGATAGTCTTCGCGCCAGTGATCATCGGTGAAAGGTTATCGCGCGATGTCGAGTTTCACACAGATAAAGTGGGACCCAGACTCCCAGCATGAAACGTCCTGCACGCGCGCCACGTAGACAAAAGGGGTGGTTCAGAATAGTGACCTCAGAGTGTCAGCCTATGCAGAGGCACGCGTAGTTGTACTGTTCAGGGAAGCGTACACACAAACTTCCCTGCAGAGTGGGTGGTGGCAGCGGCTTTTGTGGGCAAGTTGGTTTAAGATTCAAAAACCCACTTCTGTGAAAAAGAAACGTTGCAGTGGTTCAAGAGCAAAAGAGTGAGTTTACCTCCATTCTTCTCCTTTTCTCTCCTTCGCACTGCGATTCTGGCACCTTCACACAAGAGTACGACGAGCGGCAGCCACCATTAGAGCACCTGGGAAGTTCTCTGGAAGTCCTTCAAAATAGACGCAAAAACAGAGCCAAGGCGTTCTTTAGGCTTCGTTGGATTTCGGAGCTCCTGGTGTTTGCGCAAGTCCAGGTAAGGGAAGCTAGCCTCCATTTTCAATACAAGTCGTAGTTTAGCTATTTCGGAAGTGAGGGCGACGAGGTCGCCGGTTTCGTTTTCATCTTCGTGAATTCTCTGTTCTGTGTGTTTTTGAGCGACGTGGTCGCCGGTTTTTAAATACAAACTTCGAAATACCCTGTTTTTTGAACCAGGTCGCCGGTTTGGGCGATGTTTGCGAACTCCCTGTTTTTGGTGTTACTTTGAACTGTTGAAGCTTAAATGTGATCTTCGAAAATCTGAATCTTTGAAACGAATGTTGCCGTGACTTGAATCATTTATTTAAGTGGTATGATATCTTGGGTGTTGTGAATGTGGGATCGAGGCATAGTATTTTCAGGAAAGAAAATACCGTGTAAGATCGTGTAGGATGTGCATTGATCGGTGATTCCTAAGGGGATATCCTGACTCTGCTGAGGTAATGGAATCACATAGAGGAAGTTACTCAGTTGGTGAGAGTCGAAGGAGGTTCATATGAATGGGTGACTCGTGTGAAAAAGAACGAGCTCGGCCTGTTCTATGGATTAACCCTGTCATACTGTGAGAATGATGAACTTGAGATTTATTTATACGCTGGTGAATGTGTGTGATTTCCCAGCGACCCTGTGAATGTGTGTGATTTCACAGTGGTGCAGCATGACAGGTGCAGATCTCTGAGTCTAGTCAATGCACGTGTCTTCCGGAAGTAGTGTCAAGTGTCTTGTGTGCTGAGTCAGTGGTGGTCTGACATGTGAAATGAGGAACTTGAAATTGATAGACACTTGATGCAGTTTGTGAAATAGAATGACTCTTGAAAATATTGTGAAATGTGTGATTTCTGGGCGATCAAGTGAAGGGTATGAGAAACTTGATAGCGATACGTGAATATCTTGAAATTGTTTACCTTGATTTTAATTTAATTATCCTTATTTAAACTCTCCTTAAAATATCTAGCTTACCCTGCGTGTTCTGCTCGTTGGCTGTTTTTCTCTTAAAACTGTGATGATCGTGTATAACTTACACGGGAGCAGATGATCTTCCAGGAAGTAGAGCTCCCTAGTGAGTGGTCGCCGAGGAAGAGATCGCCGGTTTCTATCTCTTGGTGGTGATCGCCGATTTTATGTCCTGCTAGCAGATCGCCTGTTTTGGGGCCTTCTGTTACCAGATCGCCGGTTCATGTATGGAGACCGCCGGTGTTGTTGTATTTGATTGAATTTCGTTAAATTTTGAAAACATTTGACTGGTTATGTATTAAACTCCCTAAGAGGAGCAACTTCATTACTTATATATATATATTATCATGTACTCTTCAATATTATTTGTGTACCTTTATTTTCATTATACATGTATGTATGGTTTTATTTTGGCGGGATGTTACAGTGGCTCCTTTAACACAGTTGACCCGCAAGGATCAACCTTTTGCTTGGACCGACCGATGTGAGCAGAGCTTCATGGAACTAAAGGAAAGGTTGACTAGTGCTCCAGTGCTGGTGATCCCAGAGGTAGGAAGACCTTTTGATGTCTTCTGTGATGCTTCACATCAGGGTTTGGGATGTGTTTTGATGCAAGAGAAAAGAGTGGTTGCATATGCTTCAAGGCAACTCAAGGTTCATGAGAGAAACTATCCTACTCATGATTTGGAGTTGGCGGCTGTGGTGTTTGCCTTGAAGATTTGGAGGCACTATTTATATGGAGCTCGGTTCCAGGTGTTCAGTGACCATAAGAGCCTGAAATACCTGTTCGATCAGAAGGAACTAAACATGAGACAAAGAAGGTGGATGGAGTTTCTAAAGGACTATGATTTTCAACTCATGTATCATCCAGGGAAGGCCAATGTAGTGGCAGATGCTTTGAGTAGAAAATCAATACAAGTAGCCACCATGATGATGGAAGAGCAGAAACTGATCGAGCAATTCAGAGACTTAAACCTTGGGGTAGAATTTCATGTAACTCACATTAGTTGTAGTAAGCTGGCTATAACTAATGACTTCCTTAGAGTGATAAAGGGTAAGCAGTTGGAGGACCCTAGTCTGAAGCGTACTGTGGAGTCACTAGGGACCGACCAGGATAAAGACTTTGTGATGGGCGATGATGGGGTCTTGAGATTTAATGGCAGAATTTGCATACCTGCAAATGAAGAGTTGAAGAAGATGATCCTAGAGGAAGGTCACCAGAGTCGCCTTAGCCTACATCCAGGCATGAACAAGATGTACCATGACTTGAAGGAGTCATTTTGGTGGTCGGGCATGAAGAAAGACATCGCCCAGTACGTTACAACCTGCTTAACATGTCAGAAGGCGAAGATAGAGCATCAAAGAACTGGCGGGTTGTTACAGCAACTGGATATCCCTGAGTGGAAATGGGACAGCATTGCCATGGATTTTGTTACCCATTTACCCAGATCGGTAAAGGGTCATGATGCAATCTGGGTCATCATTGATCGGCTGACGAAGAGTACTCACTTTCTTCCTGTGAGTATGAGGATGCCTATGGCCAAGTTGGCACAGCTGTACATCAGAGAAATTGTAAGGTTGCATGGAGTGCCTTCCAGCATTGTTTCGGATAGAGATCCCAGGTTCACTTCATGGTTTTGGCAGACCTTACAAGATTGCTTGGGAACCAAGTTGAGGATGAGCTCGGCATATCATCCTCAAACAGATGGACAGTCAGAGAGAATGATCCAGTCCCTGGAAGATCTGCTGAGGACGTGTGTCTTGGATCAATTGGGAAGTTGGGATGAGGTGTTCCCGCTGGTAGAGTTTACTTATAATAACAGTTACCACGCCAGTATTGGGATGGCACCATATGAAGCCCTGTATGGGAGGAAATGCAGAACTCCCTTATGTTGGTACCAGGAGGGCGAAGCAGTATTGGTTGGACCAGAGTTGATTCAGCAGACGACCGAGAAGGTGCAACAGATACAAGACAGAATGAAAGCTTCTCAAAGCCGGCAGAAATCCTATGCAGATCAGAGGAGAAAACCTTTGGAGTTTGCTGCAGGAGACCATTTGTTCATGAGAGTGACACCAACCAAGGGTGTAGGACGGGCGATCAGATCAAAGAAGTTGTCCCCCAACTTCGTGGGACCATATCAGATCTTAAGGAGGATTGGTCCAATGGCCTATGAGATCGCCCTACCTCCCCATTTAGCGAATCTGCATAATGTCTTTCACGTATCACAGCTGAGGAAGTACATGGCAGACCCTAGTCATGTGCTGGAAGTGGACGATGTGCAGATCAGGGATGACTTGTCCTTTGAAGCGAAACCAGTCCGGATTGACGATCGGCAAAGTAAACAGCTCAGAGGCAAGACCATCAACATGGTGAAAGTGGTGTGGGATGAGAGATCGGGTGATTCAACTTGGGAGTTAGAAGAACCCATGAGAGAAGCTTATCCATACCTCTTTTCCTTGTAATTCAATTTTCGAGGACGAAAATTTTTCTTGTTGGGGAGAATGTAAGGACCTGTAAAGTTAAATTGGAATAAAAGGGAGGAAAGTGTGGCTTAGAAAACTATGAGATCGCCTGGTTAGTACATAATCGCCTGTCGCCTAGACTATATGCGGACATCGCCAGGGCACGAGGTATGCAGACATCGCCGGGGCGCGAGAGACATGCGGGCGTCGCCTGGGATAGACATCGGTCGTCTCCCAGAGAGAGACATCGGTCGTCTTCTAGAGAGAGAGATCGGTCGTCTTCCAGGATGAGTCATCGGTGGAAGGTTATCGCGCGATGTCGTGTTTCACACAGATAAGGTGGGACCCAGGCTCCCAGCATGAAACGTCCTGCACGCGCGCCACGAGGACAAAAAGGGAGGTTCAGAATAGTGACATCAGAAAGTTGGCATGCGCAAGAGACACCCACGGCCGTACTGTTCAGGGAAGTGGTTGGCATGCGCAAGAGACACCGTGGTCGTACTGTTCAGGGAAACGTACACTCAGGCTTTCCTGCAAAGTGGGTGGTGGCAGCAGCATGTGTGGACAAGTTAGTGTAGATTCAAAAACCCACTTCGGGGAGGCAAAGAAGGTTGCAGTAGTTCAAGAGCGAAAGAGTGAGTTCACCTTCATCCTTCTCTTTTCTCTCCTTCGCGCTGCATTTCAGACATCCCCAAGCCCCAGTACGACGAGCGACGACTGCCCTTGGACACCTGGGAGGTTCTCTGCAAGTTCTCCAGACCGGGACGCTAAAACAGAGTGAAAGCATCTTTAAGCTTCGGTGGGTTTTCAGAGCTCTTGGTGTTTTGCACTAGTCCAGGTAAGGGAAGCTAGCTTTGTTTTTCAATAAAAGCCGTAGATTAGCTGTTTCTGAAGTGAGGGCGACGTGGTCGCCGGTTTTAAGCTCTATTTCGTGATGCTCTGTTCTATGTGTTTGGGCGACATGGTCGCCGGTTTTAAACTCTATTTCACGATGTTCTGTTTTTATGTATTTGGGCGACGTGATCGCTGGTTTTAAATACAACTTTCGAAATCCCCTGTTTTAGTGTCGTTGAGACTGTTTGAGATTTAAATGTGGAATGCATGTGATATTCGAAAATCTGAACCTTTGAAATGATTGTTGCTGTAAAATGAATCATTCATTTGAGTGGTATGATGGTCTGTATGTTGTGGATGTGGAATCAAGGCATAGTATTTTCAGGAAAGAAAATACCGTGTAAGATTGTTGTAGAATGTGCATTGATCGGTGATTTCTATAATGAGATATCCTGACTCTCCTGATATAATGGACTCATATAGAGGAAGTCATTCAGGCGTTGAGAGTCGATGGAGGTTCATATGTATGGGTAAGTGGTTTGAAAAATAACCACTTGACCTGTTGTATGGATTCACCCTGTCATACTAGGTGAGTGATGAGATTGAGATTGAGATTATGTTGATGCGCATAGCTGTGGGAACTTTACAGCAGTGTAGTATGACAGGTGCAGATCTCTGAGTCTAGTCAATGCACGAGTCTTCCGGAAGTAGTGTCAAGTGTCTATATGTGATGAGTCAGTGGAAGTCTGACGTGAGAAATGTGAAATATTGAGAATTGTTGATAGACACTTGATGGTTGTGTGATATGAATGAGAAAGTGATGGACTCTTGTGAATGTTTAAAAAGGGCTGATCTACGTTGGTTGTCCAGTTTATAATTTAAAGTTTTAAAAATATCTAGCTTACCCTTTGTATTGTTCTGTGGCTGTTTTCTCTTAAAACTGTGATGATCGTGTATTTTACACGGGAGCAGATGATCTTCTAGGGAGTAGAGCTCCTCAGTGAGTGGTCGCCGGAAGGAGATCGCCTGTTTCTGTCTCTACGTGGTGATCGCCTGTTTTCTGTTCTGATAGCAGATCGGCTGTTTTGGGTCTTCTAATAGGAGATCGCCGTTTTATGTAGGGAGACCGCCGGTTTCATTTTATTTGGCTGTATTTTGTTTTAAGTTTTGGAAAATTTACCGGTTATGTATTAAACTCCTTGTGAGGAGCAACTCCATTTTATATAAATACGTATGTTCACTTCAATATTATTGTTTTACCTTTATTTCATTTTATAATTGTGAAAAGGATTTGGCGGGATGTTACATTAATGGTATCAGAGCAGTTCGTCCTTAGGATGACCTGAGGGCTGTGGATCCATTGTGTTTCTTCTGCTCATAAAATTTATTTGAGTTTTAAATGAAAACTGTAGTGAAAGGCTTTCAAACGTTTTTGTATTGAAATTTTGTGTGTGTTGTAGTGAATATATGCTCTAACTGAAAATTTTAGTATTGTGAATGAAAGGATCTTGATAAAGTAGTGAGGGTGCACACTCATAACTGAATCGAGATGTTCTCAATCTTAATTGTAAAGGTTGATGTTTAGCATACAATGAATTCTGGTGTGATTTATTTCATTCTCTTGAGTGTCTTTATAATTGATTGAAAGTGGTTGTTTGGATTGATGATTGTATACCAGTAGTTATCCTGGTGTTATGCTTGATGTTACAAGCATTATGATTCTGTCGATGAGCTCAAACTCTAAATGATTTTGAGATGCTGACCTTTGTAAGGTCTAGAGGTTACCTCCTGAATGAATTGATTTCTTATCGATCTCATTCTTGTAGTTGTAGGGAATATAGAAACCAATAGTTTCAAAATCTGAAACAAAGAAAGATGGCACGTAGACCTCCTACCCCTCCCCAACCTTCTTCGGAAATGAGCCAAATTGCCAGGGCTATAGAGATGATGGCAAGTGCTGTCCAGCAACAGAATACGGTAATGGCTCAGATTCATCAGGCTGTAATGCATCATTGGGAAACTGCTGGATCGGCTGCAACAGCTTCCCATGTGAATCAGCCTCAGGAGCAGATGGGGATGACCGAGTTCATGAGGCACGACCCACCCCAGTTCCGTGGGAATACTTCTCTGAACCAACCAGATCAGTGGATCAGGGAGTTTCATGCCTTAGTGGAGAAGGCAAAGAGGGTGGAGACCCTGGAGAGGAGTGATTCCAGGGTAATCAGATCACACCCAGGGGGTTCCTCCTGTGGGAAGGCCAAGGTGCAGCAGCAGCAGAATAAGCCTTATTCGAGACCTCCACAACATAGGGCAGGAGCAGTTCCGGCCCAACTTCAGCAGCAACAACCATGGAAACCAAGATGTTTCCGTTGTGATGGGCCACATAACGTCAACGTGTACCCCAAGAGGAATTCAGAGAGAAAATGCTACATCTGTCGAAAGACGGGACACCTTGCTAGAGAGTGTCCTAACGGGTATAGGGCGACTCAACCCAGTGGTTCTCAGCAGTTGAGAAACGAAGGCAGCAGACCTCAGGCAACAGGGAGAGTGTTTGCCATGTCAGGAGCAGAAGCCTCTCAGTCAGGTAATCTAGTACAAGGTACTTGTGTATAGCTGGTAGATACGTTAGAGTTTTGTTTGATTCTGGAGCGACACACTCTTTTGTGTCAATTCGGTGTGCAACCGAACTGGGCCTTTTAGTGGAGGAGCTGCCGTTTGAACGGTTGGTCTCTACACCTACATCAAAACAGGTTTTGACCTCCCCAGTTTGCTCTGAATGTCCAGTGATAGTAGAGGGACGCAAGTTCAAGGTGAATTTGATCTGTCTACCTCTTCAGGATCTGGATGTTATCCTGGGAATGGATTGGCTATCTACCAATCACATTCTCATAGATTGCAATAGGCAGGACGTGGTGTTTCCGGGCCTCCGAGAGTCAGATATGATATCTGCTCAGTGTGTATGGTCGGGGTGGATAGAAGGGGCGACGTGCCTTGTAATCCTAGCTCAAGGGGGAGTGAAGAATGATGAAGATATGGGCTGTATACGTGTGGTGAAGAATTTCATGGATGTAGTTCCAGAAGAAATACCTGGACTACCTCCTAAGAGAGAGATGGAATTCTCTATTGTCTTGGTACCTGGAGCTGGACCAGTGTCCATGGCTCCCTACATAAGGGCTCCAGCTGAGTAGATGGAATTAAAGAAGCAAGTGTAAGTTAGATTTAGTTGTACCAAGGTTTAGTTCAGCTACATATAAGTTATGGAGAGTAAATAAGCAGTATGTTGGGGGTTTAAAGCTTAAGCATGTGTATCCACTGGAAGTACCAGAGTTAAGTTCCAAGAATGAAAGAATGAAATTTTTTTTTGAAGCTTGGAAGATGTTCATGTCGATGAAACAGCATGAGATGGTTCTAGCTTAAGCTTCACGCAGAATGGATGCTGTTTTGTTGATCGTGATTTGAAAGATGATTATGGAAATGGTGGGTTGAGATAAAAGGCTTCCGAAGCCGTAAGCCTCCTGATTTTGTCAAATGAGGATGCAGTTCGGCCTGTGAATGTAGAAGGGAAGGAGGTAATGGCTGTGGATAAGAATGAGGGTAAGCCGTGTTACGATGATGTTGAGTCCTTCTAGCGATGTAGTAAATTTCAGAAAGTTGGGTGTGGAAGGGATTGTGGGTGGAAATAGTCTGTTGTATCTGGGAGAAGAAGAATAGAGTTGTCTTTAAGCAAGAAATTTCGGATGCAGAGGAAACCTTCCAATCGGTTCCACTACTTGTAGGGTTGTGGTTGAGATATATGGTGCGTTCGTTCTCGTATGCCTTTTCGGATTGGCACCTGAACCCAAATCAATGCATTCAATGTATACATTGAAAAAGGAGGTCGTAATGGGAGCAGGAAACCGAGTTGGCAAAAGAACTCATAATAATGATTTAGAAAGTAACAGCAACAGGAACTTTGTCTTTATAAGGTACAGAATTATGTAGCATAGTGGTGAACCAAAGGTGTCCCTTTAGGGAGCGTGAGAATTAGATCAGCAGTTGGGAAGTCGATGGACGGTTTTGATCAAGATGCAGAAGTTGATTCCTAGAAGGATATTTCGGATCCTAGTTTGATTTGGCTAGGGGGCATGTGCAGTAGGCAGCTGTCCCCTTTCCTTCCGATGAAGGGATCTTGCTCGCTTTTCTCTAAAGAGGCTAGGCCTGGTTCTGTTAAGAGCCTAGTTCTGGGCTTGCTCGACCAAGTCTTCAAGGTTGGGAGTAGAGTGTGAATGCTGGAGTTGGCGCTCAATGGAGCAGCATATTCCATATGCAGGGATGTACAATGGAATTTGATGCAGTATTTGAGTAGTAAGAGTTGGTTCAGCAGACAACCGAGAAGGTGAAACTGATACAAGGCAGCATGAAAGCTTCTCAAAGTCGGCAGATTCAGAGGAGAAGACCTTTGGAGTTTGCTGCAGGAGACCATGTGTTCATGAGAGTGACACCAACCAAGGGTGTAGGATGGGTGATCAGATCAAAGAAGTTGTCCCCTAGAGTTCGTGGGACCTTATCAGATCTTAAGGAGGATTGGTCCAGTGGCCTATGAGATCGCCCTACCTCCCCATTTAGCGAATCTGCATAATGTCTTTCACGTATCACAGCTGAGGAAGTACATGGCAGACCCTAGTCATGTGCTGGAAGTGGACGATGTGCAGATCAGGGATGACTTGTCCTTTGAAGCGAAACCAGTCAGGATTGACGATCGGCAAAGTAAACAGCTCAGAGGCAAGACCATCAACATGGTGAAAGTGGTGTGGGATGAGAGATCGGGTGATTCAACTTGGGAGTTAGAAGAACCCATGAGAGAAGCTTATCCATACCTCTTTTCCTTGTAATTCAATTTTCGAGGACGAAAATTTTTCTTGTTGGGGAGAATGTAAGGACCTATAAAATTAAATTGGAGTAAAAGGAATATAATTTAAATGAATTCTAAGTATGTTTTTATTTAAAATAAAAAGGAAGGAAAGTGTAGCTTAGAAGAGTATGAGATCGCCTGGTTCGTACATAATCGCCTGTCGCCTAGACTACCCATGCGGACATCGCCAGGGCGCGAGGTATGCGGACATCGCCAGGGCGCGAGAGGCATGCGGGCATCGCCAGGGCGCGAAGTATGCGGGCAACGCCAGGGCACGAGAGGCATGCGGGCATCGCCGGGGCTCTAGAGGCATGCGGGCATCGTCAGGGCGCGAGGCATGCAGGCATCGCCAGGGCGCGAAAGACATCGGTCGTCTCCCAGAGAGAGACATCGGTCGTCTCCCAGAGAGAGACATCGGTCGTCTTCCAGAGAGAGAGATCGGTCATCTTCCCGGATGAGTCATCGGTGAAAGGTTATCGCGCGATGTCGTGTTTCACACAGATAAAGTGGGACCCAGACTCCCAGCATGAAACGTCCTGCAGGCGTGCCACGTAGACGAAAAGGGTGGTTCAGAATAATGACATCAGAAAGTTGGCATGCGCAAGAGACACTCGCGGTCGTACTGTTCAGGGAAGTGGTTGGCATGCGCAAGAAGACAAAAAGGGTGGTTCAGAATAGTGACATCAGAAAGTTGGCATGCGCAAGAGACAACCGCGGCCGTACTGTTCAGTGAAACGTACACTCAGGCTTTCCTGCAGAGGGGGTGGTGGCAGCAGCATGCGTGGACAAGTAGACTTGGATTCAAAAACCCACTGCGGGGAGGCAAAGAACGTTGCTGTGGTTCAAGAGTGACAGAGTGAGTCTACCTTCATCCTTCTCTTTTCTCTCCTTCACTCTGCGATTCAGGCCTTATCACGTCCCTGCTTGGCTATCGACGACTGCCATAGAGCACCTGGGAGGTTCTCTGCAAGTCCTCCAAACCAGACGCTAAAACAGAGTTAAGGCATCCTTGAAGCTCGTTGGGTTGGAGCTCTTAGTGAAGTTTACGCAAGTCCAGGTAAGGGAAGCTAGCTTTGTTTTTCAATAAAAGTCGTAGATTAGCTATTTCTGAAGTGAGGGCGACGTGGTCGCCGGTTTTAAGCTCTATTTCGTGATGCTCTGTTCTATGTGTTTGGGCGACGTGGTCGCCGGTTTTAAACTCTATTTCACGATGCTCTATTCTATGTGTTTGGGCGACGTGTGTAACATCCCGCCAAATCCTTTTCACAATTATAAAATGAAATAAAGGTAAAACAATAATATTGAAGTGAACATACATATTTATATCAAATGGAGTTGCTCCTCACAGGGAGTTTAATACATAACCGGTCAATTTTCCAAAACTTAAAACAAAATACAGCCAAATAAAATGAAACCGGCGATCTCTTATCAAAAGACCCAAAACAGTCGATCTTCTATCAGAACAAAAAAACAGGCGATCACCACGTAGAGACAGAACAGGCGATCTCCTTCCGCCGACCACTCACTGAGGAGCTCTACTCCCTGGAAGATCATCTGCTCCCGTGTAAAATACACGATCATCACAGTTTTAAGAGAAAGTAACCACAGAACAATACAAAGGGTAAGCTAGATATTTTTAAAACTTTAAATTATAAACTGGACAACCAACGTAGATCAGCCATTTTAAACATTCACAAGAGTCCATCACTTTCTCATTCATATCACATAACCATCAAGTGTCTATCAAAATTCTCAATATTTCACATTTCTCACGTCAGACTTCCACTGACTCATCACACATAGACACTTGACACTACTTCCGGAAGACACGTGCGTTGACTCAGACCCAGAGATCTGCACCTGTCATACTACATCACCCACACAGGGTCGCTGTGAAACTCACACAGCCATGCGCATAAATGAATCTCAATATCTTCATTCTCCTAGTATGACAGGGTTAATTCATATAACAGGCCGAGCTCGTTCTTTTTCACACAACTCACCCATTCATATGAACCTCCTTCGACTCTCACCAACTGAATAACTTCATCTACGTGATTCCATTATCTCAGCAGAGTCAGGATATCTCCTTCTAGACAAGTCCCTAGTCAATACACTTTACTCATGATCTTACACGGTATTCCCTTTCCTGAAAATACTATGCCTTGATCCCACATCCACAACATTCAGACCATCATACCACTCAAATGAATGATTCAATTTTCAGCAACAATCATTTCAAAAGGTTCAGATTTTCGAATATCAATGGCATTCCACATTTAAATCTCAAACAGTCTCAACGACACTAAAACAGGGGATTTCGAAAGCTGTATTTAAAACCAGCGATCACGTCGCCCAAATACATAAAAACAGAACATCGTGAAATAGAGTTTAAAACCGGCGATCACGTCGCCCAAACACATAGAACAGAGCATCGTGAAATAGAGTTTAAAACCGGCGACCACGTCGCCCAAACACATAGAACAGAGCATCACGAAATAGAGCTTAAAACTGGCGACCACGTCGCCCTCACTTCAGAAATAGCTAATCTACGGCTTTTATTGAAAAACAAAGCTAGCTTCCCTTACCTGGACTTGCGTAAACTTCACTAAGAGTTCCAACCCAACGAGCTTCAAGGATGCCTTAACTTTGTTTTAGCGTCTGGTTTGGAGGACTTGCAGAGAACCTCCCAGGTGCTCTATGGCAGTCGTCGATAGCCAAGCAGGAACGTGATAAGGCCTGAATCGTAGAGTGAAGGGGAGAAAAGAGAAGGATGAAGGTAACTCACTCTGTCACTCTTGAACCACAGCAACCTTCTTTGCCTCTCTGAAGTGAGCTTTTAAAACTAAACCAACTTGTTCCACAATTGCCGCTGCCACCACCCACTCTGCAGGAAGGCTTGCGTGCACGCTTCCCTGAACAGTACGGCCACGTGTGTCTCTGCGCATGCCAACTCTCTGATGTCACTATTCTGAACCACCCTTTTTGTCTACGTGTCGCGCGTGCAGGAAGTTTCATGCTGGGAGCCTGGGTCCCACCTTATCTGTGTGAAACACGACATCGCGCGATAACCTTCCACCGATGACTCATCCTGGAAGACGACCAATGTCTCTCTCTGGGAGACGACCGATGTCTCTCTCTTGGAGACGACCGATGTCTATCCTAGGCGACGCCCGCATGTCTCTCGCGCCCCGGTAATGCCCGCATGCCTCTCGCGCCCCGGCGATGCCCACATGCCTCTCGCGCCCTGGCGATGCCCGCATGCCCCACGCCCTGGCGATGTCCGTCGCGCCCTGGCGATGTCCGCATATCTCGCGCCCTGGCGATGTTCGCATACCTCGCGCCCTGGTGATGCCCGCATGCCCCGCGCCCTGGCGATGTCCGTCGCGCCCTGGCGATGTCCGCATACCTCGCGCCCTGGCGATTATGTACTAGAGAAGTCGGAGATCGCCTCCGCCTTGAAGAACGGCGATCTCGTACTTCTAAGCTACACTTTCCTTCCTTTACTCTTCTTGATCCACATGTCTTCCTCGAGCACACCCTCGTGATTACCTCACGATAAGGTCATCGCACCTGACTACTTTGTTAATACAAGAGTAAGCCGACCGACCTCTACCAGCTGACCCCAGCCCTTGGGTGACGTCCGAGGTGCGACTACTACGAAACTTCTATTACCAGCTCTTTGTATTTTAAATAATAACATCTTCTGAAATTATTTAAATATAACACTTTTATTCCAATTAAAGTTTCTAGGTCCTTACAACGTGGTCGCCGGTTTTAAACTCTATTTCACGATGTTCTGTTTTTATGTATTTGGGCGACGTGATCGCCGGTTTTAAATACAGCTTTCGAAATCCCCTGTTTTAGTGTCGTTGAGACTGTTTGAGATTTAAATGTGGAATGCATGTGATATTCAAAAATCTGAACCGTGGAATGAATGTTGCTGTGACTGAATCGTTCATTCAGTGTTGTATGACGTGTTGAACGTTGTGAATGTGGGATCAAGGCATAGTATTTTCAGGAAAGAAAATACCGTGTAAGATCGTGTGTAATGTGCATTGACTAGGGGCTTGTCTAGAAGGAGATATCCTGACTCTGCTGATATAATGGAATCACATAGATGAAGTTATTCAGTTGTGGAGAGTCGAAGGAGGTTCATATGTATGGGTAAGTTGTTTGAAAGATAACTGACTTGACCTGTTATATGAATTAACCCTGTCAAACCGGGAGAGTGTTGATATTGAGACTATGTATGCGCATGGCTGTATGGATTTCACAGCGACCCTGTGTGGATTTCACAGTGGTGTGGTATGACAGGTGCAGATCTCTGAGCCTGAGTCAACGCACGAGTCTTCCGGAAGTAGTGTCAAGTGTCTATGTGTGATGAGTCAGTGGAAGTCTGACGTGAGAAATGTGAAATATTGAGAATTGTTGATAGACACTTGATGGTTGTGTGATATGAATGAGAAAGTGATGGACTCTTATGAATGTTTAAAAAGGGCTGATCTACGTTGGTTGTCCAGTTTATAATTTAAAGTTTTAAAAATATCTAGCTTACCCTTTGTATTGTTCTGTGGCTGTTTTCTCTTAAAACTGTGATGATCGTGTATTTTACACGGGAGCAGATGATCTTCCAGGGAGTAGAGCTCCTCAGTGAGTGGTCGCCGGAAGGAGATCGCCTGTTTCTGTCTCTACGTGGTGATCGCCTGTTTTCTGTTCTGATAGCAGATCGGCTGTTTTGGGTCTTCTGATAGGAGATCGCCGTTTTATGTAGGGAGACCGCCGGTTTCATTTTATTTGGCTTTATTTTGTTTTAAGTTTTGGAAAATTTACCGGTTATGTATTAAACTCCCTGTGAGGAGCAGCTCCATTTTATATAAATACGTATGTTCACTTCAATATTATTGTTTTACCTTTATTTCATTTTATAATTGTGAAAAGGATTTGGCGGGATGTTACAGCTACTGCAACTGGGATGACGTTGTTCCTGCCCGATGTGGTGGAGGTCTCGCATAGGGCTTGCTTTGTGGGTGCTGCACCTTGGCCTTCCCACTGGAAGAACCCCCTGGGTGTGACCTGATCACCAGGGAATCACCCTTTTCCAGAGTCTCCACCATCTTCGTCTTTTCTACTAAGGCGTGAAATTCCCTGATGCACATAGGGGCTATGGTCTTCTTCAGCCCATGCTTCAGTCCCTCTTCAAACTTCCTACACCTCCAAGCCTCAGAGGTCGCCTGGGTATAGAATCGGGCGAGATACTCAAACCGAGCAGCATAAGCATTCACTGACATCTGCCCCTGCTCCAATCTGAGGAATTCTGCTTCCCTCGCAAATCTTGCACTATCTGGGAAGTATTTTTCCAGAAATCTCACCCTGAAGCTTTCCCAGTCTAACACTTCAGCTCTGGCTTCCATCATCTGCTGAGCTCCCATCCATCAGAACTCGGCTTCTCCAGATAGCAGATAGGTGGCGAACACCAATTTCTTCTCTTCAGGGCAGGAGGTCGCCCTAAAGATTTTCTCCCACTCCCTGACCCACTGATCTGCTTGATCAGGGGTAGCATTCCCACTGAACTTGGGTGGGTTGTGCCTCATGAACTCGGTCAGTCCCATCTGTTCCTGAGGCTGACCGACGTGGGAATTTGTTTCAGCCGATCGAGCAGTTTCCCAATGGTGCATTGCAGCTTGATGATTCTGAGCCATTGCTACATTCTGTTGTTGGATGGCAGTTGCCATCATCTCAATAGCCTTGGCAATCTGGCTCATTTCCGAAGAAGGTTGGGAAGGGGTAGGAGGTCCACGTGCCATCTTTCTTCGTTTCAGATTTTGAAACTATTGGTTTCTATATTCCCTACAACTACAAGAATGAGATCGATAAGAAATCAATTCATTCAGAAGGTAACCTCTAGACCTTACAAAGGTTGGCATCTCAAAGTCATTAAGAATTTGAGTTCATCAACATAATCAAAATGCTCAAAAATAGAAAGCATAACACTGAACAATCATGGGTACAAACTACCAGTCAAATATCACCACACTTAATAATTGGGATAAAATACACCAGAAGTGGATATATGCTCAACATCAAACTTTTAGAATTAAGATTGAGAACATCTCGATTCAGTTATGAGTGTGCACCCTCATGACTTTATCAAGATCCGTTCACTCTTAATACTAAAATGTTTCATTTAGAGCCTATATCTACTAAAGCACATACAAGATTTCAATCAGAAAACATTTGAAAATCTTTCACTATAGCTTTGATTAAGACTCAAATAGCAGAAGAAGCACAATGGATCCACAGCCCTCAGGTCATCCTAAGGACGAACTGCTCTGATACCATTAATGTAACATCCCGCCAAATTCTTTTCATATTTATATAATGAAATAAAGGTAAAACAAATATATTGAAGTGAACATATGTATATATATATGTATAATGAAATTTCTCCTCACAGGGAGTTTAATACATATCCAGTCAGTTTTCCAAACTTAAACAAAATACAGCAAATAGAAAAACAGGCGATCTCCTAACATAAAACAGAAAACGGGTGATCGCTTAACAGAAACAAAAACAGGCGATCTACTTCTGGCGACCACTCACAGAGGAGCTCTACTACCTGCAACCTCGTCTACTCCCGTGCAAAAATACACAATCATCACAGGTTTAAGAAAACAACCACGATACCAGATAAAAGGGTAAGCTAGATATTTTTAAAAACTTTAAATGTGAAACTTTATATCAATAGAAAAAATAATTCTTCACACCATTCATAATCTATATCAATTTCAACCATCAACATTCCCATAGTCCACAAACTCGTCAAGTGTCTATTCACTCCATTCAATATTTATGGTTCAATCGTCAGACTTTCCACTGACTCATAACATATAGACACATGACTCTACTTCCGGAAGACTTGTGCGTTGACTCAGACTCAAAGATCTGCACCCGTCATACCACACCACTGTGAAATCCACATAGGGCCGCTGTGAAATCCACACAGCCATGCGAATACATAATCTCAATATCATCACTCTCCTGGTATGACAGGGTTAATTCATATAACAGGTCAAGTCAGTTATCTTTCAAACAGCTTACCCATACATATGAACCTCCTTCGACTCTCCACAACTGAATAACTTCATCTATGTGATTCCATTATATCAGTAGAGTCAGGATATCTCCTTCTAGACAAGTCCCTAGTCAATGCACATTACACACGATCTTACACGGTATTTTCTTTCCTGAAAATACCATGCCTTGATCCCACATTCACAACATTCAATGCATTATACAACACGTAAAAGCACAATTCCATCATATAATATTTTGAATCTTTTCTTAAACAATCCCAATCACAGAAACAATCATTCCAAGGTTCAGATTTTCAAATATCACATGCATTTCACATTTCAATCTCAAACAGTTTCAAACGACACTAAAACAGGGAATTTCAAAAACCACATTAAAACCGGCGATCACGTCGCCCCACACATAAAAACAGAGCATTGTGAAAAGGAATATGAAAACCGGCGACCACGTCGTCCTCACTCCAGAACCTACTCGCCTAACGTTTTTATAAACGAAAATGCTAGCTTCCCTAACCTGGACTAGCGCAAAACACCAAGAGCTCTAAAACCCACCGAAGCTTAAAGGTGCCTTAACTCTGTTTTAGCGTCCGGTCTGGAGAACTTGCAGAGCACCTCCCAGGTGTCCAAGGGCAGTCGTCGCTCGTCGTACTGGTGCTTGAGGGTACCTGAATCGCAGCGCGAAGGGGAGAAAAGAGAGGGATGAAGGTAAACTCACTCTTTCATTATTGAACCACTGCAACGTTCTTTGCCTCTCAGAAGTGGGTTTTTGAATCTAAACCAACTTGTCCACACATGCCGCTGCCACCACCCACTCTGCAGAAAAGCTTGCGTGCACGCTTCCTTGAACAGTACGGCCACGTGTGTCTCTGGGCATGCCAGCTCTCTGATGTCACTATTCTGAACCACCCTTTTTGCCTACGTGTCGCGCGTGCAGGACGTCTCAAGCTAGGAGCCTGGGTCCCACCTTATCTGTGTGAAACACGACATCACGCGATAACCTTCCACCGATGACTCATCCTAGCGGACGACCGATGTCTCTCTCTGGAAGACGACCGATCTCTCTCTCTGGAAGACGATCGATGTCTATCCCTGGCGACGCCCGCATGTCTCATGCCCTGGCGATGCCCGCATCTCTCGCGCCCTGGCGATGCTCGCATGTCTCTCGCGCTCTGGCGATGCCCGCATGCCTCGCGCCCTGGCGATGTCCGCATGTCTCTCGCGCCCTGGCGATGCCCGCATATCTCTCGCGCTCTGGCGATGCCCGCATGCCTCGCGCCCTGGCGATGTCCGCATGTCTCTCGCGCCCTGGCGATTATGTACCAGAGAAGTCGGAGGTCGCCTCCGTCTTCAACAACGGCGATCTCGTAGACTTCTAAGCTACACTTTCCTTACTTTTTATTTTAAATAAAAACATACTTAGTATTCATTTAAATTAAAACATACTTAGAATTCATTTAAAATATATTCCTTTTATTCCAATTTAATTTTATAGGTCCTTACAGGTGACATCGGTCTTGGGTGATTTGAACAACACAACCAGAACAACTAAGGTTGGTTCCCAGAGTGGGCCAATGACCAGTTAAATACCCAGAAGTAGGGAAATGCCTGAATCACAAAGAGCTTATGCATGTGGCAGGGAAAGCACAGTTAGGTGCAGAGTCCTGAGGGGTCGAGTACTCATCAAAACTAGGGTTTTCCAGTAAAGGCTACATACATGGCACGTGAACAGTAAGGGCACTCCCTGAACAGGTGGCCCCAGAGACTAGGTGCACGAGGAGGCATCCAGGTGGTCATCCTGTAGTGTTTGCACTCCAGGAAAGGAAACCTTATGTCCTAGATTACCCTAAGACTAGGAGATAGCGGCGCGAGGGTATTCCAGTAAACCAGAATATGGCTAGCAGCGCAGTGAACCCTAATTAGGGCTAGCGGCACAGTAAACCCTAGACTATATAAGGGAAAGTGAGATACTTCACAAAGGTATGCAGTTTCTAGACCTAAACACAGAGAGACTCAATACACTTGGTGTTTTTTGCCCCATCTTGACTTGAGCGTTGGAGTGCAAACGGCCTCTAGGGCGCCCCTTTCTCTTTTGCAGGTGTAGATTGCTTCGAAAGAACCAAGCATTTATCAAGGTGAGGAAGGAGGCGTGTGAGTGTCATAGAGTCAACCGACAGGAGAGTCAACCGGCAAGAACATTTGGCGCCCACCATGGGACCGGAGTAAAATAGGGTCCCATACACGAGAATGGGAGTAGAAACCACAGAAGATGAGGAATACTAGACACATATCCGTTCCACCAAATGGGGGTGAAAGTGTTACCATGTAGCAACTCATGGAAACGATGCGCGCTCTTCAAGAGACGGTGGCAGAGTCCAGACCGCATCAGGCGCGTATGCAGGAGGACCTGGCCGCCTCACAGGCCAGGAATGAGGAGTTGCACAGAGCGAACGAGGAGCTATGCTTGAATCTGCAACACATGCAGCAAGCTGGAGACCGCGGGGGAGATGATTGGGCTCCACCAACGCCCCCGAGGGCCTTTCCAATGCCGTTCTCCCAAACGATTACGGACACGGTGGTCCCAGCCACATTTGTGGGGCCCAAGACCGTGTTCACCAGAAAAGAAGACCCTGAAACACATCTCACCGCTTTCCACAAGCAGATGATGCTGTCAGGCGGATCTGACACGGTGCATTGTAAGCTGTTCATGACCACGCTAGCAGGAACGACGTTGGAATTGTAACATCCCACCAAATTCTTTTCATATTTATATAATGAAATAAAGGTAAACAAATATATTGAAGTGAACATAATTATATATATGTAATGAAGTTTCTCCTCACAGGGAGTTTAATACATAATCGGTCAATTTCCAAAACTTAAAAGAAATACAGCAAAATAAGAAACACAGGCGATCTCCTAACAGAAAACAGAAGACGGGCGATCGCCTAACAAAAATAGAAAAACGGTGATCTCCTTCCGGCGACCACTCACAGAGGAGCTCTACTACCTGCAACCTCGTCTGCTCCTGTGCAAATATACACGATCATCACAGGTTTAAGAAAATAACCACAATACCAGATAAAAGGGTAAGCTAGATATTTTAAAAACTTTAAATATGAAACTTTATATCAATAGAAAACATAATTCTTCACACCATTCATAATCTATATCAATTTCAACGATCAACATCCCCATATTCCACAAACTCGTCAAGTGTCTATTCACTACATTCAATATTCATGGTTCACACGTCAGACTTTCCACTGACTCATAAAATATAGACACATGACTCTACTTCCGGAAGACTCGTGCGTTGACTCAGACTCAGAGATCTGCACCCGTCATACCACACCACTGTGAAATCCACACAGGGTCGCTGTGAAATCCACACAGCCATGCGCATACACAATCTCAATATCATCACTCTCCCGGTATGACAGGGTTAATTCATATAACAGGTCAAGTCAGTTATCTTTCAAACAACTTACCCATACATATGAACCTCCTTCGACTCTCCACAACTGAATAACTTCATCTATGTGATTCCATTATATCAGCAGAGTCAGGATATCTCCTTCTAGACAAGTCCCTAGTCAATGCACATTACACACGATCTTACACGGTATTTTCTTTCCTGAAAATACTATGCCTTGATCCCACATTCACAACATTCAACTCATCATACAACACTTAATGAACGATTCCAGTCACAGCAACATTCATTCCACGGTTCAGATTTTCGAATATCACATGCATTTCACATTTAAATCTCAAACAGTTTCAAACAGCACTAAAACAGGGGAGTTCGAAAAACAACGCCAAAACCGGCGATCTCATTCAAAAACAAGGGATTTCGAAAAAAAAATTAAAACCGGCGATCACGTCGCCCCACACATAAAAACAGAGCACTGTGAAAAGGAATATGAAAACCGGCGACCACGTCGCCCTCACTTCAGAACCTACTCGCCTAAAGTTTTTATAAATGCAAAGTGCTAGCTTCCCTTACCTGGACTAGCGCAAAGCACCAAGAGCTCCAAAACCCACCGAAGCTTAAAGATGCTTTCACTCTGTTTTAGCGTCTCGGTCTGGAGAACTTGCAGAGAACCTCCCAGGTGTCCAAGGGCAGTCGTCGCTCGTCGTACTGGTGCTTGAGGGTGCCTGAATCGCAGCGCGAAGGAGAGAAAAGAGAGGGATGAAGGTGAACTCACTCTTTTACTCTTAAACCACTGCAACGTTCTTTGCTTCCCCGAAATGGGTTTTTGAATCTAAGCCTACTTGTCCACGCATGCTGCTGCCACCACCCACTCTGCAGGAAAGCCTGAGTGTACTCTTCCCTGAACAGTACGGCCACGGGTGTCTCTTGCGCATGCCAAATCTCTGATGTCACTATTCTGAACCACCCTTTTTGTCTACGTGGCGCACGTGCAAGACGTTTCATGCTGGGAGCCTGGGTCCCACCTTATCTGTGTGAAACACGACATCGCGCGATAACCTTCCACCGATGACTCATCCTGGCGGACGACCGATCTTTCTCTCTGGAAGACGACCGATGTCTATCCCTGGCGACGCCCGCATGTCTCATGCCCTGGCGATGCCCGTATGTCTCTCGCGCCCTGGCGATCATGTACACTACAGGCGATTTGGCGTTCATGTGTAGTCTAGGCGACAGGCGATTATGTACTAACCAGGCGATCTTATAGTCTTCTAAGCTACACTTTCTTTCCTTTTTATTTTAAATAAAAACATACTTAGAATTCATTTAAAATATACTCCTTTTATTCCAATTTTATTTTACAGGTCCTTACAGGAATGTGTTTGTGAGCTTGCCCGAGGGACATATCATGTCTTTCGCACAATTCTCCATGTTGTTCAGGGAGCAGTATCTAGTTAACAGGGCCCCTCTGCCAGTGTCTTATGATCTTTTTGATGTAAGACAACATCAGAGGGAGTCCATTAAAGATTACCTCAACAGGTTTGGGGCAATGGTGGTGAGGTTGCACACCAAAGACGAAGATATGGTGGTGCATGCCTTCAGGAAGGGAGTCCTGCCAGGGCCTTTCAGCGAGTCCCTGATACGAAATCGCCTCAAGAATTTCGGCGACATTAAGCGTCGTGCAGTTGCGCACATTGTTGCCCAAGGAAAGCTCAATGAGAAACGAGAAAGTGCAGTCTCATCGAGGCCCCGAGTGCCTAGTCGACCCCAACCCCACCGGGTGCACGAGGCAACCACAGAAAAAAAGGCTCAAGGAAAACAGAAGCCTTATAAGCCCCAAAAGCCCCAAACTAGGGCACGCGCCAAAGATGATGTGCCCCCTAGGCATGAATTCCTGGTGCAGCTGAAGGAGCTAATCGCCATTCCCAACGTGGCAGAAAGGTTGAAGTTGCCCCCAAAGACGGACAAGAGGCTGGGGCCGAACAAGAATCCTTGGTGCGAGTTTCATCAGGCCTATGGCCATCCCATTCGCAACTATCCGACCTTGGGCCATCAGTTGGACGAGTTGGTTAAAAGTGGTTTGCTCAGTGATTACTTGAAGGAGACGCAAGGGGGCGAGGTGGCGGTAGCCCCGAGGGCTGATCAGGGGCACGAAATGCCCATACATGGTGAGATACAATACTAGAGTAATACCGAGACAACTCAGAAGCGGCGATCTTGTGATGAGGAAGGCCCACCAGTACGAGATGGAGAATAAGTTGTCGCCCAAGTGGACCGGACCGTTTAGAATAACCGAGGCACTCGGGAACGGCGCCTACCGCTTGGAGACACTAGAAGGAGGGGCGATTCCTCGTACTTGGAACGCCACACACCTCAAGTTTTACTTTAGTTAAAGTTTCATAAGCATTGAACAGTTCTGTAAAAACAGTTACAAGGGGGCGCTCTTTTTTCCCTAAGGAGGGTTTTTAATGAGGCCACCCAAGAAATAAGATATTCAAAGTAAAAATTTTGAAGTATACTAAAGTTTGTGTGCGTATCGTTTTGCAGAAGTTTTGGAAAAACCTCATCGCCCTTAGGCGATCAGAGGCCCAAGTAAGAAGATTTTAGGGTCCTCATCGCCCTTAGGCGATCAGAGGCCCAAGTAAGAAGATTTTAGGGTCCTCATCGCCCTTAGGCGATCAGAGGCCCAAGTAAGGAGATTTTAGGGTCCTCATCACCCTTCGGCGATCGGAGGCATCCAGATGATAAAAGTCCTCACCTCGTCTTCTTACAGCGAGGCTGAGGCAAGATGATAAAAGTCCTCACCTTGTCTTCTTACAGCGAGGCGGAGGCAAGATGATAAAAGTCCTCACCTTGTCTTCTTACAGCGAGGCTGAGGCAAGATGATAAAAGTCCTCACCTCGTCTTCTTACAGCGAGGCTGAGGCAAGATGATAAAAGTCCTCACCTTGTCTTCTTACAGCGAGGCGGAGGCAAGATGATAAAAGTCCTCACCTTGTCTTCTTACAGCGAGGCTAAGGCAAGATGATAAAAGTCCTCACCTCGTCTTTTTACAGCGAGGCTGAGGCAAGATGATAAAGGTCCTCACCTCGTCTTCTTACAGCGAGGCTGAGGCAAGATGATAAAAGTCCTCACCTCGTCTTCTTACAGCGAGGCTGAGGCAAGGTGATAAAAGTCCTCACCTCGTCTTCTTACAGCGAGGCTGAGGCGAGAAGAGAAAAGTCCCCATCGCCCTTTGGCGATCGGAGGCATCCAGCGAAGTTCAAGGTCCTCACCTCGACCTGGTACAGTGAGGCTGAGGCAAGATAAAGAAGTCCTCCTTGCCTTTGAGCAAGTGAGGCGAGATAGGAAAGACCTCGCCCTCGACTTCTTAAAGCGAGGCTGAGGTGAGAGGCGTGCTTGAGGAGGACACGTGGATCGAGAAGAGTAAGAGAAAGGAAATCGCCTAAAGATAATTCGGCGAGTACCAGATCAGAAGAGTTCCTGGCGATGATGCCAAATGCTGGTCCTCGGACACCGAGAGCAGATAGTAAAGGAGTCGATGACTTAGTCTCTTCGCTGAAACAAGTTAACAGCTTGAGACTGGGGGGCTTGTGTACTAACCAGTCCTCGGACGTCAGATGGGCCCCACAGCATGGGCCAAAGCCACGTGGAGTAGACCCCATCAGGGGTGATCGGCCTGTGCCCGCATAGAGATGGGTGATCGGTCATCGCCTGCCCGCATAGAGATGGGTGATCGGTCATCGCCTGCTCGCATAGAGATGGATGATCGGTCATCGCCTGCTCCGCAGATTATTAGTAAATATTCCCAGAGGTAAAGGGGGTCCCGAATCACGGAGGCTACATGCATGGCACGTGAACAGTGAAGGCCTTCCCAGAACAGGTGTTCATCCTGTTAGACTTTGCACTCCAGAGAAGAAAACCCTATGTGCTAGGTTATCCCAAAGACTGGGTAAGAGTGGCGCAGGGGGCATTCCAGTAAACCCTAAGTGTGTCCAGCAGCGCAAAAAACCCTAATTAGGGTTAGCGGCACAGAAAACCCTAAGTATATAAGGAACAGTAACATGCTTCACAGAGGTACGCAATTCTAGACCTAAACACAGAGAGAAATTCAGACTTTGATGTTTCTTGCCCCGTTCTGACTTGAGCGTCGGAGTGCAAACGGCCGCGAGGGCACCCCCCCTTTCTCTTTTGCAGGTGCGATCATACCAGCACAGACTAGGTGAGGAAGGAGGTGTGTGGCGGCCGCAGAAGTCAGCTGACGCAGAGTCAACCGGCAGGAACACAGGGGATTATGCCATAACAGTTGAAAAACCGGCGACCACGTCGCCCCATCATCAAAATCATGTAACGTAAGGTTTTCGTTGGAAATAAGGCTAGCTTCCCTTACCTGAACTTGCGCCAAAACACCAAGAGCTCCAACACCCACCGAAGCTTAAAGATGCCTTAACTCTGCTTTAGTGTCCGGTTTGGAGAACTGACAGAGAACTCCCCAGGTATCCAAGTGCAGTCGTCGCTCGTCGTACTGGTGCTTGGGGATGTCTGAAATGCAGCGCGAAGGAGAGAAAAGAGAAGGATGAAGGTAGACTCACTCTGTCACTCTTGAACCACAGCAACGTTCTCCCTCTCAGAAGTGGGTTTTTGAATCTAAACCAACTTGTCCACAAATGCCGCTGCCACCACCCACTCTGCAGGAAGGCTTGCGTGCACGCTTCCTTGAACAGCACGGCCACGTGTGTCTCTGCGCATGCCAACTCTCTGATGTCACTCTTCTGAAACACCCTTTTTGTCTACGTGTCGCGCGTGCAGGATGTTTCATGCTGGGAGCCTGGGTCCCACCTTATTTGTGTGAAACACGACATCGCGTGATAACCTTCCACCGATGACTCATCCTGGAGGACGATCGATGTCTCTCTCTGGAAGACGACCGATGTCTCTCTCTGGGAGACGACCGTTGTCTCTCTCTAGGAGACGACCGATGTCTCTCTCTGGGAGACGACCGATGTCTATCCCTGGCGACGCCCGCATGCCTCTCGCGCCCTGGCGATGTCCGCATGTCTCTCGCGCCCCGGCAATGTCCGCATGCCTCGCGCCCTGGCGATGTCCGCATACCTCGCGCCCTGGCGATGTCCGCATACCTCGCGCCCTGGCGATGTCCGCATATAGTCTAGGCGACAGGCGATTATGTACTAACCAGGCGATCTCATAGTCTTCTAAGCTACACTTTCCTCCCTTTTTTATTTTAAATAAAAACATACTTAGAATTCATTTAAAATATATTCCTTTTATTCCAATTTAATTTTACAGGTCCTTACATTCTCCCCAACAAGAAAAATTTTCGTCCTCGAAAATTGAATTACAAGGAAAAGAGGTATGGATAAGCTTCTCTCATGGGTTCTTCTAACTCCCAAGTTGAATCACCCGATCTCTCATCCCACACCACTTTCACCATGTTGATGGTCTTGCCTCTGAGCTGTTTACTTTGCCGATCGTCAATCCTGACTGGTTTCGCTTCAAAGGACAAGTCATCCCTGATCTGCACATCGTCCGCTTCCAGCACATGACTAGGGTCTGCCATGTACTTCCTCAGCTGTGATACGTGAAAGACATTATGCAGATTCGCTAAATGGGGAGGTAAGGCGATCTCATAAGCCACTGGACCAATCCTCCTTAAGATCTGATATGGTCCCACGAACTTAGGGGACAACGTCTTTGATCTGATCGCCCGTCCTACACCCTTGGTTGGTGTCACTCTCATGAACACATGGTCTCCTGCAGCAAACTCCAAATGTTTTCTCCTCTGATCTGCATAGGATTTCTGCCGGCTTTGAGAAGCTTTCATTCTGTCTTATATCTGTTGCACCTTCTCGGTCGTCTGCTGAATCAACTCTGGTCCAACCAATACTGCTTCGCCCTCCTGGTACCAACATAAGGGAGTTCTGCATTTCCTCCCATACAGGGCTTCATATGGTGCCATCCCAATACTGGCGTGGTAACTGTTATTATAAGTAAACTCTACTAGCGGCAACACCTCATCCCAACTTCCCAATTGATCCAAGACACACGTCCTTAGCAGATCTTCCAAGGACTGGATCGTTCTCTCTGACTGTCCATCTGTTTGAGGATGATATGTCGAGCTCATTCTCAACTTGGTTCCCAAGAAATCTTGTAAGGTCTGCCAAAACCGTGAAGTGAACGTGGGATCTCTTAGGGAGTTTAATACATAACCAGACAAATGTTTTCAAAATTTAACGAAATTCAATCAAATACAACGAGACCGGCGGTCTCCATACATGAACCGGCGATCACTCACTAGGGAGCTCTGCTTCCTGGAAGATCATCTGCTCCCGTGTAAGTTATACACGATCATCACAGTTTTAAGAGAAAAACAGCCAACGAGCAGAACACGCAGGGTAAGCTAGATATTTTAAGGAGAGTTTAAATAAGGATAATTAAATTAAAATCAAGGTAAACAATTTCAAGATATTCACATATCACTATCAAGTTTCTCATACCCTTCACCTAATCGCCCAGAAATCACACATTTCACAATATTTTCAAGAGTCATTCTATTTCACAAACTGCATCAAGTGTCTATAAATTTCAAGTTCCTCATTTCACATGTCAGACCACCACTGACTCAGCACACAAGACACTTGACACTACTTCCGGAAGACTCATGCATTGATTAGACTCAGAGATCTGCACCTGTCATACTAAACAGCTGTAATGTTTCCCAGCTATGCGCATCAACACAAATCTCGATCTCAAGTTCATCATTCTCACAGTATGACAGGGTTAATCCATAGAACAGGCCGAGCTCGTTCTTTTTCACACGAGTCACCCATTCATATGAACCTCCTTCGACTCTCACCAACTGAGTAACTTCCTCTATATGATTCCATTACCTCAGCAGAGTCAGGATATCCCCTGAGGAATCACCGATCAATGCACATCCTACACGATCTTACACGGTATTTTCTTTCCTGAAAATACTATGCCTCGATCCCACATTCACAACACCCAAGACATCATACCACTTAAATAAATGATTCAAGTCACAGCAACATTCGTTTCAAAGATTCAGATTTTCGAAGATCACCTTTAAGCTTCAACAGTTCAAAGTAACACCAAAAACAGGGAGTTCACAAACATCGCCCAAACCGACGACCTGGTTCAAAAATAGGGTATTTCGAAGTTTGTATTTAAAAACCGGCGACCACGTCGCTCAAAAACACAAAGAACAGAGCATTCACGAAGATGAAAACGAAACCGGCGACCTCGTCGCCCTCACTTCCGAAATAGCTAAACTACGACTTGTATTGAAAATGGAGGCTAGCTTCCCTTACCTGGACTTGCGCAAACACCAGGAGCTCCGAAATCCAACGAAGCCTAAAGAACGCCTTGGCTCTGTTTTTGCGTCTGGTTTGAAGGACTTGCAGAGAACTTCCCAGGTGCTCTAATGGTGGCTGCCGCTCGTCGTACTCTTGTGTGAAGGTGCCAGAATCGCAGCGCGAAGGAGAGAAAAGGAGAAGAATGGAGGTAAACTCACTCTTTTGCTCTTGAACCACCGCAACGTTTCTTTTTCTCAGAAGTGGGTTTTTTTGAATCTTAAACCAACTTGCCCACAAAAGCCGCTGCCACCACCCACTCTGCAGGGAAGTTTGCGTGTACGCTTCCCTGAACAGTACAACTACGCGTGCCTCTGCGCAGGCTGACACTCTGAGGTCACTATTCTGAACCACCCCTTTTGTCTACGTGGCGCACGTGCAGGACGTTTCATGCTGGGAGTCTGGGTCCCACTTTATCTGAGTGAAACTCGACATCGCGCGATAACCTTTCACCGATGACCACTGGCGCGAAGACTATCCACCGATGACCTCTCGCGCGAAGGCTATCCACCGATGACATTCCGCGCGATGACTAACCCCGCATGCCTCGCGCCCTGGCGATCACGTGTAGTCTAGGCGACCGGCGATTATGTGTTAACAAGGAACTCTTGTAGTCTTCTAAGCTACACTTTCCTTCCTTTTTATTTTAAGTAAAAACATACTTAGAATTCATTTAAAATATACCCTTTTATTCCAATTTAATTTTACAGGTCCTTACATCACTCTCATAAACACATGGTCTCCAGCAGCAAACTCCAAAGGTCTTCTCCTCTGAATCTGCCGACTTTGAGAAGCTTTCATCCTGCCTTGTATCAGCATCACCTTCTCGGTTGCCTACTGAACCAACTCTTACTACTCCACTACTTCATCAAATTCCATTGTACATCCCTGCATATGGGATATGCTGCTCCATTGAGCGCCAACTCCAGCATTCACACTCTACTCCCAACCTTGAAGACTCGGTCGAGCATTTCCACAACTAGGCTCTTAATAGAACCAGGCCTAGCCTCCTTAGAGAAAAGCGAGCATGATCCCTTCATCGGAAGGAAAGAGAACAACTGCCTACTGCTCATGCCCCCTAGCTAATACAAACTAGGATCCGAAATATCCTTCTAGGAATCAACTTCTGCATCTTGATCAAAACCATCCATCGACATCCCAACTGCTGATCTAATTCTCACGCTCCCTAAAGGAACACCTTACATACATCTCTTCACCACCACGATTGATATTTCAAATGAGCTCGGCTTCTCCCAAGTTCCGAGTCATATTTGGATACAAGAATATCTTTCCATTTCCCTTTCTCATCACTCATCATCCACCATTTCCGTTTTGCCAGAAGAGCAAAGTTAAATTTTCTGTTATCCCTTAAATTATTCATTTACTGGTATGCAAATTCTGCCCTTAACCTTAATATCCCATCTTTACCCATTACAAAGCCCTTAGCTTGCTCGGCGCCTAGAACTCTCACAACACGCTTCAGACTAGGCTCCTCTAATTGTTCAATCAAAACTGGTTCGCCCTCCTGGTTCCCATAATAAAGGAGTTCTGCATTTCCTCCCATACAAAGCTTCATACAATCACTGTTTTCAAAACTCCATAACACTACTACCACTGCCGATTCTAAATCATAAGTAGAATAATTTCTCTCATGAAATTTGAGTTGCCTTGATGCATATGCAACCACTCTCTTCTCTTGCATCTAAAACACATCCCAAACCTTGATGTGAAGCACCACAGTAGACGTCAAAAGGTCTTCCGACCTCTGGAATTACCAGCACTGGAGTACCTCATGGAGATACGCTGGATTTGATGAAATGCTTCCCCAACAGCTCTTCCACTTGCTTCTTCAATTCTACCAACTCGGCTGGAGTCATCCTGCAAGGTGCCATTGACACTGGTCCAGCTCCAGGTACCAAATCAGTAGAGAATTCCACTTCTCTCTTAGGAGGTAACCCAGGTACTTCTTCTGGAAATACATCCATCAAACTTTTCACCACATGAATCCTTCTTACGTCCTCTTCGTTCTTCACTTCCCACCGAGCTATGATCACGAAACACCTCGCCCCTTCTTCCAACTCTGATCGCCCATGCCGAGCAGATCTTACATCTGGCTCTTGGAGATCGGAAAACACCACTTTCTGCCTACCGTAAACTATGGGAACGTGATCGGCATACAGCCAATCCATTCTTAGGATAACATCTAGATCCTGCAGAGGTAGACAGATCAAATTCACTTTGAATCTGCGTCCCTCTACTATCACTGGACATTCGGGGCAACTGTAGAGGTCAACACCTGCCCTGACACAGGTGTAGAGACCAACAGTTTCGAAGGGTAACTCCTTCACTAGAAGGCCCAGCTCGGCTACACCGACTTGACACCAAAGAGTGTGTCGCTCAGAAACAAGCAATGCTCTTATACTTCTACCAGCAATAACACAAGCATCTTACGCCAAAATACCTGACTGGGACGCCTCAGCTCCTGCCATGGCAAACACTCTCCCTGTTGCCTGAGGTCTGCTGCCTTCGTTCTTCAACTGCTGAGAACCACTGGGTTGGGTCATCCTATTGTGGGTAGGACAATCTCTAGCAACGTGTCCCACCTTTTGGCATGCAAAACACTTTCTCCCCGACGTCTTCTTGGGGCACACCTTGGCTAGGTGTGGTCCACTACAATGGAAACATTTAAGTTTCCAGGGTTGCTGCTGCTGAAACTGGGATGATGTCGCTCCCGCCCGATGTGGTGGAGGTCTCGCATAAGGCTCATTTTGCTGCTGCTGCACCTTGGCCTTCCCACTGGAGGAACTCCCTGGGTGTGACCTGATCACCCGAGACTCACCCTTCTCCAGAGTCTCCACCAATTTCGCCTTCTCCACCAAGGCGTGAAATTCCCTGATGCACATAGGGGCTATGGTCCTCTTCAGCCCATGTTCCAGTCCTTCTTCAAACTTCCTGCACCTCCAAGCCTCGGAGGTCGCCTGTGTATAAAAACGGGCGAAGTACTCAAACCGAGCAGCATAGGCGTCCACAGACATCTCTCCCTGCTCCAACCTTAGAAATTCGGCTTCCTTCGCCAACCTTGCACTATCTGGAAAACATTCCTCCAGAAACTTCACCGTGAAGCTCTCCCACTGCTGCATCGCAGCTTGATGACTCTGAGCCATCACCGCATTCTGCTGTTGGATGGCACCCGCTGTAACATCCCGCCAAAACGTTTCACAATTATATAATGAAAATAAAACGTAAAACCAAAATGTTTTGAAATGAACATGATTATATATATATAATGAAGTTTCTCCTCGCAGGGAGTTTAATACAAAACGAACGTTTTTCCAATACTTAAACAAAAGACAGCAAAATACAAAGCTACCGATCTCCTAACAGAAAACGGAGATCGCCTATCGGAAAATGGCAAAGGGGGGCGACCTCCTAACCAAAGAGGCGATCTCCTATCAGAAAAGGGCGATCTCCGATCAGAAAACAGGAAAAGGGGTGATCGCCCAACAGAAGCAAAATAGGCGATCTCATCCCGGCGACCACTTACTGAGGAGCTCTTCTTCCTGCAAGATTATCTGCTCCCGTGTAAAAATTACACGATCATCACAGGTTTTTAAGAAAGACAGCCACAGAACCAAAATACAAAGGGTAAGCTAGACATTTAAAAGAGAGTTTGACTGTGAACTTAAGAATCAAGATGAAACCAGTTTAAGACATCCACGTAAAACCATCAACTTTCTCATATTCCACCAAAACATTTGATAATCACATATCTCACAAATCAATTCCAGAGTCTCACCAATTCACATCAGCAATCAAGTGTCTATCAATTCAATTTCTCATATCACACGTCAGACTTTCCACTGACTCATCACACCAGACACTTGACCACTATTCCGGAAAACACGTGCATTGAACTTAGCGTCCTGAGACATGCACCTGTCATGCTAAAAGGCTGGAAAGTGCCCTCAGCCATGCGCATTACACAATCTCAATATCATCATTATCACAGCATGACAGGGTAAATCCATACTACAGGCCGAACTCGTTCTGTTTCACACGAGACACCCATACGTATGACCTCCTTCGACTCTCCACAACTGAGTAACTTCTTCTATGTGATTTCATTACCTCAGTAGAGTCAGGATCGTCTCATTACACCAGGACACTCACTGATCAATACACATCCTACACAGATCTTACACGGTATTTCCTTTCCTGAAAATACTATGCCTCGATCCCACATTCACAACATTCACACATCACATAACATTTCAACAAATGATTCCAGTCACAGAAAAACTCATGCCAAGGTTCAGATTTTCGAATATCACATTTAAATCTCAAACAGTTCCAAATAATCACAAAAACAGAGGATATTTCAATAACAGATGAAAACCGGCGATCACCTCCAGAAATCGGCGATCACGAACAAAACTGGGTTTTAAACAAGAACATTTTGAAAACCGGCGACCACGTCGCCCGCAACATCAAAACAGAACTGTTGTCATGAACATCTCACATTTCAACATCAAACACCGTGAAAGCGAAGTAAAACCGGCGACCACGTCGCCCTATCATCACAAACATCAAATACCCAATTATCGTTGGAAAAAGACTAGCTTCCCTTACCTGGATCAGCGTGAAATCTCACTTCAAGCTCTGAACCGCCGAACGTAAAGGATGTCCGAACTCTGCCTACGCGTTCAAATAGGTAAATCTTGTAGAGGACCTTCCCAAAAGCTCTATGGCAGTCGTCGCTCGTCTTGCTTTTGCTTGAAGGTGCCTGGGAAATACTGAGTCGCAGTGCAAGGGAGAGAAAGAGAAAGATGAAGGTGAACTCACTCTGTCACCTTTTATCTCCCACTGCGTTTTCAAAACTCCCTAAGAGGAGCCTTCTGAAGCTAAGGACGTAGGCCTGCTGTGTAGCCGCCCTAGCCTACTCTCTGAGATACCTAGCGTGTGAGTTTTCCTTTACTCAAGCACAAACCTGACAGTAAGGTTGCGTGGTTGACTTTGCGCACACAAACACTGTGCACTACCGTACCAACTCTCTGGAGCCACTGACTACGTGCCGCGCATGCAAGACGTTCATGCTGGGCCCTGGGCTCCACTTCATCTGCATGAAACACGACATCGCGCGATAACCTTTCGCCGATGACCTCTCGCGCGAAGACTCTCCACTGATGACCTTCCGCGCGAAGGCTATCCACCGATGACTCATCCTGGAGGACGACCGATGTCTCTCGCGTCCAAGCGATGCCCGCATGCCTCTCGCGCCCTGGCGATGCCCGCATGTCTCTCGCGCCCTGGCGATCATGTGTAGTAGGCGACCGGCGACTAGGTACACTACAGGTGATTGGCGTTCAGGTGCAATCAAGGCGACAGGCGACCATGTGCCAGAGAAGACGGAGATCGCCTACTCTTTCAATTACGGCGATCTCGTAGACTTTTAAGTTATACTTCCCTTCCTTTATATTTTTAAATAAAAACATACTTCGAATCCATTTAAATATAACACTTTTATTCCAATAATATTTTCCAGGTCCTTACACCCGCCATCATCTCAACGGCCCTGGCAATCTGGCCCATTTCAGGAGAAGGTTGGGGAGGGGTAGAGGGTCTACGTGCCATCACTCTCCGTTTCGGATCTTGAAACTATGAGTTTTCTATATTCCCTACAACTACAAGAATGAGATCGATAAGAAATCAATTCATTCAAGGGGTACCATCTAGACCTTACAAGGTCAGCTTCTCAAATTCCTTAAGAATTTGAGTTCATCAACAGAAACATGAAGCTTATAACCTCAAGCAAAACACCAGAACAGCTACTGGTGTGCAACCATCAATCCAAACAGCCACTCACAATCAATTACAACCACACTCAATAAAATGAAATCGATCACACCAGAATTCAAAGTATGCTAAACATTAAACCTCTGGAATTTAGATTGAGAATCACCCTGATCCGGTCATGAGTGTGCACCCTCACCACCTTATCAAGACCCTCTCATTCTAAATACTAAGATTTTCAGTTAGGCATACATTCACTACAGCACACACAAAAAAATTTCAATACAAAAACGTTTGAAAACCTTTCACAATAGTTGTCACTTAAAACTTGTACTGATCGGTCCTCGGACGTCAGATGGGTCCCACAGCATGGGCCAAAGCCACGTGGAGTAGACCCCATCAGAGGTGATCGGTCATCGCCTGCTCCGTAGGGAGATGAGTAATCGGTCATCGCCTGCTCCACAGAGAGATGGGTGATCGGTCATCGCCTGCTCCGCAGATTATTAGTAAATATTCCCAGAGGTAAAGAGAGTCCCGAATCACGAAGGCTACATGCATGGCACGTGAACAGTGAAGGCCCTCCCAGAACAGGTGTTGATCCTGTTAGAGTTTGCACTCCAGAGAAGGAAACCCTATGTGCTAGGTTATCCCAAAGACTGGGTAAGGGTGGCGCAGGGGCATTCCAGTAAACCCTAAGTGTGTCCAGCAGCGCAATAAACCCTAATTAGGGTTAGCGGCGCAGAAAACCCGAGGTATATAAGGAACAGTAACATGCTTCACAAAGGTACGCAATTCTAGACCTAAACACAGAGAGAAATTCAGACTTTAATGTTTCTTGCCCCGTTCTGACTTGAGCGTCGGAGTGCAAACGGCCGCGAGGGCGCCCCCCCTTTCTCTTTTGCAGGTGCGATCATACCAGCGCAGACTAGGTGAGGAAGGAGGTGTGTGGCGGCCGCAGAAGTCAGCTGACGCAGAGTCAACCGGCAGGAACATTAGGCGCCCACCGTGGGGCCGAGTAAAACAAGGTCCCATACACGAGAGTGAGAGAGAAACCACAGAAGATGAGGACGACAAGGCACGGTTCCGTTCCACCGAATGGAGGCGAAAGCGTTACCATGCAGCAACTCATGGAAACAATGCGCGCCCTCCAGGAGACGGTGGCGGAGTCCAGGGCGCACCAAGCGCGGATGCAGGAAGACCTGGCCGCCTCACAGGCCAGGAATGAGGAGTTGCACAAAGCGAACGAGGAGCTGCGTGTGAGTCTGCAAAACGTGCGGCAAGATGGAGACTGTGGGGGAGAGGATCGGGCTCCACCAACGCCCACAAGGGCCTTTCCCATGCCTTTCTCCCAGGAAATCATGGACACGGTGGTCCCTGCCACCTTCGTAGGGCCTAAGACCGTGTTCACTGGGAAAGAAGACCCCGAAAGGCATCTCACCGCTTTCCATACGCAGATGATGCTGTCGGGAGGATCGGATGCGGTCTACTGCAAGATGTTTATGAGCACCCTCCATAGCACAGCGTTGGACTGGTTTGTGAGTCTACCTACCGGACATATTTCCAGTTTCCGGCAATTTTCCAAGCTGTTTGTCGATCAGTACATCGTGAATAAGGCGCCGCCTATGGTGTCTTACGACCTGTTCGACCTAAGGCAATTCCAGGGGGAATCTTTGAAGGATTATCTGAACAGATTCGGGGCCCAGATAGTCCGACTACCAGGCAAAGAGGAGGAGATGTTCGTACACGCCTTTAAGAAAGGCGTGCTACCTGGGCCATTCAGCGAATCATTGATCAGGAATCGCCCTGCAACTTTCGCAGAGATTCGGCGACGTGCTGTGGCTCACATCGCTGCCGAGAACGAAGTGATAGAAAAGAGGGGGAGTACGGCTCCCGCAAAACCACGCACCCAAGCCAGGACTCAGCCTCAGAGGGTGTTGGAGACGGCAGCGGTAAAGAAGGACCAAAGGATATATCATCCTTATGATCCGAAGAAAAGTAAAGATGATGGCAGTAGTAGAGCAAGAGGATCAGGTCGCCTGAGGGATTTCAAGCGTCCTCCGAGGCATGAGTTCGTGATGAGATTGGGGGACCTGATCGCCATCCCCAGTATAGCTGCCAAGCTGACGATGCCCGAGAAGAAGACGGATAAAGTGTTGGGGCCAAAGCCAGATGCGTGGTGTGAATTCCACAAAGGTTTTGGCCACACCATTAACTCCTGTCTGTTGCTAGGACACCAACTCGACAAGTTGGTCCAAAGTGGATTCCTGAAGGACTACTTGCTGCAGAAGGCAGCAGATGCGACGAGCTCCCAGCCGGCGAGCACTGAGAGCCAGCAGCATGAAGTGCCCATCCACGGGGAGATACACACTATAGCTGGGGGATTCTCCGGAGGTGGGTGCACCGCGTCGCAGCGCAAGAGGTATGCTCGGTCGATGATGGTAGTAGAAGCATTCGACGACCATTCGCCCGATGTGGACATCGCGTTTACCAGGGAAGATCTTAAAGACGTTGTGCCACATGACAACGATCCCGTAGTGATTTCGCTTGTCACCGCTGGTGATGTGAGTTCATTATGAACCTTTCTTGGTTTGGGTTGAGTTGATATAGGTTTCATTATATTCATGACACTTTCAAGAATTAGGATCAAAATTCTAAAGAACAATTAATAGAGTTTCTACTCAAGAAAACAAAAGGTTCATACTAAAAGCACATGAATAGGTAACTTGTAGTGTAAGATAACAATGGAATATGAATGGGTAATTCAAGAACAGTACCAAACCTCAAAGGAAACACAAGAACAACATAAGAACACCAAGAACAAGTGAAAATACTGATTGAAATTCAATAGGAATTAGAAAATCACAAAGAAATTCATCAAAGAACAAAAACCCATGGATGGAAAACAAGAACAACACATGTATATGGAAACCCATGGTTTGGACGAAATTAAAACAGCAAGAAAACAAGGAAATAAACCAGCAAAGTGCAGAACAATGGCAGCAAATGAAAGGAAACAACTCATGGAAAAGATTGAACCGATTAAAAATGGAAAAACTACAAGAAAACACAAATGGGTATTTTTAGAAGATGAATAGAAATGACTTATGTGGTTGTAGCCTTTTGGAGATGTGATTCACGCCACTTGGAGGGTGGTTCTTCCAAGATGAGTGGGTGGTGCCGCCACTTGAGAGTCTCCAAAGCTCACAAGATAAGACATGAAGGAGAAGAAGAGACAAGTCTCACAAACTCACTCTCTCTCAATTTCAAGATAGTTTCTTTTCTTCTAACTTTCAACTTTTTTTATTCAAAGTACCAAGCACCCCTATTTATAATGGAGAGGGCTGGTCATGTTACAAAGGGGAAGGAGTGGGAAGAGTCACTCTTCTAGCTCCTTCTAGTGCCTAAGAGAGAAAGGAGTAGAAAAGTCACTTTTTCCACTTTTTCCTAAAGAAAGTGCCTAAAATGCCTTACATTTAGAGGTTTCTTTTGGTTTTCCTCTTTGGCATACTCCTAAGGATATTTCTATACTATTTACAAATTTATACAAGAGTATTTACAAAGATTTATTTATACTACTATCTTTTGAATTTTCAAGAGAACCCAAAATGTTCTACTTTTTAAGAAGACTAGTAAGAAGAATTTTAAATGCTTGGGTGGATGACCTCTTCCTCCATTAGTAAAATCCTCTTCTACTTGATCTCCATCATGCTCCCCAGGTTGGAGAGAATTCGTCCGCGAATTCAGAATCCCTACATATAACAAAGTCAGTTTGCTATCAAATAAAACAGTGGATGATAATAAAGGCAAACTTGACTTAGCATTATGAATCATTGGGATGTCGGAAAAAGAAGTCCTATAGACAGACCATGTTGGAAAAAAATGTGGGGGAATGATTATTTTCTTAGGAAAAATTCCCTTTAAAGGGTAAAAACCATTAGTAGGTATGGAAAAATCATCCCTAACATTTTTCAACCAATATGGAGTGCAAGTAGGAACTTTTGGTAATGAAAAAGACAAAGAAGAAGAATACCTTGGATGCTCAAATTGAGGCATAGCATGAGTAAAAAAGATTGATTTAGTTGATAAGGTATTATGACTCATTTTATCATTTTCTTCTTTTTCATTTTCTCTTTTATTTTTCATTTTTAATTGGTCCTCATGAACTTCGTGTGGAGATAGGGGTTTTAAGGTAACCTTGCGCCCTTGGAAGGAAAAAGACATTATATTGGTGAGGCCATCATGTAAAACATGTCTATCAAATTGCCAAGGCCTCCCTAAAAGAATATGGGTTGCTTCCATAGGCACAACATCACATAAAACCTCATCTTTATACTTTCCTATTTCAAAATTTATGAGGACTTGTTTATTAACCATGATTTCTCCCTTTTTAGTAAGCCATTGGAGCTTATAGGGCTTGGGATGAGAGATAGTGGGTAAAACAAGCTTATCCACCACTCTTGTACTAGCCACATTTGTACAACTACCCCCATCAATTATCATGGAACATAACTTTTTGTTGATAAGGCACCGGGTATGGAAAATATTTTCTCTTTGGGTATCATCCAAAGGTTTTTGAATTGTGCCCATCATGCGCCTTATCACCAATAAGTCACCTTCACATTGTATTTCACATTCATTATCACTAGGGCTAGGGGAAGGGGAGTTAGATTTAGAAGAATTATCACTATGTTCACTTACAACTAAACCCCCTTTTACCATCATGGTTCTTTTTGTTGGACAATTTGCGGCTATATGACCATAACCTAAACACTTAAAACATTTCTTACTTGAGGTTTTGGTTGGTGATTTATTAGTTGAAGTGGAAGGCTTTGAATCCTTGGATTTGAAAGATGAATCTTTAGAAGGAAATTTGGACAAAGACTTGTTTTTATTTTTCCAAGAGTTGTTGTAATAGCCATCATTATGAGTATTTTTGAAAGCAAGTTTCTTTGCAATTTGGGTTTCAACCTTGATGGCAAGGTGAACCAAGTTTTCTAAAGAAGAGTACTCATAAAGTTCAACAACATCTTGAATGTCCCTTCTAAGACCACTTACAAATCTAGCCATCTTAGCTTCATCACTTTCATGTATATCAACTTTAAGCATAAGTGTTTCTAGCTCTTCAAAATAAGCATCCACACTTAGCGTGCCTTGGTGAAGCCTTTGGAGCTTCAACAATAGGTCTTTCCTAAAGTGTGGTGGAACAAATCTAGCGCGCATACACTCTTTCAAATTGTTCCAAGAAACCACGGGAGGTCTCTTGTTTAGCCCAATGTCCATAAGAGTTTTATGCCACCATTGCATGGCATAGTCTAGAAATTCTAAAGTAGCTAGTTTTACCCTTTGGTCTTCTTGGACCTCATGTACATGAAAGATTTGTTCAACCTTTGCTTCCCACCCCAAATATACATTTGGATCACCTTCACCACTAAAGCTAGGTAATTTTACAAAAGGCATATAAGGCTTTGCCACATGTTGGCGCCTTTCTTCATAATGATGATGCCTCCTCCATTCGGTTTCATCTTCATGTCCATGATAGTTGGAAAAAGTTCTTGATGAATGCCTTGAAGAATGGCATCTTCTATGGTGTGTATGGCTGGACCTTTCATTAGTCACTTCAAGCCTTTGCAATCTTTCTTCCAATTGTCTTATAGCTTCATCTTTTTGTGCAAGTGACCTTTTGGCTTCTTTTAATTCACCAAGAATGAAAGCTTTTTGTGGAGAGTGTGGTTTGGAAGATTCACCACTTGAATATTGAGCCATTTTCAAAACAGTACAGCAAAGACAAATAGCAAACAATTAAAGAAACAATGTTAGAAAACAAAGAAAATATGGTGCGGTTTTGGACAAAAAATAAAGGCACTCAAAATCACTCCAAGAAATTATACTTCCCTCAACCAAGCTTCTCTTGTGGAATGGAGTAACCTCAAATGAAAGATGCCAAAGCACTCAACCACTCATCCAAAAATAACCACCACAAAACTTAAAGAACAACAAAAGACAAGCAAGAAAAAGGTACAAAACAAGAAAGGGTAGTGCAAAAGGAAGACAAGATATATGACAAAACTTAAGAAATGAAAGACAAGCAATAAAAGGCACACAATAAGACTCAAAGAATACTCACTAAACTTTATAATCAAGAAAGAAAGTACAACTCATAAACTTGTCAAAATACAAGGATCAAAAGTTCCACAAAGTAGACAACAATTTGCCAATCACTATGAATCCAACTTTGGTATGAAAATTAATGTGCAAAAGAATGAATAGATGCAAATACCAAACTGTTTTGAAGGATTTAAAAACAGAATTGGTTCTGTTTTGTTCTGTTTCAGTTCTGTTTTTTTTTTTCTTTTTTTTTTTATACCAAATGGAACTTATGTAGTGAAAGAACCATAATATGCATCATATGGAAGTTGAAACATCAATCAAATTGCACAAAAAATTTTATGAAGGATTCAAGACAATTGAACACTTGAAATCAAATGTTAGGAACCTCCAATCACAAGTACTAAAACAAATTCAAGAGAAACACAAACTTTCAAAATCAAAAGCAAGCAAGTAGAGACAAGATTTGGACACCTAGAACACTATGAACATAAAACTCAAAGCAAAAAGTATGATCAATGAAAAGGCACAACTAAAACATATTCAAACCAAACAAAAGTATGAATATAAGGTGCTGGAAAAACAAGAAACACGAAATTATAGGTGCTGGAAAAAAAAATTACCCAAAAAGAAAGTGTCTATTCAACTCACAATCAACAAATCAACACCATGGCTCTAGATACCACATGATGTGAGTTCATTATGAACCTTTCTTGGTTTGGGTTGAGTTGATATAGGTTTCATTATATTCATGACACTTTCAAGAATTAGGATCAAAATTCTAAAGAACAATTAATAGAGTTTCTACTCAAGAAAACAAAAGGTTCATACTAAAAGCACATGAATAGGTAACTTGTAGTGTAAGATAACAATGGAATATGAATGGGTAATTCAAGAACAGTACCAAACCTCAAAGGAAACACAAGAACAACATAAGAACACCAAGAACAAGTGAAAATACTGATTGAAATTCAATAGGAATTAGAAAATCACAAAGAAATTCATCAAAGAACAAAAACCCATGGATGGAAAACAAGAACAACACATGTATATGGAAACCCATGGTTTGGACGAAATTAAAACAGCAAGAAAACAAGGAAATAAACCAGCAAAGTGCAGAACAATGGCAGCAAATGAAAGGAAACAACTCATGGAAAAGATTGAACCGATTAAAAATGGAAAAACTACAAGAAAACACAAATGGGTATTTTTAGAAGATGAATAGAAATGACTTATGTGGTTGTAGCCTTTTGGAGATGTGATTCACGCCACTTGGAGGGTGGTTCTTCCAAGATGAGTGGGTGGTGCCGCCACTTGAGAGTCTCCAAAGCTCACAAGATAAGACATGAAGGAGAAGAAGAGACAAGTCTCACAAACTCACTCTCTCTCAATTTCAAGATAGTTTCTTTTCTTCTAACTTTCAACTTTTTTTATTCAAAGTACCAAGCACCCCTATTTATAATGGAGAGGGCTGGTCATGTTACAAAGGGGAAGGAGTGGGAAGAGTCACTCTTCTAGCTCCTTCTAGTGCCTAAGAGAGAAAGGAGTAGAAAAGTCACTTTTTCCACTTTTTCCTAAAGAAAGTGCCTAAAATGCCTTACATTTAGAGGTTTCTTTTGGTTTTCCTCTTTGGCATACTCCTAAGGATATTTCTATATTATTTACAAATTTATACAAGAGTATTTACAAAGATTTATTTATACTACTATCTTTTGAATTTTCAAGAGAACCCAAAATGTTCTACTTTTTAAGAAGACTAGTAAGAAGAATTTTAAATGCTTGGGTGGATGACCTCTTCCTCCATTAGTAAAATCCTCTTCTACTTGATCTCCATCAGCTGGGAGGAAGATCCACCGGGTGCTGGTCGACCAGGGAAGCTCGGCCGATGTTATGTTCTGGCCAACTTTCAACAAGCTGCAGTTACCCCTTGACCAGCTGAGACCGTATGGGGGATGCTTGTATGGTTTCGCTGGCGGTCAGGTGGAGGTCAGGGGGTACATCGAGCTGAGAACCACGTTCACGGATGAGGTGGCTTCAAGAACGGAGAAAATCAAGTATCTCGTCGTGAACGCCCCCTCAGCATATAACATCCTGTTAGGGAGGCCAACTCTCAACCGGATAGGGGCAGTGCCATCAACAAGGCACATGAAGGTTAAGCTCCCTTCAATGGAAGGCGTGGTGATAACCCTGCGGTCTGATCAGCAGGAGGCACGAAGATGTTACGAAAACAGCCTCAAGAACAAGCGATCAGTAAGCTACATCACAACCACACCCCCTCCTGGCGCGGAATCAACACGAAGAAGGGGGCAGGCCGCCGATATTGTGATGGAGTTGATCGCCGAGGGGGGTGCGCATACGCTAGATGATGAGGAAGGGGTCGGCGATGACCGACCACCAGTGGAGTTGAGAAATCGCCCAGAGGAGGGCAGAGAGGCAGGAATCGCCAGAGCAGTGATCGCCATCGAAAGGAGACCTCAACCAGTGGAAGAGTGGGTTGAAAGGAAGATAAAAGGCAAGGTCTTCAAGCTGGGAAAATCATTGGACCAGGGAGCACAAGACCAGATCGCCGGGGTAATTGAGAGGCATCTGGACGCGTTTGCGTGGTCTGCCTCGGATATGCCTGGTATCGACCCTGACTTTTTGTGTCATCACCTGGCGGTAGACCACCAGGTAAAGCCAGTGCGGCAAAGAAGGAGAAAGTTTAACGAGGAGAGGAGGCAGGCGATCAGGGATGAAACGCAGAAGCTCCTCGCCGCAGGTCACATTCGGGAGATCCAATACCCCGAGTGGCTCGCTAACGTCGTGCTGGTCAAAAAGAGCAACGGCAAATGGCGCATGTGCGTCGATTTCACCGATTTGAACAAGGCTTGTCCGAAGGACTCATATCCTTTACCGAGTATAGACGCCCTGGTGGACAGCGCGGCGGGCTGCAAACTGTTGAGCTTTCTGGATGCGTTCTCGGGTTATAATCAGATCAAGATGCATCCTATGGATGAAGAGAAGACCGCCTTCATGACGGAGAGATCGTGCTATTGCTACAAGGTAATGCCATTCGGACTGAAGAACGCTGGCGCCACGTACCAGAGATTGATGGATAAGGTACTTGCACCAATGCTAGGGTGAAATGTGCAGGCCTATGTTGATGATATGGTGGTGACTTCCACAGAGGGAAGCCGGCACACCTCGGACCTGGAGGAGTTGTTTGTCACGATAGCCAAGTATAAGCTGAAACTAAATCCAGAGAAGTGCATTTTTGGCGTGGAAGCAGGAAAATTTTTAGGTTTCCTATTGACTGAAAGAGGAATAGAGGCAAACCCAGATAAGTGCGCTGCTATTATGGCAATGAGAAGCCCAGCCACGGTGAAGGAGGTGCAGCAGCTGACAGGTCGGATGGCTGCTCTCTCACGTTTTGTATCAGCCAGCGGCGAGAAGGGCCACCCGTATTTTCAGTGCTTAAAAAGAAACAACAGGTTTGCCTGGACCAAGGAGTGTGAGGACGCTTTCGTGAAGCTTAAAGCGTATTTAGCAAGCCCGCCGGTTCTATGCAAACCGTTAGTAGGAGTGCCTCTCAGACTGTATTTCGCTGTGACGGAGAGGGCGGTGAGTGCGGTGCTTGTCCAAGACCAAGATCAGGTCCAGAAGCCTATTTACTTTGTGAGCAAGGTGTTGCAGGGACCTGAAGTGAGGTATCAGGCCTTGGAGAAAGCTGCGCTTGCAGTTGTGTTTTCGGCGAGGAGGCTGCGTCATTACTTTCAGAGCTTTGCCGTCGTGATAATGACCAATCTCCCCATTCAGAAGGTCCTAAAGAAACTTGATGTAGCTGGACGAATGGTGAAATGGGCAGTAGAACTCTCAGAGTTCGACATTAAATATGAACCCCGAGGACCAATTAAGGGGCAATTTTTAGCTGATTTTGTCGTCGAGCTCTCGTCGGAGGCGACTCAGGCCGAAGGAGATGGTTTTCGGTGGGTCCTTTCGGTAGATGGATCGTCAAACCAGCAGGGCAGCGGAGCTGGAGTCATTCTGGAAGGGCCCAACGGCGTGCTAATAGAACAGTCCCTGAGGTTCGCTTTCAAAGCCAGCAACAATCAAGCAGAATACGAAGCATTGATTGCAGGTATCTTGTTGGCAAAGGAGATGGAAGCTAAAGTTTTGGTGGCCAAAAGTGACTCGTTGCTGGTCACCGGGCAAGTAGTGGGCGAGTTCCAAGCCAAGGACCCGCAGAAGGCAGCTTATTTGGCATATGTTCAGGAGTTGAAGAGTTCTTTTACAGCATTCGAGGTAGTGCATGTGCCAAGGGAGCAAAATGCCCGAGCTGACTTGCTGGCCAAGCTCGCCAGTTCGGGCAAGGGGGGAAGGCAGAGGACTGTTATTCAAGAAACGTTGAAGACACCTAGGGCTTTTGTGGCAGATCACCAGGTGCTGCAAGTGAGCAGATCGGCAGTGGGAGCGGCGAGGAGTCACAGGTCTTTAGCTCAGGAGACCTTGAAAACGCCAAGGATAAGGGCATTCCCAGTGGATGGAGTAAACGTTGCATAGGTCTGTGCCACACATGGGTCAGATACGTGGATTACGCAGTACCAGCGTTACTTAGCTGATGGCTTGCTCCCAATGGATCCGGCAGAGTCCAGAAAGATCAAGAAGAACTCCACCAGGTTTACCATGATAGATGGCGAGTTGTACAGGTTTGGGTTCACACACCCACTCCTGGTATGCATACACGGGGAGAAGTGCACGAGGGTTATGGCTGAGCTCCATGAAGGCATATGTGGAAGTCACATCGGGGGTCGAGCTCTAGCCGTTAGAACCCTTCGCGCAGGATATTACTGGCCGACGATGAGGGAGGATTGCAAGAAGTACGCCCAGTGCTGCAAGCAGTGCCAGCAGCACGCCGACTGGCACAAGGCGCCCCCAGAAGAGCTTAAATCGATTTATAGCCCTTGGCCATTTCATACATGGGGAATTGATATTCTGGGGCCCTTTCCGATGGCGATCAGACAGAGGAAATACTTGGTGGTGGCGATTGAGTACTTCACCAAGTGGATTGAAGCAAAGCCAGTTGCCCAAATCACGGCGACCAAGATCGAAAACTTTGTATGGAAGAACATTGTGTGCCGGTTTGGGGTGCCTAAGCGTCTAGTATCAGATAATGGGACTCAGTTTGCAAGCCACCTGTTGAAGAAGTTGTGTGAAGATGTGGGAATTCAACAAGTGTTTGCATCCGTTGAGCACCCGCAGACGAATGGCCAGGTAGAATCCGCCAATCGGGTTCTGTTGAGAGGTTTAAAGAGAAGGTTAGAGAAAGCTAAAGGATCGTGGGCTGATGAGGTGCCTCGCATAATATGGGCGTACCACACGACTGAGCAGTCAGGTACCCACGAAACCCCCTTTAGCTTGGTGTATGGCTGTGACGCGATGATTCCAGTTGAAATCCAGGAGAGCTCGCCGAGATTTCAACACTTTGTAGCAGAGGAATCAAATGAAGAAAGAAGAATGAACCTGGATTTACTGGATGAGGTCAGAGAAGAGGCGAGAGTTAAAGCTGAAGCGGTGAAAAGAAGGGTAGAACGAAGATACAATACTAGAGTAATACCGAGACAACTCAGAACCGGCGATCTTGTGATGAGGAAGGCCCACCAGTACGAGATGGAGAATAAGTTGTCGCCCAAGTGGACCGGACCGTTTAGAATAACCGAGGCACTCGGGAACGGCGCCTACCGCTTGGAGACACTAGAAGGAGGGGCGATTCCTCGTACTTGGAACGCCACACACCTCAAGTTTTACTTTAGTTAAAGTTTCATAAGCATTGAACAGTTCTGTAAAAACAGTTACAAGGGGGCGCTCTTTTTTCCCTAAGGAGGGTTTTTAATGAGGCCACCCAAGAAATAAGATATTCAAAGTAAAAATTTTGAAGTATACTAAAGTTTGTGTGTGTATCGTTTTGCAGAAGATTTTAGGGTCCTTATCGCCCTTAGGCGATCAGAGGCCCAAGTAAGGAGATTTTAGGGTCCTCATCGCCCTTCGGCGATCGGAGGCATCCAGGTGATAAAAGTCCTCACCTCGTCTTCTTACAGCGAGGCTGAGGCGAGAGGAGAAAAGTCCTCATCGCCCTTTGGCGATCGGAGGCATTCAGCGAAGATATAAGTGATCGCCTATCGCCATATGTGGGAAGATATAAGTAATCGCCTATCGCCATATGTGGGAAGATATAAGTAATCGCCTATCGCCATGTGTGAAGATATAAGTGATCGCCTATCGCCATGTGCGCGAAGATATAAGTGGTCGCCTATCGCCATGTGCGCGAAGATATAAGTGGTCGCCTATCGCCATGTGCGCGAAGATATAAGTGGTCGCCTATCGCCTGCAGGTATTCACGTCGCCGGGTGTTCACATGATCGCCGGGTGTGAGGATCAGGAGATCAGGTTGTCAGCAAGTCGCCGAAAGGAGCACATCGCCGAGTGTTTGAGAAGACTTGTGTGAGCTGTGATACCCAGTGTTAACCAGGTCGCCAGGTTAAGGTTGTGCCCAGAGTAGCCTGTGCCCTAAGCCACTCCCTGTGTGGATAACTTAGTCGCAGGATCAAGGTGAGAGTAGCGTTCTAGCTGCAGGTACTCCAGATGGTGACACGTGAATGACCAGATGATAAAAGTCCTCACCTCGTCTTCTTACAGCGAGGCTGAGGCAAGATGATAAAAGTCCTCACCTCGTCTTCTTACAGCGAGGCTGAGGCAAGATGTTGAAAGTCCTCACCTCGTCTTCTTACAGCGAGGCTGAGGCAAGATGATAAAAGTCCTCACCTCGTCTTCTTACAGCGAGGCTGAGGCAAGATGTTGAAAGTCCTCACCTCGTCTTCTTACAGCGAGGCTGAGGCAAGATGATAAAAGTCCTCACCTCGTCTTCTTACAGCGAGGCTGAGGCAAGATGTTGAAAGTCCTCACCTCGTCTTCTTACAGCGAGGCTGAGGTAAGATGATAAAAGTCCTCACCTCGTCTTCTTACAGCGAGGCTGAGGCAAGATGTTGAAAGTCCTCACCTCGTCTTCTTACAGCGAGGCTGAGGCAAGATGATAAAAGTCCTCACCTCGTCTTCTTACAGCGAGGCTGAGGCAAGATGTAGAAAGTCCTCACCTCGTCTTCTTACAGCGAGGCTGAGGCGAGAGGATATAAAGTCCTCACCTCGTCTTTTTACAGCGAGGCTGAGGCGAGAAGATAAGAAAGTCCTCACCTCGTCTTCTTACAGCGAGGCTGAGGCGAGAGGATATAAAGTCCTCACCTCGTCTCCTTACAGCGAGGCTGAGGCAACAGAGGAAGACCTCCTTGCCTGGGAGCAAGTGCAGGCGAGAAAGAAGACCTCCTTGCCTTTGAGCAAGTGAGGCGAGATAGGAAAGACCTCGCCCTCGACTTCTTAAAGCGAGGCTGAGGTGAGAGGCGTGCTTGAGGAGGACACGTGGATCGAGAAGAGTAAGAGAAAGGAAATCGCCTAAAGATAATTCGGCGAGTACCAGATCAGAAGAGTTCCTGGCGATGATGCCAAATGCTGGTCCTCGAGCACCGAGAGCAGGGGGTAAAGGAGTCAATGACTTAGTCTCTTCGCTGAAACAAGTTAACAGCTTGAGACTGGGGGGCTTGTGTACTGATCGGTCCTCGGACGTCAGATGGGTCCCACAGCATCGGCCAAAGCCACGTGGAGTAGACCCCATCAGAGGTGATCGGTCATCGCCTGCTCCGTAGGGAGATGAGTAATCGGTCATCGCCTGCTCCACAGAGAGATGGGTGATCGGTCATCGCCTGCTCCGCAGATTATTAGTAAATATTCCCAGAGGTAAAGAGAGTCCCGAATCACGAAGGCTACATGCATGGCACGTGAACAGTGAAGGCCCTCCCAGAACAGGTGTTGATCCTGTTAGAGTTTGCACTCCAGAGAAGGAAACCCTATGTGCTAGGTTATCCCAAAGACTGGGTAAGGGTGGCGCAGAGGCATTCCAGTAAACCCTAAGTGTGTCCAGCAGCGCAATAAACCCTAATTAGGGTTAGCGGCGCAGAAAACCCGAGGTATATAAGGAACAGTAACATGCTTCACAAAGGTACGCAATTCTAGACCTAAACACAGAGAGAAATTCAGACTTTAATGTTTCTTGCCCCGTTCTGACTTGAGCGTCGGAGTGCAAACGGCCGCGAGGGCGCCCCCCCTTTCTCTTTTGCAGGTGCGATCATACCAGCGCAGACTAGGTGAGGAAGGAGGTGTGTGGCGGCCGCAGAAGTCAGCTGACGCAGAGTCAACCGGCAGGAACAAAACTCAAATAAGTTTTCATGAGCAGAAGAAAACACAATGGATCCACAGCCCTCAGGTCATCCTAAGGACGAACTGCTCTGATACCATTAATGTAACATCCCGCCAAAATAAAACCATACATACATGTGATCCGGCCCCTTGACTCGAGCGCTAGAACTTCGCCTTCTTTGACCTCGTCTCCACCAGCTTCACGCCAAATGCCTCAGTGACCTTCGCCTGAAGCTCCTCCAAGAAACCTGAAAGAACAAGATGGCGCCTCTGCGGCCGTTGTAGCTCCGACGCTCAAGTCAGTGATTGGATCATTCAAGAAAACTCAGAGAAAAGCTCAAGACCGCGTATCAGTGAAACACCAAAAAGTGCATCCCCCTTCTTTCTGTTAAGGATTAGCTATATATACCTGAGTCTTTCTCTCTCCTAACGGTTGCTCCTCTTGACACGTGGACATCATCTGGTCATTCACGTGTCACCATCTGGAGTACCTGCAACTAAAACGCTACTTTCACCTTGATCCTGCGACTAAGTTATCCACACAGGGAGTAGCTTAGTGCACAGGCTACTCTGGGCACAACCTTAACCTGGCGATCTGGTTAACACTGGGTATCACAGCTCACACAAGTCTTCTCAAACACTCGGCGATGTGCTCCTTTCGGCGACTTGCTGACAACCTGATCTCCTGATCTTCACACCCGGCGATCATGTGAACACCCGGCGATGTGAATACCCGCAGGCGATAGGCGACCACTTATATCTTCACACACATGGCGATAGGCGATCACTTATATCTTCACACATGGCGATAGGTGATTACTACTCTTTACACGCGGTGATAGGCGACTACCGATCTGTGCTTCTTTACTTCTCGCGCTTTGCTTCCAGGCGCTCTCCTAACACTGGGTGATCGCCTTAGCCACTGACAACCAATCACCATTCTGGGTGATCGCCTCTCTAACTCACTTGCTATCCTCTACCACGTGACACCCCTTGAACAGTCAACATGGTCAACTGCTGGCGACGTCATCTATTACTGATGACGGACCGGATCACAAGCCCCCCAGGCTCGAGTTGTGACTTGTCTCAACGAAGAGTCTTACAACTCGCCTGATAGCTATTGACCCGACCGGGCTGTCACCTCTTGGCCGACGACCGAGGTCTTGCCACTACGTAAACGTTCTTACTTCTGCCTCTTTCCCTTCGACGACCATCATCTGCTTGTAATGAATTATAAACCTTGTCTTTACAACTTGAATCACTCTTTCTCCTTCACAGCTCAACCTTCACCTTGTGTGGGTTGCTTGGTGACCGTGCTAACTGATGTGGTGCTATCTCTACTTCTTGACTCATGCTGGTTTCCTTGGGCGATTAATCTTTGAAGCCCCCCTTCTCGACTGGCAAGCTCCAGAATACCTCTTGTTTATACTCTGGTGATGGGAGATTCCTCCTGAGTCGACCTTGGCTGATAAGCTAAGGAGAACCTCTTCAGTGGATGCCTCCCTGTTCTTGTTCGAAGCCAAAAATCCTGGAGATCACCTCTGGGTAAGCCTAAATGGGAATTGCTGTAACGTCCTTCTTCCTGGTGGCTTTCCCTTGCACTGGGTGGAGAAGGGAAATAAAAGCTCCAAGGATAGCTTCACGAGGGCAAGGAGTCCTGACAACGTGGGAGCACTGGACAGAGACCTCTACCCTTTCTTTTGCTCTCTTCACTCAGCCTTGTTACTTTGTACGTTTAACTGCATGCCAGGCGTTCTGCATCATCGCCGGGAATTCCTCTGATCTGGTACTCGCCGCCTTAATGTTGGGCGATGTTGCCTTCTTTATTCAAAATAAGGCGTCCATGGTGGGATCACCTTTTGCAACCTTCTATTCACCTTTTCACCTGTCGCTCTTTTATATGAACCCTTCTCGCCTGCACCATGGCTTTCCTCTGTCACCTACACTTGCTCACAGGCAAGAAGGATTTCTTATATCTCGCCTACACTTGCTCAAAGGCAAGGAGGATTTCTTATACCTCGCCTACACTTGCTCAAAGGCAAGGAGGATTTCTTATACCTCGCCTACACTTGCTCAAAGGCAAGGAGGACTTCTTATATCTCGCCTACACTTGCTGAAAGGCAAGGAGGTCTTCCTCTGTTGCCTCCACTTGCTCAAAGGCAAGGAGGACTTCCTCTTCTCTCGCCTGCACTTGCTCAAAGGCAAGGAGGACTTCCTCTGTTGCCTCCACTTGCTCAAAGGCAAGGAGGACTTCCTTTTCTCTCGCCTGCACTTGCTCAAAGGCAAGGAGGACTTCCTCTTCTCTCGCCTGCACTTGCTCAAAGGCAAGGAGGTCTTCCTCTTCTCTCGCCTGCACTTGCTCAAAGGCAAGGAGGTCTTCCTCTGTTGCCTCCACTTGCTCAAAGGCAAGGAGGACTTCCTCTTCTCTCGCCTGCACTTGCTCAAAGGCAAGGAGGTCTTCCTCTTCTCTCGCCTGCACTTGCTCAAAGGCAAGGAGGTCTTCCTCTGGTGCCTACACTTGCTCAAAGGCAAGGAGGTCTTCCTCTTTTCTCGCCTGATCGCCTGATGCCATCGACTACCGATGACCGATCAGACCACACCTGTTGCCTCAAGATGCGCGAGAGCCTTGAGGACTTTGAACTTCGCTGGATGCCTCCAATCGCCAAAGGACGATGAGGACTTTGAAAACTCTTCACTCGTGCCTCTGATCGCCTAAGGGCGAGAGGACTTTCGCTGGATGCCTCCGATCGCCAAAGGACGATGAGGACTTTGAAAACCTTCAACTTGTGCCTCTGATCGCCTAAGGGCGATGAGGACTTTGGAAACCTTCTCCTTGTGCCTTTGATCGCCTAAGGGCGATGAGGACTTTTACTAGAGGCCTCCGATCGCCTAAGGACGATGAGGACTTTGAAAACTTTTTACTTGCGCCTATGATCGCCTAAGGGCGAGAGGACTTTCGCCGGATGCCTCTGATCGCCAAAGGACGATGAGGTCTTAAAACTTTTACTTATAACGTGGGCAATCATTTTACCTCTACCTTGAATCACTTTAGGTGATAAGGTTTTTCCCTTCTTCACAACAATACACATACACACTTTAGTTTGAATATCTTGTTTCTTGGGTGGCCTCGTTGAAAAACCTTTCTTAGGGAACAAAGATAGCCCCCTTGCAACTGTTCTTACAAAACTGTTTATGATTACACTGAGTTCATAATGCTTACGAAGCTTTAACTGAAATGAGACATGAGGCGTGTGGCGTTTCTCATCACCAGATCGCCGCTTCTGGACTGCCTCGATATTCCTCTAAAACTGTATCTTCGTTCTATTCCTCTTTCACCGCTTTAGCTTTCACACTCACTTCCTCTCTGACCTCATCCAGCAAATCCAGGTTCATTCTTCTCTTTTCATTTGATTTCTCTGCTACAAAGTGTTGAAAACTCGGCGATCTCTCCTGGATTTCAACTGGAACCATCGCGTCACAGCTACGCACTAAACTGGAAGGGGTTTAGTGGTGTCCACATCTGACGAGTGGTCCTCGAATGCTTCCACTGCCATCACAGGTCGAGCACATTTCTTGTGCTGTGACGCAATGCACCCACCTCCTGAGTACCCCCAGCTATAGCGTGGATTTCCCCGTAGATAGGCACTTCATGTTGTTGGCCCTCACTGCTCGCCGGCTGGGAGCTCGAAGCATTGGCCGCCTTCTTCTCCATCAAAAAGGCCTTCAGAAATCCACCTCTAACCAACTCGTCGAGCTGATATCCCAGTGACAGGCAGGAGTCAAGGGTGTGGCCAAAACCTTTGTGGAATTCACACCATGCGTCTGGCTTTGGCCCCAACATCTTATCTGACACCTTTTCAGGCGCCTTCAACTTTGCAGCTATATGGGGAATGGTGATCAGGTCCACCAATCCCATCACGAACTCATGCCTTGGAGGGCGCTTGAGTTCCCTCGGGCGACCTGGCCCTCTTCCTCTACTACTGTCATCACCTTTGTTTTTCTTCTGATCATAAGGATGGTATGCCCTTTGATCCTTCGTCAGCATCGTCGACTCCAGCACCCACTGAGGTTGAGGCTCGGCTTGGGTGTGTGGTTTCACAGGACCCATATTCCCTCTCTTCTCAATCACTTCATTCTCAGCGGCGATGTGAGCCACAGCACGTCGCCGGATCTCTACAAACGTTGTGGGGTGGCTCCTGATTAATGATTCGCTGAAGGGTCCAGGCAGCACGCCCTTCTTGAAGGCGTGCACGAACATCTCCTCATCCTTTCCGGGTAACCGGACTATCTGAGCTACAAACCTATTCATATAGTCCTTCAGAGATTCCCCCTGGAACTGCCTTACGTCAAACAGGTCGTACAACACCATAGGTGGCGCCTTATTCACACTGTACTGATCGACGAAAAGCTTGGAGAACTGCTGAAAACTGGAAATGTGTCCAGTAGGTAGGCTTACAAACCAATCCAACGCTGTGCTGTGGAGAGTGCTCATGAACATCTTGCAATAAACCTCATCCGATCCTCCCGACAGCATCATCTGTGTATGGAACGTGGTAAGATGAGCCTCTGGATCTTCCACTCCAGTGAAGGAGGCCTTAACCGCCGTGGTGCTTGTAGGAATCACAGCATCCATGATCGCCTGCGAGAATGGCATCGGAAAAACTCGTGGTGGAGACGGTGGCGCACCTCCACTGGTCACAGCACTCTCCCTCTGCTCGCGAAGAGCCTGACGTAACTCTTCATTGACCTTACTCAGCTCTTCGCTTCTGGCCTGAGAAGCTACCAGGTCGTCATGCATCTTCGCTTGCTCGACGCGCGATGCTGCCACATCTTCTTGCAAAGCACGCATCATCTCCAGCATTTGCGTCATCGTCACGTTGTTCTCCCCAGATTGTGGCGCAGCTGAACCAGATCTCGTTGCCCTCATTTTCCTCATGAAACTTTACCCACGCAGTTGCCTTTCAACACGCACAAGCTAACTCGTAACAACGCTAAAGAAACATTTCCACCTCCTTCGCACAACGATTATTCCAAGATCGGTAGAAATCCCAGAAAATCACTCTTCACCGTTTGAACTTCGATTGAAACAGCTACAATTTCCAAAAAACAATTGCAGCAGCAAACAATCGAACAGAAACTACCGAAAACCTTACCAACTCAACCGTGGATGGGAATCACAATTTACACGGCCCCACGGTGGGCGCCAAATGATCCGGCCCCTTGACTCGAGCGCTAGAACTTCGCCTTCTTTGACCTCGTCTCCACCAGCTTCACGCCAAATGCCTCAGTGACCTTCGCCTGAAGCTCCTCCAAGAAACCTGAAAGAACAAGATAGCGCCTCTGCGGCCGTTGTAGCTCCGACGCTCAAGTCAGTGATTGGATCATTCAAGAAAACTCAGAGAAAAGCTCAAGACCGCGTATCAGTGAAACACCAAAAAGTGCATCCCCCTTCTTTCTGTTAAGGATTAGCTATATATACCTGAGTCTTTCTCTCTCCTAACGGTTGCTCCTCTTGACACGTGGACATCATCTGGTCATTCACGTGTCACCATCTGGAGTACCTGCAACTAAAACGCTACTTTCACCTTGATCTTGCGACTAAGTTATCCACACAGGGAGTAGCTTAGTGCACAGGCTACTCTGGGCACAACCTTAACCTGGCGATCTGGTTAACACTGGGTATCACAGCTCACACAAGTCTTCTCAAACACTCGGCGATGTGCTCCTTTCGGCGACTTGCTGACAACCTGATCTCCTGATCTTCACACCCGGCGATCATGTGAACACCCGGCGATGTGAATACCCGCAGGCGATAGGCGACCACTTATATCTTCACACACATGGCGATAGGCGATCACTTATATCTTCACACATGGCGATAGGTGATTACTACTCTTTACATGCGGTGATAGGCGACTACCGATCTGTGCTTCTTTACTTCTCGCGCTTTGCTTCCAGGCGCTCTCCTAACACTGGGTGATCGCCTTAGCCACTGACAACCAATCACCATTCTGGGTGATCGCCTCTCCAACTCACTTGCTACCTCTACCACGTGACACCCCTTGAACAGTCAACATGGTCAACTGCTGGCGACGTCATCTATTACTGATGACGGACCGGATCACCACCTTATCAAGACCCTCTCATTCTAAATACTAAGATTTTCAGTTAGGCATACATTCACTACAGCACACACACAAAAATTTCAATACAAAAACGTTTGAAAACCTTTCACAATAGTTGTCACTTAAAACTCAAATAAGTTTTCATGAGCAGAAGAAAACACAATGGATCCACAGCCCTCAGGTCATCCTAAGGACGAACTGCTCTGATACCATTAATGTAACATCCCGCCAAAATAAAACCATACATACATGTATAATGAAAATAAAGGTAAACAAATAATATTGAAGAGTACATGATAATATATATATAAGTAATGAAGTTGCTCCTCACAGGGAGTTTAATACATATTCGGTCACTTTTTCAGAAAGCGTAAGCAAAATACAACAAAATGGAAGAACAGGCGATCTCCTAACAAAAGGGCGATCTCCCATCAGACAGGCGATCTCCTATCATACCGGCGATCTCCTATCAGAAAACAAAAAGGGGTGATCGCCTAACAGAACAGAGATAGGCGATCTCCTTCAGGCGACCACTCACCGAGGATCTCCACTTCCTGCAACATCATCTGCTCCCGTGTAAATTATACACGATCATCACAGTTTTAAGAAAAGGCATCCACAAAACGAAAATGCAGGGGTAAGCTAGATATTTGAAAGAGAGTTTAGATATGAACTGAAAAATCAAGATAAAACCAATTTAAGACACCCACGTAAAACCATCAAGTAAATCACATATTTCACAATTTGCTCAAGAGTCTTTCTATTTCACAAACTACACCAAGTGTCTATCAATTCAGTGTTTCTCATTTCTCACGTCAGACTTCCACTGACTCATCACACAAGACACTTGACACTACTTCCGGAAGACACGTGCATTGACTAGACTCAGAGATCCGCACCTGTCATACTAAACTGCTGTAATGTTTCAACAGCTATGCGCATCAACACAATCTCGATCTCAAGTTCATCATTCTCACAGTATGACAGGGTTAATCCATATAACAGGCCGAGCTCGTTCTTTTTCACACGACTCACCCATTCATATGAACCTCCTTCGACTCTCAACGCCTGAATAACTTCATCTATATGAATTCATTATCTCAGGAGAGTCAGGATAATCTCATTATAGACATCACCGATCAATGCACATCCTACACGATCTTACACGGTATTTTCTTTCCTGAAAATACTATGCCTTGATCCCACATTCACAACATTCAACACATCATACCACACTTAAATGAATGATTTCAATCACAGCAAAACTCACTCCAAGGTTCATGTTTTCGAATATCACATTTACATCTCAAACAGTTTCAAAACAACACCAAAACAGGGGAGTTCGCAAAAACAACGCCAAAACCGGCGATCTCGTTCAAAAACAGGGGATTATGCAATAACAGTTGAAAAACCGGCGACCACGTCGCCCAAGCACATAGAACGGAGCATCACGAAAACAAAATATGAAACCGGCGACCACGTCGCCCTCACCTCAGAAACAGCTAATCTACAGCTTTCATTGAAAATAAAGCTAGCTTCCCTTACCTGGACTAGCGTGAAACTCTCTCTTCAAGTTCTAATCCACCGAACTCACGGATGCCCGAACTCAGCCTAAGCGTTCTGATCGGTAGACTTGCAGAGAACTCCTCAGGTGCTCTAATGGCAGTCGTCGTTTCTCGTCGTACTGCTGCTTGAAGGTACCAGAATCGCAGCGCGAAAGAGAGAAATGGAGGAGAAAGGAGGTAGCTCACTCTTTCGTTCTTGAACCACTGCAACGTTTCTTTTTCTCAGAAGTGGGTTTTTGAATCTTAAACCCACTTGCCCACAAAAGCCGCTGCCACCACCCACTCTGCAGGGAAGTTTGCGTGTACGCTTCCCTGAACAGTACAACTACGCGTGCCTCTGCGCAGGCTGACACTCTGAGGTCACTATTCTGAACCACCCCTTTTGTCTACGTGGCGCGCGTGCAGGACGTTTCATGCTGGGAGTCTGGGTCCCACTTTATCTGTGTGAAACTCGACATCGCGCGATAACCTTTCACCGATGATCACTGGCGCAAAGACTCTCCACCGATGTCCTCTCGCGCGAAGACTCTCCACCGATGACCTTCCGCGCGAAGACTCTCCACCGATGACCTTCCGCGCGAAGGCTATCCACCGATGACTCATCCTGGAAGACGACCGATGTCTCTCTCTGGAAGACGACCGATGTCTCTCTTTGGCGATGCCCGCATGCCTCGCGCCCTGACGACGTCTGCATCCCTCGCGCCCTGGCGATGACCGTATGCCTCGCGCCCCGGCGATGCCCGCATGCCTCTCGCGCCCAGGCGATGCTCGCATGCCTCGCGCCCTGGTGATAATGTGTAGTGACTGGCGATCATGTGCCAGGCGATCTCATAGTCTTCTAAACTACACTTTCCTTCCATTTTCATTTTAAGTACAACCATACTTCGAATCCATTTAAATTATATCCTTTTATTCCAGTAATATTTTCCAGGTCCTTACAGTGGCCACTCGGTAACTCACCACCGATCACCTGGTCTTGCACCTGGGGCAAGGAGAACTTTAAACTGGGAACACTCGCACACTTTATGTACTGAAAATCTTTTATTGGGTGGCATCGTTAAAAAGAGTGCCCCTGATCTGCTCAACTGTTTTAATACACTAAGTATGTGTACAGCGCGATAGCGCATCTACTTTACAACTTAACGACAATAGGAAAGAAGCGTGTAGCGTCCTAGGTTCTGGGAATAGTCGTTACGTCCAGAGTCACCAGCCGATGAGCTCCATTCTCCAACGTCTAAACCACTCTGGATGGGGTCTCCTTTAACCGGCGATGACCGCCCTGGCGATTGACACACGTGGGGCGATCATGCCTTCCGCTTCAGCTCTGGGAGCCCCCCTAGTGTAGCCTCTTCCATCACCTCACCTCCCGAAACACAGGGAGTTCATGCTGCTGGTCGCCTTCCTGGGACCCCGAAGCGCGATCACCTTGTGTCTTCTGCAGGTAATCGGTCAGGAACCCTGTCTCCACCAACCCAGCAAGCTGACGCCCCAACGCCAGGCAGTTACAGAGTGTATGTCCATAAGCTTGATGGAATCCACACCACTCATCCTTCCTCCCTCCAAGTACCCTGTCGGTTTTCTCTGGCACATGGAGTCTTGCTGCCACAGCAGGGATGGCGATCAGCTCCGCCAAACTTATCATGAAATCATACCTGGGGGGTGCGTTGCTTGCACGCCCCCTGGTCTGGTCCTTCCTTGGTGCATAAGGGCGAGACCTTCCCTGCTCCTTCCTCCCTTCCTTGATCTCATGCACCCGCGCCTGTTGCTGCTGATTCCCCTGACCTCCACTTGGCTTCGACGGTGCAGCACTTCCTCTCTTCTCAGAGACCTCTGTCTCTGCTACTATGTGTGCCACCGCGCGTCGCCGTACCTCGGTGAAGGTGGCAGGGTGGCTCCTGATGAGCGATTCACTGAAAGGACCAGGGAGGACACCTCTCTTGAACGCATGCACCAGCATGTCCTCGTCCTTGCTGGGCAATCTCACCACCTGCGCCCCAAAGCGATTGAGGTAGTCCATCAACGGCTCCCCCTGATACTGGCGCACGTCAAACAGGTCGTAGGACACCACTGGCGCCGGTCGGTTGATGATGTACTGCTCCGTGAACAGCTTCGCAAACTGATGGAAGGAAGTGACGTGGCCCTCTGGCAGGCTGACGAACCACTCCATAGCCACTCCACTCAGCGTGCTCATGAACATCTTGCAGTACACAGCATCTGAACCTCCAGTCAGCATCATCTGAGTGTGGAAGGCTGTCAGGTGTGCTTCTGGATCTTCCACCCCCGTGAACGACGCTTTCAGTCCCACCAGATTGGGAGGCACCACCGTGTTCATGATTTCGGGGGAGAAAGGCATAGGGAATGCTCTCGGAGGCGACGGTGGCGTCGACGTCCTTTCTTCAGCTGCGCGCTCCCTCTGCGCCTGCAATTCCCTACACAGCTCTTCATTCATACGGTTCAACTCTTCGTTTCTTCTCTGCGATGCAGTCAGCTCTGCACGCATTTTCTCTTGCTCAGCTCTCGATTCCGCGACGCTATCTTGCAGCGCGCGCATCATCTCCACTGCCTGCGCCATGGTAACAGCTCCTTCTTCAGCAGATGGCGCAGGTGAGGTTTGCCTGGTTCTTCTACTCATCTCCTCTACACTTCGACGTAACTTCACTTCGACGAAACGATCCAGAAGCTCCAAGAAACCTCAAGAAACTTCAAGAACTGCGACGTGGATGGGAACAAAATTCACACGGGCCCCACGGTGGGCGCCAAATGATCCTGCCGCTTGACTCGAACGTGGAGGATTGCCTCGTCACTCCTTCGTCTAGCCCTCTGGTCTGCAGGAACTGATGGAGATCAAGTAGAAGAGGATTTTACTAATGGAGGAAGAGGTCATCCACCCAAGCATTTAAAATTCTTCTTACTAGTCTTCTTAAAAAGTAGAACATTTTGGGTTCTCTTGAAAATTCAAAAGATAGTAGTATAAATAAATCTTTGTAAATACTCTTGTATAAATTTGTAAATAATATAGAAATATCCTTAGGAGTATGCCAAAGAGGAAAACCAAAAGAAACCTCTAAATGTAAGGCATTTTAGGCACTTTCTTTAGGAAAAAGTGGAAAAAGTGACTTTTCTACTCCTTTCTCTCTTAGGCACTAGAAGGAGCTAGAAGAGTGACTCTTCCCACTCCTTCCCCTTTGTAACATGACCAGCCCTCTCCATTATAAATAGGGGTGCTTGGTACTTTGAATAAAAAAGTTGAAAGTTAGAAGAAAAGAAACTATCTTGAAATTGAGAGAGAGTGAGTTTGTGAGACTTGTCTCTTCTTCTCCTTCATGTCTTATCTTGTGAGCTTTGGAGACTCTCAAGTGGCGGCACCACCCACTCATCTTGGAAGAACCACCCTCCAAGTGGCGTGAATCACATCTCCAAAAGGCTACAACCACATAAGTCATTTCTATTCATCTTCTAAAAATACCCATTTGTGTTTTCTTGTAGTTTTTCCATTTTTAATCGGTTCAATCTTTTCCATGAGTTGTTTCCTTTCATTTGCTGCCATTGTTCTGCACTTTGCTGGTTTATTTCCTTGTTTTCTTGCTGTTTTAATTTCGTCCAAACCATGGGTTTCCATATACATGTATTGTTCTTGTTTTCCATCCATGGGTTTTTGTTCTTTGATGAATTTCTTTGTGATTTTCTAATTCCTATTGAATTTCAATCAGTATTTTCACTTGTTCTTGGTGTTCTTATGTTGTTCTTGTGTTTCCTTTGAAGTTTGGTACTGTTCTTGAATTACCCATTCATATTCCATTGTTATCTTACACTACAAGTTACCTATTCATGTGTTTTTAGTATGAACCTTTGTTTTCTTGAGTAGAAACTCTATTAATTGTTCTTTAGAATTTTGATCCTAATTCTTGAAAGTATCATGAATACAATGAAACCTATATCAACTCAACCCAAACCAAGAAAGGTTCATAAGAGATTCACATCATGTGGTATCTAGAGCCATGGTGTTGATTTGTTGATTGTGAGTTGAATAGACACTTTCTTTTTGGGTAATTTTTTTTTCCAGCACCTATAATTTTGTGTTTCTTGTTTTTCCAGCACCTTATATTCATACTTTTGTTTGGTTTGAATATGTTTTAGTTGTGCCTTTTCATTGATCATACTTTTTGCTTTGAGTTTTATGTTCATAGTGTTCTAGGTGTCCAAATCTTGTCTCTACTTGCTTGCTTTTGATTTTGAAAGTTTGTGTTTCTCTTGAATTTGTTTTAGTACTTGTGATTGGAGGTTCCAAACATTTGATTTCAAGTGTTCAATTGTCTTGAATCCTTCATAAAAATTTTGTGCAATTTGATTGATGTTTCAACTTCCATATGATGCATATTATGGTTCTTTCACTACATAAGTTCCATTTGGTATAAAAAAAAAAGAAAAAAAAAACAGAACTGAAACAGAACAAAACAGAACCAATTCTGTTTTTAAATCCTTCAAAACAGTTTGGTATTTGCATCTATTCATTCTTTTGCACATTAATTTTCATACCAAAGTTGGATTCATAGTGATTGGCAAATTGTTGTCTACTTTGTGGAACTTTTGATCCTTGTATTTTGACAAGTTTATGAGTTGTACTTTCTTTCTTGATTATAAAGTTTAGTGAGTATTTTTTGAGTCTTATTGTGTACCTTTTATTGCTTGTCTTTCATTCCTTAAGTTTTGTCATATATCTTGTATTCTTTTTGCACTACCCTTTCTTGTTTTGTACCTTTTCTTGCTTGTCTTTTATTGTTCTTTAAGTTTTGTGGTGGTTATTTTTGGATGAGTGGTTGAGTGCTTTGGCATCTTTCATTTGAGGTTACTCCATTCCACAAGAGTAGCTTGATTGAGGGAAGTATAATTTCTTGGAGTGATTTTGAGTGCCTTAATTTTTTTACCAAAACCGCACCACTTATTTCTTTGTTTTCTAACCTTGTTTTCTTTAATTGTTTGCTATTTGTGTTTGCTGTACTGTTTTGAAAATGGCTCAATATTCAAGTGGAGAATCTTCCAAACCACACTCTCTACAAAAAGCTTTCATTCTTGGTGAATTAAAAGAAGCCAAAAGGTCACTTGCACAAAAAGATGAAGCTATAAGACAATTGGAAGAAAGATTGCAAAGGCTTGAAGTGACTAATGAAAGGTCCAGCCATACACACCATAGAAGACGCCATTCTTCAAGGCATTCATCAAGAACTTCTTCCAACTATCATGGACATGAAGATGAAACCCAATGGAGGAGGCATCATCATTATGAAGAAAGGCGGCAACATGTGGCAAAGCCTTATATGCCTTTTGTAAAATTACCTAGCTTTAGTGGTGAAGGTGATCCAAATGTATATTTGGGGTGGGAAGCAAAGGTTGAACAAATCTTTCATGTACATGAGGTCCAAGAAGACCAAAGGGTAAAACTAGCTACTTTAGAATTTCTAGACTATGCCATGCAATGGTGGCATAAAACTCTTATGGACATTGGGCTAAACAAGAGACCTCCCGTGGTTTCTTGGAACAATTTGAAAGAGTGTATGCGCGCTAGATTTGTTCCACCACACTTTAGGAAAGACCTATTGTTGAAGCTCCAAAGGCTTCACCAAGGCACGGTAAGTGTGGATGCTTATTTTGAAGAGCTAGAAACGCTTATGCTTAAAGTTGATATACATGAAAGTGATGAAGCTAAGATGGCTAGATTTGTAAGTGGTCTTAGAAGGGACATTCAAGATGTTGTTGAACTTTATGAGTACTCTTCTTTAGAAAACTTGGTTCACCTTGCCATCAAGGTTGAAACCCAAATTGCAAAGAAACTTGCTTCCAAAAATACTCATAATGATGGCTATTACAACAACTCTTGGAAAAATAAAAACAAGTCTTTGTCCAAATTTCCTTCTAAAGATTCATCTTTCAAATCCAAGGATTCAAAGCCTTCCACTTCAACTAATAAATCACCAACCAAAACCTCAAGTAAGAAATGTTTTAAGTGTTTAGGTTATGGTCATATAGCCGCAAATTGTCCAACAAAAAGAACCATGATGGTAAAAGGGGGTTTAGTTGTAAGTGAACATAGTGATAATTCTTCTAAATCTAACTCCCCTTCCCCTAGCCCTAGTGATAATGAATGTGAAATACAATGTGAAGGTGACTTATTGGTGATACTCACCGGAACTCCAAACACTGCCTGCAAAACACACGAACAGCGCCTCTAGCGGCCGTTGTAGCTCCGACGCTCAAGTCAGGCAACAGGAACACCAAATCTATCACTGAATCTCTCTGTGAGACTCGTGTGTGCTCTCAGATCCACTTTCTCTCTCTATAACTGTTTTCTGTTATCACTGTGCCACGTGTAAAAACGCTCTCACAGTCACTCAGAATCCCAGTGTACAGAGCCTGTGTCAACTTGGAAAAGAATGAAAAGAATCCCCCACCTTACCTGACGTGGAGTGCTTTATACCTGAGCCGCGTCTCGCTCCCAGATGGTGACACGTGGAGGCACCAGCTTGAATCTACCGTACACGCGTCACACCTGGAGGGCTTCTGCGCTTCTCTCTGTGCGGGCCGCATGCTCCCAGGAGAGCGCCAGGCACATCCTGCCTGCATGGCCTCGCCGCACGTCCTCTGAGTGGGCATCATGCGAGGTGCATGCGTAGCGTTCTCGCTGGGAACCCCGATGACCGACCTCCCTCTGCATGCAATCACGACCGATCTCCCTCTTAACGCCCGATCGCGCTCCTCATGCAGACACCCGGGCGGTCCCTCATGACTTGTCACCGACGTCCGTGCGGTGCCTCATGAATACGACCGACACCCGGGCGGTCCCTCATGACCTGCCACCGACACCCGGGCGGTGCCTCATTACTTGCCACCGACGTCCGTGCGGTGCCTCCTGAATATCCACCGACGTCCGTGCGGGGCTTTCAGGCGCTTATCTATGCTCTGAACTGAGAGTGGTGGCCACTTGATATCTGACTACCGATCACCATTCTAGGTGATCTCCTCCCTGATTCACTTGCTCTTTCTACGACATGCCACCCTGTTCATGGTCCACATAGTCAACGGCTGCTGACGTCATCAACTACTGATGACCGACCGGATCAAAAGGTAACTCCTTCACTAGAAGGCCCAACTCGGCTACACACAGGTTTGACACAAAGGAGTGTGTCGCTCCAGAATCAAACAAGGCTTTTTCACCTCTACCAGCTATAAAACAAACACCTTGCACGAGGTTACCTGACTGAGACGCCTCCGCTCCTGTCATGGCAAACACTCTCCCTGCTGCCTGAGGTCTGCTGCCTTCCTTCCTCAACTGCTGAGGACCAACGAGTTGAGTCATCCTATTCCTGCTTGGGCAATCTCTAGAAATGTGCCCCATCTTTTGGCACGTGAAACATCTGGGTTTCCAAGGTTGTTGCTGCTGAAACTGGGATGACGCTGCTCCCGCCCGATGAGGTGGAGGTCTCGCATAGGGCTTGCTTTGTGGGTGCTGCACCTTGGCCTTCCCACTGGAAGAACCCCCTGGGTGTGACCTGATCACCCGAGAATCACCCTTTTCCAGGGTCTCCACCATCTTCGCCTTCTCTACTAAGGCGTGAAATTCTCTAATGCACATAGGGGCTATGGTCCTCTTCAGCCCATGCTTCAGCCCTTCTTCAAACTTCCTGCACCTCCAAGCCTCGGAGGTCGCCTGGGTATAAAATCGGGCGAGGTACTCAAACCGAGCAGCATACGCATTCACTGACATATCCCCCTGTTCCAACCTTAGGAACTCAGCTTCCTTCGCAAACTTTGCACTATCTGGGAAATATTTTTCCAGAAACCTCACCCTGAAGCTCTCCCAGTCTAACACTTCAGCTCTGGCTTCCATCATCTGCTGAGCTCCCATCCACCAGAACTCGGCTTCTCCAGATAGCAAATAGGTGGCGAACACCAACTTCTTCTCTTCAGGGCAGGAGGTCGCCCTAAAGATTTTCTCCAACTCTCTGACCCACTGATCTGCCTGATCAGGGGTAGCATTCCCACTGAACTTGGGTGGGTTGTGCCTCATAAACTCGGTCAGTCCCATCTGTTCCTGAGGCTGACCGACGTGGGAATTGGTTTCCGCAGACCGAGCAGTTTCCCAATGGTGCATTACAGCTTGGTGATTCTGAGCCATTGCTGCATTCTGTTGTTGGATGGCAGTTGCCATCATCTCAATAGCCTTGGCAATCTGGCTCATTTCCGAAGAAGGTTGGGGAGGGGTAGGAGGTCTACGTGCCATCTTCTTCGTTTCAGATTTTGAAACTATAGGTTTCTATATTCCCTACAACTACAAGAATGAGATCGATCAGAAATCAATTCATTCAGAAGGTAACATCTAGACCTTACAAAGGTCAACATCTCAAAGTCATTAAGAATTTGAGTTCATCGGAAGAATCATGATGCTTATAACCTTAAGCAAAACACCAGAACAGCTACTGGTATACAACCATCAATCCAAACAACCACTTCCAATCAACTACAAAAACACTCAATAAAATGAAATAAATCACACCAGAATTCAATGTATGCTAAACATCAAACCTTTGGAATTAAGATTGAGAATCATCTCGATTCAGTTATGAGTGTGCACCCTCACTACTTTATCAAGATCCTCTCATTCTTAATACTAAGATTTTCAGTTAGGGCATATATTCACTAAAGCACACACAAAATTTCAATACAAAAACGTTTGAAAACCTTTCACTATAGTTGTTATTTGAAAACTCAAATAGATTTTATGAGCAGAAGAAACACAATGGATCCACAGCCCTCAGGTCATCCTAAGGACGAACTGCTCTGATACCATTAATGTAACATCCCGCCAAAATGCTTTTCATATTTATATAATGAAAATAAAGGTAAACAAATATATTGAAGTGAACATAATTATATATCTGTAATGAAGTTTCTCCTCACAGGGAGTTTAATACATAATCGGTCAATTCCAAAACTTAAACAAATTACAGCAAAATAAAAAAAAAACAGGCGATCTCCTGATAGAAAACAGAAAACGGCGATCTCCTAACAGATAAGGCGATCTCCTATCAGAAAACAGAAAAAGGGGTGATCGCCTAACAGAAACAGAAATAGGCGATCTCCTTCCGGCGACCACTCACTGAGGAGCTCTACTTCCTGCAACATCATCTGCTCCCGTGTAAAATCATACACGATCATCACAGGTTTAAGAAAGCATCCACAAACAAGAACACAGGGTAAGCTAGATATTTTAAAGAGAATTTAGATATGAAACTTTAAAATCAAGATAAAACAAATTTAAGACACCCACATAAAAACCATCAACTTTCTCATTCCCATCACATGACCATCAAGTAATCACATATTTCACAATTTCCTCAAGAGTCTTTCAATTCACATAATTCATCAAGTGTCTACCAATTTCAATGTTTCTCATTTCTCACGTCAGACTTCCACTGACTCATCACACACCGACACTTGACACTACTTCCGGAAGACTCGTGCATTGAACTTAGCATCCAGAGACCTGCACCTGTCATACTTCATTGATGTAATGTTCCCACAGCCATGCGCATCAACATAATCTCGATCTCAATCTCATCACTCTGACAGTATGACAGGGTTAATCCATATAACAGGTCAAGTCAGTTATCTTTCAAACGACTTACCCATACATATGGACCTCCTTCGACTCTCACCAACCGAATGACTTCATCTATGTGACTCCATCATATCAGTAGAGTCAGGATCGTCTCGTTCACAGGATACTCACTGATCAATACACCTCATAACTAATCTCAACACGGTATTTCCTTTCCTGAAAATACTATGTCTTGATCCCACATTCAAACATTCAACACATCATATAACACTTAAATGAACGATTTCCAATCACCGCAACAATCATTCCAAGGTTCAGACTTTAAAATATCACATTTCAATCTCAAACAATTTCAAACGACACTAAAACAGGGGATTTCGAAAAACAACGCCAAAACCGGCGATCTCGTCCAAAAACAGGGGATTATGCAATAACAGTTGAAAAACCGGCGACCACGTCGCCCATTCATCAAAATCATCTAACGTAAGGTTTTCGTTGAAAATAAGGCTAGCTTCCCTTACCTGAACTTGCGCCAAAACACCAAGAGCTCCAACACCCACCGAAGCTTAAAGATGCCTTAACTCTGCTTTAGTGTCCGGTTTGGAGAACTTGCAGAGAACTCCCCAAGTATCCAAGTGCAGTCGTCGCTCGTCGTACTGGTGCTTGGGGATGTCTGAAATGCAGCGCGAAGGAGAGAAAAGAGAAGGATGAAGGTAGACTCACTCTGTCACTCTTGAACCACAGCAACGTTCTCCCTCTCAGAAGTGGGTTTTTGAATCTAAACCAACTTGTCCACAAATGCCGCTTCCACCACCCACTCTGCAGGAAGGCTTGCGTGCACGCTTCCTTGAACAGCACGGCCACGTGTGTCTCTGCGCATGCCAACTCTCTGATGTCACTCTTCTGAAACACCCTTTTTGTCTACGTGTCGCGCGTGCAGGACGTTTCATGCTGGGAGCCTGGGTCCCACCTTATCTGTGTGAAACACGACATCACGCGATAACCTTCCACCGATGACTCATCCTGGAGGACGACCGATGTCTCTCTCTAGAAGACGACCGATGTCTCTCTCTGGGAGACGACCGTTGTCTCTCTCTGGGAGACGACCGATGTCTCTCTCTGGGAGACGACCGTTGTCTCTCTCTGGGAGACGACCGATGTCTCTCTCTAGGAGACGACCGATGTCTATCCCTGGCAACGCCCGCATGCCTCTCGCGCCCTGGCGATGTCCGCATGTCTCTCGCGCCCCGGCGATGTTCGCATGCCTCGCGCCCTGGCGATGTCCGCATACCTCGCGCCTTGGCGATGTCCGCATACCTCGCGCCCTGGCGATGTCCGCATATAGTCTAGGCGACAGGCGATTATGTACTAACCAGGCGATCTCATAGTCTTCTAAGCTACACTTTCCTCCCTTTTTTATTTTAAATAAAAACATACTTAGAATTCATTTAAAATATATTCCTTTTATTCCAATTTAATTTTATAGGTCCTTACACGTCACTCCTTCGACTAGCCTTCTGCAACCGCGTGTTCTACAAGAACGCTCCAAGAACCTTCTCTGGAACTCCAAACGATTCCTGCAAAACAACACAGACGGTGCCTCTAGCGGCCGTTTTCACTCCGACACTCAAGTCAGGTAACAGAACCACCCAAAACTCTCTCTGAATCTCTCTGTGAGACTCGTGTGTCCTCTCATATCCACTTTCTCTCTCTATAACTGAATTCTGTTATCACTGTGCAATGTGTGTAAAACGTGCTCACAATGACTCAGAAATGTGTGTAATGAATATTCCCCCGTAAATCTGTGTACCTTACATGACATGGAGTGCTTTTATACCTGGGCCGCGCCTCTCTCTCAGTTGGTGACACATGGAGGCATGCAACTTACATCTAACTGTACGCGTGTCACACCTGAAGGGCCTTTGCGCTTTTCTCTGTGCACCTAAGTTATTCCCTTGCGGAGTAACTTAGCGTGTTTCTTCCCTCTGAGTGAGTCGCATGCTCCCAGGAGAGCACCAGGGGTGGCTGGTCTAAACACACTCACCAGGCGCTGCATCTTGCATGCATGATCTCACCGCACAGTGCCATGCACGTAATGGGTTAAGAGAGTCACTAATCACTGACCAGTTTACTAGCTCTCTTATACCATCCTCATGCACGACCCTACTGGCGAGCAGCTCTTCTTCTTCTGGTTTGGAATAATGTGAGGTGCATGCGTAATGCTCTCGCTGGGAGCCTGGGTCCCAGTTTAACTGCGTGTAGCAAGAAACCCCGATGACCATGCACCGATGACTGATCGGTGCTTCATTACTTCTCGCGCTCAGCTTCCAGGCGTTCATTTAGGCACCGATCTACGGGTGGTGGTCACTTAGTAACTGACCACCGATCATCGTTCTGAGTGAACGCCTCCCTGATTCACCTGCTATCTTATTCCACGTGTCATCCTGTGAATGGTCCACATCGTCATCTGCTGCTGACATCATCGACTACTGATGACTGACCGGATCACTCAGCATAGATTCAGACCACAAATAGCGCGCTTGACTCATAATTACTACAGGTAGCACGCTTGACTTTGTTGAGCTCCTGTTGGCAAAACCTCATAAAAACTTCTTTCTAAAAACATGTCTCACCACCTCGACAGAGTTGATCTGTATGTGTTTAGCAATCAAGCTTTATATGGCCACTCATCGCCCTTAGGTGAAGGTGGACCTTCCTAACAAACCTTCTGCTTGAATAGAGGACTTCCTGTAACGCCCCTAAAATCTTATTCATATTTATATCATAAAATAAACATAAAACAATAATATCAAAATTAACATTCATATATATATATATATATATAATAAAATACATCCCTTCCATACAATGTGTTCTTCAAAAGGAACATCCCTCCTCGCAGGGAGTTAAATTTATACATCAAAAGTTTTCCAAAATAAGACATTCAAATATAAAACGATCCTTTTCTCCATCTGCTCACTGAGGAGCTCTACCACCTGCAACATCAGCTGCTCCTGTGTAAATTAACACGATCATCACAGGTTTAAGAAAACCAACACAAAACAAAACACAGGGGTAAGCTAGCTATTTTAAAAACTTTAAATATGAAACTTTAAATTCAACATAACCAGCTTTTAAACACCCACATAAATCCATCACTTTCTCATTCATTTCACATAACCATCAAATATTCACACATTTCACAATTTCCTCAAGTATCAATCATTCCACAAAAATCCATCAAGTGTCTATCACATTTCAATATTTCTCTTTCTCACGTCAGATTTCCACTGACCCATCACACATAGACACTTGACACTACTTCCGGAAGACTCGTGCGTTGAACTTAGCATCCAGAGACCTGCACCTGTCATACCACACCACTGTGAAATCCACACAGGGTCGTTGTCAAATCCACACAGCCATGTGCATAAACATAATCTCAATATCATCACTCTCCCGGTATGACAGGGTTAATTCATATAATAGGTCAAGTTTGTTATCTTTCAAACAACTTACCCATACATATGAACCTCCTTCGACTCTCACCACCTGAATAACTTCATCTATGTGATTTCATTATATCAGTAGAGTCAGGATCGTCTCATTCACAGGATACTCACAGATCAATACACCTCATAACCAATCTCAACACGGTATTTCCTTTCCTGAAAATACTATGTCTTGATCACAATTTCACATTCATCTAGTACATCATACCACACGTAAAAGCACAACTGCATCATATAATACTTTGAATCTTTTCTTAAACAATCCCAATCGCAGAAACAATCATACCAAAGTTCAGATTTTCGAATATCATATGCATTTCACCTTTCAATCTCAAACAATTTCAAAACGACACTAAAACAGGGGATTTCGAAATTTTGCATTAAAACCGGCGATCACGTCACCAAAACATCAGAATCTTCTAGCTTAAGGTTTTATTGAAAATAAAACTAGCTTCCCTTACCTGGACTAGCGTAAAATCTCACTAAGAGCTCCAAACCCACGGAGACTTAAGGATACCTTAACCTACACCATGGAGCCTTAGTCATAAAACTAACGACATTACCCATATTCTGCGCTAACAGAGGCTAATTCTGAAGCTAAAAGAGTTGAATGCAAAGCCCATGCAGAAGCTACTCTCTCAAGTTCAAAAACAACTCCAAAAACAGAGCACGAAGAACTTACTCTGTTTCACGGCTTTGATAAGAAAACTTGCAGGGCACAACGTCAGGAATCCAGGGGTAGTCGCCGATCTTCAACAAGTTCGCTAGGACGTCTGAACGCAGGGAGAAGGAGAGGAAAGAAATAGGGAACCAAAGCTAACTCACTCAATCACTCTTGAACCACAGCAACGTCCACTGCCTCTCAGGAGTGAGTTTTGAATCTAAACCAACTTGCCCAGAAATGCCGCTGCTACCTCCCACTCTGCAGGAAAGCTTGCGTGCACACTTCCTTGAACAGTATGACCACGTGGGTTTCTGCACATACCAAATCTCTGATGCTAACTATTCTGAAACACCCTTTCTGTCTACGTGTCGCGCATGCAGAATGCTCATGCTGGGAGCCTGGGTCCCACCTTATCTGTGTGAAACACGACATCGTACGATAACCATCCATCGATGACTGCTCGCGCGATGACCATGCCTCTCATACCGGCGATGACCGCCGCCTTCTTCAAAAACGGCGATCTCATTGACTTCTAAGCTACACCTTCCTTTCTCTTACCCTTCTTGATTCACGTGCCTCCCCCCCCCCCTCAAGCACGCCCACGTGATTACCTCACGATGAAGTTATCGCACCTGACTACTTGGTTAGTACAATGGTGAACCGATCGCCCTCTACCAGCTGATCCCAGACTTTGGGCGACGTCCGAGGTCTGACCACTATGAGATTTTCTATTTTTATGCTCTTATTAGTTTAAATAATAACATACTCAGAAATCATTTAAAACATATCACTTTTATTCCAAATAAATTTATAGGTCCTTACATTCTCTCCAACAAGAAAAATTTTCGTCCTCGAAAATTGAATTACTAAGGAAAGAGGTAGGGATAGGCTTCTCTCATGGTTTCCTCTAATTCCCAAGTTGAATCACCCGATCTGTCATCCCACACCACTTTCACCGTGTTGATGGTCTTTCCTCTGAGCTGTTTACTCTACCGATCGTCAATCCTAACTGGTTTTGCTTCAAAAGACAAGTCATCCTTTATCTGCATATCATCCACTTCCAGCACGTGACTTGGGTCTGCCATGTACTTCCTCAGCTGTGATACATGAAAGACATTATACAGGTTTGCTAATTGGGGAGGGAGGGCGATCTCATAAGCCACTGGACCGATCCTCCTTAGGATCTGATATGGCCCAATAAACTTAGGGAACAGCTTCTTTGATCTGATAGCTCGTCCTACACCCTTGGTCGGTGTCACTCTCATAAATACATGATCTCCAACTGCAAACTCCAAAGGTTTTCTCCTCTGATCTGCATAAGATTTCTGCCGACTTTGAGAAGCTTTCATTCTGTCTTTTATCTGTTTCACCTTCTCGGTCGTCTGCTGAATCAACTCTGGCCCAACCAAGACTGCTTCGCCCTCCTGGTACCAACATAAAGGAGTTCTGCATTTCCTCCCATACAAGGCTTCATATGGTGCCATCCCAATACTGGCATGATAACTGTTATTATAAGTAAACTCCACCAGTGGCAACATCTCATCCCAGCTTCCCAATTGATCCAAGACACACGTCCTCAGCAGATCTTCCAAGGACTGGATCGTTCTCTCCGACTGTCCATCGGTTTGAGGATGATATGCAGAGCTCATCCTCAACTTAGTTCCCAAAGAATCTTGTAGAGTCTGGCAAAACCGAGAAGTGAACCTGGGATCTCTATCCGAAACAATGCTGGAAGGTACTCCATGCAGCCTCACAATTTCTCTGATGTACAACTGAGCCAACTTGGCCATGGATATCCTCAAATTCACTGGAAGAAAGTGGGCACTCTTCGTCAGCCGATCAACTATGACCCAGACTGCATCATGACCCCTTACCGATCTAGGTAAGTGGGTAACGAAATCCATTGCAATGCTGTCCCATTTCCACTCAGGAATATCCAATTGTTGCAACAACCCGCCAGGTCTTTGATGCTCAACCTTTGCCTTCTGACATGTCAAGCAGGTAGTAACATACTGGGCGATGTCTTTCTTCATGCCCGACCACCAAAATGACTCCTTCAAGTCATGGTACATCTTATTCATTCCTGGATGTAGGCTAAGACAGCTCTTATGACCTTCTTCTAGGATCATCTTCTTCAGCTCTTCATTTGCAGGTATGCAAATTCTGCCATTCAATCTCAAGATCCCATCATCTCCCATTACAAAGTCCTTAGCCTGATCGGTGCCTAGTAATTCCACAATACGCTTCAGACTAGGGTCCTCTAATTGCTTATCCTTTATCATTCCAATGAAATTATTAGTTATAGTTAACTTACTACAATTAATGTGGTTAACATGAAATTCCACTCCCAAATTTAAATCTCTGAACTGCTCGATCAGCTTCTGCTCTTCAATCATCATGATTGATACTTGCATTGATTTTCTACTCAAAGCATCTGCCACTACATTGGCCTTCCCTGGATGATACATGAGTTGGAAATCATAGTCCTTTAGAAACTCCATCCATCTTCTTTGTCTCATATTTAATTCCTTCTGATCAAACAGATATTTCAGGCTTTTATGATCACTAAACACCTGAAACCGAGCTCCATACAAATAATGCCTCCAAATCTTCAAGGCAAACACCACAGCCGCCAACTCCAAGTCATGAGTGGGATAGTTCCTCTCATGAACTTTGAGTTGCCTTGAAGCATATGCAACTACTCTTTTCTCTTGCATCAAGACACATCCCAAGCCCTGATATGAAGCATCACAGTAGACATCAAAAGGTCTTCCTACATCCGGGATCACCAGCACCGGAGCACTAGTCAATCTTTCCTTTAGTTCCATGAAACTCCGCTCACATCGGTCGGTCCAAGCAAAAGGTTGGTCTTTGCGAGTTAACTGAGTCAAAGGAGCCACTACCTTGGAAAAATCCTCAATGAACCTCCGATAGTAGCCAGCTAGACCCACAAAACTCCTTATCTCCGTGACTGTCTTAGGACGTTCCCACTGGAGCACTGCCTCTACCTTGGCTGGATCCATTGAGATCCCCCGAGCAGATATCACATGTCCTAAGAAGTTAACTTCCTTCAGCCAGAACTCACACTTGGAGAACTTAGCATATAATTGTTTCTCCCTCAGGATCTCCAACACCGTCTTTAGATGTTCCTCATGTTCTTCCTCGGTCCTTGAATAAATAAGTATGTCGTCTATGAAGACTACAACAAACTTATCCAAGAAAGGACGAAAAATTCTATTCATGTAGTCCATGAACAGAGCTGGAGCATTTGTCACTCCAAACGGCATCACCACATACTCATAATGTCCATAACGAGACCTAAACGCCGTCTTCTGAACATCTTCAGCTTTTACCAAAATTTGGTGGTATCCCATTCTCAGATCAATCTTTGAGAACACCGAGGCTCCATGCAATTTATCCATCAAATCATCAATTCTAGGCAGAGGATACTTGTTCTTGATGGTCAACTTATTCAACTGCCTGTAATCTACACACAACCGAGACCCTCCATCCTTTTTCTTAACTAGAAGCACTGGAGCCCCCCATGGAGATACACTAGGTCTGATAAATTGTTTCTCCAACAACTCTTCCACTTGCTTCTTTAATTCCATCAACTCAGCTGGAGCCATTCTGTAGGGTGCCATTGACACTGGTCCAGCTCCAGGTACTAAATCAATAGAGAATTCCACTTCTCTCTTAGGAGGTAGTCCAGGTATTTCTTCTGGAAATACATCCATGAAATCCTTCACCACATGTATACTGCCCATATCTTCTTCATTCTTCACTCCCCCTTGAGCGAGGATCACAAAACACCTCGCCCCTTCTTTCAACTCCGACCACACATGCTGAGCAGATATCACATCTGACTCTTGGAGATCTGGAAACACCACTTTCTGCCTACCGCAATCTATGAGAATGTGATTGGCAGATAGCCAATCCATTCCTAGGATAACATCCAGATCCTGAAGAGGTAGACAGATCAAATTTACTTTGAACCTGGGTCCCTCTACTATCATTGGACATTCAGAGCAAACTGTGGAGGTCATAACCTGTCCTGATGCAGGTTCAAACGGCAGCTCCTTCACTAGAAGGCCCAACTCGTCTACGCACAGACTTAACACAAAAGAGTGTGTCGCTCCTGAATCAAACAAGGCTTTTACACTTCTACCAGCTATAAAACAAACACCTTGCACCAAGTTACCTGACTGAGACGCCTCAGCTCCTGACATGGCAAACACTCTCCCTGCTGCCTGAGGTCTGCTGCCGTTGAGAACCACTGGATTGAGTCGCCCTATTCCTGTTAGGACACTCTCTAGAAACATGTCCTGTCTTTTGGCAGGTGAAGCATCTTCGCTCTGAATTCCCCTTGGGGCATACATTGGACGTGTGTGGTCCACCACAATGGAAACATCTGAGTTTCCATGGTTGTTGCTGCTGAAACTGGGGCGGTGCTGCTCCTGCCCTATGCTGTGGAGGTCTCGCATAAGGCTTATTCTGCTGCTGCTGCACCTTGGCCTTCCCACTGGAAGAACCTCCTGGGTGTGACCTGATCACCCGAGAATTACCCCTTTCCAAGGTCTCCACCATCTTTGCCTTCTCCACTAAGGCATGAAATTCCCTGATGTTCATAGGTGCTATGGTCTTCTTCAGCTCATGCTTTAAACCTTCTTCAAACTTTCTACACCTCCAAGCCTCAGAGGTAGCTTGGGTATAAAATCGGGCGAGGTACTCAAACCGAGCAGCATAAGCATTCACTGACATCTCCCCCTGCTCCAATCTGAGGAATTCTGCTTCCTTCACAAACCTTGCACTATCTGGGAAGTATTTTTCCAGAAATCTCACCCTGTAGCTCTCCCAGTCTAATACTTCCTCTCGGGCTTCCATCATCTGTTGAGTTCCCATCCACCAGAACTCGGCTTCTCCAGATAGCAGGTACGTAGCAAACACCAACTTCTTATCCTCAGGGCAGGAGGTCGCCTTGAAGATTTTCTCTAACCCCCTGATCCACTGATCTGCTTGGTCAGGAGTAGCATTCCCGCTGAACTTAGGTGGGTTGTGCCTGAGGAACTCGGTCAATCCCATCTGCTCCTGAGGCTGACCGACGTGGGGAGCTGTTGCAGCTGATCTAGCAGTCTCCCAATGCTGCATTGCAGCTTGATGATTCTGAGCCATCGCCGCATTCTACTGCTGGATGGCGCTTGCCATCATCTCAATGGCCCTGGCGATCTGGCTCATTTCTGCAGAAGGTTGGGAAGGGGTAGGCGGTCTAGGAGCCATTTTTCTCTGTATAAGATTAGGAAACTATTATTCTCTAATCATATTCCTATAAAATGAACTTGATAAAGAATCAATTCATTTAGAAGACCACATCTAGGTCTTACAAAGGTCAGCATCTCAAAATCATCTAGAATTTTGAGTTTATTAGCAAGATCATGATACATATTGTAAGGACCTGGAAAATATTACTGGAATAAAAGGATATAATTTAAATGGATTTGAAGTATGGTTGTACTTAAAATGAAAATGGAAGGAAAGTAGAGCTTAGAAGTCTACGAGATCGCCGGTTTTGAGAGAGTAGGCGATCTCCGAGTTCTCTGGCACATGATCGCCGAAACTACACTTAGTGTGTAGTCAAGATGTTGGATCAACCATAGTGGGTTCCCAAAAACCACGTGCATCAAGGTGTGGGGTAAGCCTTAGACACACTGTGCATGCGAAGCTCCATGCTTGAGTATAGGAGATCGTCCTTAGTGTGTCATGCATGGGCGCACGAGGGCAAGTTCCAATCTACCCTTGGAAATGTGAAGCTACCGACGTCACCAAGCCTTGTGGAGGTGGTACCTTGGACGTAACATAGTGCAATGAGGAACCTTTGTAACATCCCACCAAAATAAAACCATACATACATGTATAATGAAAATAAAGGTACACAAATAATATTGGAGAGTACATGATAATATATATATATAAGTAATGAAGTTGCTCCTCTTAGGGAGTTTAATACATAACCAGTCAAATCTTTTCAAAATTTAAACAAAATACAACAAAATAGACGAACAGGCGATCTCCCTACAAAAGGGCGATCTCCTATCAGGCAGGCGATCTCCTATCAGGCAGGCGATCTCCTATCAGCCAGGCGATCTCTTATTAAACCGGCGATCTCAACTTCCTGTAACGTCATCTGCTCCCGTGTAAGTTATACACGATCATCGCAAGTTTTGAGAAGAACACCCACAAAACGAAAACGCAGGGTAAGCTAGACAATTGAAAGAGAGTTTAGATATGAACTTAAAAAAATCAATCATGAAACCAATTTAAGACGATCACGTACAAACCATCAACTTTCTCATATTCCACCAAACCATTCGAAAATCACATATCTCACAAATCAATTTCAAGAGTCTCACAATTCACATCAGCAATCAAGTGTCTAACAATTCAATTTCTCAATTCACATACCACTGTGAAATCCACACATTCACATGGTCGCTGTGAAATCCACACATTCACAAGCGTATAGAGGAATCCACACATCCTCACATGGTCGCTGTGAAATCCACACATTCACAAGCGTATAGAGGAATCCACACATCCTCACATAACATTTCAACAAATGATTCCAGTCACAGCAAAACTCATGCCAAGGTTCAGATATTCAAATATCACATGCATTTCACATATAAACCTCAAACAGTTCTCAAACAATACAAAAACAGGGGATATTTCAATAACAGATGAAAAACCGGCGATCACCTCAAGGAACCGGCGATCACGAACAGAACTGGGTTTTAAACAAGAACATTTTGAAAACCGGCGACCACGTCGCCCCCAACATCAAAACAGAATCGATTACAGTAACCACTTCGCATCCAACATCAGAACACCAGAACAAGAAACAAAACCGGCGACCCCGTCGCCCCACATCTCAATCAGTAAGTACACAGTTTTTATTTGAAACAAGGCTAGCTTCCCTTACCTGGACTTGCGCAAAATACCAAGAGCTCCTAAATCCAACGAAGCTTGAAGAACGCCTTGGCTCTGTTTTTGCGTCTGGTTTGAAGGATTTGCAGAGAACTTCCCAGGTGCTCTAATGGTGGCCGTCGCTCGTCGTGCTCTTGTGTGAAGGTGCCCGAATCGCAGCGCGAAGGAGAGAAATGGAGGAGAAGGGAGGTACTCACTCTTTCGCTCTTTGCAACGTTTCCTCCTCTCAGAAGTGGGTTCTTGCCTCTTAAACCAACTTGTCCACAAAAGCAGCTGCCACCACCCACTCTGCAGGGAAGTCTGAGTGTACGTTTCACTGAACAGTACGACCACTGTTGTCTCTTATGCATGCCAACCTCTGCTCTGAACAGTACGACCACTGTTGTCTCTTGTGCATGCCAACCTCTGCTCTGAACAGTACGACCACTGTTGTCTCTTGTGCATGCCAACATTCTGATGTCACTGTTCTCAACCAACACTTTTTGTCTACGTGTCGCGCGTGCCGCGCGTCTCATGCTGGGAGTCTGGGTCCCACCTTCTCTACGTACAACTCGACATCGCGCGATAACCTTCAACCGATGACCTCTTGCGCGAAGACTATCCACCGATGACTCATCCTGGAGGACGACCGATGTCTCTCTCTTCGGCGATGCCCGCATGCCTCGCGCCCTGGCGATGCCCGCATGCCTCGCGCCCTGGCGATGCCCGCATGCCTCGCGCCCTGGCGATGCCCGCATGCCTCGCGCCCTGGCGATGCCCTCATGCCTCGCGCCCTGGCGATGCCCGCATGACTCGCGCCCTGGCGATGCCCGCATGCCTCGCGCCCTGGCGATGCCCGCATGCCTCGCGCCCCGGCGATGCCCGCATGCCTCGCGCCCCGGCGATGTCCGCATGCCTCGCGCCTGGCGATGCCCGCATGCCTCGCGCCCCGGCGATGTCTGCATGCCTCGCGCCTGGCGATGCCCGCATGCCTCGCGCCCCGGCGATGTCTGCATGCCTCGCGCCTGGCGATGCCCGCATGCCTCGCGCCCCGGCGATGTCTGCATGCCTCGCGCCTGGCGATGCCCGCATGCCTCGCGCCCCGGCGATGCCCGACGACACACCACGCCTTCTTGAAGGCTCTTCATTCCACTATGTTACGTCCAAGGTATCATCTCCACATGACTCGGTGACGTCGGTAGCTTCACATTTCCAAGGGTGGATTGGCACTTGCCCTCGTGCGCCCATGCATGCAACACTAAGGACGATCTCCTATACTCAAGCATAGAGCTTCGCATGCACAGCGTATCCAAGGCTTAACCCACACCCTGATGCACGTGTTTTTTTTTTTGGGAACCCACTATGGTTGATCCAACATCTTGACTACACACTAAGTGTAGTTCCGGCGATCATGTGTACTCTAGGCGACAGGCGACTAGGTACACTACAGGCGATTGGCGTTCTGGTGCAATCAAGGCGACAGGCGATCATGTGCCAGAGAACTCTAAGATCGCCTACTCTTTCAATTTCGGCGATCTCGTAGACTTTTCAGCTATACTTCCCTTCCTTTATATTTTAAATAAGAACATACTTAGAATTCATTTAAAATATATCACTTTTATTCCAATATAATTTTCTAGGTTCTTACAACCTTCAGCAAGGCGTGTCATCAGTCATCGCCGGGATGAGAAGAACATCGGTCATCGCCAAGGTGAAAGGCATGCGCGCATCGCCGGGGCGTGAGGCATGCGGGCATCGCCGGGGCGCGAGATGCATGTGGGCTTTGCCCGGGCGCGAGAGGCATGCGGGTGTCGTCAAGAGGAGACCTCGGTCGGTCTCCAGGAGGAAGAGACCTCGGTCGGTCTCCAGGAGGAGACATCGGTCGTCTTCCAGAGAGAGACATCGGTCGTCCTCCAGGATGAGTCATCGGTGGATAGCCTTCGCGCAGAAGGTCATCGGTGGAGAGTCTTCGCGGGTTCTGTTATACGCGGATGAGGTGGGGCCTTGGTTTCCAGGATGAACGTGCTGCATGTGCGACATGTAGGCAGTGAAAGTCCTTCGGAGCAGTAGCTCCATGTGCGCAGAGACGCCACGTGGCCATACTGTCAGGTTTGCATTTAATTCGAGGAAGAAACCCACACGGAAGGGTTAGTTATAGAGTAGGTAATGATAGCTACATGGCAGGCCTATGTTCCTAGTATCGGAATGCACCGCCTCTTAGTGAGTTTAGAAACGCAGTGAGAGTATAAAAGGTGACAGAGTGAGTTCACCTTCATCTTTCTCTTTTCTCTCCTTTGCACTGCGACTCAGTATTTCCCAGGCACCTTCAAGCAAAAGCGCGACGACTGCCATAAAGCTTTTGGGAAGGTTCTCTACAAGTTTTACCGATTTGAACGCTTAGGCAGAGTTCGGGCATCCTTTACGTTCGGTGGGTTAGAGCTTGAAGTGAGATTTCACGCTGATCCAGGTAAGGGAAGCTAGCCTTGTTTCAAATGAAAACTGTGTACTTGCTGATTGAGATGTGGGGCGACGGGGTCGCCGGTTTTGTTTCTTGTACTGGTGTTCTGATGTTGGATGCGAAGTGTTTACTGTAATCGATTCTGTTTTGATGTTGGGGGCGACGTGGTCGCCGGTTTTTCAAAATGTTCTTGTTTAAAACCCAGTTCTGTTCGTGATCGCCGGTTCCTTGAGGTGATCGCCGATTTTTCATCTGTTATTGAAATATCCCCTGTACTTGTATTGTTTGAGAACTGTTTGAGGTTTATATGTGAAATGCATGTGATATTTGAATATCTGAACCTTGGCATGAGTTTTGCTGTGACTGAAATCGTTTGTTGAAATGTTATGTGAGGATGTGTGGATTCCTCTATACGCTTGTGAATGTGTGGATTTCACAGCGACCATGTGAGGATGTGTGGATTCCTCTATACGCTTGTGAATGTGTGGATTTCACAGCGACCATGTGAGGATGTGTGGATTCCTCTATACGCTTGTGAATGTGTGGATTTCACAGCGACCATGTGAGGATGTGTGGATTCCTCTATACGCTTGTGAATGTGTGGATTTCACAGCGACCATGTGAATGTGTGGATTTCACAGTGGTATGTGAATTGAGAAATTGAATTGTTAGGCACTTGATTGCTGATATGAATTGAAAGACTCTTGGATTGATTTGTGAAATATGTGATTACCTGATGGTTTTGTGGAAAATGAGAAAGTTGATGGTTTTATGTGGATGTCTTAAATTGGTTTCATGATTGGTTTTTAAGTTCATATTCAAACTCTCTTTTAAATGTCTAGCTTACCCTGCGTTTTGGTTCTGTGGCTGTTTTCTTAAAACCTGTGATGATCGTGTAATCTTTACACGGGAGCAGATGATCTTGCAGGAAGAAGAGCTCCTCAGTGAGTGGTCGCCGGGAGGAGATCGCCCGTTTTGCTTCTGTTGGGCGATCACCCGTTTCCTGTTCTCTGATCGGAGATCGCCCTTTTGATCGGAGATCGCCCTTTTTATGCTGGGAGATCGGTTGTTTGGTTGTTTTTTTGCTGTTTTTATGTTTAAGTTTTGGAAAATGACCGTTTTGTATTAAACTCCCTGCGAGGAGAAACATCAGTACATATATATAATTATGTTCATTTCAACATTTTGGTTTTACGTATATTTTCATTATATAATTGTGAAAGGGTATTTGGCGCGATGTTACACATATAACATCAAGCATAACACCAGAACAGCTACTGGTATAAAACCATCAATCCGAACAACCACTTTCAATCAATTACAAAAACACTCAATGAAATGAAATAAATCACACCAGAATTCAATGTATGCTAAACATCAAACCTTTAGAATTAAGATTGAGAATCATCTCGATCCAGTTATGAGTGTGCACCCTCACTACTTTATCAAGATCCTTTCATTCTTAATACTAAAATTTTCAGTTAGAGCATATATTTACTAAAGTACACACAAAATTTCAATAAGAAAAACATTTAAAAACCTTTCCCTATAGCTTTAATTTAAAAACTTCAATAAATTTTTGTAAGCAGAAGAAACACAATGAACCCTGATCTCGCCGCGGACTCGAACGTGGGGAAATGCCTCGTCTCTCCTTCGTCTGGCTTTCCAGCTGCTGCGCGTTCTGCAGGGAGGCTCCAGGAACCTTCTTGGAACTCCGGACGATGCCTGCAAAACACACAGACGGCGCCTCTAGCGGCCGTTGTAGCTCCGACGCTCAAGTCAGGCAACGGGAACACCAAAACTCACTCTCGGATCCCTCTGTGTGAGACCCGTGTGTGTGTGTCCTCAGTCCCCTTTGATTCGGAGCCTGAGTGTTCTCCATTTTTGTGTGTGTATTCTGAGGTCAAAAACTCATACCTGGTTTGGTGTTCTTCTTCCCCATATAAACCGGTGTAGCCCCTACAGGCTACCTCTAGGGCCACTTGATTACTCTGCATTGTCGTTTCCACTCCCCCGCACTACCTTGCACGCCAGCGTTCTTCACTTAAATGCAAAGTCTGACAGGGGAGGCTGCGTGGGTGTCTCTGGACCCCTCGACTTCTGTGCCTATCTGCCCTACCTATTCACTAGGAGCATCTTCACGGTCCACGTGTCATGCGCACAAGCTCACTGGGAGACTCTAGCCTTGATGGGTTCTCGTCCCAGCAGGATTCTGCATCTGCCTGTGCCTTCTCATCTTCATGCATGGTCGTCTCGCGACTATGGCCACTCCCTGCCTCTGAGTGCTTTACTGGTCACTAGTCGCGTTGTTCACATCGCGCGGCCGATGTCGCCTCGACACACACCGACGACCGAGGTATCTCTCATCCTGGCCGATGTCCGATGGCGCTTCTTCACGTTGTCGTGCTCTACTTATGGAATCAGGCGAGGTCCTTGGGTAACGTTCTCGCTGGGAGCCTGGGTCCCAGTTTAACACGCGTTGGCAAGGAACCCCCGACGACTGATCATTCTATATACACCGATGACTGATCACTCTGTATACACCGATGACTGATCACTCTGTATACACCGATGACTGATCACTCTGTATATACCGATGACTGATCATTCTGTATACACCGATGACTGATCGGTGCTTCATCACTCTCGCGCTCTGCTTCCAGGCGCTCATGTAGGAGTCGATCTCCACCCTTGTTCATCTGCTATCTCATGCCACGTGTTGCTCTGTGACTGGCCCACGTGGTCATCTGCTGCTGACGTCATTGGATACCGATGACCGACCGGATCACAAGTCCCCCAGTCTCGAGCTGTGAACTTGTTCTCAGCGAAGAGACTAAGTGCTCTCCGTTGCCAAAGAGAAGAAGGAGGTCGAAGCCGGTGTACCTGAAACCATGGCTGCTGGTGTCGAGGCTCTGATAGATGGGTTCCATGGGCTGGCAGCAGGTTCACTGCGTCCTTCCAGACTTGGACTCTACCCAACCTAGCCTCCACCATTCAGTGGTTGATAGCAAGCTCATTTCTACTCCTTGAGCTTCTTCTCTTGCGGCTTCTCCTCTTGTGTAATCTCTTTTTCTCAACTGCCTTTCTCCCTCTCTATCTTTAACTCACTCTGCCTGTGGCCAACTGTTGACTGGCTTAGGCTTCAGCGCGATCTCACTGTGACCCTTCAAACTTGGCCTCTAACTTGATCGCGACCAACTGTACCTTAGCATTCTCTTTAACAGTTTTTATGTATAAATTCATGTTGGATGACTGACCTGATGGTGTCTAAGTGCTTCGACTGATCGCCCAAGAGCTTATTTGGGGAAGCTCTCCTACTCAGAGCTTTGCTACCGACCACCGACTAGCATGTTAGCGCACCACCGATCAGTCAGCGCGCTTCAGGTTTCACATTACTTCTGTCTCACTCCAGCGCTAGGTGCATAGAGGGCCCGAACGCCAAGGATGATGTCTGTGTTTTGGGGAATGCTTCTTGATGACCCCTCTTACCTCAGCCTCGCTGTAAGAGGTCAAGTGAGGTCTTTCTCCTCTCGCCTCAGCCTTGCTGTAAAAGCAGAGGAAGAGGACTTTCTCTGTTGCCTTAACCTTGCTGTATGAAGCAGAGGAGAAGGACTTGGATCTCTTGCCTCAACCTTGCTGTAAGAAGCAGAGGAAGAGGACTTTCTCTGCCTGCACCCCGCTGTACAAAGTCGAGGTGAGGACTTTCTTCTCTGGCCTATGCCTCGCTGTATGAAGTCGAGGGAGAGGACTTTCTCTCGCCTGCACCCCGCTGTATAAAGTCGAGGGCGAGGACTTCTTTATCTGGCCCATGCCTCGCTGTACGAAGTCGAGGGAGAGGACTTTCTCTTGCCTGCACCCCGCTGTATAAAGTCGAGGGCGAGGACTTCTTTATCTGGCCCATGCCTCGCTGTACGAAGTCGAGGGAGAGGACTTTCTCTCGCCTGCACCCCGCTGTATAAAGTCGAGGGCGAGGACTTTCTATCTCGCCTCAACCTTGCTGTAAAAAGCAGAGGAAGAGGACTTTCTCTGCCTGCACCCCGCTGTACAAAGTCGAGGGTGAGGACTTTCTCTCTGAGTGGGTGCATGCTCCCAGGGGAGCACCAGGGGTGGCTGTCTAAGCGCACTCGCTAGGCGCATCCCTGCCTGCATGGTATCACCGCACGTCCTCTGAGTGGGCAACTCCTCTTCTTCTGGTTTGAAATCATGTGGGGCGCACGCGTAGCGTTCTCGCTGGGAGCCTGGGTCCCAGCTTAACCCGTGTTGGCAAGACCCCGATGACCAACCTTCTTTCTGGAATCATGCGAGGTGCATGCGTAACGTTCTCGCTGGGAACCTGGGTCCCAGCTTAACACGTGTTAGCAAGACCCCGATGACCATGAACCGACCGAGTGCTCTGCTTCGGGTGCACCGATGACTGATCGTCCTTTGGGTGCACCGGTGAATGATCGCGTTCTGCTCCTTAGTGATTAAACGCAAAGATGATGTCTTGTTTTGGGGAAGAAGAGTTTTTCTTGTTGACCCCTCTTGCTTGCCCCGAGGTCATCGACCTTTAGGTCTGGTTCCTGTTTGGACGTTCCTCGAAATCTTCCCTTTCCCTCTCTCGGTCTTACTAGTACTCCCGAGTTCCCAAACTTTGGCCACCTGCACTCACCCCTGGGGCGAGGAGAATATAGGTCAGTGGTCCGTACTCGCGCCTGGGGCGAGCAGGCTCCAACCGATCCCTTGGACTTGCATTTGGGGCAAGCGGAACTTGAAACTGGGAAACATGTGCACACTTGACATACTGAAATCTTTTTTATTGGGTGGCCTCGTTAAAAACCCTCATCGGGAAAAGAGTGCCCCCTGATCTGTTCAACTATTTACAGTACATACATTGGGTGTGTGTGCAGCGCAAGAACGCATCTTGTAAGGACCTGGAAAATCTTATTGGAATAAAAGTGATATATTTTAAGTCAATTCTAAGTATGTTTTTATTTAAAATAAAAATGAAGGAAAGTGTAGTTAGAAAGCCATGAGATCGCCTGGAACATGATCGCCAGGGCGAGAAGCATGCGGACATCGCCAGGGCACGAGGCATGCGGGCATCGCCAGGGCGAGAAGCATGCGGACATCGCCAGGGCACGAGGCATGCGGGCATCGCCAGGGCGCGAGAGGCATGCGGGCATCGCCAGGGCGCGAGAGGCATGCGGGCATCGCCAGGGCACGAGGCATGCGGACATCGCCGGGGCGCGAGGCATGCGAACATCGCCATGGCGCGAGGCATGCGGACATCGCCACAGAGAGACATCGGTCGTCTTCCAAAGAGAGACATCGGTCGTCTTCCAAAGAGAGACATCGGTCGTCCTCCAGGATGAGTCATCGGTGGATAGCCTTCGCGCGGAAGGTCATCAGTGGAGAGTGTTCGCGCGAGAGGTCATCGGCGAAAGGTTATCGCGCGATGTCGTGTTTCATGAGGATGAAGTGGGGCCCAGGGCCCAGCATGAACGTCTTGCATGCGCGGCACGTAGTCAGTGGCTCCAGAGAGTTGGTACGGTAGTGCACAGTGTTTGTGTGCGCAAAGTCAACCACGCAACCTTACTGTCAGGTTTGTGCTTGAGTAAAGGAAAACTCACGCGCTAGGTATCTCAGATAGTAGGCTAGGGCGGCTACACAGCAGGCCTACGTCCTTAGCTTCAGAAGGCTCCTCTTAGGGAGTTTTGAAAACGCAGTGGGAGATAAAAGGTGACAGAGTGAGTTCACCTTCATCTTTCTCTTTCTCTCCCTTGCACTGCGACTCAGTATTTCCCAGGCACCTTCAAGCAAAAGCAAGACGAGCGACGACTGCCATAGAGCTTTTGGGAAGGTCCTCTACAAGATTTACCTATTTGAATGCTTAGGCAGAGTTCGGACATCCTTTACGTTCGGCGGTTCAGAGCTTGAAGTGAGATTTCACGCTGATCCAGGTAAGGGAAGCTAGTCTTTTTCCAACGATAACTGGATATAGGATGTTTGTGATGATAGGGCGACGTGCTCGCCGGTTTTACTTCGTTTTCACGGTGTTTGATGTTGAAATGTGAGATGTTTACGATAACAGTTCTGTTTGGATGTTGGGGGCGACGTGGTCGCCGGTTTTAAAAATGTTCTTGTTTAAAAACCCAGTCTTGTTCGTGATCGCCGGTTTCTGGAGGTGATCGCCGGTTTTTCATCTGTTATTGAAATATCCCCCGTTTTATGCTGTTTCAAAAGTGTTTGAGATTTTGGAGGTGGTTTTTCGAAAATCTGAACTTTGGTATGAGTTTTGCTGTGATTGAAATCGTTCATTGAAGTGTTATGTGATGTGTTGAATGTGGTGATTGTGGATCGAGGCATAGTATTTTCAGGAAAGAAAATACCGTGTAAGGTCGTGTAATAGGTGTATTGATCGGTGATCCTATAATGAGACATCCTGACTCTACTGAGGTAATGAAATCACATAGAGGAAGTTACTCAGTTGTGGAGAGTCGATGGAGGTTCATACGTATGGGTGTCTCGTGTGAAACAGAACGAGTTCGGCCTGTTGTATGGATTAACCTTGTCATACCGTGATAATGAGAATATTGAGATGGTGTATGCGCATGGCTGTGTGGATTTCACAGCGACCCTGTGTGGATTTCACAGTGGTGTGGTATGACAGGTGCGAATCTCTGGGTCTAATCAACGCACGAGTCTCCGGAAATAGTGGTCAAGTGTCTGGTGTGATGAGTCAGTGGAAAGTCTGACGTGAGAAATGTGAAATTGAATTAATAGACACTTGATTGCTGATGTGAATTGAAATACTCTTGGATTGATTTGTGAATTTGGGGATTTCCTGATAGTCTTGTGGAATATGGAAATGTGATGGCTGATATTGATACGGTTCATGGATGTTGTGGAGTTCTTATGTATGCTCTTGATTCAAAGTTTTCCTAAATATATAGCTTACCCTGTATTTTGTTTCTGTGGATGTCTTTCTTAAAACTGTGATGATCGTGTATCTTTACACGGGAGCAGATGAGGTTGCAGGAAGTGGAATTCCCCTGTGAGTGATCGCCGGAAGGAGATCGCCTATCTCTGATCTGTTAGGCGATCACCCGTTTTTGCTTTCTGATAGGAGATCGCCGGTATGATAGGAGATCGCCTGTCTGATGGGAGATCGCCGTTTCTGTTAGCAGATCGGCTGTTTGTATTATTTGCAGTTTTTATGTTTAAGTTTTGGAAAAGGGCCATTTTGTATCAAACTCCCTGCGAGGAGAAACTCATTTATATATATGTACAATTATGTTTATTTCAATATATTTGTTTTACCGTTATTTCATATTACGAAAATGCAAAAAAAAAAAAAATGTGAAATGTATTTGGCGGGATGTTACATTAATGGTATCAGAGCAGTTCGTCCTTTGGATGACCTGAGGGCTGTGGATCCATTGTGTTTTCTTCTGCTCATGAAAACTTATTTGAGTTTTAAGTGACAACTATTGTGAAAGGTTTTCAAACGTTTTTGTATTGAACTTTTTGTGTGTGCTGTAGTGAATGTATGCCTAACTGAAGATCTTAGTATTTAGAATGAGAGGGTCTTGATAAGGTGGTGAGGGTGCACACTCATGACCGGATCGGGGTGATTCTCAATCTAAATTCCAGAGGTTGAATGTTTAACATACTTTGACTTTTGGTGTGATCTATTTCATGTTATTGAGTGTTCTCGTAATTGATTTTGAGTGGCTGTGTGGATTGATGGTTGCACGCCAGTAGCTGTTCTGGTGTTTTGCTTGAGGTTATAAGCTTTATGGTTCTGTAGATGGACTGAAATTCCTAAGGAATTTGAGAAGCTGACCTTGTGAGGTCGAGATGTTATTCCCCTTGAATGAATTGATTTCCTTATCGATTTCATTCTTGTAGTTGTAGGGAATATAGAAACTAGTGGTTTCGGAATCTGAGAGCGAAGAAGATGACTCGTAGACCTCCTACCTCTCCCCAACCTTCTTCTGAAATGGGCCAGATCGCCAGGGCCATTGAGATGATGGCAAGTGCCATCCAGCAACAGAATGCGGCGATGGCTCAAAACCATCAAGATACCATGCACCACTGGGAAGCTACTCGGTCGGCTGATACGAATTCGCCCGTCGGTCAGCCTCAGGAACGAATGGGACTGGCCGAGTTCATGAGGCACAACCCACCCAAGTTCTGTGGGAATGCTACCCCCGATCAAGCAGATCAGTGGGTCAGGGAAATGGAGAAAATCTTTAGGGCGACCTCCTGCCCTGAAGAGAAGAAGTTGTTGTTCGCCACCTATCTGCTATCGGGTGAAGCCGAATTTTGGTGGATGGGAGCTCAGCAAATGATGGAGGCCAGAGAGGAGGTGTTGGACTGGGAGAGCTTTAGGGTGAGGTTCTTGGAGAAATAATTCCCTGACAGCGCAAAGTTTGCGCGGGAAGCGGAGTTCTTAAAGTTGGAGCAGGGGGTGATGTCGGTGAACGCCTATGCTGCTAGATTTGAGTACCTCGCCCGATTCTACACTCAGGCGACCTCCGAAGCTTGGAGGTGCAGGAAGTTTGAGGAAGGGCTGAAGCACGGGCTGAAGAGGACGATAGCCCCGATGTGCATCAGGGAATTTCACGCCTTGGTAGAAAAGGCGAAGATGGTGGAGACCCTGGAAAAGGGTGATCCCCGGGTGATCAGGTCGCACCCAGGGGGTTCTTCCAGCGGGCGGGCTAAGGTGCAGCATTCACAAGGCAGGCCATATGCGAGACCTCCGCTACATCGGGCGGGGACAGGGTCACCCCAGTTTCAACAACAGCAACCATGGAAACCAAAATGTTCCTTCTGTGGTGGACCACACATGCCCAATGTGTGCCCCAAGAAGAGTTCGGAGAGAAGGTGTTTTGTATGCCAAAGGACAGGGCACGTTGCTAGAGAATGCCCTAACCGGAATGGGACGACTCAACCCAGTGGTTCTCAGCAGTTGAGAAATGAAGGCAGCAGACCCCAGGCAACAGGGAGGGTGTTTGCCATGTCAGGAGCAGAGGCGTCCCAATCAGGTAACCTTGTGCAAGGTGTCTGTTTTATATCTGGTAGAAGTGTAGAAGCTTTGTTTGATTCTGGAGCGACACACTCTTTTGTGTCAAGTCGGTGTATAGCCGAGCTGGGCCTCCTAGTGAAGGAGCTGCCTTTTGAACTGTTGGTCTCCACACCTGCATCAGGACAGGTTATGACCTCTACGGTTTGCCCTGAATGTCCAGTAATAGTAGAGGGACGTAGATTCAAAGTGAACTTGATCTGCCTACCTCTTCAGGACCTGGATGTTATCCTGGGAATGGATTGGCTTTCTGCCAATCACGTTCTCATAGATTGCGGTAGGCAGAAAGTGGTGTTGCCCGATCTCCAAGAGCAGGATGTGGTATCTGCTCGGCATGGGCGGTTGGAGATGGAAGAAGGGGCGAGGTGCTTCGTGATGCTAGCTCGGTTGGAAGTGAAGAACGAAGGGGACGTGAGCAGGATACCTGTAGTGAAAGACTTCACGGATGTGTTCCCAGAAGAGGTACCTGGGCTACCTCCTATGAGAGAAGTGGAATTCTCCATTGATTTGGTCCCTGGAGCTGGACCAGTGTCAATGGCGCCTTACAGGATGGCCCCAGCCGAGTTGGTGGAGTTAAAGAAGCAAGTGGAAGAACTGTTGGAGAAACAGTTTATCAGGCCCAGTGTATCTCCATGGGGAGCCCCAGTACTTCTGGTGAAGAAAAAGGATGGAGGGTCTCGGCTGTGCATAGACTACAGGCAGTTAAACAAGCTGACCATCAAGAACAAGTACCCTCTACCCAGAATTGATGATTTAATGGATCAAGTAAATGGAGCCTCGGTGTTCTCAAAGATTGATCTGAGATCGGGGTACCATCAAATTTTGGTAAAGGCCGACGATGTCCAGAAAACAGCCTTTAGGTCCCGGTATGGGCACTATGAATACGTGGTGATGCCGTTTGGAGTGACCAATGCCCCAGCTCTGTTCATGGATTATATGAATAGGATTTTCCGCCCTTTCTTGGATAAGTTTGTGGTAGTCTTCATAGACGACATACTTGTCTATTCAAAGACCGAGGAAGAACATGAAGGACATCTGAGGTCGGTGTTGGAGGTTCTGAGGGAGAAGCAACTCTATGCCAAGTTCTCTAAGTGTGAGTTCTGGCTGAGGGAAGTCAACTTCTTAGGACATGTGATATCTGCCCAGGGGATCTCGGTAGACCCAGCCAAAGTAGAGACAGTGCTGCAGTGGGAACGTCCCAAGACAGTCACTGAGATAAGGAGCTTTGTGGGTTTGGCGGGTTACTATCGGAGATTTATTGAGGACTTTTCCAAGGTGGTGGCCCCGTTAACACAGCTAACCCGTAAGGACCAACCTTTTGCTTGGACCGACCGATGTGAGCTCAGCTTCAGGGAACTAAAGAAAAGGTTGACGAGTGCTCCAGTGCTGGTGATTCCAGAGGTCGGAAGACCTTTTGACGTCTACTGTGATGCCTCACATCAGGGTCTGGGATGCGTTTTAATGCAAGAAAAGAGGGCGGTCGCCTATGCTTCAAGGCAACTCAAGGTCCATGAGAGGAACTACCCTACACATGATTTGGAATTGGCGGCAGTGGTCTTCGCCCTAAAGATCTGGAGGCACTACTTATATGGAGCTCGGTTCCAGGTGTTCAGCGACCATAAGAGCCTGAAATACCTGTTCGATCAGAAGGAACTGAACATGAGGCAAAGAAGGTGGATGGAGTTCCTAAAGGACTACGATTTTCAACTCATGTATCACCCAGGGAAGGCCAATGTAGTGGCAGATGCTTTGAGTAGAAAATCAATACAAGTCGCCACCATGATGATGAAAGAGCAGAAACTGATCGAGCAGTTCAGAGACTTAAACCTTGGGGTAGAACTTCATGTAAATCACATTAGTTGTAGTAAGCTGACTATAACTAATGACTTCATTGGAGAGATCAAGGATAAGCAGTTGGAGGACCCAAGTCTGAAGCAGACTGTGGAGTCGCTAGGGACCGACCAGGCTAGGGACTTTGTAATGGGCGATGATGGGATCTTGAGATTTAATGGCAGAATTTGCATACCTGCAAATGAAGAGTTGAAGAAGATGATCCTAGAAGAAGGTCATAAGAGTCGCCTTAACCTTCACCCAGGTATGAACAAGATGTACCATGACTTGAAGGGGTCATTTTGGTGGTCGGGCATGAAGAGAGACATCGCCCAGTATGTTGCAACCTGCTTAACGTGTCAGAAGGCAAAAGTAGAGCATCAAAGACCTGGCGGGCTGTTGCAGCAGCTGGATATCCCTGAGTGGAAATGGGACAGCATTGCCATGGACTTTGTCACCCATCTGCCTAGATCGGTGAAGGGTCATAAGGCAATCTGGGTCATAGTAGATCGGCTGACAAAGAGTGCCCACTTCCTCCCAGTGAATATGAAGATGCCCATGGAAAAGTTGGCACAACTGTACATCAAGGACATTGTAAGGTTGCATGGAGTGCCTACCAGCATCATTTCGGATAGGGATCCCAGGTTCACTTCACGGTTTTGGCGGACTCTACAAGATTGCTTAGGAACCAAGTTGAGGATGAGCTCGGCTTATCATCCTCAAACAGATGGGCAGTCGGAGAGAACGATCCAGTCTTTGGAAGATCTGCTAAGGACGTGTGTCTTGGATCATTTGGGAAGTTGGGATGAGGTGTTACCACTGGTGGAGTTTACGTATAATAACAGTCACCACGCCAGCATTGGGATGGCGCCTTATGAAGCCCTGTACGGGAGGAAATGCAGGACTCCCTTATGTTGGTATCAGGAGGGCGAGGCAGTCTTGGTTGGGCCAGAGTTGATTCAGCAGACGACCGAGAAGGTGAAACAGATACAAGGCAGGATGAGAGCTTCCCAAAGCCGGCAGAAGTCCTATGCAGATCAGAGGAGAAGACCTTTGGAGTTTGCTGCTGGAGACCATGTGTTTTTGAGAGTGACCCCAACCAAGGGCGTAGGACGAGCTATCAGACCAAAGAAGCTGTCTCCTAAGTTTGTTGGACCTTACCAGATCTTGAGGAAAATTGGTCCAGTAGCCTATGAGATCGCCCTACCTCCACATTTAGCAAATCTGCATAATGTCTTCCACGTATCGCAGCTAAGGAAATATCTCGCCGACCCTTGTCACGTGTTGGAGGTGGACGACGTGCAGATCAGGGACGACTTGTCTTTTGAAGCAAGACCAGTCAGGATAGACGATCACCAAAGCAAACAGCTCAGGGGTAAGACCATCCATATGGTTAAGGTGGTGTGGGATGAGAGATCCGGTGATTCGACTTGGGAGTTGGAAGAGAACATGAGAAACGACTATCCACATCTCTTTTCCTTGTAATTCCTTGTAATTCAATTTTCGAGGACGAAAATTTTTGTTGTTAGGGAGATTGTAAGGACCTGGAAAATCTTATTGGAATAAAAGTGATATATTTTAAGTCAATTCTAAGTATGTTTTTATTTAAAATAAAAATGAAGGAAAGTGTAGTTAGAAAGCCATGAGATCGCCTGGAACATGATCGCCAGGGCGAGAAGCATGCGGACATCGCCAGGGCACGAGGCATGCGGGCATCGCCAGGGCGAGAAGCATGCGGACATCGCCAGGGCACGAGGCATGCGGGCATCGCCAGGGCGCGAGAGGCATGCGGGCATCGCCAGGGCGCGAGAGGCATGCGGGCATCGCCAGGGCACGAGGCATGCGGACATCGCCGGGGCGCGAGGCATGCGAACATCGCCATGGCGCGAGGCATGCGGACATCGCCACAGAGAGACATCGGTCGTCTTCCAAAGAGAGACATCGGTCGTCTTCCAAAGAGAGACATCGGTCGTCCTCCAGGATGAGTCATCGGTGGATAGCCTTCGCGCGGAAGGTCATCAGTGGAGAGTGTTCGCGCGAGAGGTCATCGGCGAAAGGTTATCGCGCGATGTCGTGTTTCATGAGGATGAAGTGGGGCCCAGGGCCCAGCATGAACGTCTTGCATGCGCGGCACGTAGTCAGTGGCTCCAGAGAGTTGGTACGGTAGTGCACAGTGTTTGTGTGCGCAAAGTCAACCACGCAACCTTACTGTCAGGTTTGTGCTTGAGTAAAGGAAAACTCACGCGCTAGGTATCTCAGAGAGTAGGCTAGGGCGGCTACACAGCAGGCCTACGTCCTTAGCTTCAGAAGGCTCCTCTTAGGGAGTTTTGAAAACGCAGTGGGAGATAAAAGGTGACAGAGTGAGTTCACCTTCATCTTTCTCTTTCTCTCCCTTGCACTGCGACTCAGTATTTCCCAGGCACCTTCAAGCAAAAGCAAGACGAGCGACGACTGCCATAGAGCTTTTGGGAAGGTCCTCTACAAGATTTACCTATTTGAATGCTTAGGCAGAGTTCGGACATCCTTTACGTTCGGCGGTTCAGAGCTTGAAGTGAGATTTCACGCTGATCCAGGTAAGGGAAGCTAGTCTTTTTCCAACGATAACTGGATATAGGATGTTTGTGATGATAGGGCGACGTGGTCGCCGGTTTTACTTCGTTTTCACGGTGTTTGATGTTGAAATGTGAGATGTTTACGATAACAGTTCTGTTTGGATGTTGGGGGCGACGTGGTCGCCGGTTTTAAAAATGTTCTTGTTTAAAAACCCAGTCTTGTTCGTGATCGCCGGTTTCTGGAGGTGATCGCCGGTTTTTCATCTGTTATTGAAATATCCCCCGTTTTATGCTGTTTCAAAAGTGTTTGAGATTTTGGAGGTGGTTTTTCGAAAATCTGAACTTTGGTATGAGTTTTGCTGTGATTGAAATCGTTCATTGAAGTGTTATGTGATGTGTTGAATGTGGTGATTGTGGATCGAGGCATAGTATTTTCAGGAAAGAAAATACCGTGTAAGGTCGTGTAATAGGTGTATTGATCGGTGATCCTATAATGAGACATCCTGACTCTACTGAGGTAATGAAATCACATAGAGGAAGTTACTCAGTTGTGGAGAGTCGATGGAGGTTCATACGTATGGGTGTCTCGTGTGAAACAGAACGAGTTCGGCCTGTTGTATGGATTAACCTTGTCATACCGTGATAATGAGAATATTGAGATGGTGTATGCGCATGGCTGTGTGGATTTCACAGCGACCCTGTGTGGATTTCACAGTGGTGTGGTATGACAGGTGCGAATCTCTGGGTCTAATCAACGCACGAGTCTCCGGAAATAGTGGTCAAGTGTCTGGTGTGATGAGTCAGTGGAAAGTCTGACGTGAGAAATGTGAAATTGAATTAATAGACACTTGATTGCTGATGTGAATTGAAATACTCTTGGATTGATTTGTGAATTTGGGGATTTCCTGATAGTCTTGTGGAATATGGAAATGTGATGGCTGATATTGATACGGTTCATGGATGTTGTGGAGTTCTTATGTATGCTCTTGATTCAAAGTTTTCCTAAATATATAGCTTACCCTGTATTTTGTTTCTGTGGATGTCTTTCTTAAAACTGTGATGATCGTGTATCTTTACACGGGAGCAGATGAGGTTGCAGGAAGTGGAATTCCCCTGTGAGTGATCGCCGGAAGGAGATCGCCTATCTCTGATCTGTTAGGCGATCACCCGTTTTTGCTTTCTGATAGGAGATCGCCGGTATGATAGGAGATCGCCTGTCTGATGGGAGATCGCCGTTTCTGTTAGCAGATCGGCTGTTTGTATTATTTGCAGTTTTTATGTTTAAGTTTTGGAAAAGGGCCATTTTGTATCAAACTCCCTGCGAGGAGAAACTCATTTATATATATGTACAATTATGTTTATTTCAATATATTTGTTTTACCGTTATTTCATATTACGAAAATGCAAAAAAAAAAAAAATGTGAAATGTATTTGGCGGGATGTTACACATCTACCTTACAACTTAACTGAAGTAGAAACTTGAGTGTGTAGCGTTCCATGTTCTGGGGATAGGTGCTCCATGCAGAGTCTCCAGCCAATAAGCTCCACTCTGTATGGACCTCTTCCTTTCATAGGCGATGACCGCCCTGGCGACGCCTTATTCATGAGGAGCTTCCTCCTGAGCTGCCTGGGAGCCCCCCCAGCGTTGCATCCTCCATCACCTCACGTCCCCATGTATAGGGACCTCGTGTTGCTGATCGCCTGTCTGAGACCCCGAAGCGCGATCACCTTGGGCCTCCCGCAGGTAATCGGTCAGGAATCCTGTCTTCACCAACTCAGCGAGTTGATGCCCCAACGTCAGGCAGGATCGGAGTGTGTGTCCATAAGCCTGATGGAACTCACACCACTCGTCTTTCCTCCCTCCAAGTACCTTGTCGGTTTTCTCTGGTACTCGGAGTCTTGCAGCCACGGCAGGGATGGCGATCAGCTCTGCCAACTCTATCACGAAATCATACCTAGGGGGTGTGTTGTTCTCCCTTGCACGCCCCCTGGGCTGGTCCTTCCTGGGCGCATACGGACGAGGCCTTCCCTGCACCTTCCTCCCTTCCTTGGCCTCATATACCCGCGCCTGCTGCTGCTGCTTCCCCTGACCTCCGCGCGGCTTCGTCGGCGCAGTGTTGCCTCTCTTCTCAGAGACCTCTGTCTCTGCCACAATGTGCGCCACCGCGCGTCGCCGTATCTCAGCAAAGGTGGCGGGGTGGCTCCTGATAAGGGATTCACTGAAAGGACCAGGCAGCACGCCTTTCTTGAATGCGTGCACTAACATGTTCTCATCCTTGCTGGGCAATCTCACCACCTGCGCACCAAAGCGGTTGAGGAAGTCCTTCAGTGACTCCCCCTGGTTCTGGCGCACGTCGAACAGGTCGTAAGTCACCACTGGCGGCGCTCTGTTGACTACATACTACTCCGTGAATAGCTTTGAGAACTGATGGAAGGAGGTGATGTGGCCCTCCGGCAAGCTCACGAACCACTCCATGGCTACTCCGCTCAGCGTACTCATAAGCATTTTGCAGTACACTGCGTCTGAACCTCCAGACAGCATCATCTGAGTGTGGAAGGCTGTCAAATGTGCCTCTGGGTCTTCCACCCCCGTGAACGACGCTTTCACTCCCACCAGGTTGGGGGGCACCACCGTGTTCATGATTTCGGGGGAGAAGGGCATAGGAAATGCTCTAGGGGGCGACGGCGGCATCGACGTCCTATCTTCGGATACGCGCTCATTCTGCGCCTGCAACTCCCTACGCAGCTCCTCGTTGACGCGGTTCAACTCTTCATTCCTGCTATGCGATGCAGTCAGCTCTGCATGCATCTTCTCCTGCTCAACTCTCGATGCCGCGACGTTATCCTGTAACGCGCGCATCATCTCCATGACCTGCGCCATGGTCACAGTTCCTTCACCAGCAGGCGGTGGAGGTGTCGTTTGTCTGGTTCTTCTACTCATCTGTGCGATTCCTACTCTCGTTCTTGTGTATGGGGGCTTCGTTTTACTTCGGGCCCCACGGTGGGCGCCAAATGATCTCGCCGCGGACTCGAACGTGGGGAAATGCCTCGTCTCTCCTTCGTCTGGCTTTCCAGCTGCTGCGCGTTCTGCAGGGAGGCTCCAGGAACCTTCTTGGAACTCCGGACGATGCCTGCAAAACACACAGACGGCGCCTCTAGCGGCCGTTGTAGCTCCGACGCTCAAGTCAGGCAACGGGAACACCAAAACTCACTCTCGGATCCCTCTGTGTGAGACCCGTGTGTGTGTGTCCTCAGTCCCCTTTGATTCGGAGCCTGAGTGTTCTCCGTTTTTGTGTGTGTATTCTGAGGTCAAAAACTCATACCTGGTTTGGTGTTCTTCTTCCTCATATAAACCGGTGTAGCCCCTACAGGCTACCTCTAGGGCCACTTGATTACTCTGCATTGTCGTTTCCACTCCCCCGCACTACCTTGCACGCCAGCGTTCTTCACTTAAATGCAAAGTCTGACAGGGGAGGCTGCGTGGGTGTCTCTGGACCCCTCGACTTCTGTGCCTATCTGCCCTACCTATTCACTAGGAGCATCTTCACGGTCCACGTGTCATGCGCGCAAGCTCACTGGGAGACTCTAGCCTTGATGGGTTCTCGTCCCAGCAGGATTCTGCATCTGCCTGTGCCTTCTCATCTTCATGCATGGTCGTCTCGCGACTATGGCCACTCCCTGCCTCTGAGTGCTTTACTGGTCACTGGTCGCGTTGTTCACATCGCGCGGCCGATGTCGCCTCGACACACACCGACGACCGAGGTATCTCTCATCTTGGCCGATGTCCGATGGCGCTTCTTCACGTTGTCGTGCTCTGCTTATGGAATCAGGCGAGGTCCTTGGGTAACGTTCTCGCTGGGAGCCTGGGTCCCAGTTTAACACGCGTTGGCAAGGAACCCCCGACGACTGATCATTCTATATACACCGATGACTGATCACTCTGTATACACCGATGACTGATCACTCTGTATACACCGATGACTGATCACTCTGTATATACCGATGACTGATCATTCTGTATACACCGATGACTGATCGGTGCTTCATCACTCTCGCGCTCTGCTTCCAGGCGCTCATGTAGGAGTCGATCTCCACCCTTGTTCATCTGCTATCTCATGCCACGTGTTGCTCTGTGACTGGCCCACGTGGTCATCTGCTGCTGACGTTATTGGATACCGATGACCGACCGGATCAAACCCACTACCCTCAGATCATCCTAAGGACGAACTGCTCTGATACCATTTGTTCTTGCCGGTTGACCCGCCTGTCGGTTGACTCACAACACTCACACGCCTTCTTCCTCACGTTGATATGTGCTTGGTTCTTCGAAGCAATCTGCACCTGCAAAAGAGAAAGGGGGCGCCCTAGAGGCCGTTTGCACTCCGACGCTCAAGTCAGTGTAGGGCAAGGAACACCAAGTGTATTGACTTTCTCTGTCTGTTTAGGTCTAGAAACTACGTACCTTTGTGAAGTATCTTACTGTCCCTTATATAGTCTAGGGTTTACTGTGCCGCTAGCCCTAATTAGGGTTTACTGCGCTACTAGCCATATTTAGGGTTTACTGGAATACCCTTGCGCCGCTATCCCCCAATCTCATGGTAATCTAGCACATAAGGTTTCCTTCTTTGGAGTGCAAACTCTCACAGGGTGACCACCTGGGTGCCTCCTTGTGCACCTAGTCTCTGGGGCCACCTGTTCTGGGAGTACCTTCACTGTTCACGTGCCATGCATGTAGCTTCACTGGGAAACCCTAGTTCTGATGAGTACTCGACCCCTCAGGACTCTGCACCTAACTGTGCTCTCCCTGCTACCCGCATGGGCACCTCGTGATCCAGGCCTCTCCCTAACTCTAGGTATTTAACTGGTCATTGGCCCACTATGGGAACCAATTTTAGCTGTTCTGTTTACGCTGTTCAAATCATCCAAGGCCGATGTCACCTCGCCACACTCTGTCGCCAAGGACTCCTCGACCTCCTGGGTGACGATGACACCTCCACCCATCCTGGTGATCTGACGACTACTCACCCGTTTCTGTAGTCTGATGACTAGTCACCCCTCTCTGTAGGCTGATGACTAATCACCCTTTCCTATATGCTGATGACTGGTCACCCCTCTCTGTAGGCTGATGACTAATCACCCTTCCCTGTCCAATACCCCCTATGGGGTCCACTCCACATGGCTTTGGCCCATGCTGTGGGACCCAGCTGACGTCCGAGGACTGGTCAGTACACAAGCCCCCCAGTCTCAAGCTGTTAACTTGTTTCAGCGAAGAGACTAAGTGATGGGCGAGGACTGATCGGTACACAAGCCCCCCTAGTCTCGAGCTGTTAACTTGTTTCAGCGTAGAGACTAAGTCATTGACCTGGGCAGTCTACGTGGCTCTGCGCATAAGTACATGAACAGTACGCTGAAAAGACACTTCACCAACCCCCTTTCATCCGCTAACACGTGGCTGCATCAACAGTTTGAGATTCATAATGTTTGCGCTCCCTAGGGCTACGTTAAACCTCTTCAAAACCCCGCGCCACTTCACTGTTTCATCACTTTGCATCCTCAACTTCTGTAAACTCTATCTTCCAACGCACGCTTCCCTCCTCTCACCAAGCTTTTCGAACTTCTCCGCCCTCGCTCAACCAAAGGTATGATTTTTATGCCTTCTCCATCTTCATGACATAATCTCTGTTCTCCACATTGCATGCTGCTGTTCTAGGCCTGTGTGTGGTTTATGCATTCTAGGGTTTTGTTCTTCTTTTCTGGGTTCGTTCTACCTTCGAGTCTTCGTCCACCATTGTTTTCTTCTAAGCCTCTTTTCTTTTTCCTGCCTCTCATTTGTTTAGATTCGAGATGGCCAGAACCGAAACTACCTCCAACCCTCCACCAACCGTAGCGGTCGATTACAAAGCCCTCTACCCATGGGCTTCTGAGGATCTCCTTGCCAAGACCTCCAAACTCACATCCTGCGAGGATCTTTGCAAGCATAGGGATGATGAGAATGAGATTAAAGGACGCGTCTTTGGCAGGGAAACTGACGCATACGTCTCTGTGCGACCCGGTACAGCAAACGAGCCCGTGTGCGTCGATGATCGCTGCAACGATGGGGAACCGTTCTTCTTCTTCTACGCCACCATCTTCAAAAGAGTCAAAGTCCGTCTTCCTTTCACCGGGTTCGAAAGGGCTTTGCTCACAGAACTAAATGTGGCGCCTGCTCAACTGCACCCTAACAGTTGGGCCTTTATCAGGGCGTTCTCCATCCTCTACAATAATCTAGGGTTCACCCCCTCTGTTGATGTCTTTCTTTACTTCTTCGAGGCGAAGAGCCCTGGCAAGAGGCTTTGGGTGAGCCTGAATGGGGTGGCAGGGAGAGTCCTTCTAACTCTCTTCTCGCAGTCATACAAGAACTTCAAGGGAAGGTTCTTCCGAGTCTGCTGCAGCTCCTACGACCCCACCATGCTCGATGGGTTTCCATTATACTGGGTGGGGGAGTTGAAGTTCAAGAAGCCACGCAGGCTCGAGGAGTTAACTGTCCCTGATCAAGAACTCTGCCAGACCATTTCCAGCTGGGGCGTGGTGTTTGACTCCACCCAGCTGATTAGGCATGAGTATGACGCTGAGACTCTCAGCGTGTACATTGGTACACCAACTTCACTTGCACTTAACTCTTCACATACTTAACGCCTTGTCTTTCTCATACTTTTTATTGTTCACTGCAGGCATGGTACTCAGCGCTGATAAGAAGAAAAGGCTGGCGGATGTGCTGAATCGCCGCAATGCTAGCGGTTCAGCCCCTGCAGGTCCTTCGTCACCCGCGGGTGCTGCCTTGGAACCCATTGCTGAAAAGTCCAAGAGGGCAGCCCCTGTGGAGGTTTCTGATGACGAGGACACCTGCTCCGGCCTTGTCTTCAAAAGGAAAAGGGTGGGGACAGCCGCGGAGGTCTCTTCAGCCACAGAAGGGCCTTCATCCTTTAGGGAGCACCCTCCCAACGCCTCCTCCCCTCCTGAGCCAATCTTAACGCTTGAGGGGGTGGGGAGAGTGCTCCTCCCTCTGGTCAAATGCCTTCTGCCCCAGAACTGCCTTCTCTGCTCCAAAGGTCACTTGCTCAGATGCCTGGCCGAGCTGTCTTGGAGGCCATGGACAGAAACTCCCTTGAGAACCTCCTCAGCCATGGTCTCGGGGAGTTCTTGGCCGCTTCCAACTCCTTGCTGGTCAAGGGCAACGTTGAGGCGGAGCTGCTTGAGGAGACCGCCCAACTGAAGAAAGAGCTGGAGCAAAAGGATCTCCAACTCCGTCAAGCGACCAAGCGCGAGACTCCCTTAATCAAGAACTGGGTAGTCTCTGTCAATCTGAGAAGGAGACCAAGAAGCTTCTTTTCTCCAAGGGGCAGGAGGCCCTCCAGCTTGAAGCTAAGATACTCCCCCTCCGCAACAAGATCATCGAACTGGAAGAGCAAGCAGAGGGGGCTCAAGCTAAAATGACCAAGCTGGAGGAGAGGGCGACCGATCGAGAAGTTCAGCTGGGCAAGGTTGAGGAGGAACTTGCCTAACAGATTGAACTGCTGAAGAAGACCGAGATTGAGCTTATTAATGACGCCGCCGACGCCTATGGGGAAGGCTTTGGTGATGCCCTTGCTCAAGTTGCCTGCGTGCATCCTGAGATGGACCTCTCACCATACTCCGCAACTATGCAGGTGGTCGACAGGCGAATAGTGCCCAGATAGGTCTTCTGAATAGTTGTATTTAGCTGAACATCTTGTAATCACCCTCCTTTGTAATATAAAACTTTGACTTATGCATTGTTCATCTTTTTGTCGTGCTTTGTATTTGGTGGGCTCACGATCACAAATAATGCACCTGCAAAAATGAACCTCAAGTAGCATGTTTTTTCTGCTAATTTCATTAATGAACCTTTACTTTAATTTGGGCGTTCTCACTCGGAGGGGGAAGGTGTTCCTTATGAACTCCCCGTTCCTCTTACGAGACCTCTAACCCCAACTAATAGGTTCTGACTGACCTGTCATCGTCCGTGGACGACGGAGGATTTAACCAGGCGAACCCTTCTTTCACATTGGAAGTTCTCACTCGAAGTGGAGGTGTTCTCTACGAACCTAGCTCTCCACTTCCGAGACCTCTAACTCCAAGTGACAGATTCTAACTGACCTCACATCGCTCACAGGCGAGGAGGATTTCTCTGGGCGAACCCTTCTTTCACATTGGAAGTTCTCACTCGAAGTGGAGGTGTTCTCTGCGAACCTACCTCTCCACTTACGAGACCTGTAACTCCAAGTGACAGATTCTAACTGACCTCACATCGCTCACAGGCGAGGAGGATTTCTCTGGGCGAACCCTTCTTTCACATTGGAAGTTCTCACTCGAAGTGGAGGTGTTCTCTGTGAACCTACCTCTCCACTTACGAGACCTCTAACTCCAAGTGACAGGTTCTAACAACATTGTACAAACACATTAAAAGCATATATCTTTAACTGAATTTTATTGGGTGACCTCATTAAAAACCCTTAGAAGGGAAAAAAGAGTGTCCCCTGTATTGTGTAGTGTACAAGATTACATGGCTTTAACTGAAATAATACTTCAAGTGGGTCGCATTCCATGTTCGAGGAATCAGACCTCCTTCTAAAGTCTCAAGCCTATATGCTCCATTCCCTAGGGCCTCTGTCACTCTAAAAGGACCAGTCCACTTAGGGGATAGCTTGTTCTCTATCTGGTATGGAGACGCCTTCCGCATGACAAGGTCCGCCGCCTGGAACTGCCGAGCTCTCAGCTTAGAACTGTGTTTGAGCTCAACTCTTCTCTTTAGCGCCTCAGCCTTGATTCCAGCTTCTTCCCTGGCTTCATCCAAAAGATCAAGATTCACCTTCCTCTCTTCATTAGATTCCTCAGCCACAAAGTTCTGGAAACGTGGCGAGCTCTCCTGGATTTCCACAGGGATCATGGCATCTGAACCATACACCAAACTAAAGGGAGTCTCCTTAGTAGTGGACTGGGGAGTAGTATGGTAAGCCCATACTATTCTGGGAACCTCCTCGGCCCACCTTCCCTTCGCTTTCTCCAGCCTTCTCTTCAGTCCTCTGAGGAGGACTCGGTTGGCCGACTCGACCTGCCCATTGGTCTGTGGATGCTCGACTGATGCAAACACCTGCTTGATTCCCAACTCTGTACATAGCTTTCCCAATTGTTGGCTTGCAAACTGCGTGCCATTGTCAGACACTAAGCGTTTTGGTACGCCGAAGCGGCAAACTATGTTCTTCCACACGAAGTGTTGGATCTTTTGTGCTGTAATATGTGCGACTGGCTCAGCCTCAATCCACTTCGTGAAATATTCTATGGCGACCACGAGGTACTTCATTTATCGTATCGCCAAAGGGAAAGGCCCCAAGATGTCGATTCCCCATGTGTGAAACGGCCAAGGGCTGTATATCGATCTGAGCTCTTCTGGTGGTGCCTTAGGCCAATCAGCATGCAACTGGCATTGCTTGCATTGCTGCGCATACCTAGTGCAATCTTCCCTCATCGTCGGCCAATAGTACCCTGCTCGAATGGCTTTTGAGGCCAGAGCTCGGCCCCCGATGTGACTACCACAGATACCTTCATGGAGCTCCGCCATTATCCTCACACACTTCTTGCCATGCACGCAGACTAAGATGGGGTGAGTAAACCCATGTCTGTACAACTCGCCTTCAATGAGCGTGTACCTGGACGAGTTTTTCTTTATCTTCTTTGCCTCCGTCGGATCTGCTGGGAGCATTCCATCCGCTATGTAACGCTTATAGGGTGTCATCCATGTCTCATCATTCTATAGTAGGCAGATCTGTGACGCCTCTACCCCCATTAGCATGCATGCGTTGACTCGTGGCTTCTTTAAAGTTTCTTGAGTCAACGACCGATGACTCCTCTTCTTGCCATCTGACTGGCTGATCTGATGGACTCCCACCAAGTTATAAGCTGTATAGGTACGAGGCGCCCTCAGGGTCTCCTGGATGACTGTCTTCTGTCTGCCCCCCTTGCCTGAGCTGGTGAGTTTGGCCAACAAGTCAACTCTGGCATTCTGCTCCCTGGGCACGTGTACTAGTTCAAATATCTCAAATGAACTCTTCAATCTCTGGACATACTCCAAGTAAGAGGCCATTTGAGGGTCTTTGGCCTGGTATTCCCCCGCCACTTGACCGGTGACCAACAATGAGTCGCTCTTGGCCATAAGGCTCTGCGCTCCCATCTCCTTTGCCAACAACATCCCAGCGATCAAAGCCTCATACTCCGCCTGGTTATTGCTGGCTTTGAAAGCGAACCGCAGGGCCTGCTCTATCAACAACCCCTTGGGTCCTTCCAAGATCACCCCCGCTCCGCTGCCTTGCTGATTCGAGGACCCGTCTACTGACAATACCCATTTGAAATTGGGTCCCTCATGCTGGATGTCGAATTCTGACAACTCGACTGCCCAACGCACCATTCTTCCCGCCACATCGGGCTTCTGCAGGACCTTACATATCAGCAGATCTGTCATCACCACCACTGTGAAGCTCTGGAAATAGTGGCGAAGTCTCCTGGCTGAAAACACCACTGCTAACGCTGCCTTTTCTAAGGATTGGTACCTCGTTTCAGGCCCCTGCAACACATTGCTGACAAAATAAATGGGCTTCTGGCTTTGTTGCTGCTCTTGAACCAAGACAGAACTCACCGCCCTATCTGTGACTGCAAAGTAAAGACGCAGGGGTGTGCCGAGCTGAGGCTTGCACAAGACTGGCGGGCTGGCCAGGTACTCTTTGAGCTTAAGGAAAGCCTGCTCACATTCTGCAGTCCAGGTTGTAAGGACCTGGAAAATCTTATTGGAATAAAAATGATATATTTTAAGTGAATTCTGAGTATGTTTTTATTTAAAATAAAAATGAAGGAAAGTGTAGTTAGAAAGCCATGAGATCGCCTGGAACATGATCGCCAGGGCGCGAGGCATGCGGGCATCGCCAGGGCGCGAGAGACATGCGGGCATCGCCAGGGCGCGAGATGCATGTGGGCTTTGCCCGGGCGCGAGAGGCATGCGGGCATCGCCAGGGCGCGAGAGACATGCGGGCATCGCCAGGGCGCGAGATGCATGTGGGCTTTGCCCGGGCGCGAGAGGCATGCGGGCGTCGCCAAGAGGAGACCTCGGTCGGTCTCCAGGAAGAGGAGACCTCGGTCGGTCTCCAGGAAGAGGAGACCTCGGTCGGTCTCCAGGAGGAGGAGACCTCGGTCGGTCTCCAGGAGGAGGAGACATCGGTCGTCTTCCAGAGAGAGACATCGGTCGTTCGCCAGGATGAGTCAGCGGTGGAAAGTTATCGCGCGACGTCCAGTCTCACACAGATAAGGTGGGACCCAGGCTCCCAGCATGAGACGTCCTGCACGCGCGACACGTAGACAAAAAGGGTGTTTCAGAATAGTTGGCATCAGAGAGTTGGTCTGCGCAGAGACACACGTGGCCGTGCTGTTCAAGGAAGTGTGCACGCAAGCTTTCCTGCAGAGTGGGTGGTGGCAGCGGCAATTGTGGACAAGTTGGTTAGATTCAAAAACTCACTTCGGAGAGGCAAAGAACGTTGTTGTGGTTCAAGAGTGACAGAGTGAGTTCACCTTCATCTTTCCCTTTTCTCTCCTTTGCACTGCGACTCAGTATTTCCCAGACACCTTCAAGCAAAAGCAAGACGAGCGACGACTGCCATAGAGCTTTTGGGAAGGTTCTCTACAAGTTTTACTGATTAGAACGCTTAGGCAGAGTTCAGGCATCCTTTACGTTCGGTGGTTAGAGCTTGAAGTGAGTTTCACGCTGATCCAGGTAAGGGAAGCTAGCCTTACTTCTAATGAAAACTGTATGTGTGATGATTTTTGATGTTGGGGGCGACGTGGTCGCCGGGTGTTCAAACTGTTCTTGCTTTAAACCCAGTTTTGTTCGTGATCGCCGGTTTTTCCTCTGTTATTGAAATATCCCCTCTTTTATGCTGTTTCAAAAGTGTTTGAGATTTTAAATGTGGTTTTCGAAAATTTGAACCTTGGTATGAGTTTTGCTGTGATTGAAATCGTTCATTGAAGTGTTATGTGATGTGTTGAATGTTGTGATTGTGGATCGAGGCATAGTATTTTCAGGAAAGAAAATACCGTGTAAGGTCGTGTAATAGGTGTATTGATCGGTGATCCTATAATGAGACATCCTGACTCTACTGAGGTAATGAAATCACATAGAGGAAGTTACTCAGTTGTGGAGAGTCGATGGAGGTTCATACGTATGGGTGTCTCGTGTGAAACAGAACGAGTTCGGCCTGTTGTATGGATTAACCTTGTCATACCGTGATAATGAGAATATTGAGATGGTGTGATGCGCATGGCTGAGGGCACTTTCCAGCCTTTTGGTATGACAGGTGCAAATCTCTGGGTCTAATCAACGCACGAGTCTCCGGAAATAGTGGTCAAGTGTCTGGTGTGATGAGTCAGTGGAAAGTCTGACGTGAGATATGAGAAATTGAATTAATAGACACTTGATTGCTGATGTTAATTGAAATACTCTTGGATTGATTTGTGAAATATGGGATTTCCTGATAGTCTTGTGGAATATGAAAATGTGATGGCTGATATTGTTATGGTTCATGGATGTTGTGAAGTTCTTATGTATGCTCTTGATTCAAAGTTTTCTTAAATATATAGCTTACCCTGTATTTTGTTTCTGTGGCTGTTTTTCTTAAACCTGTGATGATCGTGTAACTTTACACGGGAGCAGATGAGGTTGCAGGAAGTGGAATTCCCCTGTGAGTGATCGCCGGTTTCTGTTCTTGCTGGGCGATCGCCCCCTTTTGCCATTTCTGATAGGCGATCTCCGTTTTCTGTTAGGAGATCGGTAGTTTTGTATTTTTGCTGTCTTTATGTTTAAGTTTTGGAAAACGACCGCTTTGTATTAAACTCCCTGCGAGGAGAACTCCTTTGTATATATATACAATTATGTTTATTTCAATATATTTGTTTTACCGTTATTTCATATTACGAAAATGAAAAAAAAAAAAAAATGCAAAAAATGCGAAATGTATTTGGCGGGATGTTACACAGGTGAATCTGCTATTCCTCCTTAGGCATTGGAAATAAGGGTGACCCTTGTCTCCTCCGGCTGACACGAACCTGGAGAGTGCAGCCATCCGACCTGTCAACTGTTGCACTTCTTTGACTGACATCGGGCTCCTCATGGCTATGATCGCTGCACACTTGTCTGGGTTGGCCTCAATCCCTCTTTCCGTGAGCAAAAACCCAAGGAACTTGCCTGCCTCCACCCCAAAGACGCACTTTTCTGGATTCTACTTCAACCTGTACTTTGCTATTGTGTTGAACAGCTCCTCCAAATCGTCAACATGCTGATCTCGTGCCTGAGACGTCACCACCATGTCATCTACATAGGCCTGCACATTGCGTCCCAGCATGGGGGCGAGGACCTTGTCCATCAGCCTATGATATGTGGCACCCGCGTTCTTCAGGCCAAACGGCATGACTGTGTAGCAGTAACAAGACAGCTCTGTCATGAACGCAGTCTTGTTCTCATCCATCGGGTGCATCTTGATCTGATTGTACCCAGAGAAAGCATCCAAGAAACTGAGTAACTTGCAGCCCGAGGCGCTGTCTACTAGCGCATCTATGTTGGGCAGAGGGTAGGAATCTTTTGGACAGGCCTTGTTAAGATCTGTGAAGTCCACACACATCCTCCACTTCCCGTTGGCCTTTTTTACCAGGACGACATTCACAAGCCACTCAGGGTATTGTATTTCCCGTATGTGGCCCGCTTTCAGCAACTTCTGTGTTTCCTCCCTGACTACCTGCCTTCGTTCATCATTGAACTTCCTTCTCCTTTGGCGGACTGGCCTGGCTTGGGGATTCAGTGTCAGGCGATGGCATAGAAAATCGGGGTCAATGCCTGGCATGTCTGAGGGGGACCAAGCGAAAGCGTCTAGATGCCTTCCTATAAGCCCCGCTACCTGATCTTGGGTCTCCTGAGACAGGGATTTACCCAGCTTGAAAATCTTTCCCCCGATCTCCTTCTCCACGACCTCCTCTGCCGGTTCGGGACGCCTCGCCCGGGCGACCTCTGCTCGGGTGACCCCGACGTCACCTCGGGGCATATCTGTTTCATTGACACCTCCTCCCGGTGGTGAGGTGGTCACCATGCGAGATTCCGCCACCGTCTCCTGGAGGGCGCGCATCGTTTCCATCAGCTGTTGCATGGTAACGCTGTCGCCTCCGTTTGGTGGAATGGACCCGTGTCTTGTATTCCTCATCTTCCGTAGTTCTTACTCTCACTCTTGTGTATGGGACCTTGTTTAACTCCGGCCCCACGGTGGGTGCCAAATGTTCTTGCCGGTTGACCCGCCTGTCGGTTGACTCACAACACTCACACGCCTTCTTCCTCACGTTGATATGTGCTTGGTTCTTCGAAGCAATCTGCACCTGCAAAAGAGAAAGGGGGCGCCCTAGAGGCCGTTTGCACTCCGACGCTCAAGTCAGTGTAGGGCAAGGAACACCAAGTGTATTGACTTTCTCTGTGTGTTTAGGTCTAGAAACTGCGTACCTTTGTGAAGTATCTTACTGTCCCTTATATAGTCTAGGGTTTACTGCGCTGCTAGCCCTAATTAGGGTTTACTGCGCTACTAGCCATATTTAGGGTTTACTGGAATACCCTTGCGCCGCTATCACCCAATCTCAGGGTAATCTAGCACATAAGGTTTCCTTCTCTAGAGTGCAATCTCTCACAGGGTGACCACCTGGGTGCCTCCTTGTGCACCTAGTCTCTGGGGCCACCTGTTCTGGGAGTACCTTCACTGTTCATGTGCCATGCATGTAGCTTCACTGGGAAACCCTAGTTCTGATGAGTACTCGACCCCTCAGGACTCTGCACCTAACTGTGCTCTCCCTGCTACCCGCATGGGCACCTCGTGATCCAGGCCTCTCCCTAACTCTAGGTATTTAACTGGTCATTGACCCACTCTGGGAACCAGTTTTAGCTATTCTGTTTACGCTCTTCAAATCACCCAAGGCCGATGTCACCTCGCCACACTCTGTCGCCGAGGACTCCTCGACCTCCTGGGTGACGATGACACCTCCGCCCATCCTGGTGATCTGACGACTACTCACCCGTTTCTGTAGTCTGATGACTAGTCACCCCTCTCTGTAGGCTGATGACTAATCACCCTTTCCTGTATGCTGATGACTGGTCACCCCTCTCTGTAGGCTGATGACTAATCACCCTTCCCTGTCCAATACCCCCTATGGGGTCCACTCCACATGGCTTTGGCCCATGCTGTGGGACCCAGCTGACGTCCGAGGACTGGTCAGTACACCATTAATGTAACGCCTCTAAAATCTTATTCATATTTATATCATAAAATAAACATAAAACAATAATATCAAAATTAACATTCATATATATATATATAATAAAATACATCCCTTCCATACAATGTGTTCTTCAAAAGGAATATCCCTCCTCGCAGGGAGTTAAATTTATACATCAAAAGTTTTCCAAAATAAGACCTTCAAATATAAAACGATCCTTTTCTCCATCTGCTCACTGAGGAGCTCTACCACCTGTGTAAGGACCTGTAAAATTAAATTGGAATAAAAGGGTATATTTTAAATGAATTCTAAGTATGTTTTTATTTAAAATATAAAGGAAGGGAGGTATAGCTTAAAAGTCTACGAGATCGCCGTAATTGAAAGAGTAGGCGATCTCCGACTTCTCTGGCACATGATCGCCTGTCGCCTTGATTGCACCTGAACGCCAATCGCCTGTAGTGTACCTAGTCGCCTGTCGCCTAGAGTACACATGATCGCCGAAACTACACTTAGTGTGTAGTCAAGATGTTGGATCAACCATAGTGGGTTCCCAAAAACCACGTGCATCAAGGTGTGGGTTAAGCCTTAGACACGCTGTGCATGCGAAGCCCTATGCTTGAGTATAGGAGATCGTCCTTAGTGTTGCATGCATGGGCGCACGACGGCAAGTGCCAATCTACCCTTGGAAATGTGAAGCTACCGACGTCACCGAGTCATGTGGAGATGATACCTTGGACGTAACATAGTGGAATGAAGAACCTTCAGGAAGGCGTGGCGATGTGTCGTCGGGCATCGCCGGGGCGCGAGGAATGCGGGCATCGCCAGGGCGCGAGGCATGCGGGCATCGCCGGGGCGCGAGGCATGCGGGCATCGCCGGGGCGCGAGGCATGTGGGCATCGCCAGGGCGCGAGGCATGCGGGCATCGCCGGGGCGCGAGGCATGCGGGCATCGCCAGGGCGCGAGGCATGCGGGCATCGCCAGGGCGCGAGGCATGCGGGCATCGCCGGGGCGCGAGGCATGTGGGCATCGCCAGGGCTAGACATCGGTCGTCTTCCAGGTTATCGCGCGATGACGTGTTTCACACAGATAAAGTGGGACCCAGACTCCCAGCATGAGACGCGCAGCACGCGCGACACGTAGACAAAAAGTGTTGGTTCAGAACAGTGACATCAGAATGTTGGCATGCGCAAGAGACAACAGTGGTCGTACTGTTCAGAGCAGTAGTTGAAATGCACAAGAGACAACCGTGGTCGTACTGTTCAGTGAAACGTACACTCAGACTTCCCTGCAGAGTGGGTGGTGGCAGCTGCTTTTGTGGACAAGTTGGTTTAAGATGCAAAAACCCACTTCTGAGAGGAAAAAGGAACGTTGCAGTTGTTCAAGAGCGAAAGAGTGAGCTACCTCCTTTCTCCTCCATTTCTCTCCTTCGCGCTGCGATTCTGGCACCTTCACACAAGAGTACGACGAGCGGCAGCCACCATTAGAGCACCTGGGAAGTTCTCTGCAAGTCCTTCAAACCAGACGCAAAAACAGAGCCAAGGCGTTCTTTAAGCTTCGTTGGATTTCGGAGCTCCTGGTGTTTGCGCAAGTCCAGGTAAGGGAAGCTAGCCTCCATTTTCAATACAAGTCGTAGTTTAGCTACTTCGGAAGTGAGGGCGACGAGGTCGCCGGTTTCGTTTTCATCTTCGTGAATGCTCTGTTCTGTGTGTTTTTGAGCGACGTGGTCGCCGGTTTTTAAATACAAACTTCGAAATACCCTGTTTTTGAACCAGGTCGCCGGTTTGGGCGATGTTTGCGAACTCCCTGTTTTTGGTGTTACTTTGAACTGTTGAAGCTTAAAGGTGATCTTCGAAAATCTGAATCTTTGAAACGAATGTTGCTGTGACTTGAATCATTTATTTAAGTGGTATGATGTCTTGGGTGTTGTGAATGTGGGATCGAGGCATAGTATTTTCAGGAAAGAAAATACCGTGTAAGATCGTGTAGGATGTGCATTGATCGGTGATTCCTAAGGGGATATCCTGACTCTGCTGAGGTAATGGAATCACATAGAGGAAGTTACTCAGTTGGTGAGAGTCGAAGGAGGTTCATACGAATGGGTGACTCGTGTGAAAAAGAACGAGCTCGGCCTGTTCTATGGATTAACCCTGTCATACTGTGAGAATGATGAACTTGAGATCGAGATTTGTGTTGATGCGCATAGCTGGGAAACATTACAGCTGTTTAGTATGACAGGTGCAGATCTCTGAGTCTAATCAATGCATGAGTCTTCCGGAAGTAGTGTCAAGTGTCTTGTGTGCTGAGTCAGTGGTGGTCTGACATGTGAAATGAGGAACTTGAAATTGATAGACACTTGATGCAGTTTGTGAAATAGAATGACTCTTGATGAAATTGTGAAATGTGTGATTTCTGGGCGATCAGGTGAAGGGTATGAGAAACTTGATAGTGATACGTGAATATCTTGATGATACGTGAATATCTTGAAATTGTTTACCTTGATTTTAATTTAATTATCCTTATTTAAACTCTCCTTAAAATATCTAGCTTACCTTGCGTGTTCTGCTCGTTGGCTGTCTTTCTCTTAAAACTGTGATGATCGTGTATAACTTACACGGGAGCAGATGATCTTCCAAGAAGCAGAGCTCCCTAGTGAGTGGTCGCCGAGGAAGAGATCGCCGGTTTCTATCTCTTGGTGGTGATCGCCGGATTTATGTCCTGCTAGCAGATCGCCTGTTTTGGGGCCTTCTGTTACCAGATCGCCGGTTCATGTATGGAGACCGCCGGTCTTGTTGTATTTGATTGAATTTCGTTAAATTTTGAAAACATTTGACTGGTTATGTATTAAACTCCCTAAGAGGAGCAACTTCATTACTTATATATATATTATCATGTACTCTTCAATATTATTTGTTTACCTTTATTTTCATTATACATACATGTATGTATGGTTTTATTTTGGCGGGATGTTACAACTGCAACATCAGCTGCTCCCGTGTAAATTAACACGATCATCACAGGTTTAAGAAAACCAACACAAAACAAAACACAAGGGTAAGCTAGCTATTTTAAAAACTTTAAATATGAAACTTTAAATTCAACATAACCAGCTTTTAAACACCCACATAAATCCATCACTTTCTCATTCATTTCACATAACCATCAAATATTCACACATTTCACAATTTCCTCAAGTATCAATCATTCCACAAAAATCCATCAAGTATCTATCACATTTCAATATTTCTCTTTCTCACGTCAGATTTCCACTGACCCATCACACATAGACACTTGACACTACTTCCGGAAGACTCGTGCGTTGAACTTAGCATCCAGAGACCTGCACCTGTCATACCACACCACTGTGAAATCCACACAGCCATGCGCATAAACATAATCTCAATATCATCACTCTCCCGGTATGCCAGGGTTAATTCATATAATAGGTCAAGTTTGTTATCTTTCAAACAACTTACCCATACATATGAACCTCCTTCGACTCTCACCACCTGAATAACTTCATCTATGTGATTCCATTATATCAGTACAGTCAGGATCGTCTCATTCACAGGATACTCACAAATCAATACACCTCATAACCAATCTCAACACGGTATTTCCTTTCCTGAAAATACTATGTCTTGATCACAATTTCACATTCATCTAGTACATCATACCACACGTAAAAGCACAACTGCATCATATAATACTTTGAATCTTTTCTTAAACAATCCCAATCGCAGAAATAATCATACCAAAGTTCAGATTTTCGAATATCATATGCATTTCACCATTCAATCTCAAACAATTTCAAAACGACACTAAAACAGGGGATTTCGAAATTTTGCATTAAAACCGGCGATCACGTCACCCAAACATCAGAATCTTCTAGCTTAAGGTTTTATTGAAAATAAAACTAGCTTCCCTTACCTGGACTAGCGTAAAATCTCACTAAGAGCTCCAAACCCACGGAGACTTAAGGATACCTTAACCTGCACCATGGAGCCTTAGTCATAAAACTAACGACATTACCCATATTCTGCGCTAACAGAGGCTAATTCTGAAGCTAAAAGAGTTGAATGCAAAGCCCATGCAGAAGCTACTCTCTCAAGTTCAAAAACAACTCCAAAAACAGAGCACGAAGAACTTACTCTGTTTCACGGCTTTGATCAGAAAACTTGCAGGGCACAACGTCAGGAATCCAGGGGTAGTCGCCGATCTTCAACAAGTTCGCTAGGACGTCTGAACGCAGGGAGAAGGAGAGGAAAGAAACAGGGAACCAAAGCTAACTCACTCAATCACTCTCGACCACAGCAACGTCCACTGCCTCTCAGGAGTGAGTTTTGAATCTAAACCAACTTGCCCAGAAATGCCGCTGCTACCTCCCACTCTGCAGGAAAGCTTGCGTGCACACTTCCTTGAACAGTATGACCACGTGGGTTTCTGTGCATACCAACTCTCTGAGGCTAACTATTCTGAAACACCCTTTCTATCTATGTGTCGCACATGCAGAACGCTCATGCTGGGAGCCTGGGTCCCACCTTATCTGTGTGAAACACGACATCGTACGATAACCATCCACCGATGACTGCTCGCGCGATGACTATGCCTCTCATACTGGCGATGACCGATGCCTCTTGTAAGGACCTGTAAAATTAAATTGGAATAAAAGGAATATATTTTAAATGAATTCTAAGTATGTTTTTATTTAAAATAAAAAGGGAGGAAAGTGTAGCTTAGAAGACTATAAGATCGCCTGGTTAGTACATAATCGCCTGTCGCCTAGACTACCCATGCGGACGTTGCCGGGGCGCGAGGTATGCGGACGTCGCCAGGGCGCGAAGCATGCGGGCATCGCCAGGGGTCGTCTCCCAGAGAGAGGCATCGGTCGTCTCCCAGCGAGAGACTTCGGTCGTCTCCCAGAGAGAGACATCGGTCGTCTTCCAGGATGAGTCATCAGTGGAAGGTTGTCGCGCGATGTCGTGTTTCACACAGATAAGGTGGGACCCAGGCTCCCAGCATGAAACGTCCTGCACGCGCGACACGTAGACAAAAAGGGTGTTTCAGAAGAGTGACATCAGAGAGTTGGCATGCGCAGAGACACACGTGGCCGTACTGTTCAAGGAAGCGTGCACGCAAGCCTTCCTGCAGAGTGGGTGGTGGCAGCGGCATTTATGGACAAGTTGGTTTAGATTCAAAAACCCACTTCTGAGAGGGAGAACGTTGCAGTAGTTCAAGAGCGAGAGAGTGAGTTCACCTTCATCCTTCTCTTTTCTCTCCTTCACTCTGCGATTCAGGCCTTATCACGTCCCTGCTTGGCTATCGACGACTGCCATAGAGCACCTGGGAGGTTCTCTGCAAGTCCTCCAAACCAGACGCTGAAACAGAGTTAAGGCATCCTTGAAGCTCGTTGGGTTGGAACTCTTAGTGAAGTTTACGCAAGTCCAGGTAAGGGAAGCTAGCTTTGTTTTTCAATAAAAGCCGTAGATTAGCTGTTTCTGAAGTGAGGGCGACGTGGTCGCCGGTTTTAAGCTCTATTTCGTAATGCTCTGTTCCATGTGTTTGGGCGACGTGGTCGCCGGTTTTAAACTACAGCTTTCGAAATCCCCTGTTTTAGTGTCGTTGAGACTGTTTGAGATTTAAATGTGGAATGCATGTGATATTCGAAAATCTGAACCTTTGAAATGATTGTTGCTGTAAATTGAATCATTCATTTGAGTGGTATGATGGTCTGAATGTTGTGGATGTGGGATCAAGGCATAGTATTTTCAGGAAAGAAAATACCGTGTAAGATCGTGTAAAGTGTGCAATGACCGGTGATTCGTTTTATGAGATATCCTGACTCTCCTGATGTAATGGAATCACATAGATGAAGTTATTCAGGCGTTGAGAGTCAAAGGAGGTTCACAGGTATGGGTGAGTTTTGTGAAAGAGAACGAGCTCTACCCGTTGTGTGGATTAACCCTGTCATGCTAGGATAGTGATAATATTGAGATTCATTTATACGCTTGTGAATGTGTGTGATTTCACAGCGACCCTGTGAATGTGTGTGATTTCACAGTGGTGCAGCATGACAGGTGCAGATCTCTGAGTCTAGTCAATGCACGTGTCTTCCGGAAGTAGTGTCAAGTGTCTATGTGTGATGAGTCAGTGGAAGTCTGACGTGAGAAATGTTGAGAAATTGTTGATAGACACTTGATGGAATTATGTGAATTGAACGACTCTTGAGGAAATTGTGAAATATGTGATTACTTGATGACTGTGTGATATGAATGAGAAAGTTGATGGTTTTACGTGGGTGTCTTAAATTTGTTTATCTTGATTTTTAAGTTCATATTTAAACTCTCTTTCAAATATCTAGCTTACCCTGTGTTTGGTTCTGTGGCTGTTTTTCTTAAAACTGTGATGATCGTGTATAATTTACACGGGAGCAGATGATGTTGCAGGAAGTAGAGTTCCTCAGTGAGTGGTCGCCGGAAGGTGATCGCCTGTCTCTGTTTCTGTTAGGCGATCACCCTTTTTCTGATCTCTGATAGGAGATCGCCTTCTCTGATAGGAGATCGCCTGTTTTTTTCTATTTTGCTGTATTTTGTTTAAGCTTTGGAAGATTGACCGGTTGTGTATTAAACTCCCTGTGAAGAGCAACTTCATTTTATATAAACACGTATGTTCACTTAAATATTATTGTTTTACCTTTATTTCATTATATAAATATGAAAAGCAATTTGGCGGGATGTTACACCTCTCATACTGGCGATGACTGATTCCTCTTCCTGACGGACGACTGATTCCTCACCCTGGCAGACAACCGATGTCTCACCCTGGCAGACAACCGATGTGTCTCCCATCCTGGTTGATGACCGATGTTCCCCTCATCCTGTTGGCGATCTCTTATCGCCCTTGTGTGTAACGAGGACACATCGCCTTACTCTGGTCACTGATGTCACATCGTCACACCCAGCTGAGGGCTCGTCCTCCCATTCCTCTAAGTCTGTGGTATCACAGCTCACACTACTCATGGTGGCAGATATGCCACCTATCTTCTATATCACTCATCTTCTGTATTTAGACCACATACTAAGTGCTTACCAAGTCTTCTCGAATACTCGGTGATGTGCTCTTTTCGGCGATCATGTACACCATAGGCGATTGGCGATTTCATACGGGGGAAGTCGGAGGCCGCCGCCTTCTTCAAAAATGGCGACCTCATTGACTTCTAAGCTACACCTTCCTTTCTCTTACCCTTCTTGATTCACGTGCCTCCCCCCTTAAGCACGCCCACGTGATTACCCCACGATGAAGTCATCGCACCTGACTACTTGGTTAGTACAATGGTCAACCGATCGCCCTCTACTAGCTGATCCCAGACTTTGGGCGACGTCTGAGGTCTGACCACTATGAGATTTTCTATTTTTATGCCCTTATTATTTTAAATAATAACATACTCAGAAATCATTTAAAACATATCACTTTTATTCCAAATAAATTTATAGGTCCTTACACTTCCTCCTCAACGAGAAGGTTCCTTGTGCAAACTCACTTTCTAACCGTCGAGACTCTAACCTCACCCGAAAGGTTCAATCTGACCCCTGATCGCCATGGGCGAGAGAGGATTTCACGGGTGACTTTGCTAGTGAACCTTTCTTTCAAATTGGGAGTTCTCACTCAAAGAGGAAGTGTTCCTTACGAACCTACCTTCGCACTTACGAGACCTATAACCCCAAATGACAGGTTCGAACTGACCTCACATCGCTCATAGGCGAGGGAGGATTTAACTGGGTGAACCCTTCTGCTCATATTGGGAGTTCTCACTCGAAGGGGAGGTGTTCTTACGAACCTACCTTCCCGCTTACGAGACTTCTAACCCCAAGTGATAGGTTCTAACTGACCTCACATCGCTCGCAGGCGAGGGAGGATTTAACCGGGCGAACCCTTCTGCTCACATTGGGAGTTCTCACTCGAAGGGGAGGTGTTCTCACGAACCTACCTTCCCGCTTACGAGACTTCTAACCCCAAGTGACAGGTTCTAACTGACCTCACATCGCTCGCAGGCGAGGGAGGATTTAACTGGGCGAACCCTTCTGCTCACATTGGGAGTTCTCACTCGAAGGGGAGGTGTTCTCACAAACCTACCTTCCCGCTTACGAGACTTCTAACCCCAAGTGACAGGTTCTAACTGACCTCACATCGCTCATATATATATTCTAACTGAAATTTTTATTGGGTGACCTCATTAAAACCCTTAAAAAGGGAAAAAAGAGTGTCCCGTAAACTGTGTGCAATATTACATGGCTTTAACTAAAATAGAACTTCAGGTGAGTCGCATTCCATGTACGAGGAATCGGACCACCTTCTAAAGTCTCCAGCCTATACGCTCCATTCCCCAAGGACTCTGTAACTCTAAAGGGACCAGTCCACTTAGGGGATAGCTTGTTCTCTATCTGGTAAGAAGATGCCTTTCGCATAACTAGGTCAGCCACCTGGAACTGTCGAGCTCTCAATTTGGAACTGTGCTTGAGCTCGACTCTCCTCTTCAACGCCTCGGCCTTGATTCCTGCCTCTTCCCTTACTTCATCCAAGAGATCAAGAGTCACCTTCCTTTCTTCATTGGGCTCCTCCGCCACAAAGTTCTGGAATCGTGGCGAGCTCTCCTAGATCTCCACAGAGATCATGGCATCTGAACCATACACCAGGCTGAAAGGGGTCTCCTTGGTGGTGGACTGGGGGGTAGTATGGTAAGCCCATACAATTTTGGGAACCTCCTCAGCCCACCTTCCTTTCGCTTTCTCTAGCCTTCTCTTTAGTCCCCTGAATAGAACTCGATTAGCCGATTCGACCTGCCCATTGGTTTGTGGATGCTCGATCGATGCAAACACCTGCTTGATCCCCAGCTTTGTGCATAGCTTTCCCAACTGTTGACTTGCGAATTGAGTGCCATTATCAGACACCAAACGCTTGGGTACTCCAAAGCGGCACACTATGTTCTTCCACACAAAGTGCTGGATCTTCTGGGCTGTGATCTGGGCTACTGGCTCAGCCTCGATCCACTTCGTGAAATATTCAATGGCGACCATGAGGTACTTCATTTGCCGCACTGCCAAAGGAAAAGGCCCTAGGATGTCAATTCCCCATGTATGGAATGGCCAAAGGCTGTATATCGACCTGAGCTCTTTTGGTGGTGTAAGGACCTGTAAAATGTAATTTGGAATAAAAGGGTATATTTTAAATAAATTCTAAGTAAGTTTTATTTAAAAATAAAACATGGAAGAAAAGGGCGCGAAGCGTGCGGGCATCGCCAGGGCGCGAGGCGTGTGGACCTCGCCAGGGCGCGAGGCGTGTGGATTTCGCCAGGAGAAGACCTCGGTCGTCCGCAAGAGGGAGACCTCGGTCGTCCGCAAGGGAGAGAAGTCGGTCGTCTGCAGGGGAGACGTCGGTCGTCCTCCAGGGTGAGGAATCAGTCATCGCCGGTGTAAGGAACATCGGTCATTTCTGACATGGGAGCCATGGATACCGGTGGATGGTAATCAGGGGTCCGGTTATACGCAGATGAGGTGGGGCCCCGGCTTCCAGGATTAACGTGCTGCATGTGCAACATGTAGGCAGTGAAAGACCCTCGGAACAGTGGCTCCATGCACGTAGAGACGCCATGTGGCCATTCTGTCAAGTCTGCATTTAATTAGAGGAAGAAACCCACACGGAAGTGGTAGTTAGAGAGTAGGTAATGATAGCTACATGGCAGGCCTATGTTCCTAGTATCGGAATGCACCGCCTCTTAGTGAGATTAGAACGCAGTAAGAGAAAATGGTGACAGAGTTTCATCTTTCTCTTTTCTCTCCTTTACGCTGCGACTCAGTAATTCCAGGCACCAGCTTATTTACCAGCGATTGCCATAGAGCATTTGAGAAGGTTCTCTACAAGTTTTACCGATTAGAACGCTTAGGCAGAGTTCAGGCATCCTTTACGTTCGGTGGTTAGAGCTTGAAGTGAGTTTCACGCTGATCCAGGTAAGGGAAGCTAGCCTTACTTCTAATGAAAACTGTATGTGTGATGATTTTGATGTTGGGGGCGACGTGGTCGCCGGGTGTTCAAACTGTTCTTGCTTTAAACCCAGTTTTGTTCGTGATCGCCGATTTCTGAAGGTGATCGCCGGTTTTCATCTGTTATTGAATTATCTCCTGTTTTTGTGTTGTTTGAAAACTGTTTGAGATTTAAAAGTGATATTCGAAAATCTGAACCTTGGCATGAGTTTTGCCGTGATTGGAATCAATTGTTGAAATGTTATGTGATGTGTGAATGTTGTGAATGTGGGATCGAGGCATAGTATTTTCAGGAAAGGAAATACCGTGTAAGATCTGTGTAGGATGTGTATTGATCAGTGAGTGTCCTGTTAATGAGACGATCCTGACTCTGCTGACATGATGGAATTACGTAAATGAAGTCATTCGGTGGTGAGAGTCGAAGGAGGTCCTATGAATGAGTGGCCCGTGTGAAATAGAACGAGCTCAGCCGTCATATGGATTCACCCTGTCACACTGTGATAATGATGATATTGATATTGAGATTGTGTGATGCGCATGGCTGAGGTCACTTTCCAGCCTTTTAGCGTGACAGGTGCAGGTCTCTGGACGCTGAGTTCAATGCACGAGTCTCCGGAATAGTGGTCAAGTGTCTGGTGTGATGAGTCAGTGGAAAGTCTGACGTGTGATATGAGAAATTGAATTGATAGACACTTGATTGCTGATGTGAATTTGTGAGACTCTGGAATTGATTTGTGAGATATGTGATTATCAAATGTTTTGGTGGAATATGAGAAAGTTGATGGTTTTATGTGGATGTCTTAAACTGGTTTCATCTTGATTCTTAAGTTCATATTCAAACTCTCTTTTAAATGTCTAGCTTACCCTTTGTATTTTGGTTCTGTGGCTGTTTTTCTTAAAACCTGTGATGATCGTGTAATTTTTACACGGGAGCAGATGATCTTGCAGGAAGAAGAGCTCCTCAGTAAGTGGTCGCCGGGATGAGATCGCCTATTTTGCTTCTGTTGGGCGATCACCCCTTTTCCTGTTTTCTGATCGGAGATCGCCCTTTTCTGATAGGAGATCGCCTCTTTGGTTAGGAGATCGCCCCCTTTTGCCATTTTCCGATAGGCGATCTCCGTTTTCTGTTAGGAGATCGGTAGTTTTTGTATTTTGCTGTCTTTATGTTTAAGTATTGGAAAAACGTTCGTTTTGTATTAAACTCCCTGCGAGGAGAAACTTCATTACATATATATAATCATGTTCATTTCAAAACATTTTGGTTTTACGTTTTATTTTCATTATATAATTGTGAAACGTTTTGGCGGGATGTTACAGGTGGCGCCTTATACCAATATATATGCAATTAGCACTGCTTGCACTACTGCGCGTACTTAGTGCAATCCTCCCTCATAGTCGGCCAGTAATACCCTGCTCGAATGGCCTTAGATGCCAAAGCACGACCTCCGATGTGATTCCCACATATGCCTTCATGGAGCTCTGCCATTATTCTCGCACACTGCTCACCATGTACGACACCAGGATGGGGTGAGTAAACCCATGCCTGTACAGCTCGCCATCAATGAGTGTGTACTTGGCCGAGTTCTTCTTTTCCTTGCTTCCATTGGCTTTATTGGGAGCATTCCATAGGCTATGTAGCGCTTATAGGGCGTCATCCATGTCTCCCCACTCTGTAACAGGCAGACTTGCGATGGCCCCTCCTCCATTGGCATGCCGGCATTGACTCGTGGCTTCTTCAGAGTTTCTTGGGTCAACGATCGATGACTCCTCACCTCACTGGGTGATTGGCTAATTTGATGGACTCCCACCAAATTGTCAGCTGTATAAGTACGAGGTGCCCTCAGGGTCTCCTGGATGACCGTCCTCTACCTACCCCCCTTGCCTAAGCTGGCGAGTTTGGCCAACAAGTCAGCTCTGGCATTCTGCTCCCTGGGTACATGCACTAGCTCGAAGGTTTCAAAAGAACTCTTCAACTACTGAACATACTCCAAGTAGGAGGCCATCTGGGGATCTTTCGCCTGGTACTCTCCCGCCACTTGGCCTGTGACCAACTGCGAGTCACTCTTCGCCATAAGACTCTGCGCTCCCATCTCCTTAGCCAACAGCATTCCAACAATCAAGGCTTCATATTCTTCTTGGTTATTGTTGGCTTTGAAGGCGAACCACAGGGCCTACTCTATCAATAATCCCTTGGGTCCTTCAAGGATCACCCCCGCTCCACTACCTTGTTGATTTGAGAACCCGTCTACTGACAACACCCACTTGAAGCTAGGCTCTTCCTGCTGGGACTCAGTCGAGGATGTCTCGGCCACAAAGTTAGCGTAGACCTGTCCCTTGATCGGACCTCTGGGCTCATATTGTATGTCAAATTCTGACAACTCGACTGCCCATTGCACCATCCTCCCTGCCATGTCTGGTTTCTGCAAGACCTTACGTATCGGCAGATCTGTTATCACCACCACTGTGAAACTCTGAAAGTAGTGACGAAGTCTCCGGGCTGAGAACACAACTGCCAAGGCTGCCTTCTCTATGGCCTGGTATCTCGCCTCTGGCCCCTATAGCACTTTGCTGACAAAGTAGATGGGCTTTTGGCTTTGCTCCTCTTCCTGTACCAAGACAAAACTCACCGCCTTTTTTGTGACTGCGAAGTACAATCGTAGCGGGGTGCCGAGTTGGGGCTTGCACAATACTGGCGGGCTAGCCAGGTACTCCTTGAGCTTGAGGAACGCCTGTTCACACTCCGAAGTCCAGGAAAATCTGCTATTCCTCCTCAAACATTGGAAATAGGGGTGGCCCTTGTCTCCTCTCGCTGACACAAACCTGGAGAGGGCAGCCATCCGACCAGTTAATTACTGCACTTCCTTGACTGATGTCGGGCTCCTCATGGCTATTATTGCTGCACACTTGTCTGGGTTAGCCTCGATCCCTCGCTTTGTAAGTAAGAAACCAAGGAACTTGCCTGCCTCCACCCCAAAGACGCATTTCTCTGGGTTCAGTTTCAACCTGTACTTTGCTATTGTATTAAATAGCTCCTCCAAATCAGTAACGTGCTGATCTCGCGCCTGGGAGGTCACCACCATGTCATCTACATAGGCCTGCACGTTGCGCCCCAGCATAGGGGCAAGGACTTTGTCCATCAGCCTCTGGTATGTAGCGCCTGCGTTCTTCAAGCCAAATGGCATGACTGTGTAGCAGTAGCAGGACAACTCAGTCATGAATGTTGTCTTGCTTTCATCTCACGGGTGCATCTTTATCTGATTGTATCCGGAGAAGGCATCCAAAAAACCGAGTAACTTGCACCCCGAGGTGCTATCTACCAACGCGTCAATGTTGGGTAAGGGGTAAGAATCCTTCGAGCATGCCTTGTTGAGGTCAGTGAAATCTACACACATCCTCCATTTCCCATTGGCCCTTTTTACCAACACGACATTAGCCAACCACTCAGGGTACTGAATTTCCCGTATGTGGCCTGCGTCGAGCAGCTTCTGCGTCTCTTGTCTGACCACCTGCCTCCTTTCGTCTTTGAACTTACGCCTCCGTTGTCTCACAGGCCTGGCCTGGGGATCCAACGCCAGGCGATGACATAGGAAGTCTGGGTCAATACCCGGCATGTCCGAAGCAGACCAAGCGAAGGCGTCCATGTGTCGCTCTAACACTCTTGCTACCTGGTCCTAAGTCTCCTGAGGCAGGGACTTGCCAAGTTTAATGATCCTGCCCCTGATCTCCTTCTCTACCACTTCCTCTACCGATTCAGGTCGCCTCGCCCGGGCGACTTTCGCTCGTGTAACCCCGATGTCACCTCGGGGCATGTCAGTGTCCTCACACCTCCCACCTGGAGGTTGGGTGGTCACCATGCAGACTCCCCTTCTTGTCTTGAGGTTGTTCTCATAACACTTCTTAGCCTCCTTTTGATCTAATTTGATGGTTATCACCATCCCCTCCATTGAAGGCAACTTCATCTTCATATGCCTCGTGGACGCCACCGTCCCCAACCTATTCAGGGCTGGTCTACCCAATAGCATGTTATAGGCAGATGGGGAGTTCACCACGAGATACTTGATGCTCTCTGTGCGGGAGGCCACTCCATCAGTGAAAGCGGTCCTTAACTCTATATACCCCCACACCTCTACTTGGTCTCCTGCAAATCCATATAAACAGCCGACGTAGCGCCGCAGCTAGTCAGGGGACAGCTGCAATTTGTTGAAGGTCGACCAGAATATCACATCGGCCGAACTTCCTTGATCCACTAGAACTCTATGCACCCTGCGCCCGTAGTGACTACTGATATCACCACCGGATTGTTATCGTGAGGGACAACATCCCGGCGATCAGCCTTGGTGAAGACAAGGTCGATGTCTGGGAAGTGGTCTTCCTCACATGTCTCCACTGTCATCACTGAACGCACATATTTTTTGCACTGCGACAAGGTGCACCCTCCTCCTGAGAATTCGTCCGCTATAGTGTGGATCTCACCATGTATGGGCACTTCGTGCCCTTGGTCAGCCCTCGGGGCTACCACCGCCTTGTCCCCTTGTGCCTCCTTCAGGTAATCGCTCAGGAAACCACTTTTGACCAACTCGTCCAACTGGTGGCCCAAGGCTAGACAGTTGCGAATGGGGTGCTCAAAGGCCTGATGGAATTCGCACCAGGCGTTCTTGTTTGGCCCCAACCTCTTGTTCGTCTTTGGGGGCATCTTCAACCTTTTTGCTACATTGGGAATGGCAATCAGCTCCTTCAACTCCACCAGGAAATCATGCCTGGGGGGTACATCATCCTTGGCACGTGCCCTAGTCTGGGGCTTTCGGGCCTCATAGGGCTTCTGCTTTCCTTGAGCCTTTTTTTCTGTTGTCCCTCGTGCACCCGCATGGGTTGAGGCCGACTGGGCACTCGGGACCTTGATGAGACTGCACTTTCTCGCTTCTCATTGAGCTCTCCCTTGGCGACAATGTGTGCAACAGCACGTCATTTAATGTCGCCGAAGGTCTTGGGGCGATTGTGGATCAAGGACTCGCTAAAAGGCCCTGGCAATACTCCTTTCCTGAAGGCATGCACCACTATATCTTCATCTTTGGTGTGCAACCTCACCACCATTACCCCAAACCTATTGAGGTAATCTTTAAGGGACTCCCTCTGATGCTGCCTTACATCGAAAAGATCATAAGACACTGGTGGAGGGGCCCTATTAACAAGATACTGCTCCCTGAACAGCATGGAGAATTGTGCGGAGGAGGTGATATGTCCCTCAGGAAAACTCACAAACCATTTCAGCGTCGTTCCTATCAACGTGGTCATGAAGAGCTTGCAGTGCACTGCATCAGACCCACCTGACAGCATCATCTGCGTGTGGAAGGCAGTGAGATGTGCTTCAGGATCTTCTTTCCCAGTGAACACGGTCTTGGGCCCTACGAAGGTGGCTGGGACCACCGTGTCCATGATCGCTTGGGAGAAAGGCATGGGAAAGGCCCTTGGGGGCATTGGTGGAGCCCGATCATCTCCCCCGCGGTCTCCAGCTTGTTGCATATGGTGCAGGTTCAAGCGTAGCTCCTCATTTGCTCTGTGTTACTCCTTATTCCTGGCCTGTGAGGCAGTCAGGTCCTCCTGCATACGCGCCTGATGCGCTCTAGACAACACCACCATCTCCTGGAGAGCATGCATCGTTTCCATGAGTTGTTACTGCGCTGCTAGCCATATTTAGGGTTTACTGCGCTGCTAGCCATATTTAGGGTTTACTACGCTGCTAGCCATATTTAGGGTTTACTGGAATACCCTTGCGCCACTATCACCCAGTCTTAGGGTAATCTAGCACATAAGGTTTCTTTATCGGGAGTGCAAACTCTAACAGGATGACCACCTAGGTGCCTCCTCGTGCACCTAGTCTCTGGGGCCACCTGTTCTGGGAGTACCTTCACTATTCATGTGCCATGCATGTAGCCTTTGTAACATCCCGCCAAAATAAAACCATACATACATGTATAATGAAAATAAAGGTAAACAAATAATATCGAAGAGTACATGATAATATATATATATAAGTAATGAAGTTGCTCCTCTTAGGGAGTTTAATACATAACCAGTCAAATGTTTTCAACACTTAAACAAAATACAACAAAATAGACGAACAGGCGATCTCCCTACGAAAGGGCGATCTCCTATCAGGCAGGCGATCTCCTATCAGCCAGGCGATCTCCTATCAAACCGGCGATCTCAACTTCCTGTAACGTCATCTGCTCCCGTGCAAATCATACACGATCATCGCAAGTTTTAAGAAGAACACCCACAAAACGAAAATGCAGGGGTAAGCTAGATATTTTAAGGAGAGTTTAAATATGAACTTAAAAACCAATCATGAAACCAATTTAAGACATCCACATAGAACCATCAACTTTCTCATATTCCACCAAACCATTCGATAATCACATATCTCACAAATCAATTCCAGAGTCTCTCAATTCACATCAGCAATCAAGTGCCTAACAATTCAATTTCTCAATTCACATACCACTGTGAAATCCACACATTCACATGGTCGCTGTGAAATCCACACATTCACAAGCGTATAGAGGAATCCACACATCCTCACATGGTCGCTGTGAAATCCACACATTCACAAGCGTATAGAGGAATCCCCACATCCTCACATGGTCGCTGTGAAATCCACACATTCACAAGCGTATAGAGGAATCCACACATCCTCACATAACTTTTCAACAAATGATTCCAGTCACAGCAAAACTCATGCCAAGGTTCAGATATTCAAATATCACATGCATTTCACATATAAACCTCAAACAGTTCTCAAACAATACAAAAACAGGGGATATTTCAATAACAGATGAAAAACCGGCGATCACCTCAAGGAACCGGCGATCACGAACAGAACTGGGTTTTAAACAAGAACATTTTGAAAACCGGCGACCACGTCGCCCCCAACATCAAAACAGAATCGATTACAGTAAACACTTCGCATCCAACATCAGAACACCAGAACAAGAAACAAAACCGGCGACCCCGTCGCCCCACATCTCAATCAGCAAGTACGCAGTTTTCATTTGAAACAAGGCTAGCTTCCTTTACCTGGACTTGCGCAAAATACCAAGAGCTCCTAAATTCAACGAAGCTTGAAGAATGCCTTGGCTCTGTTTTTGCTTCTGGTTTGAAGGACTTGCAGAGAACTTCCCAGGTGCTCTAATGGTGGCCGTCGCTCGTCGTACTCTTGTGTGAAGGTGCCCGAATCGCAGCGCGAAGGAGAGAAATGGAGGAGAAGGGAGGTAACTCACTTTTTCGCTCTTTGGATAACTGCAACGTTTTTCCTCCTCTCAGAAGTGGGTTCTTGCCTCTTAAACCAACTTGTCCACAAAAGCAGCTGCCACCACCCACTCTGCAGGGAAGTCTGAGTGTACGTTTCACTGAACAGTACGACTACTGTTGTCTCTTGTGCATGCCAACCACTGCTCTGAACAGTACGACCACTGTTGTCTCTTGTGCATGCCAACATTCTGATGTCACTGTTCTCAACCAACACTTTTTGTCTACGTGTCGCGCGTGCTGCGCGTCTCATGCTGGGAGTCTGGGTCCCACCTTCTCTACGTACAACTCGACATTGCGCGATAACCTTCCACCGATGACCTCTTGCGTGAAGACTCTCTACCGATGACTCATCCTGGAGGACGACCGATGTCTCTCTCTGGAAGACGACCGATGTCTCTCTCTAGAAGACGACCGATGTCTCTCTTGGGCGATGCCCGCATGCCCCGCGCCCTGGCGATGCCCGCATGCCTCGCGCCCCGGCGATGCCGCATGCCTCGCGCCCTGGCGATGCCCGCATGCCTCGCGCCCCGGCGATGTCCGCATGCCTCGCGCCCTGGCGATGCCCGCATGCCTCGCGCCCTGGCTATGCCCGCATGCCTCGCGCCCCGGTGATGCCCGCATGCCTCGCGCCCTGGCGATGCCCGCATGCCTCGCGCCCCGGCGATGCCCGCATGCCTCGCGCCCTGGCGATGCCCGCATGCCTCGCGCCCCGGCGATGCCCGCATGCCTCGCGCCCTGGCGATGCCCGCATGCCTCGCGCCCCGGCGATGTCCGCATGCCTCGCGCCCTGGCGATGCCCGCATGCCTCGCGCCCCGGCGATGCCCGCATGCCTCGCGCCCTGGCGATGCCCGCATGCCTCGCGCCCCGGCGATGCCCGACGACACACCTCGCCTTCCTGAAGGTTCTCCATTCCACTATGTTACGTCCAAGGTATCATCTCCACATGACTCGGTGACGTCGGTAGCTTCACATTTCCAAGGGTAGATTGGCACTTGCCCTCGTGCGCCCATGCATGCAACACTAAGGACGATCTCCTATACTCAAGCATAGAGCTTCGCATGCACAGCGTGTCTAAGGCTTAACCCACACCTTGACGCACGTGGTTTTTGGGAACCCACTATGGTTGATCCAACATCTTGACTACACACTAAGTGTAGTTTCGGCGATCATGTGTACTCTAGGCGACAGGCGACTAGGTACACTACAGGCGATTGGCGTTTAGGTGAAATCAAAGCGACAGGCGATCATGTGCCAGAGAAGTCGGAGATCGCCTACTCTTTCAATTTCGGCGATCTCGTAGACTTTTAAACTATACTTCCCTTTCTTTATATTTTAAATAAGAATATACTTAGAATTCATTTAAAATATATCACTTTTATTCCAATATAATTTTCTAGGTTCTTACAATCTCCCCAACAAGAAAAATTTTCGTCCCCGAAAATTGGATTACAAGGAAAAGAGGTATGGATAGGCTTCCCTTATGGGTTCTTCTAACTCCCAAGTTGAATCACCCGATCTCTCATCCCACACCACTTTAACCATGTTGATGGTCTTGTCTCTGAGCTGTTTACTCTGCCGGTTGTCGATTCTAACTGGTTTTGCTTCAAAGGACAAGTCATCCCTAATCTGCACATCGTCCACTCCCAGCACATGACTAGGGTCTGCCATGTACTTCCTCAACTGTGACACGTGAAAGACATTGTGCAGATTCGCTAAATGGGGAGGTAGGGCGATCTCATAAGCAACAGGACCAATCCTCCTTGAGATCTGATATGGTCCCACGAACTTAGGGGACAATTTCTTAGATTTGATTGCCCTTCCTACGCCCTTGGTTGGTGTCACTCTCATAAACACATGGTCTCCAGCAGCAAACTCCAAAGGTCTTCTCCTCTGAATCTGCCGACTTTGAGAAGCTCTCATTCTGCCTTGTATCAGCTTCAGCTCCTCGGTTGTCTACTGAACCAACTCTTACTACTCCTATACTTCATCAAATTCCATTTCCCTTTCTCATCACTCATCATTCACCACTTCCATTTCGCCAAAAGAGCAAAGTTAAATTTTCTGTTATCCCTTAAATCATTCATTTACTGGTATGCAAATTTTTTTGCCCTTAATCTTAATATCCCATCTTCACCCATTACAAAGCCTTTAGCTTGCTCGGTGCCTAGAATTCCCATAATACGCTTCAGACTAGGCTCCCCTAATTGTTCAATCAAAACTGGTTCGCCCTCCTGGTTCCAACAATAAGGGAGTTCTGCATTTTCCCCAATACAGAGCTTCATACAATCACTGACTTCCAAACTCCATAACATCACTACCACTGCCGATTCTAAATCATAAGTAGAATAATTATCTCTCATGAACTTTGAGTTGCCTTGAAGCATATGCAACCACTCTCTTCTCTTGCATCCAAAACACATCCCAACCCTTGATGTGAAGCACCACAGTAGACGTCAAAAGGTCTTCCGACCTCTGGAATTACCAGCACTGGAATACCTCATGGAGATACGCTGGGTTTGATGAAATGCTTCTCCAACAGCTCTTCCACTTGCTTCTTCAATTCTACCAACTCGGCTGGAGCCATCCTGCAAGGTGCCATTGACACTGGTCCAGCTCCGGGTACCAAAACAATAGAGAATTCCACTTCCTTCTTAGGAGGTAACCCAGGTACTTCTTCTGGAAATACATCCATCCAATCTTTCACCACATGAATCCTGCTTACGTCCTCTTCATCCTTCACTTCCAACCGAGCTACCATCACGAAACACCTCGCCCCTTCTTCCAACTCTAATCGCCCATGCCGAGCAGATCTCACATCTGGCTCTTGGAGATCGGAAAACACCACTTTCAGCCTACCGCAAACTATGGGAACGTGATCGGTAGACAGTCAATCCATTCACAGGATAACATCCAGATCCTGCAGAGGTAGACAGATCAAATTCACTTTGAATCTGCATCCCTCTACTATCACTGAACATTCGGGGCAACTGTAGAGGTCAACACCTGCCCTGACACAGGTGTAGAGACCAACAGTTTCGAAGGGTAACTCCTTCACTAGAAGGTCCAGGTCGGCTACACCGACTTGACACAAAAGAGTGTGTCGCTCAGAAACAAACAAGGCTCTTATACTTCTACCAGCAATAAAACAAGCATCTTACACCAAATTACCTGACTGGGACGCCTCAGCTCCGGCCATGGCAAACACTCTCCCTGTTGCCTGAGGTCTGCTGCCTTCGTTCCTCACATGCTGGAGTCCACCGGATTGAGTCATCCCATTCTGAGTAGGACAATCCCTAGCAAAGTGTCCCGTCTTCTGGCAGGCAAAACATCTTCTCTCTGAATCTTTCTTGGGGCACACCTTGGCTAGGTGTGGTCCACTACAATGGAAACATTTAAGCTGCCAGGGTTGTTGCTGAGACTGGGGCGGTGCTGCTCCTGCCCTATGCTGTGGAGGTCTCGCATAAGGCTCCAACTGCGGTTGCTGCATCCTCATCTTCCCACTGGAAGAACCCCCTGGGTGCGACCTGATCACCCGAGAATCACCCTTTTCCAGGGTTTCCACCATCTTCGCCTTCTCTACTAAGGCGTGAAATTCCCTGATGCACATCGGGGCTATAGCCCTCTTCAGCCCATGCTTCAGCCCCTCCTCAAACTTCCTGCACCTCCAAGCCTCGGAGGTCGCCTGGGTATAAAATCGGGCGAGGTACTCAAACCGAGCAGCATAGGCGTTCACAGACATATCCCCCTGCTCCAACTTTAAGAACTCCGCTTCCCGCGTAAACTTTGCGCTGTCTGGGAAGTATTTCTCCATAAACCTCACCCTGAAGCTCTCCCAGTCCAACACATCCTCCCGTGCCTCCATCATCTGCTGAGCTCCCATCCACCAGAACTCTGCTTCTCCAGATAGCAGATAAGTGGCGAACAACAGCTTCTTCTCTTCAGGGCAGGAGGTCGCCCTAAAGATTTTCTCCAACTCTCTGACCCACTGATCTGCTTGATCAAGGGTAGCATCCCCACAGAACTTGGGTGGGTTGTACCTCATGAACTCGGCCAGTCCCATCCGTCCTTGGGGCTGACCGACGGGCGAATTCGTATCTGCCGACCGAGCAGTTTCCCAGTGCTGCATGGTAGCTTGATGGTTCTGCGCCATCGCCGCATTCTGCTGCTGGATGGCACCTGCCATCATCTCAATGGCCCTGGCGATCTGGCCCATCTCAGAAGAAGGTTGGGAAGGGGTAGGAGGTCTACGAGGCATCTTCCTTCTTTCTCAGGTTCCGAAACTACTAGCTTCTATATTCCCTACAACTACAAGAATGCAATCGATAAGGAAATCAATTCATTCAAGGGGGTAACATCACGACCTTACAAGGTCAGCTTCTCAAATTCCTTAGGAATTTGAGTCCATCTACAGAACCATAAAGCTTATAACCTCAAGCAAAACACCAGAACAGCTACTGGTGTGCAACCATCAATCCACACAGCCACTCACAATCAATTACAAGAACACTCAATAACATGAAATAGATCACACCAGAATTCAAAGTATGCTAAACATTAAACCTCTGGAATTTAGATTGAGAATCACCCCGATCCGGTCATGAGTGTGCACCCTCACCACCTTATCAAGACCCTCTCATTCTAAATACTAAGATTTTCAGTTAGGCATACATTCACTACAGCACACACAAAAATTTCAATACCAAAAACGTTTGAAAACCTTTCACAATAGTTGTTACTTAAACTCAAATAAGTTTTTATGAGCAGAAGAAAACACAATGGATCCACAGCCCTCAGGTCATCCTAAGGACGAACTGCTCTGATACCATTAATGTAACATCCCGCCAAAATAAAACCATACATACATGTATAATGAAAATAAAGGTAAACAAATAATATCGAAGAGTACATGATAATATATATATATATAAGTAATGAAGTTGCTCCTCTTAGGGAGTTTAATACATAACCAGTCAAATGTTTTCAACACTTAAACAAAATACAACAAAATAGACGAACAGGCGATCTCCCTACGAAAGGGCGATCTCCTATCAGGCAGGCGATCTCCTATCAGCCAGGCGATCTCCTATCAAACCGGCGATCTCAACTTCCTGTAACGTCATCTGCTCCCGTGCAAATCATACACGATCATCGCAAGTTTTAAGAAGAACACCCACAAAACGAAAATGCAGGGGTAAGCTAGATATTTTAAGGAGAGTTTAAATATGAACTTAAAAACCAATCATGAAACCAATTTAAGACATCCACATAAAACCATCAACTTTCTCATATTCCACCAAACCATTCGATAATCACATATCTCACAAATCAATTCCAGAGTCTCTCAATTCACATCAGCAATCAAGTGCCTAACAATTCAATTTCTCAATTCACATACCACTGTGAAATCCACACATTCACATGGTCGCTGTGAAATCCACACATTCACAAGCGTATAGAGGAATCCACACATCCTCACATGGTCGCTGTGAAATCCACACATTCACAAGCGTATAGAGGAATCCCCACATCCTCACATGGTCGCTGTGAAATCCACACATTCACAAGCGTATAGAGGAATCCACACATCCTCACATAACTTTTCAACAAATGATTCCAGTCACAGCAAAACTCATGCCAAGGTTCAGATATTCAAATATCACATGCATTTCACATATAAACCTCAAACAGTTCTCAAACAATACAAAAACAGGGGATATTTCAATAACAGATGAAAAACCGGCGATCACCTCAAGGAACCGGCGATCACGAACAGAACTGGGTTTTAAACAAGAACATTTTGAAAACCGGCGACCACGTCGCCCCCAACATCAAAACAGAATCGATTACAGTAAACACTTCGCATCCAACATCAGAACACCAGAACAAGAAACAAAACCAGCGACCCCGTCGCCCCACATCTCAATCAGCAAGTACGCAGTTTTCATTTGAAACAAGGCTAGCTTCCCTTACCTGGACTTGCGCAAAATACCAAGAGCTCCTAAATTCAACGAAGCTTGAAGAATGCCTTGGCTCTGTTTTTGCGTCTGGTTTGAAGGACTTGCAGAGAACTTCCCAGGTGCTCTAATGGTGGCCGTCGCTCGTCGTACTCTTGTGTGAAGGTGCCCGAATCGCAGCGCGAAGGAGAGAAATGGAGGAGAAGGGAGGTAACTCACTTTTTCGCTCTTTGGATAACTGCAACGTTTTTCCTCCTCTCAGAAGTGGGTTCTTGCCTCTTAAACCAACTTGTCCACAAAAGCAGCTGCCACCACCCACTCTGCAGGGAAGTCTGAGTGTACGTTTCACTGAACAGTACGACTACTGTTGTCTCTTGTGCATGCCAACCACTGCTCTGAACAGTACGACCACTGTTGTCTCTTGTGCATGCCAACATTCTGATGTCACTGTTCTCAACCAACACTTTTTGTCTACGTGTCGCGCGTGCTGCGCGTCTCATGCTGGGAGTCTGGGTCCCACCTTCTCTACGTACAACTCGACATTGCGCGATAACCTTCCACCGATGACCTCTTGCGTGAAGACTCTCTACCGATGACTCATCCTGGAGGACGACCGATGTCTCTCTCTGGAAGACGACCGATGTCTCTCTCTGGAAGACGACCGATGTCTCTCTTGGGCGATGCCCGCATGCCCCGCGCCCTGGCGATGCCCGCATGCCTCGCGCCCCGGCGATGCCGCATGCCTCGCGCCCTGGCGATGCCCGCATGCCTCGCGCCCCGGCGATGTCCGCATGCCTCGCGCCCTGGCGATGCCCGCATGCCTCGCGCCCTGGCTATGCCCGCATGCCTCGCGCCCCGGCGATGCCCGCATGCCTCGCGCCCTGGCGATGCCCGCATGCCTCGCGCCCCGGCGATGCCCGCATGCCTCGCGCCCTGGCGATGCCCGCATGCCTCGCGCCCCGGCGATGCCCGCATGCCTCGCGCCCTAGCGATGCCCGCATGCCTCGCGCCCCGGCGATGTCCGCATGCCTCGCGCCCTGGCGATGCCCGCATGCCTCGCGCCCCGGCGATGCCCGCATGTGTAAGAACCTAGAAAATTATATTGGAATAAAAGTGATATATTTTAAATGAATTCTAAGTATATTCTTATTTAAAATATAAAGGAAGGGAAGTATAGCTTAAAAGTCTACGAGATCGCCGAAATTGAAAGAGTAGGCGATCTCCGACTTCTCTGGCACATGATCGCCTGTCGCTTTGATTTCACCTAAACGCCAATCGCCTGTAGTGTACCTAGTCGCCTGTCGCCTAGAGTACACATGATCGCCGAAACTACACTTAGTGTGTAGTCAAGATGTTGGATCAACCATAGTGGGTTCCCAAAAACCACGTGCGTCAAGGTGTGGGTTAAGCCTTAGACACGCGGTGCATGCGAAGCTCTATGCTTGAGTATAGGAGATCGTCCTTAGTGTTGCATGCATGGGTGCACAAGGGCAAGTGCCAATCTACCCTTGGAAATGTGAAGCTACCGACGTCACCGAGTCATGTGGAGATGATACCTTGGACGTAACATAGTGGAATGGAGAACCTTCAGGAAGGCGAGATGTGTCGTCGGACATCGCCGGGGCGCGAGGCATGCGGGCATCGCCGGGGCGCGAGGCATGCGGGCATCGCCGGGGCGCGAGGCATGCGGGCATCGCCAGGGCATGAGGCATGCGGGCATCGCCAGGGCGCGGGGCATGCGGGCATCGCCAAAGAGAGACATCGGTCGTCTTCCAGAGAGAGACATCGGTCGTCCTCCAGGATGAGTCATCGGTGGAGAGTCTTCACGCAAGAGGTCATCGGTGGAAGGTTGTCGCGCGATGTCGAGTTGTACGTAGAGAAGGTGGGACCCAGACTCCCAGCATGAGACGCGCAGCACGCGCGACACGTAGACAAAAAGTGTTGGTTGAGAACAGTGACATCAGAATGTTGGCATGCACAAGAGACAACAGTGGTCGTACTGTTCAGAGCAGTGGTTGGCATGCACAAGAGACAACAGTGGTCGTACTGTTCAGTGAAACGTACACTCAGACTTCCCTGCAGAGTGGGTGGTGGCAGCTGCTTTTGTGGACAAGTTGGTTTAAGAGGCAAGAACCCACTTCTGAGAGGAGGAAAAACGTTGCAGTTATCCAAAGAGCGAAAAAGTGAGTTACCTCCCTTCTCCTCCATTTCTCTCCTTCGCGCTGCGATTCGGGCACCTTCACACAAGAGTACGACGAGCGACGGCCACCATTAGAGCACCTGGGAAGTTCTCTGCAAGTCCTTCAAACCAGACGCAAAAACAGAGCCAAGGCATTCTTCAAGCTTCGTTGGATTTAGGAGCTCTTGGTATTTTGCGCAAGTCCAGGTAAGGGAAGCTAGCCTTCATTTTCAATACAAGTCATAGATTAGCTGTTCCTGAAGTGAGGGCGACGTGGTCGCCGGTTTCGTTTTCATCTTCGTGAATGCTCTGTTCTATGTGTTTGGGCGACGTGGTCGCCGGTTTTAAATGCAGATTTCGAAATCCCCTTCTTTTGAATCAGATCGCCGGTTTTGGCATTGTTTTACGAACTCCCCTGTTTTTGGTGTGGTTTGAGACTGTTTTGAGATTTGAATGTGATATACGAAAATCTGAATCCTTGGCATGAGTTTTATTGTGACTGAAATTGTTCATTAAGTGTTGTATGATGTGTGAAATGTTGTGAATGTGGGATCAAGGCATAGTATTTTCAGGAAAGAAAATACCGTGTAAGATCGTGTGTAATGTGTATTGACTAGGGGCTCGTCGAGAAGGAGATATCCTGACTCTACTGAGATAATGGAATCACGTAGATGAAGTTATTCAGTGGGTGAGAGTCGAAGGAGGTTCATACGTATGGGCGTCTCGTGTGAAAAAGAACGAGCTCGGCCTGTTATATGAATTTACCCTGTCATACCGGAAGAGTTATGATATTGAGATTGTGGTTATGTGCACAGCTGTGGGAACTTTACAGCAATGTGGTATGACAGGTGCAGATCTCTGAGCCTGAGTTAACGCACGAGTCATCCGGAAGTAGAGTCATGTGTCTATGTATTGTGAGTCAGTGGAAAGTCTGACGTGAGAAATGAGGAGCAGTGTATTTTTGATAGACACTTGACGCATTGTGTGACTTGAACGACTCTCGAGGAAGTGTGAAATATGTGTTTTGCTAGATAGTCATGTGGGAAGAATGAGAAAGCTGATGGTTTTACGTGGGTGCCTTAAATTGATTTTTATCTTGATTTTTAAGTTCATATTTAAACTCTCCTTAAATTATCTAGCTTACCCTGCGTTTTGGTTCTGTGGCTGTTTTCTTAAAACTTGCGATGATCGTGTATAATTTGCACGGGAGCAGATGACGTTACAGGAAGTTGAGATCGCCGGCTTGATAGGAGATCGCCTGGTTGATAGGAGATCGCCTGGCTGATAGGAGATCGCCTGCCTGATAGGAGATCGCCCTTTCGTAGGGAGATCGCCTGTTCGTCTATTTTGTTGTATTTTGTTTAATTGTTGAAAACATTTGACTGGTTATGTATTAAACTCCCTAAGAGGAGCAACTCCATTACTTATATATATATTATCATGTACTCTTCGATATTATTTGTTTACCTTTGTTTTCATTATACATGTATGTATGGTTTTATTTTGGCGGGATGTTACATTAATGGTATCAGAGCAGTTCGTCCTTAGGATGACCTGAGGGCTGTGGATCCATTGTGTTTCTTCTGCTCATAAAAGTTATTTGAGTTTTTTTTAAATAACAACTATAGTGAAAGGTTTTCAAACGTTTTGTATTGAAATTTTGTGTGTGCTTTAGTGAAGGTATGCCCTAACTGAGAATCTTAGTAGTAAGGGTGAGAAGATCTTGATGAAGTAGTGAGGGTGCACACTCATAACTGGATCGAGATGCTTCTCAATCTTAATTCCAAAGATTTGATGTTTAGCATACATTGAATGCTGATGTGATTTAGTTCATTTTATTGAGTGTTCTTGAAATGGACTGAAAGTGGTTGTTTGGATTGATGGTTGTAATACCTGTGGCTGTTCTAGTATTTTGCTTGAGATTCTAGGTATTACGATTATGTTGATAAGCTCAAATTCTTGATGACTTTGAGATGCTGACCTTTGTAAGGTCTAGATGTTACCTCCTGAATGAATTGATTTCTTATCGACCTCATTCTTGTAGTTGTAGGGAATATAGAAAACTCATAGTTTCAAGATCCGAAACGAAGAGTGATGGCACGTAGACCTCCTACCCCTCCCCAACCTTCTTCTGAAATGGGTCAGATCGCCAAGGCCATCGAAATGATGGCAAGTGCCATCCAGCAGCAGAACGCGGCGATGTCTCAAAATCACCAAGCTACAATGCAGCATTGGGAGACCGCCAGATCGGCTGCAACGACCCCCAACGTCGGTCCGCCTCAGGAGCAGATGGGACTGACCGAGTTCCTCAGGCACAACCCACCTAAGTTCAGTGGGAACGTTACCCCTGATCAAGCAGATCAGTGGGTCAGGGGGTTAGAGAAAATATTCAGGGCGACCTCCTGCCCTGAAGATAAGAAGCTGGTGTTTGCCACATATCTTCTGTCTGGAGAAGCTGAGTTCTGGTGGATGGGAACTCAGCAGATGATGGAGGCCCGAGAGGAAGTGATGGATTGGGAGAGTTTCAGGGTGAGGTTCCTGGAGAAATACTTCCCAGACAGCGCAAGATTTGCGAAGGAAGCTGAGTTCCTGAGGTTGGAGCAAGGGGATATGTCTGTGAATGCCTATGCTGCTCGATTCGAGTACCTCGCCCGGTTTTATACCCAAGCCACCTCTGAGGCTTGGAGGTGTAGGAAATTTGAAGAGGGACTGAAGCACGGGCTGAAGAGGACCATAGCCCCGATGTGCATCAGGGAATTCCACGCCTTAGTGGAAAAGGCGAAGATGGTAGAGACTCTAGAAAAGGGTGAGTCTCGGGTGATCAGGTCCCACCCAAGGGGTTCCTCCAATGAGAAGGCAAGGGTGCAGCAACAGCAGTATAAGCCTTATACGAGACCTCCACAGCATAGGGCGAGGGCAGCACCGCCCCAGTCTCATCAGCAACAAACCTGGAAACCCAAATGTTTCCATTGTGGAGGACCACACACCGCCAATGCATGCTTCAAGAGGAGTTCAGAGAAGAGGTGTTACACCTGCCAAAAGACGGGGCACATGGCTAGAGAGTGCCCTAACCGGAATGGGGCGACTCAACCCAGTGGTTCTCAGCAGATGAGGAACGAAGGCAGCAGACCTCAGGCAACAGGGAGGGTGTTTGCCATGTCCGGAGCTGAGGCGTCCCAATCAGGTAACCTTGTGCAGAGTGTTTGCTTTATAGCTGATAGAGGTGTAAAAGCTTTGTTTGATTCTGGAGCGACACACTCCTTTGTGTCAAACCTGTGTGTAGCCGAGTTGGGCCTTGTAGTGAGGGAGTTACCTTTCGAACTGTTGGTCGCTACACCTGCGTCAGGGCAGGTGTTGACTTCCACAGTTTGCCCTGAATGTCCAGTGATAGTAGAAGGACGCAGATTCAAAGTGAACTTGATCTGCCTACCTCTTCAGGACCTGGATGTTATCCTGGGAATGGATTGGCTAGCTGCCAATCACGTCCTCATAGACTGCGGTAGTCAGAAGATAACGTTTCCAGACCTCCCCGAGGCAGATGTGATATCTGCTCAACGAGGGCGGTCAGAGTTGGAAGGAGGAGCGAGGTGCTTCGTGATGCTAGCTCGGTTGGAGGTGAAGAATGAAGGGGACGTAAACAGAATACACGTGGTGAAAGATTTCACGGATGTATTTCCAGAAGAGGTACCTGGGTTACCCCCTAAGAGAGAAGTGGAATTCTCTATTGATTTGGTACCTGGGGCTGGACCAGTGTCTATGGCGCCCTACAGGATGGCACCAGCCGAGTTGGTGGAATTAAAGAAGCAAGTGGAAGAGTTGCTGGAGAAACAATTCATCAGGCCCAGTGTATCTCCATGGGGAGCTCCAGTGCTTCTAGTCAAGAAGAAGGATGGAGGGTCTCGGTTGTGTATAGACTACAGGCAGTTGAACAAGTTGACCATCAAGAACAAGTACCCCCTACCTAGGATTGATGATTTGATGGATCAAATACATGGGGCCTCGGTGTTCTCCAAGATTGATCTGAGATCGGGGTACCACCAAATTTTGGTAAAAGCTGAGGATGTCCAAAAGACAGCTTTTAGGTCTCGTTATGGGCACTATGAGTATGTGGTGATGCCGTTTGGAGTGACCAATGCTCCAGCCCTGTTCATGGACTACAAGAATAGGATTTTTCGTCCTTTCTTGGATAAGTTTGTAGTAGTCTTCATTGATGACATCCTCATTTATTCAAGGACCGAAGAAGAACATGAAGGGCATCTAAGGATAGTGTTGGAAATCCTGAGGGAAAAGCAACTCTATGCCAAGTTCTCCAAATGTGAGTTCTGGCTGAAGGAGGTCAACTTCTTAGGACACGTGATATCTGCTCGAGGGATCTCAGTGGATCCAGCCAAGGTTGAAGCAGTGCTGCAGTGGGAACGTCCCAAGTCGGTCACTGAGATAAGGAGCTTTGTGGGTTTGGCGGGCTACTATCGAAGGTTCATTGAGGATTTTTCCAAGGTAGTGGCTCCTTTGACTCAATTGACGCGCAAGGACCAACCTTTTGCTTGGACCGACCGATGTGAGCAGAGTTTCGTGGAGCTAAAGGAGAGGTTGACTAGTGCTCCAGTACTGGTGATCCCCGATGTTGGGAAACCTTTTGATGCCTACTGTGATGCTTCACATCAGGGCTTAGGATGCGTCTTGATGCAAGAGAAGAGAGTGGTTGCATATGCTTCAAGGCAACTCAAGGTGCACGAGAGAAACTACCCTACTCATGATTTGGAATTGGCAGCGGTGGTGTTCGCCTTGAAGATCTGGAGGCACTATCTGTATGGAGCTCGGTTCCAGGTGTTCAGTGACCATAAGAGCCTGAAATACCTGTTTGATCAGAAGGAACTAAACATGAGGCAAAGAAGGTGGATGGAGTTCCTAAAGGACTACGATTTTCAACTCATGTATCATCCAGGGAAGGCCAATGTAGTGGCAGATGCATTGAGTAGGAAATCAATACAAGTCGCCACGATGATGATGGAAGAGCAGAAGCTGATCGAGCAGTTCAGAGACTTAAACCTTGGGGTAGAATTTCACGTGAATCACATTAGTTGTAGTAAACTGGCTATAACTAATGACTTCCTTGGGACGTTAAGGGATAGGCAATTGGAGGACCCTAGTCTGAAGCGCACTGTGGAGTCGCTAGGGACAGATCAGGCTAGAGACTTTGTGATGGGCGATGATGGGATCTTGAGATTTAATGGCAGAATTTGCATCCCTGCAAATGATGAGTTGAAGAAGATGATCCTAGAGGAAGGTCACAAGAGTCGCCTTAGCCTACACCCAGGCATGAATAAGATGTACCATGACTTGAAGGAGTCATTTTGGTGGTCGGGCATGAAGAGGGACATTGCCCAGTATGTTACTACCTGCTTGACGTGTCAGAAGGCAAAGGTAGAACATCAAAGACCTGGCGGGTTGTTACAGCAACTGGATATCCCTGAGTGGAAATGGGACAGCATTGCCATGGATTTTGTCACCCATTTACCCAGAGCGGTGAAGGGTCATGATGCAATCTGGGTCATAGTAGATCGGCTAACAAAGAGTGCCCACTTCCTCCCAGTAAATATGAAGATGCCCATGGCCAAGTTGGCACAGCTGTACATCAAGGAGATTGTGAGGTTGCATGGAGTGCCTTCCAGCATCATTTCGGATAGAGATCCCAGGTTCACTTCACGGTTTTGGCAGACCTTACAAGATTGCTTGGGAACTAAGTTGAGGATGAGCTCTGCATATCATCCTCAAACAGATGGGCAGTCTGAGAGAACAATTCAGTCCTTAGAAGATCTGCTGAGGACGTGTGTCTTGGATCAATTGGGAAGCTGGGATGAGGTGTTGCCGCTGGTGGAGTTTACCTATAATAACAGTTACCACGCCAGTGTTGGGATGGCACCATATGAAGCCCTGTATGGGAGAAAATGCAGAACTCCCTTATGTTGGTACCAGGAGGGCGAAGCAGTCTTGGTTGGACCAGAGTTGATTCAGCAGACAACCGAGAAGGTGAAACAGATACAAGGCAGTATGAGAGCTTCTCAAAACCGACAGAAGTCCTATGCAGATCAGAGGAGAAGACCTTCGGAGTTTGCTGCTGGAGACCATGTGTTCATGAGAGTAACACCAACCAAGGGCGTAGGAAGGGCAATCAGATCTAAGAAATTGTCCCCTAAGTTCGTGGGACCCTATCAGATCTTAAGGAGGATTGGTCCTGTTGCTTATGAGATCGCCCTACCTCCCCATTTAGCGAATCTGCACAATGTCTTTCACGTGTCACAGCTGAGGAAGTAGATGGCAGACCCTAGTCATGTGCTGGGAGTGGACGATGTGCAGATTAGGGATGACTTGTCCTTTGAAGCAAAACCAGTTAGAATCGACGACCGGCAGAGTAAACAGCTCAGAGACAAGACCATCAACATGGTGAAAGTGGTGTGGGATGAGAGATCGGGTGATTCAACTTGGGAGTTAGAAGAACCCATAAGGGAAGCCTATCCATACCTCTTTTCCTTGTAATCCAATTTTCGGGGACGAAAATTTTTCTTGTTGGGGAGATTGTAAGAACCTAGAAAATTATATTGGAATAAAAGTGATATATTTTAAATGAATTCTAACTATATTCTTATTTAAAATATAAAGGAAGGGAAGTATAGCTTAAAAGTCTACGAGATCGCCGAAATTGAAAGAGTAGGCGATCTCCGACTTCTCTGGCACATGATCGCCTGTCGCTTTGATTTCACCTAAACGCCAATCGCCTGTAGTGTACCTAGTCGCCTGTCGCCTAGAGTACACATGATCGCCGAAACTACACTTAGTGTGTAGTCAAGATGTTGGATCAACCATAGTGGGTTCCCAAAAACCACGTGCGTCAAGGTGTGGGTTAAGCCTTAGACACGCGGTGCATGCGAAGCTCTATGCTTGAGTATAGGAGATCGTCCTTAGTGTTGCATGCATGGGTGCACAAGGGCAAGTGCCAATCTACCCTTGGAAATGTGAAGCTACCGACGTCACCGAGTCATGTGGAGATGATACCTTGGACGTAACATAGTGGAATGGAGAACCTTCAGGAAGGCGAGATGTGTCGTCGGGCATCGCCGGGGCGCGAGGCATGCGGGCATCGCCGGGGCGCGAGGCATGCGGGCATCGCCGGGGCGCGAGGCATGCGGGCATCGCCCGGGCGCGAGGCATGCGGGCATCGCCAGGGCATGAGGCATGCGGGCATCGCCAGGGCGCGGGGCATGCGGGCATCGCCAAAGAGAGACATCGGTCGTCTTCCAGAGAGAGACAACGGTCGTCCTCCAGGATGAGTCATCGGTGGAGAGTCTTCACGCAAGAGGTCATCGGTGGAAGGTTATCGCGCGATGTCGAGTTGTACGTAGAGAAGGTGGGACCCAGACTCCCAGCATGAGACGCGCAGCACGCGCGACACGTAGACAAAAAGTGTTGGTTGAGAACAGTGACATCAGAATGTTGGCATGCACAAGAGACAACAGTGGTCGTACTGTTCAGAGCAGTGGTTGGCATGCACAAGAGACAACAGTGGTCGTACTGTTCAGTGAAACGTACACTCAGACTTCCCTGCAGAGTGGGTGGTGGCAGCTGCTTTTGTGGACAAGTTGGTTTAAGAGGCAAGAACCCACTTCTGAGAGGAGGAAAAACGTTGCAGTTATCCAAAGAGCGAAAAAGTGAGTTACCTCCCTTCTCCTCCATTTCTCTCCTTCGCGCTGCGATTCGGGCACCTTCACACAAGAGTACGACGAGCGACGGCCACCATTAGAGCACCTGGGAAGTTCTCTGCAAGTCCTTCAAACCAGACGCAAAAACAGAGCCAAGGCATTCTTCAAGCTTCGTTGGATTTAGGAGCTCTTGGTATTTTGCGCAAGTCCAGGTAAGGGAAGCTAGCCTTCATTTTCAATACAAGTCATAGATTAGTTGTTCCTGAAGTGAGGGCGACGTGGTCGCCGGTTTCGTTTTCATCTTCGTGAATGCTCTGTTCTATGTGTTTGGGCGACGTGGTCGCCGGTTTTAAATGCAGATTTCGAAATCCCCTTCTTTTGAATCAGATCGCCGGTTTTGGCGTTGTTTTACGAACTCCCCTGTTTTTGGTGTGGTTTGAGACTGTTTTGAGATTTGAATGTGATATACGAAAATCTGAATCCTTGGCATGAGTTTTATTGTGACTGAAATTGTTCATTAAGTGTTGTATGATGTGTGAAATGTTGTGAATGTGGGATCAAGGCATAGTATTTTCAGGAAAGAAAATACCGTGTAAGATCGTGTGTAATGTGTATTGACTAGGGGCTCGTCGAGAAGGAGATATCCTGACTCTACTGAGATAATGGAATCACGTAGATGAAGTTATTCAGTGGGTGAGAGTCGAAGGAGGTTCATACGTATGGGCGTCTCGTGTGAAAAAGAACGAGCTCGGCCTGTTATATGAATTTACCCTGTCATACCGGAAGAGTTATGATATTGAGATTGTGGTTATGTGCACAGCTGTGGGAACTTTACAGCAATGTGGTATGACAGGTGCAGATCTCTGAGCCTGAGTTAACGCACGAGTCATCCGGAAGTAGAGTCATGTGTCTATGTATTGTGAGTCAGTGGAAAGTCTGACGTGAGAAATGAGGAGCAGTGTATTTTTGATAGACACTTGACGCATTGTGTGACTTGAACGACTCTCGAGGAAGTGTGAAATATGTGTTTTGCTAGATAGTCATGTGGGAAGAATGAGAAAGCTGATGGTTTTACGTGGGTGCCTTAAATTGATTTTTATCTTGATTTTTAAGTTCATATTTAAACTCTCCTTAAATTATCTAGCTTACCCTGCGTTTTGGTTCTGTGGCTGTTTTCTTAAAACTTGCGATGATCGTGTATAATTTGCACGGGAGCAGATGACGTTACAGGAAGTTGAGATCGCCGGCTTGATAGGAGATCGCCTGGTTGATAGGAGATCGCCTGGCTGATAGGAGATCGCCTGCCTGATAGGAGATCGCCCTTTCGTAGGGAGATCGCCTGTTCGTCTATTTTGTTGTATTTTGTTTAATTGTTGAAAACATTTGACTGGTTATGTATTAAACTCCCTAAGAGGAGCAACTCCATTACTTATATATATATTATCATGTACTCTTCGATATTATTTGTTTACCTTTGTTTTCATTATACATGTATGTATGGTTTTATTTTGGCGGGATGTTACAGCATGCCTCGCGCCCTGGCGATGCCCGCATGCCTCGCGCCCCGGCGATGCCCGACGACACACCTCGCCTTCCTGAAGGTTCTCCATTCCACTATGTTACGTCCAAGGTATCATCTCCACATGACTCGGTGACGTCGGTAGCTTCACATTTCCAAGGGTAGATTGGCACTTGCCCTCGTGCGCCCATGCATGCAACACTAAGGACGATCTCCTATACTCAAGCATAGAGCTTCGCATGCACAGCGTGTCTAAGGCTTAACCCACACCTTGATGCACGTGGTTTTTGGGAACCCACTATGGTTGATCCAACATCTTGACTACACACTAAGTGTAGTTTCGGCGATCATGTGTACTCTAGGCGACAGGCGACTAGGTACACTACAGGCGATTGGCGTTTAGGTGAAATCAAAGCGACAGGCGATCATGTGCCAGAGAAGTCGGAGATCGCCTACTCTTTCAATTTCGGCGATCTCGTAGACTTTTAAACTATACTTCCCTTCCTTTATATTTTAAATAAGAATATACTTAGAATTCATTTAAAATATATCACTTTTATTCCAATATAATTTTCTAGGTTCTTACAGCCTTCACTGGGAAACCCTAGTTCTGATGAGTACTCGACCCCTCGAGACTTTGCACCTAACTGTGCTTTCCCTGCCACCCGCATAAGCTCTTCGTGATTCAGGCCTCTCCTTACCTCTGGGTATTTCCTTCTCATTGGCCCACTCTGGGAATCAATCTTAGTTGTTCTGGTTATGTTGTTCAAATCACCCACGACCGATGTCACCTCGTCACACCCTATTGCCGAGGACTCCTCAACCTGCGGAGTGACGAAGACACATCAACCCATTTTATTGATCATCACACTGATGACTAATCACCCTTTTTTGTGGGGATACGCTGACGACTAATCACCCTACTAGACCTTACCACTTGTGGGATCCATCCCACGTGGTTTTGGCCCACACTGTGGGACTCAGCTGACGTGGCCCGCCCCTTACTAGCTATTCTAAGTGTTCGAGGACTGGTCGGTACACAAATGATCCTGCCGCTTGACTCGAATGTGGAGGATTGCCTCGTCACTCCTTCATCTAGCCTTCTGTTCTGCAGGAACGCTCCAAGAACCACCGCCGGAACTCCAAACACTGCCTGCAAAACACACAGACGGCGCCTCTGGCGGCCGTTGTAGCTCCGACGCTCAAGTCAGGCAACAGGAACACCAAAACTATATCTGAATCTCTCTGTGAGACTCGTGTGTAACTGAAACTCTCAAATGTGTAAGCTGTAAGAATCTCAAAAACCCCCCCTCAATTTTGTTAAGAGTTTGTATATATACCTGAGTCTTTCTCTCTCTTGACGGTTATTCCTCTTGACACGTGGATAACATCTGGTCGTACACGTGTCACCATCTGGAGTATCTGCAGCTGAAAATTTACTTCCACTGTGCCCCCGGCGATTGAGTTATCCACACAGGGAGTAGCTTAGTACGCAGGCTACTCTGAGCGCAACCTTAACATGGCGAGTTGGTTAACCCTGGACATTGCAGCTCACACTACACATGGTGGCAGATATGCCACTTATCCTCTGTACTTAGACCATACAACAAGTGCTTGCCAAGTCTTCTCAAACACCCGGCGATGTGCTCTTTCGGCGACTTGCTGACCACCTGATCTCCTAACCTTAACACACGGTGATCATGTGCAATCTGGGCGATTACTGATCCATACCGGCGATGAGCGATTACTCATCCTCAAGCCGATAGGCGATTACTCACCTCAAGGCGATAGGCGATTACTCATCCTCAAGGCGATAGGCGATTACTCATCCTCAAGGCGATAGGCGATTACCATTCTGAGTGATCGCCTCCCTGATTCGCCTGCTATCCTCTACCACGTGTTACTCTGTGAATAGTCCACGTGGTCAACTGCTGCTGATGTCATCGACTACCGATGACCGACCGGATCAACAAAGTTTTGTCATATCTTTACTTCCACTTTGGTTTAGCTTTTCTTGCTTATACCTTTTTTTGCTTGTCTTTCTTGTTTCCTCTAGTTTTGTGGTGAATTGTTCTTTGAGTAAGTGTGGTTTGCTTTGGCATATTTCACTTGAGGCTCATCCAATCCACAAGAGAGGCTTGGTAAAGGAAAGAAATATTTTCTTGGAGTGGTTTGATTGATTTTACATCTTTGCCGCAAGTTATACTTGCCTTTTGAACTTGTTTTTCTAACCTTGTGTTTCTATAATTGTTTCTTCTTTGTGTTTTTGTGTTTCATTTTATCATGGCTAATATTTCTAGTGGAGAATCATCTAAGCCTCACTCACCTCAAAAAGCGTACCTAATTGATTAATTAAAGGATGCTAAACTAACACTTGCACAAAAGGATTAGGTGATAAGACAAATGGAGGCAAGGCTCCAAAGATTGGAGTTGGACCATGAAGATCATCATCACAACTGTGAGAGAACACACCATCATCATCATAGGCATACCTCAAGGTCTTCTCAAAGTTCTTATGGATATCATGAAGAAACCAATTGGAGGATGCATCATGTAACATCCCGCCAAAATGCTTTTCATATTTATATAATGAAAATAAAGGTAAACAAATATATTGAAGTGAACAAAATATATATATATGTAATGAAGTTTCTCCTCACAGGGAGTTTAATACATAATCGGTCAATTCCAAAACTTAAACAAAATACAGCAAAATAAAGAAAAAAAACGGGCGATCTCCTGATCAGAAAACAGAAAAAGGGGTGATCGCCTAACAGAAACAGAAACAGGCGATCTCCTTCCGGCGACCCCTCACTGAGGAGCTCTACTTCCTGCAACATCATCTGCTCCCGTGTAAAATCATACACGATCATCACAGGTTTAAGAAAACATCCCCAAACAAGAACACAGGGTAAGCCAGATATTTTAATGAGAATTTAGATATGAAACTTTAAAATCAAGATAAAACAAATTTAAGACACTCACGTAAAATCCATCGATTTTCCCATTCATTTCACACACTTCAAAATTTCATCAAGTGTTATTTGTTTCACATAAACATTCAAGTGTCTACCAATTTCAATGTTTCTCATTTCTCACATCAGACTTCCACTGACTCATCACACACCGACACTTGACACTACTTCCGGAAGACTCGTGCGTTGAACTTAGCATCCAGAGACCTGCACCTGTCATACTTCATTGCTGTAATGTTCCCACAGCCATGTGCATCAACATATTCTCGATCTCAATCTCATCACTCTCATAGTATGACAGGGTTAATCCATATAACAGGTCAAGTCAGTTATCTTTCAAACGACTTACCCATACATATGGACCTCCTTCGACTCTCACCAACCGAATGACTTCATCTATGTGACTCCATCATATCAGCAGAGTCAGGATTGTCTCATTCACAGGATACTCACTGATCAATGCACCTCATAACTAATCTCAACACGGTATTTCCTTTCCTGAAAATACTATGTCTTGATCCCACGTTCAAACATTCAACACATCATATAACACTTAAATGAACGATTTCCCATCACAACAACAATCATTCCAAGGTTCAGAAAATATCACATTTCAAACGACACTAAAACAGGGGATTTCGAAAAACAACGCCAAAACCGGCGATCTCGTCCAAAAACAGGGGATTATGCAATAACAGTTGAAAACCGGCGACCACGTCGCCCCATCATCAAAATCATCGAATATAAGGTTTTTCATTGAAAATAAGGCTAGCTTCCCTTACCTGGACTTGCGTAAACATCACTAAGAGCTCCAACCCAACGAGCTTCAAGGATGCCTTAACCCTGTTTTAGCGTCTGGTTTGGAGGACTTGCAGGGAATCTCCCAGGTGCTCTATGGCAGTCGTCGATAGCCAAGCAGGGACGTGATAAGGCCTGAATCGCAGAGTGAAGGAGAGAAAAGAGAAAGATGAAGGTGCACTCGCTCTTTCACTCTTGAGCCACTGCAACGTTCTTTGCCTCCCCGCAGTGGGTTTTTGAATCCAAGTCTACTTGTCCATGCATGCTGCTGCCACCACCCCCTCTGCAGGAAAGCCTGAGTGTACGTTTCACTGAACAGTACGACCACGGTGTCTCTTGCGCATGCCAACCACTTCCCTGAACAGTACGGCCGTGGGTGTCTCTTGCGCATGCCAACTTTCTGATGTCACTATTCTGAACCACCCTTTTTGTCCACGTGGCGCGCGTGCAGGACGTTTCATGCTGGGAGCCTGGGTCCCACCTTATCTGTGTGAAACACGACATTGCGCGATAAGCTTCCACCGATGACTCATCCTGGAAGACGACCGATCTCTCACGTTGGGAGACGACCGATGTCTCTCTCTGGGAGACGACCGATGTCGTCTTCTAAGCTACACTTTCCTCCCTTTTTATTTTAAATAAAAACATACTTAGAATTCATTTAAAATATATATTCCTTTTATTCCAATTTAATTTTAGAGGTCCTTACACATCACAATGATGAAGATAGGCGCCAAAATGTGGCTAAGCCTTTTATGCCTTATGTAAAATTACCTAGTTTTAGTGGTGAAGGAGATCCTAATGTGTATTTAGGATGGGAGGCTAAGGTAGAACAAATATTTTTTGTACATGAGGTCCAAGAAGACCAAAAGGTTAAGCTAGCCTCCCTAGAATTTATGGACTATGCCATGCAATGGTGGCACAAAACTCTCATGGACATTGGGCTAAAGAAGAGACCGCCCATGGTCTCTTGGGATGATTTAAAAGTTTGCATGCGCGCTAGATTTGTGCCTCCACACTTTAGGAAAGACCTATTGTTGAAGCTCCAACGGCTTCACCAAGGCACGCTAAGTGTGGATGCTTATTATAAAGAACTTGAAACGGTTTTAACTAGAGCCAATATGCATGAGAATGATGAAGCTAAAATGGCTAGATTTGTTAGTGGTCTTAGAAGGGATATCCAAGATGTTGTAGAACTTAATGAGTATTCTTCTTTAGAAAATTTGGTTCACCTTGCCATCAAGGTAGAATCTCAACTTGCAAGGAAAAATTCTTTTAAACATACTCATAATGATGGCTTTTACAATTCATCTTGGAAAAACAAAGGAAAATCTTTTTCAAAATTTCCTTCAAAAGATTCTACTTTAAAAACTAGAGATACTAAGCCTTCAACTTCTACTCCTAAATCACCAACTAAATCTTCAAGTAAAAAGTGCTTTAAATGTTTAGGCTATGGTCATATAGCGGCTAATTGTCCTTCCAAAAGGAATATGATGATGCGTGATGTTGTGAGTGAGCATAGTTTGGATTCCTCTAGACCTTCAACACCTCCTAGGTCCCCAAGTGAGCATGAGAGTGAAAGTTCACTTGAAGGCGACTTATTAGTAGTGAGACGAATGCTTGGCCAAGTTTTAAAACCCTTTGATGAAAGCCAAAGAGAAAATATTTTCCATACAAGATGTCTCATTAATTATAAGTTGTGTTCTTTGATAGTGGATGGGGGAAGTTGTGCTAATGTGGCTAGTACAAGAGTAGTAGATAAGCTTGGATTGTCTACTATCTCTCATACAAAGCCCTACAAACTACAATGGTTAAGTGAGGTGGGGGAAATCATAGTTAACAAACAAGTCCTCATTGCTTTTTCCATTGGTAAATACAAAGATGAGGTCTTGTGTGATGTTGTCCCAATGGAAGCAACACATGTTCTTTTAGGTAGGCCATGGCAATATGATAGAAAAGTTTTTCATGATCGCTTTACCAACAAAATTTCTTTTAACTTCCATGGGCACAAGGTCATACTTAAGTCTCTCTCTCCAAAGGAAGTCCATGAGGACCAAATTAAAATGAATCAAAAGAGAGAGCATGAAAATGATAAAAAAAGTTCCAAGAGAAGCCTTCTCATGACTACTCAAGAAGTTAAAAAGGTAATTGTTGCTCAAAAGCCTATTTTTGTAGCTATTCCTAGTATTATTGATCGTGAGTCGGCTAAGGATAGTCCCACATGTTTGGACAATTTGGTGAAGGAATTTGAAGATGTGTTTCAAGATCCTCCTAATGGCTTACCACCTTTAAGAGGGATTGAACACCAAATAGACTTCATTCCTGGGGCTTCTTTACCAAATCGCCCAGCATATAGGACCAATACCACAGAGACCAAAGAAATTCAACAACAAGTTGAGGGATTAATTGCTAAGGGATGGGTACAAGATAGCATGAGCCCATGTGCTATGCCTGTCATCCTTGTTCCTAAAAAGGATGGGTCATGGAGAATGTGTACGGATTGTCGCGCTATAAATAACATTACAATCAAATATAGGCATCCCATTCCTAGGTTAGATGACTTGTTGGATGAATTATATGGGTCTAAAATATTTTCCAAGATTGATCTTAAGAGTGGTTATAACCAAATCCGAATTAAACAGGGGGATGAATGGAAAACCACTTTTAAAACCAAATTTGGTTTATATGTGATGCAAGTCAAGACCACTTAAGGATGACCAAAGATGCTATATATAAAGGGTCATCTCAACAATCAAAAGAAGACTTCACAAAAAGAAGAAAGGGCCATATTCCAAAGCACTTGAAGTTCTTCTTACTAGTCTTCTTAAAGAGTAGAACATTTTTGTAAATAATTGGGTTCTCTTGAAGAATCCAAGTAGTAGTATAAATAAAGAGGGCCCAAGCCCAAGAAGCCCAAGTCAAGTGGGGGCCCAAGCCCAATCCATGAGCATCAATAGGAGCAAGGCTAAAGCTTTGGGAAATAAGCATCAATGGATGTATCTCTTTTGTAATTTCTTTTGTGTAGTTTTTAGTAGAACATTAAAGGAAGGTGTAGATATTAAAATAAGGGGTGCTAATGTACAAAAACAAGTCACACCTTCCATGTGACATAAAGAGTAGGTGTAGGTGTAGTTTTAGGAGGTACCAAAGTAGAAATCAAGTCACACCTCCCTTGTGACATGTGTTTTCGCTCCAAATTCAAATGCTTCTCATTTGAATTTTCCCACTTTAATTTCAGACCTCTCACACTATCAATAGAGGTGCTATGCTCATGTAAAATAAGATTGAATTTAGAGTAAAGTTACTATACACAAATTTGTGTGAGTGTGAGAATTGCTTTCTCCTTCCTAGTCTCATCTTGTGAGTTTTGGAAGCTCTCAAGTGGCGGTAAATCTGCACTTATCTTGGATCATCACCTCCAAGTGGCGTGTCCATTCCTAATCCATGGCTACAACCACATAAGTTTCATCTTCTTTCATCTTCCATAGTCATTTCAATCCGTAGTTTTGATTCTATGCCTTATTCTTCGATTTCAATCGGTTCTTTTGTTTCAATTTGTGTTTCTATTCAGTAATTCTGTTTTCCTTTCCAATTCTGTTCTGTTTTTGTGTTCTTCCTATATCAATTGTTGTGTACAAGGATATAGCACTCATAGTTGAGTTTGGTTCATCATTTTGGAAGGCATTGTCTCCATTGATGATTCCTTAAGCTTCCTTGAATTTGTGTGTTGTTTCAATTCTGTTTTTGTGCTTAATTTCAATTCTGTTTCCAGCTTTGTTTTGCACCTTTCAAATCTGGATTCTGCACCTTAATTGTCATCCATTCATATCTCTAATTGTGTTTTAACCTTGGACCTTTGGAAATGAACCTTCACATCTACTTAACACTTGTTAAGTTAATGTCCAGTGGGAATTTTCCTTAGGTGACTCACCTTAAATTGCTAAGAATCTTGATCCTAATTCTTAAAAGTGTCACAAATATAATGAATCTAAAATCAACTCACATCAATATGAGTGGTTGGTCATGCCTTTTGGCTTGACTAATGCTCCTAGTACCTTCATGCGACTCATGCATCATGTCTTAAGACCATTCATTGGCAAGTTTGTTGTGGTTTATTTTGATGATATTCTTATATATAGTTTGTCTTTGAAAGATCATGAGAAGCATGTTAGGGAAGTTTTAGAAACCTTTAGGAAAGAACATTTGTATGCTAATCTTGCTAAATGTATGTTTGCACTTGATCATATAGAATTCCTAGGTTTTGTTGTAAGTTATAAAGGGGTGCATGTTGATCAAACAAAGGTTGCAGCAATTAAACATTGGCCAACACCCTCCAATGTTAGTGAAGTACGAAGTTTTCATGGACTTGCTAGCTTTTATAGGCAGTTTGTGAAAGACTTTAGTACTATTGCTGCACCTCTCAATGCTATAGTAAAGAAGGATGTGGTTTTTAAATGGGGACAAGAGCAGGAAAATGCTTTTCAAACTTTGAAAGAAAAATTGACTAAGGCCCCCATCTTAGCCCTTCCTAACTTTGCTAAAACATTTGAGATAGAATGTGATGCCTCTAATATAGGCATTGGGGCTGTTCTCCTCCAAGAGGGCTTATTTTAGTGAGAAACTCAAAGGGAGTCATATCAATTACTCCACTTATGATAAAGAACTTTATCCTCTTGTTCAAACTTTGCAAAATTGGCAACATTATCTTTTTCCTAAGGAATTTGTGATCCATAGTGATCATCAATCCCTAAAATATTTGAAAGGCCAAAGCAAGCTTAATAAGAGACATGCAAAGTGGGTGGAGTTTATTGAACAGTTTCCTTTCAAGAAGACATACCTTGTTAAATGTTTTAGATGTTCAATATTTAGGTTTTGATCACATAAAGGAACTATATCATGATGACTTAGATTTCTCACTTATCTATCAAGAGTGTTTAAAAGAAGGACACAAAGACTTTTTCTTACATAATGGTTTTCTTTTCAAAGGAAAAAGACTTTGTGTTCCTCATGGTTCTATAAGACAATCTCTTGTTAGAGAGGCTCATGAGGGTGGGCTTATGGGACATTTTGGGGTTGCTAAGACTTTAGAAACATTGCATGAACATTTCTTTTGGCCTCACATGCAAAAATCCGTACATAGTTTCCGTGATAAATGTATAGCATGTAGGAAGGCTAAATCTAAAGTCCATCCCCATGTTTTATATACCCCTCTTCCTATCCCATCAATGCCTTGGGTAGATATTTCAATGGATTTTATCTTAGGTCTTCCCAAGACATCAACAGCAAAGGATTCTATCTTTGTGGTAGTGGATTGCTTCTTTAAGATGGCTCATTTTATTCCTTGCCACAAAGTAGATGACGCTTGTTATATTGCAAATCTCTTCTTTAAGGAAGTTGTTCATTTGCATGGGCTTCCTAGAAGTATTGTATCCGACAGGGATTCAAAGTTTTTAAGCCACTTTTGGAGGACCTTGTGGGGCAAACTCTGCACAAAACTTTAATTTTCTACTACTTGCCACCCCCAAACTGATGGTCAAACTGAGGTGGTCAATAGAACTTTGGGTCAAATGTTAAGATGCTTTATTTCCGGGAACCCAAGGGTTTGGGAGAATTTACTACCTCATATTGAGTTTGCTTATAATAGAGTAGTAAATTCTACAACTGCCCATTCTCCTTTTGAGGTTGTTTATGGATTCAACCCTTTAACACCTCTAGATCTTCTTCCAATTCCTGTACTTGATGAGATTTTATGCAAAGATGGTTTTGAAAAATCTTCTTTTATTAAAGACTTGCATAATCACATCAAGTTACAAATTGAGAAGAAAGTTGGCAAATATGCTGAGAATGCCAATAAAAGGCGTAAGGCATTAATCTTTGAACCTGGAGATTGGGTTTGGCTACACTTGAGGAAGCATAGATTCCCTACTCAAAGGAAGTCAAAACTTATGCCTAATGGTGATGGTCCTTTTTAGGTCATCAAGAGGATTAATGATAATGCCTATGAGTTAGATATGCCTGATACATTTCTTGGAAGTAATTCTTTTAATATCAGTGATCTAACTCCTTTTTCTGCAAGTCTTCCAAATTCGTGGACGAATTCTCTCCAACCCGGGGAGCATGATGAAGACCAAGTAAAGGAGGCGCCTGAGGCCCAAGCCCATGAAGCCCAAGCCCAAGTTGGGGACCAACCAAATAGCTCAACATCCTTCATGCCTCAAAGGATGACTAGGAGCAAGGCTAAAGCTTTGGGAGAAGAGCATCAATGGATGTCTCTTTTTGTAATTACTTGTGTATAGTTTTTAGTAGAACTTTAAAGGAAGGTGTAGATATTAAAATAAGGGGTGCCAATGTATAAAGATAGGTCACACCTTCCTTGTGACAAAAAGAGTAGGTGTAGGTGTAGTTTTTAGGAGGTGCCAAAGTAGAAAAAAGGTCACACCTCCCATGTGACTCAAGATTGGCTCCAAATTTGAATTAGAATTAGGAGGGAATTTTGAATTTGTTTCACTTTCATTTCTGCCCTGTAAACCTATAAATAGAGGTGCTTGGTCATTGTAAATTCAACATTGAAATTAGAAGAAAAGTTACTATACTAAAATTGTGAGTGAATTTTGTGAGACTTGTTCTCCTCTTCCTTGTCTCATCTTGTGAAGCTTTGGGAGCTCTCAAGTGGCGGCAAATCTGCACTTATCTTGGATCATCACCTCCAAGTGGCATGTCCATTCCCAATCCATGGCTACAACCACATAAGTTTCATCTTCTTTCATCTTCCATAGTCATTTCAATCGGTAGTTTTGATTCTATGTCTTGTTCTTGAATTTTAATCGGTTCTTTTGTTTCAATTTGTGTTTCCATTCTGTTTTTTGTGTTTAAGTTCTACACCTATTCTTTTTTTGAGTTCAACACCTTGTTCTTCATTCATTCATCACCATTAATTGTGTTTTAACCTTGGACCTTAGGAAATGAACCTTCACATCTACTTAACACTTGTTAAGTTAATGTCCAGTGGGGATTTTCCTTAGGTGACTCACTCTAAATTGCTAAGAATCTTGATCCTAATTCTAAGAAAGTGTCACAAATATAATGAACCTAAAATCAACTCACATCAGGTTCCTTGTAGGTGCATGAAAGGTATGGAGAGTGATAGGTTTGGCCAAATCACTTGGAGGAAGGCGAAAATGAAGATCAAAGTGTCTATCCTAGAGAGACTAGACAAAGAGTAGAAGCTAGCATAATTTTGACAGCATTTACTCATATAAATTGATCTTAAAAAAACATGAGCCAAGCACCTTTATTTATAGGTGCAAGTGCCTTGGAGAGCAAGGAGCAAGGGTAGGATGGGGAATACACAAAAGAGGGGGCTGCTAGGGTATTTGTAACATCCCGCCAAATACATTTCGCATTTTTTTTTTTTTTTTTTTTTTTTTTTGTAATATGAAGTAACGGTAAAACAAATATATTGAAATAAACATAATTGTACATATATATAAATGAGTTTCTCCTCGCAGGGAGTTTGATACAAAACGGTCCTTTTCCAAAACTTAAACATAAAAACTGCAAATAATACAAACAGCCGATCTGCTAACAGAAACGGCGATCTCCCATCAGACAGGCGATCTCCTATCATACCGGCGATCTCCTATCAGAAAACAAAAACGGGCGATCGCCTAACAGATCAGAGATAGGCGATCTCCTTCCGGCGATCACTCACAGGGGAATCCCACTTCCTGCAACCTCATCTGCTCCCGTGTAAAGATACACGATCATCACAGTTTTAAGAAAGACATCCACAGAAACAAAATACAGGGTAAGCTATATATTTAGGAAAAACTTTGAATCAAGAGCATACATAAGAACTTCACAACATCCATGAACCGTGTCAATATCAGCCATCACATTTCCATATTCCACAAGACTATCAGGAAATCCCCAAATTCACAAATCAATCCAAGAGTATTTCAATTCACATCAGCAATCAAGTGTCTATTAATTCAATTTCACATTTCTCACGTCAGACTTTCCACTGACTCATCACACCAGACACTTGACCACTATTTCCGGAGACTCGTGCGTTGATTAGACCCAGAGATTCGCACCTGTCATACCACACCACTGTGAAATCCACACAGGGTCGCTGTGAAATCCACACAGCCATGCGCATACACCATCTCAATATTCTCATTATCACGGTATGACAAGGTTAATCCATACAACAGGCCGAACTCGTTCTGTTTCACACGAGACACCCATACGCATGAACCTCCATCGACTCTCCACAACTGAGTAACTTCCTCTATGTGATTTCATTACCTCAGTAGAGTCAGGATGTCTCATTATAGGATCACCGATCAATACACCTATTACACGACCTTACACGGTATTTCCTTTCCTGAAAATACTATGCCTCGATCCACACTCACAACATTCAACACATCACATAACACTTCAATGAACGATTTCAATCACAGCAAAACTCATACCAAGGTTCAGATTTTCGAAAACCACATTTAAAATCTCAAACACTTTTGGAACAGCATAAAACGGGGGATATTTCAATAACAGATGAAAAACCGGCGATCACCTCCAGAAACCGGCGATCACGAACAAAACTGGGTTTTTAAACAAGAACATTTTTAAAACCGGCGACCACGTCGCCCCCAACATCCAAACAGAACTGTTATCGTAAATATCTCACATTTCAACATCAAACACCGTGAAAACGAAGTAAAACCGGCGACCACGTCGCCCTATCATCACAAACATCCAATATCCAGTTATCGTTGGAAAAAGACTAGCTTCCCTTACCTGGACTTGCGCAAACACCAGGAGCTCCGAAACCCAACGAAGCTTAAAGAATGCCTTGGCTCTGTTTTTGCGTCTGGTTTGAAGGACTTGCAGAGAAGTTCCCCGGTGCTCTAATGGTGGCCGTCGCTCTTCGTACTCTTGTGTGAAGGTGCCAGAGTCGCAGCGCGAAGGAGAGAAATGGAGGAGAAAGGAGGTAACTCACTCTTTGGCTTTTGAACAACTGAAATGTTTTCTTTCCCTCAACAGTGGGTTTTTCCCTCTTAAACCAACTATTCCACAAAAGCCGCTGCCACCAACTACTCTGCAGGGAAGTTGCGTGTACGCTGCACTGAACAGTACTACTAAGCGTGCCTCTGCGCAGGCTAACACTCTGAGGTCACTATTATGAACCACCCTTTTTGTCTACGTGGCGCACGTGCAGGACGTTCCATGCTGAGAGTCTGGGTCCCACTTTCTCTACGTACAACTCGACATCGCGCGCTAACCTTCCACTGATCTCTCTCTCTGGAAGACGACCGATGTCTCTCTCTGGAAGACGACCGATGTCTCTCTCTGGAAGACGACCGATGTCTCTCTCGGGAAGACGACCGATGTCTCTCTCTGGAAGACGACCGATGTCTCTCTCGGGAAGACGACCGATGTCTCTCTCTGGAAGACGACCGATGTCTCTCTCGGGAAGACGACCGATGTCTCCTCCTCCTGGAGACCGACCGAGGTCTCTTCCTCCTGGAGACCGGCCGCGGTCTCTTCCTCCTGGAGACCGGCCGCGGTCTCTTCCTCCTAGAGACCGGCCGCGGTCTCTTCTTGGCGACACCCGCATGACTCTCGCGCCCGGGCGAAGCCCACATGCATCTCGCGCCCTGGCGATGCCCGCATGCCTCTCGCGCCCTGACGATGCTCGCATGCCTCGCGCCCTGGCGATGTCCGCATGCCTCTCGCGCCCTGGCGATCATGTTTCATGCGATCTCAAGGCTTTCTAACTACACTTTCCTTCATTTTTATCTTAAATAAAAACATACTTAGAATTCACTTAAAATATATCACTTTTATTCCAATAAGATTTTCTAGGTCCTTACAATCTCCCTAACAACAAAAATTTTCGTCCTCGAAAATTGAATTACAAAGAAAAGAGATGTGGATAGTCGTTTCTCATGTCCTCTTCCAACTCCCAAGTCGAATCACCGGATCTCTCATCCCACACCACTTTAACCATATGGATGGTCTTATTCCTGAGCTGTTTGCTTTGGTGATCGTCTATCCTGACTGGTCTTGCTTCAAAAGACAAGTCGTCCCTGATCTGCACGTCGTCCACCTCCAACACGTGACAAGGGTCGGCGAGATATTTCCTTAACTGTGATACGTGAAAGACATTATGCAGATTTGCTAAATGTGGAGGTAGGGCGATCTCATAGGCTACTGGACCAATTTTCCTCAATATCTGGTAAGGTCCAACAAACTTAGGTGACAGCTTCTTTGGTCTGATAGCTCGTCCTACGCCCTTGGTTGGGGTCACTCTCAAAAACACATGGTCTCCAGCAGCAAACTCCAAAGGTCTTCTCCTCTGATCTGCATAGGACTTCTGCCGGCTTTGGGAAGCTCTCATCCTGCCTTGTATCTGTTTCACCTTCTCGGTCGTCTGCTGAATCAACTCTGGCCCAACCAAGACTGCCTCGCCCTCCTGATACCAACATAAGGGAGTCCTGCATTTCCTCCCGTACAGGGCTTCATAAGGCGCCATCCCAATGCTGGCGTGGTGACTGTTATTATACGTAAACTCCACCAGTGGTAACACCTCATCCCAGCTTCCCAAATGATCCAAGACACACGTCCTTAGCAGATCTTCCAAAGACTGGATCGTTCTCTCTGACTGACCATCTGTTTGGGGATGATATGCAGAGCTCATCCTCAACTTAGTTCCTAAGCAATCTTGTAGAGTCCGCCAAAACCGCGAAGTGAACCTGGGATCCCTATCCGAAATGATGCTGGTGGGCACTCCATGCAACCTTACAATGTCCTTGATGTACAGTTGTGCCAACTTTTCCATGGGCATCTTCATATTCACTGGGAGGAAGTGGGCACTCTTGGTCAGCCGATCTACTATGACCCAGATTGCCTCATGACCCTTCACCGATCTAGGCAGATGGGTGACAAAGTCCATGGCAATGCTGTCCCATTTCCACTCAGGGATATCCAGCTGCTGCAACAGCCCGCCAGGTCTTTGATGCTCTACCTTTGCCTTCTGACACGTTAAGCAGGTTGCAACATACTGGGCGATGTCTCTCTTCATGCCCGACCACCAAAATGACCCCTTCAAGTCATGGTACATCTTGTTCATACCTGGGTGTAGGTTAAGGCGACTCTTATGACCTTCTTCTAGGATCATCTTCTTCAACTCTTCATTTGCAGGTATGCAAATTCTGCCATTAAATCTCAAGATCCCATCATCGCCCATTACAAAGTCTCTCGCCTGATCTGTCCCTAGTGACTCCATAGTATGCTTCAGACTAGGGTCCTCCAACTGCTTATCCTTTAACATCCCAAGGAAGTCATTAGTTATAGCCAGCTTACTACAACTAATGTGATTTACGTGAAATTCCACTCCAAGGTTTAAGTCTCTGAACTGCTCGATCAGTTTCTGCTCTTTTATCATCATGGTGGCTACTTGCATTGATTTTCTACTCAAAGCATCTGCCACTACGTTGGCCTTCCCTGGGTGATACATGAGTTGAAAATCGTAGTCCTTTAGGAACTCCATCCACCTTCTTTGCCTCATGTTCAGTTCCTTCTGATCGAACAGGTATTTCAGGCTCTTATGGTCGCTGAACACCTGGAACCGAGCTCCATATAAGTAGTGCCTCCAGATCTTTAGGGCGAAGACCACTGCCGCCAACTCCAAATCATGCGTAGGGTAGTTCCTCTCATGGACCTTGAGTTGCCTTGAAGCATAGGCGACTGCCCTTTTCTCTTGCATTAAAACGCATCCCAGTCCCTGATGTGAGGCATCACAGTAGACGTCAAAAGGTCTTCCTACCTCGGGGATCACCAGCACTGGGGCACTGGTCAACCTCTCCTTTAGTTCCCTGAAGCTGAGCTCACATCGGTCGGTCCAAGCGAAAGGTTGGTCCTTACGGGTCAGCTGTGTTAACGGAGCCACCACCTTGGAAAAATCCTCAATAAATCTCCGATAGTAACCCGCCAAACCCACAAAGCTCCTTATCTCAGTGACTGTCTTGGGACGTTCCCACTGCAGCACTGTCTCTACTTTGGCTGGGTCTACCGAGATCCCCTGGGCAGATATCACATGCCCTAAGAAGTTGACTTCCCTCAGCCAGAACTCGCACTTAGAGAATTTGGCATAGAGTTGCTTCTCCCTCAGAACTTCCAACACCGACCTCAGATGTCCTTCATGTTCTTCCTCGGTCTTTGAATAGACAAGTATGTCGTCTATGAAGACTACCACAAACTTATCCAAGAAAGGGCGGAAAATCCTATTCATATAATCCATGAACAGAGCTGGGGCATTGGTCACTCCAAACGGCATCACCACGTATTCATAGTGCCCATACCGGGACCTAAAGGCTGTTTTCTGGACATCGTCGGCCTTTACCAAAATTTGATGGTACCCCGATCTCAGATCAATCTTTGAGAACACCGAGGCTCCATTTACTTGATCCATTAAATCATCAATTCTGGGTAGAGGGTACTTGTTCTTGATGGTCAACTTGTTTAACTGCCTGTAATCTATACACAGCCGAGACCCTCCATCCTTCTTCTTAACTAGGAGTACTGGAGCCCCCCATGGAGATACACTGGGTCTGATGAATTGTTTTTCCAGCAACTCTTCCACTTGCTTCTTTAATTCCACCAACTCGGCTGGTGCCATCCTGTAGGGCGCCATGGACACTGGTCCAGCCCCAGGTACCAAATCAATAGAGAATTCCACTTCTCTCTTAGGGGGTAACCCAGGTACCTCTTCTGGGAACACATCCATGAAGTCTTTCACTACAGGTATCCTGCTCACGTCCCCTTTGTTCTTCACTTCCAACCGAGCTAGCATCATGAAGCACCTCGCCCCTTCTTCCATCTCCAACCGCCCATGCCCAGCAGATACTACATCCTGCTCTTGGAGATCGGGCAACACCACTTTCTGCCTACCGCAATCTATGAGAACGTGATTGGCAGAAAGCCAATCCATTCCCAGGATAACATCCAGGTCCTGAAGAGGCAGGCAGATCAAGTTCACTTTGAATCTGCGTCCCTCTACTATTACTGGACATTCAGGGCAAACCGTAGAGGTCATAACCTGTCCTGATGCAGGTGTGGAGACCAACAGTTCAAAAGGCAGCTCCTTCACTAGGAGGCCCAGCTCGACTATACACCGACTTGACACAAAAGAGTGTGTCGCTCCAGAATCAAACAAAGCTTCTACACTTCTACCAGATATAAAACAGACACCTTGCACAAGGTTACCTGATTGGGACGCCTCTGCTCCTGACATGGCAAACACCCTCCCTGTTGCCTGGGGTCTGCTGCCTTCATTTCTCAACTGCTGAGAACCACTGGGTTGAGTCGCCCCATTCCGGTTAGGGCATTCTCTAGCAACGTGCCCTGTCCTTTGGCATACAAAACACCTTCTCTCCGAACTCTTCTTGGGGCACACATTGGGCATGTGTGGTCCACCACAGAGGGAACATTTTGGTTTCCAGGGTTGCTGCTGTTGAAACTGGGGTGACCCTGTTCCCGCCCGATGTAGTGGAGGTCTCGCATATGGCCTGCCTTGTGAATGTTGCACCTTCGCCCGCCCACTAGAAGAACCCCCTGGGTGCGACCTGATCACCCGGGGATCACCCTTTTCCAAGGTTTCCACCATCTTCGCCTTTTCTACCAAGGCGTGAAATTCCCTGATGCACATTGGGGCTATCGTCCTCTTCAGCCCGTGCTTCAACCCTTCCTCAAACTTCCTGCACCTCCAAGCTTCGGAGGTCGCCTGAGTGTAGAATCGGGCGAGGTACTCAAACCTAGCAGCATAGGCGTTCACCGACATCACCCCCTGCTCCAACTTTAAGAACTCCGCTTCCCGCGCAAACTTTGCGCTGTCAGGGAAGTATTTCTCCAAGAACCTCACCCTAAAGCTCTCCCAGTCCAACACCTCCTCTCTGGCCTCCATCATTTGCTGAGCTCCCATCCACCAGAACTCTGCTTCTCCAGACAGCAGATAAGTGGCAAACAACAACTTCTTCTCTTCAGGGCAGGAGGTCGCCCTAAAGATTTTCTCCATTTCCCTGACCCACTGATCTGCTTGATCAGGGGTAGCATTCCCACAGAACTTGGGTGGGTTGTGCCTCATGAACTCAGCCAGTCCCATCCGCTCCTGAGGCTGACCGACGGGCGAATTCGTATCAGCCGACCGAGTAGTCTCCCAATGCTGCATGGTAGCTTGATGGTTCTGCGCCATCGCCGCATTCTGCTGCTGGATGGCACCTGCCATCATCTCAATGGCCTTGGCGATCTGGCCCATCTCAGAAGAAGGTTGGGGAGAGGTAGGAGGTCTACGAGTCATCTTCTCCGTTCTCAGATTCCGAAACCACTAGCTTCTATATTCCCTACAACTACAAGAATGAAATCGATAAGGAAATCAATTCATTCAAGGGGGATAACATCTCGACCTCACAAGGTCAGCTTCTCAAATTCCTTAAGAATTTCAGTCCATCTACAGAACCATGAAGCTTATAACTTCAAACAAAACACCAGAACAGTTACTGGCGTGCAACCATCAATCCACACAGCCACTCACAATCAATTACGAGAACACTCAATAACATGAAATAGATCACACCAGAAGTCAAAGTATGCTAAACATTAAACCTCTGGAATTTAGATTGAGAATCACCCCGATCCGGTCATGAGTGTGCACCCTCACCACCTTATCAAGACCCTCTCATTCTAAATACTAAGATCTTCAGTTAGGCATACATTCACTACAGCACACACAAAAAGTTCAATACAAAACGTTTGAAAACCTTTCACAATAGTTGTCACTTAAAACTCAAATAAGTTTTCATGAGCAGAAGAAAACACAACGGATCCACAGCCCTCAGGTCATCCAAAGGACGAACTGCTCTGATACCATTAATGTAACATCCCGCCAAATACATTTCGCATTTTTTTTTTTTTTTTTTTTTTTTTTTTTGTAATATGAAGTAACGGTAAAACAAATATATTGAAATAAACATAATTGTACATATATATAAATGAGTTTCTCCTCGCAGGGAGTTTGATACAAAACGGTCCTTTTCCAAAACTTAAACATAAAAACTGCAAATAATACAAACAGCCGATCTGCTAACAGAAACGGCGATCTCCCATCAGACAGGCGATCTCCTATCATACCGGCGATCTCCTATCAGAAAACAAAAACGGGCGATCGCCTAACAGATCAGAGATAGGCGATCTCCTTCCGGCGATCACTCACAGGGGAATCCCACTTCCTGCAACCTCATCTGCTCCCGTGTAAAGATACACGATCATCACAGTTTTAAGAAAGACATCCACAGAAACAAAATACAGGGTAAGCTATATATTTAGGAAAAACTTTGAATCAAGAGCATACATAAGAACTTCACAACATCCATGAACCGTGTCAATATCAGCCATCACATTTCCATATTCCACAAGACTATCAGGAAATCCCCAAATTCACAAATCAATCCAAGAGTATTTCAATTCACATCAGCAATCAAGTGTCTATTAATTCAATTTCACATTTCTCACGTCAGACTTTCCACTGACTCATCACACCAGACACTTGACCACTATTTCCGGAGACTCGTGCGTTGATTAGACCCAGAGATTCGCACCTGTCATACCACACCACTGTGAAATCCACACAGGGTCGCTGTGAAATCCACACAGCCATGCGCATACACCATCTCAATATTCTCATTATCACGGTATGACAAGGTTAATCCATACAACAGGCCGAACTCGTTCTGTTTCACACGAGACACCCATACGCATGAACCTCCATCGACTCTCCACAACTGAGTAACTTCCTCTATGTGATTTCATTACCTCAGTAGAGTCAGGATGTCTCATTATAGGATCACCGATCAATACACCTATTACACGACCTTACACGGTATTTCCTTTCCTGAAAATACTATGCCTCGATCCACACTCACAACATTCAACACATCACATAACACTTCAATGAACGATTTCAATCACAGCAAAACTCATACCAAGGTTCAGATTTTCGAAAACCACGTTTAAAATCTCAAACACTTTTGGAACAGCATAAAACGGGGGATATTTCAATAACAGATGAAAAACCGGCGATCACCTCCAGAAACCGACGATCACGAACAAAACTGGGTTTTTAAACAAGAACATTTTTAAAACCGGCGACCACGTCGCCCCCAACATCCAAACAGAACTGTTATCGTAAATATCTCACATTTCAACATCAAACACCGTGAAAACGAAGTAAAACCGGCGACCACGTCGCCCTATCATCACAAACATCCAATATCCAGTTATCGTTGGAAAAAGACTAGCTTCCCTTACCTGGACTTGCGCAAACACCAGGAGCTCCGAAACCCAACGAAGCTTAAAGAATGCCTTGGCTCTGTTTTTGCGTCTGGTTTGAAGGACTTGCAGAGAAGTTCCCCGGTGCTCTAATGGTGGCCGTCGCTCTTCGTACTCTTGTGTGAAGGTGCCAGAGTCGCAGCGCGAAGGAGAGAAATGGAGGAGAAAGGAGGTAACTCACTCTTTGGCTTTTGAACAACTGAAATGTTTTCTTTCCCTCAACAGTGGGTTTTTCCCTCTTAAACCAACTATTCCACAAAAGCCGCTGCCACCAACTACTCTGCAGGGAAGTTGCGTGTACGCTGCACTGAACAGTACTACTAAGCGTGCCTCTGCGCAGGCTAACACTCTGAGGTCACTATTATGAACCACCCTTTTTGTCTACGTGGCGCACGTGCAGGACGTTCCATGCTGAGAGTCTGGGTCCCACTTTCTCTACGTACAACTCGACATCGCGCGCTAACCTTCCACTGATCTCTCTCTCTGGAAGACGACCGATGTCTCTCTCTGGAAGACGACCGATGTCTCTCTCTGGAAGACGACCGATGTCTCTCTCGGGAAGACGACCGATGTCTCTCTCTGGAAGACGACCGATGTCTCTCTCGGGAAGACGACCGATGTCTCTCTCTGGAAGACGACCGATGTCTCTCTCGGGAAGACGACCGATGTCTCTCTCTGGAAGACGACCGATGTCTCTCTCGGGAAGACGACCGATGTCTCCTCCTCCTGGAGACCGACCGAGGTCTCTTCCTCCTGGAGACCGGCCGCGGTCTCTTCCTCCTGGAGACCGGCCGCGGTCTCTTCCTCCTAGAGACCGGCCGCGGTCTCTTCTTGGCGACACCCGCATGACTCTCGCGCCCGGGCGAAGCCCACATGCATCTCGCGCCCTGGCGATGCCCGCATGCCTCTCGCGCCCTGACGATGCTCGCATGCCTCGCGCCCTGGCGATGTCCGCATGCCTCTCGCGCCCTGGCGATCATGTTTCATGCGATCTCAAGGCTTTCTAACTACACTTTCCTTCATTTTTATCTTAAATAAAAACATACTTAGAATTCACTTAAAATATATCACTTTTATTCCAATAAGATTTTCTAGGTCCTTACAGTATTGATTAAAGTCAATGCCACATCCTAGGAGCAAAGTTCTAGAAGCTAGGTCAACTTCCTACCCTAAAAGGATCTACTCAAGCTACAATGATAAACATGTAACATCCCGCCAAATTGCTTTTCATATTTATATAATGAAATAAAGGTAAAACAATAATATTTAAGTGAACATACGTATTTATATAAAATGAAGTTGCTCCTCACAGGGAGTTTAATACATAACCGGTCAATTTTCCAAATCTTAAACAAAATACAGCAAAATAGAAAAAAACAGGCGATCTCCTAACAGAAAAGGCGATCTCCTATCAGAGATCAGAAAAAAGGTGATCGCCTAACAGAAACAGAGACAGGCGATCTCCTTCCAGCGACCACTCACTGAGGAGCTCTACTTCCTGCAACATCATCTGCTCCCGTGTAAATTATACACGATCATCACAGTTTTAAGAAAAACAGCCACAGAACCAAACACAGGGTAAGCTAGATATTTGAAAGAGAGTTTAAATATGAACTTAAAAATCAAGATAAAACAAATTTAAGACACCCACATAAAAACCATCAACTTTCTCATTCATATCACACAGTCATCAAGTAATCACATATTTCACAATTTCCTCAAGAGTCGTTCAATTCACATAATTCCATCAAGTGTCTATCAACAATTTCTCAACATTTCTCACGTCAGACTTCAACTGACTCATCACACATAGACACTTGACACTACTTCCGGAAGACACGTGCATTGACTAGACTCAGAGATCTGCACCTGTCATACTACATTGCTGTAAAGTTTCCACAGCTGTGCACATGAACATAATCTCAATCTCAATCTCATCACTCTCCTAGTATGACAGGGTTAATCCATGTAACAGGCCAAGCTCGTTCTTTTTCACACGACTCACCCATTCATGAACCTCCTTCGACTCTCAACGCCTGAATAACTTCCTCTATATGGTTCCATTATATCAGGAGAGTCAGGATATCTCATTATAGAAATCACCGATCAATGCACATCCTACACAATCTTACACGGTATTTTCTTTCCTGAAAATACTATGCCTTGATCCCACATTCACAACATTCAACACATCATACCACTCAAATGAATGATTCAATTTACAGCAACAATCATTTCAAAGGTTCAGATTTTCGAATATCACACGCATTCCACATTTAAATCTCAAACAGTTTCAAACAACACTACAAACAGGGGAGTTCGAAATCAATTTTTAAAACCGGCGATCACCAACCGGCGATCACATCCAAAACAGGGGATTTCGAAACACAAGGGAAAAACTGGCGACCACATCGCCCCAACATCAAAAACAGAGGATTATGCAATAACAGTTGAAAACCGGCTATAAGAACCTAGAAAATTATATTGGAATAAAAGTGCTATATTTTAAATGAATTCTAAGTATGTTTTATTTAAATATAAAGGAAGGAAAGTAGAGCTTAGAAGTCTACGAGATCGCCGTTATTGAGAGAGTAGGCGATCTCCGAGTTCTCTGGCACATGATCGCCTGTCGCCTAGAGTACACATGATCGCCGAAGCTACCCTTTGTATTGTGGTCAAGATATTGGATCAACCATAGTGGTACGTTCCAAAAACCACGCGTATCAAGGTGTGGGTTAAGCCTTAGATACGCTGGGCATGCGAAACTCTATGCTTGAGCATAAGAGATCGTCCTTAAGTGTTGCATGCATGGGCGCACGAGGACTAGTGCTAATCTACTCTTGGAAATGTGAAGCTACCGACGTCACCAAGCCTTGTGGAGGTGGTACCTTGGACGTAACATAGTGCAATGAGGAACCTTCAGCAAGGCGTGGCGATGTGTCATCAGTCATCGCCGGGATGAGAAGCACATCAGTCATCGCCAGGGTGAGAGGCATGCGGGCATCGCCGGGGCGCGAGGCATGCGGGCATCGCCGGGGCGCGAGGCATGCGGGCATCGCCGGGGCGCGAGGCATGCGGGCATCGCCGGGGCGCGAGGCATGCGGGCATCGCCGGGGCGCGAGGCATGCGGGCATCGCCGGGGCGCGAGGCATGCGGGCATCGCCGGGGCGCGAGGCATGCGGGCATCGCCGGGGCGCGAGGCATGCGGTCATTGCCGGGGCGCGAGGCATGTGGACATCGCCTGGGTTAGACATCGGTCGTCTTCCAGGTTATCGCGCGATGACGTGTTGCACACAGTTAAAGTGGGACCCAGACTCCCAGCAGAAGGCACGCGGCACGCGCGACACGTAGACAAAAAGTGTTGGTTCAGAACAGTGACATCAGAATGTTGGCATGCGCAAGAAACACTCGCGGTCGTACTGTTCAGAGCAGTGGTTGGCATGCACAAGAGACAACAGTGGCCGTACTGTTCAGAGCAGTGGTTGGCATGCACAAGAGACAACCGTGGTCGTGCTGTTCAGAGAAACGTACACTCAGGGTCCTGCAGAAGGGAGTGGCAGCAGCATACGTGGACAAGTATGCTTGGATTCAAAAACCCACTGCGGGGAGGCGAAGAACGTTGGAGTGGCCCAAGAGTGAAAGAGTGAGAGCATCTCCATCCTTCTCCTTTCTCTCCTTCACGCTGCGTTTCAGGCATCCTCAAGCACCAGTACGACGTCCGCCCTTAGAGCACCTGGGAGGTTCTCTGCAAGTTCTCCGAAACAGACGCTAAAACAGAGCTTAAGGCATCCTTGAAGCTCGTGGGTTTGGAGTTCTTAGTGAAGTTACGCAAGTCCAGGTAAGGGAAGCTAGCCTTCATTTTCAATACAAGCCATAGATTAGCTGTTTCTGAAGTGAGGGTGACGTGGTCGCCGATTTCGTTTTCATCTTCGTGAATGCTCTATTCTATGTGTTTTGGGCGACGTGGTCGCCGGTTTTAAATCCCTCTTCACGATGCTCTGTTTTATGTGTGGGACGACGTGGTCGCCGGTTTTAAATCCTTTATCAGTGATGTTCGGTTCTTATGCGTTTGGGCGACGTGATCGCCGGTTTTAGTATCGTTTTGAAATTGTTGAGATTGAAATAAAAAATGTATATGCTATTCGAAAACCTGATCGGTGGTATGCTTGTTCTTGTGAATGGGGTTGTTTAAGACTCAAGGTATTCTATGATAGATTTATTCTTTATGTGTGGAATGATGCTTTGAATGTTGTGGATGTGGGATCAAGGCATAGTATTTTCAGGAAAGAAAATACCGTGTAAGATCGTGTAGAGTGTGCAATGATCGGTGATTCGTTATGAGATATCCTGACTCTCCTGATGTAATGGAATCACATAGATGAAGTTATTCAGGCGTTGAGAGTCGAAGGAGGTTCACATGTATAGGTGGGTTGTTTGAAAGAGAACGAGCTCGACCTGTTTGGTGTGGATTAACCTTGTCATGCTAGGATAGTGATGATACTGAGATTCATTTATACGCCTGTGAATGTGTGTGATTTCACGGCGACCCTGTGAATGTGTGTGATTTCACAGTGGGGCAGTATGACAGGTGCAGATCTCTGAGTCTAGTTAATGCACGAGTATTCCGGAAGTAGTGTCAAGTGTCTTGTGTGATGAGTCAGTGGAAGTCTGACGTGAGAAATGAGGAACATTGAATTTGATAGACACTTGATGCATGATGTGATTTGAACGACTCTTGAGGATTTGTGAAATACGTGTTTACTTAATGATCATGTGAAGAGAATGAGAAACTGATAGTCCTGCGTGGGTGTTTGTAACTTGTCTTATCTTGATCTTAAAGTTTCATATCTAAACTCTCTTTTAAATGTCTAGCTTACCCTGCGTGTTTTGGTTCTGTGGCTGTTTTCTTAAAACTGTGATGATCGTGTATAATTTACACGGGAGCAGATGATGTTGCAGGAAGTCGAACTCCCCAGTGAGTGGTCGCCGAAAGGAGATCGCCGGTCTGATGGGAGATCTCCCTTTAGCTAGGAGATCGCCTGTTCTTCTATTTTGTTGTATTCGTTTAAGTTTTGGGAAAATTGACCGAGTATGTATTAAACTCCCTGTGAGGAGAAACTTCATTACATATATATATAATTATGTTCACTTCAATATTATTATTTTAGCTCTATTTCATTTTATAATTATGAAAAGGTTTTTGGCGGGATGTTACATTAATGGTATCAGAGCAGTTCGTCCTTAGGATGACCTGAGGGCTGTGGATCCATTGTGTTTCTTCTGCTCATAAAATTTATTTGGGTTTTAAATAACAACTATAGTGAAAAGTTTTCAAACGTTTTTGCATTGGGATTTTGTGTGTGCTGTTGTGCTTTAGTGGAGGTATGCCCTAACTGAAAATCTTAGTATTAAGAATGAGAGGATCTTGATAAAGTAGTGAGGGTGCACACTCATAACTGGATCGAGATGATTCTAAATCTTAATTCCAAAGGTTTGATGTTTAGCATACATTGAATGCCGGTGTGATTTAGTTCATTTTATTGAGTGTTTTTGTAATTGACTGAAAGTGGTTGTTTGGATTGATGGTTGTATACCAGTAGCTGTTCTAGTTTTTTTTGCTTGAGATTATAAGTATTATGATTATGTTGATGAGCTCAAATTCTTGATGACTTTGAGGTGCGGACCTTTGTAAGGTCTAGATGTTACCTCCGGAATGAATTGATTTCTTATCGATCTCATTCTTGTAGTTGTAGGGAATATAGAAAACTCATAGTTTCAAGATCCAAAACGGAGAGTGATGGCACGTAGACCCTCTACCCCTCCCCAACCTTCTTCTGAAATGGGTCAGATCGCCAAGGCCATCGAGATGATGGCAAGTGCCATCCAGCAGCAGAATGCGGCGATGTCTCAAAATCACCAAGCTACAATGCAACATTTGGAGACCGCCAGATCGGCCACAACGACTCCCAACGTCGGTCAGCCTCAGGAGCAGATGGGACTGACCGAGTTCCTCAGGCACAACCCACCTAAGTTCAGTGGGAACGTTACCCCCGATCAAGCAGATCAGTGGGTCAGGGGGTTAGAGAACTCTTCAGGGCGACCTCCTGCCCTGAAGACAAGAAGCTGGTGTTTGCCACATATCTTTTGTCTGGAGAAGCTGAGTTCTGGTGGATGGGAACTCAGCAGATGATGGAGGCCCGAGAAGAAGTGATGGATTGGGAGAGCTTCAGGGTGAGGTTCCTGGAGAAATACTTCCCAGACAGCGCAAGGTTTGCGAAGGAAGCTGAGTTCCTGAGGTTGGAGCAGGGGGATATGTCTGTGAACACCTATGCTGCCCGGTTTGAGTACCTCGCCCGGTTTTACACCCAAGCTACCTCCGAGGCTTGGAGGTGCAGAAAACTTGAGGAAGGACTGAAGCATGGGCTGAAGAGGACCATAGCCCCGATGTGCATCAGGGAATTTCACGCCTTGGTGGAGAAGGCGAAGATGGTGGAGACTCTAGAAAAGGGTGAGTCTAGGGTGATCAGGTCCCACCCAGGGGGTTCCTCCAATGGGAAGGCAAGGGTGCAGCAACAGCAGTATAAGCCTTATGCGAGACCTCCACAGCATAGGGCGAGGGCAGCACCGCCCCAGTCTCATCAGCAACAAACCTGGAAACTTAAATGTTTCCATTGTGGTGGACCACACACAGCCAATGTGTGTCCCAAGAAAGATTCAGAGAGAAGATGTTTTATCTGCCAGAAGACGGGGCACGTTGCTAAAGATTGTCCTACTCAGCATGGGATGACTCAACCCGGTGGTCCCCAACAAGTGAGGAACGAAGGCAGTAGACCCCGGGCAACAGGGAGAGTGTTTGCCATGTCAGGAGCTGAGGCGTCCCAATCAGGTAACCTTGTACAGGGTGTTTGTTTTATAGCTGGTAGAGGTGTAAAGGCTTTGTTTGATTCTGGAGCGACACACTCCTTTGTGTCAAGCCTGTGTGTAGCCGAGTTGGGCCTTATAGTGAGGGAGTTACCTTTCGAACTGTTGGTCTCTACACCTGCGTCAGGACAGGTGTTGACCTCTACAGTTTGCCCCGAATGTCCAGTGGTGGTAGAGGGACGCAGATTCAAAGTGAACTTGATCTGCCTACCTCTTCAAGACCTGGATGTTATCCTGGGAATGGATTGGCTAGCTGCCAATCACGTCCTCATAGACTGCGGTAGTCAGAAGATAGCGTTTCCAGACCTCCCAGAGTCAGAGGAGATATCTGCTCAACAAGGGCAGTCAGAGTTGGAAGGAGGCGCGAGGTGCTTCATGGTCCTAGCTCGGTTGGAAGTGAAGAATGAAGGGGACGTAAACAGGATACACGTGGTGAAGGAATTCATGGATGTATTTCCAGAAGAAGTACCTGGATTACCTCCTAAGAGAGAAGTGGAATTCTCCATTGATTTGGTACCTGGAGCTGGACCAGTGTCAATGGCGCCTTACAGAATGGCCCCAGCCGAGTTGATGGAATTAAAGAAGCAAGTGGAAGAATTGTTGGAAAAACAATTCATCAGACCCAGTGTATCCCCATGGGGGCCCCAGTACTTCTAGTGAAGAAAAAGGATGGAGGGTCACGGCTATGTATAGACTACAGGCAGTTGAACAAGTTGACCATCAAGAACAAGTATCCTCTGCCTAGGATTGATGATTTGATGGATCAAGTAAATGGGGCCTCAGTGTTTTCAAAGATTGACCTGAGATCGGGATACCACCAAATTTTGGTGAAGGCTGAAGATGTTCAAAAGACAGCATTTAGGTCTCGTTATGGGCACTACGAGTACGTGGTGATGCCGTTTGGCGTGACCAATGCTCCAGCCCTGTTCATGGACTACATGAATAGGATTTTTCGTCCTTTCTTGGATAAGTTTGTGGTAGTCTTCATAGACGACATCCTCATTTATTCAAGGACCGAGGAAGAACATGAAGAGCATCTAAGGACAGTGTTGGAGATTCTGAGGGAGAAGCAACTCTATGCTAAGTTCTCCAAATGTGAGTTCTGGCTGAAGGAAATCAACTTCTTAGAACACGTGATATGTGCTCGAGGGATCTCAGTGGATCCAGCCAAGGTAGAAGCAGTGCTGCAGTGGGAACGTCCTAAGACGGTCACTGAGATAAGGAGCTTTGTGGGTTTGGCGGGCTACTATCGGAGATTTATTGAGGATTTTTCCAAGGTAGTGGCTCCTTTGACTCAATTGACGCGCAAGGACCAACCTTTTGCTTGGACCGACAGATGTGAGCAGAGTTTCATGGAGCTAAAGGAGAGGTTGACTAGTGGTCCAGTGCTGGTGATCCCCGATGTTGGGAAACCTTTTGATGCCTACTGTGATGCTTCACATCAGGGCTTGGGATGCGTCTTGATGCAAGAGAAGAGAGTGGTTGCATATGCTTCAAGGCAACTCAAGGTGCATGAGAGAAACTACCCTACTCATGATTTGGAGTTGGCAGCGGTGGTGTTCGCCTTGAAGATCTGGAGGCACTATCTATATGGAGCTCGGTTCCAGGTGTTCAGTGACCATAAGAGCCTGAAATACCTGTTTGATCAGAAGGAACTAAACATGAGGCAAAGAAGGTGGATGGAGTTTCTAAAGGACTACGATTTTCAACTCATGTATCACCCAGGGAAGGCCAATGTAGTGGCAGATGCGTTGAGTAGGAAATCAATTCAAGTAGCCACCATGATGATGGAAGAGCAGAAACTGATCGAGCAGTTCAAAGACTTAAACCTTGGGGTTGAATTTCACGTAAATCACATCAGTTGTAGTAAGCTGGCTATAACTAATGACTTCCTCGGAATGATAAGGGACAAGCAGTTGGAGGATCCTAGTCTGAAGCGTGCTGTGGAGTCACTAGGGACCCACCAGGCAAGAGACTTTGTGATGGGCGAGGATGGGATCTTGAGATTTAAGGGCAGAATTTGCATACCTGCAAATGAGGAGTTGAAGAAAATGATCCTAGAAGAAGGTCACAAGAGTCGCCTTAGCCTACATCCAGGCATGAATAAGATGTACCATGACTTGAAGGAGTCATTTTGGTGGTCGGGCATGAAGAGAGACATCGCCCAGTATGTTACTACCTGCTTGACGTGTCAGAAGGCAAAGGTAGAGCATCAAAGACCGGGCGGGTTGTTACAGCAACTGGATATCCCTGAGTGGAAATGGGACAGCATTGCCATGGATTTTGTCACCCATTTACCCAAATCGGTGAAGGGTCATGATGCAATCTGGGTCATAGTAGATCGGCTGACGAAGAGTGCCCACTTTCTCCCAGTAAATATGAAGATGCCCATGGCCAAGTTGGCACAGCTGTACATCGAGGAGATTGTGAGGTTACATGGAGTGCCTTCCAGCATCATTTCGGATAGAGATCCCAGGTTCACTTCACGGTTTTGGCAGACCTTACAAGATTGCTTAGGAACTAAGTTGAGGATGAGCTCTGCATATCATCCTCAAACAGATGGGCAGTCTGAGAGAATAATTCAGTCCTTAGAAGATCTACTGAGGACGTGTGTCTTGGATCAATTGGGAAGTTGGGACGAGGTGTTACCGCTGGTGGAGTTTACCTATAATAATAGTTACCACGCCAGTGTTGGGATGGCACCATATGAGGCCCTGTATGGGAGAAAATGCAGAACTCCCTTATGTTGGTACCAGGAGGGCGAAGCAGTCTTGGTTGGGCCAGAGTTGATTCAGCAGACAACCGAGAAGGTGAAACAGATACAAGGCAGTATGAGAGCTTCTCAAAGCCGACAGAAGTCCTATGCAGATCAGAGGAGAAGACCTTTGGAGTTTGCTGCTGGAGACCATGTGTTCATGAGAGTAACACCAACCAAGGGCGTAGGAAGGGCAATCAGATCAAAGAAGTTGTCCCCTAAGTTCATGGGACCATATTAGATCTTAAGGAGGATTGGTCCTGTGGCTTATGAGATCGCCCTACCTCCCCATTTAGCGAATCTGCACAATGTCTTTCACGTGTCACAGCTGAGGAAGTACATGGCAGACCCTAGCCATGTGCTGGAAGTGGACGATGTGCAAATTAGGGATGACTTGTCCTTTGAAGCAAAACTAATTAGAATTGACGACCGGCAGAGTAAACAGCTCAGAGGCAAGACCATCAACATGGTGAAAGTGGTGTGGGATGAAAGATCGGGTGATTCAACTCGGGAGTTAGAAGAACCCATGAGGGAAGCCTATCCATATCTCTTTTCCTTGTAATTCAATTTTCGAGGACGAAAATTTTTCTTGTTGGGGAGATTGTAAGAACCAGAAAATTATATTGGAATAAAAGTGCTATATTTTAAATGAATTCTAAGTATGTTTTATTTAAATATAAAGGAAGGAAAGTAGAGCTTAGAAGTCTACGAGATCGCCGTTATTGAGAGAGTAGGCGATCTCTGAGTTCTCTGGCACATGATCGCCTGTCGCCTAGAGTACACATGATCGCCGAAGCTACCCTTTGTATTGTGGTCAAGATATTGGATCAACCATAGTGGTACGTTCCAAAAACCACGCGTATCAAGGTGTGGGTTAAGCCTTAGATACGCTGGGCATGCGAAACTCTATGCTTGAGCATAAGAGATCGTCCTTAAGTGTTGCATGCATGGGCGCACGAGGACTAGTGCTAATCTACTCTTGGAAATGTGAAGCTACCGACGTCACCAAGCCTTGTGGAGGTGGTACCTTGGACGTAACATAGTGCAATGAGGAACCTTCAGCAAGGCGTGGCGATGTGTCATCAGTCATCGCCGGGATGAGAAGCACATCAGTCATCGCCAGGGTGAGAGGCATGCTGTAAGGACCTGGAAAATATTATTGGAATAAAAGTGTTATATTTAAATGGATTCGAAGTATGTTTTTATTTAAAAATATAAAGGAAGGGAAGTATAACTTAAAAGTCTACGAGATCGCCGTAATTGAAAGAGTAGGCGATCTCCGTCTTCTCTGGCACATGGTCGCCTGTCGCCTTGATTGCACCTGAACGCCAATCACCTGTAGTGTACCTAGTCGCCGGTCGCCTACTACACATGATCGCCAGGGCGCGAGAGACATGCGGGCATCGCCAGGGCGCGAGAGGCATGCGGGCATCGCCAGGGCGCGAGAGGCATGCGGACATCGCCATGGCGCGAGGCATGCGGGCATCGCTTGGACGCGAGAGACATCGGTCGTCTTCCAAAGAGAGACATCGGTCGTCCTCCAGGATGAGTCATCGGTGGATAGCCTTCGCGCGGAAGGTCATCAGTGGAGAGTCTTCGCGCGAGAGGTCATCGGCGAAAGGTTATCGCGCGATGTCGTGTTTCATGCAGATGAAGTGGAGCCCAGGGCCCAGCATGAACGTCTTGCATGCGCGGCACGTAGTCAGTGGCTCCAGAGAGTTGGTACGGTAGTGCACAGTGTTTGTGTGCGCAAAGTCAACCACGCAACCTTACTGTCAGGTTTGTGCTTGAGTAAAGGAAAACTCACACGCTAGGTATCTCAGAGAGTAGGCTAGGGCGGCTACACAGCAGGCCTACGTCCTTAGCTTCAGAAGGCTCCTCTTAGGGAGTTTTGAAAACGCAGTGGGAGATAAAAGGTGACAGAGTGAGTTCACCTTCATCTTTCTCTTTCTCTCCCTTGCACTGCGACTCAGTATTTCCCAGGCACCTTCAAGCAAAAGCAAGACGAGCGACGACTGCCATAGAGCTTTTGGGAAGGTCCTCTACAAGATTTACCTATTTGAACGCTTAGGCAGAGTTCGGACATCCTTTACGTTCGGCGGTTCAGAGCTTGAAGTGAGATTTCACGCTGATCCAGGTAAGGGAAGCTAGTCTTTTTCCAACGATAACTGGGTATTTGATGTTTGTGATGATAGGGCGACGTGGTCGCCGGTTTTACTTCGCTTTCACGGTGTTTGATGTTGAAATGTGAGATGTTCATGACAACAGTTCTGTTTTGATGTTGAGGGCGACGTGGTCGCCGGTTTTCAAAATGTTCTTGTTTAAAACCCAGTTTTGTTCGAGATCGCCGATTTCTGGAGGTGATCGCCGGTTTTCATCTGTTATTGAAATATCCTCTGTTTTTGTGATTATTTGGAACTGTTTGAGATTTAAATGTGATATTCGAAAATCTGAACCTTGGCATGAGTTTTTCTGTGACTGGAATCATTTGTTGAAATGTTATGTGATGTGTGAATGTTGTGAATGTGGGATCGAGGCATAGTATTTTCAGGAAAGGAAATACCGTGTAAGATCTGTGTAGGATGTGTATTGATCAGTGAGTGTCCTGGTGTAATGAGACGATCCTGACTCTACTGAGGTAATGAAATCACATAGAAGAAGTTACTCAGTTGTGGAGAGTCGAAGGAGGTCATACGTATGGGTGTCTCGTGTGAAACAGAACGAGTTCGGCCTGTAGTATGGATTTACCCTGTCATGCTGTGATAATGATGATATTGAGATTGTGTAATGCGCATGGCTGAGGGCACTTTCCAGCCTTTTAGCATGACAGGTGCATGTCTCAGGACGCTAAGTTCAATGCACGTGTTTTCCGGAATAGTGGTCAAGTGTCTGGTGTGATGAGTCAGTGGAAAGTCTGACGTGTGATATGAGAAATTGAATTGATAGACACTTGATTGCTGATGTGAATTGGTGAGACTCTGGAATTGATTTGTGAGATATGTGATTATCAAATGTTTTGGTGGAATATGAGAAAGTTGATGGTTTTATGTGGATGTCTTAAACTGGTTTCATCTTGATTCTTAAGTTCATAGTCAACTCTCTTTTAAATGTCTAGCTTACCCTTTGTATTTTGGTTCTGTGGCTGTCTTTCTTAAAAACCTGTGATGATCGTGTAATTTTTACACGGGAGCAGATGATCTTGCAGGAAGAAGAGCTCCTCAGTAAGTGGTCGCCGGGATGAGATCGCCTATTTTGCTTCTGTTGGGCGATCACCCCTTTTCCTGTTTTCTGATCGGAGATCGCCCTTTTCTGATAGGAGATCGCCTCTTTGGTTAGGAGGTCGCCCCCTTTTGCCATTTTCCGATAGGCGATCTCCGTTTTCTGTTAGGAGATCGGTAGCTTTGTATTTTGCTGTCTTTTGTTTAAGTATTGGAAAAACGTTCGTTTTGTATTAAACTCCCTGCGAGGAGAAACTTCATTATATATATATAATCATGTTCATTTCAAAACATTTTGGTTTTACGTTTTATTTTCATTATATAATTGTGAAACGTTTTGGCGGGATGTTACACATGCGGGCATCGCCGGGGCGCGATGAGGAACCTTCAGCAAGGCGTGGCGATGTGTCATCAGTCATCGCCGGGATGAGAAGCACATCAGTCATCGCCAGGGTGAGAGGCATGCGGGCATCGCCGGGGCGCGAGGCATGCGGGCATCGCCGGGGCGCGAGGCATGCGGGCATCGCCGGGGCGCGAGGCATGCGGGCATCGCCAGGGCGCGAGGCATGCGGGCATCGCCGGGGCGCGAGGCATGCAGGCATCGCCGGGGCGCGAGGCATGCGGGCATCGCCGGGGCGCGAGGCATGCGGTCATCGCCGGGGCGCGAGGCATGTGGACATCGCCTGGGTTAGACATCGGTCGTCTTCCAGGTTATCGCGCGATGACGTGTTGCACACAGTTAAAGTGGGACCCAGACTCCCAGCAGAAGGCACGCGGCACGCGCGACACGTAGACAAAAAGTGTTGGTTCAGAACAGTGACATCAGAATGTTGGCATGCGCAAGAAACACTCGCGGTCGTACTGTTCAGAGCAGTGGTTGGCATGCACAAGAGACAACAGTGGTCGTACTGTTCAGAGCAGTGGTTGGCATGCACAAGAGACAACCGTGGTCGTGCTGTTCAGAGAAACGTACACTCAGGGTCCTGCAGAAGGGAGTGGCAGTAGCATACGTGGACAAGTATGCTTGGATTCAAAAACCCACTGCGGGGAGGCGAAGAACGTTGGAGTGGCCCAAGAGTGAAAGAGTGAGAGCATCTCCATCCTTCTCCTTTCTCTCCTTCACGCTGCGTTTCAGGCATCCTCAAGCACCAGTACGACGTCCGCCCTTAGAGCACCTGGGAGGTTCTCTGCAAGTTCTCCGAAACAGACGCTAAAACAGAGCTTAAGGCATCCTTGAAGCTCGTGGGTTTGGAGTTCTTAGTGAAGTTACGCAAGTCCAGGTAAGGGAAGCTAGCCTTCATTTTCAATACAAGCCATAGATTAGCTGTTTCTGAAGTGAGGGCGACGTGGTCGCCGGTTTCATTTTCATCTTTGTGAATGCTCTGTTCTATGTGTTTTGGGCGACGTGGTCGCCGGTTTTAAATCCCTCTTCACGATGCTCTGTTTTATGTGTGGGATGACGTGGTCGCCGGTTTTAAATCCTTTATCAGTGATGTTCGGTTCTTATGCGTTTGGGCGACGTGATCGCCGGTTTTAGTATCGTTTTGAAACTGTTGAGATTGAAATGAAAAATGTATATGCTATTCGAAAACCTGATCGGTGGTATGCTTGTTCTTGTGAATGGGGTTGTTTAAGACTCAAGGTATTCTATGATAGATTTATTCTTTATGTGTGGAATGATGCTTTGAATGTTGTGGATGTGGGATCAAGGCATAGTATTTTCAGGAAAGAAAATACCGTGTAAGATCGTGTAGAGTGTGCAATGATCGGTGATTCGTTATGAGATATCCTGACTCTCCTGATGTAATGGAATTGTAACATCCCGCCAAAATAAAACCAGACATACATGTATAATGAAAATAAAGGTACACAATTAATATTGAAGAGTACATGGTAATATATATATATATATAAGTAATGAACTTACTTCTCTCATGGAGTTTAATACATAACCAGTCAAATGCTTCAAAATTTAATGAAATTCAATCAAAACTACAAAACCGGCGATCTCCATACATGAACCGGCGATCTGGTAACAGAAGGCCCCAAAACAGGCGATCTGCTAGCAGGACATAAAACCGGCGATCACCACCAAGAGATAGAAAACCCGGCGATCTCTTGTAACATTCCTCCAAATACATTTCGCATTTTTTTCATTTTCGTAATATGAAATAACGATAAAACAAATATATTGAAATAAACATAATTGTATATATATACAAAGGAGTTCTCCTCGTAGGGAGTTTAATACAAAACTTAAACATAAAAACAGCAAAATACAAAACTACCGATCTCCTAACAGAAAACGGAGATCGCCTATCAGAAAATGGTAAAAGGGGGCGATCGCCCAACAAGAACAGAAAACCGGCGACCCCATACGGCGATCACTCACAGGGGAAATCCACTTCCTGCAACATCATCTGCTCCCGTGTAAAGTTACACGATCATCACAGGTTTAAGAAAAACAGCCACAGAAACAAAATACAGGGTAAGCTATATATTTAAGAAAACATTTGAATCAAGAGCATACATAAGAACTTCACAACATCCATGAACCATAACAGTATCAGCCATCACATTTCCATATTCCACAAGACTATCAGAAATCCCATATTTCACAAATCAATCCAAGCGTATTTCAATTCACATCAGAAATCAAGTGTCTATTAATTCAATTTCTCATTTCTCACGTCAGACTTTCCACTGACTCATCACACCAGACACTTGACCACTATTTCCGGAGACTTGTGCGTTGATTAGACCCAGAGATTCGCACCTGTCATACCAAAGGCTGGAAAGTGCCCTCAGCCATGCGCATCACACTATCTCAATATTCTCATTATCACGGTATGACAAGGTTAATCCATACAACAGGTGGAGCTCGTTCTTTTTCACACGAGACACCCATACGTATGAACCTCCATCGACTCTCCACAACTGAGTAACTTCCTCTATGTGATTTCATTACCTCAGTAGAGTCAGGATGTCTCATTATAGGATCACCGATCAATACACCTATTACACGACCTTACACGGTATTTTCTTTCCTGAAAATACTATGCCTCGATCCACAATCACAACATTCAACACATCACATAACACTTCAATGAAACGATTTCAATCACAGCAAAACTCATACCAAGGTTCAAATTTTCGAAAAACCACATTTAAAATCTCATACACTTTTGAAACAGCATAAAACAGGGGATATTTCAATGACAGATGAAAAACCGGCGACCACGTCGCCCCCAGCATTCAAACAGAACTGTTATCATAAACATCTCACATTTCAACATCAAACACCGTGAAAACGAAGTAAAAACCTGCGACCACGTCGCCTTATCATTCACAAACATCAAATATCCAGTTATCGTTAAAGAAAAGACTAGCTTCCCTTACCTGGATCAGCGTGAAATCTCACTTCAAGCTCTAAACCGCCGAACGTAAAGGATGCCTGAACTCTGCTTTAAGCGTTCTAATTGGTAAAACTTGCAGAGACCCTTCTCAAATGCTCTATGGCAATCGCTGGTAATTTAACTGGTGCCTGGAATTTCTGAGTCGCAGTGCAAAGGAGAGAAAAGAGAAAGCTGAAGGTGAACTCACTCTGTCACCTTTCATACTCTCACTGCGTTTTTATACTCACTAAGAGGCGGTATATTCTGATACTAGGAACATAGGCCTGCCATGTAGCCATCATTACCTATTCTCTAACTAACCCTCCTTGGTGGGTTTTCTTCCTCGAATTAAGTGCAACCTGACAGTATGGCCACGTGGCGTCTCTGCGCACATGGAGCTACTGCTCCTGAAGGACTTTCACTGCCTACATGTCGCACATGCAGCACGTTCATCCTGAAAACCAGGGCCCCACTTCATCAGCGTGAAACGCGACATCGCGCGATAACCTTTCGCCGATGACCACTCGCGCAAAGACAATCCACCGATGACCCATCCTGGAGGACGACCGATGTCTCTCTCTGGAAGACGACCGATGTCTCCTTCTCCTGGAGACCGACCGAGGTCTCTTCCTCCTGGAGACCGACCGAGGTCTCTTCCTCCTGGAGACCGACCGAGGTCTCTTCCTCCTGGAGACCGGCCGAGGTCTCCTCTTGGCGACACCCGCATGACTCTCGCGCCTGGACAAAGCCCACATGCATCTCGCGCCCTGGCGATGCCCGCATGCCTCTCGCGCTCTGGCAATGCTCGTATGTCTCGCGCCCTGGCGATGTCCGCATGCCTCTCGCGCCCTGGCAATGCTCGCATGTCTCGCGCCCTGGCGATGTCCGCATGCCTCTCGCGCCCTGACAATGCTCGCATGTCTCGCGCCCTGGCGATGTCCGCATGCCTCTCGCGCCCTGACAATGCTCGCATGTCTCGCGCCCTGGCGATGTCCGCATGCCTCTCGCGCCCTGACAATGCTCGCATGTCTCGCGCCCTGGCGATGTCCGCATGCCTCTCGCGCCCTGGCGATCATGTTCTATGTGATCTCATGGCTTTCTAACTACACTTTCCTTTACTTTTATTTTAAATAAAAGATACTTAGAATTTACTTAAAATATATCACTTTTATTCCAATAAGATTTTCTAGGTCCTTACAATCTCCCTAACAACAAAAATTTTCGTCCTCGAAAATGGAATTACAAGAAAAAGAGATGGGGATAGTCGTTTCTCATGTCCTCTTCCAACTCCCAAGTCGAATCACCGGATCTCTCATCCCACACCACCTTAACCATATGGATGGTCTTACTCCTGAGCTGTTTGCTTTGGTGATCGTCTATCCTGACTGGTCTTGCTTCAAAAGACAAGTCGTCCCTGATCTGCACGTCGTCCACCTCCAACACGTGACAAGGGTCGGCGAGATATTTCCTTAACTGTGATACGTGGAAGACATTATGCAGATTTGCTAAATGTGGAGGTAGGGCGATCTCATAGGCTACTGGACCAATTTTCCTCAAGATCTGGTAAGGTCCAACAAACTTAGGAGACAGCTTCTTTGGTCTGATAGCTCGTCCTACACCCTTGGTTGGGGTCACTCTCAAAAATACATGTTCTCCAGCAGCAAACTCCAAAGGTCTTCTCCTCTGATCTGCATAGGACTTCTGCCTACTCTGAGAAGCTTTCATTCTGCTTTGTATCTGTTTCACCTTCTCGGTCGTCTGCTGAATCAACTCTGGCCCAACCAAGATTGCATCGCCCTCCTGATACCAACATAAGGGAGTCCTGCATCTTCTCCCGTACAGGGCTTCATAAGGTGCCATCCCAATGCTGGCGTGGTGACTGTTATTATACGTAAACTCCACCAGTGGCAACACCTCGTCCCAACTCCCCAATTGATCCAAGACGCACGCCCTCAGCAGATCTTCCAAGGATTGGATCGTTCTCTCTGACTGACCATCTGTTTGGGGATGATATGCAGAGCTCATCCTCAACTTAGTTCCCAAGCACTCTTGCAAGGTCTGCCAAAACCGTGAAGTGAACCTGGGATCTCTATCTGAAACGATGCTGGAAGGCACTCCATGCAACCTTACTATTTCTTGGATGTATAACTGTGCCAGCTTGGCCATAGCCATCTTCATATTCACTGGAAGGAAGTGGGCACTCTTTGTCAGCCTATCAATGATAACCCAGATTGCATCATGACCCTTTACCGATCTGGGTAAATGGGTGACAAAATCCATGGCAACGCTGTCCCATTTCCACTCAGGGATATCCAGTTGCTGCAACAGCCCGCCAGGTCTTTGATGCTCTACCTTCGCCTTCTGACACGTTAAGCAGGTTGCAACATACTGGGCGATGTCCCTCTTCATGCCTGACCACCAAAATGACTCCTTCAAGTCATGGTACATCTTGTTCATACCTGGGTGTAGGTTAAGGCGACTCTTATGACCTTCTTCTAGGATTATCTTCTTCAACTCTTCATTTGCAGGTATGCAAATTCTGCCATTAAATCTCAAGATCCCATCATCGCCCATTACAAAGTCTCTCGCCTGATCTGTCCCTAGTGACTCCATAGTATGCTTCAGACTAGGGTCCTCCAACTGCTTATCCTTTAATATCCCAAGGAAGTCATTAGTTATAGCCAGCTTACTACAACTAATGTGATTTACGTGAAATTCCACTCCAAGGTTTAAGTCTCTGAACTGCTCGATCAGTTTCTGCTCTTTTATCATCATGGTGGCTACTTGCATTGATTTTCTACTCAAAGCGTCTGCCACTACATTGGCCTTCCCTGGGTGATACATGAGTTGAAAATCGTAGTCCTTAAGGAACTCCATCCACCTTCTTTGCCTCATGTTCAGTTCCTTCTGATCGAACAGGTATTTCAGGCTCTTATGGTCGCTGAACACCTGGAACCGAGCTCCATATAAGTAGTGCCTCCAGATCTTTAGGGCGAAGACCACTGCCGCCAACTCCAAATCATGCGTAGGGTAGTTCCTCTCATGGACCTTGAGTTGCCTTGAAGCATAGGCGACTGCCCTTTTCTCTTGCATTAAAACGCATCCCAGTCCCTGATGTGAGGCATCACAGTAGACGTCAAAAGGTCTTCCTACCTCGGGGATCACCAGCACTGGGGCACTGGTCAATCTCTCCTTTAGTTCCCTGAAGCTGAGCTCACATCGGTCGGTCCAAGCAAAAGGTTGGTCCTTACGGGTCAGCTGTGTTAACGGAGCCACCACCTTGGAAAAGTCCTCAATAAATCTCCGATAGTAACCCGCCAAACCCACAAAGCTCCTTATCTCAGTGACTGTCTTGGGACGTTCCCACTGCAGCACTGTCTCTACTTTGGCTGGGTCTACCGAGATCCCCTGGGCAGATATCACGTGTCCTAGAAAGTTGACTTCCTTCAGCCAGAACTCACACTTGGAGAACTTGGCATAGAGTTGCTTCTCCCTTAGAACCTCCAACACCGACCTCAGATGTCTTTCATGTTCTTCCTCGGTCTTTGAATAGACAAGTATGTCGTCTATGAAGACTACCACAAACTTATCCAAGAAAGGGCGGAAAATCCTATTCATATAATCCATGAACAGAGCTGGGGCATTGGTCACTCCAAACGGCATCACCACGTACTCATAGTGCCCATACCGGGACCTAAAGGCTGTTTTCTGGACATCGTCGGCCTTTACCAAAATTTGATGGTACCCCGATCTCAGATCAATCTTTGAGAACACCGAGGCCCCATTTACTTGATCCATTAAGTCATCAATTCTGGGTAGAGGGTACTTGTTCTTGATGGTCAACTTGTTTAACTGCCTGTAATCTATACACAGCCGAGACCCTCCATCCTTCTTCTTAACTAGGAGTACTGGAGCCCCCCATGGAGATACACTGGGTCTGATGAATTGTTTTTCCAGCAACTCTTCCACTTGCTTCTTTAATTCCACCAACTCGGCTGGTGCCATCCTGTAGGGCGCCATAGACACTGGTCCAGCCCCAGGTACCAAATCAATAGAGAATTCCACTTCTCTCTTAGGGGGTAACCCAGGTACCTCTTCTGGGAACACATCCATGAAGTCTTTCACTACAGGTATCCTGCTCACGTCCCCTTTGTTCTTCACTTCCAACCGAGCTAGCATCATGAAGCACCTCGCCCCTTCTTCCATCTCCAACCGCCCATGCCCAGCAGATACCACATCCTGCTCTTGGAGATCGGGCAACATCACTTTCTGCCTACCGCAATCTATGAGAACGTGATTGGCAGAAAGCCAATCCATTCCCAGGATAACATCCAGGTCCTGAAGAGGTAGGCAGATCAAGTTCACTTTGAATCTGCGTCCCTCTACTATTACTGGACATTCGGGACAAACCGTAGAGGTCATAACCTGTCCTGATGCAGGTGTGGAGACCAATAGTTCAAAAGGCAGCTCCTTCACTAGGAGGCCCAGTTCGGCTATACACCGACTTGACACAAAAGAGTGTGTCGCTCCAGAATCAAACAAAGTTTCTACACTTCTACCAGATATAAAACAGACACCTTGCACGAGGTTACCTGATTGAGACGCCTCTGCTCCTGACATGGCAAACACCCTCCCTGCTGCCTGGGGTCTGCTGCTTTCATTTCTCAACTGCTGAGAACCACTGGGTTGAGTCGCCCCATTCCGGTTAGGGCATTCTCTAGCAACGTGCCCTATCCTTTGGCATACAAAACACCTTCTCTCCGAATTCTTCTTGGGGCACACATTGAGCATGTGTGGTCCACCACAGAGGGAACATTTTGGTTTCCAGGGTTGCTGCTGTTGAAACTGGGGTGACCCTGTTCCCGCCCGATGTAGTGGAGGTCTCGCATATGGCCTGCTTTGTGAATGCTGCACCTTAGCCCGCCCACTGGAAGAACCCCCTGGGTGCGACCTGATCACCCGGGGATCACCCTTTTCCAGGGTCTCCACCATCTTCGCCTTTTCTACCAAGGCGTGAAATTCCCTGATGCACATTGGGGCTATCGTCCTCTTCAGCCCGTGCTTCAGCCCTTCCTCAAACTTCCTGCACCTCCAAGCTTCGGAGGTCGCCTGAGTGTAGAATCGGGCGAGGTACTCAAACCTAGCAGCATAGGCGTTCACCGACATCACCCCCTGCTCCAACTTTAAAAACTCCGCCTCCCGCGCAAACTTTGCGCTGTCAGGGAAGTATTTCTCCAAGAACCTCACCCTAAAGCTCTCCCAATCCAACACCTCCTCTCTGGCCTCCATCATTTGCTGAGCTCCCATCCACCAGAACTCTGCTTCTCCAGACAGCAGATAAGTGGCAAACAACAACTTCTTCTCTTCAGGGCAGGAGGTCGCCCTAAAGATTTTCTCCATTTCCCTGACCCACTGATCTGCTTGATCAGGGGTAGCATTCCCACAGAACTTGGGTGGGTTGTGCCTCATAAACTCAGCCAGTCCCATCCGCTCCTGAGGCTGACCGACGGGCGAATTCGTATCAGCCGACCGAGTAGTCTCCCAATGCTGCATGGTAGCTTGATGGTTCTGCGCCATCGCCGCATTCTGCTGCTGGATGGCACCTGCCATCATCTCAATGGCCCTGGCGATCTAGCCCATTTCAGAAGAAGGTTGGGGAGAGGTAGGAGGTCTACGAGTCATTTTCCTCGTTCTCAGATTCCGAAACTACTAGCTTCTATATTCCCTACAACTATAAGAATGAGATCGATAAGAAATCAATTCATTCAAGGGGGATAACATCTCGACCTCACAAGGTCAGCTTCTCAAATTCCTTAGGAAATTGAGTCCATCTACAGAACCATGAAGTTATAACCTCAAGGAAAACACCAGAACAGCTACTGGTGTGTAACCATTACTCCATACAAACACTCACAATCAATTACAACAACACTCAATAAAATGCAATCAATCACGTCAGAAATCAAAGTATGCTAAACATTAAACCTCTGGAATTTAGATTGAGAATCACCTCGATCCGGTCATGAGTGTGCACCCTCACCACCTTATCAAGACCCTCTCATTCTAAATACTAAGATTTTCAGTTACGCATACATTCACTACAGCACACACAAAAAGTTCAATACAAAAACGTTTGAAAACCTTTCACAATAGTTGTCACTTAAAACTCAAATAAGTTTTCATGAGCAGAAGAAAACACAATGGATCCACAACCCTCAGGTCATCCAAAGGACGAACTGCTCTGATACCATTAATGTAACATCCCGCCAAAATAAAACCAGACATACATGTATAATGAAAATAAAGGTACACAATTAATATTGAAGAGTACATGGTAATATATATATATATATATAAGTAATGAACTTACTTCTCTCATGGAGTTTAATACATAACCAGTCAAATGCTTCAAAATTTAATGAAATTCAATCAAAACTACAAAACCGGCGATCTCCATACATGAACCGGCGATCTGGTAACAGAAGGCCCCAAAACAGGCGATCTGCTAGCAGGACATAAAACCGGCGATCACCACCAAGAGATAGAAAACCCGGCGATCTCTTGTAACATTCCTCCAAATACATTTCGCATTTTTTTCATTTTCGTAATATGAAATAACGATAAAACAAATATATTGAAATAAACATAATTGTATATATATACAAAGGAGTTCTCCTCGTAGGGAGTTTAATACAAAACTTAAACATAAAAACAGCAAAATACAAAACTACCGATCTCCTAACAGAAAACGGAGATCGCCTATCAGAAAATGGTAAAAGGGGGCGATCGCCCAACAAGAACAGAAAACCGGCGACCCCATACGGCGATCACTCACAGGGGAAATCCACTTCCTGCAACATCATCTGCTCCCGTGTAAAGTTACACGATCATCACAGGTTTAAGAAAAACAGCCACAGAAACAAAATACAGGGTAAGCTATATATTTAAGAAAACATTTGAATCAAGAGCATACATAAGAACTTCACAACATCCATGAACCATAACAGTATCAGCCATCACATTTCCATATTCCACAAGACTATCAGAAATCCCATATTTCACAAATCAATCCAAGCGTATTTCAATTCACATCAGAAATCAAGTGTCTATTAATTCAATTTCTCATTTCTCACGTCAGACTTTCCACTGACTCATCACACCAGACACTTGACCACTATTTCCGGAGACTTGTGCGTTGATTAGACCCAGAGATTCGCACCTGTCATACCAAAGGCTGGAAAGTGCCCTCAGCCATGCGCATCACACTATCTCAATATTCTCATTATCACGGTATGACAAGGTTAATCCATACAACAGGTGGAGCTCGTTCTTTTTCACACGAGACACCCATACGTATGAACCTCCATCGACTCTCCACAACTGAGTAACTTCCTCTATGTGATTTCATTACCTCAGTAGAGTCAGGATGTCTCATTATAGGATCACCGATCAATACACCTATTACACGACCTTACACGGTATTTTCTTTCCTGAAAATACTATGCCTCGATCCACAATCACAACATTCAACACATCACATAACACTTCAATGAAACGATTTCAATCACAGCAAAACTCATACCAAGGTTCAAATTTTCGAAAAACCACATTTAAAATCTCATACACTTTTGAAACAGCATAAAACAGGGGATATTTCAATGACAGATGAAAAACCGGCGACCACGTCGCCCCCAGCATTCAAACAGAACTGTTATCATAAACATCTCACATTTCAACATCAAACACCGTGAAAACGAAGTAAAAACCTGCGACCACGTCGCCTTATCATTCACAAACATCAAATATCCAGTTATCGTTAAAGAAAAGACTAGCTTCCCTTACCTGGATCAGCGTGAAATCTCACTTCAAGCTCTAAACCGCCGAACGTAAAGGATGCCTGAACTCTGCTTTAAGCGTTCTAATTGGTAAAACTTGCAGAGACCCTTCTCAAATGCTCTATGGCAATCGCTGGTAATTTAACTGGTGCCTGGAATTTCTGAGTCGCAGTGCAAAGGAGAGAAAAGAGAAAGCTGAAGGTGAACTCACTCTGTCACCTTTCATACTCTCACTGCGTTTTTATACTCACTAAGAGGCGGTATATTCTGATACTAGGAACATAGGCCTGCCATGTAGCCATCATTACCTATTCTCTAACTAACCCTCCTTGGTGGGTTTTCTTCCTCGAATTAAGTGCAACCTGACAGTATGGCCACGTGGCGTCTCTGCGCACATGGAGCTACTGCTCCTGAAGGACTTTCACTGCCTACATGTCGCACATGCAGCACGTTCATCCTGAAAACCAGGGCCCCACTTCATCAGCGTGAAACGCGACATCGCGCGATAACCTTTCGCCGATGACCACTCGCGCAAAGACAATCCACCGATGACCCATCCTGGAGGACGACCGATGTCTCTCTCTGGAAGACGACCGATGTCTCCTTCTCCTGGAGACCGACCGAGGTCTCTTCCTCCTGGAGACCGACCGAGGTCTCTTCCTCCTGGAGACCGACCGAGGTCTCTTCCTCCTGGAGACCGGCCGAGGTCTCCTCTTGGCGACACCCGCATGACTCTCGCGCCTGGACAAAGCCCACATGCATCTCGCGCCCTGGCGATGCCCGCATGCCTCTCGCGCTCTGGCAATGCTCGTATGTCTCGCGCCCTGGCGATGTCCGCATGCCTCTCGCGCCCTGGCAATGCTCGCATGTCTCGCGCCCTGGCGATGTCCGCATGCCTCTCGCGCCCTGACAATGCTCGCATGTCTCGCGCCCTGGCGATGTCCGCATGCCTCTCGCGCCCTGACAATGCTCGCATGTCTCGCGCCCTGGCGATGTCCGCATGCCTCTCGCGCCCTGACAATGCTCGCATGTCTCGCGCCCTGGCGATGTCCGCATGCCTCTCGCGCCCTGGCGATCATGTTCTATGTGATCTCATGGCTTTCTAACTACACTTTCCTTTACTTTTATTTTAAATAAAAGATACTTAGAATTTACTTAAAATATATCACTTTTATTCCAATAAGATTTTCTAGGTCCTTACAGGAATCACATAGACGAAGTTATTCAGGCGTTGAGAGTCGAAGGAGGTTCACATGTATAGGTGGGTTGTTTGAAAGAGAACGAGCTCGACCTGTTTGGTGTGGATTAACCTTGTCATGCTAGGATAGTGATGATACTGAGATTCATTTATACGCCTGTGAATGTGTGTGATTTCACGGCGACCCTGTGAATGTGTGTGATTTCACAGTGGGGCAGTATGACAGGTGCAGATCTCTGAGTCTAGTCAATGCACGAGTATTCCGGAAGTAGTGTCAAGTATCTTGTGTGATGAGTCAGTGGAAGTCTGACGTGAGAAATGAGGAACATTGAATTTGATAGACACTTGATGCATGATGTGATTTGAACGACTCTTGAGGATTTGTGAAATACGTGTTTACTTAATGATCATGTGAAGAGAATGAGAAACTGATAGTCCTGCGTGGGTGTTTGTAACTTGTCTTATCTTGATCTTAAAGTTTCATATCTAAACTCTCTTTTAAATGTCTAGCTTACCCTGCGTGTTTTGGTTCTGTGGCTGTTTTCTTAAAACTGTGATGATCGTGTATAATTTACACGGGAGCAGATGATGTTGCAGGAAGTCGAACTCCCCAGTGAGTGGTCACCGAAAGGAGATCGCCGGTCTGATGGGAGATCGCCCTTTAGCTAGGAGATCGCCTGTTCTTCTATTTTGTTGTATTCGTTTAAGTTTTGGGAAAATTGACCGAGTATGTATTAAACTCCCTGTGAGGAGAAACTTCATTACATATATATAATTATGTTCACTTCAATATTATTATTTTAGCTCTATTTCATTTTATAATTATGAAAAGGTTTTTGGCGGGATGTTACACCGGCGACCACGTCGCCCCATCATCAAAATCATCTAACGTAAGGTTTTCATTGGAAATAAGGCTAGCTTCCCTTACCTGGACTTGCGTGAAAAGTACTAAGAGCTCCAACCTGATGTGAGTTCATTATGAACCTTTCTTGGTTTGGGTTGAGTTGATATAGGTTTCATTGTATTCATGACACTTCCAAGAATTAGGATCAAAATTCTAAAGAACAATTAATAGAGTTTCTACTCGAGAAAACAAAGGTTCATACTAAAAACACATGAATAGGTAACTTGTAGTGTAAGATAACAATGGAATATGAATGGGTAATTCAAGAACAGTACCAAACTTCAAAGGAAACACAAGAACAACATAAGAACACCAAGAACAAGTGAAAATACTGATTGAAATTCAATAGGAATTAGAAAATCACAAAGAAATTCATCAAAGAACAAAAACCCATGGATGGAAAACAAGAACAACACATGTATATGGAAACCCATGGTTTGGACGAAATTAAAACAGCAAGATAACAAGGAAATAAACCAGCAAAGTGCATAACAATGGCAGAAAATGAAAGGAAACAACTCATGGAAAAGATTGAACCGATTAAAAATGGAAAAACTACAAGAAAACATAAATGGGTATTTTTAGAAGATGAATAGAAATGACTTATGTGGTTGTAGCCTTTTGGAGATGTGATTCACGCCACTTGGAGGGTGGTTCTTCCAAGATGAGTGGGTGGTGCCGCCACTTGAGAGTCTCCAAAGCTCACAAGATAAGACATGAAGGAGAAGAAGAGACAAGTCTCACAAACTCACTCTCTCTCAATTTCAAGATAGTTTCTTTTCTTCTAACTTTCAACTTTTTTTTATTCAAAGTACCAAGCACCCCTATTTATAATGGAGAGGGCTGGTCATGTTACAAAGGGGAAGGAGTGGGAAGAGTCACTCTTCTAGCTCCTTCTAGTGCCTAAGAGAGAAAGGAGTAGAAAAGTCACTTTTTCCACTTTTTCCTAAAAAAAGTGCCTAAAATGCCTTACATTTAGAGGTTTCTTTTGGTTTTCCTCTTTGGCATACTCCTAAGGATATTTCTATATTATTTACAATTTTATACAAGAGTATTTAAAGATTTATTTATACTACTATCTTTTGAATTTTCAAGAGAACCCAAAATGTTCTACTTTTTAAGAAGACTAGTAAGAAGAATTTTAAATGCTTGGGTGGATGACCTCTTCCTCCATTAGTAAAATCCTCTTCTACTTGATCTCCATCATGCTCCCCAGGTTGGAGAGAATTCGTCCACGAATTCAGAATCCCTACATATAACAAAGTCAGTTTGCTATCAAATAAAGCAGTGGATGATAATAAAGGCAAACTTGACTTAGCATTATGAATCATTGGGATGTTGGAAAAAGAAGTCCTATAGACAAACCATGTTGGAAAAAAATGTGTGGGAATGATTATTTTCTTAGGAAAAATTCCCTTTAAAGGGTAAAAACCATTAGTAGGTATGGAAAAATCATCCCTAACATTTTTCAACCAATATGGAGTGCAAGTAGGATCTTTTGGTAATGAAAAAGACAAAGAAGAAGAATACCTTGGATGCTCAAATTGAGGCATAGCATGAGTCAAAAAGAATGATTTAGTTGATAAGGTATTATGACTCATTTTATCATTTTCTTCTTTTTCATTTTCTCTTTTATTTTTCATTTTTAATTGGTCCTCATGAACTTCTTGTGGAGAGAGGGGTTTTAAGGTAACCTTGCGCCCTTGGAAGGAAAAAGACATTATATTGGTGAGGCCATCATGTAAAACATGTCTATCAAATTGCCAAGGCCTCCCTAAAAGAATATGGGTTGCTTCCATAGGCACAACATCACATAAAACCTCATCTTTATACTTTCCTATTTCAAAATTTATGAGGACTTGTTTATTAACCATGATTTCTCCCTTTTTAGTAAGCCATTGGAGCTTATAGGGCTTGGGATGAGAGATAGTGGGTAAAACAAGCTTATCCACCACTCTTGTACTAGCCACATTTGTACAACTACCCCCATCAATTATCATGGAACATAACTTTTTGTTGATAAGGCACCGGGTATGGAAAATATTTTCTCTTTGGGTATCATCCAAAGGTTTTTGAATTGTGCCCATCATGCGCCTTATCACCAATAAGTCACCTTCACATTGTATTTCACATTCATTATCACTAGGGCTAGGGGAAGGGGAGTTAGATTTAGAAGAATTATCACTATGTTCATTTACAACTAAACCCCCTTTTACCATCATGGTTCTTTTTGTTGGACAATTTGCGGCTATATGACCATAACCTAAACACTTAAAACATTTCTTACTTGAGGTTTTGGTTGGTGATTTATTAGTTGAAGTGGAAGGCTTTGAATCCTTGGATTTGAAAGATGAATCTTTAGAAGGAAATTTGGACAAAGACTTGTTTTTATTTTTCCAAGAGTTGTTGTAATAGCCATCATTATGAGTATTTTTGAAAGCAAGTTTCTTTGCAATTTGGGGTTCAACCTTGATGGCAAGGTGAACCAAGTTTTCTAAAGAAGAGTACTCATAAAGTTCAACAACATCTTGAATGTCCCTTCTAAGACCACTTACAAATCTAGCCATCTTAGCTTCATCACTTTCATGTATATCAACTTTAAGCATAAGCGTTTCTAGCTCTTTAAAATAAGCATCCACACTTAGCGTGCCTTGGTGAAGCCTTTGGAGCTTCAACAATAGGTCTTTCCTAAAGTGTGGTGGAACAAATCTAGCGCGCATACACTCTTTCAAATTGTTCCAAGAAACCACGGGAGGTCTCTTGTTTAGCCCAATGTCCATAAGAGTTTTATGCCACCATTGCATGGCATAGTCTAGAAATTCTAAAGTAGCTAGTTTTACCCTTTGGTCTTCTTGGACCTCATGTACATGAAAGATTTGTTCAACCTTTGCTTCCCACCCCAAATATACATTTGGATCACCTTCACCACTAAAGCTAGGTAATTTTACAAAAGGCATATAAGGCTTTGCCACATGTTGGCGCCTTTCTTCATAATGATGATGCCTCCTCCATTCGGTTTCATCTTCATGTCCATGATAGTTGGAAAAAGTTCTTGATGAATGCCTTGAAGAATGGCATCTTCTATGGTGTGTATGGCTGGACCTTTCATTAGTCACTTCAAGCCTTTGCAATCTTTCTTCCAATTGTCTTATAGCTTCATCTTTTTGTGCAAGTGACCTTTTGGCTTCTTTTAATTCACCAAGAATGAAAGCTTTTTGTGGAGAGTGTGGTTTGGAAGATTCACCACTTGAATATTGAGCCATTTTCAAAACAGTACAGCAAAGACAAATAGCAAACAATTAAAGAAACAATGTTAGAAAACAAAGAAAATATGGTGCGGTTTTGGACAAAAAATAAAGGCACTCAAAATCACTCCAAGAAATTATACTTCCCTCAACCAAGCTTCTCTTGTGGAATGGAGTAACCTCAAATGAAAGATGCCAAAGCACTCAACCACTCATCCAAAAATAACCACCACAAAACTTAAAGAACAACAAAAGACAAGCAAGAAAAAGGTACAAAACAAGAAAGGGTAGTGCAAAAGGAAGACAAGATATATGACAAAACTTAAGAAATGAAAGACAAGCAATAAAAGGCACACAATAAGACTCAAAGAATACTCACTAAACTTTATAATCAAGAAAGAAAGTACAACTCATAAACTTGTCAAAATACAAGGATCAAAAGTTCCACAAAGTAGACAACAATTTGCCAATCACTATGAATCCAACTTTGGTATGAAAATTAATGTGCAAAAGAATGAATAGATGCAAATACCAAACTGTTTTGAAGGATTTAAAAACAGAATTGGTTCTGTTTTGTTCTGTTTCAGTTCTGTTTTTTTTTCTTTTTTTTTTTATACCAAATGGAACTTATGTAGTGAAAGAACCATAATATGCATCATATGGAAGTTGAAACATCAATCAAATTGCACAAAAATTTTATGAAGGATTCAAGACAATTGAACACTTGAAATCAAATGTTTGGAACCTCCAATCACAAGTACTAAAACAAATTCAAGAGAAACACAAACTTTCAAAATCAAAAGCAAGCAAGTAGAGACAAGATTTGGACACCTAGAACACTATCAACATAAAACTCAAAGCAAAAAGTATGATCAATGAAAAGGCACAACTAAAACATATTCAAACCAAACAAAAGTATGAATATAAGGTGCTGGAAAAACAAGAAACACGAAATTATAGGTGCTGGAAAAAAAAAATTACCCAAAAAGAAAGTGTCTATTCAACTCACAATCAACAAATCAACACCATGGCTCTAGATACCACATGATGTGAGTTTATTATGAACCTTTCTTGGTTTGGGTTGAGTTGATATAGGTTTCATTGTATTCATGACACTTCCAAGAATTAGGATCAAAATTCTAAAGAACAATTAATAGAGTTTCTACTCAAGAAAACAAAGGTTCATACTAAAAACACATGAATAGGTAACTTGTAGTGTAAGATAACAATGGAATATGAATGGGTAATTCAAGAACAGTACCAAACTTCAAAGGAAACACAAGAACAACATAAGAACACCAAGAACAAGTGAAAATACTGATTGAAATTCAATAGGAATTAGAAAATCACAAAGAAATTCATCAAAGAACAAAAACCCATGGATGGAAAACAAGAACAACACATGTATATGGAAACCCATGGTTTGGACGAAATTAAAACAGCAAGAAAACAAGGAAATAAACCAGCAAAGTGCAGAACAATGGCAGAAAATGAAAGGAAACAACTCATGGAAAAGATTGAACCGATTAAAAATGGAAAAACTACAAGAAAACATAAATGGGTATTTTTAGAAGATGAATAGAAATGACTTATGTGGTTGTAGCCTTTTGGAGATGTGATTCACGCCACTTGGAGGGTGGTTCTTCCAAGATGAGTGGGTGGTGCCGCCACTTGAGAGTCTCCCAAAGCTCACAAGATAAGACATGAAGGAGAAGAAGAGACAAGTCTCACAAACTCACTCTCTCTCAATTTCAAGATAGTTTCTTTTCTTCTAACTTTCAACTTTTTTTTATTCAAAGTACCAAGCACCCCTATTTATAATGGAGAGGGCTGGTCATGTTACAAAGGGGAAGGAGTGGGAAGAGTCACTCTTCTAGCTCCTTCTAGTGCCTAAGAGAGAAAGGAGTAGAAAAGTCACTTTTTCCACTTTTTCCTAAAAAAAGTGCCTAAAATGCCTTACATTTAGAGGTTTCTTTTGGTTTTCCTCTTTGGCATACTCCTAAGGATATTTCTATATTATTTACAAATTTATACAAGAGTATTTAAAGATTTATTTATACTACTATCTTTTGAATTTTCAAGAGAACCCAAAATGTTCTACTTTTTAAGAAGACTAGTAAGAAGAATTTTAAATGCTTGGGTGGATGACCTCTTCCTCCATTAGTAAAATCCTCTTCTACTTGATCTCCATCATGCCTCTTCTACTTGATCTCCATCACAACCCAACGAGCTTCAAGGATGCCTTAACTCTGTTTTAGCATCCGGTTTGGAGGACTTGCAGAGAACCTCCCAGGTGGCCTGTGGCAGTCGTCGCTCGTCGTACTGGTGCTTGATGGTTGTAAGGACCTGGAAAATCTTATTGGAATAAAAGTGATATATTTTAAGTGAATTCTAAGTATGTTTTTATTTAAAATAAAAATGAAGGAAAGTGTAGTTAGAAAGCCATGAGATCGCCTGGAACATGATCGCCAGGGCGTGAGAGGCATGCGGACATCACCAGGGCGCGAGGCATGCGGGCATCGCCAGGGCGCGAGAGACATGCGGGCATCGCCAGGGTGCGAGATGCATGTGGGCTTTGCCCGGGCGCGAGAGGCATGCGGGCATCGCCAGGGCGCGAGAGACATGCGGGCATCGCCAGGGCGCGAGATGCATGTGGGCTTTGCCCGGGCGCGAGAGGCATGCGGGCGTCGCCAAGAGGAGACCTCGGTCGGTCTCCAGGAAGAGGAGACCTCGGTCGGTCTCCAGGAAGAGGAGACCTCGGTCGGTCTCCAGGAGGAGGAGACCTCGGTCGGTCTCCAGGAGGAGGAGACATCGGTCGTCTTCCAGAGAGAGACATCGGTCGTTCGCCAGGATGAGTCAGCGGTGGAAAGTTATCGCGCGACGTCCAGTCTCACACAGATAAGGTGGGACCCAGGCTCCCAGCATGAGACGTCCTGCACGCGCGACACGTAGACAAAAAGGGTGTTTCAGAATAGTTGGCATCAGAGAGTTGGTCTGCGCAGAGACACACGTAGCCGTGCTGTTCAAGGAAGTGTGCACGCAAGCTTTCCTGCAGAGTGGGTGGTGGCAGCGGCAATTGTGGACAAGTTGGTTAGATTCAAAAACTCACTTCGGAGAGGCAAAGAACGTTGCTGTGGTTCAAGAGTGACAGAGTGAGTTCACCTTCATCTTTCCCTTTTCTCTCCTTTGCACTGCGACTCAGTATTTCCCAGACACCTTCAAGCAAAAGCAAGACGAGCGACGACTGCCATAGAGCTTTTGGGAAGGTTCTCTACAAGTTTTACTGATTAGAACGCTTAGGCAGAGTTCAGGCATCCTTTACGTTCGGTGGTTAGAGCTTGAAGTGAGTTTCACGCTGATCCAGGTAAGGGAAGCTAGCCTTACTTCTAATGAAAACTGTATGTGTGATGATTTTGATGTTGGGGGCGACGTGGTCGCCGGGTGTTCAAACTGTTCTTGCTGTAAACCCAGTTTTGTTCGTGATCGCCGGTTTTTCATCTGTTATTGAAATATTCCCTGTTTTATGCTGTTTCAAAAGTGTTTGAGATTTTAAATGTGGTTTTCGAAAATTTGAACCTTGGTATGAGTTTTGCTGTGATTGAAATCGTTCATTGAAGTGTTATGTGATGTGTTGAATGTTGTGATTGTGGATCGAGGCATAGTATTTTCAGGAAAGAAAATACCGTGTAAGGTCGTGTAATAGGTGTATTGATCGGTGATCCTATAATGAGACATCCTGACTCTACTGAGGTAATGAAATCACATAGAGGAAGTTACTCAGTTGTGGAGAGTCGATGGAGGTTCATACGTATGGGTGTCTCGTGTGAAACAGAACGAGTTCGGCCTGTTGTATGGATTAACCTTGTCATACCGTGATAATGAGAATATTGAGATGGTGTGATGCGCATGGCTGTGGGAACTTTCCAGCCTTTTGGTATGACAGGTGCGAATCTCTGGGTCTAATCAACGCACGAGTCTCCGGAAATAGTGGTCAAGTGTCTGGTGTGATGAGTCAGTGGAAAGTCTGACGTGAGAAATGAGAAATTGAATCAATAGACACTTGATTGCTGATGTGAATTGAAATACTCTTGGATTGATTTGTGAAATATGGGATTTCCTGATAGTCTTGTGGAATATGGAAATGTGATGGCTGATATTGATATGGTTCATGTATGTTGGGAAGTTCTTATGTATGCTTTTGATTCAAAGTTTTCTTAAATATATAGCTTACCCTGTATTTTGTTTCTGTGGCTGTTTTCTTAAACCTGTGATGATCGTGTAACTTTACACGGGAACAGATGAGGTTGCAGGAAGTGGAATTCCCCTGTGAGTGATCGCCGTATGTGGTCGCCTGTTTTCTGTACTTGCTGGGCGATCGCCCCCTTTTGCCATTTTCCGATAGGCGATCTCCGTTTTCTGTTAGGAGATCGGTAGTTTTGTATTTTGCTGTCTTTATGTTTAAGTTTTGGAAAACGACCGTTTTGTATTAAACTCCCTGCGAGGAGAACTCCTTTGTATATATATACAATCATGTTTATTTCAATATATTTGTTTTACCGTTATTTCATATTACGAAAATGCAAAAATGCGAAATGTATTTGGCGGGATGTTACATTAATGGTATCAGAGCAGTTCGTCCTTAGGATGACCTGAGGGCTGTGGATCCATTGTGTTTTCTTCTGCTCATGAAAACTTATTTGAGTTTTAAGTGACAACTATTGTGAAAGGTTTTCAAACGTTTTTGTATTGAACTTTTTGTGTGTGCTGTAGTGAATGTATGCCTAACTGAAAATCTTAGTATTTAGAATGAGAGGGTCTTGATAAGGTGGTGAGGGTGCACACTCATGACCGGATCGGGGTGATTCTCAATCTAAATTCCAGAGGTTTAATGTTTAGCATACTTTGACTTCTGGTGTGATCTATTTCATGTTATTGAGTGTTCTCGTAATTGATTGTGAGTGGCTGTGTGGATTGATGGTTGCACGCCAGTAGCTGTTCTGGTGTTTTGCTTGAGGTTATAGGCTTTATGGTTCTGTAGATGGACTGAAATTCCTAAGGAATTTGAGAAGCTGACCTTGTGAGGTCGAGATGTTATCCCCCTTGAATGAATTGATTTCCTTATCGATTTCATTCTTGTAGTTGTAGGGAATATAGAAGCTAGTGGTTTCGGAATCTGAGAACGAAGAAGATGACTCGTAGACCTCCTACCTCTCCCCAATCTTCTTCTGAAATGGGCCAGATCGCCAGGGCCATTGAGATGATGGCAGGTGCCATCCAGCAACAGAATGCGGCGATGGCTCAGAACCATCAAGATACCATGCACCACTGGGAAGCTGCTCGGTCGGCTGATACGAATTCGCCCGTCGGTCAGCCTCAGGAACGGATGGGACTGGCCGAGTTCATGAGGCACAACCCACCCAAGTTCTGTGGGAATGCTACCCCTGATCAAGCAGATCAGTGGGTCAGGGAAATGGAGAAAATCTTTAGGGCGACCTCCTGCCCTGAAGAGAAGAAGTTGTTGTTCGCCACCTATCTGCTATCTGGTGAAGCCGAATTCTGGTGGATGGGAGCTCAGCAAATGATGGAGGCCAGAGAGGAGGTGTTGGACTGGGAGAGCTTCAGGGTGAGGTTCTTGGAGAAATACTTCCCTGACAGCGCAAAGTTTGCGCGGGAAGCGGAGTTCTTAAAGTTGGAGCAGGGGGTGATGTCAGTGAACGCCTATGCTGCTAGGTTTGAGTACCTCGCCCGATTCTACACTCAGGCGACCTCCGAAGCTTGGAGATGCAGGAAGTTTGAGGAAGGACTGAAGCACGGGCTGAAGAGGACGATAGTCCCGATGTGTATCAGGGAATTTCACGCCTTGGTAGAAAAGGCGAAGATGGTGGAGACCCTGGAAAAGGGTGATCCCCGGGTGATCAGGTCGCACCCAGGGGGTTCTTCCAGTGGGCGGGCTAAGGTGCAGCATTCACAAGGCAGGCCATATGCGAGACCTCCACTACATCGGGCGGGAGCAGGGTCACCCCAGTTTCAACAGCAGCAACCCTGGAAACCAAAATGTTCCCTCTGTGGTGGACCACACATGCTCAATGTGTGCCCCAAGAAGAATTCGGAGAGAAGGTGTTTTGCATGCCAAAGGACGGGGCACGTTGCTAGAGAATGCCCTAACCGGAATGGGGCGACTCAGCCCAGTGGTTCTCAGCAGTTGAGAAATGAAGGCAGCAGACCCCAGGCAACAGGGAGGGTGTTTGCCATGTCAGGAGCAGAAGCGTCCCAATCAGGTAACCTCGTGCAAGGTGTCTGTTTTATATCTGGTAGAAGTGTAGAAGCTTTGTTTGATTCTGGAGCGACACACTCTTTTGTGTCAAGTCGGTGTATAGCCGAGCTGGGCCTCCTAGTGAAGGAGCTGCCTTTTGAACTGTTGGTCTCCACACCTGCATCAGGACAGGTTATGACCTCTACGGTTTGCCCTGAATGTCCAGTAATAGTAGAGGGACGCAGATTCAAAGTGAACTTGATCTGCCTACCTCTTCAGGACCTGGATGTCATCCTGGGAATGGATTGGCTTTCTGCCAATCACGTTCTCATAGATTGCGGTAGGCAGAAAGTGGTGTTGCCCGATCTCCAAGAGCAGGATGTGGTATCTGCTGGGCATGGGCGGTTGGAGATGGAAGAAGGGGCGAGGTGCTTCGTGATGCTAGCTCGGTTGGAAGTGAAGAACGAAGGGGACGTGAGCAGGATACCTGTAGTGAAAGACTTCACGGATGTGTTCCCAGAAGAGGTACCTGGGTTACCTCCTAAGAGAGAAGTGGAATTCTCTATTGATTTGGTACCTGGAGCTGGACCAGTGTCAATGGCGCCTTACAAGATGGCCCCAGCCGAGTTGGTGGAGTTAAAGAAGCAAGTGGAAGAGCTGTTGGAGAAACAGTTTATCAAGCCCAGTGTATCTCCATGGGGAGCTCCAGTACTTCTGGTGAAAAAAAAGGATGGAGGGTCTCGGCTGTGCATAGACTACAGGCAGTTAAACAAGTTGACCATCAAGAACAAGTACCCTCTACCCAGAATTGATGATTTAATGGATCAAGTAAATGGGGCCTCGGTGTTCTCAAAGATTGATCTGAGATCGGGGTACCATCAAATTTTGGTAAAGGCCGACGATGTCCAGAAAACAGCCTTTAGGTCCCGGTATGGGCACTATGAGTACGTGGTGATGCCGTTTGGAGTGACCAATGCCCCAGCTCTGTTCATGGATTATATGAATAGGATTTTCCGCCCTTTCTTGGATAAGTTTGTGGTAGTCTTCATAGACGACATACTTGTCTATTCAAAGACCGAGGAAGAACATGAAGGACATCTGAGGTCGGTGTTGGAGGTTTTGAGGGAGAAGCAACTCTATGCCAAGTTCTCTAAGTGCGAGTTCTGGCTGAGGGAAGTCAACTTCTTAGGACACGTGATATCTGCCCAGGGGATCTCGGTAGACCCAGCCAAAGTAGAGACAGTGCTGCAATGGGAACGTCCCAAGACAGTCACTGAGATAAGGAGCTTTGTGGGTTTGGCGGGTTACTATCGGAGATTTATTGAGGACTTTTCCAAGGTGGTGGCTCCGTTAACACAGCTGACCCATAAGGACCAATCTTTTGCTTGGACCGACCGATGTGAGCTCAGCTTCAGGGAACTAAAGAAAAGGTTGACGAGTGCTCCAGTGCTGGTGATTCCAGAGGTCGAAAGACCTTTTGACGTCTACTGTGATGCCTCACATCAGGGTCTGGGATGCGTTTTAATGCAAGAGAAAAGAGCGGTCGCCTATGCTTCAAGGCAACTCAAGGTTCATGAGAGGAACTACCCTACGCATGATTTGGAGTTGGCGGCAGTGGTCTTCGCCCTAAAGATCTGGAGGCACTACTTATATGGAGCTCGGTTCCAGGTGTTCAGCGACCATAAGAGCCTGAAATACCTGTTCGATCAGAAGGAACTGAACATGAGGCAAAGAAGGTGGATGGAGTTCCTAAAGGACTACGATTTTCAACTTATGTATCACCCAGGGAAGGCCAATGTAGTGGCAGACGCTTTGAGTAGAAAATCAATGCAAGTAGCCACCATGATGATGGAAGAACAGAAACTGATCGAGCAGTTCAGAGACTTAAACCTTGGGGTAGAACTTCATGTAAATCACATTAGTTGTAGTAAGCTGACTATAACTAATGACTTCATTGGAGAGATCAAGGATAAGCAGTTGGAGGACCCAAGTCTGAGGCGGACTGTGGAGTCGCTAGGGACCGACCAGGCTAGGGACTTTGCGATGGGCGAGGATGGGGTCTTGAGGTTTAATGGCAGAATTTGCGTACCTGCAGACGAAGGGTTGAAGAGGATGATCTTGGATGAAGGTCACAAGAGTCGCCTCAACCTACACCCAGGTATGAACAAGATGTACCATGACTTGAAGGGGTCATTTTGGTGGTCAGGCATGAAGAGAGACATCGCCCAGTATGTTGCAACTTGCCTAACATGTCAGAAGGCGAAGGCAGAGCATCAAAGGCCGGGCGGGCTGTTACAGCGACTGGATATCCCTGAGTGGAAATGGGACAGCATTGCCATGGACTTTGTCACCCATCTGCCTAGATCGGTGAAGGGTCATGAGGCAATCTGGGTCATAGTAGATCGGCTAACAAAGAGTGCCCACTTCCTCCCAGTAAATATGAAGATGCCCATGGGAAAGTTGGCACAACTGTACATCAAGGACATTGTGAGGTTGCATGGAGTGCCTACCAGCATCATTTCGGATAGGGATCCCAGGTTCACTTCGCGGTTTTGGCGGACTCTACAAGATTGCTTAGGAACCAAGTTGAGGATGAGCTCGGCTTATCATCCTCAAACGGATGGGCAGTCGGAGAGAACGATCCAGTCCTTGGAAGATCTGCTAAGGACGTGTGTCTTGGATCATTTGGGAAGTTGGGATGAGGTGTTACCACTAGTGGAGTTTACGTATAATAACAGTCACCACGCCAGCATTGGGATGGCACCTTATGAAGCCCTGTACGGGAGAAAATGCAGGACTCCCTTATGTTGGTATCAGGAGGGCGATGCAATCTTGGTTGGGCCAGAGTTGATTCAGCAAACAACCGAGAAGGTGAAACAGATACAAGGCAGGATGAGAGCTTCTCAAAGCCGACAGAAGTCCTATGCAGATCAGAGGAGAAGACCTTTGGAGTTTGCTGCTGGAGACCATGTATTTTTGAGAGTGACCCCAACCAAGGGTGTAGGACGAGCTATCAGACCAAAGAAGCTGTCTCCTAAGTTTGTTGGACCTTACCAGATCTTGAGGAAAATTGGTCCAGTAGCCTATGAGATCGCCCTACCTCCACAATTAGCAAATCTGCATAATGTCTTCCACGTATCACAGTTAAGGAAATATCTCGCCGACCCTTGTCACGTGTTGGAGGTGGACGACGTGCAGATCAGGAAAGACTTGTCTTTTGAAGCAAGACCAGTCAGGATAGACGATCACCAAAGCAAACAGCTCAGGAGTAAGACCATCCATATGGTTAAGGTGGTGTGGGATGAGAGATCCGGTGATTCGACTTGGGAGTTGGAAGAGAACATGAGAAACGACTATCCACATCTCTTTTCCTTGTAATTCAATTTTCGAGGACGAAAATTTTTGTTGTTAGGGAGATTGTAAGGACCTGGAAAATCTTATTGGAATAAAAGTGATATATTTTAAGTGAATTCTAAGTATGTTTTTATTTAAAATAAAAATGAAGGAAAGTGTAGTTAGAAAGCCATGAGATCGCCTGGAACATGATCGCCAGGGCGCGAGAGGCATGCGGACATCACCAGGGCGCGAGGCATGCGGGCATCGCCAGGGCGCGAGAGACATGCGGGCATCGCCAGGGCGCGAGATGCATGTGGGCTTTGCCCGGGCGCGAGAGGCATGCGGGCATCGCCAGGGCGCGAGAGACATGCGGGCATCGCCAGGGCGCGAGATGCATGTGGGCTTTGCCCGGGCGCGAGAGGCATGCGGGCGTTGCCAAGAGGAGACCTCGGTCGGTCTCCAGGAAGAGGAGACCTCGGTCGGTCTCTAGGAAGAGGAGACCTCGGTCGGTCTCCAGGAGGAGGAGACCTCGGTCGGTCTCCAGGAGGAGGAGACATCGGTCGTCTTCCAGAGAGAGACATCGGTCGTTCGCCAGGATGAGTCAGCGGTGGAAAGTTATCGCGCGACGTCCAGTCTCACACAGATAAGGTGGGACCCAGGCTCCCAGCATGAGACGTCCTGCACGCGCGACACGTAGACAAAAAGGGTGTTTCAGAATAGTTGGCATCAGAGAGTTGGTCTGCGCAGAGACACACGTGGCCGTACTGTTCAAGGAAGTGTGCACGCAAGCTTTCCTGCAGAATGGGTGGTGGCAGCGGCAATTGTGGACAAGTTGGTTAGATTCAAAAACTCACTTCGGAGAGGCAAAGAACGTTGCTGTGGTTCAAGAGTGACAGAGTGAGTTCACCTTCATCTTTCCCTTTTCTCTCCTTTGCACTGCGACTCAGTATTTCCCAGACACCTTCAAGCAAAAGCAAGACGAGCGACGACTGCCATAGAGCTTTTGGGAAGGTTCTCTACAAGTTTTACTGATTAGAACGCTTAGGCAGAGTTCAGGCATCCTTTACGTTCGGTGGTTAGAGCTTGAAGTGAGTTTCACGCTGATCCAGGTAAGGGAAGCTAGCCTTACTTCTAATGAAAATTGTATGTGTGATGATTTTGATGTTGGGGGCGACGTGGTCGCCGGGTGTTCAAACTGTTCTTGCTTTAAACCCAGTTTTGTTCGTGATCGCCGGTTTTTCATCTGTTATTGAAATATCCCCCGTTTTATGCTGTTTCAAAAGTGTTTGAGATTTTAAATGTGGTTTTCGAAAATTTGAACCTTGGTATGAGTTTTGCTGTGATTGAAATCGTTCATTGAAGTGTTATGTGATGTGTTGAATGTTGTGATTGTGGATCGAGGCATAGTATTTTCAGGAAAGAAAATACCGTGTAAGGTCGTGTAATAGGTGTATTGATCGGTGATCCTATAATGAGACATCCTGACTCTACTGAGGTAATGAAATCACATAGAGGAAGTTACTCAGTTGTGGAGAGTCGATGGAGGTTCATACGTATGGGTGTCTCGTGTGAAACAGAACGAGTTCGGCCTGTTGTATGGATTAACCTTGTCATACCGTGATAATGAGAATATGGAGATGGTGTGATGCGCATGGCTGTGGGAACTTTCCAGCCTTTTGGTATGACAGGTGCGAATCTCTGGGTCTAATCAACGCACGAGTCTCCGGAAATAGTGGTCAAGTGTCTGGTGTGATGAGTCAGTGGAAAGTCTGACGTGAGAAATGATAAATTGAATCAATAGACACTTGATTGCTGATGTGAATTGAAATACTCTTGGATTGATTTGTGAAATATGGGATTTCCTGATAGTCTTGTGGAATATGGAAATGTGATGGCTGATATTGATATGGTTCATGTATGTTGGGAAGTTCTTATGTATGCTTTTGATTCAAAGTTTTCTTAAATATATAGCTTACCCTGTATTTTGTTTCTGTGGCTGTTTTCTTAAACCTGTGATGATCGTGTAACTTTACACGGGAACAGATGAGGTTGCAGGAAGTGGAATTCCCCTGTGAGTGATCGCCGTATGTGGTCGCCTGTTTTCTGTACTTGCTGGGCGATCGCCCCCTTTTGCCATTTTCCGATAGGCGATCTCCGTTTTCTGTTAGGAGATCGGTAGTTTTGTATTTTGCTGTCTTTATGTTTAAGTTTTGGAAAACGACCGTTTTGTATTAAACTCCCTGCGAGGAGAACTCCTTTGTATATATATACAATTATGTTTATTTCAATATATTTGTTTTACCGTTATTTCATATTACGAAAATGCAAAAATGCGAAATGTATTTGGCGGGATGTTACATTTCCGTTGTGGTGGGTTACATAACGTCAAGGTGTGCCCCAAGAGGAATTCAGAGAAAGGGTGCTTCACATGTCAAGAGATGGGGCACATTTCTCGAGATTGTCCTAACAGAAAAAGGATGACTCAACCCGTTGGTTCCCAGCAGTTGAGGAACAAAGGCAGCAGACCTCAGGCAGGAGGGAGAGTGTTTGCCATGTCTGGAGCGGAGGCATCTCAGTCAGGTAACTTAGTACAAAGTGTTTACTCTATAGCTAGTAGAGGCGTTAGAATTTTGTTTGATTCCAGAGCGGCACACTCTTTTGTGTCAAGCCTGTGTGTAGCCGAGTTGGGCCTTCGAGTGAAGGAGTTACCGTTTGAACGGTTGGTCTCTACACCTGCATCAGGACAGGTTACGACCTCCATAGTTGCTCTGAATGTCCAGTGATGGTAGGGGGACGCAGGTTCAAAGTAAGTTTGATCTGCCTACCTCTTCAGGACCTGGATGTCATCCTGGGAATGGATTGGCTAGCTGCCAATCACGTTCTCATTGACCGCGGTAGTCAGAAGATGGTGTTTCCAGACCCCCAAGAATCAGATGTAATACCAGTTCAGCACGGGTGGTCAGAGTTGGAAAAGGGGGCGAGGTGCTTCGTGATGCTAGCTCGGGTGAAGTGATGAATGAAGGGGACGTAAGCAGAATACACGTGGCGAAATAATTCACGGATGTATTTCCAGAAGAAGTACCTGGATTACCCCTAAGAGAGAAGTGGAATTCTCTATTGATTTGGTACCTGGAGCTGGACCAGTGTCAATGGCTCCAGCTGAGTTGATGGAATTTAAGAAGGAAGTGTAAGTTAGATTTAGTTGTACCAAGGTTTAGTTTCAGCTACATATAATTTATGGAGAGTAAATAAGCTGTATGTTGAAGGTTTAAAGACTTAAGCATGTGTATCCATGAGAAGTACCAGAGTTAAGTTCCAAGATGAAAGTAGGAATTTTCTTTGATCTGGAGCTTGGAAGGTGTTAGTGTCAGTAACACAACATGAGGTGGCTCTAGCTGGACACAAGGCTTAAAATGGAAATTTGAGATTTGGTAGAGAATAAGTTTACAAGATGATTATATCATCTTGAGATGTATCAATGATTTTGGGAAAGAGGAAAGATGAAATATCTTAATTGTGTTTAAAGTTACAGTTAGGCAAAGAAATTGTTGAAAAGCAACAGGCGGAGAAATTGTTTGGATGAGAGAGAAAGTCTCGCGTGGGATGGATGTTGTTTAATTGATTTGGATTTGAAAGCAGTATGTGATTCGAAATTTGGGCACTATTTTATGTTGAGTATGTAGGAGATGAATTGGATGTTATTCCAGAAAAGGGATTAGTGATCTGTCAATCACGTTTCTAAAGGTTTAGCTCAACGAAAGATAGTGTTTCCAAAGTTCAACCGAGTTGATTAAATTGAAGGAAATAAGTGGGAGAGTTGTTAGAGACGCAGTTAGTCAAGCCCAATATATCTCCTTGGAGTTTCCAGCGTTGTTGGCTAAAAAGGAAGAGGAAGGACCTCAACTGTGTAGGGACTACAGGAAGCTGAATAAGTTGACCATCCAGGGCAACTATCCTCTACCCGTAATTGATAATTTGAGGGATCAGTTAGATGGAACTTCAGTATTCTCAAAGTTTTATCTGAAATCCGGATAAAACCAGATTTTTGCTAAGACAGAAGATGTGCAGAAGACAAGCCTTTTGAGGTTTAGTATGATGCCTCACATCAAAGTTCGAATTGTGTCTGAATACAAGAGAAGACAGGAGTTGCATATGTTCAATGCAACTCAAATTTCATGAGAGAAAATTATTCTACTTATGATTTAGAATCGGCAGTGGTAGTATTGTTATGGAGATTTGAAGACAGTAATTGTATAAAGCTTTGTATGGGAGGAAATGCAGAATTCCCTTATTGTTGGAACCAGGAGGGCGAACCGGTTTTGATTGAATAATTAGAGGATCCTAGTCTGAAACGTATTGTGGAATTGCTAGGCACCGAACAGGCTAAAGGCTTTGTAACGGGTAAAGATGGAATACTGAGATTAATGGCATAATTTGCATACCAGCAGATGGAGAATGGAATTTGATGAAGTATTGGAGTAGTAAGAGTTGGTTCAACAGACAACCGAGAGGGTGAAACTGATGCAAGGCAGAATGAAAGCTTCTCAAAGTCGGCAGATGTCCCATGCAGACCAGAGGAGAAGACCTTTGGAGTTTGCTGCTGGAGACCATGTGTTCATGAGAGTAACACCAACCAAGGGCGTAGGAAGGGCGATCAGGTCAAGGAAGTTGTCCCCTAAGTTCGTGGGACCATATCAGATCTTAAGAAAGGTTGGTCCAGTGGCTTATGAGATCGCCCTACCTCCCCATCTAGCGAATCTGCACAATGTCTTTCACGTGTCACAGCTGAGGAAGTACATGGCAGACCCTAGCCATGTGCTGGATGTAGACGATGTACAGATCAGGGATGACTTGTCCTTTGAAGCAAAACCAGTCAGGATTGACGATCGGCAAAGTAAACAGCTCAGAGGCAAGACCATCAACATGGTGAAAGTGGTGTGGGATGAGAGATCGGGGGATTCAACTTGGGAGTTAGAAGAACCCATGAGAGAGGCTTATCCATACCTCTTTTCCTTGTAATTCAATTTTCGGGGACGAAAATTTTTCTTGATGGGGAGAATGTAAGGACCTGTAAAATTAAATTGGAATAAAAGGGTATATTTTAAATGAATTCTAAGTATGTTTTTATTTAAAATATAAGGGAAGGGAGGTATAGCTTAAAAGTCTACGAGATCGCCGTAATTGAAAGAGTAGGCGATCTCCGACTTCTCTGGCACATGATCGCCTGTCGCCTTGATTGCACCTGAACTCCAATCGCCTGTAGTGTACCTAGTCGCCTGTCGCCTAGAGTACACATGATCGCCGAAACTACACTTAGTGTGTAGTCAAGATGTTGGATCAACCATAGTGGGTTCCCAAAAACCACGTGCATCAAGGTGTGGGTTAAGCCTTAGACACGCTGCGCATGCGAAGCCCTATGCTTGAGTATAGGAGATCGTCCATAGTGTTGCATGCATGGGCGCACGAGGGCAAGCGCCAATCTACCATTGGAAATGTGAAGCTACCGACGTCACCGAGTCATGTGGAGATGATACCTTGGGCGTAACATAGTGGAATGAAGAACCTTCAGGAAGGCGTGGCGATGTGTCGTCGGGCATCGCCGGGGCGCGAGGCATGCGGGCATCGCCGGGGCGCGAGGCATGCGGGCATCGCCGGGGCGCGAGGCATGCGGGCATCGCCGGGGCGCGAGGCATGCGGGCATCGCCGGGGCGCGAGGCATGCGGGCATCGCCGGGGCGCGAGGCATGCGGGCATCGCCGGGGCGCGAGGCATGCGGGCATCGCCGGGGCGCGAGGCATGCGGGCATCGCCGGGGCGCGAGGCATGCGGGCATCGCCGGGGCGCGAGGCATGCGGGCATCGCCAGGGCGCGAGGCATGCGGGCATCGCCAGGGCGCGAGGCATGCGGGCATCGCCGGGGCGCGAGGCATGTGGGCATCGCCAGGGCTAGACATCGATCGTCTTCCAGGTTATCGCGCGATGACGTGTTTCACACAGATAAAGTGGGACCCAGACTCCCAGCATGAGACGCGCAGCACGCGCGACACGTAGACAAAAGGTGTTGGTTCAGAACAGTGACATCAGAATGTTGGCATGCGCAAGAGACAACAGTGGTCGTACTGTTCAGAGCAGTAGTTGAAATGCACAAGAGACAACCGTGGTCGTACTGTTCAGTGAAACGTACACTCAGACTTCCCTGCAGAGTGGGTGGTGGCAGCTGCTTTTGTGGACAAGTTGGTTTAAGATGCAAAAACCCACTTCTGAGAGGAAAAAGGAACGTTGCAGTTGTTCAAGAGCGAAAGAGTGAGCTACCTCCTTTCTCCTCCATTTCTCTCCTTCGCGCTGCGATTCTGGCACCTTCACACAAGAGTACGACGAGCGGCAGCCACCATTAGAGCACCTGGGAAGTTTTCTGCAAGTCCTTCAAACCAGACGCAAAAACAGAGCCAAGGCGTTCTTTAGGCTTCGTTGGATTTCGGAGCTCCTGGTGTTTGCGCAAGTCCAGGTAAGGGAAGCTAGCCTCCATTTTCAATACAAGTCGTAGTTTAGCTATTTCGGAAGTGAGGGCGACGAGGTCGCCGGTTTCGTTTTCATCTTCGTGAATGCTCTGTTCTGTGTGTTTTTGAGCGACGTGGTCGCCGGTTTTTAAATACAAACTTCGAAATACCCTGTTTTTGAACCAGGTCGCCGGTTTGGGCGATGTTTGCGAACTCCCTGTTTTTGGTGTTACTTTGAACTGTTGAAGCTTAAAGGTGATCTTCAAAAATCTGAATCTTTGAAACGAATGTTGCTGTGACTTGAATCATTTATTTAAGTGGTATGATGTCTTGGGTGTTGTGAATGTGGGATCGAGACATAGTATTTTCAGGAAAGAAAATACCGTGTAAGATCGTGTAGGATGTGCATTGATCGGTGATTCCTAAGGGGATATCCTGACTCTGCTGAGGTAATGGAATCACATAGAGGAAGTTACTCAGTTGGTGAGAGTCGAAGGAGGTTCATATGAATGGGTGACTCGTGTGAAAAAGAACGAGCTCGGCCTGTTCTATGGATTAACCCTGTCATACTGTGAGAATGATGAACTTGAGATCGAGATTTGTGTTGATGCGCATAGCTGGGAAACATTACAGCTGTTTAGTATGACAGGTGCAGATCTCTGAGTCTAATCAATGCATGAGTCTTCCGGAAGTAGTGTCAAGTGTCTTGTGTGCTGAGTTAGTGGTGGTCTGACATGTGAAATGAGGAACTTGAAATTGATAGACACTTGATGCAGTTTGTGAAATAGAATGACTCTTGAAAATATTGTGAAATGTGTGATTTCTGGGCGATCAAGTGAAGGGTATGAGAAACTTGATAGCGATACGTGAATATCTTGAAATTGTTTACCTTGATTTTAATTTAATTATCCTTATTTAAACTCTCCTTACAATATCTAGCTTACCCTGCGTGTTCTGCTCGTTGGCTATTTTTCTCTTAAAACTGTGATGATCGTGTATAACTTACACGGGAGCAGATGATCTTCCAGGAAGCAGAGCTCCCTAGTGAGTGGTCGCCGAGGAAGAGATCGCCGGTTTCTATCTCTTGGTGGTGATCGCCGGATTTATGTCCTGCTAGCAGATCGCCTGTTTTGGGGCCTTCTGTTACCAGATCGCCGGTTCATGTATGGAGACCGCCGGTCTTGTTGTATTTGATTGAATTTTGTTAAATTTTGAAAACATTTGACTGGTTATGTATTAAACTCCCTAAGAGGAGCAATTTCATTACTTATATATATATTATCATGTACTCTTCAATATTATTTGTTTACCTTTATTTTCATTATACATGTATGTATGGTTTTATTTTGGCGGGATGTTACAGATCACACCCAGGGGGTTCCTCCTGTGGGAAGGCCAAGGTGCAGCAGCAGCAGAATAAGCCTTATTCGAGACCTCCACAACATAGGGCAGGAGCAGTTCCGCCCCAACTTCAGTAGCAGCAACCATGGAAACCCAAATGTTTCCATTGTGGTGGGCCACATACATCCAATGTGTGCTTCAAGAAGAACTCTGAGAGAAGGTGTTACACCTGCTAAAAGACGGGGCACGTTGCTAAAGAGTGTCCTAACGGGAATAGGGCGACTCAACTCGTTGGTTCTCAGCAGTTGAGGAGTGAAGGCAGCAGACCCCATGCAGCAGGGCGGGTGTTTGCTATGTCAGGAGCGGAGGCATCTCAATCAGGTAACCTAATGCAAGGTGTTTGTTTTATAGATGGTAGAGGTGTAAAGGCCTTGTTTGATTCTGGAGCGACACACTCCTTTGTGTCAAGCCTGTGTGTAGCCGAGTTGGGCCTTCTAGTGAAGGAGTTACCGTTTGAACTGCTGGTCTCCACACCTGCATCAGGACAGGTGTTGACCTCTACAGTTTGTTCTGAGTGTCCAGTGATAGTATAGGGACGCAGGTTCAAAGTAAACTTTGATGGAAGAGGGCCAAGCACAACCTTCCATGAAAGGCAAGAGCCAAGTCAAGAGCGTCTAAGACCAAGCTAGGAGCGTCTAAGACAAGCTAGGAGCGTCTAGGACGAGAAGGCCAAGCTAGAAGTGTCTAGGACAAGAAGACTTGGATCAAAGCTATGAATGGGAGAGTGGCATACTAGCACATATTCCGTGAAGGCCCATCAAATGTAGTTTAGCTTTAATTGGGGTGTAAATAGCATAGCCATGTGGACAAATGTTTATTTTTCTGCACATTAGAATTAAGGAGAAGTTAACCTTCCCACTATTCTAGAAAGCCCATGGAGGGGGTGAACTTACAAACTAGACACACCCCTCCCCATGTGCTCACACTTTCCATGTGGCCCATGTGCTTCACATTTACATTTCATTTGGCTAGCATTAGGGTTGCATTATGGTCCTCCTTAGCCTATAAAAGGAGGAGCCTACACCTTGTATTTTCAAGATTAATTTGAGTAAAGTTATGCTGCCAAATTTGTGCCATACTTACTCCCTTGCCTAAATCTCTTGATTTATGGTTTTAATCTTCACTCCTTCACCACCAAAGAGAGCTGGCCAAACCTCTCTCATTTTCATACACTTCATGCACCTTCAAGATCACCATCACTCCTAGGAGGGTCTTGCTCATTTCAACCATTGCTTCCGCACCATCTTCAACATCCAAGGAGAGCTCAACATGTGAAGGCTATCAAACTTGATCTGCCTACCTCTTCAGGATCTGGATGTTATCCTAGGAATGGATTGGCTATCTGCCAATCACGTTCTCATAGACTACGGTAGGCAGAAAGTGGTGTTTCCTGATCTCCAGGAGCCAGATGTGATATCTGCTCAGCAGTTACGGTCGGAGTTGAGAGAAGGGGCGACGTGCTTTGCGATCCTAGCTCGAGGGGGAGTGAGGAATGAAGAGGACATGGGCAGTATACATGTGGTGAAGGATTTCATGGATGTATTTCCAGAAGAAATACCTGGACTACCTCCTAAGAGAGAGATGGAATTCTCTATTGTTTTGGTACCTGGAGCTGGACCAGTGTCCATGGCTCCCTACATAATGGCTCCAGCTGAGTAGATGGAATCAAAGAAGCAAGTATAAGTTAGATTTAGTTGTACCAAGGTTTAGTTTCAGCTACATATAAGTTATGGAGAGTAAATAAGCAGTATGTTGGGGGTTTAAAGACTTAAGCACGTGTATCCATGGAAAGTACCAGAGTTAAGTTCCGAGAATGAAAGAATGAATTTTTCTTTTATTTGAAGCTTGGAAGATGTTCATGTCGATGAAACAGCATGGGATGGCTCTAGCTTAAGCTTCACGCAGAATGGATGCTGTTTTGTTGATCGTGATTTGAAAGATGATTATGGAAATGGTGGGTTGAGATAAAAGGCTTCCGAAGCCGTAAGCCTCCTGAATTTGGCAAATGAGGATGCAGTTCGGCTTGTGAATGTAGAAGGGAAGGAGGTAATGGCTGTGGATAAGGATGAGGGTAAGCCGTGTTATGATGATGTTGAGTCCTTCTAGCGATGTAGTAAATTTCAGGAAGTTGGGTGTGGAAGGGAATGTGGGTAGAAATAGTCTGTTGTATCTGAGAGAAGAAGAATAGAGTTGTCTTTAAGCAAGAAATTCCGGATGCAGAGGAAATCTTCCAATCGGCTCCACTACTGGTAGGGTTGTGGTTGAGATATATGGTGCGTTCGTTCTCGTATGCCTTTTCGGATTGGCACCTGAACCCAAATCAATGCATTCAATGTATACATTGAAAAAGGAGGTCGTAATGGGAGCAGGAAGCTGAGTTGGCAAAAGAAGTCATAATAATGATTTAGAAAGTAACAGCAACAGGAACTTTGTCTTTATAAGGTGCAGAATTATGTAGCATAGTGGTGAACCAAAGGTGTCCCTTTAGGGAGCGTGAGAATTAGATCAGCAGTTGGAAAGTCGATGGATGGTTTTGATCAAGATGCAGAAGTTGATTCCTAGAAGGATATTTCGGATCCTAGTTTGAGTTGGCTAAGGGGCATGAGCAGTAGGCAGCTGTCCCCTTTCCTTCCGATGAAGGGATCTTGCTCGCTTTCTCTAAAGAGGCTAGGCCTGCTTCTGTTAAGAGCCTAGTTCTGGACTTGCTCGACCAAGTCTTCAAGGTTGGAAGTAGAGTGTGAATGCTGGAGTTGGCACTCAATGGAGCAGCATATTCCATATGCAGGGATGTACAATGGAATTTGATGAAGTATTGGAGTAGTAAGAGTTGGTTCAGCAGACAACCGAGAAGGTGAAACTGATACAAGGCAGGATGAAAGCTTCTCAAAGTCGGCAGATATCCTAGGTAGATTCAGAGGAGAAGACCTTTGGAGTTTGCTGCTGGAGATCATGTCTTTATGAGAGTGACACCAACCAAGGGTGTAGGACGAGCAATCAGATCGAAGTAGCTGTCCCCTAAGTTTGTTGGGCCATATCAGATTCTTGGGGGGGATCAGTCCAGTGGCTTATGAGATCGCCCCACCTCCCCAATTAGCAAACCTGCATAATGTCTTTCATATACCACAACTGAGGAAGTACATGGCAGACCCTAGTCAAGTGCTGGAAGTGGACGATGTACAGATCAAGGATGACTTGTCTTTTGAAGCAAAACCAGTTAGGATTGACGATCAGCAGAGTAAGCAGCTCAGAGGCAAGACCATCAACATGGTAAAGGTGGTGTGGGATGACAGATCGGGTGATTCAACATGGGAATTTGAAGAAACCATGAGAGAAGCAATATCCCTACCTCTTTTCCTTGTCATTCAATTTTCGAGGACGAAAATTTTTTCTTGTTGGGGAGATTGTAAGGACCTAGAAACTTTAATTGGAATAAAAGTGTTATATTTAAATAATTTCAGAAGATGTTATTATTTAAAATACAAAGAGCTGGTAATAGAAGTTTCGTAGTAGTCGCACCTCGGACGTCACCCAAGGGCTGGGGTCAGCTGGTAGAGGTCGGTCGGCTTACTCTTGTATTAACAAAGTAGTCAGGTGCGATGACCTTATCGTGAGGTAATCACGAGGGTGTGCTCGAGGAAGACATGTGGATCAAGAAGAGTAAAGGAAGGAAAGTGTAGCTTAGAAGTACAAGATCGTCGTTCTTGAAGGCGGAGGCGATCTCCGACTTCTCTAGTACATAATCACCTGTCGCCTAGACTACCCATGCGGACATCGCCAGGGCGCAAGGTATACGGACATCGCCAGGGCGCGAGGTGTAACATCCCGCCAAAATAAAACCATACATACATGTATAATGAAAATAAAGGTAAACAAATAATATCGAAGAGTACATGATAATATATATATATAAGTAATGAAGTTGCTCCTCTTAGGGAGTTTAATACATAACCAGTCAAACGTTTTCAACACTTAAAGAAAATACAACAAAAAAGACGAACAGGCGATCTCCCTACGAAAGGGCGATCTCCTATCAGGCAGGCGATCCCCTATCAGGCAGGCGATCTCCTATCAGCCAGGCGATCTCCTATCAATCCGGCGATCTCAACTTCCTGTAACATCATCTGCTCCCGTGCAAATTATACACGATCATCGCAAGTTTTAAGAAAACAGCCACAGAACCAAAATACAGGGTAAGCTAGACATTTAAAAGAGAGTTTGAATATGAACTTAAAAATCAAGATAAAAACCAATTTAAGACGATCACGTACAAACCATCAACTTTCTCATATTACACCAAACCATTCGAAAATCACATATCTCACAAATCAATCCAAGAGTCTTTCAATTCATATCAGCAATCCAGTGCCTAACAATTCAATTTCTCAATTCACATACCACTGTGAAATCCACACATTCACATGGTCGCTGTGAAATCCACACATTCACAAGCGTATAGAGGAATCCACACATCCTCACATGGTCGCTGTGAAATCCACACATTCACAAGCGTATAGAGGAATCCACACATCCTCACATGGTCGCTGTGAAATCCACACAGTCACAAGCGTATAGAGGAATCCACACATCCTCACATGGTCGCTGTGAAATCCACACATTCACAAGCGTATAGAGGAATCCACACATCCTCACATAACATTTCAACAAATGATTCCATTCACAGCAAAACTCATGCCAAGGTTCAGATATTCAAATATCACATGCATTTCACATATAAACCTCAAACAGTTCTCAAACAATACAAAAACAGGGGACATTTCAATAACAGATGAAAAACCGGCGATCACCTCAAGGAACCGGCGATCACGAACAGAACTGGGTTTTAAACAAGAACATTTTGAAAACCGGCGACCACGTCGCCCCCAACATCAAAACAGAATCGATTACAGTAAACACTTCGCATCCAACATCAGAACACCAGAATAAGAAACAAAACCGGCGACCCCGTCGCCCCACATCTCAATCAGCAAGTACACAGTTTTCATTTGAAACAAGGCTAGCTTCCCTTACCTGGATCAGCGTGAAACTCACTTCAAGCTCTAACCACCGAACGTAAAGGATGCCTGAACTCTGCCTAAGCGTTCTAATCAGTAAAACTTGTAGAGAACCTTCTCAAATGCTCTATGGCAATCACTGGTAGTCAAGCTGGTGCCTGGGGATTACTGAGTCGCAGCGCAAGGAGAGAAAAGAGAAAGATGAAGGTGAACTCACTCTGTCACCTTTTATACTCTTACTGCGTTTTTAAACTCACTAAGAGGCGGTGCATTCTGATACTAGGAACATAGGCCTGCCATGTAGCTATCATTACCTACTCTCTAACTAACCCTTCTGGTTGGGTTTTCTTCCTTGAATTAAATGCAACCTAACAGTATGGCCACGTGGCGTCTCTGCGCACATGGAGCTACTGTCCCGAAGGACTTTTGTAGTGGCCAGAGCTCGGTCGTCCGGAACACAGAGAGGGGTGATCGGTCATCAGCCTGTTCTCATAGAGAGGGGTGATCGGTCATCAGCCTGTTCTCACAGAGAGGGGTGATCGGTCATCAGCCTGTTCTCATAGAGAGGGGTGATCGGTCATCAGCCTGTTCTCACAGAGAGGGGTGATCGGTCATCATCCTGTTCTCACAGAGAGGGGTGATCGGTCATCAGCCTGTTCCCCAAGAGAGAGGGAGATCGGTCATCAGCCTGTTCTCACAGAGAGGGGTGATCGGTCATCACCTGCTCCGCAGAGAGAGGGTGACAGCGGCGCAAGGGTATTCCAGTAAACCCTAAATATGGCTAGCAGCGCAGTAAACCCTAATTAGGGTTAGCGGCACAGCCCAGGCTATATAAGGAACAGTAATATACTTCACAGAGGTACGCAGTTTCTAGACCTAAACACATAGAGAATTAATACTTTGATGTTTCTTGCCCCATATTGACTTGAGCGTCGGAGCTACAACGGCCGCGAGGGCGCCCCCCTTTCTCTTTTGCAGGTGCGGAATCGAGCACAGACCAAGGTGAGGAAGGAGGTGTGTGAGTGTCGCAGATTCAGCTGACGGCGGAGTCAACCGGCGAGAACATTGGCGCCCACCGTGGGGCCGAGTAAATCAAGGTCCCATCCACAGTTGTGAAGAGGAAAGCCAGACAGCATGAGAAGCACTAGGCAAGGTGCCACTGGAGGAGGCGATGGTAATCACACCGCCACCATCCAGGAGCTAATGGAGACAATCCGCAATCTCCAGCAGGCGTTCACCGCCTCCAGCGCTGATCAGGCCTTAAAGCAGGAGCAGTTTAGGGCCGACCTGAACGCGTCTTTGGCGGCGAATGAGGAGCTGCGGAGAGCCAACGAGGAACTGAGGAGAGGAATGGGAGAAAGGGCCGCAGCGGGACAGGGGGCCATGCCTCCAGCCAGGCCCCGACCTATGCCTTTCTCGCAGGAGATCATGCAGACAGTAATACCAGCGTCTTTCGTAATCCCAAAGATTACCTTTACAGGCGTAGAAGATCCAGAAGCCCACATCACAGCGTTCCATACGCAGATGATGATCTCTGGGGGGACTGATGCCATGCACTGCAAGCTGTTCATGGGTACCTTTGCAGGGACAGCGCTAAACTGGTTCGTGGGACTCCCAGACGGACACGTTACATCCTTCGAGCAGTTTGCAGAATTGTTCAAAAGGCAGTTCATTGTCAATCGGGCTCGGATGCCGGTTGCGTTCGACCTCTTTGATGTAAAGCAGTTCCAGGAAGAACCACTGAAGGATTTCCTCAACCGGTTCGCGGCATTGGTGGTGAGACTGCCAACCAAGGATGACGCCGTGATAGTGCATGCCTTCGAGAGGGGAATCCTTCCTGGACCATTCAGCGACGCACTCATACGATGTCCAGCAAGGACATTTGATGAGATACAGTGTAGGGCGCTCGCCCACATCACGGCAGAAGGAAGAGTCGCCGAAAAGCGTACAAGGGGCGACCTCTCCAAACCTCGCGCCCCAGTACGCGCCCAACCCCTAAGGGTGCTTGTGGCCGCAGAGAGGAAGGATAGACACGCACCCTACGAGTCCACAAGGCCCAGACCACCCCGGCACAGCTTCAAGGTCGGCCTCAAGGAGCTCATCACAATCCCTGAGGTGGCAAGCAAGTTGAAGCCTCCCCAGAAGGCCGAGGGACATGTCGGACCTCGGAAAAGCCATTGGTGTGATTTCCATCAAGCCCAAGGCCACAATCTGCGCAATTGCCTCTGCTTGGGTTATCAATTGGATGACCTGGTAAAAAGCGGCTTTTTAGCGCCCTACCTGCAGGAACCACAGGGAGACACGGCGGCAACAAACCCAACAGGAGACGAGAGGCACGAGGTGCCCATTCATGGGGAAATCTATACCATCTCAGGGGGGTTTGAAGGAGGAGCATGCCTCCTATAGGAGCACGCCTTCCAGAGGAGCACGCCTCCCAGAGGAGCACGCCTCCCAGAGGAGCACGCCTCCCAGTGGAGCACGCCTTCCAGCGAAGCACGCCTCCCACTGGAGCACGCCTTCCAGAGGAGCACGCCTCCCAGAGGAGCACGCCTTCCAGTGGAGCACGCCTTCCAGAGGAGCACGCCTTCCATTGGAGCACGCCTCCCTGAGGAGCACGCCTCCCTGAGGAGCTCGCCTCCCTGAGGAGCTCGCCTCCCAGAGGAGCTCGCCTCCCACTGGAGCACGCCTTCCAGAGGAGCACGCCTCCCAGAGGAGCACGCCTTCCAGTGGAGCACGCCTTCCAGAGGAGCACGCCTTCCATTGGAGCACGCCTCCCTGAGGAGCACGCCTCCCTGAGGAGCTCGCCTCCCAGAGGAGCTCGCCTCCCAGTAGAGCACGCCTTCCAGCGAAGCACGCCTTCCACTGGAGCACGCCTTCCAGAGGAGCACGCCTCCCAGAGGAGCACGCCTTCCAGTGGAGCACGCCTTCCAGAGGAGCACGCCTCCCAGCGAGCTCGCCTCCAAGTTTTATTTCAGTTAATAGATACATGTTTTAACACAATCGTATTTTTCAGTCTAGGGGACACTCTTTTAAACGAGGTCACCCAATAAAGAGAAGAATTTAGAGAGACATATTTGTGTTAAACTGTAAAAAGAACCTCTTCTACCATATTAAAGAAAGGAGAAGAACAGTATGGTTCACAGAAAAGGTCCTCACCTCGACTTTGTACAGCGAGGCTGAGGCAGCAGAGGAAGACCTCCTTGCCTTTAAGCAAGTGAGGCGAGATGAGAAAGACCTCACCCTCCGCTTCTTAGAGCGGGGCTTGAGGAGGGCACGTGGATCAAGAAGAGTAAGAGAAAGGAAATCGCCCAAAGATAATTCGGCGAGTACCAGATCAGAGGAGTCTCTGGCGATGATGCCAAATGCTGGTCCTCGGGCACCGAGAGCAGATAGTAAAGGAGTCGATGACTTAGTCTCTTCGCTGAAACAAGTTAACAGCTTGAGACTGGGGGGCTTGTGATCCGGTCGGTCATCAGCAGTGGACCACGTCGAGTCATGCCACATAGGTCGACTGGGCGAGCTGTAAGGCTCTTCGTTGAAGCAAGTCACAACTCGAGCCTGGGGGGCTTGTGTAGTGGCCAGAGCTCGGTCGTCCGGAACACAGAGAGGGGTGATCGGTCATCAGCCTGTTCTCATAGAGAGGGGTGATCGGTCATCAGCCTGTTCTCACAGAGAGGGGTGATCGGTCATCAGCCTGTTCTCATAGAGAGGGGTGATCGGTCATCAGCCTGTTCTCACAGAGAGGGGTGATCGGTCATCATCCTGTTCTCACAGAGAGGGGTGATCGGTCATCAGCCTGTTCCCGCAGAGAGAGGGAGATCGGTCATCAGCCTGTTCTCACAGAGAGGGGTGATCGGTCATCACCTGCTCCGCAGAGAGAGGGTGACAGCGGCGCAAGGGTATTCCAGTAAACCCTAAATATGGCTAGCAGCGCAGTAAACCCTAATTAGGGTTAGCGGCACAGCCCAGGCTATATAAGGAACAGTAATATACTTCACAGAGGTACGCAGTTTCTAGACCTAAACACATAGAGAATTAATACTTTGATGTTTCTTGCCCCATATTGACTTGAGCGTCGGAGCTACAACGGCTGCGAGGGCGCCCCCCTTTCTCTTTTGCAGGTGCGGAATCGAGCACAGACCAAGGTGAGGAAGGAGGTGTGTGAGTGTCGCAGATTCAGCTGACGGCGGAGTCAACCGGCGAGAACAACTTTTACTGTCTACCTGTCGCACATGCAGCACATTCGTCCTGGAAACCAGGGCCCCACTTCATCTGCGTGAAACGCGACATCGCGCGATAACCTTTCGCCGATGACCACTCGCGCAAAGACAATCCACCGATGACCCATCCTGGAGGACGACCGATGTCTCTCTCTGGAAGACGACCGATCGAGGTCTCTTCCTCCTGGAGACCGACCGAGGTCTCTTCCTCCTGGAGACCGACCGAGGTCTCCTCTTCCTGGAGACCGACCGAGGTCTCCTCTTCCTGGAGACCGACCGAGGTCTCCTCTTCCTGGAGACCGACCGAGGTCTCCTCTTGGCGACGCCCGCATGCCTCTCGCGCCCGGGCAAAGCCCACATGCATCTCGTGCCCTGGCGATGCCCGCATGTCTCTCGCGCCCTGGCGATGCCTACATGCCTCGCGCCCTGGCGATGCCCGCATGCCTCGCGCCCTGGCGATGTCCGCATGCCTCTCGCGCCCGGCGATGCCCGCATGTCTCTCGCGCCCTGGTGATCATGTGTAGTAGGCGACCGGCGATCATGTGCCAGGCGATCTCATAGTCTTCTAAACTACACTTTCCTTCCATTTTCATTTTAAGTACAACCATACTTCGAATCCATTTAAATTATATCCTTTTATTCCAGTAATATTTTCCAGGTCCTTACACGAGGCATGCGGGCATCGCCAGGGCGCGAGAGGCATGCGGGCATCGCCGGGGCGCGAGAGGCATGCGGGCATCACCGGGGCGCGAGAGACATGCGAGCGTCGCCTGGGATAGACATCGGTCGTCTCCCAGAGAGAGACATCGGTCGTCTCCCAGAGAGAGACATCGGTCGTCTTCCAGAGAGAGACATCGGTCGTCTTCCAGGATGAGTCATCGGTGGAAGGTTATCGCGCGATGTCGTGTTTCACACAGATAAGGTGGGACCCAGGCTCCCAGCATGAAACGTCCTGCACGCACGACACGTAGACAAAAAGGGTGGTTCAGAATAGTGACATCAGAGAGTTGGCATGCGCAGAGACACACGTGGCCGTACTGTTCAGGGAAGCGTGCACGCAAGCCTTCCTGCAGAGTGGGTGGTGGCAGCGGCAATTGTGGAACAAGTTGGTTTAGTTTTAAAAACTCACTTCAGAGAGGCAAAGAAGGTTGCTGTGGTTCAAGAGTGACAGAGTGAGTTACCTTCATCCTTCTCTTTTCTCTCCTTCACTCTGCGATTCAGGCCTTATCACATCCCTGCTGGGCTATCGACGACTGCCATAGAGCACCTGGGAGGTTCTCTGCAAGTCCTCCAAACCAGACGCTAAAAGAGAGTTAAGGCATCCTTGAAGCTCGTTGGGTTGGAACTCTTAGTGAAGTTTACGCAAGTCCAGGTAAGGGAAGCTAGCTTTGTTTTTCAATAAAAGCCGTAGATTAGCTGTTTCTGAAGTGAGGGCGACGTGGTCGCCGGTTTTAAACTCTATTTCACGATGCTCTGTTCTATGTGTTTGGGCGACGTGGTCGCCGGTTTTAAACTCTATTTCACGATGTTCTGTTTTTATGTATTTGGGCGACGTGATCGCCAGTTTTAAATACAGCTTTCGAAATCCCCTGTTTTAGTGTCGTTGAGACTGTTTGAGATTTAAATGTGGAATGCATGTGATATTCGAAAATCTGAACCTTTGAAATGATTGTTGCTGTGATTTGAATCATTCATTTGAGTGGTATGATGTTTTGAATGTTGTGGATGTGGGATCAAGGCATAGTATTTTCAGGAAAGAAAATACCGTGTAAGATCGTGTAAAGTGTGCAATGACCGGTAATTCATTTTATGAGATATCCTGACTCTCCTGATGTAATGGAATCACATAGATGAAGTTATTCAGGCGTTGAGAGTCGAAGGAGGTCCACAGGTATGGGTGAGTTGTGTGAAAGAGAACGAGCTCGACCCGTTGTGTGGATTAACCCTGTCATGCTAGGATAGTGATAATATTGAGATTCATTTATACGCTTGTGAATGTGTGTGATTTCACAGCGACCCTGTGAATGTGTGTGATTTCACAGTGGTGCAGCATGATAGGTGCAGATCTCTGAGTCTAGTCAATGCACGTAGTGTCAAGTGTCTATGTGAGATGAGTCAGTGGAAGTCTGACGTGAGAAATGTGAAATATTGAGAATTGTTGATAAACACTTGATGGTTGTGTGATATGAATGAGAAAGTGATGGACTCTTGTGAATGTTTAAAAAAGGCTGATCTACGTTGGTTGTCCAGTTTATAATTTAAAGTTTTAAAAATATCTAGCTTACCCTTTGTATTGTTCTGTGGTTACTTTCTCTTAAAACTGTGATGATCGTGTATTTTACATGGGAGCAGATGATCTTCCAGGGAGTAGAGCTCCTCAGTGAGTGGTCGCCGGAAGGAGATCGCCTGTTTCTGTCTCTACGTGGTGATCGCCTGTTTTCTGTTCTGATAGTAGATCGGCTGTTTTGGGTCTTCTGATAGGAGATCGCCGGTTTATGTAGGGAGACCGCCGGTTTCATTTTATTTGGCTGTATTTTGTTTTAAGTTTTGGAAAATTGACCGGTTATGTATTAAACTCCCTGGGAGGAGCAACTCCATTTTATATAAATACGTATGTTCACTTCAATATTATTGTTTTACCTTTATTTCATTTTATAATTGTGAAAAGGATTTGGCGGGATGTTACACCACGCCCCGTTTTGAGTCACTTTCACTTTTGAGGCGTCTTGATCGGACTTCTCGGTCAAAATCTATCGCCATTTGAAGTTTGTATACCCTAATATTCACTAAATGAAGTTTCCCCAAACCCCAAACTACTGACGAATCAGCACAAAACATGCAGATACGCCACGCCCCGTTTCGAGCCACTTTCATTTTTGAGGTGTCTTGATCGGACTTCTCTGTCAAAATCTATCGCCATTTGAAGTTTGTATACCCTAATATTCACTAAATGAAGTTTCCCCAAACCCCAAACTACTGACGAATCGGCACAACACATGCAGATATGCCACGCCCCGTTTCGAGTCACCTTCATTTTTGAGGCGTCTTGATCGGACTTCTCTGTCAACATCTATCGCCATTTGAAGTTTGTTACCCCAATATTCACTAAATGATGTTTCCCCAAATCCAAAACTACTGACGAATCGGCACAAAAATGCAGGTACGCCACGCCCCGTTTCGAGCCACATTCGTTTTTTAGGCGTCTTGATCAGACTTTTCTGTCTGAATCTATCGCCATTTGAAGTTTGTATACCCTAATATTCACTAAATGAAGTTTCCCCAAATCCCAAAGTACTGACGAATCGGCACAAGACATGAAGATATGCCACGCCCCGTTTCGAGCCACTTTCATTTTTGAGGCGTCTTGATCGGACTTCTCTGTCAAAATCTATCGCCATTTGAAGTTTGTATACCCTAATATTCACTAAATGAAGTTTCCCCAAACCCCAAACTACTGACGAATCGGCACAACACATGCAGATATGCCACGCCCCGTTTCGAGCCACATTCATTTTTTAGGCGTCTTGATCGGACTTCTCTGTCAAAATCTATCACCATTTGAAGTTTGCATACCCTAATATTCACTAAATGAAGTTTCCCCAAACCCCAAACTACTGACGAATCGGCACAAAACAAGCAGATACGCCACGCCCCGTTTCGAGCCACTTTCATTTTTGAGGCGTCTTGATCGGACTTCTCTGTCAAAATCTATCGCCATTTAAAGTTTGTATACCCTAATATTCACTAAATGAAGTTTCCCCAAACCCCAAACTACTGACGAATCGGCACAACACATGCAGATATGCCACGCCCCGTTTCGAGCCACTTTCATTTTTTAGGCGTCTTGATCGGACTTCTCTGTCAAAATCTATCGCCATTTGAAGTTTGTATACCCTAATATTCACTAAATGATGTTTCCCCAAATCCCAAACTACTGACGAATCGACACAAAACATGCAGGTACGCCACGCCCCGTTTCGAGCCACATTCGTTTTTTAGGCGTCTTGATCAGACTTCTCTGTCTAAATCTATCGCCATTCGAAGTTTGTATACCCTAATATTCACTAAATGAAATTTCTCCAAACCCCAAACTACTGACGAATCGGCACAAAACAAGCAGATACGCCACACCCCATTTTGAGTCACTTTCATTTTTGAGGCGTCTTGATCGGGCTTCTCTGTCAAGATCTATCGCCATTTCAAGTTTGTATACCCTAATATTCAATAAATGAAGTTTCCCCAAACCCCAAACCACTGACGAATCGGCACAAAACATGCAGATACGCCACACCCCGTTTAGAGCCACCTTCATTTTTTAGGCGTCTTGATCAGACTTCTCTATCAAAATCTATCGCCATTTGAAGTTTGTATACCCTAATATTCACAAAATAAAGTTTCCCCAAACCCCAAACTACTGACGATTTGGCATAAAACATGCAGATACGCCACGCCCCGTTTCGAGCCACTTTCATTTTTTAGGCGTCTTGATCGGACTTCTCTCTCAAAATCTATCGCCATTTGAAGTTTGTATACCCTAATATTCACTTAATGAAAGTTCCCCAAACCCCAAACTATTGACGAATCGATACAAAACATGCAAATACGCCACGCCTCGTTTCGACCCATTTTCATTTTTGAGCGTCTTGATCGGACTTCTCTGTCAAAATCTATCGCCATTTGAAGTTTGTATACCCTAATATTCACTAAATGAAGTTTCCCCAAACCCCAAACTACTGACGAATCGACACAAAACATGCAGATAAGCCACGCCCCGTTTCGAGCCACTTTCATTTTTGAGGCGTCTTGATCGGACTTCTCTGTCAAAATCTATCGCAATTTGAAGTTTGTATACCCTAATATTCACTAAATGAAGTTTCCCCAAACCCCAAACTACTGACGAATCGGCACAAAACATGCAGATACGCCACGCCCCGTTTCGAGCCACTTTCATTTTTGAGGCGTCTTGATCGGACGTCTCTGTCAACATCTATCGCCATTTGAAGTTTGTATACCCTAATATTCACTAAATGAAGTTTCCCCAAACCCCAAACTACTGACGAATCGGCACAAAACATGCAGATACGTGACGCCCGGTTTCGAGCCACTTTCATTTTTGAAGCTTCTTGATCGGATTTCTCTATCAAAATCTATCGCCATTTGAAGTTTGTGTACCCTAATAATCACTAAATGATGTTTCCCCAAACCCCAAACTACTGACGAATCGGCAGAAAACATGCAGATACGCCACGCCCCGTTTCGAGTGTAAGGACCTAGAAATTTTTTATTGGAATAAAAGTGATATATTTTAAGTGAATTCTAAGTATGTGTTTATTCTAAATATAAAGGAAGGAAAGGGTAGCTTAGAAGTCTACGAGATCGCCGTTGTTGAAGACGGAGGCGATCTCCGACTTCTCTGGCACATAATCGCCTGTCGCCTAGATTACACATGAACGCCAATCGCCCATGGTGTACGTGATCGCCGGGAGTGCACTTAGTATGTGGTCAAGATGCTGGATCAACCATAGTGGGTTCCAAAAACCACGCGTATCAAGGTGTGGGTTAAGCCTTAGATACGCTGTGCATGCGAAGCTCTATGCTTGAGCATAAGAAATCGTCCTTAGTGTTGCATGCATGGGCGCATGAGGAGTAGTGCTGATCTATTCTTGGAAATGTGAAGCTACCGACGTCACCAAGCCATGTGGAGGTGATACCTTGGACGTAACATAGTGGGATGAAGAACCTTCAGCAAGGCGTGGCGATGTGTCATAAGTCATCGCCGGGATGAGAGGCACATCAGTCATCGCTGGTATGAGAGACACGCGGGCATCGCCAGGGCGAGAGACATGCGGGCATCGCCGGGGGGAGAGACATGCGGGCATCGCCGGGGCGAGAGACATGCGGGCATCGCCGGGGCGACAGACATGCGGGCATCGCCAGGGCGAGAGACATGCGGCCATCGCCAGGGATAGACATCGGTCGTCTTCCAGAGAGAGACATCGGTTGTCTTCCAGGGAGAGACATCGGTCGTCTTCCAGGGAGAGACATCGGTCGTCCGCCAGGATGAGACATCGTTGGATAGTCATCGCGCGAGCGGTCATCGGTGGAAGATTATCGCGCGATGTCGTGTTTCACACAGATAAGGTGGGACCCAGGCTCCCAGCATGAGACGTCCTGCATGCGTGACACGTAGACAGAAAGGGTGTTTCAGAATAGTTAGCGTCAGGGAGTTGGTATGCGCAGAAACCCACGTGGTCATACTTTTCAAGGAACTGTGCACGCAAGCTTTCCTGCAGAGTGGGTGGTGGCAGCGGCAATTGTGGACAAGTTGGTTTAGATTCAAAAACTCACTTCTGAGAGGCAAAGAACGTTGTTGTGGTTCAAGAGTGACAGAGTGAGTTTACCTTCATCCTTCTCTTTTCTCTCCTTCGCGCTGCGATTCAGGCATCCTCAAGCACCAGTACGACGAGCGACGACTGCCCTTGGACTCCTGGGAAGTTCTCTGCGAGTTTTCCGATCAGGACGCTAAAACAGAGTTCGGGTATCCTTAAGTTCGGTGGGTTAGAGCTCGTAGTGAGATTTTACGCAAGTCCAAGTAAGGGAAGCTAGCCTTATTTCCAACAAAAACCTTAAGTTAGATGATTTTGATGATGGGGCGACGTGGTCACCGGTTTTCAACTGTTATTGCATAATCCCCTGTTTTTGGATGTGATCGCCGGTTTTAATGTTGTTTTCGAACTCCCCTGTTTTAGTGTCGCTGTGAACTTGTTGAGATTGAAATGGAAAATGTATATGCTATTCGAAAACTTGAATGGTGGTATGCTTGTTTTTGTGAGTGGGGTTGTTTAAGAAAAGATTCAAAGTATTCTATGATGGAATTGTTCTTTATGTGTGGTATGATGTATGGAATGTGGTGAATGTGGGATCAAGGCATAGTATTTTCAGGAAAGAAAATACCGTGTAAGATCGTGTAGAGTGTGCATTGACCGGTGATTCGTTTATTGTGAGATATCCTGACTCTCCTGATATAATGGAATCATATAGATGAAGTTATTCAGGCGTTGAGAGTCGAAGGAGGTTCATATGTATGGGTGAGTTGTTTGAAAGAGAACGAGCTTGACCTGTTGTATGGATTAACCCTGTCATGCTAGGATAGTGATGATATTGAGATTCATTTATACGCTTGTGAATGTGTGTGATTTCACAGCGACCCTGTGAATGTGCGTGATTTCACAGTGGTGCAGTATGACAGGTGCAGATCTCTGAGTCTAGTCAATGCACGTGTCTTCCGGAAGTAGTGTCAAGTGTCTATGTGTGATGAGTCAGTGGAAGTCTGACGTGAGAAATGAGAAACGCTGAAATTGATAGACACTTGATGGATTATGTGAATTGAATGACTCTTGAGGAAATTGTTAAATATGTGATTACTTGATGGTCATGTGAAGGGAATGAGAAAGTTGATGGTTTTTACGTGGGTGTCTTAAATTTGTTTTATGTTGATTTTAAAGTTTCATATCTAAATTCTCTTTAAAATATCTAGCTTACCCTGCGTTTTTGTTTTGTGGATGTTTTCTTAAACCTGTGATGATCGTGTATAATTTACACGGGAGCAGATGATGTTGCAGGAAGTAGAGCTTCTCAGTGAGTGGTCGCCGGAAGGAGATCGCCTGTTTTCTGTTTCTGTTAGGAGATCGCCTGTTTTTCTGTTTCTGTTAGGAGATCGCCTGTTTTCTATTTTGCTGTATTTTGTTTACGTTTTGGAAACTGACTGGATATCTATTAAACTCCCTGTGAGGAGAAATTTCATTACATATATATATACATGTTCACTTCGATATTATTGTTTTACCTTCATTTCATTATATAAATATGAAAAGGATTTGGCGGGATGTTACGAGCCACTTTCATTTTTGAGGCGTCTTGATCGGACTTCTCTGTCAAAATCTATCGCCATTTGAAGTTTGTATACCCTAATATTCACTAAATGAAGTTTCCCCAAACCCCAAACTACTGACGAATCGGCACAAAACATGTAGATACACCACGCCCTGTTTCGAGCCAATTTCATTTTTGAGGCGTCTTGATCGGACTTCTCTATCAAAATCTATCGCCATTTGAAGTTTGTATACCCTAATATTCAGTAAATGAAGTTTCCCCAAACCACAAACTACTGACGAATCGGCACAAAACATGCAGATACGCCACGCCCCGTTTCGAGCCACTTCCATTTTTAAGGCGTCTTGATCGGTCTTCTCTGTCAAAATCTATCGCCATTTGAAGTTTGTATACCTTAATATTCACTAAATGAAGTTTCCCCAAACCCCAAACTAATGACGAATCGGCACAAAACATGCAGATACGCCACGCCCCGTTTCGAGCCACTTCCATTTTTTAGGCGTCTTGATCGGTCTTCTCTGTCAAAATCTATCGCCATTTGAAGTTTGTATACCCTAATATTCAGTAAATGAAGTTTCCCCAAACCCTAAACTACTGACGAATCGGCACAAAACATGCAGATACGCCACGCCCCGTTTCGAGCCACTTTCATTTTTTAGGCGTCTTGATGGGACTTCTCTGTCAAAATCTATCGCCATTTGAAATTTGTATACCCTAATATTCACTAAATGCAGTTTCCCCAAACCCCAAACTACTGACGAATCGGCACAAAACATGCAGATACGCGACGCCCCGTTTCGAGCCACTTTCATTTTTGAAACTTCTTGATCAGATTTCTCTGTCAAAATATATCGCCATTTGAAGTTTGTATACCCTAATATTCACTAAATGAAGTTTCCCTAAACCCCAAACTACTAACAAATCGGCACAAAACATGCAGATACGCCACGCCCTATTTCGAGCCACTTTCATTTTTCAGGCGTCTTGATCGGACTTCTCTGTCAAAATCTATCGCCATTTGAAGTTTGTATACCCTAATATTCACTAAATGAAGTTTCCCCAAACCCCAAACTACTGACGAATCGGCACAAGACATGCAGATATGCCACGTCCCGTTTCGAGCCACTTTCATTTTTGAGGCGTCTTGATCGCACTTCTCTGTCAAAATCTATCGCCATTTGAAGTTTGTATACCCTAATATTCACTAAATGAAGTTTCCCCAAACCCCAAACTACGGACGAATCGGCACAAAACATGCAGATACGCCACGCCCCGATTCGAGTGTCTTAAAATTGTTTTATCTTGATTTTAAAGTTTCATATCTAAATTCTCTTTAAAATATCTAGGTTACCCTGCGTTTTTGTTTTGTGGATGTTTTCTTCAACCTGTTATGATCGTGTATAATTTACACGGGAGCAGATGATGTTGCAGGAAGTAGAGCTTCTCAGTGAGTGGTCGCCGGAAGGAGATCGCCTGTTTTCTGTTTCTGTTAGGAGATCGCCTGTTTTCTGTTTCTGTTAGGAGATCGCCTGTTTTCTGTTTCTGTTAGGAGATCGCCTGTTTTCTGTTTCTGTTAGGAGATCGCCTGTTTTCTATTTTGCTGTATTTTGTTTAAGTTTTGGAAACTGACTGGATATGTATTAAACTCCCTGTGAGGAGAAATTTCATTACATATATATATATATACATGTTCACTTCGATATTATTGTTTTACCTTCATTTCATTATATAAATATGAAAAGGATTTGGCAAGATGTTACATTAATGGTATCAGAGCAGTTCGTCCTTAGGATGACCTGAGGGCTGTGGATCCATTGTGTTTCTTCTGCTCATAAAATTTATTTGAGTTTTAAATAAAAACTATAGTGAAAGGTTTTCAAACGTTTTTGTATTGAAATTTTGTGTGTGCTTTAGTGAATATATGCCCTAACTGAAAATCTTAGTATTAAGAATGAAAGGATCTTGATAAAGTAGTGGAGGGTGCACACTCATAACTGGATCAAGATGATTCTCAATCTTAAATTCTGAAAGTTTGATGTTTAGCATATATTGAATTCTGGTGTGTTTTATTTCAGTTTATTGAGTGTTTTTGTATTGATTGAAAGTGGTCGTTTGAATTGATGGTTTTATACCAGTAGCTGTTTTGGTGATGTGCTTGTATAAGTATATTGATCTTGCTGATAAACTCAAATTCTAGATGGATTTGAGATGCTGGCCTTTGTAAGACCTAGTGTGGTCTTCTAAATGAATTGATTCTTTATCAAGTTCATTTTATAGGAATATGAGTAGAGAATAATAGTTTTTTTTTCCTAATCTTCTACAGAGAAGAATGGCTCCTAGACAGCCTACCCCTCCCCAACCTTCTGCTGAAATGGGCCAGATCGCCAGGGCCATTGAGATAATGGCGAGTGCCATCCAGCAGCAGAATGCGGTGATGTCTCAGAATCACCAAGCTACAATGCAGCATTAGGAGACCGCCAGATCGGCTGCAACAGCTCCCAACGTCGGTCAGCCTCAGGAGCAGATGGGACTGACCGAGTTCCTCAGGCACAACCTACCTAAGTTCAGTGGGAATGCTACTCCTGACCAAGCAGATCAATGGGTCAGGGGTTTAGAGAAAATCTTCAGGGCAACCTCCTGCCCTGAAGATAAGAAGCTGGTATTCGCCACATATATTTTGTCTGGAGAAGCTGAGTTCTGGTGGATGGGAACTCAGCAGATGATGGAGGCCCAAGAGGAAGTGTTGGATTGGGAGAGCTTCAGGGTGAGGTTCCTGGAGAAATACTTCCCAGACAGCGCAAGGTTTGCGAAGGAAGCTGAGTTCCTAAGGTTGGAGCAGGGGGATATGTCTGTGAACGCCTATGCTGCTCGATTTGAGTACCTCGCCCGATTCTATACCCAAGCTACCTCTGAGGCTTGGAGGTGCAGGAAATTTGAAGAAGGACTGAAGCATGAACTAAAGAGGACCATAGCACCTATGTGCATAAGAGAATTTCACGCCTTAGTGGAGAAGGCGAAGATGGTGGAGACTCTAGAAAAGGGTGAGTCTCGGGTGATCAGGTCACGCCCAGGGGATTCTTCCAGTAGGAAGGCCAGGGTGCAGCAACAACAGAATAAGTCTTATGCGAGACCTCCACAACATAGGGCAAGAGCAGCACCGCCCCAGTCTTAGCAGCAACAACCCTGGAAACTTAAATGTTTCCATTGTGGTGGACCACAAACAGCCAATGTGTGCCCCAAGAGAGATTCAGAGAGAAGATGTTTTGCCTGCCAGAAGACGGGACACATTGCTAGAGATTGTCCTACCCAGAATAGGATGACTCAATCCGGTGGTTCCCAACAGATGAGGAATGAAGGCAGCAGACCTCAGGCAGTAGGGATAGTGTTTGCCATGACAGGAGCAGAGGCGTCTCAGTCAGGTAACTTGGTGCAAGGTGCTTGTTTTATAGCTGATAGATGCGTTAGAGTTTTGTTTGATTCTGGAGCGACACACTCTTTTGTGTCAAGCCTGTGCGTAGATGTGTTGGGCCTTCTAGTGAAGGAGCTGCCGTTTGAACTGTTGGTCTCCACACCTTCATCAGGACAGGTTTTGACCTCCACAGTTTGCCCAGAATGTCCAGTGATAGTAGAGGGACGCAGGTTCAAAGTAAATTTGGTCTGTCTACTTCTGCAGGATCTGGATGTTATCCTAGGAATGGATTGGCTATCTGCCAATCACGTTCTCATAGATTGCAGTAGCCAGAAGGTGGTGTTCCCCGATCTCCAAGAGTCAGATGTGATGTCTGCTCAGCATGTGAGGTCGGAGTTGAAAGAAGGGGCGACGTGTTTTGTGATCCTAGCTAAAGGGGGAGTGAAGAATGAAGAAGAAATGGGCTGTATACATGTGGTTAAGGACTTCATGGATGTATTTCCAGAAGAAATACCTGGACTACCTCCTAAGAGAGAAGTGAAATTCTCTATTGATTTGGTACCTGGAGCTGGACCAGTGTCAATGGCGCCCTATAGAATGGCTCCAGCCGAGTTGGTATAGTTAAAGAAACAAGTGGAAGAGTTGTTGGAGAAATGATTCATCAGGCCTAGTGTATCTCCATGGGGGGCTCCAGTGCTTCTAGTTAAGAAAAAGGATGGAGGGTCTCGGTTATGTGTGGACTACAGGCAGTTGAATAAGCTGACTATCAAGAACAAGTACCCTCTGCCAAGAATTTATGATTTGATGGATCAACTGCATGGAGCCTCAGTGTTCTCAAAGATTGATCTGAGAACGGGATACCACCAAATTTTGGTGAAAGTTGAAGATGTGCAAAAGACGGCATTTAGGTCTCGTTATGGACACTATGAATATGTGGTGATGCCGTTTGGAGTGACAAATGCTCCAGCTCTGTTCATGGACTACATGAATAGGATTTTTCGTCCTTTCTTGGATAAGTTTGTTGTAGTCTTTATAGACGACATACTTATTTATTCAAGGACTGAGGAAGAACATGAGCAACAACTGAGGATGGTGTTGGGGATCCTGAGGGAGAAGCAACTCTATGCCAAGTTCTCTAAGTGTGAGTTCTGGCTGAAGGAAGTTAACTTCTTAGGACATGTGATATCTGCTCGGGGGATCTCAGTGGATCCAGCCAAGGTGGACGCAGTGCTTCAGTGGGAACGTCCTAAGACAGTCACAAAAATAAGGAGTTTTGTGGGTCTAGCTGGCTACTATCGGCGGTTTATTAAGGACTTTTCCAAGGTAGTGGCTCCTTTAACACAGTTGACCCGCAAGGATCAACCTTTTGCTTGGACCGACCGATGTGAGCAGAGCTTCATGGAACTAAAGGAAAGGTTGACTAGTGCTCCAGTGCTGGTGATCCCAGATGTAGGAAGACCTTTTGATGTCTACTGTGATGCTTCACATCAGGGTTTGGGATGTGTTTTGATGCAAGGGAAAAGAGTGGTTGCATATGCTTCAAGGCAACTCAAGGTTCATGAGAGGAACTATCCTACTCATGATTTGGAGTTGGCGGCTGTGGTGTTTTCCTTGAAGATTTGGAGGCACTATTTATATGGAGCTCGGTTCCAGGTGTTCAGTGACCATAAGAGCCTGAAATACCTGTTTGATCAGAAGGAACTAAACATGAGACAAAGAAGGTGGATGGAGTTTCTAAAGGACTATGATTTTCAACTCATGTATCATCCAGGGAAGGCCAATGTAGTGGCAGATGCTTTGAGTAGAAAATCAATACAAGTAGCCACCATGATGATGGAAGAGCAGAAACTGATCGAGCAATTCAGAGACTTAAACCTTGGGGTAGAATTTCATGTTAATCACATTAGTTGTAGTAAGCTGGCTATAACTGATGACTTCTTTGGAATGATAAAGGATAAGCAATTAAAGGACCCTGACCTGAGGCGTACTGTGGAGTTGCTAGGAACCGATCAGGCTAAAGACTTTGTGATGGGAGATGATGGGATCTTGAGATTTAATGGCAGAATTTGCATACCTGCAAATGAAGAGTTGAAGAAGATGATCCTAGAGGAAGGTCACAAGAGTCGCCTTAGCCTACATCCAGGCATGAACAAGATGTACCATGACTTGAAGGAGTCATTTTGGTGGTCGGGCATGAAGAAAGACATCGCCTAGTATGTTACAACCTGCTTGACATGTCAGAAGGCGAAGATAGAGCATCAAAGACCTGGCGGGTTGTTACAGCAACTGGATATCCCTGAGTGGAAATGGGACAGCATTGCAATGGATTTTGTTACCCATTTACCTAGATCGGTAAGGGGCCATGACGCAATCTGGGTCATAGTAGATCGGCTGACGAAGAGTGCCCACTTTCTTCCAGTGAATTTGAAAATGCCCATGGCCAAATTGGCTCAGTTGTACATCAAAGAAATAGTGAGGTTGCATGGAGTGCTTCCAGCATTGTTTCAGATAGAGATCCCAGGTTCACCTCACGGTTTTGGCAGACTCTCCAAGATTCTTTGGGAACTAAGTTGAGGATGAGCTCTGCATATCATCCTCAAACAGATGGGCAGTCTGAGAGAACAATTCAGTCCTTGGAAGATCTGCTGAGGACGTGTGTTTTGGACCAATTGGGAGGCTGCGATGAGATGTTGCCACTGGTGGAGTTTACCTATAATAACAGTTATCACGCCAGCATAGGGATGGCGCCATACGAAGCCTTGTATGGAAGGAAATGCAGAACTCCATTGTGCTGGTACCAGGAGGGCGAAGTAGTATTGGTTGGACCAGAGTTGATTCAGCAGACGACCGAGAAGGTGCAACAGATAAAAGACAGAATGAGAGCATCTCAAAGTAGGCAGAAATCCTATGCAGATCAGAGGAGAAAACCTTTGGAGTTTGCTGCTGGAGACCATGTGTTCATGAGAGTGACACCAACCAAGGGTGTAGGACGGGCGACCAGATCAAAGAAGTTGTCCCCTAAGTTCGTGGGACCATATCAGATCTTAAGGAGGATTGGTCCAGTGGCTTATGAGATCGCCCTACCTCCCCATTTAGCGAATCTGCATAATGTCTTTCACGTATCACAGCTGAGGAAGTACATGGCAGACCCTAGTCATGTGCTGGAAGTGGACGATGTGCAGATCAAGGATGACTTGTCGTTTGAAACGAAACCAGTCAGGATTGACGATCAGCAGAGTAAGCAACTCAGAGGCAAGACCATCAACATGGTAAAGGTGGTGTGGGATGACAGATCGGGTGATTCAACTTGGGAGTTAGAAGGAACCATGAGAGAAACCTATCCATACCTCTTTTCCTTGTAATTCAATTTTCGAGGACGAAAATTTTCTTATTGGGGAGAATGTAAGTACAAGTATAGGGTCTTTCAGGCTTTATGTACTATATTAGCGTATTACCAGTTGCCTTCCCCACCCTACGGACCGACATGACCTTAAACATAATCAAGGTCAATGCCGGCCGGAGAAAAGCTTCTTCTTGGGATCAATCAAAGGCAAACCTTGTCCTTTCAGGCCAAAGAGTGCCCTGATTCCATTGTTCACCTCTAGAGTTCACAAACTCGACCAGGTGTCGGAAAGCGGCTAACTCAAACGTTTGAGCAGGAAAAGGAGACCTAATCTTGTCAAAATGATCCTTGTTAAAAGGACCTAGAAAATTTTTATTGGAATGAAAGTGATATATTTTAAGTGAATTCTAAGTATGTGTTTATTTAAAATATAAAGGAAGGAAAGGGTAGCTTAGAAGTCTACGAGATCGCCGTTGTTGAAGACGGAGGCGATCTCCGACTTCTCTGGCACATAATCGCCTGTCGCCTAGATTACACATGAACGCCAATCGCCCATGGTGTACGTGATCGCCGGGAGTGCACTTAGTATGTGGTCAAGATGCTGGATCAACCATAGTGGGTTCCAAAAACCACGCGTATCAAGGTGTGGGTTAAGCCTTAGATACGCTGTGCATGCGAAGCTCTATGCTTGAGCATAAGAAATCGTCCTTAGTGTTGCATGCATGGGCGCACGAGGAGTAGTGCTGATCTATTCTTGGAAATGTGAAGCTACCGACGTCACCAAGCCATGTGGAGGTGATACCTTGGACGTAACATAGTGGGATGAAGAACCTTCAGCAAGGCGTGGCGATGTGTCATAAGTCATCGCCGGGATGAGAGGCACATCACTCATCGCCGGTATGAGAGACACGCGGGCATCGCCAAGGCGAGAAACACGCGGGCATCGCCAGGGCGAGAGACATGCGGGCATCGCCAGGGCGAGAGACATGCGGGCATCGCCGGGGCGAGAGACATGCGGGCATCGCCAGGGCGAGAGACATGCGGTCATCGCCAGGGATAGACATCGGTCGTCTTCCAGGGAGAGACATCGGTCGTCTTCCAAGGAGAGACATCGGTCGTCCGCCAAGATGAGACATCGGTGGATAGTCATCGCGCGAGCGGTCATCGGTGGAAGGTTATCGCGCGATGTCGTGTTTCACACAGATAAGGTGGGACCCAGGCTCCCATCATGAGACGTCCTGCGTGCGTGACACGTAGACAGAAAGGGTGTTTCAGAATAGTTAGCGTCAGGGAGTTGGTATGCTCAGAAACCCACGTGGTCATACTTTTCAAGGAAGTGTGCACGCAAGCTTTCCTGCAGAGTGGGTGGTGGCAGCGGCAATTGTGGACAAGTTGATTTAGATTCAAAAACTCACTTCTGAGAGGCAAAGAACGTTGTTGTGGTTCAAGAGTGACAAAGTGTGATAGCATTCCTATGAGCTCTTCTTTGGATTTTGGAGTTCCTTGGTGATGATGGATGCGGAAGCTTATGGAGGAGGTGAGCAAGGCCTTCCTAGGAAGCATGGGTGCCTTGAAGGTGCATGAAGAGTGAGGAAATGGGGAGGTTTGGCCAGCCCCTTTGGTAGTGATGAATTGAAGACTAAAACCTAAGTGTTAGGCAAGGAGTAGTGTATGGCACAATTTGGGCAGCATAACAATACTCTATTTAATCTTCCAAATACAAAGTGTAGGCTCCTCCTTTTATAGGCTAAGGAGGACCATAATGCAACCCTAATGCTAGCCAAATGAAATGTAAATGTGAAGCACATGGGCCACATGGAAAGTGTGAGCACATGGGGAGGGGTGTGTCTAGTTTGTAAGTTCACCCCCTCCATGGGCTTTCTAGAATAGTGGGAAGGTTAACTTCTCCTTAATTCTAATGTGCAGAAAAATAAACATTTGTCCACATGGCTATGCTATTTACACCCCAATTAAAGCTAAACTACATTTGATGGGCCTTCACGGAATATGTGCTAGTATGCCACTCTCCCATTCATAGCTTTGATCCAAGTCTTCTTGTCCTAGACGCTTCTAGCTTGGCCTTCTCATCCTAGATGCTCCTAGCTTGTCTTATACGCTCCTAGCTTGGTCTTAGACGCTCTTGACTTGGCTCTTGCCTTTCATGGAAGGTTGTGCTTGGCCCTCTTCCATCATCCCCTCCCTCTTGAAAAAGGATTTGTCCTCAAATCCCTTGCTTTGTCTTCAACTAGGGGGATGGATGGGGCTGGATGGTGTCCATCATCTCCTCCTCCTTTTAGAAGATCTATCCTCAGATCTACAGATTTGATCTCGGATAGCAGCCTATTGTTTCGGCAAGGCTTGTCCTCCCGGATCAAACGTCCACCTATGGAAATCATCAAACAAAGTAAAGGTGTTAGTGTGAGCAATTGGAGAGAACTTAATTGTATGAAGTTGCCATTTTTGTTTTTCTTTTGTTTTTGGCAACTTTGTACAATATTTCTCTTTGGATGGTTGTATGTGTTCTCTAATCCTCTTATGTATTTGAAAATTTTCAATATTGGTTACCTTTTCCTTAGGCACAATACCTTTAGGAAAGGGTAACAACTTAAAAAGCGAAAGAGGATTAAGTCCACATGCAATTTCAAATGTAGAAATATTAGTAGTCTTGTGGACTACTCCATTGTATGCATGCTCAAAAGGATACTCATCCCAAGAATTGTGATTGTCTTTCATGATTTCTCTAGGCATAGTAAAAAGAGTTATGTTTTCAATTTTATTTTGACCATTCTTTTGTGGATAAAAATTTGAAGAGTACAACTTAATTTCAAGTTTTTCTAAAAGATTCCTCAAATGATGGTTTTCAAATTTTGGAGCTCTATCCAATACTATGCTTGAAGATAAACCATGAAGACTTGTCACTTCTATATAGAAGAGATTATCCATATCCATAAAAATGGAATCAAAACCTTTTGTTGTCCTAGGAAGCTCTAAGATAAAATTGAGGTTTATGTCTTCCCAAGGATCATTTGCAAAAGGTAAAGGAGTATAGAGTTCATGAGACATCACCTTAGGTGTATTTTTAAAACAAGAAATGTATCTAGGGTAATGTCTTTGAACATCTTTTCTCATGGGTGACAAAAGTTTTCCTTTTAAAAGCTCTAGAGTTTTATCAACTCTAATTTGGTCCATGAGTTCTCCTTCATGAAGAATTTTTCTCTTATGTGTAAAGATAGTCTCGTTGTTACAACCATTGTTTATGAGAAGTTGCACACTTGGCAATGGTTGTCTCAATAGGACATGACAAGTTTCTTTAGGCACTACTTCACATAAAAATTTGTTTTTGTAGATGCTTGTAAATAACTTGACATTCACTTGGTGATATCCTAGCACTCCTAGCACATATGAGAAATAATCCACTTTATCTTTATCTATGCAAGCTTCTTTTAAAGACTCTTTTTTTGTTACTATGCTTGCAAGTGTTCCTTTACAAAAGGAAAGGCTAGGTTGTTCAACAAGACGCATATTTTCAGAGGTATTTTTAAATCTTTTGTCTTGTTGAATGACCTTGTGAGAAGGAACACTATTCTCCCACGCCTTTTGTTTCTCAAGGGTCTTCTCATGCTTTTCTTTTTCTTTTTCTTTTTCTTTTTCTTTTTCTTTAGCTTCCCTTTCGGCTTCCTCTCTTTTCTTTTGTATCTTTCTTTCCTTTCTTTCTTTATGGGAAGCAAACAATTTTTCTACCCTCATTTCCCAATCTAGGCAAGTTTCTATATTTTCTTTTCCATGGGAATGGGGTAGGTCTACCCTAACCTCTCTTGGGCTTTCTTGTTCTTTTCTATCTCTTCTATGTCTTCCCTCCCCAAAAGAATCATGCTTTTTAGAGATAGATGCATGAGAAGGTAATTTTTTTGAAATGTGAGACTTCTCATCCTTTGATTTAGTCAATTCATTAGTTTTGGCCTCATTCTCCAATTTTTTAGATGAAATTGATTGAATATTCTTGGAAAGTTGTTCCAAAAGAGATTTCAAGGATTTCACCTCACTTTTAAGAGATTTAAAGGAATGAGAAGACATGACTAGACCTTTGTGTATAGAAATATTTTACCTTGAGAAAATTTAGGGAAGTCAAAGAAGGTAGTCTTCCAGGTAAGGGAGGTGAGTCACAATGGACTACTTAAATACCAAGCCTTGCCTTAGCCAAAGACTATCCCTCAATGTCTTCACACAAAGTTTTCTCTTAGTAAACCACTTAAAACACAATTAGGTTGAAGAAATCAAATTTTGATGCAAGAAAACAATGCAAACTAGCTAATTAACCAAGCAAAAGAATTAACGAACTTAAACAAAACAAAATAATTACCAAACGTAACTAATTAAGCAAGGAAAGCAATTAAAACAATTAACACATGCTAAAACAAGTAAGGTCTACACTAGTCGGCCTTAGGTGAGGCTTCTTGGACACTTGGAGCCCTTGAAGACACACTCACCGTCTAATCACGTAATTAAAGAGTAATTCACAAGGTTAAGTTACAAAGAAGATTAAGAAAACCCCCTTTGTTGATCCTTGTTTTGCTATTGGCACTCCCTTGGTTGTCTTTTCTTTGTTGGGCCCTCCAAGTGTTTGTCGTGTTTTTGAGTAATCTTTGTTTGCTGCCCTTGCTTTGGCTCCTCTTAGAATTAGAAAATTAATTCTCCAATCCAGCACCTATTAAGCAAGCTAGACTCCCCTCAAGTCAAATTCTCACTCAACAAGTACCAATTGATATTTAATCCACCAACAACCTTAGAGGCAAAAGAAAGAAAGCAAGAAACAAATTAATTTGAAAAACAGTACCACACAAATGGAATTTAAATGTAACACAACTAGAAAGAGTTCAAATGAAATTAGACAAGCAAATAAAAGGTACTCAAATAATGGATGGCACACAAAAAGGAACCTAGGAATAGCACTAGATTTGATTTAGAAACCAAAAAAAAAGCACCACAGAAAAGCACATATTGTTGTGGTCCAGAAAGCGTATCTTTAAAAGATTTATGCTGAGCTGACCCTTTTGTATTTGTAAGGACCTGGAAAATCCTATTGGAATAAAAGTGATATATTTTAAGTAAATTCTAAGTATGTTTTATTTAAAATAAAAGTAAAGGAAAGTGTAGTTAGAAAGCCATGAGATCGCATAGAACATGATCGCCAGGGCGCGAGAGGCATGCGGACATCGCCAGGGCGCGAGACATGCGAGCATTTCCAGGGCGCGAGAGGCATGCGGACATCGCCAGGGCGCGAGACACGCGAGCATTTCCAGGGCGCGAGAGGCATGCGGACATCGCCAGGGCGCGAGACATGCGAGCATCGCTAGAGCGCGAGAGGCATGCGGGCATCGCCAGGGCGCGAGATGCATGTGGGCTTTGCCCAGGCGCGAGAGTCATGCGGGTGTCGCCAAGAGGAGACCTCGGTCGGTCTCCAGGAGGAAGAGACCGCGGTCGGTCTCCAGGAGGAAGAGACCTCGGTCGGTCTCCAGGAGGAAGAGACCTCGGTCGGTCTCCAGGAGGATGGAGACATCGGTCGTCTTCCAGAGAGAGACATCGGTCGTCCTCCAGGATGGGTCATCGGTGGATTGTCTTTGCGCGAGTGGTCATCGGCGAAAGGTTATCGCGCGATGTCGCGTTTTCACGCAGATGAAGTGGGGCCCTGGCTTCCAGGATGAACGTGCTGCATGTGCGACATGTAGGCAGTGAAAGTCCTGCAGGAGCAGTAGCTCCATGTGCGCAGAGACGCCACGTGGCCATACTGTCAGGTTACACTGAATTCGAGGAAGAAAACCCACCAAGGAGGGTTAGTTAGAGAATAGGTAATGATGGCTACATGGCAGGCCTATGTTCATAGTGTCAGAATACACCGCCTCTTAGTGAGTATAAAAACGCAGTGAGAGTATGAAAGGTGACAGAGTGAGTTCACCTTCAGCTTTCTCTTTTCTCTCCGTTGCACTGCGACTCAGAAATTCCAGGCACCAGTTAAATTACCAGCAATTTCCATAGAGCATTTGAGAAGGGTCTCTGCAAGTTTTACCAATTAGAACGCTTAGGCAGAGTTCAGGCATCCTTTACGTTCGGCGGTTTAGAGCTTGAAGTGAGATTTCACGCTGATCCAGGTAAGGGGAGCTAACCTTATTTCGAACGATAACTGGATATTTAATGTTTGAAATGATAGGGCGACATGGTCGCCGGTTTTACTTCGATTTCAAGGTGTTTTTGATGTTGTAAGGGAAGCTAGCCTTACTTCTAATGAAAACTGTATGCGTGATGATTTTGATGTTGGGGGCAACGTGATCGCAGGGTGTTCAAACTGTTCTTGCTTTAAACCCAGTTTTGTTTGTAATCGCCGGTTTTTCATCTGCCATAGAAATATCCCCTGTTTTATGCTGTTTCAAAAGTGTTTGAGATTTTAAATGTGGTTTTCGAAAATTTGAACCTTGGTATGAGATTTGCTGTGATTGAAATTGTTTCATTGAAGTGTTATGTGATATGTTGAATGTTGTGATTGTGGATCGAGGCATAGTATTTTCAGGAAAGAAAATACCGTGTAAGGTCGTGTAATAGGTGTATTGATCGGTGATCCTATAATGAGACATCCAGACTCTACTGAGGTAATGAAATCACGTAGAGGAAGTTACTCAGTTGTGGAGAGTCGATGGAGGTTCATACGTATGGGTGTCTCGTGTGAAACAGAACGAGTTCGGCCTGTTGTATGGATTAACCCTGGTCATACCGTGATACTGAGAATATTGAGATGGTGTGATGCGCATGGCTGAGGTCACTTTCCAGCCTTTGGTATGACAGGTGCGAATCTCTGGGTCTAATCAACGCACGAGTCTCCGGAATAGTGGTCAAGTGTCTGGTGTGATGAGTCAGTGGAAAGTCTGACGTGAGAAATGAGAAATTGAATTAATAGACACTTGATTTCTGATGTGAATTGAAATACTCTGGATTGATTTGTGAAATATGGGATTTCTGATAGTCTTGTGGAATATGGAAATGTAATGGCTGATACTGTTATGGTTCGTGGATGTTGTGAAGTCCTTATGTATGCTCTTGATTCAAATGTTTTCTTAAATATATAGCTTACCCTGTATTTTGTTTCTGTGGCTGTTTTTCTTAAACCTGTGATGATCGTGTAACTTTACACGGGAGCAGATGATGTTGCAGGAAGTGGATTTCCCTTGTAAGTGATCGCCGTATGTGGTCGCCGGCTTTTCTGTTCTTGTTGGGCGATCGCCCCCTTTTTTTATTTTCTGATAGGCGATCTCCGTTTTCTGTTAGGAGATCGGTAGTTTTGTATTTTTTGCTGTTTTCTTTATGTTTAAGTTTTGTACTAAACTCCCTGCGAGGAGAACTCCTTGTATATATATATACAATTATGTTTATTTCAATATATTCGTTTTACCATTATTTCATATTACGAAAATGCAAAAAATGCGAAATGTATATTGGAGGGATGTTACAAGAGATCGCCGTTTTTTTTATCTCTTGGTGGTGATCGCCGGTTTATGTCCTGTAGCAGATCGCCTGTTTTGGGGCCTTCTGTTACCAGATCGCCGGTTCATGTATGGAGATCGCCGGTCTTGTAGTTTTGATTGAATTTCATTAAATTGGTAGAGCATTTTGACTGGTTATGTATTAAACTCCATGAGAGGAGTAAGTTCATTACTTATATATATATATATTACCATGTACTCTTCAATATTAATTGTGTACCTTTATTTTCATTATACATGTATGTCTAGTTTTATTTTGGCGGGATGTTACATTAAGATCGTGTAACTTTACACGGGAGCAGATGATGTTGCAGGAAGTGGATTTCCCTTGTAAGTGATCGCCGTATGTGGTCGCCGGCTTTTCTGTTCTTGTTGGGCGATCGCCCCCTTTTACTATTTTCTGATAGGCGATCTCCGTTTTCTGTTAGGAGATCGGTAGTTTTGTATTTTTTGCTGTTTTCTTTATGTTTAAGTTTTGTACTAAACTCCCTGCGAGGAGAACTCCTTGTATATATATATACAATTATGTTTATTTCAATATATTCGTTTTACCATTATTTCATATTACGAAAATGCAAAAAATGCGAAATGTATATTGGAGGGATGTTACAAGAGATCGCCGTTTTTTTTATCTCTTGGTGGTGATCGCCGGTTTATGTCCTGTAGCAGATCGCCTGTTTTGGGGCCTTCTGTTACCAGATCGCCGGTTCATGTATGGAGATCGCCGGTCTTGTAGTTTTGATTGAATTTCATTAAATTGGTAGAGCATTTTGACTGGTTATGTATTAAACTCCATGAGAGGAGTAAGTTCATTACTTATATATATATATATTACCATGTACTCTTCAATATTAATTGTGTACCTTTATTTTCATTATACATGTATGTCTAGTTTTATTTTGGCGGGATGTTACATTAATGGTATCAGAGCAGTTCGTCCTTTGGATGACCTGAGGGCTGTGGATCCATTGTGTTTTCTTCTGCTCATGAAAACTTATTTGAGTTTTAAGTGACAACTATTGTGAAAGGTTTTCAAACGTTTTTGTATTGAACTTTTTGTGTGTGCTGTAGTGAATGTATGCCTAACTGAAGATCTTAGTATTTAGAATGAGAGGGTCTTGATAAGGTGGTGAGGGTGCACACTCATGACCGGATCGGGGTGATTCTCAATCTAAATTCCAGAGGTTTAATGTTTAGCATACTTTGAATTCTGGTGTGATCTATGTCATGTTATTGAGTGTTCTTGTAATTGATTGTGAGTGGCTGTGTGGATTGATGATTGCACACCAGTAGCTGTTCTGGTGTTTTGCTTGAGGTTATAAGCTTTTTGGTTCTGTAGATGGACTCAAATTCCTAAGGAATTTGAGAAGCTGACCTTGTGAGGTCGAGATGTTATCCCCCTTGAATGAATTGATTCCTTATCGATCTCATTCTTATAGTTGTAGGGAATATAGAAGCTAGTAGTTTCGGAATCTGAGAACGAGGGAGATGACTCGTAGACCTCCTACCTCTCCCCAACCTTCTCCTGAAATGGGCCAGATCGCCAGGGCCGTTGAGATGATGGCGGGTGCCATCCAACAGCAGAATGCAGTGATGGCTCAGAGTCATCAAGCTGCGATACAGCAGTGGGAGAGCTTCACGGTGAAGTTTCTGGAGGAATGTTTTCCAGATAGTGCAAGGTTGGCGAAGGAAGCCGAATTTCTAAGGTTGGAGCAGGGAGAGATGTCTGTGGACGCCTATGCTGCTCGGTTTGAGTACTTCGCCAGATTTTATACCCAGGCGACCTCCGAAGCTTGGAGGTGCAGGAAGTTTGAGAAAGGGTTGAAGCACGGGCTGAAGAGGACGATAGCCCCAATGTGCATCAGGGAATTTCACGCCTTGGTAGAAAAGGCGAAGATGGTGGAAACCTTGGAAAAGGGTGATCCCCGGGTGATCAGGTCGCACCCAGGGGGTTCTTCCAATGGGCGGGCTAAGGTGCAGCATTCACAAGGCAGGCCATATGCGAGACCTCCGCTACATCGGGCGGGAACAGGGCCACCCCAGTTTCAACAGCAGCAACCCTGGAAACCAAAATGTTCCCTCTGTGGTGGACCACACATGCTTAATGTGTGCCCCAAGAAGACTTCGGGGAGAAGGTGTTATGAATGCCAAAAAGGTGGGGCACGTTGCTAGAGATTGTCCTACCCAGTATAAGACGACTCAACCCAGTGGTTCCCAACAGTTGAGGGATGAAGGCAGCAGACCTCAGGCAACAGGGGGAGTGTTTGCCATGGCAGGAGCTGAGGCGTCCCAGTCAGGTAAATTGGTGTAAGATGCTTGTTTTATTGCTGGTAGAAGTATAGAGCCTTGTTTGTTTCTGAGCGACACACTCTTTTGTGTCAAGTCGGTGTAGCCGAGCTGGACCTTCTAGTGAAGGAGTTACCCTTCGAAACTGTTGGTCTCTACACCTGTGTCAGGGCAGGTGTTGACCTCTACAGTTGCCCCGAATGTTCAGTGATAGTAGAGGGACGCAGATTCAAAGTGAATTTGATCTGTCTATCTCTGCAGGATCTGGATGTTATCCTGTGAATGGATTGGCTGTCTGCCGATCACGTTCCCATAGTTTGCGGTAGGCAGAAAGTGGTGTTTTCCGATCTCCAAGAGCCAGATGTGAGATCTGCTCGGCATGGGCGATCAGAGTTGGAAGAAGAGGCGAGGTGTTTCGTGATGGTAGCTCGGTTGGAAGTGAAGGATGAAGAGGACGTAAGCAGGATTCACGTGGTGAAAGATTGGATGGATGTATTTCCAGAAGAAGTACCTGGGTTACCTCCTAAGAGGGAAGTGGAATTCTCTATTGTTTTGGTACCCGGAGCTGGACCAGTGTCAATGGCACCTTGCAGGATGGCTCCAGCCGAGTTGGTAGAATTGAAGAAGCAAGTGGAAGAACTGTTGGAGAAGCATTTCATCAAACCCAGCGTATCTCCATGAGGTACTCCAGTGCGGGTAATTCCAGAGGTCGGAAGACCTTTTGACGTCTACTGTGGTGCTTCACATCAAGGGTTGGGATGCGTTTTGGATGCAAGAGAAGAGAGTGGTTGCATATGCTTCAAGGCAACTCAAAGTTCATGAGAGATAATTATTCTACTTATGATTTAGAATCGGCAGTGGTAGTGGTTGATCTGGTTGGCTATCAGCAGTAGATGATGCCAGCAACAGTTGATTACGTAGATCGTTCAAAGGAGTCATGTGGTAGAGGGTGGCAAGTGAATCGGAGAGGCGATCGCCCAGAATGGTGATTAGTTGGGGTGGTTAAGGGACCAACACTTGCGGGTCAGTATCAGGCGAGCGCCTGTAAGCTGAACCCGAGAAGTAAAGAAACACAGAGTAGCAATCGCCTATCGCCGTGTGGATCAATACACGCCTATCACCGTGTGGATCAATACACGCCTATCGCCGGGAGAGAAAATCAGTACACGCCTATCAACCGTGTGTGGAGAATACGAGATCAGTGGTCAACAAAACGCCGAAAGGAGCACATCGCCTGATATTCAGATCGCCGGGGTTTTCACATCGCCGTACATTTGAGAAGATTAGTTCATCACGTTAAGGCTGCCAGTTCATCGTGTTAAGGCTGCGCCCACAGTAGCTAGCGCACTAGGCTACTCCCTGTGTGGATAACTTAGCCGCAGGAGCAAAGTAGAAGTAACGACTCAGTTGTAGGTTCTCCAGATGACGACACGTGTGTGACCAGATATCCTCCACGTGTCAAGAGGGATAACCGTCAGGAGAGAGAAAGATTCAGAGGCGCCAACTTGTTCTTTCAGGTGAAGTCATTGAGGTGCTTGGCGCGAAGCTGGTGAGAAGGAGGAGGCTAGAAGAATAAGCTCTGGCGTCGGGTCAAGGGGCTGGATCAGTGGTGTTATGGGGTTTTGAAGTCAGTGATTGTATGAAGCTCTGTATGGGGGAAAATGCAGAACTCCCTTATGGTTGGAACCAGGAGGGCGAACCAGTTTTGATTGAACATTTAAGGGAGCCTAGTCTGAAGCGTATTATGGGAGTTCTAGGCACCGAGCAAGCTAAAAGTTTTGTAATGGGTGATGAGAAATGGAAATGGTGAATGATGAGTGATGAGAAAGGGAATGGAATTTGATGAAGTATTGGAGTAGTAAGAGTTGGTTCAGCAGACAACCGAGGAGCTGAAGCTGATACAAGGCAGAATGAGAGCTTCTCAAAGTCGGCAGATTCAGAGGAAAAGACCTTTGGAGTTTGCTGATGAAGACCATGTGTTTATGAGAGTGACACCAACCAAGGGTGTAGGACGAGCTATCAGACCAAAGAAGCTGTCTCCTAAGTTTGTTGGACCTTACCAGATCTTGAGGAAAATTGGTCCAGTAGCCTATGAGATCGCCCTACCTCCACATTTGGCAAATCTGCATAATGTCTTCCACGTATCACAGTTAAGGAAATATCTCGCCGACCCTTGTCACGTGTTGGAGGTGGACGACGTGCAGATCAGGGACGACTTGTCTTTTGAAGCAAGACCAGTCAGGATAGACGATCACCAAAGCAAACAGCTCAGGAATAAGACCATCCATATGGTTAAGGTGGTGTGGGATGAGAGATCCGGTGATTCGACTTGGGAGTTGGAAGAGAACATGAGAAACGACTATCCACATCTTTTTTCTTTGTAATTCAATTTTCGAGGACGAAAATTTTTGTTGTTAGGGAGATTGTAAGGACCTGGAAAATCCTATTGGAATAAAAGTGATATATTTTAAGTAAATTCTAAGTATGTTTTATTTAAAATAAAAGTAAAGGAAAGTGTAGTTAGAAAGCCATGAGATCGCATAGAACATGATCGCCAGGGCGCGAGAGGCATGCGGACATCGCCAGGGCGCGAGACATGCGAGCATTTCCAGGGCGCGAGAGGCATGCGGACATCGCCAGGGCGCGAGACATGCGAGCATCGCTAGAGCGCGAGAGGCATGCGGGCATCGCCAGGGCGCGAGATGCATGTGGGCTTTGCCCAGGCGCGAGAGTCATGCGGGTGTCGCCAAGAGGAGACCTCGGTCGGTCTCCAGGAGGAAGAGACCGCGGTCGGTCTCCAGGAGGAAGAGACCTCGGTCGGTCTCCAGGAGGAAGAGACCTCGATCGGTCTCCAGGAGGATGGAGACATCGGTCGTCTTCCAGAGAGAGACATCGGTCGTCCTCCAGGATGGGTCATCGGTGGATTGTCTTTGCGCGAGTGGTCATCGGCGAAAGGTTATCGCGCGATGTCGCGTTTTCACGCAGATGAAGTGGGGCCCTGGCTTCCAGGATGAACGTGCTGCATGTGCGACATGTAGGCAGTGAAAGTCCTGCAGGAGCAGTAGCTCCATGTGCGCAGAGACGCCACGTGGCCATACTGTCAGGTTACACTGAATTCGAGGAAGAAAACCCACCAAGGAGGGTTAGTTAGAGAATAGGTAATGATGGCTACATGGCAGGCCTATGTTCCTAGTGTCAGAATACACCGCCTCTTAGTGAGTATAAAAACGCAGTGAGAGTATGAAAGGTGACAGAGTGAGTTCACCTTCAGCTTTCTCTTTTCTCTCCGTTGCACTGCGACTCAGAAATTCCAGGCACCAGTTAAATTACCAGCAATTTCCATAGAGCATTTGAGAAGGGTCTCTGCAAGTTTTACCAATTAGAACGCTTAGGCAGAGTTCAGGCATCCTTTACGTTCGGCGGTTTAGAGCTTGAAGTGAGATTTCACGCTGATCCAGGTAAGGGGAGCTAACCTTATTTCGAACGATAACTGGATATTTAATGTTTGAAATGATAGGGCGACATGGTCGCCGGTTTTACTTCGATTTCAAGGTGTTTTTGATGTTGTAAGGGAAGCTAGCCTTACTTCTAATGAAAACTGTATGCGTGATGATTTTGATGTTGGGGGCAACGTGATCGCAGGGTGTTCAAACTGTTCTTGCTTTAAACCCAGTTTTGTTTGTAATCGCCGGTTTTTCATCTGCCATAGAAATATCCCCTGTTTTATGCTGTTTCAAAAGTGTTTGAGATTTTAAATGTGGTTTTCGAAAATTTGAACCTTGGTATGAGATTTGCTGTGATTGAAATTGTTTCATTGAAGTGTTATGTGATATGTTGAATGTTGTGATTGTGGATCGAGGCATAGTATTTTCAGGAAAGAAAATACCGTGTAAGGTCGTGTAATAGGTGTATTGATCGGTGATCCTATAATGAGACATCCAGACTCTACTGAGGTAATGAAATCACGTAGAGGAAGTTACTCAGTTGTGGAGAGTCGATGGAGGTTCATACGTATGGGTGTCTCGTGTGAAACAGAACGAGTTCGGCCTGTTGTATGGATTAACCCTGGTCATACCGTGATACTGAGAATATTGAGATGGTGTGATGCGCATGGCTGAGGTCACTTTCCAGCCTTTGGTATGACAGGTGCGAATCTCTGGGTCTAATCAACGCACGAGTCTCCGGAATAGTGGTCAAGTGTCTGGTGTGATGAGTCAGTGGAAAGTCTGACGTGAGAAATGAGAAATTGAATTAATAGACACTTGATTTCTGATGTGAATTGAAATACTCTGGATTGATTTGTGAAATATGGGATTTCTGATAGTCTTGTGGAATATGGAAATGTAATGGCTGATACTGTTATGGTTCGTGGATGTTGTGAAGTCCTTATGTATGCTCTTGATTCAAATGTTTTCTTAAATATATAGCTTACCCTGTATTTTGTTTCTGTGGCTGTTTTTCTTAAACCTGTGATGATCGTGTAACTTTACACGGGAGCAGATGATGTTGCAGGAAGTGGATTTCCCTTGTAAGTGATCGCCGTATGTGGTCGCCGGCTTTTCTGTTCTTGTTGGGCGATCGCCCCCTTTTACTATTTTCTGATAGGCGATCTCCGTTTTCTGTTAGGAGATCGGTAGTTTTGTATTTTTTGCTGTTTTCTTTATGTTTAAGTTTTGTACTAAACTCCCTGCGAGGAGAACTCCTTGTATATATATATACAATTATGTTTATTTCAATATATTCGTTTTACCATTATTTCATATTACGAAAATGCAAAAAATGCGAAATGTATATTGGAGGGATGTTACAAGAGATCGCCGTTTTTTTTATCTCTTGGTGGTGATCGCCGGTTTATGTCCTGTAGCAGATCGCCTGTTTTGGGGCCTTCTGTTACCAGATCGCCGGTTCATGTATGGAGATCGCCGGTCTTGTAGTTTTGATTGAATTTCATTAAATTGGTAGAGCATTTTGACTGGTTATGTATTAAACTCCATGAGAGGAGTAAGTTCATTACTTATATATATATATATTACCATGTACTCTTCAATATTAATTGTGTACCTTTATTTTCATTATACATGTATGTCTAGTTTTATTTTGGCGGGATGTTACAGTATTTGCTTCTGAAAATTGAGACACAATCAGAACAAGATCTTAACAAACTTTTGGCGTTGGTTTCACTCCAAACGCATGTACCAATTAATTTTGGTAAATTTTATAAAATCAATGCTCAGAGCTGCCAGCTGGAACGTCAGGATTGCATACTTTTTTTGTAATATTTATCTTTTTTTTTCTATTTCTTTTTTTCAGATGGTTCTTTTTTTGTCCTTTTGCTAACACCTCAAATTTGTGAAATTCAGAGGCTCAGAAATTTTTGATGATGTATGTAATTTTCATAAGACAAAACAGTCAGCACAGAAATGTGAAAACAGGGGTTCTGAAAACTGGAATAAAAAAACAGAATGATATACCTCAAAAACACAATGGAGTTAATATGATGGAATTTGTGTGGATCTAACACACAAAGAAGAACTCAAACTAAAATGAAAAATGCACCAAAGGATCAATATAAAACAAATTTCAGATCAAACATTCAGACCAAAAACAAGAAACAAATAAATCAAAAAGAGTACTACTAGGATTTGATGACAAATATGGAAACACATGACTTAGACAAAACTTATGGATTCATAAAATGAAAAGACACAAGAACATCATATGACCCAAATGAAATTTCAAGCAAGACTCAAATACCTAAAAATAAAAACAGCAACACAAATATATCAAGAATCCTACACAAAATTGAAAATAGATGTTCAAGCACAAGTTTGAACAAACCCACCAAATGAAATGAATAAACAAGCATTCAAATCATATTAAAACACAAAAAACAGCAAGACAAATTGGAATAAAGGTGAACAACTTGGAGAAAAGAAGAACTCAAAAAGAAAATGAAAAGAGATACTCATCTTTGAAGAACCATAGCTCTAGATACCAAATGATAGCATTCCTATGAGCTCTTCTTTGGATTTTGGAGTTCCTTGGTGATGATGGATGCGGAAGCTTATGGAGGAGGTGAGCAAGGCCTTCCTAGGAAGCATGGGTGCCTTGAAGGTGCATGAAGAGTGAGGAAATGGGGAGGTTTGGCCAGCCCCTTTGGTAGTGATGAATTGAAGACTAAAACCTAAGTGTTAGGCAAGGAGTAGTGTATGGCACAATTTGGGCAGCATAACAATACTCTATTTAATCTTCCAAATACAAGGTGTAGGCTCCCCCTTTTATAGGCTAAGGAGGACCATAATGCAACCCTAATGCTAGCCAAATGAAATGTACATGTGAAGCACATGGGCCACATGGAAAGTGTGAGCACATGGGGAGGGGTGTGTCTAGTTTGTAAGTTCACCCCCTCCATGGGCTTTCTAGAATAGTGGGAAGGTTAACTTCTCCTTAATTCTAATGTGCAGAAAAATAAACATTTGTCCACATGGCTATGCTATTTACACCCCAATTAAAGCTAAACTACATTTGATGGGCCTTCACGGAATATGTGCTAGTATGCCACTCTCCCATTCATAGCTATGATCCAAGTCTTCTTGTCCTAGACGCTTCTAGCTTGGCCTTCTCGTCCTAGACGCTCCTAGCTTGTCTTAGACGCTCCAAGCTTGGTCTTAGATGCTCTTGACTTGGCTCTTGCCTTTCATGGAAGGTTGTGCTTGGCCCTCTTCCATCAGAGTGAGTTTACCTTCATCCTTCTCTTTTCTCTCCTTCGCGCTGCGATTCAGGCATCATCAAGCACCAGTACGACGAGCGACGACTTCCCTTGGACTCCTGGGAAGTTCTCTGCGAGTTTTCCGATCAGGACGCTAAAACAGAGTTCGGGTATCCTTAAGTTCGGTGGGTTAGAGCTCGTAGTGAAATTTTACGCAAGTCCAGGTAAGGGAAGCTAGCCTTATTTCCAACGAAAACCTTAAGTTAGATGATTTTGATGATGGGGCGACGTGGTCGCCGGTTTTCAACTGTTATTGCATAATCCCCTGTTTTTGGATGTGATCGCCGGTTTTAATGTTGTTTTCGAACTCCCCTGTTTTAGTGTCGCTGTGAACTTGTTGAGATTGAAATGGAAAATGTATATGCTATTCGAAAACCTGAATGGTGGTATGCTTGTTTATTGAGTGGGGTTGTTTAAGAAAAGATTCAAAGTATTCTATGATGGAATTGTTCTTTATGTGTGGTATGATGTATGGAATGTGGTGAATGTGGGATCAAGGCATAGTATTTTCAAGAAATAAAATACCGTGTAAGATCGTGTAAAGTGTGCATTGACCGGTGATTCGTTTATTATGAGATATCCTGACTCTCCTGATATAATGGAATCATATAGATGAAGTTATTTAGGCACTGAGAGTCGAAGGAGGTTCATATGTATGGGTGAGTTGTTTGAAAGAGAACGAGCTTGACCCGTTGTATGGATTAACCCTGTCATGCTAGGATAGTGATGATATCAAGATTCATTTATACGCTTGTGAATGTGTGTGATTTCACAGCGACCCTGTGAATGTGCGTGATTTCACTGTGGTGCAGTATGACAGGTGCAGATCTCTGAGTCTAGTCAATGCACGTGTCTTCCGGAAGTAGTGTCAAGTGTCTATGTGTGATGAGTCAGTGGAAGTCTGACGTGAGAAATGAGAAACGCTGAAATTGATAGACACTTGATGGATTATGTGAATTGAATGACTCTTGAGGAAATTGTGAAATATGTGATTACTTGATGGTCATGTGAAGGGAATGAGAAAGTTGATGGTTTTTACGTGGGTGTCTTAAATTTGTTTTATGTTGATTTTAAAGTTTCATATCTAAATTCTCTTTAACATATCAAGCTTACCCTGCGTTTTTGTTTTGTGGATGTTTTCTTAAACCTGTGATGATCGTGTATAATTTACACGGGAGCAGATGATGTTGTAGGAAGTAGAGCTTCTGAGTGAGTGGTCGCTGGAAGGAGATCGCCTGTTTTCTGTTTCTGTTAGGAGATCGCCTGTTTTCTGTTTCTATTAGGAGATCGCCTGTTTTCTATTTTGCTGTATTTTGTTTAAGTTTTGGAAACTTACTGGATATGTATTAAACTCCCTGTGAGGAGAAATTTCATTACATATATATATATACATGTTCACTTCGATATTATTGTTTTACCTTCATTTCATTATATAAATATGAAAAGGATTTGGCGGGATGTTACGAGCAACTTTCATTTTTGAGGCGTCTTGATCGGACTTCTCTGTCAAAATCTATCGCCATTTGAAGTTTGTATACCCTAATATTCACTAAAAGAAGTTTCCCCAAACCCCAAACTACTGACGAATCGGCACAAAACATGTAGATACACCACGCCCTGTTCCGAGCCACTTTCATTTTTGAGGCGTCTTGATCGGACTTCTCTGTCAAAATCTATCGCCATTTGAAGTTTGTATACCCTAATATTCACTAAATGAAGTTTCCCCGAACCACAAACTACTGACGAATCGGCACAAAACATGCACATACGCCACGCCCCGTTTCGAGCCACTTCAATTTTTGAGGCGTCTTGGTCAGTCTTCTCTATCAAAATCTATCACCATTTGAAGTTTGTATACCCTAATATTCACTAAATGAAGTTTCCCCAAACCGCAAACTACTGACGAATCGGCACAAAACATGCAAATACGCCACGCCCCGTTTCGAGCCACTTCCATTTTTGAGGCGTCTTGATCGGTCTTCTCTGTCAAAATCTATCGCCATTTGAAGTTTGTATACCCTAATATTCACTAAATGAAGTTTCCCCAAACCCCAAACTACTGACGAATCGGCACAAAACATGCAGATACGCCACGCCCCGTTTCGAGCCACTTTCATTTTTGAGGCGTCTTGATGGGACTTCTCTGTCAAAATCTATCGCCATTTGAAATTTGTATACCCTAATATTCACTAAATGAAGTTTCCCCAAACCCCAAACTACTGACAAATCGGCACAAAACATGCAGATACGTGACGCCCCGTTTCGAGCCACTTTCATTTTTGAAGCTTCTTGATCGGATTTCTCTGTCAAAATATATCGCCATTTGAAGTTTGTATACCCTAATATTCACTAAATGAAGTTTCCCTAAACCCCAAACTACTGACGAATCGGCACAAAACATGCAGATACGCCACGCCCTATTTCGAGCCACTTTCATTTTTCAGGCGTCTTGATCGGACTTCTCTGTCAAAATCTATCGCCATTTGAAGTTTGTATACCCTAATATTCACTAAATGAAGTTTCCCCAAACCCCAAACTACTGACGAATCGGCACAAAACATGTAGATACACCACGCCCTGTTTCAAGCCACTTTCATTTTTGAGGCGTCTTGATCGGACTTCTCTGTCAAAATCTATCGCCATTTGAAGTTTGTATACCCTAATATTCACTAAATGAAGTTTCCCCAAACCACAAACTACTGACGAATCGGCACAAAACATGCAGATACGCCACGCCCCGTTTCGAGCCACTTCAATTTTTGAGGCGTCTTGGTCGGTCTTCTCTATCAAAATCTATCGCCATTTGAAGTTTGTATACCCTAATATTCACTAAATGAAGTTTCCCCAAACCGCAAACCACTGACGAATCGGCACAAAACATGCAAATACGCCACGCCCCGTTTCGAGCCACTTCCATTTTTGAGGCGTCTTGATCGGTCTTCTCTGTCAAAATCTATCGCCATTTGAAGTTTGTATACCCTAATATTCACTAAATGAAGTTTCCCCAAACCCCAAACTACTGACGAATCGGCACAAAACATGCAGATACGCCACGCCCCGTTTCGAGCCACTTTCATTTTTGAGGCGTCTTGATGGGACTTCTCTGTCAAAATCTATCGCCATTTGAAATTTGTATACCCTAATATTCACTAAATGAAGTTTCCCCAAACCCCAAACTACTGACAAATCGGCACAAAACATGCAGATACGTGACGCCCCGTTTCGAGCCACTTTCATTTTTGAAGCTTCTTGATCGGATTTCTCTGTCAAAATATATCGCCATTTGAAGTTTGTATACCCTAATATTCACTAAATGAAGTTTCCCTAAACCCCAAACTACTGACGAATCGGCACAAAACATGCAGATACGCCACGCCCTATTTCGAGCCACTTTCATTTTTCAGGCGTCTTGATCGGACTTCTCTGTCAAAATCTATCGCCATTTGAAGTTTGTATACCCTAATATTCACTAAATGAAGTTTCCCCAAACCCCAAACTACTGACGAATCGGCACAAAACATGTAGATACACCACGCCCTGTTTCAAGCCACTTTCATTTTTGAGGCGTCTTGATCGGACTTCTCTGTCAAAATCTATCGCCATTTGAAGTTTGTATACCCTAATATTCACTAAATGAAGTTTCCCCAAACCACAAACTACTGACGAATCGGCACAAAACATGCAGATACGCCACGCCCCGTTTCGAGCCACTTCAATTTTTGAGGCGTCTTGGTCGGTCTTCTCTATCAAAATCTATCGCCATTTGAAGTTTGTATACCCTAATATTCACTAAATGAAGTTTCCCCAAACCGCAAACCACTGACGAATCGGCACAAAACATGCAAATACGCCACGCCCCGTTTCGAGCCACTTCCATTTTTGAGGCGTCTTGATCGGTCTTCTCTGTCAAAATCTATCGCCATTTGAAGTTTGTATACCCTAATATTCACTAAATGAAGTTTCCCCAAACCCCAAACTACTGACGAATCGGCACAAAACATGCAGATACGCCACGCCCCGTTTCGAGCCACTTTCATTTTTTAGGCGTCTTGATGGGACTTCTCTGTCAAAATCTATCGCCATTTGAAATTTGTATACCCTAATATTCACTAAATGAAGTTTTCCCAAACCCCAAACTACTGACAAATCGGCACAAAACATGCAGATACGTGACGCCCCGTTTCGAGCCACTTTCATTTTTGAAGCTTCTTGATCGGATTTCTCTGTCAAAATATATCGCCATTTGAAGTTTGTATACCCTAATATTCACTAAATGAAGTTTCCCTAAACCCCAAACTACTGACGAATCGGCACAAAACATGCAGATACGCCACGCCCTATTTCGAGCCACTTTCATTTTTCAGGCGTCTTGATCGGACTTCTCTGTCAAAATCTATCGCCATTTGAAGTTTGTATACCCTAATATTCACTAAATGAAGTTTCCCCAAACCCCAAACTACTGACGAATCGGCACAAAACATGTAGATACACCACGCCCTGTTTCAAGCCACTTTCATTTTTGAGGCGTCTTGATCGGACTTCTCTGTCAAAATCTATCGCCATTTGAAGTTTGTATACCCTAATATTCACTAAATGAAGTTTCCCCAAACCACAAACTACTGACGAATCGGCACAAAACATGCAGATACGCCACGCCCCGTTTCGAGCCACTTCAATTTTTGAGGCGTCTTGGTCGGTCTTCTCTATCAAAATCTATCGCCATTTGAAGTTTGTATACCCTAATATTCACTAAATGAAGTTTCCCCAAACCGCAAACCACTGACGAATCGGCACAAAACATGCAAATACGCCACGCCCCGTTTCGAGCCACTTCCATTTTTGAGGCGTCTTGATCGGTCTTCTCTGTCAAAATCTATCGCCATTTGAAGTTTGTATACCCTAATATTCACTAAATGAAATTTCCCCAAACCCCAAACTACTGACGAATCGGCACAAAACATGCAGATACGCCACGCCCCGTTTCGAGCCACTTTCATTTTTGAGGCGTCTTGATGGGACTTCTCTGTCAAAATCTATCGCCATTTGAAATTTGTATACCCTAATATTCACTAAATGAAGTTTCCCCAAACCCCAAACTACTGACAAATCGGCACAAAACATGCAGATACGTGACGCCCCGTTTCGAGCCACTTTCATTTTTGAAGCTTCTTGATCGGATTTCTCTGTCAAAATATATCGCGATTTGAAGTTTGTATACCCTAATATTCACTAAATGAAGTTTCCCTAAACCCCAAACTACTGACGAATCGGCACAAAACATGCAGATACGCCACGCCCTATTTCGAGCCACTTTCATTTTTCAGGCGTCTTGATCGGACTTCTCTGTCAAAATCTATCGCCATTTGAAGTTTGTATACCCTAATATCCACTAAATGAAGTTTCCCCAAACCCCAAACTACTGACGAATCGGCACAAAACATGTAGATACACCACGCCCTGTTTCAAGCCACTTTCATTTTTGAGGCGTCTTGATCGGACTTCTCTGTCAAAATCTATCGCCATTTGAAGTTTGTATACCCTAATATTCACTAAATGAAGTTTCCCCAAACCACAAACTACTGACGAATCGGCACAAAACATGCAGATACGCCACGCCCCGTTTCGAGCCACTTCAATTTTTGAGGCGTCTTGGTCGGTCTTCTCTATCAAAATCTATCGCCATTTGAAGTTTGTATACCCTAATATTCACTAAATGAAGTTTCCCCAAACCGCAAACCACTGACGAATCGGCACAAAACATGCAAATACGCCACGCCCCGTTTCGAGCCACTTCCATTTTTGAGGCGTCTTGATCGGTCTTCTCTGTCAAAATCTATCGCCATTTGAAGTTTGTATACCCTAATATTCACTAAATGAAGTTTCCCCAAACCCCAAACTACTGACGAATCGGCACAAAACATGCAGATACGCCACGCCCCGTTTCGAGCCACTTTCATTTTTTAGGCGTCTTGATGGGACTTCTCTGTCAAAATCTATCGCCATTTGAAATTTGTATACCCTAATATTCACTAAATGAAGTTTCCCCAAACCCCAAACTACTGACAAATCGGCACAAAACATGGAGATACGCCACGCCCCGTTTCGAGCCACTTTCATTTTTGAAGCTTCTTGATCGGATTTCTCTGTCAAAATATATCGCCATTTGAAGTTTGTATACCCTAATATTCACTAAATGAAGTTTCCCTAAACCCCAAACTACTGACGAATCGGCACAAAACATGCAGATACGCCACGCCCTATTTCGAGCCACTTTCATTTTTCAGGCGTCTTGATCGGACTTCTCTGTCAAAATCTATCGCCATTTCAAGTTTGTATACCCTAATATTCACTAAATGAAGTTTCCCCAAACCCCAAACTACTGACGAATCGGCACAAAACATGTAGATACACCACGCCCTGTTTCAAGCCACTTTCATTTTTGAGGCGTCTTGATCGGACTTCTCTGTCAAAATCTATCGCCATTTGAAGTTTGTATACCCTAATATTCACTAAATGAAGTTTCCCCAAACCACAAACTACTGACGAATCGGCACAAAACATGCAGATACGCCACGCCCCGTTTCGAGCCACTTCAATTTTTGAGGCGTCTTGGTCGGTCTTCTCTATCAAAATCTATCGCCATTTGAAGTTTGTATACCCTAATATTCACTAAATGAAGTTTCCCCAAACCGCAAACCACTGACGAATCGGCACAAAACATGCAAATACGCCATGCCCCGTTTCGAGCCACTTCCATTTTTGAGGCGTCTTGATCGGTCTTCTCTGTCAAAATCTATCGCCATTTGAAGTTTGTATACCCTAATATTCACTAAATGAAGTTTCCCCAAACCCCAAACTACTGACGAATCGGCACAAAACATGCAGATACGCCACGGCCCGTTTCGAGCCACTTTCATTTTTGAGGCGTCTTGATGGGACTTCTCTGTCAAAATCTATCGCCATTTGAAATTTGTATACCCTAATATTCACTAAATGAAGTTTCCCTAAACCCCAAACTACTGACGAATCGGCACAAGACATGCAGATACGCCACGCCCCGTTTCGAGCCACTTTAATTTTTGAGGCGTCTTGATTGCACTTCTCTGTCAAAATCTATCGCCATTTGAAGTTTGTATACCCTAATATTCACTAAATGAAGTTTCCCCAAACCCCAAACTACGGACGAATCGGCACAAAACATGCAGATACGCGATGCCCCGTTGCGAGGCACTTTCCTTTTTGAGGCGTCTGGATCGGACTTCTCTGTCAAAATCTATCGCCATTTGAAATTTGTATACCCTAATATTCACTAAATGAAGTTTCCCCAAACCCCAAACTACTGACGAATCGGCACAAAACATGCAGATACGCGACGCCCCTTTTCGAGCCACTTTCATTTTTTAAGCTTCTTGATCGGATTTCTCTGTCAAAATATATCGCCATTTGAAGTTTGTATACCCTAATATTCACTAAAAGAAGTTTCCCTACACCCCAAACTACTAACGAATCGGCACAAAACATGGAGATACGCCACGCCCCGTTTCGAGCCACTTTCATTTTTGAGGTGTCTTGATGGGACTTCTCTGTCAAAATCTATCGCCATTTGAAGTTTGTATACCCTAATATTCACTAAATGAAGTTTCCCCAAACCCCAAACTACTGACGAATCGACACAAAACATGCAGATATGCCACGCTTAAAAGGAAAGATGAGATATTGTATTTATGTCTAAAGTTCAATTAGACAGAGAAATTTGCTGAAAAATACTAGGTAGAGAAGTTACTGGGATAAGAGAGAAAGCTTCACGCAGAATGGATGATGTTTTGTTGATCGTGATTCGAAAGATGAGTATGGAAATGGTGGGTTGAGATTAAGGGCTCCTGATGCCGTAAGTCTCCTGAACTTGGCAAATGAGGATGCAGTTCTGCCTGTGAATGTAGGAAGGAAGGAGGAAATGGCTATGGATAAGAATAAGGGTAAGCCGTGTTATGATGATGTTGAGTTCTTCTAGCGATGTTAGTAAATTGCGGAAAGTTGGATGTGGAAGCAGAACTTTCCGTTCCTTGTGTTTCTAATGGGATGGGATTTACAGCTAATCCTTTAAATGGGCAGTTGTGGTGGTCAGCGTTTCGTTTCTGATCCTAGAAACACTGCTGCATTGTCAGCTGTGGCAAGAAGTCCTCACCCTGAACACAGTGAGGGATTTATGATCTGCGTGTTGAATACTGAGCACCTTGAGATCCCATGCAATGCTAATATGGATGTATCCATTGGAATTCCTGAGTTAGCAGCTCTGAAATCCCAACCATCTGTTAAAGGGGTGGGTTTTTCCTGATCTGCTATTAGTAATCAAAGAAGAGATGAACCAGAGGGGCGCCTGAAGAAAGAGACCGTGCTCCCTCAAGCTTTTGCTGCTTCACCATCGGTTGACAAGAAATGGTGCCTAATGTGAAGCCAAGCTACAAACCGGTTGTTTCTGAACTGAAAAATGAAAATCCTGGAAGAAACTCCATCTCTGCAGTTTCTAGACAGAATAATAATGTTGATGTCAACCCAAGTCATCGCAGATCAGTTCATGCCAATGAAGGACATCTAAAACAAGAGGAATTAGGAGTTTTAAGGATCAAGTATTTGAGAAAGGTTTTCTGGTCTGCAAGTCTCCACTTCAACCAATGAAATGACAGATCAGGGGATTCAACTTGGGAGTTAGAAGAAACCATGAGAGAAGCCTATCCCTACCTCTTTTCCTTGTAATTCAATTTTCGAGGACGAAAATTTTTCTTGTTGGGGAGAATGTAAGGACCTAGAAACTTTAATTGGAATAAAAGTGTTATATTTAAATAATTTCAGAAGATGTTATTATTTAAAATACAAAGAGCTGGTAATAGAAGTTTCGTAGTAGTCGGACCTCGGACATCGTCCAAGGTCTGGGGTCAGCTGGTAGAGGTCGGTCGGCTGACCATTGTATTAACCAAGTAGTCAGGTGCGAGGGCTTTATCGTGAGGTAATCACGTGGATGTGCTCGAGGAAGACTTGTGGATCAAGAAGAGTAAAGGAAGAAAATGTAGCTTAGAAGTCTACGAGATCGCCGTTGTTGAAGACGGAGGCGACCTCCGACTTCTCTGGCACATAATCGCCTGTCGCCTATAGTACACATGATCGCCAATCGGCTATGGTGTACGTGATCGCCGGGAGTGCACTTAGTATGTGGTCAAGATGCTGGATCAACCATAGTGGGTTCCAAAAACCACGCGTACCGAGGTGTGGGTTAAACCTTAGATACGCTGTGCATGCGAAGCTCTATGCTTGAGCATAAGAAATCGTCCTTAGTGTTGCATGCATGGGCGCACGAGGAGTAGTGCTGATCTATTCTTGGAAATGTGAAGCTACCGACGTCACCAAGTCATGTGGAGGTGATACCTTGGACGTAACATTGTGGGATGAAGAACCTTCAGCAAGGCGTGGCGACGTGTCATCAGTCATCGCCAGGGCGCGAGACATTCAGACAATCGCCAGCGCGCGAGAGGCATTCGGACATCGCCAGGGCGCGAGGCATGCGGGCATCGCCGGGGAGCGAGAGGCACACGGACATCGCCATGGCGCGAGGCATGCAGGCATCGCCAGGGCGCGAGACATGCGGACATCGCCAGGGCGAGAGACATGCGGGCGTCGCCAGGGAGAGACATCGGTCGTCTTCCAGAGAGAGACATCGGTCGTCTTCCAGAGAGAGACATCGATCGTCTTCCAGAGAGAGACATCGGTCGTCTTCCAGAGAGAGACATCGGGCGTCTTCCAGAGAGAGACATCGGGCGTCTTCCAGAGAGAGACATCGGTCGTTCGCCAGGATGAGTCATCGGTGGAAGGTTATCGCGCGATGTCGTGTTTCACACAGATAAGGTGGGACCCAGGCTCCCAGCATGAAACGTCCTGCACGCGCGACACGTAGACAAAAAGGGTGTTTCAGAAGAGTGACATCAGAGAGTTGGCATGCGCAGAGACACACGTGGCTGTACTGTTCAAGGAAGCGTGCACGCAAGCCTTCCTGCAGAGTTGGTGGTGGCAGCGGCATTTGTGGATGATCCCGCCGCTTGACTCGAGCGCTAGAACTTCGCCTTCTTTGACCTCGTCTCCACCAGCTTCACGCCAAATGCCTCAGTGACCTTCGCCTGAAGCTCCTCCAAGAAACCTGAAAGAACAAGATGGCGCCTCTGCGGCCGTTGTAGCTCCGACGCTCAAGTCAGTGATTGGATCATTTAAGAAAACTCAGAGAAAAGCTCAAGACCGCGTATCAGTGAAACACCAAAAAGTCTCCTCCCCCTTCTTTCTGTTAAGGATTAGCTATATATACCTGAGTCTTTCTCTCTCCTGACGGTTGCTCCTCTTGACACGTGGACATCATCTGGTCATTCACGTGTCACCATCTGGAGTACCTGCAGCTAAAACGCTACTTTCACCTTGATCCTGCGACTAAGTTATCCACACAGGGAGTAGCTTAGTGCACAGGCTACTCTGGGCACAACCTTAACCTGGCGATCTGGTTAACACTGGGTATCACAGCTCACACAAGTCTTCTCAAACACTCGGCGATGTGCTCCTTTCGGCGACTTGCTGACAACCTGATCTCCTGATCTTCACACCCGGCGATCATGTGAACACCCGGCGATGTGAATACCTGCAGGCGATAGGCGACCACTTATATCTTCGCACACATGGCGATAGGCGATCACTTATATCTTCACACATATGGCGATAGGTGATCACTACTCTTTACACGCGGTGATAGGCGACTACCGATCTGTGCTTCTTTACTTCTCGCGCTTTGCTTCCAGGCGCTCTCTTAACACTGGGTGATCGCCTTAGCCACTGACAACCAATCACCATTCTGGGTGATCGCCTCTCCAACTGGCTTACTATCCTCTACCACGTGACACCCCTTGAACAGTCAACATGGTCAACTGCTGGCGACGTCATCTATTACTGATGACGGACCGGATCACAAGCCCCCCAGGCTCGAGTTGTGACTTGTCTCAGCGAAGAGTCTTACAACTCGCCTGATAGCTATTGACCCGACCGGGCTGTCACCTCTTGGCCGACGACCGAGGTCTTGCCACTACGTAAACGTTCTTACTTCTGCCTCTTTCCCTTCGACGACCATCATCTGCTTGTAATGAATTATAAACCTTGTCTTTACAACTTGAATCACTCTTTCTCCTTCATAGCTCAACCTTCACCTTGTGTGGGTTGCTTGGTGACCGTACTAACTGATGTGGTGCTATCTCTACTTCTTGACTCGTGCTGGTTTCCTTGGGTGATTAATCTTTGAAGCCCCCCTTCTCGACTGGCAAGCTCCAGAATACCTCTTGTTTATACTCTGGTGATGGGAGATTCCTCCTGACTCGACCTTGGCTGATAAGCTAAGGAGAACCTCTTCAGTGGATGCCTCCCTGTTCTTGTTCGAAGCCAAAAATCCTGGAGATCACCTCTGGGTAAGCCTGAATGGGAATTGTTGTAACGTCCTTCTTCTTGGTGGCTTTCCCTTGCACTGGGTGGAGAAAGGAAATAAAAGCTCCAAGGATAGCTTCACGAGGGCAAGGAGTCCTGACAACGTGGGAGCACTGGACAGAGACCTCTACCCTTTCTTTTGCTCTCTTCACTCAGCCTTGTTACTTTGTACGTTTAACTGCATGCCAGGCGTTCTGCATCATCGCCGGGAATTCCTCTGATCTGGTACTCGCCGCCTTAATGTTGGGCGATGTTGCCTTCTTTATTCAAAATAAGGCGTCCATGGTGGGATCACCTTTTGCAACCTTCTATTCACCTTTTCACCTGTCGTTCTTTTATATGAACCCTTCTCGCCTGCACCATGGCTTTCCTCTGTCACCTACACTTGCTCAAAGGCAAGAAGGATTTCTTATATCTCGCCTACACTTGCTCAAAGGCAAGGAGGACTTCTTATATCTCGCCTACACTTGCTCAAAGGCAAGGAGGACTTCTTATATCTCGCCTACACTTGCTCAAAGGCAAGGAGGTCTTCCTCTGTTGCCTCCACTTGCTCAAAGGCAAGGAGGTCTTCCTCTGTTGCCTACACTTGCTCAAAGGCAAGGAGGACTTCCTCTGTTGCCTACACTTGCTCAAAGGCAAGGAGGACTTCCTCTTCTCTCGCCTGCACTTGCTCAAAGGCAAGGAGGTCTTCCTCTTCTCTCGCCTGCACTTGCTCAATGGCAAGGAGGACTTCCTCTTCTCTCGCCTACACTTGCTCAAAGGCAAGGAGGACTTCCTCTGTTGCCTACACTTGCTCAAAGGCAAGGAGGACTTCCTCTTCTCTCGCCTGCACTTGCTCAATGGCAAGGAGGACTTCCTCTTCTCTCGCCTACACTTGCTCAAAGGCAAGGAGGACTTCCTCTTCTCTCGCCTGCACTTGCTCAAAGGCAAGGAGGTCTTCCTCTGGTGCCTACACTTGCTCAAAGGCAAGGAGGTCTTCCTCTTTTCTCGCCTGATCGCCTGATGCCATCGACTACCGATGACTGATCAGACCACACCTGTTGCCTCAAGATGCGCGAGAGCCTTGAGGACTTTGAACTTCGCTGGATGCCTCCAATCGCCAAAGGACGATAAGGACTTTGAAAACTCTTCACTCATGCCTCTGATCGCCTAAGGGCGAGAGGACTTTCGCTGGATGCCTCCGATCGCCAAAGGACGATGAGGACTTTGAAAACCTTCAACTTGTGCCTCTGATCGCCTAAGGGCGATGAGGACTTTGGAAACCTTCTCCTTGTGCCTTTGATCGCCTAAGGGCGATGAGGACTTTTACTAGAGGCCTCCGATCGCCTAAGGACGATGAGGACTTTGAAAACTTTTTACTTGCGCCTATGATCGCCTAAGGGCGAGAGGACTTTCGCTGGATGCCTCTGATCGCCAAAGGACGATGAGGTCTTAAAAACTTTTACTTAAAACGTGGGCGATCATTTTACCTCTACCTTGAATCACTTTAGGTGATAAGGTTTTTCCCTTCTTCACAACAATACACATACACACTTTAGTTTGAATATCTTGTTTCTTGGGTGGCCTCGTTGAAAAACCTTTCTTAGGGAACAAAGATAGCCCCCTTGCAACTGTTCTTACAAAACTGTTTATGATTACACTGAGTTCATAATGCTTACGAAGCTTTAACTGAAATGAGACATGAGGCGTGTGGCGTTTCTCATCACTAGATCGCCGCTTCTGGACTGCCTCGATATTCCTCTAAAACTGTATCTTCGTTCTATTCCTCTTTCACCGCTTTAGCTTTCACACTCACTTCCTCTCTGACCTCATCCAGCAAATCCAGGTTCATTCTTCTCTTTTCATTTGATTTCTCTGCTACAAAGTGTTGAAAACTCGGCGATCTCTCCTGGATTTCAACTGGAACCATCGCGTCACAGCTACGCACTAAACTGGAAGGGGTTTAGTGGTGTCCACATCTGACGAGTGGTCCTCGAATGCTTCCACTGCCATCACAGGTCGAGCACATTTCTTGTGCTGTGACGCAATGCACCCACCTCCTGAGTACCCCCAGCTATAGCGTGGATTTCCCCGTAGATAGGCACTTCATGTTGTTGGCCCTCACTGCTCGCCGGCTGGGAGCTCGACGCACTGGCCGCCTTCTTCTCCATCAGAAAGGCCTTCAGAAATCCACCTCTAACCAACTCGTCGAGCTGATATCCCAGTGACAGGCAGGAGTCAAGGGTGTGGCCAAAACCTTTGTGGAATTCACACCATGCGTCTGGCTTTGGCCCCAACATCTTATCTGACACCTTTTCAGGCGCCTTCAACTTTGCAGCTATATGGGGAATGGTGATCAGGTCCACCAATCCCATCACGAACTCATGCCTTGGAGGGCGCTTGAGTTCCCTCGGGCGACCTGGCCCTCTTCCTCTACTACTGTCATCACCTTTGTTTTTCTTCTGATCATAAGGATGGTATGCCCTTTGATCCTTCGTCAGCATCGTCGACTCCAGCACCCACTGAGGTTGAGGCTTGGCTTGGGTGTGTGGTTTCACAGGAGCCATATTCCCTCTCTTCTCAATCACTTCATTCTCAGCGGCGATGTGAGCCACAGCACGTCGCCGGATCTCTACAAACGTTGTGGGGTGGCTCCTGATTAATGATTCGCTAAAGGGTCCAGGCAGCACGCCCTTCTTGAAGGCGTGCACGAACATCTCCTCATCCTTTCCGGGTAACCGGACTATCTGAGCTCCAAACCTATTCATATAGTCCTTCAGAGATTCCCCCTGGAACTGCCTTACGTCAAACAGGTCGTACAACACCATAGGTGGCGCCTTATTCACACTGTACTGATCGACGAAAAGCTTGGAGAACTGCTGAAAACTGGAAATGTGTCCAGTAGGTAGGCTTACAAACCAATCCAACGCTGTGCTGTGGAGAGTGCTCATGAACATCTTGCAATAAACCTCATCCGATCCTCCCGACAGCATCATCTGTGTATGGAACGTGGTAAGATGAGCCTCTGGATCTTCCACTCCAGTGAAGGAGGCCTTAACCGCCGTGGTGCTTGTAGGAATCACAGCATCCATGATCGCCTGCGAGAATGGCATCGGAAAAACTCGTGGTGGAGACGGTGGCGCACCTCCACTGGTCGCAGCACTCTCCCTCTGCTCGCGAAGAGCCTGACGTAACTCTTCATTGACCTTACTCAGCTCTTCGCTTCTGGCCTGAGAAGCTACCAGGTCGTCATGCATCTTCGCTTGCTCGACGCGCGATGCTGCCACATCTTCTTGCAAAGCATGCATCATCTCCAGCATTTGCGTCATCGTCACGTTGTTCTCCCCAGATTGTGGCGCAGCTGAACCAGATCTCGTTGCCCTCATTTTCCTCATGAAACTTTTACCCACGCAGTTGCCTTTCAACACGCACAAGCTAACTCGTAACAACGCTAAAGAAACATTTCCACCTCCTTCGCACAACGATTCTTCCAAGATCGGTAGAAATCCCAGAAAATCACTCTTCACCGTTTGAACTTCGATTCAAACAGCTACAATTTCCAAAAAACAATTGCAGCAGCAAACAATCGAACAGAAACTACCGAAAACCTTACCAACTCAACTGTGGATGCGAATCACAATTTACACGGCCCCACGGTGGGCGCCAAATGATCCCGCCGCTTGACTCGAGCGCTAGAACTTCGCCTTCTTTGACCTCGTCTCCACCAGCTTCACGTCAAATGCCTCAGTGACCTTCGCTTGAAGCTCCTCCAAGAAACCTGAAAGAACAAGATGGCGCCTCTGCGGCCGTTGTAGCTCCGACGCTCAAGTCAGTGATTGGATCATTTAAGAAAACTCAGAGAAAAGCTCAAGACCGCGTATCAGTGAAACACCAAAAAGTCTCCTCCCCCTTCTTTCTGTTAAGGATTAGCTATATATACCTGAGTCTTTCTCTCTCCTGACGGTTGCTCCTCTTGACACGTGGACATCATCTGGTCATTCACATGTCACCATCTGGAGTACCTGCAGCTAAAACGCTACTTTCACCTTGATCCTGCGACTAAGTTATCCACACAGGGAGTAGCTTAGTGCACAGGCTACTCTGGGCACAACCTTAACCTGGCGATCTGGTTAACACTGGGTATCACAGCTCACACAAGTCTTCTCAAACACTCGGCGATGTGCTCCTTTCGGCGACTTGCTGACAACCTGATCTCCTGATCTTCACACCCGGCGATCATGTGAACACCCGGCGATGTGAATACCTGCAGGCGATAGGCGACCACTTATATCTTCGCACACATGGCGATAGGCGATCACTTATATCTTCACACATATGGCGATAGGTGATCACTACTCTTTACACGCGGTGATAGGCGACTACCGATCTGTGCTTCTTTACTTCTCGCGCTTTGCTTCTAGGCGCTCTCTTAACACTGGGTGATCGCCTTAGCCACTGACAACCAATCACCATTCTGGGTGATCGCCTCTCCAACTGGCTTACTATCCTCTACCACGTGACACCCCTTGAACAGTCAACATGGTCAACTGCTGGCGACGTCATCTATTACTGATGACGGACCGGATCAGTGGACAAGTTGGTTTAGATTCAAAAACCCACTTCTGAGAGGGAGAACGTTGCTGTGGTTCAAGAGTGATAGAGTGAGTCTACCTTCATCCTTCTCTTTTCTCTCCTTCGCGCTGCATTTCAGACATCCCCAAGCACCAGTACGATGAGCGACGACTGCACTTGGATACCTGGGGAGTTCTCTGCGAGTTTTCTGTCAGGACGCTAGAACAGAGTTAGGACATCTTTAAGCTTCGGTGGGTGTTGGAGCTCTTGGTGTTTTGGTGCAAGTTCAGGTAAGGGAAGCTAGCATTTTCTTTTATAAAAACGTTAGGCGAGTAGGTTCTGAAGTGAGGGCGACGTAGTCATCGGTTTTCATATGCTTTTCACGATACTCTGTTTTTATGTGTGGGGTGACATGATCGCCGATTTTAATACCGTTTTCGAAATCCCCTGTTTTAGTGTCGTTTGAAACTGTTTGAGATTGATATGTGAAATGCATGTTGTAAGGACCTGTAAAATTAAATTGAATAAAAGGAATATATTTTAAATGAATTCTAAGTATGTTTTTATTTAAAATAAAAAGGGAGGAAAGTGTAGCTTAGAAGGCTATGAGATTGCCTGGTTAGTACATAATCGCCTGTCGCCTAGACTACCCATGCGGACATCGCCAAGGCGCGAGGTATGCGGACATCGCCAGGGCGCGAGGCAAGCTGACATCGCCTGGGCGCGAGAGGCATGCGGGCATCGCCAGGGCGCGAAGCATGCGGGCAACGCCAGGGCGCGAGAGGCATGCGGGAATCACCAGGGACTGACATCGGTCGTCTCCCAGAGATAAAGATCGGTCGTCTCCCAGAGAGAGACATCGGTCGTCCTCCACGATGAGTCATCGATGGAAGGTTATCGCGCGATGTCGTGTTTCACACAGATAAAGTGGGACCCAGACTCCCAGCATGAAACGTCCTGCAGGCGTGCCACGTAGACAAAAAGGGTGGTTCAGAATAGTGACATCAGAAAGTTGGCATGCGCAAGAGACACTCGCGGTCGTACTGTTCAGGGCAGTGGTTGGCATGCGCAAGAAGACAAAAAGGGTGGTTCAGAATAGTGACATCAGAAAGTTGGCATGCGCAAGAGACAACCGTGGCTGTACTGTTCAGTGAAACGTACACTCAGGCTTTCCTGCAGAGGGGGTGGTGGCAGCAGCATGCGTGGACAAGTAGGCTTGGATTCAAAAACCCACTGCGGGGAGGCAAAGAACGTTGCAGTGGCTCAAGAGTTAAGAGCGAGTGCATCTTCATCCCTCTCTTTTCTCCTCTTCGCGCTGCGATTCAGGCAACCTCAAGCACCAGTACGACAAGCGACGACTGCCCTTGGCACTTGGGAGGTTCTCTGCAAGTCCTCCAAACCAGACGCTAAAACAGAGTTAAGGCATCCTTGAAGCTCGTTGGGTTGGAGCTCTTAGTGAAGTTTACGCAAGTCCAGGTAAGGGAAGCTAGCTTCATTTTCAATAAAAGCCGTAGGCTAGCTGTTTCTGAATTGGGGGCGACGTGGTCGCCGGTTTCATATTTTGTTTTCGCGATGCTCTGTTCTATGTGTTTGGGCGACGTGGTCGCCGGTTTTAAACCCCTTTTTCATGATGCTCTGTTTTCATGAGCTTGGGCGACGTGATCGCCGGTTTTAAATACAGATTTCGAACTCCCCTGTTTTAGTGTCGTTGAGACTGTTTGAGATTTAAATGTGGAATGCATGTGATATTCGAAAATCTGAACCTTTGAAATGATTGTTGCTGTAAATTGAATCATTCATTTGAGTGGTATGATGGTCTGAATGTTGTGGATATGGGATCAAGGCATAGTATTTTCAGGAAAGGAAATACCGTGTAAGATCATGAGTAAAGTGTATTGACTAGGGACTTGTCTAGAAGGAGATATCCTGACTCTGCTGAGATAATGGAATCACGTACATGAAGCTATTCAGTTGGTGAGAGTCGAAGGAGGTTCATATGAATGGGTGAGTCGTGTGAAAAAGAACGAGCTCGGCCTGTTATATGAATTAACCCTGTCATACTAGGAGAGTGAAGATATTGAGATTCATTTATGCACATGGCTGTGTGAGTTTCATAGCGACCCTGTGTGGGTGATGTAGTATGACAGGTGCAGATCTCTGGGTCTGAGTCAATGCACGAGTCTTCCGGAAGTAGTGTCAAGTGTCTATGTGTGATGAGTCAGTGGAAGTCTGACGTGAGAAATGTGAAATATTGAGAATTGTTGATAGACACTTGATGGTTCTGTGATATGAATGAGAAAGTGATGGACTCTTGTGAATGTTTAAAATGGCTGATCTACGTTGGTTGTCCAGTTTATAAATTTAAAGTTTTAAAAATATCTAGCTTACCCTTTGTATTGTTCTGTGGTTGCTTTCTCTTAAAACTGTGATGATCGTGTATTTTACACGGGAGCAGATGATCTTCCAGGGAGTAGAGCTCCTCAGTGAGTGGTCGCCGGAAGGAGTTCGCCTGTTTCTGTCTCTACGTGGTGATCGCCTGTTTTTTGTTCTGATAGCAGATCGGCTGTTTTGGGTCTTCTGATAGAAGATCGCCGGTTTATGTAGGGAGACCGCCGGTTTCATTTTATTTAGCTGTATTTTGTTTAAGTTTTGGAAAATTGACCGGTTATGTATTAAACTCCCTGTGAGGAGCAACTCCATTTTATATAAATACGTATGTTCACTTCAATATTATTGTTTTATCTTTATTTCATTTTATATTTGTGAAAAGGATTTGGCGGGATTTTACACATGTGATATTGGAAAACCTGAACCTTGGTACGATAGTTGCTGTGTTTGGAATCGTTCATTTAAGTGTTGTATGGTGCATTGGGTGAATTGATGTTATTAGCTGTCCTGTGTGGACTTCATTAGCTTTCCTGTGTGGACTTCATTAGTTGTCCTGTGTGGACTTCATTAGCTGTCCTGTGTGGACTTCATTAGCTGTCCTGTGTGGACTTCATTACCTGTCCTGTGTGGACTTTACAGTGGTGTGGTATGTGTCTATGTGTGGTGAGTCCGTGGAAGTCGGACATGAGAAAGAGAAATATTGAGATTTGATAGGCATTTGATGTTTTATGTGAAACAAATAGCTCTTGATGAAATTGTGAAGTGTGTGAAATGAATGGGAAATTGATGGTTTTACGTGGGTGTCTTAAATTTGTTTTATCTCTATTTTAAAGTTTCATATCTAAATTCTCTTTAAAATATCTAGCTTACCCTATGTTCTTGTTTGTGGATGTTTTCTTAAACCTGTGATGATCGTGTATTTTACACGGGAGCAGATGATGTTGCAGGTAGTCGAGCTCCTCAGTGAGCAGTTGGAGGAAGAGATCGCCTGTTTTCTTTTTATACTGTATTTTGGTTTTATTTTGAAACAATTGATGGAATGTATTAAAACCCCTATAAGAGGGACGTTTCTTTTTGAGATACAATGTATGGGATGATGTACTTTCAATATATATACATATGTTGATTTTATAAATAAATGTCTACGCTCATTTTATTATATAAATATGAAAAGAATTTGGCGGGATGTTACAATCGGCACAAAACACTCAGATACGCCACGCCCCGTTTCGAGCCACTTTCATTTTTGAGGGGTCTTGATCGGACTTCTCTGTCAAAATCTATCGCCATTTGAAGTTTGTATACCCTAATATTCACTAAATGAAGTTTCCCCAAACCCCAAACTACTGACGAATCGGCACAAAACATGCAAATACGCCACGCCCACTTTCGAGCCACTTTCATTTTTTAGGCCTCTTGATCGGACTTCTCTCTCAAAATCTATCGCCATTTGAAGTTTGTATACCCTAATATTCACTAAATGAAGTTTCCCCAAACCCCAAATTACTGACGAATCGGCACAAAACATGCAGATACGCCACACACCGTTTCGAGCCACTTTCATTTTTGAGGGGTCTTGATCGGACTTCTCTGCCAAAATCTATTGCCATTTGAAGTTTGTATACCCTAGTATTCACTAAATGAAGTTTCCCCAAACCCCAAACTACTGACGAATCGGCACAAAACATGCAGATACACCACGCCCCGTTTCGAGCCACTTTCATTTTTAAGGCGTCTTGATCGGACTTGTCTGCCAAAATCTATTGCAATTTGAACTTTGTATACCCTAGTATTCACTAAATGAAGTTTCCCCAAACCCCAGACTACTGACGAATCAGCACAAAACATGCAGATACACCACACCCCGTTTCGAGCCACTTTCATTTTTTAGGCGTCTTGATCGGACTTCTCTGCCAAAATCTATTGCCATTTGAAGTTTGTATACCCTAGTATTCACTAAATGAAGTTTCCCCAAACCCCAAACTATTGACGAATCGACACAAAACATGTAGATACGCCACGCCCCGTTTCGAGCCACTTTCATTTTTGAGGCGTCGTGATCGGACTTCTCTATCAAAATCTATCGCCATTTGAAGTTTGTATACCCTAATATTCACTAAATGAAGTTTCCCCAAACCCCAAACTACTGACGAATCGGCACAAAACATGCAGATACGCCACGCCCCGTTTCGTGCCACTTTCATTTTTGATGGGTCTTGATCGGACTTCTCTGCTTAAATCTATTGCCATTTGAAGTTTGTATACCCTAATATTCACTAAATGAAGTTTCCCCAAACCCCAAACTACTGACGAATCGGCACAAAAAATGCAGATACGCCACGCCCCGTTTCGAGCCACTTTCATTTTTGAGGCGTCTTGATCGGACTTCTCTGTCAAAATCTATCGCCATTTCAAGTTTGTATACCCTAATATTCACTAAATGAAGTTTCCCCAAACCCCAAACTACTGACGAATCGGCACAAAACATGCAGATACGCCACGCCCCGTTTCGAGCCACTTTCATTTTTGAGGCGTCTTAATCGGATTTCTCGGTCAAAATATATCGCTATTTGAAGTTCTTATACCCTAATATTCACTAAATGAAGTTTCCGCAAACCCCAAACTACTGACGAATTGGCACAAAAAATGCAGATACGTCGCGCCCCGTTTCGAGGCACTTTAATTTTTTAGGCGTCTTGATCGGACTTCTCTGTCAAAATCTATCGCCATTTGAAGTTTTTATACCCTAATATTCACTAAATGAAGTTTCCCCAAACCCCAAACTACTGACGAATGGGCACAAAAGATGCAGATACGCCACGCCCCGTTTCGAGCCACTTTCATTTTTGAGGGGTCTTGATCAGACTTCTCTTTCAAAATCTATCGCTATTTGAAGTTTGTATACCCTAATATTCACTAAATGAAGTTTCCCCAAACCCCAAACTACTGACGAATCGGCAAAAAACATGCAGATACGCCACGTCCCGTTTCGAGCCACTTTCATTTTTGAGGCATCTTGATCGGACTTCTCTGTCAAAATCTATCGCCATTTGAAGTTTGTATACCCTAATATTCACTAAATGAAGTTTCCCCAAACCCCAACCTACTGACGAATCGGCACAAAACATGCAGATACGCCACGCCCCGTTTCGAGCCACTTCCATTTTTGAAGCCTCTTGATCGGACTTCTCTGTCAACATCTATCGCCATTTGAACATTGTAAACCCTAATATTCACAAAATGACGTTTCCCCAAACCACAAACTACTGACGAAATGGCACACAACATGCAGATACGCCACTTCCGTTTCGAGCCACTTTCATTTTTTAGGCGTCTTGATCGGACTTCTCTGTCAAAATCTATCGCCATTTGAAGTTTGTATACCCTAATATTCACTAAATGAAGTTTCCCGAAACCCAAACTACTGACGAATCGGCACAAAACATGCAGATACGCCACGCCCCGTTTCCAGCCACTTTCATATTTGAGACGTCTTGATCGGACTTCTCTGCCAAAATCTATTGCCATTTGAAGTTTGTATACCCTCGTATTCACTAAATCAAGTTTCCCCAAACCCCAAACTACAGACGAATCGGCACAAAATATGCAGATACACCACGCCCCGTACCGAGCCACTTTCATTTTTGAGGCGTCTTGATCGGACTTCTCTGTCAAAATCTATCGCCATTTGAAGTTTGTATACCCTAATATTCACTACATCATGTTTCCCCAAACACCAAACTACTAACGAATCGGCACAAAACATGCAGATACGCCACCCCCCATTTCGAGCCACTTTCATTTTTGAAGCGTCTTGATCAGACTTCTCTGTCAAAATTTATCGCCATATGAAGTTTCTATACCCTAATATTCACTAAATGAAGTTTCCCCAAACCCCACACTACTGACGAATCGGCACAAAACATGCCGATACGCCACGCCCAGTTTCGTGCCACTTTCATTTTTGAGGCGTCTTGATCGGACTTCTCTGTCAAAATCTATCGCCATCTGAAGTTTGTATACCCTAATATTCAGTAAATGAAGTTTCCCTAAACGCCAAACTACTGACGAATGGGCACAAAACAAGCAGATACGCGACGCCCCGTTTCGTGCCACTTTCATTTTTGAGGCGTCTTGATCGGACTTCTCTGTCAAAATCTATCGCCATTTGATGTTTGTATACCCTAATATTCACTAAATGAAGTTTCCCCAAACCCCAAATTATTGACGAAACGGCACAAAACATGCAGATACGCCACGCCTCGTTTCGAGCCACTTTCATTTTTCAGGCGTCTTGATCGGACTTTTCTGTCAAAATCTATCGCCATTTGAAGGTTGTATACCCTAATATTCACTAAATGATGTTTCCCCAAACACCAAACTATTGACGAATCGGCACAAAACATGCAGATACGCAACCCCCCACTTCGAGCCACTTTCATTTTTGAAGCGTCTTGATCGGACTTCTCTTCCAAAATCTATCGCCATATGAAGTTTGTATACCCTAATATTCACTAAATGAAGTTTCCCCAAACCCCAAACTACTGACGAATCGACACAAAACATGCAGATACGTCAAGCCCCGTTTCGAGCCACTTTCCTTTTTTAGGAGTCTTGATCGGACTTCTCTGTCAAAATCTATCGCCATTTGAAGTTTGTATACCCTAATATTCACTCAATGAAGTTTCCCCAAACCCCAAACTACTGACGAATCGGCACAAAACATGCAGATACGCCACGCCCCGTTTCGTGTCACTTTCATTTTTGAGGCGTCTTGATCGGACTTCTGTGTCAAAATCTATCGCCATTTGAAGTTTGTATACCCTAAAATTCACTAAATGAAGTTTCCCCAAACCCCAAACTACTGACGAATCGGCAGAAAACATACAGATACGCCACGCCCCGTTTCGAGCTACTTTCATTTTTTAGGCGTCTTGATCGGATTTCTCTGTCAAAATCTATCGCCATTTGAAGTTTGTATACCCTAATATTCACTAAATGAAGTTTCCCTAAACCCCAAACTTCTGACGAATAGGCATAAAACATGCAGATACGCCACGCCCCGTTTCGTGCCACTTTCATTTTTGAGGCGTCTTGATCGGACTTGTCTGTCAAAATCTATCGCCATTTGAAGTTTGTATACCCTAATATTCACTAAATGAAGTTTCCCCAAACCCCAAACTACAGACGAATCGGCATAAATCATGCAGATACGCCACGCCCCGTTTCAAGCCACTTTCATTTTTTAGGCATCTTGATCGGACTTCTCTGTCAAAATCTATCGCCATTTGAAGTTTGTATACCCTAATATTCACTAAATGAAGTTTCCCTAAACCCCAAACTACTGACGAATCGGCACAACACATGCAGATACGCCACGCCCCGTTTCGAGCCACTTTCATTTTTTAGGCGTCTTGATCGGAGTTCTCTGTCAAAATCTATCGCCATCTGAAGTTTGTATACCCTAATATTCACTAAATGAAGTTTCCCCTAACCCCAAACTACTGACGAATCGGAAAAAAGCATGCCGATACGCCACGCCCCGTTTCGAGCCACTTTCATTTTTCAGGCATCTTGATCGGACTTCTCTGTCAACATGTATCACCATTTGACGTTTGTATACCCTAATATTTAGTAAATGAAGTTTCCCCAAACCCCAAACTACTGAAGAGTCGGCACAAAACATGCAGATACGTCACGCCCCGTTTCGAGCCACTTTCATTTTTTAGGCTTCTTGATCGGACTTCTCTGTCAAAATCTATCGCCATTTGAAGTTTGTATACCCTAGTATTCACTGAATGAAGTTTCCCCAAACCCTAACCTACTAACGAATCGACAAAAAACATGCAGATACGTCACACCCCGTTTCGAGCGACTTTCATTTTTAGGGCGTCTTGATCGGACTTCTCTGTCAAAATCTATCGCCATTTGAAGTTTGCATACCCAAATATTCACTAAATGAAGTTTCCCCAAACCCCAAACTACTGACGAATCGGCACAAAGCATGCAGATACGCCACGCCCCGTTTCGAGCCACTTTTATTTTTGAGGCGTCTTGATCGGGCTTCTCTGTCAAAATCAATCGCCATTTGAAGTTTGTATACCCTAATATTCAATAATTTAAGTTTCCCCAAACTACTGACGAATCGGCACAAAACATGCAGATACGCCACGCCCCATGTCAAGCCACTTTCATTTTTGAGGATTTTTGATCGGACTTCTCTTTCAAAATCTATCGCCATTTGATGTTTGTATACCCTAATATTCACTAAATGAAGTTTCCGCAAACCCCAAACTACTAACGAATCGGCACAAAACATGCAGATACGCCACGCCCCCTTTCGAGCCAGTTTCATTTTTCAGGCATCTTGTTCGGACTTCTCCGTCAAAATCTATCGCCATCTGAAGTTTTTGTACCCTAATATTCACCAAATGAAGTTTCCCCAAACCCCAAACTACTGACGAATCGGCACAAAACATGCAGATACGCCACGCCTTGTTTCGAGCCACTTTCATTTTTTAGGGGTCTTGATCGGACTTCTCTGTCAAAATCTATCGCCATTTGATGTTTGTATACCCTAATATTCACTAAATGAAGTTTCCGCAAACCCCAAACTACTGACGAATCGGCACAAAGCATGCAGATACGCCACGCCCCGTTTCGAGCCACTTTTATTTTTGAGGCGTCTTGATCGGACTTCTCTGTCAAAATCAATCGCCATTTGAAGTTTTTGTACCCTAATATTCACTAAATGAAGTTTCCGCAAACCCCAAACTACTGACGAATCGGCACAAAACATGCAGATACACCACGCCCCCTTTCGAGCCAGTTTCATTTTTCAGGCGTCTTGATCGGACTTCTCTGTCAAAATCTATCGCCATCTGAAGTTTTTATACCCTAATATTCACTAAATGAAGTTTCCCCAAACCCCAAACTACTGACGAATCGGCACAAAAAATGCAGATACGCCACGCCCCGTTTCGAGCCACTTTCATTTTTGAGGCGTCTTGATCGGACTTCTCTGTCAAAATCTATCGCCATCTGAAGTTTTTGTACCCTAATATTCACTAAATGAAGTTTCCCCAAACCCCAAACTACTGACGAATCGGCACAAAACATGCAGATACGCCACGCCCCGTTTCGAGCCACTTTCATTTTTTAGGCGTCTTAATCGGATTTCTCGGTCAAAATATATCGCCATTTGAAGTTCTTATACCCTAATATTCACTAAATGAAGTTTCCGCAAACCCCAAACTATTGACGAATCGGCACAACATATCCAGATACGCCACGCCCCGTTTGGAACCACTTTCTTTTTTTAGGCGTCTTGATCGGAATTCTCTGTCAAAATCTATCGCCATTTGAAGTTTGTATACCCTAAGATTCACTAATTTAAGTTTCCCTAAACCCCAAACTAATGACGAATCGGCAAAACACATGCAGATACGTCGAACCCCGTTTCGAGCCACTTTCATTTTTTAGGCGTCTTGATCGGACTTCTCTGTCAAAATCTATCGCCATTTGAAGTTTGTATATGTAACATCCCGCCAAATACATTTCGCATTTTTGCATTTTTTTTTTCTTTTCGTAATATGAAATAACGGTAAAACAAATATATTGAAATAAACATAATTGTATATATATACAAAGGAGTTCTCCTCGCAGGGAGTTTAATACAAAGCGGTAGTTTGTCCAAAACTTAAACATAAAGACAGCAAAATACAAAAACTACCGATCTCCTAACAGAAAACGGAGATCGCCTATCAGAAATGGCAAAAGGGGGCGATCGCCCATCAAGAACAGAAAACCGGCGACCACATACGGCGATCACTCACAGGGGAATTCCACTTCCTGCAACCTCATCTGCTCCCGTGTAAAGTTACACGATCATCACAGGTTTAAGAAAAACAGCCACAGAAACAAAATACAGGGTAAGCTATATATTTAAGAAAACTTTGAATCAAGAGCATACATAAGAACTTCACAACATCCATGAACCATAACAATATCAGCCATCACATTTCCATATTCCACAAGACTATCAGGAAATCCCATATTTCACAAATCAATCCAAGAGTATTTCAATTCACATCAGCAATCAAGTGTCTATTAATTCAATTTCTCATATCTCACGTCAGACTTTCCACTGACTCGTCACACCAGACACTTGACCACTATTTCCGGAGACTCGTGCGTTGATTAGACCCAGAGATTCGCACCTGTCATACCAAAAGGATGGAAAGTGCCCTCAGCCATGCGCATCACACCATCTCAATATTCTCATTATCACGGTATGACAAGGTTAATCCATACAACAGGCCGAACTCGTTCTGTTTCACACGAGACACCCATACGTATGAACCTCCATCGACTCTCCACAACTGAGTAACTTCCTCTATGTGATTTCATTACCTCAGTAGAGTCAGGATGTCTCATTATAGGATCACCGATCAATACACCTATTACACGACCTTACACGGTATTTTCTTTCCTGAAAATACTATGCCTCGATCCACAATCACAACATTCAACACATCACATAACACTTCAATGAACAATTTCAATCACAGCAAAACTCATACCAAGGTTCAAATTTTCGAAAACCACATTTAAAATCTCAAACACTTTTGAAACAGCATAAAACAGGGGATATTTCAATAACAGAGGAAAAACCGGCGATCACGAACAAAACTGGGTTTAAAGCAAGAACAGTTTGAACACCCGGCGACCACGTCGCCCCCAACATCAAAAATCATCACACATACAGTTTTCATTAGAAGTAAGGCTAGCTTCCCTTACCTGGATCAGCGTGAAACTCACTTCAAGCTCTAACCACCGAATGTAAAGGATGCCTGAACTCCGCCTAAGTGTTCTAATTGGTAAAACTTGTAGAGAACCTTCTCCAATGCTCTATGGCAATCGCTGGTAAATAAACTGGTGCCTGGAATTACTGAGTCGCAGTGCAAAGGAGAGAAAAGAGAAAGATGAAGGTGAACTCACTCTGTCACCTTTTATACTCTCACTGCGTTTCTAAGCTCACTAAGAGGCGGTGCATTCTGATACTAGGAACATAGGCCTGCCATGTAGCTATCATTACCTATTCTCTAACTAACCCTTCCGTGTGGGTTTTCTTCCTCGAATTAAGTGCAACCTGACAGTATGGCCACGTGGCGTCTCTGCGCACATGGAGCTACTGTCCCGAAGGACTTTCACTGCCTACATGTCGCACATGCAGCACGTTCGTCCTGGAAACCAGGGCCCCACTTCATCTGCGTGAAACACGACATCGCGCGATAACTTCTCGCGCGATGACAATCCACCGATGACCCATCCTGGAGGACGACCGATGTCTCTCTCTGGAAGACGACCGATGTCTCCTCCTCCTGGAGACCGACCGAGGTCTCTTCCTCCTGGAGACCGACCGAGGTCTCCTCTTCCTGGAGACCGACCGAGGTCTCCTCTTGGCGACACCCGCATGACTCTCGCGCCCGGGCAAAGCCCACATGCATCTCGCGCCCTGGCGATGCCCGCATGTCTCTCGCGCCCTGGCGGTGCCCGCATGCCTCGCGCCCTGGCGATGTCCGCATGCCTCTCGCGCCCTGGCGATGCCCGCATGTCTCGCGCCCTGGCGATGCCCGCATGCCTCTCGCGCCCTGGCGATCATGTTCCAGGCGATCTCATGGCTTTCTAACTACACTTTCCTTCATTTTTATTTTAAATAAAAACATACTTAGAATTCACTTAAAATATATCATTTTTATTCCAATAAGATTTTCCAGGTCCTTACAATCTCCCTAACAACAAAAATTTTCGTCCTCGAAAATTGAATTACAAGGAAAAGAGATGTGGATAGTCGTTTCTCATGTTCTCTTCCAACTCCCAAGTCGAATCACCGGATCTCTCATCCCACACCACCTTAACCATATGGATGGTCTTACTCCTGAGCTGTTTGCTTTGGTGATCGTCTATCCTGACTGGTCTTGCTTCAAAAGACAAGTCGTCCCTGATCTGCACGTCGTCCACCTCCAACACGTGACAAGGGTCGGCGAGATATTTCCTTAACTGTGATACGTGGAAGACATTATGCAGATTTGCTAAATGTGGAGGTAGGGCGATCTCATAGGCTACTGGACCAATTTTCCTCAAGATCTGGTAAGGTCCAACAAACTTAGGAGACAGCTTCTTTGGTCTGATAGCTCGTCCTACACCCTTGGTTGGGGTCACTCTCAAAAATACATGGTCTCCAGCAGCAAACTCCAAAGGTCTTCTCCTCTGATCTGCATAGGACTTCTGCCTACTCTGAGAAGCTTTCATTCTGCTTTGTATCTGTTTCACCTTCTCGGTCGTCTGCTGAATCAACTCTGGCCCAACCAAGATTGCATCGCCCTCCTGATACCAACATAAGGGAGTCCTGCATTTTCTCCCGTACAGGGCTTCATAAGGTGCCATCCCAATGCTGGCGTGGTGACTGTTATTATACGTAAACTCCACCAGTGGCAACACCTCGTCCCAACTTCCCAATTGATCCAAGACGCACGCCCTCAGCAGATCTTCCAAGGATTGGATCGTTCTCTCTGACTGACCATCTGTTTGGGGATGATATGCAGAGCTCATCCTTAACTTAGTTCCCAAGCACTCTTGCAAGGTCTGCCAAAACCGTGAAGTGAACCTGGGATCTCTATCTGAAACGAGGCTGGAAGGCACTCCATGCAACCTCACTATTTCTTGGATGTATCACTGTGCCAGCTTGGCCATAGGCATCTTCATATTCACTGGAAGGAAGTGGGCACTCTTCGTTAGCCTATCAATGATAACCCAGATTGCATCATGACCCTTTACCGATCTGGGTAAATGGGTGACAAAATCCATGGCAATGCTGTCCCATTTCCACTCAGGGATATCCAGTTGCTGCAACAGCCCGCCAGGTCTTTGATGCTCTACCTTCGCCTTCTGACACGTTAAGCAGGTTGCAACATACTGGGCGATGTCCCTCTTCATGCCCGACCACCAAAATGACTCCTTCAAGTCATGATACATCTTGTTCATGCCTGGATGAAGGTTAAGGCGACTCTTATGACCTTCTTCTAGGATCATCTTCTTCAACTCTTCATTTGCAGGTATGCAAATTCTGCCATTAAATCTCAAGATCCCATCATCGCCCATTACAAAGCCTCTCGCCTGATCTGTCCCTAGTGACTCCATAGTACGCTTCAGACTAGGGTCCTCCAACTGCTTATCCTTTAACATCCCAAAGAAGTCATTAGTTATAGCCAGCTTACTACAACTAATGTGATTTACGTGAAATTCTACTCCAAGGTTTAAGTCTCTGAACTGCTCGATCAGTTTCTGCTCTTTTATCATCATGGTGGCTACTTGCATTGATTTTCTACTCAAAGCGTCTGCCACTACATTGGCCTTTCCTGGGTGATACATGAGTTAAAAATCGTAGTCCTTTAGGAACTCCATCCACCTTCTTTGCCTCATGTTCAGTTCCTTCTGATCGAACAGGTATTTCAGGCTCTTATGATCGCTGAACACCTGGAACCGGGCTCCATATAAGTAGTGCCTCCAAATCTTTAGGGCGAAGACCACTGCCGCCAACTCCAAATCATGCGTAGGGTAGTTCCTCTCATGAACCTTGAGTTGCCTTGAAGCATAGGCGACTGCCCTTTTCTCTTGCATTAAAACGCATCCCAGTCCCTGATGTGAGGCATCACAGTAGACGTCAAAAGGTCTTCCGACCTCTGGAATCACCAGCACTGGAGCACTCGTCAACCTTTTCTTTAGTTCCCTGAAGCTGAGCTCACATCGGTCGGTCCAAGAAAAAGGTTGGTCCTTACGGGTCAGCTGTGTTAACGGAGCCACCACCTTGGAAAAGTCCTCAATAAATCTCCGATAGTAACCCGCCAAACCCACAAAGCTCCTTATCTCAGTGACTGTCTTGGGACGTTCCCACTGCAGCACTGTCTCTACTTTGGCTGGGTCTACCGAGATCCCCTGGGCAGATATCACGTGTCCTAAGAAGTTGACTTCCCTCAGCCAGAACTCGCACTTAGAGAACTTGGCATAGAGTTGCTTCTCCCTCAGAACCTCCAACACCGACCTCAGATGTCCTTCATGTTCTTCCTCGGTCTTTGAATAGACCAGTATGTCGTCTATGAAGACTACCACAAACTTATCCAAGAAAGGGCGGAAAATCCTATTCATATAATCCATGAACAGAGCTGGGGCATTGGTCACTCCAAACGGCATCACCACGTACTCATAGTGCCCATACCGGGACCTAAAGGCTGTTTTCTGGACATCGTCGGCTTTTACCAAAATTTGATGGTACCCCGATCTCAGATCAATCTTTGAGAACACCGAGGCCCCATTTACTTGATCCATTAAATCATCAATTCTGGGTAGAGGGTACTTGTTCTTGATGGTCAACTTGTTTAACTGCCTGTAGTCTATGCACAGCCGAGACCCTCCATCCTTCTTCTTAACTAGGAGTACTGGAGCCCCCCATGGAGATACACTGGGTCTGATGAATTGTTTCTCCAGCAACTCTTCCACTTGCTTCTTTAATTCCACCAACTCGGCTGGGGCCATCCTGTAGGGCGCCATAGACACTGGTCCAGCCCCAGGTACCAAATCAATAGAGAATTCCACTTCTCTCTTAGGGGGTAACCCAGGTACTTCTTCTGGAAATACATCCATAAAATCTTTCACCACTGGTATTCTGCTTACGTCCCCTTCATTCTTCACTTCCAACCGAGCTAGCATCACGAAACACCTCGCCCCTTCTTCCATCTCCAACCGCCCATGCCCAGCAGATACCACATCCTGCTTTTGGAGATCGGGCAACACCACTTTCTGCCTACCGCAATCTATGAGAACGTGATTGGCAGAAAGCCAATCCATTCCCAGGATAACATCCAGGTCCTGAAGAGGCAGGCAGATCAAGTTCACTTTGAATCTGCGTCCCTCTACTATTACTGGACATTCAGGGCAAACCGTAGAGGTCATAACCTGTCCTGATGCAGGTGTGGAGACCAACAGTTCAAAAGGCAGCTCCTTCACTAGGAGGCCCAGCTCGGCTATACACCGACTTGACACAAAAGAGTGTGTCGCTCCAGAATCAAACAAAGCTTCTACACTTCTACCAGATATAAAACAGACACCTTGCATGAGGTTACCTGATTGGGACGCCTCTGCTCCTGACATGGCAAACACCCTCCCTGCTGCCTGGGGTCTGCTGCCTTCATTTCTCAACTGCTGAGAACCACTGGGTTGAGTCGCCCCATTCTGGTTAGGGCATTCTCTAGCAACGTGCCCTGTCCTTTGGCATACAAAACACCTTCTCTCCGAATTCTTCTTGGGGCATACATTGGGCATGTGTGGTCCACCACAGAGGGAACATTTTGGTTTCCAGGGTTGCTGCTGTTGAAACTGGGGTGACCCTGTTCCCGCCCGATGTAGTGGAGGTCTCGCATATGGTCTGCCTTGTGAATGCTGCACCTTAGCCCGCCCACTGGAAGAACCCCCTGGGTGCGACCTGATCACCCGGGGATCACCCTTTTCCAGGGTCTCCACCATCTTCGCCTTTTCTACCAAGGCGTGAAATTCCCTGATACACATCGGGGCTATCGTCCTCTTCAGCCCGTGCTTCAGTCCTTCCTCAAACTTCCTGCACCTCCAAGCTTCGGAGGTCGCCTGAGTGCAGAATCGGGCGAGGTACTCAAACCTAGCAGCATAGGCGTTCACCGACATCACCCCCTGCTCCAACTTTAAGAATTCCGCTTCCCGCGCAAACTTTGCGCTGTCAGGGAAGTATTTCTCCAAGAACCTCACCCTGAAGCTCTCCCAGTCCAACACCTCCTCTCTGGCCTCCATCATTTGCTGAGCTCCCATCCACCAGAATTCGGCTTCACCAGATAGCAGATAGGTAGCGAACAACAACTTCTTCTCTTCAGGGCAGGAGGTCGCCCTAAAGATTTTCTCCAATTCCCTGACCCACTGATCTGCTTGATCAGGGGTAGCATTCCCACAGAACTTGGGTGGGTTGTGCCTCATGAACTCAGCCAGTCCCATCCGTTCCTGAGGCTGACCGACGGGCGAATTCGTATCAGCCGACCGAGCAGCTTCCCAGTGGTGCATGGTATCTTGATGGTTCTGAGCCATCGCCGCATTCTGTTGCTGGATGGCACCTGCCATCATCTCAATGGCCCTGGCGATCTGGCCCATTTCAGAAGAAGATTGGGGAGAGGTAGGGGGTCTACGAGTCATCTTCTTCGTTCTCAGATTCCGAAACCACTAGCTTCTATATTCCCTACAACTACAAGAATGAAATCGATAAGGAAATCAATTCATTCAAGGGGGGTAACATCTCGACCTCACAAGGTCAGCTTCTCAAATTCCTTAGGAATTTCAGTCCATCTACAGAACCATAAAGCTTATGACCTCAAGCAAAACACCAGAACAGCTACTGGCGTGCAACCATCAATCCACACAGCCACTCACAATCAATTACAAGAACACTCAATAACATGAAATAGATCACACCAGAAGTCAAAGTATGCTAAACATTAAACCTCTGGAATTTAGATTGAGAATCACCCCGATCCGGTCGTGAGTGTGCACCCTCACCACCTTATCAAGACCCTCTCATTCTAAATACTAAGATCTTCAGTTAGGCATACATTCACTACAGCACACACAAAAAGTTCAATACAAAAACGTTTGAAAACCTTTCACAATAGTTGTCACTTAAAACTCAAATAAGTTTTCATGAGCAGAAGAAAACACAATGGATCCACAGCCCTCAGGTCATCCAAAGGACGAACTGCTCTGATACCATTAATGTGACATCCCGCCAAATACATTTCGCATTTTTGCATTTTTTTTTTCTTTTCGTAATATGAAATAACGGTAAAACAAATACATTGAAATAAACATAATTGTATATATATACAAAGGAGTTCTCCTCGCAGGGAGTTTAATACAAAGCGGTAGTTTTTCCAAAACTTAAACAGAAAGACAGCGAAATACAAAAACTACCGATCTCCTAACAGAAAACGGAGATCGCCTATCAGAAATGGCAAAAGGGGGCGATCGCCCATCAAGAACAGAAAACCGGCGACCACATACGGCGATCACTCACAGGGGAATTCCACTTCCTGCAACCTCATCTGCTCCCGTGTAAAGTTACACGATCATCACAGGTTTAAGAAAAACAGCCACAGAAACAAAATACAGGGTAAGCTATATATTTAAGAAAACTTTGAATCAAGAGCATACATAAGAACTTCACAACATCCATGAACCATAACAATATCAGCCATCACATTTCCATATTCCACAAGACTATCAGGAAATCCCATATTTCACAAATCAATCCAAGAGTATTTCAATTCACATCAGCAATCAAGTGTCTATTAATTCAATTTCTCATATCTCACGTCAGACTTTCCACTGACTCGTCACACCAGACACTTGACCACTATTTCCGGAGACTCGTGCGTTGATTAGACCCAGAGATTCGCACCTGTCATACCAAAAGGCTGGAAAGTGCCCTCAGCCATGCGCATCACACCATCTCAATATTCTCATTATCACGGTATGACACGGTTAATCCATACAACAGGCCGAACTCGTTCTGTTTCACACGAGACACCCATACGTATGAACCTCCATCGACTCTCCACAACTGAGTAACTTCCTCTATGTGATTTCATTACCTCAGTAGAGTCAGGATGTCTCATTATAGGATCACCGATCAATACACCTATTACACGACCTTACACGGTATTTTCTTTCCTGAAAATACTATGCCTCGATCCACAATCACAACATTCAACACATCACATAACACTTCAATGAACGATTTCAATCACAGCAAAACTCATACCAAGGTTCAAATTTTCGAAAACCACATTTAAAATCTCAAACACTTTTGAAACAGCATAAAACAGGGGATATTTCAATAACAGAGGAAAAACCGGCGATCACGAACAAAACTGGGTTTAAAGCAAGAACAGTTTGAACACCCGGCGACCACGTCGCCCCCAACATCAAAAATCATCACACATACAGTTTTCATTAGAAGTAAGGCTAGCTTCCCTTACCTGGATCAGCGTGAAACTCACTTCAAGCTCTAACCACCGAATGTAAAGGATGCCTGAACTCCGCCTAAGTGTTCTAATTGGTAAAACTTGTAGAGAACCTTCTCCAATGCTCTATGGCAATCGCTGGTAAATAAACTGGTGCCTGGAATTACTGAGTCGCAGTGCAAAGGAGAGAAAAGAGAAAGATGAAGGTGAACTCACTCTGTCACCTTTTATACTCTCACTGCGTTTCTAAGCTCACTAAGAGGCGGTGCATTCTGATACTAGGAACATAGGCCTGCCATGTAGCTATCATTACCTATTCTCTAACTAACCCTTCCGTGTGGGTTTTCTTCCTCGAATTAAGTGCAACCTGACAGTATGGCCACGTGGCGTCTCTGCGCACATGGAGCTACTGTCCCGAAGGACTTTCACTGCCTACATGTCGCACATGCAGCACGTTCGTCCTGGAAACCAGGGCCCCACTTCATCTGCGTGAAACACGACATCGCGCGATAAGTTATCGCGCGATGACAATTGTAAGGACCTAGAAAATCTTATTGGAATAAAAGTGATATATTTTAAGTAAATTCTAAGTATGTCTTTATTTAAAATAAAAGTGAAGGAAAGTGTAGTTAGAAAGCTATGAGATCGCCTGGAACATGATCGCCAGGGCGCGAGAGGCATGCGGGCATCGCCAGGGCGCGAGAGGCATGCGGGCATCGCCAGGGCGCGAGAGGCATGCGGGCATCGCCAGGGCGCGAGAGGCATGCGGGCATCGCCAGGGCGCGAGAGACATACGGGCATCGCCAGGGCGCGAGATGCATGTGGGCTTTGCCTGGGCGCGAGAGGCATGCGGGTGACGCCAAGAGGAGACCTCGGTCGGTCTCCAGGAGAAAGAGACCGCGGCCGGTCTCCAGGAGGAAGAGACCTCGGTCGGTCTCCAGGAGGAAGAGACCTCGGTCGGTCTCCAGGAGGATGGAGACATCGGTCGTCTTCCAGAGAGAGACATCGGTCATCGGTGGATTGTCTTTGCGCGAATGGTCATCGGCGAAAGGTTATCGCGCGATGTCGCGTTTCACGCAGATGAAGTGGGGCCCTGGTTTCCAGGATGAACGTGCTGCATGTGCGACATGTAGGCAGTGAAAGTCCTGCAGGAGCAGTAGCTCCATGTGCGCAGAGACGCCACGTGGCCATACTGTCAGGTTGCACTGAATTTGAGGGAGGAAAACCCACCAAGGAGGGTTAGTTAGAGAATAGGTAATGATGGCTACATGGCAGGCCTATGTTCCTAGTGTCAGAATACACCGCCTCTTAGTGAGTATAAAAACGCAGTGAGAGTATGAAAGGTGACAGAGTGAGTTCACCTTCAGCTTTCTCTTTTCTCTCCTTTGCACTGCAACTCAGAAATTCCAGGCACCAGTTAAATTACCAGCAATTTCCATAGAGCATTTGAGAAGGGTCTCTGCAAGTTTTACCAATTAGAACGCTTAGGCAGAGTTCAGGCATCCTTTACGTTCGGCGGTTTGGAGCTTGAAGTGAGATTTCACGCTGATCCAGGTAAGGGAAGCTAATCTTTTTCCAACGATAACTGGATATTTGATGTTGAAATGATAGGGCGACATAATCGCCGGTTTTACTTCAATTTCAAGGTGTTTTTGATGTTGTAAGGGAAGCTAGCCTTACTTCTAATGAAAACTGTATGCGTGATGATTTTGATGTTGGGGGCAACGTGATCGCAGGGTGTTCAAACTGTTCTTGCTTTAAACCCAGTTTTGTTTGTAATCGCCGGTTTTTCATCTGTCATAGAAATATCCCCTGTTTTATGCTGTTTCAAAAGTGTTTGAGATTTTAAATGTGGTTTTCGAAAATTTGAACCTTGGTATGAGATTTGCTGTGATTGAAATTGTTTCAGTGAAGTGTTATGTGATGTGTTGAATGTTGTGATTGTGGATCGAGGCATAGTATTTTCAGGAAAGAAAATACCGTGTAAGATCGTGTAATAGGTGTATTGATCGGTGATCCTATAATGAGACATCCAGACTCTACTGAGGTAATGAAATCACATAGAGGAAGTTACTCAGTTGTGGAGAGTCGATGGAGGTTCATACGTATGGGTGTCTCGTGTGAAAAAGAACGAGCTCCACCTGTTGTATGGATTAACCCTGGTCATACCGTGATAATGAGAGTATTGAGATGTTGTGATGCGCATGGCTGAGGTCACTTTCCAGCCTTTGGTATGACAGGTGCGAATCTCTGGGTCTAATCAACGCACGAGTCTCCGGAATAGTGGTCAAGTGTCTGGTGTGATGAGTCAGTGGAAAGTCTGACGTGAGAAATGAGAAATTGAATTAATAGACACTTGATTTCTGATGTGAATTGGAATACTCTTGGATTAATTTGTGAAATATGGGATCTTCTGATAGTCTTGTGGAATATGGAAATGTGATGGCTGATACTGTTATGGTTCGTGGATGTTGTGAAGTTCTTATGTATGCTCTTGATTCAAATGTTTTCTTAAATATATAGCTTACCCTGTATTTTGTTTCTGTGGCTGTTTTTCTTAAACCTGTGATGATCGTGTAACTTTACACGGGAGCAGATGATGTTGCAGGAAGTGGATTTCCCTTGTGAGTGATCGCCGTATGTGGTCGCCGGTTTTCTGTTCTTGTTGGGCGATCGCCCCTTTTACTATTTTCTGATAGGCGATCTCCGTTTTCTGTGAGGAGATCGGTAGTTTTGTATTTTTGCTGTTTTCTTTATGTTTAAGTTATGTACTAAACTCCCTGCGAGGAGAACTCCTTTGTATGTATATATACAATTATGTTTATTTCAATATATTCGTTTTACCATTATTTCATATTACGAAAATGTAAAAATGCGAAATGTATATTGGAGGGATGTTACAAGAGATCGCCGTTTTTTTTTTATCTCTTGGTGGTGATCGCCGGTTTTATGTCCTGTAGCAGATCGCCTGTTTTGGGGCCTTCTGTTACCAGATCGCCGGTCTTGTAGTTTTGATTGAATTTCATTAAATTTGTAAGCATTTTGACTGGTTATGTATTAAACTCCATGAGAGGAGTAAGTTCATTACTTATATATATATATATTACCATGTACTCTTCAATATTAATTGTGTACCTTTATTTTCATTATACATGTATGTCTAGTTTTATTTTGGCGGGATGTTACATTAATGGTATCAGAGCAGTTCGTCCTTTGGATGACCTGAGGGCTGTGGATCCATTGTGTTATCTTCTGCTCATGAAAACTTATTTGAGTTTTAAGTGACAACTATTGTGAAAGGTTTTCAAACGTTTTTGTATTGAGCTTTTTGTGTGTGCTGTAGTGAATGTATGCCTAACTGAAAATCTTAGTATTTAGAATGAGAGGGTCTTGATAAGGTGGTGAGGGTGCACACTCATGACCAGATCGGGGTGATTCTCAATCTAAATTCCAGAGGTTTAATGTTTAGCATACTTTGACTTTTGGTGTGATCTATTTCATGTTATTGAGTGTTCTTGTAATTGATTGTGAGTGGCTGTGTGGATTGATGGTTGCACACCAGTAGCTGTTCTGGTGTTTTGCTTGAGGTTATAAGCTTTATGGTTCTGTAGATGGACTCAAATTCCTAAGGAATTTGAGAAGCTGACCTTGTAAGGTCGTGATGTTATCCCCCTTGAATGAATTGATTTCCTTATCGATTTCATTCTTGTAGTTGTAGGGAATATAGAAACTAGTGGTTTCAGAATCTTAGAACGAAGAAGATGACTCGTAGACCTTCTACCCCTTCCCAACCTTCTTCTGAGATGGGCCAGATCGCCAGGGCCATTGAGATGATGGCAGGTGCCATCCAGCAGCAGAATGCGGCGATGGCGCAGAACCATCAAGCTACCATGCAGCATTGGGAGACTACTCGGTCGGCTGATACGAATTCGCCTGTCGGTCAGCCTCAGGAGCGGATGGGACTGGCTGAGTTTATGAGGCACAACCCACCCAAGTTCTGTGGGAATGCTACCCCTGATCAAGCAGATCAGTGGGTCAGAGAAATGGAGAAAATCTTTAGGGCGACCTCCTGCCCTGAAGAGAAGAAGTTGTTGTTTGCCACCTATCTGCTGTCTGGAGAAGCAGAGTTCTGGTGGATGGGAGCTCAGCAAATGATGGAGGCCAGAGAAGAGGTGTTAGACTGGGAGAGCTTTAGGGTAAGGTTCTTGGAGAAATACTTCCCTGACAGCGCAAAGTTTGCGCGGGAAGCGGAGTTTTTAAAGTTGGAGCAGGGGGTGATGACGGTGAACGCCTATGCTGCCAGGTTTGAGTACCTCGCGCGATTCTACACTCAGGCGACCTCCGAAGCTTGGAGGTGCAGGAAGTTTGAGGAAGGGCTGAAGCACGGGCTGAAGAGGACGATAGCCCCAATGTGCATCAGGGAATTTCACGCCTTGGTAGAAAAGGCGAAGATGGTGGAGACCCTGGAAAAGGGTGATCCCCGGGTGATCAGGTCACACCCAGGGGGTTCTTTCAGTGGGCGGGCTAAGGTGCAGCATTCCCAAGGCAGGCCATATGCGAGACCTCCACTACATCGGGCGGGGACAGGGCCACCCCAGTTTCAACAGCAGCAACTCTGGAAACTAAAATGTTCCCTCTGTGGTGGACCACACATGCCAAATGTGTGCCCCAAGAAGAATTTGGAGAGAAGGTGTTTCGTATGCCAAAGGACCGGGCACGTTGCTAGAGAATGCCCTAACCGGAGTGGGACGACTCAACCTGGTAGTTCTCAGCAGTTGAGAAATGAAGGCAGCAGACCCCAGGCAGCAGGGAGGGTGTTTGCCATGTCAGGAGCAGAGGCGTCTCAATCAGGTAACCTCGTGCAAGGTGTCTGTTTTATATCTGGTAGAAGTGTAGAAGCGTTGTTTGATTCTGGAGCGACACACTCTTTTGTGTCAAGTCGGTGTATAGCCGAGTTGGGCCTCCTAGTGAAGGAGCTGCCTTTTGAACTGTTGGTCTCCACACCTGCATCAGGACAGGTTATGACCTCTACAGTTTGCCCTGAATGTCCAGTAATAGTAGAGGGACGCAGATTCAAAGTGAACTTGATCTGCCTGCCTCTTCAGGACCTAGATGTTATCCTGGGAATGGATTGGCTTTCTGCCAATCACGTTCTCATAGATTGCGGTAGGCAGAAAGTGGTGTTGCCCGATCTCCAAGAGCAGGATGTAGTATCTGCTGGGCATGGGCGGTTGGAGATGGAAGAAGGGGCAAGGTGCTTCGTGATGCTAGCTCGGTTGGAAGTGAAGAACGAAGGGGACGTGAGCAGAATACCTGTAGTAAAAGACTTCACAGATGTGTTCCCAGAAGAGGTACCTGGGTTACCTCCTAAGAGAGAGGTAGAATTCTCTATTGATTTGGTACCTGGGGCTGGACCAGTGTCTATGGCGCCCTACAGGATGGCACCAGCCGAGTTGGTGGAATTAAAGAAGCAAGTGGAAGAGTTGCTGGAGAAACAATTCATCAGACCCAGTGTATCTCCATGGGGGGCTCCAGTACTCCTAGTTAAGAAGAAGGATGGAGGGTCTCGGCTGTGTATAGATTACAGGCAGTTAAACAAGTTGACCATCAAGAACAAGTACCCTCTACCCAGAATTGATGACTTAATGGATCAAGTAAATGGGGCCTCGGTGTTCTCAAAGATTGATCTGAGATCGGGGTACCATCAAATTTTGGTAAAGGCCGACGATGTCCAGAAAACAGCCTTTAGGTCCCGGTATGGGCACTATGAGTACGTGGTGATGCCGTTTGGAGTGACCAATGCCCCAGCTCTGTTCATGGATTATATGAATAGGATTTTCCGCCCTTTCTTGGATAAGTTTGTGGTAGTCTTCATAGACGACATACTTGTCTATTCAAAGACCGAGGAAGAACATGAAGGACATCTGAGGTCGGTGTTGGAGGTTCTGAGGGAGAAGCAACTCTATGCCAAGTTCTCCAAGTGTGAGTTCTGGCTGAAGGAAGTCAACTTTCTAGGACACGTGATATCTGCCCAGGGGATCTCGGTAGACCCAGCCAAAGTAGAGACAGTGCTGCAGTGGGAACGTCCCAAGACAGTCACTGAGATAAGGAGCTTTGTGGGTTTGGCGGGTTACTATCGGAGATTTATTGAGGACTTTTCCAAGGTGGTGGCTCCGTTAACACAGCTGACTCGTAAGGACCAACCTTTTGCTTGGACCGACCGATGTGAGCTCAGCTTCAGGGAACTAAAGGAGAGATTGACCAGTGCCCCAGTGCTGGTGATCCCCGAGGTAGGAAGACCTTTTGACGTCTACTGTGATGCCTCACATCAGGGACTGGGATGCGTTTTAATGCAAGAGAAAAGGGCAGTCGCCTATGCTTCAAGGCAACTCAAGGTCCATGAGAGGAACTACCCTACGCATGATTTGGAGTTGGCGGCAGTGGTCTTCGCCCTAAAGATCTGGAGGCACTACTTATATGGAGCTCGGTTCCAGGTGTTCAGCGACCATAAGAGCCTGAAATACCTGTTCGATCAGAAGGAACTGAACATGAGGCAAAGAAGGTGGATGGAGTTCCTTAAGGACTACGATTTTCAACTCATGTACCACCCAGGGAAGGCCAACGTAGTGGCAGACGCTTTGAGTAGAAAATCAATGCAAGTAGCCACCATGATGATAAAAGAGCAGAAACTGATCGAGCAGTTCAGAGACTTAAACCTTGGAGTGGAATTTCACGTAAATCACATTAGTTGTAGTAAGCTGGCTATAACTAATGACTTCCTTGGGATGTTAAAGGATAAGCAGTTGGAGGACCCTAGTCTGAAGCATACTATGGAGTCACTAGGGACAGATCAGGCGAGAGACTTTGTAATGGGCGATGATTGGATCTTGAGATTTAATGGCAGAATTTGCATACCTGCAAATGAAGAGTTGAAGAAGATGATCCTAGAAGAAGGTCATAAGAGTCGCCTTAACTTACACCCAGGTATGAACAAGATGTACCATGACTTGAAGGAGTCATTTTGGTGGTCAGGCATGAAGAGGGACATCGCCCAGTATGTTGCAACCTGCTTGACGTGTCAGAAGGCGAAGGTAGAGCATCAAAGACCTGGCGGGCTGTTGCAGCAACTGGATATCCCTGAGTGGAAATGGGACAGCATTGCCATGGATTTTGTCACCCATTTACCCAGATCGGTGAAGGGTCATGATGCAATCTGGGTCATCATTGATAGGCTGACAAAGAGTGCCCACTTCCTTCAAGTGAATATGAAGATGCCTATGGCCAAGCTGGCACAGTTATACATCCAAGAAATAGTAAGGTTGCATGGAGTGCCTTCCAGCATCGTTTCAGATAGAGATCCCAGGTTCACTTCACGGTTTTGGCAGACCTTGCAAGAGTGCTTGGGAACTAAGTTGAGGATGAGCTCTGCATATCATCCCCAAACAGACGGTCAGTCAGAGAGAACGATCCAATCCTTGGAAGATCTGCTGAGGGCGTGCGTCTTGGATCAATTGGGGAGTTGGGACGAGGTGTTGCCACTGGTGGAGTTTACGTATAATAACAGTCACCACGCCAGCATTGGGATGGCACCTTATGAAGCCCTGTACGGGAGAAAATGCAGGACTCCCTTATGTTGGTATCAGGAGGGCGATGCAATCTTGGTTGGGCCAGAGTTGATTCAGCAGACGACCGAGAAGGTGAAACAGATACAAAGCAGAATGAAAGCTTCTCAGAGTAGGCAGAAGTCCTATGCAGATCAGAGGAGAAGACCTTTGGAGTTTGCTGCTGGAGAACATGTATTTTTGAGAGTGACCCCAACCAAAGGTGTAGGACGAGCTATCAGACCAAAGAAGCTGTCTCCTAAGTTTGTTGGACCTTACCAGATCTTGAGGAAAATTGGTCCAGTAGCCTATGAGATCGCCCTACCTCCACATTTGGCAAATCTGCATAATGTCTTCCACGTATCACAGTTAAGGAAATATCTCGCCGACCCTTGTCACGTGTTGGAGGTGGACGACGTGCAGATCAGGGACGACTTGTCTTTTGAAGCAAGACCAGTCAGGATAGACGATCACCAAAGCAAACAGCTCAGGAATAAGACCATCCATATGGTAAAAGTAGTGTGGGATGAGAGATCCGGTGATTCGACTTGGGAGTTGGAAGAGGACATGAGAAACGACTATCCCCATCTCTTTTTCTTGTAATTCCATTTTCGAGGACGAAAATTTTTGTTGTTAGGGAGATTGTAAGGACCTAGAAAATCTTATTGGAATAAAAGTGATATATTTTAAGTAAATTCTAAGTATGTCTTTATTTAAAATAAAAGTGAAGGAAAGTGTAGTTAGAAAGCTATGAGATCGCCTGGAACATGATCGCCAGGGCGCGAGAGGCATGCGGGCATCGCCAGGGCGCGAGAGGCATGCGGGCATCGCCAGGGCGCGAGAGGCATGCGGGCATCGCCAGGGCGCGAGAGGCATGCGGGCATCGCCAGGGCGCGAGAGACATACGGGCATCGCCAGGGCGCGAGATGCATGTGGGCTTTGCCTGGGCGCGAGAGGCATGCGGGTGACGCCAAGAGGAGACCTCGGTCGGTCTCCAGGAGAAAGAGACCGCGGCCGGTCTCCAGGAGGAAGAGACCTCGGTCGGTCTCCAGGAGGAAGAGACCTCGGTCGGTCTCCAGGAGGATGGAGACATCGGTCGTCTTCCAGAGAGAGACATCGGTCATCGGTGGATTGTCTTTGCGCGAATGGTCATCGGCGAAAGGTTATCGCGCGATGTCGCGTTTCACGCAGATGAAGTGGGGCCCTGGTTTCCAGGATGAACGTGCTGCATGTGCGACATGTAGGCAGTGAAAGTCCTGCAGGAGCAGTAGCTCCATGTGCGCAGAGACGCCACGTGGCCATACTGTCAGGTTGCACTGAATTTGAGGGAGGAAAACCCACCAAGGAGGGTTAGTTAGAGAATAGGTAATGATGGCTACATGGCAGGCCTATGTTCCTAGTGTCAGAATACACCGCCTCTTAGTGAGTATAAAAACGCAGTGAGAGTATGAAAGGTGACAGAGTGAGTTCACCTTCAGCTTTCTCTTTTCTCTCCTTTGCACTGCAACTCAGAAATTCCAGGCACCAGTTAAATTACCAGCAATTTCCATAGAGCATTTGAGAAGGGTCTCTGCAAGTTTTACCAATTAGAACGCTTAGGCAGAGTTCAGGCATCCTTTACGTTCGGCGGTTTGGAGCTTGAAGTGAGATTTCACGCTGATCCAGGTAAGGGAAGCTAATCTTTTTCCAACGATAACTGGATATTTGATGTTGAAATGATAGGGCGACATAATCGCCGGTTTTACTTCAATTTCAAGGTGTTTTTGATGTTGTAAGGGAAGCTAGCCTTACTTCTAATGAAAACTGTATGCGTGATGATTTTGATGTTGGGGGCAACGTGATCGCAGGGTGTTCAAACTGTTCTTGCTTTAAACCCAGTTTTGTTTGTAATCGCCAGTTTTTCATCTGTCATAGAAATATCCCCTGTTTTATGCTGTTTCAAAAGTGTTTGAGATTTTAAATGTGGTTTTCGAAAATTTGAACCTTGGTATGAGATTTGCTGTGATTGAAATTGTTTCAGTGAAGTGTTATGTGATGTGTTGAATGTTGTGATTGTGGATCGAGGCATAGTATTTTCAGGAAAGAAAATACCGTGTAAGATCGTGTAATAGGTGTATTGATCGGTGATCCTATAATGAGACATCCAGACTCTACTGAGGTAATGAAATCACATAGAGGAAGTTACTCAGTTGTGGAGAGTCGATGGAGGTTCATACGTATGGGTGTCTCGTGTGAAAAAGAACGAGCTCCACCTGTTGTATGGATTAACCCTGGTCATACCGTGATAATGAGAGTATTAAGATGTTGTGATGCGCATGGCTGAGGTCACTTTCCAGCCTTTGGTATGACAGGTGCGAATCTCTGGGTCTAATCAACGCACGAGTCTCCGGAATAGTGGTCAAGTGTCTGGTGTGATGAGTCAGTGGAAAGTCTGACGTGAGAAATGAGAAATTGAATTAATAGACACTTGATTTCTGATGTGAATTGGAATACTCTTGGATTAATTTGTGAAATATGGGATCTTCTGATAGTCTTGTGGAATATGGAAATGTGATGGCTGATACTGTTATGGTTCGTGGATGTTGTGAAGTTCTTATGTATGCTCTTGATTCAAATGTTTTCTTAAATATATAGCTTACCCTGTATTTTGTTTCTGTGGCTGTTTTTCTTAAACCTGTGATGATCGTGTAACTTTACACGGGAGCAGATGATGTTGCAGGAAGTGGATTTCCCTTGTGAGTGATCGCCGTATGTGGTCGCCGGTTTTCTGTTCTTGTTGGGCGATCGCCCCTTTTACTATTTTCTGATAGGCGATCTCCGTTTTCTGTGAGGAGATCGGTAGTTTTGTATTTTTGCTGTTTTCTTTATGTTTAAGTTATGTACTAAACTCCCTGCGAGGAGAACTCCTTTGTATGTATATATACAATTATGTTTATTTCAATATATTCGTTTTACCATTATTTCATATTACGAAAATGTAAAAATGCGAAATGTATATTGGAGGGATGTTACAAGAGATCGCCGTTTTTTTTTTATCTCTTGGTGGTGATCGCCGGTTTTATGTCCTGTAGCAGATCGCCTGTTTTGGGGCCTTCTGTTACCAGATCGCCGGTCTTGTAGTTTTGATTGAATTTCATTAAATTTGTAAGCATTTTGACTGGTTATGTATTAAACTCCATGAGAGGAGTAAGTTCATTACTTATATATATATATATATTACCATGTACTCTTCAATATTAATTGTGTACCTTTATTTTCATTATACATGTATGTCTAGTTTTATTTTGGCGGGATGTTACAACAATCCACCGATGACCCATCCTGGAGGACGACCGATGTCTCTCTCTGGAAGACGACCGATGTCTCTCTCTGGAAGACGACCGATGTCTCCTCCTCCTGGAGACCGACCGAGGTCTCTTCCTCCTGGAGACCGACCGAGGTCTCCTCTTCCTGGAGACCGACCGAGGTCTCCTCTTGGCGACACCCGCATGACTCTCGCGCCCGGGCAAAGCCCACATGCATCTCGCGCCCTGGCGATGCCCCGCATGTCTCTCGCGCCCTGGCGGTGCCCGCATGCCTCGCGCCCTGGCGATGTCTGCATGCCTCTCGCGCCCTGGCGATGCCCGCATGTCTCGCGCCCTGGCGATGCCCGCATGCCTCTCGCGCCCTGGCGATCATGTTCCAGGCGATCTCATGGCTTTCTAACTACACTTTCCTTCATTTTTATTTTAAATAAAAACATACTTAAAATTCACTTAAAATATATCATTTTTATTCCAATAAGATTTTCCAGGTCCTTACAGTATACCCTAATATTGCTTAAATGAAGTTTCCCCAAACCCCAAACTACTGACGAATCGGCACAAAACATGCAGATACGCGACGCCCCGTTTCGAGCCACTTTCATTTTTTAGGCTTCTTGATCGGACTTCTCTGTCAAAATCTATCGCCATCTGAAGTTTCTATACCCTAATATTCACTGAATGAAGTTTCCCCAAACCCCAAACTACTGACGAATCGGCAAAAGGCATGCCGATACGCCACGCCCCGTTTCGAGCCACTTTCATTTTTCAGGGATCTTGATCGGACTTCTCTGTCAAAATCTATCGCCATTTGAAGTTTGTATACCCTAATATTCACTAAATAAAGTTTCCCCAAACCCCAACCTACTAACGACTCGGCAAAAAACATGCAGATACGTCACGCCCTGTTTCGAGCCACTTTCATTTTTTAGGCATCTTGATCGGACTTTTCTGTCAAAATCTATCGCCATTTGAATTTTGTATACCCTTGTATTCACTAAATGAAGTTTCCCCAAACCCCAAACTACTGACGAATCGGCACAAAACATGCGGATACGCCACGCCCCGTTTCGAGCCACTTTCATTTTTGAGGCGTCTTGATCGAACTTCTCTGTCAAAATCTATCGCCATCTGAAGCTTGTATACCCTAATTTCACTAAATGAAGTTTCCCTAAAGCACACACTACTGACGAATCGGCAAAAAGCATGCAGACCCGCCACGCCCTGTTTCGAGGAACTTTCATTTTTCAGGCATCTCGATCGGACTTCTCTGTCAAAATATATCGCCATTTGAAGTTTGTATACCCTAATATTCACTAAATGATGTTTCCCCAAACCCCAACCTATTAACGAATCGGCTAAAAACATGTAGATACGTCACGCCCCGTTTCGAGCCACTTTCATTTTTTAGCCGTCTTGATCGGACTTCTATGTCAAAATCTATCGCCATTTGAATTTTGTATACCCTTGTATTCACTAAATGAAGTTTCCCCAAACCCCAAACTACTGACGAATCGACACAAAACATGCAGATACGCCACGCCCCGTTTCGAGCCACTTTCATTTTTGAGGCGTCTTGATCGGACTTCTCTGTCAAAATCTATCGCCATCTGAAGTTTGTATACCCTAATATTCACTAAATGAAGTTTCCCCAAAGCCCACACTACTGACGAATCGGCAAAAAGCATGCAGACACACCACGCCCCGTTTCGAGCCACTTTCATTTTTCAGGCATCTTGATCGGACTTCTCTGTCAAAATCTATCGGCATTTGAAGTTTGTATACCCTAATATTCACTAAATGAAGTTTCCCCAAACCCCAACCTACTAACGAATCGGCAAAAAACATGCAGATACGTCACGCGCCGTTTTGAGCCACTTTCATTTTTTAGGCGTCTTGATCGGACTTCTCTGTCAAAATCTATCGCCATTTGAAGTTTGTATACCCTAATATTCACTAAATGAAGTTTTCCCAAACCCCAAACTCCTGACGAATCGGCACAAAACATGCAGATACGCCACGCCCCGTTCCGAGCCACTTTCATTTTTTAGGCGTCTTGATCGGACTTCTCTGCCAAAATCTATCGCCGTTTGAATTTTGTATACCCTTGTATTCACTAAATGAAGTTTCCCCAAACCCCAAACTACTGACGAATCGGCAAAAAACATGCAGATACGCCACTTTCATTTTTGAGGCGTCTTGATCGGACTTCTCTGTCAAAATCTATCGCCATTAGAAGTTTGTATACCCTAATATTCAGTAAATGAAGTTTCCCCAAACCCCAAACTACTGACGAATCGACACAAAGCATGCCGGTACGCCCCACCCCGTTTCGAGCCACTTTCATTTTTGAGGCGTCTCTATCGGACTTCTCTGTCAAAATCTATCGCCATTTGACGTTTGTATACCCTAATATTCAGTAAATGAAGTTTCCCCAAACCCCAAACTACTGAAGAATCGACACAAAACACGCAGATACGCCACGCCCCGTTTCGAGCCACTTTCATTTTTGAGGCGTCTTGATCTGACTTCTCTGTCAAAATCTATCGCCATTTGAAGTTTGTATACCCTAATATTGACTAAATGAAGTTTCCCCAAACCCCAAACTACTGACGAATCGGCACAAAACATGATGATACGCCACGCCCCGTTCCGAGCCACTTTCATTTTTGAGGCGTCTTGATCGGACTTCTCTGTCAAAATCTATCACCATTTGAAGTCTGTATACCCTAACATTCACTAAATGAAGTTTCCGAAAACCCCAAACTACTGACGAATCGGCACAAAACATGCAGATACGTCACGCCTCGTTTCGAGCCACTTTCATTTTTTAGGCGTCTTGATCGGACTTCTCTGTCAAAATCTATCACCATTTGAAGTCTGTATACCCTAACATTCACTAAATGAAGTTTCCCAAAACCCCAAACTACTGACGAATCGGCACAAAACATGCACATACGTCACGCCTCGTTTCGAGCCACTTTCATTTTTTAGGCGTCTTGATCGGACTTCTCTGTCAAAATCTATCCCCATTTGAAGTTTGTATACCCTAATATTCACTAAATGAAGTTTCCCAAAACCCCAAGCAACTGACGAATCGGCACAAAACATGCAGATACGTCACGCCCCGTTTCGAGCCACTTTCAATTTTGAGGCATCTTGATCGGACTTCTCTGTCAAAATCTATCACCATTTGAAGTTTGTATCCCCTAATATACACAAAATGAAGTTTCCCCAAACCCCAAACTACTGACGAATCGGCATAAAACATGCAGATACGCCATGCCCCGTTCCGAGCCACTTTCATTTTTGAGGCGTCTTGATCGGAAGTCTGTGTCAAAATCTATCGCCATTTGAAGTTTGTATACCCTAATATTCACTAAATGAAGTTTCCCCAAACCCCAAACTACTGACGAATTGGCACAAAACATGCAGATACACCACGCCCCGTTTTGAGCCACTTTAATTTTTGAGGCGTCTTGATCGGACTTCCTGTTAAAATCTATCGCCATTTGAATTTTGTATACCCTTGTATTCACTAAATGAAGTTTCCCCAAACCCAAATCTACTGACGAATCGGCACAAAACATGCAGATACGCCTCGCCCCGTTTCGAGCCACTTTCATTTTTGAGGCGTCTTGATCGGACTTCTCTGTCAAAATCTATCGCCATCTGAAGTTTGTATACCCTAATATTCACTAAATGAAGTTTCCTCAAAGCCCACACTACTGACGAATCGGCAAAAAGCATGCAGACACGCCACGCCCCGTTTCGAGCCACTTTCATTTTTCAGGCATCTTGATCGGACTTCTCTGTCAAAATCTATCGGCATTTGAAATTTGTATACCCTAAAATTCACTAAATGAAGTTTCCCCAAACCCCAACCTATTAACGAATCGGCTAAAAACATGCAGATACGTCACGCCCCGTTTCGAGCCACTTTCATTTTTTAGCCGTCTTGATCGGACTTCTATGTCAAAATCTATCGCCATTTGAATTTTGTATACCCTTGTATTCACTAAATGAAGTTTCCCCAAACCCCAAACTACTGACGAATCGACACAAAACATGCAGATACGCCACGCCCCGTTTCGAGCCACTTTCATTTTTGAGGCGTCTTGATCGGACTTCTCTGTCAAAATCTATCGCCATTTGAAGTTTGTATACCCTAATATTCACTAAAGGAAGTTTCCCCAAACCCCAAACTACTGACGAATCGGCACAAAGCATGCAAATACGCCATACCCCGTTTCAGGCCACTTTCATTTTTCAGGCGTCTTGATCGGACTTCCTGTTAAAATCTATCGCCATTTGAAGTTTGTATACCGTAAAATTCACTAAATGAAGTTTTCGCAAACCAAAAACTACAGACGAATCGGCACAAAACATGCAGATACGCCTCGCCACGTTTCGAGCCACTTTTCTTTTTGAGGCGTCTTGATCGGACTTCTCTGTCAAAATCTATCGCCATCTGAAGTTTGTATACCCTAATATTCACTAAATGAAGTTTCCTCAAAGCCCACACTACTGACGAATCGGCAAAAAGCATGAAGACACGCCACGCCCCGTTTCGAGCCACTTTCATTTTTCAGGCATCTTGATCGGACTTCTCTGTCAAAATCTATCGGCATTTGAAGTTTGTATACCCTAAAATTCACTAAATGAAGTTTCCCCAAACCCCAACCTATTAACGAATCGGCTAAAAACATGCAGATACGTCACGCCCCGTTTCGAGCCACTTTCATTTTTTAGCCGTCTTGATCGGACTTCTATGTCAAAATCTATCGCCATTTGAATTTTGTATACCCTTGTATTCACTAAATGAAGTTTCCCCAAACCCCAAACTACTGACGAATCGGCATAAAACATGCAGATACGCCATGCCCCGTTCCGAGCCACTTTCATTTTTGAGGCGTCTTGATCGGAAGTCTGTGTCAAAATCTATCGCCATTTGAAGTTTGTATACCCTAATATTCACTAAAGGAAGTTTCCCCAAACCCCAAACTACTGACGAATCGGCACAAAGCATGCAAATACGCCATACCCCGTTTCAGGCCACTTTCATTTTTCAGGCGTCTTGATCGGACTTCCTGTTAAAAGTGATATATTTTAAGTAAATTCTAAGTATGTCTTTATTTAAAATAAAAGTGAAGGAAAGTGTAGTTAGAAAGCTATGAGATCGCCTGGAACATGATCGCCAGGGCGCGAGAGGCATGCGGGCATCGCCAGGGCGCGAGAGGCATGCGGGCATCGCCAGGGCGCGAGAGGCATGCGGGCATCGCCAGGGCGCGAGAGACATGTGGGCTTTGCCTGGGCGCGAGAGGCATGCGGGTGACGCCAAGAGGAGACCTCGGTCGGTCTCCAGGAGAAAGAGACCGCGGCCGGTCTCCAGGAGGAAGAGACCTCGGTCGGTCCCCAGGAGGAAGAGACCTCGGTCGGTCTCCAGGAGGATGGAGACATCGGTCGTCTTCCAGAGAGAGACATCGGTCATCGGTGGATTGTCTTTGCGCGAATGGTCATCGGCGAAAGGTTATCGCGCGATGTCGCGTTTCACGCAGATGAAGTGGGGCCCTGGTTTCCAGGATGAACGTGCTGCATGTGCGACATGTAGGCAGTGAAAGTCCTGCAGGAGCAGTAGCTCCATGTGCGCAGAGACGCCACGTGGCCATACTGTCAGGTTGCACTGAATTTGAGGGAGGAAAACCCACCAAGGAGGGTTAGTTAGAGAATAGGTAATGATGGCTACATGGCAGGCCTATGTTCCTAGTGTCAGAATACACCGCCTCTTAGTGAGTATAAAAACGCAGTGAGAGTATGAAAGGTGACAGAGTGAGTTCACCTTCAGCTTTCTCTTTTCTCTCCTTTGCACTGCAACTCAGAAATTCCAGGCACCAGTTAAATTACCAGCAATTTCCATAGAGCATTTGAGAAGGGTCTCTGCAAGTTTTACCAATTAGAACGCTTAGGCAGAGTTCAGGCATCCTTTACGTTCGGCGGTTTGGAGCTTGAAGTGAGATTTCACGCTGATCCAGGTAAGGGAAGCTAATCTTTTTCCAACGATAACTGGATATTTGATGTTGAAATGATAGGGCGACATAATCGCCGGTTTTACTTCAATTTCAAGGTGTTTTTGATGTTGTAAGGGAAGCTAGCCTTACTTCTAATGAAAACTGTATGCGTGATGATTTTGATGTTGGGGGCAACGTGATCGCAGGGTGTTCAAACTGTTCTTGCTTTAAACCCAGTTTTGTTTGTAATCGCCGGTTTTTCATCTGTCATAGAAATATCCCCTGTTTTATGCTGTTTCAAAAGTGTTTGAGATTTTAAATGTGGTTTTCGAAAATTTGAACCTTGGTATGAGATTTGCTGTGATTGAAATTGTTTCAGTGAAGTGTTATGTGATGTGTTGAATGTTGTGATTGTGGATCGAGGCATAGTATTTTCAGGAAAGAAAATACCGTGTAAGATCGTGTAATAGGTGTATTGATCGGTGATCCTATAATGAGACATCCAGACTCTACTGAGGTAATGAAATCACATAGAGGAAGTTACTCAGTTGTGGAGAGTCGATGGAGGTTCATACGTATGGGTGTCTCGTGTGAAAAAGAACGAGCTCCACCTGTTGTATGGATTAACCCTGGTCATACCGTGATAATGAGAGTATTGAGATGTTGTGATGCGCATGGCTGAGGTCACTTTCCAGCCTTTGGTATGACAGGTGCGAATCTCTGGGTCTAATCAACGCACGAGTCTCCGGAATAGTGGTCAAGTGTCTGGTGTGATGAGTCAGTGGAAAGTCTGACGTGAGAAATGAGAAATTGAATTAATAGACACTTGATTTCTGATGTGAATTGGAATACTCTTGGATTAATTTGTGAAATATGGGATCTTCTGATAGTCTTGTGGAATATGGAAATGTGATGGCTGATACTGTTATGGTTCGTGGATGTTGTGAAGTTCTTATGTATGCTCTTGATTCAAATGTTTTCTTAAATATATAGCTTACCCTGTATTTTGTTTCTGTGGCTGTTTTTCTTAAACCTGTGATGATCGTGTAACTTTACACGGGAGCAGATGATGTTGCAGGAAGTGGATTTCCCTTGTGAGTGATCGCCGTATGTGGTCGCCGGTTTTCTGTTCTTGTTGGGCGATCGCCCCTTTTACTATTTTCTGATAGGCGATCTCCGTTTTCTGTGAGGAGATCGGTAGTTTTGTATTTTTGCTGTTTTCTTTATGTTTAAGTTATGTACTAAACTCCCTGCGAGGAGAACTCCTTTGTATGTATATATACAATTATGTTTATTTCAATATATTCGTTTTACCATTATTTCATATTACGAAAATGTAAAAATGCGAAATGTATATTGGAGGGATGTTACAAGAGATCGCCGTTTTTTTTTTATCTCTTGGTGGTGATCGCCGGTTTTATGTCCTGTAGCAGATCGCCTGTTTTGGGGCCTTCTGTTACCAGATCGCCGGTCTTGTAGTTTTGATTGAATTTCATTAAATTTGTAAGCATTTTGACTGGTTATGTATTAAACTCCATGAGAGGAGTAAGTTCATTACTTATATATATATATATTACCATGTACTCTTCAATATTAATTGTGTACCTTTATTTTCATTATACATGTATGTCTAGTTTTATTTTGGCGGGATGTTACACTCGCCCCGTTTCGAGCCACTTTTCTTTTTGAGGCGTCTTGATCGGACTTCTCTGTCAAAATCTATCGCCATTTGAAGTTTGTATACCCTAATATTCACTAAATGAAAATTCCCCTGATCTCGCCGCGAACTCGAGCGTGGGGAAATGCCTCGTCACTCCTTCGTCTAGCTTTCCAGCTGCTGCGTGTTCTGCAAGGAGGCGCCAGGAACCCTCGACGGATCTCCGAACGATGCCTGCAAAACACACAGACGGCGCCTCTAGCGGCCGTTGTAGCTCCGACGCTCAAGTCAGGCAACGGGAACACCAAAAATCTCTCTCGGATCTCTCTGTGTGAGACCCGTGTGTGTGTGCCCTCAGTTCCCTTTGATTCAGAAACTGAGTGCTCTTAGCTTTTGTGTTGTGTATTCTGAGGTCAAAAACTCATACCTGGTTTGGTGCTCTTCTTCCTCATATAAACCAGTGTAGCCCCTACAGGCTACCCCTAGGGTCACTTGATTACTCTGCATTGTCGTTTCCACTCCCCCGCACCACCTTGCACGCCAGCGTTCTTCACTTAAATGCAAAGTCTGACAGGGGAGGCTGCGTGGGTGTCTCTGGACCCCTCGACTTCTGTGCCTATCTGCCCTACCTATTCTCTAGGAACATCTTCACGGTCCACGTGGCGTGCGTGCAAGCTCACTGGGAGACTCTAACCTTGATGGGTTCTCGTCCCAACAGGATTCTGCACCTGCCTGTGCCTTCTCATCTTCATGCATGGTCGTCTCGCGACTATGGCCACTCTCTGCCTCGGAGTGCTTTACTGGTCACTGGTCGCGTTGTACACATCACGCGACCGATGACCGAGGTATCTCTCATCCTGGCCGATGTCCGATGGCGCTTCTTCACGTTATCGTGCTCTGCTTATGGAATCAGGCGAGGTCCTTGGGTAACGTTCTCGCTGGGAGCCTGGGTCCCAGTTTAACACGCGTTGGCAAGGAACCCCCGACGACTGATCATTCTGTATACACCGATGACTGATCACTCTGTATACACCGATGACTGATCACTCTGCATGCACCGATGACTGATCACTCTGTATATACCGATGACTGATCACTCTGTATGCACCGATGACTGATCACTCTGTATATACCGATGACTGATCATTCTGTGTACACCGATGACTGATCGGTGCTTCATCACTCTCGCGCTCTGCTTCCAGGCGCTCATGTAGGAGTCGATCTCCACCCTTGTTCATCTGCTATCTCATGCCACGTGTTGCTCTGTGACTGGCCCACGTGGTCATCTGCTGCTGACGTCATTGGATACCGATGACCGACCGGATCACAAGCCCCCCAGTCTCGAGCTGTGAACTTGTTCTCAGCGAAGAGACTAAGTGCTCTCCGTTGCCAAAGAGAAGAAGGAGCTCGAAGCCGATGTACCTGAGACCATGGCTACTGGTGTCGAGGCTCTGATAGATGGGTTCCATGGGCTGGCAGCAGGTTCACTGCGTCCTTCCAGACTTGGACTTTACCCAACCTAGCCTCCGCCATTCAGTGGTTGATAGCAAGCTCATTTCTCCTCCTTGAGCTTCTCCTCTTGTGTAATCTCTTTTTCTCAACTGCCTTTCTCCCTCTCCATCTTTAACTCACTCTGCCTGTGGCCAACTATTAACTGGCTTAGGCTTCAGCGCGATCTCACTGTGACCCTTCAAACTTGGCCTCTAACTTGATCGCGACCAACTGTACCTTAGCATTCTCTTTAACAGTTTTTATGCATAAATTCATGTTGGATGACTGACCTGATGGTGTCTAAGTGCTTCGACTGATCGCCCAAGAGCTTATTTGGGGAAGCTCTCCTACTCAGAGCTTTGCTACCGACCACCGACTAGCATGTTAGCGCACCACCAATCAGTCACCGTGCTTCAGGTTTCGCATTACTTCTGCGTCACTCCAGCACTAGTTGCATAGAGGGCCCGAACGCCAAGGATGATGTCTGTGTTTTGGGGAATGCTTCTTGATGACCCCTCTTGCCTCAGCCTCGCTGTAAGAAGTCGAGGTGAGGTCTTTCTCCTCTCGCCTCAGCCTCGCTGTACTAAGTCGCGGTGAGGACTTTTTATCTCGCCTCAACCTTGCCGTAAAAAACAGAGGAAAAGGACTTTCTCTGTTGCCTTAACCTTGCTGTATGAAGCAGAGGAGAAGGACTTGGATCTCTTGCCTCAACCTTGCTGTAAGAAGCAGAGGAAGAGGACTTTCTCTGCCTGCACCCCGCTGTATAAAGTCGAGGGCGAGGACTTTTTTATCTGGCCCATGCCTCGCTGTACGAAGTCGAGGGAGAGGACTTTCTCTCGCCTGCACCCCGCTGTATAAAGTCGAGGGCGAGGGCTTTCTATCTCGCCTCAACCTTGCTGTAAAAAGCAGAGGAAGAGGACTTTCTCTGCCTGCACCCCGCTGTACAAAGTCGAGGGTGAGGACTTTCTCTCTGAGTGGGTGCATGCTCCCAGGGGAGCACCAGGGGTGGCTGTCTAAGCGCACTCGCTAGGCGCATCCCTGCCTGCATGGTATCACCGCACGTCCTCTGAGTGGGCAACTCCTCTTCTTCTGGTTTGAAATCATGCGGGGCGCATGCGTAACGCTCTCACTGGGAGCCTGGGTCCCAGCTTAACACGTGTTGGCAAGACCCCGATGACCAACCTTCTTCTGGAATCGTGCGAGGTGCATGCGTAACGCTCTCGCTGGGAACCTGGGTCCCAGCTTAACACGTGTTAGCAAGACCCCGATGACCATGAACCGACCGAGTGCTCTGCTTCGGGTGCACCGATGACTGATCGTCCTTTGGGTGCACCGATGAATGATCGCGTTCTGCTCCTTAGTGATTAAACGCAAAGATGATGTCTTGCTTTGGGGAAGAAAAGTTTTTCCTGTTGACCCCTCTTGCTTGCCCCGAGGTCATCGACCTTTAGGTCTGGTTCCTGTTTGGACGTTTCTCGAAATCTTCCCTTTCCCTCTCTCAGTCTTACTAGTACTCCCGAGTTCCCAAACTTTGGCCACCTGCACTCACCCCTGGGGCGAGGAGAATATAGGTCAGTGGTCCGTACTCGCGCCTGGGGCGAGCAGGCTCCAACCGATCCCTTGGACTTGTATTTGGGGCAAGCGGAACTTGAAACTGGGAAACATGTGCACACTTGACATACTGAAATCTTTTTTATTGGGTGGCCTCGTTAAAAACCCTCATCGGGAAAAGAGTGCCCCCTGATCTGTTCAACTATTTACAGTACATACATTGGGTGTGTGTGCAGCGCAAGAACGCATCTACCTTACAACTTAACTGAAGTACAAACTTGAGTGTGTAGCGTTCCATGTTCTGGGGATAGGTGCTCCATGCAGAGTCTCCAGCCAATAAGCTCCACTCTGTATGGACCTCTTCCTTTCATAGGCGATGACCGCCCTGGTGACGCCTTATTCATGAGGAGCTTCCTCCTGAGCTGTCTGGGAGCCCCCCCAGCGTTGCATCCTCCATCACCTCACGTCCCCATGTATAGGGACTTCGTGTTGCTGATCGCCTATCTGAGACCCCGAAGCGCGATCACCTTGGGCCTCCCGCAGGTAATCGGTCAGGAATCCTGTTTTCACCAACTCAGCGAGTTGATACCCCAACGTCAGGCAGGATCGGAGTGTGTGTCCATAAGCCTGATGGAACTCACACCACTCGTCCTTCCTCCCTCCAAGTACCTTGTCGGTTTTCTCTGGTACTCGGAGTCTTGCAGCCACGGCAGGGATGGCGATCAGCTCTACCAACTCTATCACGAAATCATACCTAGGGGGTGTGTTGTTCTCCCTTGCACGCCCCCTGGGCTGGTCCTTCCTGGGCGCATACGGATGAGGCCTTCCCTGCACCTTCCTCCCTTCCTTGGCCTCATATACCCGCACCTGCTGCTGCTGCTTCCCCTGATCTCCGCGCGGCTTCGTCGGCGCAGTGTTGCCTCTCTTCTCAGAGACCTCTGTCTCTGCCACAATGTGCGCCACCGCGCGTCGCCGTATATCAGCAAAGGTGGCGGGGTGGCTCCTGATAAGGGATTCACTGAAAGGACCAGGCAGCACGCCTTTCTTGAACGCGTGCACTAACATGTTCTCATCCTTGCTGGGCAATCTCACCACCTGCGCACCAAAGCGGTTGAGGAAGTCCTTCAGTGACTCCCCCTGGTTCTGGCGCACGTCGAACAGGTCGTAAGTCACCACTGGCGGGGCTCTGTTGACTACATACCGTTCCGTGAATAGCTTTGAGAACTGGTGGAAGGAGGTGATGTGGCCCTCCGGCAAGCTCACGAACCACTCCATGGCTACTCCGCTCAGCGTACTCATAAGCATTTTGCAGTATACTGCGTCTGAACCTCCAGACAGCATCATCTGAGTGTGGAAGGCTGTCAAATGTGCCTCTGGGTCTTCCACCCCCGTGAACGACGCTTTCACTCCCACCAGGTTGGGGGGCACCACCGTGTTCATGATCTCGGGGGAGAAGGGCATAGGAAATGCTCTAGGGGGCGACGGCGGCATCGACGTCCTATCCTCGGATACGCGCTCATTCTGCGCCTGCAACTCCCTACGCAGCTCCTCGTTGACGCGGTTCAACTCTTCATTTCTGCTATGCGATGCAGTCAGCTCTGCATGCATCTTCTCCTGCTCAACTCTCGATGCCGCGACGTTATCCTGTAACGCGCGCATCATCTCCATGACCTGCGCCATGGTCACAGTTCCTTCACCAGCAGGCGGTGGAGGTGTCGTTTGTCTGGTTCTTCTACTCATCTGTGCGATTCCTACTCTCGTTCTTGTGTATGGGGGCTTCGTTTTACTTCGTGCCCCACGGTGGGCGCCAAATGATCTCGCCGCGAACTCGAGCGTGGGGAAATGCCTCGTCACTCCTTCGTCTAGCTTTCCAGCTGCTGCGTGTTCTGCAAGGAGGCTCCAGGAACCCTCGACGGATCTCCGAATGATGCCTGCAAAACACACAGACGGCGCCTCTAGCGGCCGTTGTAGCTCCGACGCTCAAGTCAGGCAACGGGAACACCAAAACTCTCTCTCGGATCTCTCTGTGTGAGACCCGTGTGTGTGTGCCCTCAGTTCCCTTTGATTCAGAAACTGAGTGCTCTTAGCTTTTGTGTTGTGTATTCTGAGGTCAAAAACTCATACCTGGTTTGGTGCTCTTCTTCCTCATATAAACCAGTGTAGCCCCTACAGGCTACCCCTAGGGTCACTTGATTACTCTGCATTGTCGTTTCCACTCCCCCGCACCACCTTGCACGCCAGCGTTCTTCACTTAAATGCAAAGTCTGACAGGGGAGGCTGCGTGGGTGTCTCTGGACCCCTCGACTTCTGTGCCTATCTGCCCTACCTATTCTCTAGGAACATCTTCACGGTCCACGTGGCGTGCGTGCAAGCTCACTGGGAGACTCTAACCTTGATGGGTTCTCGTCCCAACAGGATTCTGCACCTGCCTGTGCCTTCTCATCTTCATGCATGGTCGTCTCGCGACTATGGCCACTCTCTGCCTCGGAGTGCTTTACTGGTCACTGGTCGCGTTGTACACATCGCGCGACCGATGACCGAGGTATCTCTCATCCTGGCCGATGTCCGATGGCGCTTCTTCACGTTATCGTGCTCTGCTTATGGAATCAGGCGAGGTCCTTGGGTAACGTTCTCGCTGGGAGCCTGGGTCCCAGTTTAACACGCGTTGGCAAGGAACCCCCGACGACTGATCATTCTGTATACACCGATGACTGATCACTCTGTATACACCGATGACTGATCACTCTGCATGCACCGATGACTGATCACTCTGTATATACCGATGACTGATCACTCTGTATGCACCGATGACTGATCACTCTGTATATACCGATGACTGATCATTCTGTGTACACCGATGACCGACCGGATCATCCCCAAACCCCAAACTCCTGACGAATCGGCACAAAACATGCAGATACGCCACGCCCCATTTCGAGCCACTTTCATTTGTTAGGCGTGTTGATCGGACTTCTCTGTCAAAATCTATCGCAATTTGAAGTTTGTATACCCTACTATTCACTAAATGAAGTTTCCCCAAACCCCGAACTACTGACGAATCGGCACAAAACATACAGATACGCCACGCCCCGTTTCGAGCCACTTTCATTTTTGAGGCGTCTTGGTCGGACTTCTCTGTCAAAATCTATCGCCATTAGAAGTTTGTATACCCATATATTCACTAAATGAAGTTTCCCCAAACCCCAAACTACTGACGAATCGGCACAAAGCATGCAGATACGCCACCCCCCGTTTCGAGCAACTTTCATTTTTCAGGTGTCCTTATCGGACTTCTCTGTCAAAATCTATCGCCATTTGAAGTTTGTATACCCTAATATTCACTAAATGTAGTTTCCCCAAACCCCAAACTCCTGACGAATCGGCACAAAACATGCAGATACGCCACGCCCCGTTTCGAGCCACTTTCATTTTTTAGGCGTCGTGATCGGACTTCTCTGTCAAAATCTATCGCCGTCTGAATTTTGTATACCCTTGTATTCACTAAATGAAGTTTCCCCAAACCCCAAACTCCTGACGAATCGGCAAAAACATGCAGATACGCCACGCCCCGTTTTGAGCCACTTTCATTTTTGAGGCGTCTTGATCGGACTTCTCTGTCAAAATCTATCGCCGTTTGAAGTTTGTATACCCTAATATTAGCTAAATGAAGTTTCCCCAAACCCCAAACTCCTGACGAATCGGCACAAAAGATGCAGATACGCCATGCCCCGTTTCGAGCCAATTTCATTTTTGAGGCGTCTCGATCGGACTTCTCTGTCAAAATCTATCGCCATTTGAAGTTTGTATACCCTAATATTCAGTAAATGAAGTTTCCCCAAACCCCAAACTACTGACGAATCGACACAAAGCTTGCCGATACGCCCCACCCCGTTTCGAGCCAGTTTCATTTTTGAGGCGTCTCTATCGGACTTCTCTGTCAAAATCTATCGCCATTTGACGTTTGTATACCCTAATATTAAGTAAATGAAGTTTCCCCAAACCCCAAACTACTGAAGAATCGACACAAAACACGCAGATACGCCACGCCCCGTTTCGAGCCACTTTCATTTTTGAGGCGTCTTGATCGGACTTCTCTGTCAAAATCTATCGCCATTCGAAGTTTTTATACCCTAATATTCACTAAATGAAGTTTCCCCAAACCCCAAACTACTGACGAATCGGCAAAAAAACATGCGGATACGTGACGCCCCATTTCGAGCCACTTTCACTTTTTAGGCGCCTTGATCCGACTTCTCTGTCAAAATCTACCGCCATTTGAAATTTGGATACCCTAATATTCACTAAATGAAGTTTCCCCAAACACCAAACTATTGACGAATCGACACAAAGCATGCAGATACGCCACGCCCCGTTTCGAGCCACTTTAATTTTTGAGGCATCTTGATCTGACTTCTCTGTCAAAATCTATCGCCATTTGAAGTTTGTATACCCTAATATTCACTAAATGAAGTTTCCCCAAACCCCAAACTATTGACGAATCGGCACAAAACATGATGATACGCCACGCCCTGTTCCGAGCCACTTTCATTTTTGAGGCGTCTTGATCGGACTTCTCTGTCAAAATCTATCACCATTTGAAGTTTGTATACCCTAACATTCACTAAATGAAGTTTCCCAAAACCCCAAACTACTGACGAATCGGCACAAAACATGCAGATATGTCACGCCTCGTTTCGAGCCACTTTCATTTTTTAGGCGTCTTGATCGGACTTCTCTGTCAAAATCTATCCCCATTTGAAGTTTGTATACCCTAATATTCACTAAATGAAGTTTCCCCAAACCCCAAGAACCTGACGAATCGGCACAAAACATGCAGATACGTCACACCCCGTTTCGAGCCACTTTCAATTTTGAGGCATCTTGATCGGACTTCTCTGTCAAAATCTATCACCATTTGAAGTTTTTATCCCCTAATATACACAAAATGAAGTTTCCCCAAACCCCAAACTACTGACGAATCGGCACAAAACATGCAGATACGCCATGCCCCGTTCCGAGCCACTTTCATTTTTGAGGCGTCTTGATCGGAAGTGTGTGTCAAAATCTATCGCCATTTGAAGTTTGTATACCCTAATATTCACTAAATGAAGTTTCCCCAAACCCCAAACTACTGACGAATTGGCACAAAACATGCAGATACACCACGCCCCGTTTTCAGCCACTTTAATTTTTGAGGCGTCTTGATCGGACTTCTCTGTCAAGATCTATCGCCATTTGAAGTTTGTATACCCTAATATTTAGTAAATGAAGTTTCCCCAAACCCCAAACTACTGACGAATCGACACAAAGCATGCCGATACGCCCCACCCCGTTTCGAGCCACTTTCATTTTTGAGGCGTCTCTATCGGACTTCTCTTTCAAAATCTATTGCCATTTGAAGTTTGTATACCCTAATATTCATTAAATGAAGTTTCCCCAAACCCTAAACTACTGACGAATTGGCACAAAGCATGCAGATACGCGACGCCCCGTATCGAGCCACTTTCATTTTTTAGGCGTCTTGATCGGACTTCTCTATCAAAATCTATCGCCATTTGAAGTTTGTATACCCTAATATTCACTAAATAAAGTTTCCCCAAACCTCAAACTACTGACGAATCGGCACAAAGCATGCAGATACGCCACGTCCTGTTTCGAGCCACTTTCATTTTTGAGGCCTCTTAATCGGACCTCTCTGTCAAAATCTATCGCCATTTGAAGTTTTTATACCCTAATATTCACTAAATGAAGTTTCCCTAAACCCCAAACTACTGACGAATCGGCACAAAACTTGCAGATACGCCACGCCCCATTTCGAGCCACTTTCATTTTTGAGGCGTCTTGACCGGACTTCTCTGTCAAAATCTATCGCCATTTGAAGTTTGTATACCCTAATATTCACTAAATACAGTTTCCCCAAACCCCAAACTACTGACGAATTGGCACAAAACATGCAGATACGCCACGCCCCGTTTGAGCCACTTTAATTTTTGAGGCGTCTTGATCGGACTTCTCTGTCAAGATCTATCGCCATTTGAAGTTTGTATAGCCTAATATTCACTAAATGAAGTTTCCCCAAACCCCAAACTACTGACGAATCGGCACAAAACATGCATAGACGCCACGCCCCGTTTCGAGCCACTTTCATTTTTTGAGGCGTCTTGATCGGACTTCTCTGTCAAAATCTATCGCCATTTCAAGTTTTTATACCCTAATATTCACTAAATGAAGTTTCCGCTAAACCCAAACTACTGACGAATCGGCACAAAACATACAGATACGCAACGCCTCGTTTCGAGCCACTTTCATTTTTGAGGCGTCTTGATCAGAGTTCTCTGTCAAAATCTATCGCCATTTGAAGTTTGTATACCCTAATATTCACTAAATGAAGTTTCCCCAAACCCCAAACTACTGACGAATCGGCATAAAACATCCAGATACGCCAGGCCCCGTTTCGAGCCACTTTAATTTTTGAGGCGTCTTTATCGGACTTCTCTGTCAAGATCTGATCCGGTCGGTCATCGGTAGTCGATGACGTCAGTAGCAGATGACCACGTTGGCCCGTCACAGAGTAACGCGTGGCATGAGATAGCAGATGAACCAGGGTGGAGATCGTTCAAGAACGGCGATCAGTGGTCAGTTACCGAGTGACCTCCACCAGCAGATCATTGCCTACATGAGCGCCTGGAAGTAGAGCGCGGGAAGTGATGAAGCACCGATCATTCATCGGTGCATGCAGAGCGATCAGTCGTTGGGGGTTCCTTTCCAACACGTGTTAAACTGGGACCCAGGCTCCCAGCGACAATGTTACCCAAGGACCTCGCCTGATCTCATAAGGAGAGCACGATAACGTGAAGAAGCGCCATCTGTCATCGGTCAGGGTGACACATCGATCACCGGCCAGAATGAGACATCGACCATCGGTCAAGATGAGAGATACCTCGGTCATCGGTGTGTGGCGAGTGACGTCGGCCACGACGACGTGCGCTAAGTTACTCCGCAAGGGAATTGTAGTGGCCAAACCTCAGACATCAGCCAGGGGCTGAGAGATCGATGAGCCCTTAGAAGGGTCGATCACCAAGAACAAGGGCGATGAGAGATCGCCAACAGGAGGACACATCGGTCATCGGTGCCCAGAGTTAGGAAGCGGCCTTAGTCAAGGAACGACCATGCGTAAGGCGGTGGAGGCACGGTTAGGTGCAGAATCCTGTTGGGACGAGAACTCATCAAGGTTAGAGTATCCCAGTGAGGTTGCATGCATGCCACGTGGACCGTGAAGATGTTTCCAGAGAATAGGTAGGGCAGATGGGCACAGAAATCGAGGGGTATAGAGGTACCCACGCAGCCTCCCCTGTCAGATTTTGCACTCAAGTGAGGAAGGCCTGAACGCAAGGTAGGCCTGGGGGGTAGACAGCGGCAGTGCAGAGCAATCAAGTGGCCCTAGAGGTAGCCAGTAGGGGGCGACGTGGGTTTATATGAGGAAGAAGAATGCCGAACCAGGTATGAGATATGTAACCCAGAAACTAGACAAAGAGAGTTCTTGGTGTTCCTTGCCCAAAACTGACTTGAGCGTCGGAGCTACACCGGCCGCAAGGGCGCCCCTCTGTGTTTGCAGGAACCGTTTGCTTCATTCGAAGGGAAGCCAACCCGAGGAACAGACACGGACGCGGGAGGAACGCAGAGCCCATCCACGCTCGAGTCTACGGCGGGATCAAGATCTATCGCCATTTGAAGTTTGTATACCCTAATATTCACAAAAAAAAGTTTCCCCAAACTCCAAACTACTGACGAATCGGCACAAAACATGTATATACGCCACGCCCCGTTTCGAGCCACTTTCATTTTTTAGGCGTCTTGATCGGACTTCTCTGTCAAAATCTATCGCCAATTGAAGTTTTTATTCCCTAATATTCACTAAATGAAGTTCCCCCTAACCCCAAACTACTGACGAATCGGCACAAAACATACCGATACGCCACGCCTTGTTTCGAGCCACATTCATTTTTTAGGCGTCTTGATCGGACTTCTCTGTCAAAATCTATAGCCATTTGAAGTTTGTATTCCCTAATATTCACTAAATAAAGTTTCCCCAAACCCCAACCTACTGACAAATCGGCACAATGCATGCAGATACGCCACGCCCCTTTTCGAGCCACTTTCATTTTTGAGGCGTCTTGATCGGACTTCTCTGTCGAAATCTATTGCCATTTGAAGTTTGTATACCCTAATATTCACTAAATGAAGTTTACCCAAACCCCTACAGACGAATCGGCACAAAACATGCAGATACGCCACGCCCCGTTTCGTGCCACTTTCATTTTTTAGGCGTCTTGATCGGACTTCTCCTTCAAAATCTATCGCCATTTGAAGTTTGTATACCCTAAAATTCCCTAAATGAAGTTTCCCCAAACCCCAAACTACTGACGAATAGGCACAAAACATGCAGATACGCCACGCCCCGTTTCGAGCCACTTTCATTTTTTAGGCGTCTTGATCAGACTTTTCTGTCAAAATCTATTGCCATTTGAAGTTTGTATACCCTAATATTCACTAAATGAAGTTTCCCTAAACCCCAAACTACTGAAGAATCGGCAAAAAAACACAGATACGCCACACCCCGTTTCGAGCCACTTTCATGTTTTAGGCGTATTGATCGGACTTCTCTGTCAAAATCTATCACCATTTGAAGTTTGTATACCCTAAATTTCACTAAATGAAGTTTCCCCAAACCCCAAACTACTGACGAATAGGCACAAAACATGCAGATACGCCACGCCTCGTTTCGAGCCACTTTCATTTTTTAGGCGTCTTGATCGGACTTTTCTGTCAAAATCTATCGCCATTTGAAGTTTGTATACCCTAATATTCACTAAATGAAGTTTCCCCAAACCCCAAACTACTGACGAATCGGCACAAAACATGCAAATACGCCATGCCCCGTTTCGAGCCACCTTAATTTTTGAGGCGTCTTGATCGGACTTCTCTGTCAAAATCTATCGCCATTTGAAGTTTGTATACCCTAATATTCAGTAAATGAAGTTTCCCCAAACTATTGAATAATCGGCACAAAACATGCAGATACGCCACGCCCCGTTTCGAGCCACTTTAATTTTTTAGGCGTCTTGATCGGACTTCTCTGTCAAAATCTATCGCCATTTGAACTTTGTATAACCTAATATTCACTAAATGAAGTTTCCCCAAACCCCAAACTACTGACGAATCGGCACAAAACACGTAGATACGCCACGCCCCGTTTCGAGCCACTTTCATTTTTGAGGCGTCTTGATCGGACTTCTCTGTCCCAATCTATCGCCATTTGAAGTTTGTATACCCTAATATTCACTAAATGAAATTTCCCAAAACCCCAAACTACTGACGAATCGGCACAAAACACGCAGATACGCCACGCCCCGTTTCGCCCCACTTTAATTTTTTAGGCGTCTTGATCGGACTTCTCTGTCAAAATCTATCGCCATTTGAAGTTTGTATACCTTAATATTCACTAAATGAAGTTTCCCCAAACCCCAAACTACTGACGAATCGGCACAAAACATGCATATACGCCACGCCCCGTTTCGAGCCACTTTAGTTTTTGAGGCGTCTTGATAGGACTTCTCTGTCAAAATCTATCGCCATTTAAAGTTTGTATACCCTAATATTCACTAAATGAATTTTCCCCAAACCCCAAATTACTGACGAATCGGCACAAAAAACGCAGATACGCCACGCCTGGTTTCGAGCCACTTTCATTTTTGAGGCATCTTGATCGGACTTTTCTGTCAAAATCTATCGCCATTTGAAGTTTGTATACCCTAATATTCACTAAATGAAGTTTCCCCAAACCCCAAACTACTGACGAATAGGCACAAAACATGCAGATACGCCACGCCTCATTTCGAGCCACTTTCATTTTTGAGGCGTCTTGATAGGACTTTTCTGTCAAAATCTATCGCCATTTGAAGTTTGTATACCCTAATATTCACTAAATGAAGTTTCCCCAAACTCCAAACTACTGACGAATCGGCACAAAACATGCAAATACGCCATGTCCCGTTTCGAGCCACCTTAACTTTTGAGGCGTCTTGATCGGACTTCTCTGTCAAAATCTATCGCCATTTGAAGTTTGTATACCCTAATATTTAGTAAATGAAGTTTCCCCAAACTATTGACAAATCGGCAAAAAACATGCAGATATGCCACGCCCCGTTTCAAGCCACTTTCATTTTTTAGCCGTCTTGATCGGACTTCTCTGTCAAAATCTATCGCCATTTGAAGTTTGTATAACCTAATATTCACTAAATGAAGTTTCCCCAAACCCCAAACTACTGACGAATCGGCACAAAACACGCAGATACACCACGCCCCGTTTCGAGCCACTTTCATTTTTGAGGCGTCTTGATCGGACTTCTCTGTCAAAATCTATCGCCATTTGAAGTTTGTATACCCAAATATGCACTAAATGAAGTTTCCCAAAACCCCAAACTACTGACGAATAGACACAAAACACGCAGATACGCCACGCCCCGTTTCGAGCCACTTTCATTTTTGAGGCGTCTTGATCGGACTTCTCTGTCAAAATCTATCGCCATTTGAAGTTTGTATACCTTAATATTCACTAAATGAAGTTTCCCCAAACCCAAAACTATTGACGAATCGGCACAAAACATGCAGATAGCCCACGCCCCGTTTCGAGCCATTTTCATTATTGACACGTCTTGATCAAGCTTCTCTGTCAAAATCTATCGCCATTTGAGGTTTGTATACCCTAATATTCACTAAATGAAGTTTCCCCAAACCCCAAACTACTGACGAATCGGCACAAAACATATTGGTACGCCACGCCCCGTTCCGAGCCACTTTCATTTTTGAGGCGTCTTGATTGGACCTCTCTATCAAAATCTATCGCCATTTGAGGTTTTAATACCCTAATATTCACTAAATGAATTTTCCCTAAACCCCAAACTACTGACGAATCGGCACAAAACATATTGGTACGCCACGCCCCGTTTCGAGCCACTGTAATTTTTGAGCCGTCTTTATCGAAATTCTCTGTCAATATCTATCACCATTTCAAGTTTGTATACCCTAATATTCAAAAAATGAAGTTTCCCCAAACCCCAAACTACTGACGAATCGGCACAAAACATGCATATACGCCACGCCCCGTTTCGAGCCACTTTAGTTTTTGAGGCGTCTTGATAGGACTTCTCTGTGAAAATCTATCGCCATTTGGAAGTTTGTATACCCTAATATTCACTAAATGAAGTTTCCCCAAACCCCAAATTACTGACGAATCGGCACAAAAAACGCAGATACGCCACGCCTCGTTTCGAGCCACTTTCATTTTTGAGGTGTCTTGATCGGACTTTTCTGTCAAAATCTTTCGCCATTTCAAGTTTGTATACCCTAATATTCACGAAATGAAGTTTCCCCAAACCCAAAATTACTGACGAATCGGCACAAAAAACGCAGATATGCCACGCCTCGTTCCGAGCCACTTTCATTTTTGAGGCGTCTTGATCGGACTTCTCTGTCAAAATCTATCGCCATTTGAAGTTTGTATACCCTAATATTCACTAAATGAAGTTTCCCCAAACCCCAAACTACTGACGAATCGGCACAAAACATGCAAATACGCCATGCCCCGTTTCGAGCCACGTTAATTTATGAGGCGTCTTGATCGGACTTCTCTGTCAAAATCTATCGCCATTTGAAGTTTGTATACCCTAATATTCAGTAAATGAAGTTTCCCCAAACTATTGACAAATCGGCACAAAACATGCAGATACGCCACGCCCCGTTTTGAGCCACTTTCATTTTTTAGGCGTCTTGATCGGACTTCTCTGTCAAAATCTATCGCCATTTGAAGTTTGTATACCCTAATATTCAGTAAATGAAGTTTCCCCAAACTATTGACGAATCGGCACAAAACATGCAGATACGCCACGCCCGGTTTCGAGCCACTTTCATTTTTTAGGCGTCCTGATCGGACTTCTCTGTCAAAATCTATCGCCATTTGAAGTTTGTATACCCTAATATTCACAAAAGGAAGTTTCCCCAAACCCCAAACTACTGACGAATCGGCACAAAACATGCATATACGCCACGCCCCGTTTCGAGCCACTTTCATTTTTGAGGCGTCTTGATCGGACTTCTCTGTCAAAATCTATGGCCATTTGAAGTTTGTATACCCTAATATGCATTAAATGAAGTTTCCCCAAACCCCAAACTATTGGCGAATCGACACAAAACATGCAGATACGCCATGCCCCGTTTCGAGCGTCTTTCATTTTTGAGGCGTCTTGATTGGACCTCTCTGTCAAAATCTATCGCCATTTGAGCTTTTAATACCCTAATATTCACTAAATGAAGTTTCCCTAAACCCCAAACTACTGACGAATCGGCACAAAACATATTGGTACGCCACGCCCCGTTTCGAGCCACTTTCATTTTTGAGGCGTCTTGATCGGATTTCTCCGTCAAAATCTATCGCCATTTGAAGTTTGTATACCCTAACATTCACTAAGTGAAGTTTCCCGAAACCCCAAACTACTGACGAATCGGCACAAAACATCCAGATACGCCACGCCCCGTTTCGAGCCACTTTCATTTTTGAGGCGTCTTGATCGGATTTCTCTGTCAAAATCTATCGCCATTTGAAGTTTGTATACCCTAATATTCATTAAATGAAGTTTCCCCAAACCCCAAACTACTGACGAATCGGCACAAAAGATGCTGATACGCCTTGCCCCGATTCGAGCCACTTTCATTTTCGAGGCGTCTTGATCTGACTTCTCTGTCAAAATCTATCGCCATTTGAAGTTTGTATACCCTAATATTTGGAAGGATCTAGAAATTTACACATCAGTCGTCTGCCATGATGAGAGACACATCGGTCGTCTGCCAGGATGAGACATCGGTCGTTTGCCAGGATGAGACATCAGTCGTCTTCCAGGGAGAGACATCGGTCGTCTGCCAGGGTGAGACATCAGTGGATAGTCATCGCAAGATCAGTCATCGGTTCCTTCTCATCGGGGGGTCCTTTTATACGCAGATAAGCTGGGACCCAGGCTTCCAGCGAAGGCGTTCTGCAGGCGCGACACTTAGACAGTAAGGGTCCCCAGAGCAGTTGGCAACAGAGAGTAAGTGGGGCAGGTGATGGAAGAGGGCCAAGCACAACCTTCCATGAAAGGCAAGAGCCAAGTCAAGAGCGTCTAAGACCAAGCTAGGAGCATCTAAGACAAGCTAGGAGCGTCTAGGATGAGAAGGCCAAGCTAGAAGCGTCTAGGACAAGAAGACTTGGATCAAAGCTATGAATGGGAGAGTGGCATACTAGCACATATTCCGTGAAGGCCCATCAAATGTAGTTTAGCTTTAATTGGGGTGTAAATAGCATAGCCATGTGGACAAATGTTTATTTTTCTGCACATTAGAATTAAGGAGAAGTTAACCTTCCCACTATTCTAGAAAGCCCATGGAGGGGGTGAACTTACAAACTAGACACACCCCTCCCCATGTGCTCACACTTTCCATGTGGCCCATGTGCTTCACATTTACATTTCATTTGGCTAGCATTAGGGTTGCATTATGGTCCTCCTTAGCCTATAAAAGGAGGAGCCTACACCTTGTATTTTCAAGATTAAATAGAGTATTGTTATGCTGCCCAAATTGTGCCATACACTACTCCTTGCCTAACACTTAGGTTTTAGTCTTCAATTCATCACTACCAAAGGGGCTGGCCAAACCTCCCCATTTCCTCACTCTTCATGCACCTTCAAGGCACCCATGCTTCCTAGGAAGGCCTTGCTCACCTCCTCCATAAGCTTCCGCATCCATCATCACCAAGGAACTCCAAAATCCAAAGAAGAGCTCATAGGAAGGCTATCATTTGGTATCAGAGCCAGGTTCTTCAAAGATGAGTATCTCTTTTCATTTTGTTTTTGAGTTCTTCTTTTCTCCAAGTTGTTCATCTTTATTCCAAGTTGTCTTGCTGTTTTTTGTGTTTTAATATGATTTGAATGCTTGTTTATTCATTTCATTTGGTGGGTTTGTTCAAACTTGTGCTTGAACATCTATTTTCAATTTTGTGTAGGATTCTTGATATATTTGTGTTGCTGTTTTTATTTTTAGGTATTTGAGTCTTGCTTGAAATTTCATTTGGGTCATATGATGTTCTTGTGTCTTTTCATTTTATGAATCCATAAGTTTTGTCTAAGTCATGTGTTTCCATATTTGTCATCAAATCCTAGTAGTACTCTTTTCGATTTATTTGTTTCTTGTTTTTGGTCTGAATGTTTGATCTGAAATATGTTTTGTGTTGATCCTTTGGTGCATTTTTAATTTTAGTTTGAGTTCTTATTTGTGTGTTAGATCCACACAAATTCCATCATATTAACTCCATTGTGTTTTTAAGGTATATCATTCTGTTTTTCATTCCAGTTTTCAGAACCCCTTGTTTTTCACTTTTCTGTGCTGACTGTTTTGATTTATGAAAATCACAAATTTGAGGTGTTAGCAAAAGGACAAAACAAGAACCATCTGAAAAGAAGAAATAGAAAAAAAAAAGATAAATATTACAAAAAAAGTGTGCAATCCTGACGTTCCAGCTGGCAGCTCTGAGCACTGATTTTATAAAATTTACCAAAATTAATTGGTAAATGCGTTTGGAGTGAAACCAACGCCAAAAGTTTGTTAAGATCTTGTTCTGATTGTGTCTCAATTTTCAGAAGCAAATACAAAAGGGTCAGCTCAGCATAAATCTTTTAAAGATACGCTTTCTGGACCACAACAATTTGTGCTTTTCTATGGTGCTGTTTTTTGGTTTTTAAATCAAATCTAGTGCTATTCCTAGGTTCCTTTTTGTGTGCCATCCATTATTTGAGTCCCTTTTATTTGCTTGTCTAATTTCATTTGAACTCTTTCTAGTTGTGTCACATTTAAATTCCATTTGTGTGGTACTGTTTTTCAAATTAATTTGTTTCTTGCTTTCTTTCTTTGGCCTCTAAGCTTGTTGGTGGATTAAATATCAATTGGTACTTGTTGAGTGAGAATTTGACTTGAGGGGAGTCTAGCTTGCTTAATAGGTGCTGGATTGAAGATTTTATTGACCTAATTCCAAGAGGAACAAAGGCAAAGGGCAGCAACAAACACCATACTACAAATACACCACACACTTTGGAAGGCCCAACAAGTAGAAAAGCAACAAAAGGGGTGCAACTAGAAGAACAACAAAAGGGGTGCAAATAGTAAAAGCAACAAAGGGAGTGTCATTTAATTTCTTTACAATCTTGCTTGTGTTAATTACTTGTTAATCACGCAATTAGTCGGTGAGTGTGTCTTCAAGGGCTCCATGATGGCATTTTCATGTGTTCTTCTTGAATCAAAGTAGAAATAGATGGAGCGGAAGCAATGGATGAGTGAAACAAGACCCTCCTAGGAGTTGTGTTGGTCTTGAAGGTGCATGATGAGTATGGGTTGAGTGGTTCGGCCAGCTCAAGGGAGAAGGTGAAAGGATTGAAGTTTATAGCCTAGATTTCTAGGAGGAGTAAAGCTTGTGCACAAAAATGGCAGCATAACATTACTCAAATAAACTTGAAAATACATGAGGTAGGCCTCCTTATTTATAGATTTAGGAGCCTTGGTGAGCAAGCTTAAAGGGTAGGGATGGAAATACAAAAAGTGGGGGCTGCCTAGGGTATTGACTTTAGTCAAACCACACCATCATCCTAATATTCTAGAAGATAGGTCAAAAATGCAACATTTGATAGTACACCCCTCCCTTTTTTGCTAAAGGCACCTATTTGCTAGCACACCCCTCCTTCTATTGCTAAGGGCACCCTTTTGATAGCACACCCCTAAGTTAGCAAGTTTTGCTTTCTACACTACACTAATCTACTAAGCTACCCCTAATGGGCCTCCAAGTAGCATGTATGTAACATCCCGCCAAAATAAAACCATACATACATGTATAATGAAAATAAAGGTACACAAATAATATTGAAGAGTACATGGTAATATATATATACATAAGTAATGAACTTGCTCCTCTTATGGAGTTTAATACATAACCAGTCCAATATTTCAAAATTTAATGAAATTCAATCAAAACTACAAGACCGGCGATCTCCATACATGAACCGGCGATCTGGTAACAGAAGGCCCCAAAACAGGCGATCTGCTAGCAGGACATAAAACCGGCGATCACCACCAAGAGATAGAAACCGGCGATCTCTTGTGACATCCCTCCAAATACATTTCGCATTTTTTTTTTCGTAATATGAAATAGCGGTAAAACAAATATATTGAAATAAACATAATTGTATATATATATACAAAGGAGATCTCCTCGCAGGGAGTTTAATACAAAACGGTCGTTTTCCAAAACTTAAACATAAAACAGCAAAATACAAAACTACCGATCTCCTAACAGAAAACGGAGATCGCCTATCAGAAAATGATAAAAGGGGGCGATCGCCCAACAAGAACAGAAAACCGGCGACTACATACGGCGATCACTCACAGGGGAAATCCACTTCCTGCAACATCATCTGCTCCCGTGTAAAGTTACACGATCATCACAGGTTTAAGAAAAATAGCCACAGAAACAAAATACAGGGTAAGCTATATATTTAAGAAAACACTTGAATCAAGAGCATACATAAGAACTTCACAACATCCATGAACCATAACAATATCAGCCATCATATTTCCATATTCCACCAGACTATCAGGAATCCCATATTTCACAAATCAATCCAAGAGTATTTCAATTCACATCAGCAATCAAGTGTCTATTAATTCAATTTCTCATTTCTCACGTCAGACTTTCCACTGACTCATCACACCAGACACTTGACCACTATTTCCGGAGACTCGTGCGTTGATTAGACCCAGAGATTCGCACCTGTCATACCAAAAGGCTGGAAAGTGCCCTCAGCCATGCGCATCACACCATCTCAATATTCTCAATATCACGGTATGACAAGGTTAATCCATACAACAGGCCGAACTCGTTCTGTTTCACACGAGACACCCATACGTATGAACCTCCATCGACTCTCCACAACTGAGTAACTTCCTCTATGTGATTTCATTACCTCAGTAGAGTCAGGATGTCTCATTATAGGATCACCGATCAATACACCTATTACACGACCTTACACGGTATTTTCTTTCCTGAAAATACTATGCCTCGATCCACAATCACAACATTCAACACATCACATAACACTTCAATGAAACGATTTCAATCACAGCAAAACTCATACCAAGGTTCAAATTTTCGAAAACCACATTTAAAATCTCAAACACTTTTGAAACAGCATAAAACAGGGATATTTTCAATAACAGATGAAAAACCGGCGACCACGTCGCCCCCAGCATTCCAACAGAACTGTTATCGTAAACATCTCACATTTCAACATCAAACACCGTGAAAACGAAGTAAAAACCGGCGACCGCGTCGCCCTATCATCACAAACATCAAATATCCAGTTATCGTTGGAAAAAGACTAGCTTCCCTTACCTGGATCAGCGTGAAACTCACTTCAAGCTCTAACCACCGAACGTAAAGGATGCCTGAACTCTGCCTAGCGTTCTAATTGGTAAAACTTGCAGAAAACCTTCTCAAATGCTCTATGGCAATCGCTGGTAATTTAACTGGTGCCTGGAATTTCTGAGTCGCAGTGCAAAGGAGAGAAAAGAGAAAGCTGAAGGTGAACTCACTCTGTCACCTTTTATACTCTCACTGCGTTTTTAAACTCACTAAGAGGCGGTGCATTCTGATACTAGGAACATAGGCCTGCCATGTAGCTATCATTGCCTACTCTCTAACTAACCCTTCAGTGTGGGTTTTCTTCCTCGAATTAAATGCAACCTGACAGTATAGCCACGTGGCGTCTCTGCGAACATGAAGCTACTGTTCCGAAGGACTTTCACTGCCCACATGTCGCACATGCAGCACGTTCATCCTGAAAACCAGGGCCCCACTTCATCAGCGTGAAACGCGACATCGCGCGATAACCTTTCGCCGATGACCACTCGCGCAAAGACAATCCACCGATGACCCATCCTGGAGGACGACCGATGTCTCTCTCTGGAAGACGACCGATGTCTCCTCCTCCTGGAGACCGACCGAGGTCTCTTCCTCCTGGAGACCGGCCGCGGTCTCTTCCTCCTGGAGACCGGCCGCGGTCTCTTCCTCCTGGAGACCGACCGAGGTCTCCTCTTGGCGACACCCGCATGACTCTCGCGCCCGGCGAAGCCCACATGCATCTCGCGCCCTGGCGATGCCCGCATGCCTCTCGCGCCCTGGCGATGCTCGCATGCCTCTCGCGCCCTGGCGATCATGTTCCATGCGATCTCATGGCTTTCTAACTACACTTTCCTTCATTTTTATCTTAAATAAAAACATACTTAGAATTCACTTAAAATATATCACTTTTATTCCAATAAGATTTTCCAGGTCCTTACAATCTCCCTAACAACAAAAATTTTCGTCCTCGAAAATTGAATTACAAAGAAAAGAGATGTGGATAGTCGTTTCTCATGTTCTCTTCCAACTCCCAAGTCGAATCACCGGATCTCTCATCCCACACCACCTTAACCATATGGATGGTCTTATTCCTGAGCTGTTTGCTTTGGTGATCGTCTATCCTGACTGGTCTTGCTTCAAAAGACAAGTCGTCCCTGATCTGCACGTCGTCCACCTCCAACACGTGACAAGGGTCGGCGAGATATTTCCTTAACTGTGATACGTGAAAGACATTATGCAGATTTGCTAAATGTGGAGGTAGGGCGATCTCATAGGCTACTGGACCAATTTTCCTCAAGATCTGGTAAGGTCCAACAAACTTAGGAGACAGCTTCTTTGGTCTGATAGCTCGTCCTACACCCTTGGTTGGGGTCACTCTCAAAAATACATGGTCTCCAGCAGCAAACTCCAAAGGTCTTCTCCTCTGATCTGCATAGGACTTCTGCCGGCTTTGAGAAGCTCTCATCCTGCCTTGTATTTGTTTCACCTTCTCGGTCGTCTGCTGAATCAACTCTGGCCCAACTAAGACTGCCTCGCCCTCCTGGTACCAACATAAGGGAGTTCTGCATTTCCTCCCATACAGGGCTTCATATGGTGCCATCCCAATACTGGCGTGGTAGCTATTATTATAGGTACACTCCACCAGTGGCAACACCTCGTCCCAACTTCCCAATTGATCTAAGACGCACGCCCTCAGCAGATCTTCCAAGGATTGGATCGTTCTCTCTGACTGACCATCTGTTTGGGGATGATATGCAGAGCTCATCCTCAACTTAGTTCCCAAGCACTCTTGCAAGGTCTGCCAAAACCGTGAAGTGAACCTGGGATCTCTATCTGAAACGATGCTGGAAGGCACTACATGCAACCTTACTATCTTTTGGATGTATAACTGTGCCAGCTTGGCCATAGACATCTTCATATTCACTGGAAGGAAGTGGGCACTCTTCGTCAGCCTATCAATGATAACCCAGATTGCATCATGACCCTTTATCGATCTGGGTAAATGGGTGACAAAATCCATGGCAATGCTGTCCCATTTCCACTCAGGGATATCCAGTTGCTGCAACAGCCCGCCAGGTCTTTGATGCTCTACCTTCGCCTTCTGACACGTTAAGCAGGTTGCAACATACTAGGCGATGTCCCTCTTCATGCCTGACCACCAAAATGACTCCTTCAAGTCATGATACATCTTGTTCATGCCTGGATGAAGGTTAAGGCGACTCTTATGACCTTCTTCTAGGGTCATCTTCTTCAACTCTTCATTTGCAGGTATGCAAATTCTGCCATTAAATCTCAAGATCCCATCATCGCCCATTACAAAGTCTCTCGCCTGATCTGTCCCTAGTGACTCCATAGTACGCTTCAGACTAGGGTCCTCCAACTGCTTATCCTTTAACATCCCAAGGAAGTCATTAGTTATAGCCAGCTTACTACAACTAATGTGATTTACGTGAAATTCTACTCCAAGATTTAAGTCTCTGAACTGCTCGATCAGTTTCTGCTCTTTTATCATCATGGTGGCTACTTGCATTGATTTTCTACTCAAAGCGTCTGCCACTACATTGGCCTTCCCTGGGTGATACATGAGTTGAAAATCGTAGTCCTTTAGGAACTCCATCCACCTTCTTTGCCTCATGTTCAGTTCCTTCTGATCGAACAGGTATTTCAGGCTCTTATGGTCGCTGAACACCTGGAACCGAGCTCCATATAAGTAGTGCCTCCAGATCTTTAGGGCGAAGACCACTGCCGCCAACTCCAAATCATGCGTAGGGTAGTTCCTCTCATGGACCTTGAGTTGCCTTGAAGCATAGGCGACTGCCCTTTTCTCTTGCATTAAAACGCATCCCAGTCCCTGATGTGAGGCATCACAGTAGACGTCAAAAGGTCTTCCTACCTCGGGGATCACCAGCACTGGGGCACTGGTCAACCTCTCCTTTAGTTCCCTGAAGCTGAGCTCACATCGGTCGGTCCAAGCAAAAGGTTGGTCCTTACGGGTCAGCTGTGTTAACGGAGCCACCACCTTGGAAAAGTCCTCAATAAATCTCCGATAGTAACCCGCCAAACCCACAAAGCTCCTTATCTCAGTGACTGTCTTGGGACGTTCCCACTGCAGCACTGTCTCTACTTTGGCTGGGTCTACCGAGATCCCCTGGGCAGATATCACGTGTCCTAAGAAGTTGACTTCCCTCAGCCAAAACTCGCACTTAGAGGACTTGGCATAGAGTTGCTTCTCCCTCAGAACCTCCAACACCGACCTCAGATGTCCTTCATGTTCTTCCTCGGTCTTTGAATAGACAAGTATGTCGTCTATGAAGACTACTACAAACTTATCCAAGAAAGGGCGGAAAATCCTATTCATATAATCCATGAACAGAGCTGGGGCATTGGTCACTCCAAACGGTATCACCACGTACTCATAGTGCCCATACCGGGACCTAAAGGCTGTTTTCTGGACATCGTCGGCCTTCACCAAAATTTGATGGTACCCTGATCTCAGATCAATCTTTGAGAACACCGAGGCCCCATTTACTTGATCCATTAAATCATCAATTCTGGGTAGAGGGTACTTGTTCTTGATGGTCAACTTGTTTAATTGCCTGTAATCTATACACAGCCGAGACCCTCCATCCTTCTTCTTAACTAGGAGTACTGGAGCCCCCCATGGAGATACACTGGGTCTGATGAATTGTTTCTCCAGCAACTCTTCCACTTGCTTCTTTAATTCCACCAACTCGGCTGGTGCCATCCTGTAGGGCGCCATAGACACTGGTCCAGCCCCAGGTACCAAATCAATAGAGAATTCTACTTCTCTCTTAGGAGGTAACCCAGGTACCTCTTCTGGGAACACATCTGTGAAGTCTTTCACTACAGGTATCCTGCTCACGTCCCCTTCGTTCTTCACTTCCAACCGAGCTAGCATCACGAAGCACCTCGCCCCTTCTTCCATCTCCAACCGCCCATGCCCAGCAGATACCACATCCTGCTCTTGGAGATCGGGCAACACCACTTTCTGCCTACCGCAATCTATGAGAACGTGATTGGCAGAAAGCCAATCCATTCCCAGGATAACGTCCAGGTCCTGAAGAGGCAGGCAGATCAAGTTAACTTTGAATCTGCGTCCCTCTACTATTACTGGACATTCAGGGCAAACCGTAGAGGTCATAACCTGTCCTGATGCAGGTGTGGAGACCAACAGTTCAAAAGGCAGCTCCTTCACTAGGAGGCCCAACTCGGCTATACACCGACTTGACACAAAAGAGTGCGTCGCTCCAGAATCAAACAACGCTTCTACACTTCTACCAGATATAAAACAGACACCTTGCACGAGGTTACCTGATTTAGACGCCTCTGCTCCTGACATGGCAAACACTCTCCCTGCTGCCTGGGGTCTGCTGCCTTCATTTCTCAACTGCTGAGAACTACTAGGTTGAGTCGCCCCATTCCGGTTAGGGCATTCTCTAGCAACGTGCCCTGTCCTTTGGCATACAAAACACCTCCTCTCCGAATTCTTCTTGGGGCACACGTTGGGCATGTGTGGTCCACCACAAAGGGAACATTTTGGTTTCCAGGGTTGCTGCTGTTGAAACTGGGGTGACCCTGTTCCCGCCCGATGTAGTGGAGGTCTCGCATATGGCCTGCCTTGTGAATGCTGCACCTTCGCCCGCCCACTGGAAGAACCCCCTGGGTGCGACCTGATCACCCGGGGATCACCCTTTTCCAGGGTCTCCACCATCTTCGCCTTTTCTACCAAGGCGTGAAATTCCCTGATGCACATTGGGGCTATCGTCCTCTTCAGCCCGTGCTTCAGCCCTTCCTCAAACTTCCTGCACCTCCAAGCTTCGGAGGTCGCCTGAGTGTAGAATCGGGCGAGGTACTCAAACCTAGCAGCATAGGCGTTCACCGACATCACCCCCTGCTCCAACTTTAAGAACTCCGCTTCCCGCGCAAACTTTGCGCTGTCAGGGAAGTATTTCTCCAAGAACCTCACCCTAAAGCTCTCCCAGTCCAACACCTCCTCTCTGGCCTCCATCATTTGCTGAGCTCCCATCCACCAGAACTCTGCTTCTCCAGACAGCAGATAAGTGGCAAACAACAACTTCTTCTCTTCAGGGCAGGAGGTCGCCCTAAAGATTTTCTCCATTTCCCTGACCCACTGATCTGCTTGATCAGGGGTAGCATTCCCACAGAACTTGGGTGGGTTGTGCCTCATGAACTCAGCCAGTCCCATCCGCTCCTGAGGCTGACCGACGGGCGAATTCGTATCAGCCGACCGAGTAGTCTCCCAATGCTGCATGGTAGCTTGATGGTTCTGCGCCATCGCCGCATTCTGCTGCTGGATGGCACCTGCCATCATCTCAATGGCCCTGGCGATCTGGCCCATTTCAGAAGAAGGTTGGGGAGAGGTAGGAGGTCTACGAGTCATCTTCTTCGTTCTCAGATTCCGAAACCACTAGCTTCTATATTCCCTACAACTACAAGAATGAAATCGATAAGGAAATCAATTCATTCAAGGGGGATAACATTTCGACCTCACAAGGTCAGCTTCTCAAATTCCTTAGGAAATTGAGTCCATCTACAGAACCATAAAGCTTATAACCTCAAGCAAAACACCAGAACAGCTACTGGTGTGCAACCATCAATCCACACAGCCACTCACAATCAATTACAAGAACACTCAATAACATGAAATAGATCACACCAGAAGTCAAAGTATGCTAAACATTAAACCTCTGGAATTTAGATTGAGAATCACCCCGATCCGGTCATGAGTGTGCACCCTCACCACCTTATCAAGACCCTCTCATTCTAAATACTAAGATTTTCAGTTAGGCATACATTCACTACAGCACACACAAAAAGTTCAATACAAAAACGTTTGAAAACCTTTCACAATAGTTGTCACTTAAAACTCAAATAAGTTTTCATGAGCAGAAGAAAACACAATGGATCCACAGCCCTCAGGTCATCCAAAGGACGAACTGCTCTGATACCATTAATGTAACATCCCGCCAAAATAAAACCATACATACATGTATAATGAAAATAAAGGTACACAAATAATATTGAAGAGTACATGGTAATATATATATACATAAGTAATGAACTTGCTCCTCTTATGGAGTTTAATACATAACCAGTCCAATATTTCAAAATTTAATGAAATTCAATCAAAACTACAAGACCGGCGATCTCCATACATGAACCGGCGATCTGGTAACAGAAGGCCCCAAAACAGGTGATCTGCTAGCAGGACATAAAACCGGCGATCACCACCAAGAGATAGAAACCGGCGATCTCTTGTGACATCCCTCCAAATACATTTCGCATTTTTTTTTTCGTAATATGAAATAGCGGTAAAACAAATATATTGAAATAAACATAATTGTATATATATATACAAAGGAGATCTCCTCGCAGGGAGTTTAATACAAAACGGTCGTTTTCCAAAACTTAAACATAAAACAGCAAAATACAAAACTACCGATCTCCTAACAGAAAACGGAGATCGCCTATCAGAAAATGATAAAAGGGGGCGATCGCCCAACAAGAACAGAAAACCGGCGACTACATACGGCGATCACTCACAGGGGAAATCCACTTCCTGCAACATCATCTGCTCCCGTGTAAAGTTACACGATCATCACAGGTTTAAGAAAAATAGCCACAGAAACAAAATACAGGGTAAGCTATATATTTAAGAAAACACTTGAATCAAGAGCATACATAAGAACTTCACAACATCCATGAACCATAACAATATCAGCCATCATATTTCCATATTCCACCAGACTATCAGGAATCCCATATTTCACAAATCAATCCAAGAGTATTTCAATTCACATCAGCAATCAAGTGTCTATTAATTCAATTTCTCATTTCTCACGTCAGACTTTCCACTGACTCATCACACCAGACACTTGACCACTATTTCCGGAGACTCGTGCGTTGATTAGACCCAGAGATTCGCACCTGTCATACCAAAAGGCTGGAAAGTGCCCTCAGCCATGCGCATCACACCATCTCAATATTCTCAATATCACGGTATGACAAGGTTAATCCATACAACAGGCCGAACTCGTTCTGTTTCACACGAGACACCCATACGTATGAACCTCCATCGACTCTCCACAACTGAGTAACTTCCTCTATGTGATTTCATTACCTCAGTAGAGTCAGGATGTCTCATTATAGGATCACCGATCAATACACCTATTACACGACCTTACACGGTATTTTCTTTCCTGAAAATACTATGCCTCGATCCACAATCACAACATTCAACACATCACATAACACTTCAATGAAACGATTTCAATCACAGCAAAACTCATACCAAGGTTCAAATTTTCGAAAACCACATTTAAAATCTCAAACACTTTTGAAACAGCATAAAACAGGGATATTTTCAATAACAGATGAAAAACCGGCGACCACGTCGCCCCCAGCATTCCAACAGAACTGTTATCGTAAACATCTCACATTTCAACATCAAACACCATGAAAACGAAGTAAAAACCGGCGACCGCGTCGCCCTATCATCACAAACATCAAATATCCAGTTATCGTTGGAAAAAGACTAGCTTCCCTTACCTGGATCAGCGTGAAACTCACTTCAAGCTCTAACCACCGAACGTAAAGGATGCCTGAACTCTGCCTAGCGTTCTAATTGGTAAAACTTGCAGAGAACCTTCTCAAATGCTCTATGGCAATCGCTGGTAATTTAACTGGTGCCTGGAATTTCTGAGTCGCAGTGCAAAGGAGAGAAAAGAGAAAGCTGAAGGTGAACTCACTCTGTCACCTTTTATACTCTCACTGCGTTTTTAAACTCACTAAGAGGCGGTGCATTCTGATACTAGGAACATAGGCCTGCCATGTAGCTATCATTGCCTACTCTCTAACTAACCCTTCAGTGTGGGTTTTCTTCCTCGAATTAAATGCAACCTGACAGTATAGCCACGTGGCGTCTCTGCGCACATGAAGCTACTGTTCCGAAGGACTTTCACTGCCCACATGTCGCACATGCAGCACGTTCATCCTGAAAACCAGGGCCCCACTTCATCAGCGTGAAACGCGACATCGCGCGATAACCTTTCGCCGATGACCACTCGCGCAAAGACAATCCACCGATGACCCATCCTGGAGGACGACCGATGTCTCTCTCTGGAAGACGACCGATGTCTCCTCCTCCTGGAGACCGACCGAGGTCTCTTCCTCCTGGAGACCGGCCGCGGTCTCTTCCTCCTGGAGACCGGCCGCGGTCTCTTCCTCCTGGAGACCGACCGAGGTCTCCTCTTGGCGACACCCGCATGACTCTCGCGCCCGGCGAAGCCCACATGCATCTCGCGCCCTGGCGATGCCCGCATGCCTCTCGCGCCCTGGCGATGCTCGCATGCCTCTCGCGCCCTGGCGATCATGTTCCATGCGATCTCATGGCTTTCTAACTACACTTTCCTTCATTTTTATCTTAAATAAAAACATACTTAGAATTCACTTAAAATATATCACTTTTATTCCAATAAGATTTTCCAGGTCCTTACAATGTACAAGGTCTTCTCCCTCCCATCCGTGGCTTCTTCTATGTGTGCTTGGATATGTTTAGTGTAAGGACCTAGAAAATCTTATTGGAATAAAAGTGATATATTTTAAGTAAATTCTAAGTATGTTTTATTTAAAATAAAAGAAAAGGAAAGTGTAGTTAGAAGACTATGAGATCGCCTGGAACATGATCGCCGTAATTGAAAGAGTAGGCGATCTCCGACTTCTCTGGCACATGATCGCCTGTCGCCTTGATTGCACCTGAACGCCAATCGCCTGTAGTGTACCTAGTCGCCTGTCGCCTAGAGTACACATGATCGCCGAAAACTACACTTAGTGTGTAGTCAAGATGTTGGATCAACCATAGTGGGTTCCCAAAAACCACGTGCATCAAGGTGTGGGTTAAGCCTTAGACACGCTGAGCAGGCGAAACTCTATGCTTGAGCATAAGAAATCTTCTTATTGTTGCATGCATGGGCACACGAGGAGTGGTACTGCTCTGCTCAGGGAAATGTGAAGCTACTGAAGTCATCAAGTCTTTGGAGAGGAACGTAACGTGGTGGGGCCCTGGTTTCCAGGATGAACGTGCTGCATGTGCAACATGTAGGCAATGAAAATCCTGCAGGAGCAGTAGCTCCATGTGCGCAGAGACGCCACGTGGCCATACTGTCAGGTTGCACTGAATTTGAGGAAGGAAAACCCACCCAGGAGGGTTAGTTAGAGAATAGGTAATGATGGCTACATGGCAGGCCTATGTTCCTAGTGTCAGACTACACCGCCTCTTAGTGAGTATAAAAACGCAGTGAGAGTATGAAAGGTGACAGAGTGAGTTCACCTTCAGCTTTCTCTTTTCTCTCCTTTGCACTGCAACTCAGAAATTCCAGGCACCAGTTAAATTACCAGCGATTGCCAAAGAGCATTTGAGAAGGGTCTCTGCAAGTTTTACCAATTAGAACGCTTAGGCAGAGTTCAGGCATCCTTTACGTTCGGCGGTTTAGAGCTTAAAGTGAGATTTCACGCTGATCCAGGTAAGGGAAGCTAATCTTTTTCCAACGATAACTGGATATTTAATGTTTGAAATGGTAGGGCGACATGGTCGCCGGTTTTACTTCGATTTCAAGGTGTTTTTGATGTTGTAAGGAAAGCTAGCCTTACTTCTAATGAAAAACTGTATGCGTGATGATTTTGATGTTGGCGGCAACGTGATCGCAGGGTGTTCAAACTGTTCTTGCTTTAAACCCAGTTTTGTTTGTAATCGCCGGTTTTTCATCTGTCATAGAAATATCCCCTGTTTTATGCTGTTTCAAAAGTGTTTGAAATTTTAAATGTGGTTTTCGAAAATTTGAACCTTGGTATGAGATTTGCTGTGATTGAAATTGTTTCATTGAAGTGTTATGTGATATGTTGAATGTTGTGATTGTGGATCGAGGCATAGTATTTTCAGGAAAGAAAATACCGTGTAAGGTCGTGTAATAGGTGTATTGATCGGTGATCCTATAATGAGACATCCAGACTCTACTGAGGTAATGAAATCACATAGAGGAAGTTACTCAGTTGTGGAGAGTCGATGGAGGTTCATACGTATGGGTGTCTCGTGTGAAAAAGAACGAGCTCCACCTGTTGTATGGATTAACCCTGGTCATACCGTGATAATGAGAATATTGAGATAGTGTGATGCGCATGGCTGAGGTCACTTTCCAGCCTTTGGTATGACAGGTGCGAATCTCTGGGTCTAATCAACGCACGAGTCTCCGGAATAGTGGTCAAGTGTCTGGTGTGATGAGTCAGTGGAAAGTCTGACGTGAGAAATGAGAAATTGAATTAATAGACACTTGATTTCTGATGTGAATTGGAATACTCTTGGATTGATTTGTGAAATATGGGATTTCTGATAGTCTTGTGGAATATGGAAATGTAATGGCTGATACTGTTATGGTTCGTGGATGTTGTGAAGTTCTTATGTATGCTCTTGATTCAAATGTTTTCTTAAATATATAGCTTACCCTGTATTTTGTTTCTGTGGCTGTTTTTCTTAAACCTGTGATGATCGTGTAACTTTACACGGGAGCAGATGATGTTACAGGAAGTGGATTTCCCCTGTGAGTGATCGCCGTATGTGGTCGCCGGTTTTTCTGTTCTTGTTGGGCGATCGCCCCCTTTTACTATTTTCTGATAGGCGATCTCCGTTTTCTGTTAGGAGATCGGTAGTTTTGTATTTTTGCTGTTTTCTTTATGTTTAAGTTTTGTACTAAACTCCCTGCGAGGAGAACTCCTTGTATATATATATACAATTATGTTTATTTCAATATATTCGTTTTACCATTATTTCATATTACGAAAATGCAAAAATGCGAAATGTATATTGGAGGGATGTTACAAGAGATCGCCGTTTTTTATCTCTTGGTGGTGATCGCCGGTTTTATGTCCTGTATCAGATCGCCTGTTTTGGGGCCTTCTGTTACCAGATCGCCGGTTCATGTATGGAGATCGCCGGTCTTGTAGTTTTTGATTGAATTTCATTAAATTTGTAAGCATTTTGACTGGTTATGTATTAAACTCCATGAGAGGAGTAAGTTCATTACTTATATATATATATATTACCATGTACTCTTCAATATTAATTGTGTACCTTTATTTTCATTATACATGTATGTCTAGTTTTATTTTGGCGGGATGTTACATTAATGGTATCAGAGCAGTTCGTCCTTTGGATGACCTGAGGGCTGTGGATCCATTGTGTTTTCTTCTGCTCATGAAAACTTATTTGAGTTTTAAGTGACAACTATTGTGAAAGGTTTTCAAACGTTTTTGTATTGAACTTTTTGTGTGTGCTGTAGTGAATGTATGCCTAACTGAAGATCTTAGTATTTAGAATGAGAGGGTCTTGATAAGGTGGTGAGGGTGCACACTCATGACCGGATCGGGGTGATTCTCAATCTAAATTCCAGAGGTTTAATGTTTAGCATACTTTGACTTCTGGTGTAATCTATTTCATGTTATTGAGTGTTCTTGTAATTGATTGTGAGTGGCTGTGTGGATTGATTGTTGCACACCAGTAGCTGTTCTGGTGTTTTGCTTGAGGTTATAAGCTTTATGGTTCTGTAGATGGACTCAAATTCCTAAGGAATTTGAGAAGCTGACCTTGTAAGGTCGTGATGTTATCCCCCTTGAATGAATTGATTTCCTTATCGATTTCATTCTTGTAGTTGTAGGGAATATAGAAACTAGTGGTTTCAGAATCTTAGAACGAAGAAGATGACTCGTAGACCTTCTACCCCTTCCCAACCTTCTTCTGAGATGGGCCAGATCGCCAGGGCCATTGAGATGATGGCAGGTGCCATCCAGCAGCAGAATGCGGCGATGGCGCAAAACCATCAAGCTACCATGCAGCATTGGGAGACTACTCGGTCGGCTGATACGAATTCGCCTGTCGGTCAGCCTCAGGAGCGGATGGGACTGGCTGAGTTTATGAGGCACAACCCACCCAAGTTCTGTGGGAATGCTACCCCTGATCAAGCAGATCAGTGGGTCAGAGAAATGGAGAAAATCTTTAGGGCGACCTCCTGCCCTGAAGAGAAGAAGTTGTTGTTTGCCACCTATCTGCTGTCTGGAGAAGCAGAGTTCTGGTGAATGGGAGCTCAGCAAATGATGGAGGCCAGAGAAGAGGTGTTAGACTGGGAGAGCTTTAGGGTAAGGTTCTTGGAGAAATACTTCCCTGACAGCGCAAAGTTTGCGCGGGAAGCGGAGTTTTTAAAGTTGGAGCAGGGGGTGATGACGGTGAACGCCTATGCTGCCAGGTTTGAGTACCTCGCGCGATTCTACACTCAGGCGACCTCCGAAGCTTGGAGGTGCAGGAAGTTTGAGGAAGGGCTGAAGCACGGGCTGAAGAGGACGATAGCCCCAATGTGCATCAGAGAATTTCACGCCTTGGTAGAAAAGGCGAAGATGGTGGAGACCCTGGAAAAGGGTGATCCCCGGGTGATCAGGTCACACCCAGGGGGTTCTTTCAGTGGGCGGGCTAAGGTGCAGCATTCCCAAGGCAGGCCATATGCGAGACCTCCACTACATCGGGCGGGGACAGGGCCACCCCAGTTTCAACAGCAGCAACCCTGGAAACTAAAATGTTCCCTCTGTGGTGGACCACACATGCCAAATGTGTGCCCCAAGAAGAATTTGGAGAGAAGGTGTTTCGTATGCCAAAGGACAGGGCACGTTGCTAGAGAATGCCCTAACCGGAGTGGGACGACTCAACCTGGTAGTTCTCAGCAGTTGAGAAATGAAGGCAGCAGACCCCAGGCAGCAGGGAGGGTGTTTGCCATGTCAGGAGCAGAGGCGTCTCAATCAGGTAACCTCGTGCAAGGTGTCTGTTTTATATCTGGTAGAAGTGTAGAAGCGTTGTTTGATTCTGGAGCGACACACTCTTTTGTGTCAAGTCGGTGTATAGCCGAGTTGGGCCTCCTAGTGAAGGAGCTGCCTTTTGAACTGTTGGTCTCCACACCTGCATCAGGACAGGTTATGACCTCTACAGTTTGCCCTGAATGTCCAGTAATAGTAGAGGGACGCAGATTCAAGGTGAACTTGATCTGCCTGCCTCTTCAGGACCTGGATGTTATCCTGGGAATGGATTGGCTCTCTGCCAATCACGTTCTCATAGATTGCGGTAGGCAGAAAGTGGTGTTGCCCGATCTCCAAGAGCAGGATGTAGTATCTGCTGGGCAAAGGCGGTTGGAGATGGAAGAAGGGGCGAGGTGCTTCGTGATGCTAGCTCGGTTGGAAGTGAAGAACGAAGGGGACGTGAGCAGGATACCTGTGGTGAAAGACTTCATGGATGTGTTCCCAGAAGAGGTACCTGGGTTACCTCCTAAGAGAGAGGTAGAATTCTCTATTGATTTGGTACCTGGGGCTGGACCAGTGTCTATGGCGCCCTACAGGATGGCACCAGCCGAGTTGGTGGAATTAAAGAAGCAAGTGGAAGAGTTGCTGGAAAAACAATTCATCAGACCCAGTGTATCTCCATGGGGGGCTCCAGTACTCCTAGTTAAGAAAAAGGATGGAGGGTCTCGGCTGTGTATAGATTACAGGCAGTTAAACAAGTTGACCATCAAGAACAAGTACCCTCTACCCAGAATTGATGACTTAATGGATCAAGTAAATGGGGCCTCGGTGTTCTCAAAGATTGATCTGAGATCGGGGTACCATCAAATTTTGGTAAAGGCCGACGATGTCCAGAAAACAGCCTTTAGGTCCCGGTATGGGCACTATGAGTACGTGGTGATGCCGTTTGGAGTGACCAATGCCCCAGCTCTGTTCATGGATTATATGAATAGGATTTTCCGCCCTTTCTTGGATAAGTTTGTGGTAGTCTTCATAGATGACATACTTGTCTATTCAAAGACCGAGGAAGAACATGAAGGACATCTGAGGGCGGTGTTGGAGGTTCTGAGGGAGAAGCAACTCTATGCCAAGTTCTCCAAGTGTGAGTTCTGGTTGAAGGAAGTCAACTTTCTAGGACACGTGATATCTGCCCAGGGGATCTCGGTAGACCCAGCCAAAGTAGAGACAGTGCTGCAGTGGGAACGTCCCAAGACAGTCACTGAGATAAGGAGCTTTGTGGGTTTGGCGGGTTACTATCGGAGATTTATTGAGGACTTTTCCAAGGTGGTGGCTCCGTTAACACAGCTGACCCGTAAGGACCAACCTTTTGCTTGGACCGACCGATGTGAGCTCAGCTTCAGGGAACTAAAGGAGAGATTGACCAGTGCCCCAGTGCTGGTGATCCCCGAGGTAGGAAGACCTTTTGACGTCTACTGTGATGCCTCACATCAGGGACTGGGATGCGTTTTAATGCAAGAGAAAAGGGCAGTCGCCTATGCTTCAAGGCAACTCAAGGTCCATGAGAGGAACTACCCTACGCATGATTTGGAGTTGGCGGCAGTGGTCTTCGCCCTAAAGATCTGGAGGCACTACTTATATGGAGCTCGGTTCCAGGTGTTCAGCGACCATAAGAGCCTGAAATACCTGTTCGATCAGAAGGAACTGAACATGAGGCAAAGAAGGTGGATGGAGTTCCTTAAGGACTACGATTTTCAACTCATGTATCACCCAGGGAAGGCCAACGTAGTGGCAGACGCTTTGAGTAGAAAATCAATGCAAGTAGCCACCATGATGATAAAAGAGCAGAAACTGATCGAGCAGTTCAGAGACTTAAACTTTGGAGTGGAATTTCACGTAAATCACATTAGTTGTAGTAAGCTGGCTATAACTAATGACTTCCTTGGGATGTTAAAGGATAAGCAGTTGGAGGACCCTAGTCTGAAGCATACTATGGAGTCACTAGGGACAGATCAGGCGAGAGACTTTGTAATGGGCGATGATGGGATCTTGAGATTTAATGGCAGAATTTGCATACCTGCAAATGAAGAGTTGAAGAAGATGATCCTAGAGGAAGGTCATAAGAGTCGCCTTAACCTACACCCAGGTATGAACAAGATGTACCATGACTTGAAGGAGTCATTTTGGTGGTCAGGCATGAAGAGGGACATCGCCCAGTATGTTGCAACCTGCTTGACGTGTCAGAAGGCGAAGGTAGAGCATCAAAGACCTGGCGGGCTGTTGCAGCAACTGGATATCCCTGAGTGGAAATGGGACAGCATTGCCATGGATTTTGTCACCCATTTACCCAGATCGGTGAAGGGTCATGATGCAATCTGGGTCATCATTGATAGGCTGACAAAGAGTGCCCACTTCCTTCAAGTGAATATGAAGATGCCTATGGCCAAGCTGGCACAGTTATACATCCAAGAAATAGTAAGATTGCATGGAGTGCCTTCCAGCATCGTTTCAGATAGAGATCCCAGGTTCACTTCACGGTTTTGGCAGACCTTGCAAGAGTGCTTGGGAACTAAGTTGAGGATGAGCTCTGCATATCATCCCCAAACAGACGGTCAGTCAGAGAGAACGATCCAATCCTTGGAAGATCTGCTGAGGGCGTGCGTCTTGGATCAATTGGGGAGTTGGGACGAGGTGTTGCCACTGGTGGAGTTTACGTATAATAACAGTCACCACGCCAGCATTGGGATGGCACCTTATGAAGCCCTGTACGGGAGAAAGTGCAGGACTCCCTTATGTTGGTATCAGGAGGGCGATGCAATCTTGGTTGGGCCAGAATTGATTCAGCAGACGACCGAGAAGGTGAAACAGATACAAAGCAGAATGAAAGCTTCTCAGAGTAGGCAGAAGTCCTATGCAGATCAGAGGAGAAGACCTTTGGAGTTTGCTGCTGGAGAACATGTATTTTTGAGAGTGACCCCAACCAAGGGTGTAGGACGAGCTATCAGACCAAAGAAGCTGTCTCCTAAGTTTGTTGGACCTTACCAGATCTTGAGGAAAATTGGCCCAGTAGCCTATGAGATCGCCCTACCTCCACATTTGGCAAACCTGCATAATGTCTTCCACGTATCACAGTTAAGGAAATATCTCGCCGACCCTTGTCACGTGTTGGAGGTGGACGACGTGCAGATCAGGGACGACTTATCTTTTGAAGCAAGACCAGTCAGGATAGACGATCACCAAAGCAAACAGCTCAGGAATAAGACCATCCATATGGTTAAGGTGGTGTGGGATGAGAGATCCGGTGATTCGACTTGGGAGTTGGAAGAGGACATGAGAAACGACTATCCCCATCTCTTTTTCTTGTAATTCCATTTTCGAGGACGAAAATTTTTGTTGTTAGGGAGATTGTAAGGACCTAGAAAATCTTATTGGAATAAAAGTGATATATTTTAAGTAAATTCTAAGTATGTTTTATTTAAAATAAAAGAAAAGGAAAGTGTAGTTAGAAGACTATGAGATCGCCTGGAACATGATCGCCGTAATTGAAAGAGTAGGCGATCTCCGACTTCTCTGGCACATGATCGCCTGTCGCCTTGATTGCACCTGAACGCCAATCGCCTGTAGTGTACCTAGTCGCCTGTCACCTAGAGTACACATGATCGCCGAAAACTACACTTAGTGTGTAGTCAAGATGTTGGATCAACCATAGTGGGTTCCCAAAAACCACGTGCATCAAGGTGTGGGTTAAGCCTTAGACACGCTGAGCAGGCGAAACTCTATGCTTGAGCATAAGAAATCTTCTTATTGTTGCATGCATGGGCACACGAGGAGTGGTACTGCTCTGCTCAGGGAAATGTGAAGCTACTGAAGTCATCAAGTCTTTGGAGAGGAACGTAACGTGGTGGGGCCCTGGTTTCCAGGATGAACGTGCTGCATGTGCAACATGTAGGCAATGAAAATCCTGCAGGAGCAGTAGCTCCATGTGCGCAGAGACGCCACGTGGCCATACTGTCAGGTTGCACTGAATTTGAGGAAGGAAAACCCACCCAGGAGGGTTAGTTAGAGAATAGGTAATGATGGCTACATGGCAGGCCTATGTTCCTAGTGTCAGACTACACCGCCTCTTAGTGAGTATAAAAACGCAGTGAGAGTATGAAAGGTGACAGAGTGAGTTCACCTTCAGCTTTCTCTTTTCTCTCCTTTGCACTGCAACTCAGAAATTCCAGGCACCAGTTAAATTACCAGCGATTGCCAAAGAGCATTTGAGAAGGGTCTCTGCAAGTTTTACCAATTAGAACGCTTAGGCAGAGTTCAGGCATCCTTTACGTTCGGCGGTTTAGAGCTTAAAGTGAGATTTCACGCTGATCCAGGTAAGGGAAGCTAATCTTTTTCCAACGATAACTGGATATTTAATGTTTGAAATGGTAGGGCGACATGGTCGCCGGTTTTACTTCGATTTCAAGGTGTTTTTGATGTTGTAAGGAAAGCTAGCCTTACTTCTAATGAAAAACTGTATGCGTGATGATTTTGATGTTGGCGGCAACGTGATCGCAGGGTGTTCAAACTGTTCTTGCTTTAAACCCAGTTTTGTTTGTAATCGCCGGTTTTTCATCTGTCATAGAAATATCCCCTGTTTTATGCTGTTTCAAAAGTGTTTGAAATTTTAAATGTGGTTTTCGAAAATTTGAACCTTGGTATGAGATTTGCTGTGATTGAAATTGTTTCATTGAAGTGTTATGTGATATGTTGAATGTTGTGATTGTGGATCGAGGCATAGTATTTTCAGGAAAGAAAATACCGTGTAAGGTCGTGTAATAGGTGTATTGATCGGTGATCCTATAATGAGACATCCAGACTCTACTGAGGTAATGAAATCACATAGAGGAAGTTACTCAGTTGTGGAGAGTCGATGGAGGTTCATACGTATGGGTGTCTCGTGTGAAAAAGAACGAGCTCCACCTGTTGTATGGATTAACCCTGGTCATACCGTGATAATGAGAATATTGAGATAGTGTGATGCGCATGGCTGAGGTCACTTTCCAGCCTTTGGTATGACAGGTGCGAATCTCTGGGTCTAATCAACGCACGAGTCTCCGGAATAGTGGTCAAGTGTCTGGTGTGATGAGTCAGTGGAAAGTCTGACGTGAGAAATGAGAAATTGAATTAATAGACACTTGATTTCTGATGTGAATTGGAATACTCTTGGATTGATTTGTGAAATATGGGATTTCTGATAGTCTTGTGGAATATGGAAATGTAATGGCTGATACTGTTATGGTTCGTGGATGTTGTGAAGTTCTTATGTATGCTCTTGATTCAAATGTTTTCTTAAATATATAGCTTACCCTGTATTTTGTTTCTGTGGCTGTTTTTCTTAAACCTGTGATGATCGTGTAACTTTACACGGGAGCAGATGATGTTACAGGAAGTGGATTTCCCCTGTGAGTGATCGCCGTATGTGGTCGCCGGTTTTTCTGTTCTTGTTGGGCGATCGCCCCCTTTTACTATTTTCTGATAGGCGATCTCCGTTTTCTGTTAGGAGATCGGTAGTTTTGTATTTTTGCTGTTTTCTTTATGTTTAAGTTTTGTACTAAACTCCCTGCGAGGAGAACTCCTTGTATATATATATACAATTATGTTTATTTCAATATATTCGTTTTACCATTATTTCATATTACGAAAATGCAAAAATGCGAAATGTATATTGGAGGGATGTTACAAGAGATCGCCGTTTTTTATCTCTTGGTGGTGATCGCCGGTTTTATGTCCTGTATCAGATCGCCTGTTTTGGGGCCTTCTGTTACCAGATCGCCGGTTCATGTATGGAGATCGCCGGTCTTGTAGTTTTGATTGAATTTCATTAAATTTGTAAGCATTTTGACTGGTTATGTATTAAACTCCATGAGAGGAGTAAGTTCATTACTTATATATATATATATTACCATGTACTCTTCAATATTAATTGTGTACCTTTATTTTCATTATACATGTATGTCTAGTTTTATTTTGGCGGGATGTTACATTTAGCCATGGATCTTGTGAGAGGTCCTAGACGGTCTAGCTCCATGGATAGCCTCCCTCCTTCACGTCCTAGACGCTCACTTCTTGGAGCTAGACGCTCCTCTTGGTCTAGACGGTCTTCTTGGTTTGGGCCTTGGCTTCCTTGGTTAGATGTGCTTGGCCCTCCTCCATCATCCCCTCCCCCTTGGAAAGGATTTATCCTCAAATCCAGCTCGTCATCGTCATTGGTACCTACAAATGGAGAAAGATCAATTACATTAAATGTGTCATGTAATCCATATTCAAGAGGTAGGTCCAATTTATATGCATTGTTGTTGACTCGCTTAAGGACTTGGAAGGGTCCCTCACCTCGGGGACTTAGTTTGGACTTCCTTTGATTTGGAAATATTTCTTTTCGAAGATGAAGCCAAACTAAGTCTCCTTCCTCAAAAATTATTTCTCTCTTCCCTTTGTTGTTGTGTTTTGTGTACTTCTCATTTTGTTGTTGTATTTGAATTTTAATCTTCTCATGCATTTTCTTGACAAAATCAGCCTTGATTACTCCTTCCTTATGCACAAAATCTTGTGGATTAGGAAGAGGAATTAAATCCATGGGCATGAGAGGATTAAAACCATATACTACCTCAAAAGGAGAAGCATTAGTAGTCTTGTGAACTACTCTATTGTAAGCAAATTCAATGTGGGGAAGGTACTCATCCCAAGATTTCTGGCTGCCCTTCATGATAGCCCTAAGCATAGTTCCAAGAGATCTATTGACTACTTCGGTTTGCCCATCCGTTTGAGGATGACAAGAAGTTGAAAATTGTAGTCTTGTTCCAAGTTTACCCCAAAGAGTTTTCCAAAAGTGACTTATAAACTTGGGATCTCTATCGGACACTATACTTCTAGGGAGACCATGGAGTCTCACCACTTCTCTAAAGAAGAGTTTAGAAATATTTTGAGCATCATCTACTTTGTGGCATGGAATAAAGTGAGACATTTTGCTAAAACGGTCCACTACCACAAAGATAGAGTCATGGCCTCTTGCAGTCCTAGGAAGTCCTAAAATGAAATCCATGCTAATGTCTTCCCAAGGAGCATTTGCAATCGGCAAAGGGGTGTAGAGTCCATGCGGCATTGTTCTAGACTTTGCTTTTAAACATGAGATACATCTAGAGCAATGGCGTTGGACATCTTTCCTCATGTGTGGCCAACAAAATTTTGCTTTCAAAAGATCTAGAGTCTTATCAACTCCAAAATGGCCCATGAGTCCCCCTTCATGTGATTCTTTGACAAGGAGTTTTCTATGTGTTCCTTGGGGAATGCAAAGTTTTCCTTCTTTAAAAAGATATCCCTCGGACACATAGTAACCTCCTTGCGCTCTATGTAGACATTGGGCATAGATGGATGAAAGTTCTTGATCTTCTTGGTAAAGCTCTCTTATGTGGTCAAATCCAAGAATTTGGGCACCCAATTTTGAAAAGAGTGTGTGGCGTCTTGAAAGAGCATCGGCCACTATATTGGTGCTTCCTTTCTTGTATTTGATTACATAAGGAAATTGTTCAAGAAATTCCATCCATTTTGCATGTCTCTTATTGAGCTTGTGTTGGCCCTTTAAATATTTTAAAGACTCGTGATCACTATGGATAACAAATTCTTTGGACACAAGATAGTGTTCCCAAGTCTTTAGGGCTCTCACAAGAGCATAGAGCTCTTTGTCATAAGTGGGGTAGTTGAGGGTGGCACCATGGAGTTTTTCACTAAAATAAGCAATGGGGTGTCCACCTTGCAACAATACCGCGCCTATGCCTACTCCCGATGCATCACACTCTATCTCAAAAGTTTTGGAAAAATTTGGGAGAGATAGGATGGGTGCATTGGTGAGTTGAGCTTTTAGCCTTTGAAAGGCTTGCTCATGCTTTTCATTCCAACAAAATGCAACATCTTTTTTAACAAGTTCATTCAAAGGAGAAGCTAGGCTAGAAAAATTAGGCACAAACCTTCTATAGAAGCTAGCTAACCCATGAAAACTTCTTACATCACTTACATTTTGTGGAGTTGGCCACTCTTGGATGGCTTTGATTTTCTCGGGATCTACATGTACCCCCGTTTTGTTTACTATAAAGCCTAAAAAGACTACACTATCTACACCAAAGGTACACTTATCCCTATTTGCAAAAAGACTATTTTTCCTAAGAACTAGAAAGACTTCCCTAAGGTGACTTAGATGGTCTTCTAGGGTTTTACTATATACTAAGATATCATCAAAGTAAACTACTACATATTTACCTATACAATCCCTCAAGGTGTGATTCATAAGCCTCATGAATGTGCTTGGAGCGTTAGTGAGTCCAAAGGGCATCACCAACCACTCATATAATCCAAATTTGGTCTTAAAAGCGGTTTTCCACTCATCACCCTCCTTGATTCGTGATCCGGTCGGTCATCGGTATCCAATGACGTCAGCAGCAGATGACCACGTGGGCCAGTCACAGAGCCACACGTGGCATGAGATAGCAGATGAACAAGGGTGGAGATCGACTCCTACATGAGCGCCTGGAAGCAGAGCGCGAGAGTGATGAAGCACCGATCAGTCATCGGTGTATACAGAATGATCAGTCATCGGTATACACAGAGTGATCAGTCATCGGTGCATGCAGAGTGATCAGTCATCGGTGTATACAGTGTGATCAGTCATCGGTGTATACAGAGTGATCAGTCATCGGTGTATACAGAGTGATCAGTCATCGGTATATACAGAGTGATCAGTCGTCGGGGGTTCCTTGCCAACGCGTGTTAAACTGGGACCCAGGCTCCCAGCGAGAACGTTACCCAAGGACCTCGCCTGATTCCATAAGCAGAGCACGACAACGTGAAGAAGCGCCATCGGACATCGGCCAGGATGAGAGATACCTCGGTCATCGGTGTGTGTCGAGGCGACATCGGCCGCGTGATGTGAACAACGCGACCAATGACCTGTAAAGCACTCAGAGGCAGGGAGTGGCCATAGTCGCGAGACGACCATGCATGAAGATGAGAAGGCACAGGCAGGTGCAGAATCCTGCTGGGACGAGAACCCATCAAGGCTAGAGTCTCCCAGTAAGCTTGCACGCATGCCACGTGGACCGTGAAGATGTTCCTAGAGAATAGGTAGGGCAGATAGGCACAGAAGTCGAGGGGTCCAGAGACACCCACGCAGCCTCCCCTGTCAGACTTTGCATTTAAGTGAAGAAGGCTGGCGTGCAAGGTAGTCCTGGGGAGTGGAAACGACAGTGCAGAGTAATCAAGTGGCCCTAGAGGTAGCCTGTAGGGGCTACACCGGTTTATATGAGGAAGAAGAACACCAAACCAGGTATGAGTTTTTTACCTCAGAATACACAACACAAAAGCTAAGAGCACTCAGTTTCTGAATCAAAGGGAACTGAGGGCACACACACACGGGTCTCACACAGAGAGATCCGAGAGAGAGTTTTGGTGTTCCCGTTGCCTGACTTGAGCGTCGGAGCTACAACGGCCGCTAGAGGCGCCGTCTGTGTGTTTTGCAGGCATCGTTCGGAGATCCGTCGAAGGTTCCTGGAGCCTCCTTGCAGAACACGCAGCAGCTGGAAAGCTAGACGAAGGAGTGACGAGGCATTTCCCCACGCTCGAGTCCGCGGCGAGATCAATTCGAATTTGGTGATATCCACTTTTAAGGTCAATTTTGGAGAATAGAGTTGACCCATGCAATTCATCAAGCATATCATCAAGCCTTGGGATTGGATGCCTATACTTGATGGTGATGTTGTTGATTACTCTACAATCACAACACATGCGCCATTTTCCATCTTTTTTAGGCACCAACAAGACAGGTACAGCACAAGGGCTTAGACTCTTTTGAACCCAACCCTTCTCCAAGAAGTCTTGAACTTGTGATTCTATCTCCTTTGTTTCCTCGGGGTTGGTTCTATAAGCAGACCTATTTGGTAGGCTTGCCCCCGGAATGAAGTCAATTTGATGTTCTATCCCCCTAAGAGGAGGAAGCCCATTGGGTCCTTCTTGTGAGAATAGATCGTCAAATTCACTCAAAAGGTTTTCTATTTGAGGAGGTAAAACCGTGAGTTCATTACTTGTGGCAGTGCATGTAAGTGCTCCTTTACAAAAGATAAGGCTTGGTTGTTCAACAAGAAGCAAGTTTTCTAAAACATTTTCAAAAGGCTTTTCTTGTAGACCAACCTTGTGGGAAGGAACACTCTTCTCCCACGCCTTCCTATCCCTAAGGATTTTCTCTTTTTCTAGCACTCTTTTTTTTTTTTTTTTTCCTCATCCCTCTTTTGTTTCATTTGTATTTGGTCTTTCACCACTTGAGAATGTGGTAAAGGACTAAGTACAAACTTCTTATATTTATGGGTGAAGGAAATCTCGTTAGTGAGACCATCATGCAAGGTTTTCTTGTCAAATTGCCATGGCCTCCCTAATAAGATATGGCAAGCTTCCATAGGCACTACATCACATAAAACTTTATCTTTGTATTTTCCTATGGAAAACTTGATTTCCACTTGCTTATCTACATGTAGTTCCCCATTTTCATTAAGCCATTGAAGTTTGTAAGGTTTTGGGTGAGGAACCACTTGTAGCTTAAGCTTTTCAACCATCCTAGCACTACAACAATTACAACTAGATCTACTATCCACAATGAGGGAACATATATTTTCTAAAACATTGCATCTTGTATGAAATATGTTCTCCCTTTGTGTTTCAATGGATGTGCTAGGGTGATTGTTGAGGGTTCTCCTAATCATAAGCAATTCTCCCTCTAATGGAGCTACCCTCTCATCCTCTCCCCCTTCCTCTTTCTCACTAAGCTCATCCTCGCCACTAGTGTATTCGTCTACACCTTTAAGAAACAAAGTCCTTTGGTTTGGACATTGTGCTTGCACATGCCCCCTACCATAGCACTTAAAACATTTAACATCTCTAGCTCGGATGGGTGGGGTTGAGGTTTCTTTGGTGAAGGGTTTGGTAGGTTCTTTTGGTTTTTCCTTAGATGTACTACCCTCCCTTTTAAACTCTCTCTTGGGATAAAAGTTAGAATAGGGGCTCACCTTTTGACTTGATGTTTTGCGCAAATTTTGTTGCTCAACTTTAATGCAAAGTTGAACCAAATCATTCAAGTCTTGATAAGGTAAGAGCTCTACTCTATCTCTTATCTCAAGTGATAGGCCACTAAGGAACCTAGATATGGTGGTTTCCTCTTCCTCTCTAATAGAGGCTCTCATCATATAGAGCTCCATCTTTTGCCTATACTCTTCTACACTCATATTCTTTTGTTGGAGTCTTTGGAGCTTGTCCATCAACTCCCTATGGTAGTAAGAAGGTATATGTCGACATCTTAGGGCTCCCCTAAGGTCATTCCAATATTCTATGGGAGGTTCCCTATGAAGACGTCGGTCTCTTTCTAAAGAGGTCCACCAATACATGGCATTTCCTGGAAACTAAGGGTGGCTAAGGGTACTTTTCGTTCCTCACTTACCCTATGGCAAGCAAAGAGTTGCTCTACCTTCATCTCCCAATCTAGATATATTTCTACATTTTCCTTTCCATGAAAATGAGGTAGGTCTACTCTAGTTTCCCTTGGCACCTCTTGTTCCCTTTGCCTAGTTCTTCTAGGGGGTGGTTGGTAGTAGTCATTAATTCTAAGGCTTCCCTCCCCTAGAGTTGCAATGCTTTGGGATGCATGAGTATTTGTTTTTTTTTATTTTTGAGATTTTTGGGATTTCTCTTCTTGAGCTCTAGCCAACTCATTAATCTTGTTTTCATTCTCCAATTGCCTAGAAGAGATTAATTGTACCGCTTGGTGTAAGGACCTGTAAAATTAAATTGGAATAAAAGGGTATATTTTAAATGAATTCTAAGTATGTTTTTATTTAAAATATAAAGGAAGGGAGGTATAGCTTAAAAGTCTACGAGATCGCCGTAATTGAAAGAGTAGGCGATCTCCGACTTCTCTGGCACATGATCGCCTGTCGCCTTGATTGCACCTGAACGCCAATCGCCTGTAGTGTACCTAGTCGCCTGTCGCCTAGAGTACACATGATCGCCGAAACTACACTTAGTGTGTAGTCAAGATGTTGGATCAACCATAGTGGGTTCCCAAAAACCACGTGCATCAAGGTGTGGGTTAAGCCTTAGACACGCTGTGCATGCGAAGCCCTATGCTTGAGTATAGGAGATCGTCCTTAGTGTTGCATGCATGGGCGCACGAGGGCAAGTGCCAATCTACCCTTGGAAATGTGAAGCTACCGACGTCACCGAGTCATGTGGAGATGATACCTTGGACGTAACATAGTGGAATGAAGAACCTTCAGGAAGGCGTGGCGATGTGTCGTCGGGCATCGCCGGGGCGCGAGGCATGCGGGCACCGCCAGGGCGCAAGGCATGCGGGCATCGCCGGGGCGCGAGGCATGTGGGCATCGCCAGGGCGCGAGGCATGCGGGCATCGCCAGGGCGCGAGGCATGCGGGCATCGCCGGGGCGCGAGGCATGCGGGCATCGCCAGGGCGCGAGGCATGCGGGCATCGCCAGGGCACGAGGCATGCGGGCATCGCCGGGGCGCGAGGCATGTGGGCATCGCCAGGGCTAGACATCGGTCGTCTTCCAGGTTATCGCGCGATGACGTGTTTCACACAGATAAAGTGGGACCCAGACTCCCAGCATGAGACGCGCAGCACGCGTGACACGTAGACAAAAAGTGTTGGTTCAGAACAGTGACATCAGAATGTTGGCATGCGCAAGAGACAACAGTGGTCGTACTATTCAGAGCAGTAGTTGAAATGCACAAGAGACAACCGTGGTCGTACTGTTCAGTGAAACGTACACTCAGACTTCCCTGCAGAGTGGGTGGTGGCAGCTGCTTTTGTGGACAAGTTGGTTTAAGATGCAAAAAACCCACTTCTGAGAGGAAAAAGGAACGTTGCAGTTGTTCAAGAGCGAAAGAGTGAGCTACCTCCTTTCTCCTCCATTTCTCTCCTTCGCGCTGCGATTCTGGCACCTTCACACAAGAGTACGACGAGCGGCAGCCACCATTATTAGAGCACCTGGGAAGTTCTCTGCAAGTCCTTCAAACCAGACGCAAAAACAGAGCCAAGGCGTTCTTTAGGCTTCGTTGGATTTTGGAGCTCCTGGTGTTTGCGCAAGTCCAGGTAAGGGAAGCTAGCCTCCATTTTCAATACAAGTCGTAGTTTAGCTATTTCGGAAGTGAGGGCGACGAGGTCGCCGGTTTCGTTTTCATCTTCGTGAATGCTCTGTTCTGTGTGTTTTTGAGCGACGTGGTCGCCGGTTTTTAAATACAAACTTCGAAATACCCTGTTTTTGAACCAGGTCGCCGGTTTGGGCGATGTTTGCGAACTCCCTGTTTTTGGTGTTACTTTGAACTGTTGAAGCTTAAAGGTGATCTTCGAAAATCTGAATCTTTGAAACGAATGTTGCTGTGACTTGAATCATTTATTTAAGTGGTATGATGTCTTGGGTGTTGTGAATGTGGGATCGAGGCATAGTATTTTCAGGAAAGAAAATACCGTGTAAGATCGTGTAGGATGTGCATTGATCGGTGATTCCTAAGGGGATATCCTGACTCTGCTGAGGTAATGGAATCACATAGAGGAAGTTACTCAGTTGGTGAGAGTCGAAGGAGGTTCATATGAATGGGTGACTCGTGTGAAAAAGAACGAGCTCGGCCTGTTCTATGGATTAACCCTGTCATACTGTGAGAATGATGAACTTGAGATCGAGATTTGTGTTAATGCGCATAGCTGGGAAACATTACAGCTGTTTAGTATGACAGGTGCAGATCTCTGAGTCTAATCAATGCATGAGTCTTCCGGAAGTAGTGTCAAGTGTCTTGTGTGCTGAGTTAGTGGTGGTCTGACATGTGAAATGAGGAACTTGAAATTGATAGACACTTGATGCAGTTTGTGAAATAGAATGACTCTTGAAAATATTGTGAAATGTGTGATTTCTGGGCGATCAGGTGAAGGGTATGAGAAACTTGATAGTGATACGTGAACATCTTGAAATTGTTTACCTTGATTTTAATTTAATTATCCTTATTTAAACTCTCCTTAAAATATCTAGCTTACCCTGCGTGTTCTGCTCGTTGGCTGTCTTTCTCTTAAAACTGTGATGATCGTGTATAACTTACACGGGAGCAGATGATCTTCCAGGAAGCAGAGCTCCCTAGTGAGTGGTCGCCGAGGAAGAGATCGCCGGTTTCTATCTCTTGGTGGTGATCGCCGGATTTATGTCCTGCTAGCAGATCGCCTGTTTTGGGGCCTTCTGTTACCAGATCGCCGGTTCATGTATGGAGACCGCCGGTCTTGTTGTATTTGATTGAATTTCGTTAAATTTTGAAAACATTCGACTGGTTATGTATTAAACTCCCTAAGAGGAGCAACTTCATTACTTATATATATATTATCATGTACTCTTCAATATTATTTGTTTACCTTTATTTTCATTATACATGTATGTATGGTTTTATTTCGGCGGGATGTTACATCTGAGGGGGACCAAGCGAAAGCGTCTAGATGCTTTCCTATAACCCCTGCTACCTGATCTTGGGTCTCCGGAGATAGGGATTTACCCAGCTTGAAAATCTTTCCCCCAATCTCCTTCTGCACGACCTCCTCTGCCGGTTCGGGACGCCTCGCCCGGGCGACCTCTGCTCGGGTGACCCCGACGTCACCTCGGGGCATATCTGTTTCTTTGACACCTCTTCCCGGTGGTGAGGTGGTCACCATGCAGACTCCCCTCTTTGTCTTGAGGCTATTCTCATAACATCTTCTAGCCTCTTTTTGGTCTGACTTGATGGTTACCACCATCCCTTCCATCGATGGCAACTTCATCTTCATGTGCCTTGTGGACACCACAGCCCCTAGCCGGTTCAGGGCCGGTCTGCCCAGAAGTATGTTGTAAGCAAAGGGAGCATTCACCACAAGGTACCTGATGTTCTCTGTGCAGGATGCTACTCCATCAGTGAACGTGGTCCTCAACTCTATGTAACCCCGCACTTCTACTTGGTCCCCTATGAACCCATACAAACAACCGACGTAGGGTCGCAGCTGATCAGGAGACAACTGTAGCTTGTTGAAAGTCGACCAGAACATCACATCGGCCGAGCTTCCCTGATCGACCAGCACCCGGTGCACCTTACGTGCAGCAGTGACCACTGAAATAACCACCGGATCGTTGTCATGGGGAACAACATCTCGGCGATCAGCCTTTGTGAAGATGAGGTCGATGTCTAGAAAGTGATCTTCCTCGTAGGCCTCCACTGCCATCACTGAACGTGCATACTTCTTTCGTTGCGAAGAAGTGCACCCTCCTCCTGCGAACCCACCTGATATAGTGTGGATCTCACCATGTATGGGCACTTCATGCCCCTGGTTTGGTGCAACAGCCGTCTCACCTTCCGATGCTTCCTTTAGGTAATCATTCAAAAATCCACTCTTCACCAACTCGTCCAATTGGTGAGCCAGGGCCAGGCAATTTCGAACGGGGTGCCCAAAAGCCTGATGGAATTCGCACCATGCATTTTTGTTGGGCCCCAACCTCTTGTCACTCTTTGGGGGCATCTTCAATCTTTCTGCCACGTTAGGAATGGCAATCAGTTCCTTCAACTCCACTACAAACTCATGCCTAGGGGGCATGTCATCTTTGCCTCGCGCCCTAGGTTGTGGTTTTTAGGGCTCGTAGGGCTTCTGTTTCCCTTGAGCTTTCTTCTTCGTGGTCGCCTCGTGTACCCGCAGCGGTTGAGGCCGATTAGGCGCTCGGGGCCTTAACGAGACTGCGCTTTCTCGCTTTTCACTGAGCTCTCCTTCAGCGACAATGTGGGCCACAGCACGCCGTTTTATGTCGTTGAAGGTCTTGGGACGGCTGCGTATCAGAGATTCGCTGAAAGGCCCTGGCAATACGCCTTTCCTGAAAGCGTGCACCACCATGTCTTCATCCTTGGTGTGCAACCTTACCACCATCACCCCAAACCTGTTGAGGTAATCTTTAAGGGTCTCCCTCTGATGCTGCCTTACATCAAAAAGATCGTAAGACACTGGTGGAGGGGCCCTGTTGACAAGGTATTGCTCCCTGAACAGCACAGAGAATTGCGCGAAAGACGTGATATGTCCTTCAGGCAAACTCACGAACCATTCTAGGTCAGTTCCTGTCAGTGTGACCATAAAGAGCTTACAGTGTACTGCGTCGGACCCTCCTGACAACATCATCTGCGTGTGGAAAGCAGTGAGATGCGTTTCAGGATCCTCTTTCCCGGTGAACACGGTCTTAGGTCCTACAAAGGTGGCTGGGACCACTGTGTTCATAATTGCTTGGGAGAAAGGCATAGGAAAGGCCCTTGGGGGCACTGGTGGGGCTCGATCATCTTCCCCACGATCTCCAGCTTGTTGTATGTGCTGCAAATTCACGCGCAGCTCCTCATTTGCTCGGTGTAACTCTTCATTCCTGGCCTGTGAGGCGGCCAGGTCTTCCTGCATACGCGCCTGATGCGCTCGAGATTCCGCCACAGCCTCCTGGAGGGCGCGCATCGTTTCCATCAGCTATTGCATGGTAACGCTGTCGCCTCCGTTTGGTGGAATGGACCCGTGTCTTGTATTCCTCATCTTCCGTAGTTCTTACTCTCACTCTTGTGTATGGGACCTTGTTTTACTCCGGCCCCACTGTGGGCGCCAAATGTTCTTGCCGGTTGACTCGCCTGTCAGTTAACTCCACGACACTCACGCGCCTCCTTCCTCACGTTGATACGTGCTTGGTTCTTGCGAAGCAATCTGCGCCTGCAAAAGAGAAAAGGGGCGCCCTAGAGGCCGTTTGCACTCCGACGCTCAAGTCAGTGTAGGCAAGGAACACCAAGTGTATAGAGTTTCTCTTTGTGTGTTTAGGTCTAGAAACTGCGTACCTTTGTGAAGTATCTTACTGTCCCTTATATAGTCTAGGGTTTACTGCGCTGTTATCCCTAATTAGGGTTTACTGCACTACTAGCCATATTTAGGGTTTACTGGAATACCCTTGCGCCGCTATCACCCAATCTTAGGGTAATCTAGCGTATAAGGTTTCCTTCTCTGGAGTGCAAACTCTCATAGGGTGACCACCTGGGTGCCTCCTTGTACACCTAGACTCTAGGGCCACCTGTTCTGGGAGTGCCTTCACTGTTCACGTGCCATGCATGTAGCTTCACTGGGAAAACCCTAGCTCTGGTGAGTACTCGTCCCCTCAGGACTCTACACCCAACTGTGCTCTCCCTGCTACCCGCATAGGCACTTCGTGATCCAGGCCTCTCCCTAACTCTGGGTATTTAACTGGTCATTGGCCCACTCTGGGAACCAATCTTATCTGTTCTGTTTACGTTGTTCAAATCACCCAAGGCCGATGTCACCTCGCCACACTCTGTCGCCGAGGACTCCTCGACCTGCTGAGTGACGATGACACCTCCGCCCATCCTGGTGAGCTAACAACTACTCACCTGCCTCTGTAGGGTGATGACTAATCACCCCTCTTTGTAGGCTGATGACTAATCACCCCTCTCTGTAGGCTGATGACTAATCACCCATCTCTCTAGGCTGATGACTAATCACCCCTCTTTGTAGGCTGATGACTAACCACCCATCTCTATAGGCCGACGACTCATCACCCATCTCTCTAGGCCGAGGACTCATCACCCATCTCTGTAGGCCGACGACTCATCACCCATCTCTGTAGGCCGACGACTCATCACCCATCTCTGTAGGCCGATGACTCATCACCCATCTCTGTAGGCCGATGACTCATCACCCATCTCTGTAGCCCGATGACTCATCACCCATCTCTGTAGCCCGATGACTCATCACCCATCTCTGTAGGCCGATGACTCATCACCCCTGATGGGGTCTACTCCACGTGGGTTTTGCCCATGCTGTGGGACCTAGCTGACGCCCGAGGACTGGCCAGTACAGAGCCACTTTCATTTTTGAGGCGTCTTGATCGGACTTCTCTGTCAAAATCTATCGCCATTTGAAGTTTGTATACCCTAATATTCACTAAATGAAGTTTCCCCAAACCCCAAACTACTGACGAATCGGAACAAAACATGCAGATACGCCACGCCCCGTTTTGAGCCACTTTCATTTTTGAGGCGTCTTGATCGGACTTCTCTGTCAAAATCTATCGCCATTTGAAGATTGTATACCCTAATATTCACTAAATGAAGTTTCCCCAAACCCCAAACTACTGACGAATCGACACAAAATATGCAGATACGCCACGCCCCGTTTCGAGCCAGTTTCATTTTTCAAGCGTCTTGATCGGCCCTCTCTGTCAACATCTATCGCCATTCGAAGCTTGTATACCCTAATATTCACTAAATGAAGTTTCCCCAAACCCCAAACTACTGACGAATCGACACAAAACATAAAGATACGCCACACCCCGTTTCGAGCCACTTTCATTTTTCAGGCGTCTTGAAAAGACTTCTCTGTCAAAATCTATCGCCATTTGAAGTTTGTATACCCTAATATTCACTAAATTAAGTTTCCCCAAACCCCAAACTACTGACGAATCCGCACAAAACATGCAGATACACCACTCCCAGTTTTGAGCCACTTTCATTTTCGAGGCGTCTTGATCGGACTTCTCTGTCAAAATCTATCGCCATTTGAAGTTTGTATACCCTAATATTCACTAAATTAAGTTTCCCCAAACCGCAAACTACTGACGAATCGGCACAAAGCATGCAGATACGCCACGCCCCGTTTCCAGCCACTTTCATTTTTGAGGCGTCTTGATCGGACTTCTCTATCAAAATCTATCGCCATTTGAAGTTTGTATACCCTAATATTCACTATAGATGAAGTTTCCCGAAACCCCAAACTACTGACGAATCAACACAAAACATGTAGATACGTCACGCCCCGTTTCGAGCCACTTTCATTTTTGAGGCATCTTGATCGGACTTCTTTGTCAAAATCTATCGCTATTTCAAGTTTGTATACCCTAATATTCACTAAATGAAGTTTCCCCAAACCCCAAACTACTGACGAATCGGCACAAAACATGCAGATACGCCACACCCCGTTTCGAGCCACTTTCATTTTTGAGGTGTCTTGAACGGACTTCTCTGTCAAAATCTATCGCCATTTGAAGTTTGTATACCCTAATATTCACTAAATTAAGTTTCCCCAAACCCCAAACTACTGACGAATCGGCACAAAACATGCAGATACGCCACTCCCCGTTTCGAGCGACTTTCATTTTTGAGGCGTCTTGATCGGACTTCTCTGTCAAAATCTATCGCCATTTGAAGTTTGTATACCCTAATATTCACTAAATGATGTTTTAACCAAACCCCAACCTACTGACGAATCGGCACAAAATATGCAGATACGCCCTGCCCCGTTTCTAGCCACTTTCATTTTTCAGGCATCTTGATCGGACTTCTCTGTGAAAATCAATCGCCATTTGAAGTTTGTATACCCTAATCTTCACTAAATTAAGTTTCCCTAAAACCCAAACTACAGACGAATCGACACAAAACATACAGATATGCCACGCCCCGTTTCGAGCCACTTTTATTTTTGAGGCGACTTGATCGGACTTCTCTGTCAAAATCTCTGGCCATTTGAAGTTTGTATACCCTAATATTCACTAAATGAAGTTTCCCCAAACCCGAAACTACTGACGAATCGGGTCAAAACATGCAGATACGCCACGCCCCGTTTCGAGTGACTTTCATTTTTTAGGCTTCTTGATCGGACTTCTCTGTCAAAATCTCTCGCCATTTGAAGTTTGGATTCCCTAATATTCACTAAATGAAGTTTCCCCAAACCCGATACTACTGACGAATCGGCACAAAACATGCAGATACGCCACACCCCGTTTCGAGCCACTTTCATTTTTGAGGTGTCTTGAACGGACTTCTTTGTCAAAATCTATCGCCGTTTGAAGTTTGTATACCGTAATATTCATTAAATGAAGTTTCCCCAAACCCCAACCTACTGACGAATCGGCACAAAACATGCAGATACGCCACGCCCCGTTTCATGCGACTTTCATTTTTGAGGCATGTTGATCGGACTTCTCTGTCAAAATCTATCGCCATTTGAAGTTTGTATACCCTAATATTCACTAAATTAAGTTTCCCCAAACCCCAAACTACTGACGAATCGGCACAAAACATGCAGATACGCCACACCCCGTTTCGAGCCACTTTCATTTTTGAGGCGTCTTGATTGGACCTCTCTGTCAAAATCTATCGCCATTTGAAGTTTGTATACCCTAATATTCACTAAATGAAGTTTCCCCAAACCCCAAACTACTGACGAATCGGCACAAAACATGCAGATACGCCACGCCTCGTTTCATGCGACTTTCATTTTTGAGGCGTGTTGATCGGACTTCTCTGTCAAAATCTATCGCCATTTGAAGTTTGTATACCCTAATATTGACTAGATGAAGTTTCTCCAAACCCCAAACTACTGACGAATCGGCACAAAACATGCAGATACTCCACGCCCCGTTTCGAGCCACTTTCATTTTTGAGGCATCTTGATCGGACTTCTCTGTCAAAATCTATCGCCATGTGAAGTTTGTATACCGTAATATTCATTAAATGAAGTTTCCCCAAACCCCAACCTACTGACGAATCGGCACAAAACATGCAAATACGCCACGCCCCGTTTCGAGCCACTTTTATTTTTGAGGCGTCTTGATCGGGCTTCTCTGTCAAAATATCTCGCTATTTGAAGTTTGTATACCCTAATATTTACTAAATGAAGTTTCCCCAAACCCGAAACTACTGACGAATCAGGACAAAACATGCAGATACACCACGCCCCGTTTCGAGCGACTTTCTTTTTAAGGCGTCTTGATCGGACTTCTCTGTCAAAATCTCTCGCCATTTGAAGTTTGTATACCCGAATATTCACTAAATGAAGTTTTCCCAAACCCGAAACTACTGACGAATCGGCACTAAACATGAAGATAAGCCACGCCCCGTTTCAAGCCACTTTCATTTTTGAGGCGTCTTGATCGGACTTTTCTGTCAAAATCTATCGCCGTTTGAAGTTTATATACCCTAATATTCACTAAATTAAGTTTCCCCAAACCCGAAACTACTGACGAATCGACACAAAACATGCAGATACGCCACGCCCCGTTTTGAGCCACTTTTATTTTTGAGGGGTCTTGATCGGACTTCTCTGTCAAAATCTCTCGCTATTTGAAGTTTGTATACCCTAATATTAACTAAATGAAGTTTCCCCAAATCCGAAACTACTGACGAATCGGGACAAAACATGCAGATACACCACGCCCCGTTTCGAGCGACTTTCATTTTTGAGGCGTCTTGATCGGACTTCTCTGTCAAAATCTATCGCCATTTGAAGTTTGTATACCCTAATATTTCCTAAATCATGTTTCCCCAAACCCGAACCTACTGACGAATCGGCACAAAACATGCAGATACGCCACGCCCCGTTTCGAGCCACTTTCATTTTTCAGGCGTCTTGATCGGACTTCTCTGTCAAAATCTATCGCCATTTGAAGTTTGTATACCCTAATATTCACTAAATTAAGTTTCCCCAAACCCCAAACTACTGACGAATCGGCACAAAACATGCAGATACGCCACGCCCCATTTCGAGCCACTTTCATTTTTGAGGCGTCTTGATCGGACCTCTCTGTCAAAATCTATCGCCATTTGAAGTTTGTATACCCTAATATTCACTAAATGAAGTTTCCCCAAACCCCAAACTACTGACGAATCGGCACAAAACATGCAGATACGCCACACCCCGTTTCGAGCCACTTTCATTTTTGAGGTGTCTTGAACGGACTTCTCTGTCAAAATCTATCGCCATTTGAAGTTTGTATACCCTAATATTCACTAAATTAAGTTTCCCCAAACCCCAAACTACTGACGAATCGGCACAAAACATGCAGATACGCCACGCTAAGTTTCGAGCCACTTTCATTTTTGAGGCGTCTTGATTGGACCTCTCTGTCAAAATCTATCGCCATTTGAAGTTTGTATACCCTAATATTTCCTAAATCATGTTTCCCCAAACCCCAACCTACTGACGAATCGGCACAAAACATGCAGATACGCCACGCCCCGTTTCGAGCCACTTTCATTTTTCAGGCGTCTTGATCGGACTTCTCTGTCAAAATCTATCGCCATTTGAAGTTTGTATACCCTAATATTCACTAAATTAAGTTTCCCCAAATCCCAAACTACTGACGAATCGGCACAAAACATGCAGATAAGCCACGCCCCGTTTCGAGCCACTTTCATTTTTGAGGTGTCTTGATCGGACTTCTCTGTCAAAATATCTCGCCATTTGAAGTTTGTATACCCTAATATTCACTAAATGAAGTTTCCCCAAACCCCAAACTACTGACGAATCGGCACTAAACATGCAGATACGCCTCGCCCCGTTTTTGAGCCACTTTCATTTTTGAGGCATCTTGATCGGACTTCTCTGTCAAAATCTCTCGCCATTTGAAGTTTGTATACCCTAATATTCACTAAATGAAGTTTCCCCAAACCCGAAACTACTGACGAATCGACACAAAACATGCAGATACGCCACGCCCCGTTTCGAGCCACTTTCATTTTTGAGCCACCTTAATCGGACTTCTCTGTCAAAATCTCTCGCCATTTGAAGTTTGTATACCCTTATATTCACTATATGATGTTTCCCCAAACCCCCAACTACTGACGAATCGGCACAAAACATGCAGATACGCCACGCCCCGTTTTAAGCCACTTTTATTTTTGAGGCGTCTTCATCGGACTTCTCTGTCAAAATCTCTCGCTATTTGAAGTTTGTATACCCTAATATTAACTAAATGAAGTTTCCCCAAACCCGAAACTACTGACGAATCGGGACAAAACATGCAGATACACCACGCCCCGTTTCGAGCGACTTTCATTTTTGAGGCGTCTTGATCGGACTGCTCTGTCAAAATCTCTCGCCATTTGAAGTTTGTATACCCTAATATTCACTAAAAGAAGTTTCCCCAAACCCGAAACTACTGACGAATCGGCACAAAACATGAAGATACGCCACGCCCCGTTTCGAGCCACTTTAATTTTTGAGGGGTCTTGATCGGACTTCTCTGTCAAAATCTATCGCCGTTTGAAGTTTGTATACCCTAATATTCACTAAATCAAGTTTCCTAAAACCCCAAACTACTGACGAATTGACACAAAACATGCAGATACGCCATGCCCCGTTTCGAGCCACTTTCATTTTGGAGGCGTCTTGAACGGACTTCTCTGTCAAAATCTATCGCCATTTGAAGTTTGTATACCCTAATATTCACTAAATTAAGTTTCCCCAAACCCCAAACTACTGACGAATTGGCACAAAACATGCAGATACGCCTCGCCCCGTTTCGAGCCACTTTCATTTTTTAGGCGCCTTGATCGGACCTTTCTGTCAAAATCTATCGCCATTTGAAGTTTGTATACCCTAATATTCACTAAATGAAGTTTCCCCAAACCCCAAACTACTGACGAATCGGCACAAAACATGCAGATACGCCACGCCCCGTTTCGAGCCACTTTCATTTTTAAGGGGTCTTGATCGGACTTGTCTGGCAAAATCTGTCGCCTTTTGAAGTTTGTATACCCTCATATTCACTAAATGAAGTTTCCCCAAACCCCAAACTACTGACGAATCGGCACCAAACATGCACATACGCCACGCCCCGTTTCGAGCCACTTTCATTTTTTAGGCGTCTTGATCGGACCTCCCTATCAAAATCTATGCCATTTGAAGTTTGTATACCCTAATATTCACTAAATTAAGTTTCCCCAAACCCCAAACTACTGACGAATCGGCACAAAACATGCAGATACGCAACGCCCCGTTTCGAGCCACTTTCATTTTTTAGGCGTCTTGATCGGACCTCTCTGTCAAAATCTATCGCCATTTGAAGTTTGTATACCCTAATATTCACTAAATGAAGTTTCCCCAAACCCCAAACTACTGACGAATCGGCACAAAACATGCAGATACGCCACACCCCGTTTCGAGCCACTTTCATTTTTGAGGTGTCTTGAACGGACTTCTCTGTCAAAATCTATCGCCATTTGAAGTTTGTATACCCTAATATTCACTAAATTAAGTTTCCCCAAACCCCAAACTACTGACGAATCGGCACAAAACATGCAGATACGCCACGCCCAGTTTCGAGCCACTTTCATTTTTGAGGCGTCTTGATTGGACCTCTCTGTCAAAATCTATCGCCATTTGAAGTTTGTATACCCTAATATTCACTAAATGAAGTTTCGCCAAACCCCAAACTACTGACGAATCGGCACAAAACATGCAGATACGCCACGCCCCGTTTCGTGCGACTTTCATTTTTGAGGCGTGTTGATCGGACTTCTCTGTCAAAATCTATCGCCATTTGAAGTTTGTATACCCTAATATTTCCTAAATCATGTTTCCCCAAACCCCAACCTACTGACGAATCGGCACAAAACATGCAGATACGCCACGCCCCGTTTCGAGCCACTTTCATTTTTCAGGTGTCTTGATCGGACTTCTCTGTCAAAATCTATCGCCATTTGAAGTTTGTATACCCTAATATTCACTAAATTAAGTTTCCCCAAATCCCAAACTACTGACGAATCGGCACAAAACATGCAGATAAGCCACGCCCCGTTTCGAGCCACTTTCATTTTTGAGGCGTCTTGATCGGACCTCCCTATCAAAATCTATGCCATTTGAAGTTTGTATACCCTAATATTCACTAAATGAAGTTTCCCCAAACCCCAAACTACTGACGAATCGGCACAAAACATGCAGATACGCCACGCCCCGTTTCATGCGACTTTCATTTTTGAGGCGTGTTGATCGGACTTCTCTGTCAAAATCTATCGCCATTTGAAGTTTGTATACCCTAATATTTCCTAAATCATGTTTCCCCAAACCCCAACCTACTGACGAATCGGCACAAAACATGCAGATACGCCACGCCCCGTTTCGAGCCACTTTCATTTTTCAAGCGTCTTGATCGGACTTCTCTGTCAAAATCTATCGCCATTTGAAGTTTGTATACCCTAATATTCACTAAATTAAGTTTCCCCAAATCCCAAACTACTGACGAATCGGCACAAAACATGCAGATAAGCCACGCCCCGTTTCGAGCCACTTTCATTTTTGAGGTGTCTTGATCGGACTTCTCTGTCAAAATATCTTGCCATTTGAAGTTTGTATACCCTAATATTCAGTAATTGAAGTTTTCCCAAACCCCAAACTACTGACGAATCAGCACTAAACATGCAGATACGCCTCGCCCCGTTTTTGAGCCACTTTCATTTTTGAGGCATCTTGATCGGACTTCTCTGTCAAAATCTCTCGCCATTTGAAGTTTGTATACCCTAATATTCACTAAATTAAGTTTCCCCAAACCCCAAACTACTGACGAATCGGCACAAAACATGCAGATACGCCACACCCCGTTTCGAGCCACTTTCATTTTTGAGGCGTCTTGATTGGACCTCTCTGTCAAAATCTATCGCCATTTGAAGTTTGTATACCCTAATATTCACTAAATGAAGTTTCCCCAAACCCCAAACTACTGACAAATCGGCACAAAACATGCAGATACGCCACGCCCCGTTTCATGCGACTTTCATTTTTGAGGCGTGTTGATCGGACTTCTCTGTCAAAATCTATCGCCATTTGAAGTTTGTATACCCTAATATTGACTAGATGAAGTTTCTCCAAACCCCAAACTACTGACGAATCGGCACAAAACATGCAGATACTCCACGCCCCGTTTCGAGCCACTTTCATTTTTGAGGCATCTTGATCGGACTTCTCTGTCAAAATCTATCGCCATTTGAAGTTTGTATACCCTAATATTCACTAAATGAAGTTTCTCCAAACCCCAAACTGTAACATCCCGCCAAATTCTTTTCATATTTATATAATAAAATAAGCGTAGACATTTATTTATAAAATCAACATATGTATATATATTGAAAGTACATCATCCCATACATTGTATCTCAAAAAGAAACGTCCCTCTTATAGGGGTTTTAATACATTCCATCAACTGTTTCAAAATAAAACCAAAATATAGCATAAAAAGAAAATAGGCGATCTCTTCCTCCAACTGCTCACTGAGGAGCTCGACTACCTACAACATCATCTGCTCCCGTGTAAAATACACGATCATCACAGTTTTAAAAAAACAGCCACAGAACAAAAACGCAGGGTAAGCTAGATATTTTAAAGAGAATTTAAATATGAAACTTTAAAATCAAGATAAAACAAATTTAAGACACCCACGTAAAACCATCAATTTCCCATTCATTTCACACACTTCACAATTTCATCAAGAGTTATTTGTTTCACATAAAACATCAAATGCCTATCAAATCTCAATATTTCTCTTTCTCACGTCCGACTTCCACGGACTCAGCACACATAAACACATTCCACACAACTATAAAGTCCACACAGGACAGGTAATGAAGTCCACACAGGACAGCTAATGAAGTCCACACAGGACAGCTAATGAAGTCCACACAGGACAGCTAATGAAGTCCACACAGGACAGCTAATAACATCAATTCACCCAATGCAACATACAACACTTAAATGAACGATTCCAAACACAGCAACTATCGTACCAAGGTTCAGGTTTTCCAATATCACATGCATTTCACATATCAATCTCAAACCAGTTCAAAGCAACACTAAAACAGGGGAGTTCGAAATCAACATTAAAACCGGCGATCACGTCACCCCACACATAAAAACAGAGCATCGTGAAAAAGAATATGAAACCGGCGACCACGTCGCCCTCACTTCAGAACCTACTCGCGTAAAGTTTTTATAAACGAAAAATACTAGCTTCCCTTAACTGGACTAGCGTAAACTTCACCAAGAGCTCCAAAACCCACCGAAGCTTAAAGATGCCTTAACTCTACTTTAGTGTCCGGTTTGGAGAACTTGCAGAGAACCTCCCAGGTGTCCAAAATTGTAAGGACCTGGAAAATCTTATTGGAATAAAAATGATATATTTTAAGTGAATTCTAAGTATGTTTTTATTTAAAATAAAAATGAAGGAAAGTGTAGTTAGAAAGCCATGAGATCGCCTGGAACATGACCGCCAGGGCGCGAGAGACATGCGGGCATCGCCAGGGCGCGAGATGCATGTGGGCTTTGCCCGGGCGCGAGAGTCATGCGGGTGTCGCCAAGAGGAGACCTCGGTCGGTCTCCAGGAAGAGGAGACCTCAGTCGGTCTCCAGGAGGAAGAGACCTCGGTCGGTCTCCAGGAGGAGGAGACATCGGTCGTCTTCCAGAGAGAGACATCGGTCGTCTTCCAGAGAGAGACATCGGTCGTCTTCCAGAGAGAGACATCGGTCGTCCTCCAGGATGGGTCATCGGTGGATTGTCATCGCGCGAGAAGTTATCGCGCGATGTCGTGTTTCACGCAGATGAAGTGGGGCCCTGGTTTCCAGGACGAACGTGCTGCATGTGCGACATGTAGGCAGTGAAAGTCCTTCGGGACAGTAGCTCCATGTGCGCAGAGACGCCACGTGGCCATACTGTCAGGTTGCACTTAATTCGAGGAAGAAAACCCACACGGAAGGGTTAGTTAGAGAATAGGTAATGATAGCTACATGGCAGGCCTATGTTCCTAGTATCAGAATGCACCGCCTCTTAGTGAGCTTAGAAACGCAGTGAGAGTATAAAAGGTGACAGAGTGAGTTCACCTTCATCTTTCTCTTTTCTCTCCTTTGCACTGCGACTCAGTAATTCCAGGCACCAGTTTATTTACCAGCGATTGCCATAGAGCATTGGAGAAGGTTCTCTACAAGTTTTACCAATTAGAACACTTAGGCGGAGTTCAGGCATCCTTTACATTCGGTGGTTAGAGCTTGAAGTGAGTTTCACGCTGATCCAGGTAAGGGAAGCTAGCCTTACTTCTAATGAAAACTGTATGTGTGATGATTTTTGATGTTGGGGGCGACGTGGTCGCCGGGTGTTCAAACTGTTCTTGCTTTAAACCCAGTTTTGTTCGTGATCGCCGGTTTTTCCTCTGTTATTGAAATATCCCCTGTTTTATGCTGTTTCAAAAGTGTTTGAGATTTTAAATGTGGTTTTCGAAAATTTGAACCTTGGTATGAGTTTTGCTGTGATTGAAATCGTTCATTGAAGTGTTATGTGATGTGTTGAATGTTGTGATTGTGGATCGAGGCATAGTATTTTCAGGAAAGAAAATACCGTGTAAGGTCGTGTAATAGGTGTATTGATCGGTAATCCTATAATGAGACATCCTGACTCTACTGAGGTAATGAAATCACATAGAGGAAGTTACTCAGTTGTGGAGAGTCGATGGAGGTTCATACGTATGGGTGTCTCGTGTGAAACAGAACGAGTTCGGCCTGTTGTATGGATTAACCTTGTCATACCGTGATAATGAGAATATTGAGATGGTGTGATGCGCATGGCTGAGGGCACTTTCCAGCCTTTTGGTATGACAGGTGCGAATCTCTGGGTCTAATCAACGCACGAGTCTCCGGAAATAGTGGTCAAGTGTCTGGTGTGACGAGTCAGTGGAAAGTCTGACGTGAGATATGAGAAATTGAATTAATAGACACTTGATTGCTGATGTGAATTGAAATACTCTTGGATTGATTTGTGAAATATGGGATTTCCTGATAGTCTTGTGGAATATGGAAATGTGATGGCTGATATTGTTATGGTTCATGGATGTTGTGAAGTTCTTATGTATGCTCTTGATTCAAAGTTTTCTTAAATATATAGCTTACCCTGTATTTTGTTTCTGTGGCTGTTTTTCTTAAACCTGTGATGATCGTGTAACTTTACATGGGAGCAGATGAGGTTGCAGGAAGTGGAATTCCCCTGTGAGTGATCGCCGTATGTGGTCGCCGGTTTTCTGTTCTTGATGGGCGATCGCCCCCTTTTGCCATTTCTGATAGGCGATCTCCGTTTTCTGTTAGGAGATCGGTAGTTTTTGTATTTCGCTGTCTTTATGTTTAAGTTTTGGAAAAACTACCGCTTTGTATTAAACTCCCTGCGAGGAGAACTCCTTTGTATATATATACAATTATGTTTATTTCAATGTATTTGTTTTACCGTTATTTCATATTACGAAAAGAAAAAAAAAATGCAAAAATGCGAAATGTATTTGGCGGGATGTTACATTAATGGTATCAGAGCAGTTCGTCCTTTGGATGACCTGAGGGCTGTGGATCCATTGTGTTTTCTTCTGCTCATGAAAACTTATTTGAGTTTTAAGTGACAACTATTGTGAAAGGTTTTCAAACGTTTTTGTATTGAACTTTTTGTGTGTGCTGTAGTGAATGTATGCCTAACTGAAGATCTTAGTATTTAGAATGAGAGGGTCTTGATAAGGTGGTGAGGGTGCACACTCACGACCGGATCGGGGTGATTCTCAATCTAAATTCCAGAGGTTTAATGTTTAGCATACTTTGACTTCTGGTGTGATCTATTTCATGTTATTGAGTGTTCTTGTAATTGATTGTGAGTGGCTGTGTGGATTGATGGTTGCACGCCAGTAGCTGTTCTGGTGTTTTGCTTGAGGTCATAAGCTTTATGGTTCTGTAGATGGACTGAAATTCCTAAGGAATTTGAGAAGCTGACCTTGTGAGGTCGAGATGTTACCCCCCTTGAATGAATTGATTTCCTTATCGATTTCATTCTTGTAGTTGTAGGGAATATAGAAGCTAGTGGTTTCGGAATCTGAGAACGAAGAAGATGACTCGTAGACCCCCTACCTCTCCCCAATCTTCTTCTGAAATGGGCCAGATCGCCAGGGCCATTGAGATGATGGCAGGTGCCATCCAGCAACAGAATGCGGCGATGGCTCAGAACCATCAAGATACCATGCACCACTGGGAAGCTGCTCGGTCGGCTGATACGAATTCGCCCGTCGGTCAGCCTCAGGAACGGATGGGACTGGCTGAGTTCATGAGGCACAACCCACCCAAGTTCTGTGGGAATGCTACCCCTGATCAAGCAGATCAGTGGGTCAGGGAATTGGAGAAAATCTTTAGGGCGACCTCCTGCCCTGAAGAGAAGAAGTTGTTGTTCGCTACCTATCTGTTATTTGGTGAAGCCGAATTCTGGTGGATGGGAGCTCAGCAAATGATGGAGGCCAGAGAGGAGGTGTTGGACTGGGAGAGCTTCAGGGTGAGGTTCTTGGAGAAATACTTCCCTGACAGCGCAAAGTTTGCGCGGGAAGCGGAATTCTTAAAGTTGGAGCAGGGGGTGATGTCGGTGAACGCCTATGCTGCTAGGTTTGAGTACCTCGCCCGATTCTACACTCAGGCGACCTCCGAAGCTTGGAGGTGCAGGAAGTTTGAGGAAGGACTGAAGCACGGGCTGAAGAGGACGATAGCCCCGATGTGTATCAGGGAATTTCACGCCTTGGTAGAAAAGGCGAAGATGGTGGAGACCCTGGAAAAGGGTGATCCCCGGGTGATCAGGTCGCACCCAGGGGGTTCTTCCAGTGGGCGGGCTAAGGTGCAGCATTCACAAGGCAGACCATATGCGAGACCTCCACTACATCGGGCGGGAACAGGGTCACCCCAGTTTCAACAGCAGCAACCCTGGAAACCAAAATGTTCCCTCTGTGGTGGACCACACATGCCCAATGTGTGCCCCAAGAAGAATTCGGAGAGAAGGTGTTTTGTATGCCAAAGGACAGGGCACGTTGCTAGAGAATGCCCTAACCGGAATGGGGCGACTCAACCCAGTGGTTCTCAGCAGTTGAGAAATGAAGGCAGCAGACCCCAGGCAGCAGGGAGGGTGTTTGCCATGTCAGGAGCAGAGGCGTCCCAATCAGGTAACCTCGTGCAAGGTGTCTGTTTTATATCTGGTAGAAGTGTAGAAGCTTTGTTTGATTCTGGAGCGACACACTCTTTTGTGTCAAGTCGGTGTATAGCCGAGCTGGGCCTCCTAGTGAAGGAGCTGCCTTTTGAACTGTTGGTCTCCACACCTGCATCAGGACAGGTTATGACCTCTACGGTTTGCCCTGAATGTCCAGTAATAGTAGAGGGACGCAGATTCAAAGTGAACTTGATCTGCCTGCCTCTTCAGGACCTGGATGTTATCCTGGGAATGGATTGGCTTTCTGCCAATCACGTTCTCATAGATTGCGGTAGGCAGAAAGTGGTGTTGCCCGATCTCCAAAAGCAGGATGTGGTATCTGCTGGGCATGGGCGGTTGGAGATGGAAGAAGGGGCGAGGTGTTTCGTGATGCTAGCTCGGTTGGAAGTGAAGAATGAAGGGGACGTAAGCAGAATACCAGTGGTGAAAGATTTTATGGATGTATTTCCAGAAGAAGTACCTGGGTTACCCCCTAAGAGAGAAGTGGAATTCTCTATTGATTTGGTACCTGGGGCTGGACCAGTGTCTATGGCGCCCTACAGGATGGCCCCAGCCGAGTTGGTGGAATTAAAGAAGCAAGTGGAAGAGTTGCTGGAGAAACAATTCATCAGACCCAGTGTATCTCCATGGGGGGCTCCAGTACTCCTAGTTAAGAAGAAGGATGGAGGGTCTCGGCTGTGCATAGACTACAGGCAGTTAAACAAGTTGACCATCAAGAACAAGTACCCTCTACCCAGAATTGATGATTTAATGGATCAAGTAAATGGGGCCTCGGTGTTCTCAAAGATTGATCTGAGATCGGGGTACCATCAAATTTTGGTAAAAGCCGACGATGTCCAGAAAACAGCCTTTAGGTCCCGGTATGGGCACTATGAGTACGTGGTGATGCCGTTTGGAGTGACCAATGCCCCAGCTTTGTTCATGGATTATATGAATAGGATTTTCCGCCCTTTCTTGGATAAGTTTGTGGTAGTCTTCATAGACGACATACTGGTCTATTCAAAGACCGAGGAAGAACATGAAGGACATCTGAGGTCGGTGTTGGAGGTTCTGAGGGAGAAGCAACTCTATGCCAAGTTCTCTAAGTGCGAGTTCTGGCTGAGGGAAGTCAACTTCTTAGGACACGTGATATCTGCCCAGGGGATCTCGGTAGACCCAGCCAAAGTAGAGACAGTGCTGCAGTGGGAACGTCCCAAGACAGTCACTGAGATAAGGAGCTTTGTGGGTTTGGCGGGTTACTATCGGAGATTTATTGAGGACTTTTCCAAGGTGGTGGCTCCGTTAACACAGCTGACCCGTAAGGACCAACCTTTTGCTTGGACCGACCGATGTGAGCTCAGCTTCAGGGAACTAAAGAAAAGGTTGACGAGTGCTCCAGTGCTGGTGATTCCAGAGGTCGGAAGACCTTTTGACGTCTACTGTGATGCCTCACATCAGGGACTGGGATGCGTTTTAATGCAAGAGAAAAGGGCAGTCGCCTATGCTTCAAGGCAACTCAAGGTTCATGAGAGGAACTACCCTACGCATGATTTGGAGTTGGCGGCAGTGGTCTTCGCCCTAAAGATTTGGAGGCACTACTTATATGGAGCCCGGTTCCAGGTGTTCAGCGATCATAAGAGCCTGAAATACCTGTTCGATCAGAAGGAACTGAACATGAGGCAAAGAAGGTGGATGGAGTTCCTAAAGGACTACGATTTTCAACTCATGTATCACCCAGGAAAGGCCAATGTAGTGGCAGATGCTTTGAGTAGAAAATCAATGCAAGTAGCCACCATGATGATAAAAGAGCAGAAACTGATCGAGCAGTTCAGAGACTTAAACCTTGGAGTAGAATTTCACGTAAATCACATTAGTTGTAGTAAGCTGGCTATAACTAATGACTTCTTTGGGATGTTAAAGGATAAGCAGTTGGAGGACCCTAGTCTGAAGCGTACTATGGAGTCACTAGGGACAGATCAGGCGAGAGGCTTTGTAATGGGCGATGATGGGATCTTGAGATTTAATGGCAGAATTTGCATACCTGCAAATGAAGAGTTGAAGAAGATGATCCTAGAAGAAGGTCATAAGAGTCGCCTTAACCTTCATCCAGGCATGAACAAGATGTATCATGACTTGAAGGAGTCATTTTGGTGGTCGGGCATGAAGAGGGACATCGCCCAGTATGTTGCAACCTGCTTAACGTGTCAGAAGGCGAAGGTAGAGCATCAAAGACCTGGCGAGCTGTTGCAGCAACTGGATATCCCTGAGTGGAAATGGGACAGCATTGCCATGGATTTTGTCACCCATTTACCCAGATCGGTAAAGGGTCATGATGCAATCTGGGTTATCATTGATAGGCTGACGAAGAGTGCCCACTTCCTTCCAGTGAATATGAAGATGCCTATGGCCAAGCTGGCACAGTGATACATCCAAGAAATAGTGAGGTTGCATGGAGTGCCTTCCAGCCTCGTTTCAGATAGAGATCCCAGGTTCACTTCACGGTTTTGGCAGACCTTGCAAGAGTGCTTGGGAACTAAGTTGAGGATGAGCTCTGCATATCATCCCCAAACAGATGGTCAGTCAGAGAGAACGATCCAATCCTTGGAAGATCTGCTGAGGGCGTGCGTCTTGGATCAATTGGGAAGTTGGGACGAGGTGTTGCCACTGGTGGAGTTTACGTATAATAACAGTCACCACGCCAGCATTGGGATGGCACCTTATGAAGCCCTGTACGGGAGAAAATGCAGGACTCCCTTATGTTGGTATCAGGAGGGCGATGCAATCTTGGTTGGGCCAGAGTTGATTCATCAGACGACCGAGAAGGTGAAACAGATACAAAGCAGAATGAAAGCTTCTCAGAGTAGGCAGAAGTCCTATGCAGATCAGAGGAGAAGACCTTTGGAGTTTGCTGCTGGAGACCATGTATTTTTGAGAGTGACCCCAACCAAGGGTGTAGGACGAGCTATCAGACCAAAGAAGCTGTCTCCTAAGTTTGTTGGACCTTACCAGATCTTGAGGAAAATTGGTCCAGTAGCCTATGAGATCGCCCTACCTCCACATTTAGCAAATCTGCATAATGTCTTCCACGTATCACAGTTAAGGAAATATCTCGCCGACCCTTGTCACGTGTTGGAGGTGGACGACGTGCAGATCAGGGACGACTTGTCTTTTGAAGCAAGACCAGTCAGGATAGACGATCACCAAAGCAAACAGCTCAGGAGTAAGACCATCCATATGGTTAAGGTGGTGTGGGATGAGAGATCCGGTGATTCGACTTGGGAGTTGGAAGAGAACATGAGAAACGACTATCCACATCTCTTTTCCTTGTAATTCAATTTTCGAGGACGAAAATTTTTGTTGTTAGGGAGATTGTAAGGACCTGGAAAATCTTATTGGAATAAAAATGATATATTTTAAGTGAATTCTAAGTATGCTTTTATTTAAAATAAAAATGAAGGAAAGTGTAGTTAGAAAGCCATGAGATCGCCTGGAACATGACCGCCAGGGCGCGAGAGACATGCGGGCATCGCCAGGGCGCGAGATGCATGTGGGCTTTGCCCGGGCGCGAGAGTCATGCGGGTGTCGCCAAGAGGAGACCTCGGTCGGTCTCCAGGAAGAGGAGACCTCGGTCGGTCTCCAGGAGGAAGAGACCTCGGTCGGTCTCCAGGAGGAGGAGACATCGGTCGTCTTCCAGAGAGAGACATCGGTCGTCTTCCAGAGAGAGACATCGGTCGTCCTCCAGGATGGGTCATCGGTGGATTGTCATCGCGCGAGAAGTTATCGCGCGATGTCGTGTTTCACGCAGATGAAGTGGGGCCCTGGTTTCCAGGACGAACGTGCTGCATGTGCGACATGTAGGCAGTGAAAGTCCTTCGGGACAGTAGCTCCATGTGCGCAGAGACGCCACGTGGCCATACTGTCAGGTTGCACTTAATTCGAGGAAGAAAACCCACACGGAAGGGTTAGTTAGAGAATAGGTAATGATAGCTACATGGCAGGCCTATGTTCCTAGTATCAGAATGCACCGCCTCTTAGTGAGCTTAGAAACGCAGTGAGAGTATAAAAGGTGACAGAGTGAGTTCACCTTCATCTTTCTCTTTTCTCTCCTTTGCACTGCGACTCAGTAATTCCAGGCACCAGTTTATTTACCAGCGATTGCCATAGAGCATTGGAGAAGGTTCTCTACAAGTTTTACCAATTAGAACACTTAGGCGGAGTTCAGGCATCCTTTACATTCGGTGGTTAGAGCTTGAAGTGAGTTTCACGCTGATCCAGGTAAGGGAAGCTAGCCTTACTTCTAATGAAAACTGTATGTGTGATGATTTTTGATGTTGGGGGCGACGTGGTCGCCGGGTGTTCAAACTGTTCTTGCTTTAAACCCAGTTTTGTTCGTGATCGCCGGTTTTTCCTCTGTTATTGAAATATCCCCTGTTTTATGCTGTTTCAAAAGTGTTTGAGATTTTAAATGTGGTTTTCGAAAATTTGAACCTTGGTATGAGTTTTGCTGTGATTGAAATCGTTCATTGAAGTGTTATGTGATGTGTTGAATGTTGTGATTGTGGATCGAGGCATAGTATTTTCAGGAAAGAAAATACCGTGTAAGGTCGTGTAATAGGTGTATTGATCGGTGATCCTATAATGAGACATCCTGACTCTATTGAGGTAATGAAATCACATAGAGGAAGTTACTCAGTTGTGGAGAGTCGATGGAGGTTCATACGTATGGGTGTCTCGTGTGAAACAGAACGAGTTCGGCCTGTTGTATGGATTAACCTTGTCATACCGTGATAATGAGAATATTGAGATGGTGTGATGCGCATGGCTGAGGGCACTTTCCAGCCTTTTGGTATGACAGGTGCGAATCTCTGGGTCTAATCAACGCACGAGTCTCCGGAAATAGTGGTCAAGTGTCTGGTGTGACGAGTCAGTGGAAAGTCTGACGTGAGATATGAGAAATTGAATTAATAAACACTTGATTGCTGATGTGAATTGAAATACTCTTGGATTGATTTGTGAAATATGGGATTTCCTGATAGTCTTGTGGAATATGGAAATGTGATGGCTGATATTGTTATGGTTCATGGATGTTGTGAAGTTCTTATGTATGCTCTTGATTCAAAGTTTTCTTAAATATATAGCTTACCCTGTATTTTGTTTCTGTGGCTGTTTTTCTTAAACCTGTGATGATCGTGTAACTTTACACGGGAGCAGATGAGGTTGCAGGAAGTGGAATTCCCCTGTGAGTGATCGCCGTATGTGGTCGCCGGTTTTCTGTTCTTGATGGGCGATCGCCCCCTTTTGCCATTTCTGATAGGCGATCTCCGTTTTCTGTTAGGAGATCGGTAGTTTTTGTATTTCGCTGTCTTTATGTTTAAGTTTTGGAAAAACTACCGCTTTGTATTAAACTCCCTGCGAGGAGAACTCCTTTGTATATATATACAATTATGTTTATTTCAATATATTTGTTTTACCGTTATTTCATATTACGAAAAGAAAAAAAAAATGCAAAAATGCGAAATGTATTTGGCGGGATGTTACATCCAAGGGCAGTCGTCGCTCGTCGTACTAGTGCTTGAGAATGCCTGAATCGCAGTGCGAAGGAGAGAAAAGAGAATGATGAAGGTAAACTCACTCTTACACTCTTGAACTACTGCAACGTTCTTTTCCTCTCACAAGTGGGTTTTTGAATCTAAACCAACCTGTCCACAATTTCCGGTGCGACCACCACTCTGCAGGAAAGCTTGCGTGCACACTTCCTTGAACAGTACGGCCACGTGTGTCTCTGCGCATACCAACTCTCTGATGCCACTATTCTGAAACACCCTTTTTGTCTACATGTCGCGCGTGCAGGACGTCTCATGCTGGGAGCCTGGGTCCCACCTTATCTGTGTGAAACACGACATCGCGCGACTCATCCTGGCGGACGACCAATGTCTCTCTCTGGAAGACGACCGATGTCTCTCTCTGGAAGACGACCGATGTCTGTAACATCCCGCCAAAATAAAACCAGACATACATGTATAATGAAAATAAAGGTACACAATTAATATTGAAGAGTACATGGTAATATATATATATATATAAGTAATGAACTTACTTCTCTCATGGAGTTTAATACATAACCAGTCAAATGCTTCAAAATTTAATGAAATTCAATCAAAACTACAAAACCGGCGATCTCCATACATGAACCGGCGATCTGGTAACAGAAGGCCCCAAAACAGGCGATCTGCTAGCAGGACATAAAACCGGCGATCACCACCAAGAGATAGAAAACCCGGCGATCTCTTGTAACATCCCTCCAAATACATTTCGCATTTTTTTCATTTTCGTAATATGAAATAACGATAAAACAAATATATTGAAATAAACATAATTGTATATATATATACAAAGGAGTTCTCCTCGCAGGGAGTTTAATACAAAACTTAAACATAAAAACAGCAAAATACAAAACTACCGATCTCCTAACAGAAAACGGAGATCGCCTATCAGAAAATGGTAAAAGGGGGCGATCGCCCAACAAGAACAGAAAACCGGCGACCACATACGGCGATCACTCACAGGGGAAATCCACTTCCTGCAACATCATCTGCTCCCGTGTAAAGTTACACGATCATCACAGGTTTAAGAAAAACAGCCACAGAAACAAAATACAGGGTAAGCTATATATTTAAGAAAACATTTGAATCAAGAGCATACATAAGAACTTCACAACATCCATGAACCATAACAGTATCAGCCATCACATTTCCATATTCCACAAGACTATCAGAAATCCCATATTTCACAAATCAATCCAAGAGTATTTCAATTCACATCAGAAATCAAGTGTCTATTAATTCAATTTCTCATTTCTCACGTCAGACTTTCCACTGACTCATCACACCAGACACTTGACCACTATTTCCGGAGACTCGTGCGTTGATTAGACCCAGAGATTCGCACCTGTCATACCAAAGGCTGGAAAGTGACCTCAGCCATGCGCATCACACCATCTCAATATTCTCATTATCACGGTATGACCAGGGTTAATCCATACGACAGGCCGAACTCGTTCTGTTTCACACGAGACACCCATACGTATGAACCTCCATCGACTCTCCACAACCGAGTAACTTCCTCTATGTGATTTCATTACCTCAGTAGAGTCTGGATGTCTCATTATAGGATCACCGATCAATACACCTATTACACGACCTTACACGGTATTTTCTTTCCTGAAAATACTATGCCTCGATCCACAATCACAACATTCAACACATCACATAACACTTCAATGAATGATTTCAATCACAGCAAAACTCATACCAAGGTTCAAATTTTCGAAAACCACATTTAAAATCTCAAACACTTTTGAAACAGCATAAAACAGGGGATATTTCAATAACAGATGAAAAACCGGCGACCACGTCGCCCTATCATCACAAACATCAAATATCCAGTTATCGTTGGAAAAAGGTTAGCTTCCCTTACCTGGATCAGCGTGAAATCTCACTTCAAGCTCTAAACCGCCGAACGTAAAGGATGTCTGAACTCTGCCTAAGCGTTCTAATTGGTAAAACTTGCAGAGACCCTTCTCAAATGCTCTATGGCAATCGCTGGTAATTTAACTGGTGCCTGAAATTTCTGAGTCGCAGTGCAAAGGAGAGAAAAGAGAAAAACTGAAGGTGAACTTACTCTGTCACCTTTTATACTCTCACTGCGTTTTTAAACTCACTAAGAGGCGGTGCATCCTGATACTAGGAACATAGGCCTGCCATGTAGCCATCATTACCTATTCTCTAACTAACCCTCCTGGGTGGGTTTCCTTCCTCGAATTAAGGGCAACCTGACAGTATAGCCACGTGGCGTCTCTGCGCACATGAAGCTACTGTTCCGAAGGACTTTCACTGCCCACATGTCGCACATGCAGCACGTTCATCCTGAAAACCAGGGCCCCACTTCATCAGCGTGAAACGCGACATCGCGCGATAACCTTTCGCCGATGACCACTCGCGCAAAGACAATCCACCGATGACCCATTCTGGAGGACGACCGATGTCTCTCTCTGGAAGACGACCGATGTCTCTCTCTGGAAGACGACCGATGTCTCCTCCTCCTGGAGACCGACCGAGGTCTCTTCCTCCTGGAGACCGACCGATGTCTCTTCCTCCTGGAGACCGGCCGCGGTCTCTTCTTGGCGACACCCGCATGACTCTCGCGCCCGGGCGAAGCCCACATGCATCCCGCGCCCTGGCGATGCCCGCATGCCTCTCGCGCCCTGACGATGCTCGCATGTCTCGCGCCCTGGCGATGTCCGCATGCCTCTCGCGCCCTGGCGATCATGTTTCATGCGATCTCATGGCTTTCTAACTACACTTTCCTTCATTTTTATCTTAAATAAAAACATACTTAGAATTCACTTAAAATATATCACTTTTATTCCAATAAGATTTTCCAGGTCCTTACAATCTCCCTAACAACAAAAATTTTCGTCCTCGAAAATTGAATTACAAAGAAAAGAGATGTGGATAGTCGTTTCTCATGTTCTCTTCCAGCTCCCAAGTCGAATCACCGGATCTCTCATCCCACACCACTTTAACCATATGGATGGTCTTATTCCTGAGCTGTTTGCTTTGGTGATCGTCTATCCTGACTGGTCTTGCTTCAAAAGACAAGTCGTCCCTGATCTGCACGTCGTCCACCTCTAACACGTGACAAGGGTCGGCGAGATATTTCCTTAACTGTGATACGTGAAAGACATTATGCAGATTTGCTAAATGTGGAGGTAGGGCGATCTCATAGGCTACTGGACCAATTTTCCTCAAGATCTGGTAAGGTCCAACAAACTTAGGAGACAGCTTCTTTGGTCTGATAGCTCGTCCTACACCCTTGGTTGGGGTCACTCTCAAAAATACATGTTCTCCAGCAGCAAACTCCAAAGGTCTTCTCCTCTGATCTGCATAGGACTTCTGCCTACTCTGAGAAGCTTTCATTCTGCTTTGTATCTGTTTCACCTTCTCGGTCGTCTGCTGAATCAACTCTGGCCCAACCAAGATTGCATCGCCCTCCTGATACCAACATAAGGGAGTCCTGCATTTTCTCCCGTACAGGGCTTCATAAGGTGCCATCCCAATGCTGGCGTGGTGACTGTTATTATACGTAAACTCCACCAGTGGCAACACCTCGTCCCAACTTCCCAATTGATCCAAGACGCACGCCCTCAGCAGATCTTCCAAGGATTGGATCGTTCTCTCCGACTGACCATCTGTTTGGGGATGATATGCAGAGCTCATCCTCAACTTAGTTCCCAAGCACTCTTGCAAGGTCTGCCAAAACCGTGAAGTGAACCTGGGATCTCTGTCTGAAACGATGCTGGAAGGCACTCCATGCAACCTCACTATTTCTTGGATGTATAACTGTGCCAGCTTGGCCATAGGCATCTTCATATTCACTTGAAGGAAGTGGGCACTCTTTGTCAGCCTATCAATGATAACCCAGATTGCATCATGACCCTTTACCGATCTGGGTAAATGGGTGACAAAATCCATGGCAATGCTGTCCCATTTCCACTCAGGGATATCCAGTTGCTGCAACAGCCCGCCAGGTCTTTGATGCTCTACCTTCGCCTTCTGACACGTTAAGCAGGTTGCAACATACTGGGCGATGTCCCTCTTCATGCCTGACCACCAAAATGACTCCTTCAAGTCATGGTACATCTTGTTCATACCTGGGTGTAGGTTAAGGCGACTCTTATGACCTTCTTCTAGGATCATCTTCTTCAACTCTTCATTTGCAGGTATGCAAATTCTGCCATTAAATCTCAAGATCCCATCATCGCCCATTACAAAGTCTCTCGCCTGATCTGTCCCTAGTGACTCCATAGTATGCTTTAGACTAGGGTCCTCCAACTGCTTATCCTTTAACATCCCAAGGAAGTCATTAGTTATAGCCAGCTTACTACAACTAATGTGATTTACGTGAAATTCCACTCCAAGGTTTAAGTCTCTGAACTGTTCGATCAGTTTCTGCTCTTTTATCATCATGGTGGCTACTTGCATTGATTTTCTACTCAAAGCGTCTGCCACTACATTGGCCTTCCCTGGGTGATACATGAGTTGAAAATCGTAGTCCTTTAGGAACTCCATCCACCTTCTTTGCCTCATGTTCAGTTCCTTCTGATCAAACAGGTATTTCAGGCTCTTATGGTCGCTGAACACCTGGAACCGAGCTCCATATAAGTAGTGCCTCCAGATCTTTAGGGCGAAGACCACTGCCGCCAACTCCAAATCATGCGTAGGGTAGTTCCTCTCATGGACCTTGAGTTGCCTTGAAGCATAGGCGACTGCCCTTTTCTCTTGCATTAAAACGCATCCCAGTCCCTGATGTGAGGCATCACAGTAGACGTCAAAAGGTCTTCCTACCTCGGGGATCACCAGCACTGGAGCACTCGTCAATCTTTTCTTTAGTTCCCTGAAGCTGAGCTCACATCGGTCGGTCCAAGCGAAAGGTTGGTCCTTACGGGTCAGCTGTGTTAACGGAGCCACCACCTTGGAAAAATCCTCAATAAATCTCCGATAGTAACCCGCCAAACCCACAAAGCTCCTTATCTCAGTGACTGTCTTGGGACGTTCCCACTGCAGCACTGTCTCTACTTTGGCTGGGTCTACCGAGATCCCCTGGGCAGATATCACGTGTCCTAGAAAGTTGACTTCCTTCAGCCAGAACTCACACTTGGAGAACTTGGCATAGAGTTGCTTCTCCCTCAGAACCTCCAACACCGACCTCAGATGTCTTTCATGTTCTTCCTCGGTCTTTGAATAGACAAGTATGTCGTCTATGAAGACTACCACAAACTTATCCAAGAAAGGGCGGAAAATCCTATTCATATAATCCATGAACAGAGCTGGGGCATTGGTCACTCCAAACGGCATCACCACGTACTCATAGTGCCCATACCGGGACCTAAAGGCTGTTTTCTGGACATCGTCGGCCTTTACCAAAATTTGATGGTACCCCGATCTCAGATCAATCTTTGAGAACACCGAGGCCCCATTTACTTGATCCATTAAGTCATCAATTCTGGGTAGAGGGTACTTGTTCTTGATGGTCAACTTGTTTAACTGCCTGTAATCTATACACAGCCGAGACCCTCCATCCTTCTTCTTAACTAGGAGTACTGGAGCCCCCCATGGAGATACACTGGGTCTGATGAATTGTTTTTCCAGCAACTCTTCCACTTGCTTCTTTAATTCCACCAACTCGGCTGGTGCCATCCTGTAGGGCGCCATAGACACTGGTCCAGCCCCAGGTACCAAATCAATAGAGAATTCCACTTCTCTCTTAGGGGGTAACCCAGGTACCTCTTCTGGGAACACATCCATGAAGTCTTTCACTACAGGTATCCTGCTCACGTCCCCTTTGTTCTTCACTTCCAACCGAGCTAGCATCATGAAGCACCTCGCCCCTTCTTCCATCTCCAACCGCCCATGCCCAGCAGATACTACATCCTGCTCTTGGAGATCGGGCAACACCACTTTCTGCCTACCGCAATCTATGAGAACGTGATTGGCAGAAAGCCAATCCATTCCCAGGATAACATCCAGGTCCTGAAGAGGCAGGCAGATCAAGTTCACTTTGAATCTGCGTCCCTCTACTATTACTGGACATTTAGGGCAAACCGTAGAGGTCATAACCTGTCCTGATGCAGGTGTGGAGACCAACAGTTCAAAAGGCAGCTCCTTCACTAGGAGGCCCAACTCGGCTATACACCGACTTGACACAAAAGAGTGTGTCGCTCCAGAATCAAACAAAGCTTCTACACTTCTACCAGATATAAAACAGACACCTTGCACGAGGTTACCTGATTTAGACGCCTCTGCTCCTGACATGGCAAACACCCTCCCTGCTGCCTGGGGTCTGCTGCCTTCATTTCTCAACTGCTGAGAACCACTGGGTTGAGTCGCCCCATTCCGGTTAGGGCATTCTCTAGCAAAGTGCCCTGTCCTTTGGCATACAAAACACCTTCTCTCCGAATTCTTCTTGGGGCACACATTGAGCATGTGTGGTCCACCACAGAGGGAACATTTTGGTTTCCAGGGTTGCTGCTGTTGAAACTGGGGTGGCCCTGTTCCCGCCCGATGTAGTGGAGGTCTCGCATATGGCCTGCCTTGTGAATGCTGCACCTTCGCCCGCCCACTGGAAGAACCCCCTGGGTGCGACCTGATCACCCGGGGATCACCCTTTTCCAAGGTTTCCACCATCTTCGCCTTTTCTACCAAGGCGTGAAATTCCCTGATGCACATTTGGGCTATCGTCCTCTTCAGCCCGTGCTTCAACCCTTCCTCAAACTTCCTGCACCTCCAAGCTTCGGAGGTCGCCTGAGTGTAGAATCGGGCGAGGTACTCAAACCTAGCAGCATAGGCGTTCAGCGACATCACCCCCTGCTCCAACTTTAAAAACTCCGCCTCCCGCGCAAACTTTGCGCTGTCAGGGAAGTATTTCTCCAAGAACCTCACCCTAAAGCTCTCCCAGTCCAACACCTCCTCTCTGGCCTCCATCATTTGCTGAGCTCCCATCCACCAGAACTCTGCTTCTCCAGACAGCAGATAAGTGGCAAACAACAACTTCTTCTCTTCAGGGCAGGAGGTCGCCCTAAAGATTTTCTCCATTTCCCTGACCCACTGATCTGCTTGATCAGGGGTAGCATTCCCACAGAACTTGGGTGGGTTGTGCCTCATGAACTCAGCCAGTCCCATCCGCTCCTGAGGCTGACCGACGGGCGAATTCGTATCAGCCGACCGAGTAGTCTCCCAATGCTGCATGGTAGCTTGATGGTTCTGCGCCATCGCCGCATTCTGCTGCTGGATGGCACCTGCCATCATCTCAATGGCCCTGGCGATCTGGCCCATTTCAGAAGAAGGTTGGGGAGAGGTAGGAGGTCTACGAGTCATTTTCCTCGTTCTCAGATTCCGAAACTACTAGCTTCTATATTCCCTACAACTATAAGAATGAGATCGATAAGAAATCAATTCATTCAAGGGGGTAACATCACGACCTTACAAGGTCAGCTTCTCAAATTCCCTAGGAATTTGAGTCCATCAACAGAACCATAAAGCTTATAACCTCAAGCAAAACACCAGAACAGCTACTGGTGTGCAACCATCAATCCACACAGCCACTCACAATCAATTACAAGAACACTCAATAACATGAAATAGATCACACCAGAAGTCAAAGTATGCTAAACATTAAACCTCTGGAATTTAGATTGAGAATCACCCCGATCCGGTCATGAGTGTGCACCCTCACCACCTTATCAAGACCCTCTCATTCTAAATACTAAGATTTTCAGTTAGGCATACATTCACTACAGCACACACAAAAAGTTCAATACAAAAACGTTTGAAAACCTTTCACAATAGTTGTCACTTAAAACTCAAATAAGTTTTCATGAGCAGAAGAAAACACAATGGATCCACAACCCTCAGGTCATCCAAAGGACGAACTGCTCTGATACCATTAATGTAACATCCCGCCAAAATAAAACCAGACATACATGTATAATGAAAATAAAGGTACACAATTAATATTGAAGAGTACATGGTAATATATATATATATATAAGTAATGAACTTACTTCTCTCATGGAGTTTAATACATAACCAGTCAAATGCTTCAAAATTTAATGAAATTCAATCAAAACTACAAAACCGGCGATCTCCATACATGAACCGGCGATCTGGTAACAGAAGGCCCCAAAACAGGCGATCTGCTAGCAGGACATAAAACCGGCGATCACCACCAAGAGATAGAAAACCCGGCGATCTCTTGTAACATCCCTCCAAATACATTTCGCATTTTTTTCATTTTCGTAATATGAAATAACGATAAAACAAATATATTGAAATAAACATAATTGTATATATATATATACAAAGGAGTTCTCCTCGCAGGGAGTTTAATACAAAACTTAAACATAAAAACAGCAAAATACAAAACTACCGATCTCCTAACAGAAAACGGAGATCGCCTATCAGAAAATGGTAAAAGGGGGCGATTGTAACATCCCGCCAAAACGTTTCACAATTATATAATGAAAATAAAACGTAAAACCAAAATGTTTTGAAATGAACATGATTATATATATATAATGAAGTTTCTCCTCGCAGGGAGTTTAATACAAAACGAACGTTTTTCCAATACTTAAACAAAAGACAGCAAAATACAAAGCTACCGATCTCCTAACAGAAAACGGAGATCGCCTATCGGAAAATGGCAAAAGGGGGCGACCTCCTAACCAAAGAGGCGATCTCCTATCAGAAAAGGGCGATCTCCGATCAGAAAACAGGAAAAGGGGTGATTGCCCAACAGAAGCAAAATAGGCGATCTCATCCCGGCGACCACTTACTGAGGAGCTCTTCTTCCTGCAAGATCATCTGCTCCCGTGTAAAAATTACACGATCATCACAGGTTTTTAAGAAAGACAGCCACAGAACCAAAATACAAAGGGTAAGCTAGACATTTAAAAGAGAGTTTGACTGTGAACTTAAGAATCAAGATGAAACCAGTTTAAGACATCCACGTAAAACCATCAACTTTCTCATATTCCACCAAAACATTTGATAATCACATATCTCACAAATCAATTCCAGAGTCTCACCAATTCACATCAGCAATCAAGTGTCTATCAATTCAATTTCTCATATCACACGTCAGACTTTCCACTGACTCATCACACCAGACACTTGACCACTATTCCGGAAAACACGTGCATTGAACTTAGCGTCCTGAGACATGCACCTGTCATGCTAAAAGGCTGGAAAGTGCCCTCAGCCATGCGCATTACACAATCTCAATATCATCATTATCACAGCATGACAGGGTAAATCCATACTACAGGCCGAACTCGTTCTGTTTCACACGAGACACCCATACGTATGACCTCCTTCGACTCTCCACAACTGAGTAACTTCTTCTATGTGATTTCATTACCTCAGTAGAGTCAGGATCGTCTCATTACACCAGGACACTCACTGATCAATACACATCCTACACAGATCTTACACGGTATTTCCTTTCCTGAAAATACTATGCCTCGATCCCACATTCACAACATTCACACATCACATAACATTTCAACAAATGATTCCAGTCACAGAAAAACTCATGCCAAGGTTCAGATTTTCGAATATCACATTTAAATCTCAAACAGTTCCAAATAATCACAAAAACAGAGGATATTTCAATAACAGATGAAAACCGGCGATCACCTCCAGAAATCGGCGATCACGAACAAAACTGGGTTTTAAACAAGAACATTTTGAAAACCGGCGACCACGTCGCCCGCAACATCAAAACAGAACTGTTGTCATGAACATCTCACATTTCAACATCAAACACCGTGAAAGCGAAGTAAAACCGGCGACCACGTCGCCCTATCATCACAAACATCAAATACCCAATTATCGTTGGAAAAAGACTAGCTTCCCTTACCTGGATCAGCGTGAAATCTCACTTCAAGCTCTGAACCGCCGAACGTAAAGGATGTCCGAACTCTGCCTAAGCGTTCAAATAGGTAAATCTTGTAGAGGACCTTCCCAAAAGCTCTATGGCAGTCGTCGCTCGTCTTGCTTTTGCTTGAAGGTGCCTGGGAAATACTGAGTCGCAGTGCAAGGGAGAGAAAGAGAAAGATGAAGGTGAACTCACTCTGTCACCTTTTATCTCCCACTGCGTTTTCAAAACTCCCTAAGAGGAGCCTTCTGAAGCTAAGGACGTAGGCCTGCTGTGTAGCCGCCCTAGCCTACTCTCTGAGATACCTAGCGTGTGAGTTTTCCTTTACTCAAGCACAAACCTGACAGTAAGGTTGCGTGGTTGACTTTGCGCACACAAACACTGTGCACTACCGTACCAACTCTCTGGAGCCACTGACTACGTGCCGCGCATGCAAGACGTTCATGCTGGGCCCTGGGCTCCACTTCATCTGCATGAAACACGACATCGCGCGATAACCTTTCGCCGATGACCTCTCGCGCGAAGACTCTCCACTGATGACCTTCCGCGCGAAGGCTATCCACCAATGACTCATCCTGGAGGACGACCGATGTCTCTCTTTGGAAGACGACCGATGTCTCTCGCGTCCAAGCGATGCCCGCATGCCTCTCGCGCCCTGGCGATCATGTGTAGTAGGCGACCGGCGACTAGGTACACTACAGGTGATTGGCGTTCAGGTGCAATCAAGGCGACAGGCGACCATGTGCCAGAGAAGACGGAGATCGCCTACTCTTTCAATTACGGCGATCTCGTAGACTTTTAAGTTATACTTCCCTTCCTTTATATTTTTAAATAAAAACATACTTCGAATCCATTTAAATATAACACTTTTATTCCAATAATATTTTCCAGGTCCTTACAATCTCCCTAACAACAAAAATTTTCGTCCTCGAAAATTGAATTACAAGGAAAAGAGATGTGGATAGTCCTTTCTCATGGTTTCTTCCAACTCCCAAGTTGAATCACCCGATCTCTCATCCCACACCACTTTGAGAAGCTTTCACCCTGCCTTGTATCAGCTTCACCTTCTCGGTTATCTGCTGAACCAACTCTTACTACTCCAATACTTCATCAAATTCCATTGTACATCCCAACTGCTGAGCTAGTTCTCACACTCCCTGAAGGAACACCTTACATACATCTCTTCACCACCACGATTGATATTTCAAGTGAGCTCGGCTTCTCCCAAGTTCCGAGTCATATTTGGATACAAGAATATCCTTACATTTCCCTTTCTCATCACTCATCATCCACCATTTCCATTTCGCCAGAAGAGCAAAGTTAAATTTTCTGTTATCCCTTAAATTATTCTTTTACTGGTATGCAATTTCTGTCCTAAAATCCTAATATTCCATCTTCACTCATTACAAAGCCTTTAGCTTGCTCGGTGCCTAGAACTCCCATAACACGCTTCAGACTAGGCTCCCCTAATTGTTCAATCAAAACTGGTTCGCCCTCCTGGTTCCAACCATAAGGGAGTTCTGCATTTTCCCCCATACAGAGCTTCATACAATCACTGACTTCAAAACCCCATAACACCACTGATCCAGCCCCTTGACCAGACGCCAGAGCTTCTTTTTCTAGCCTCCTCCTTCTCACCAGCTTCGCGCCAAGCACCTCAATGACTTCACCTGGAAGAACAAGTTGGCGCCTCTGAATCTTTCTCTCTCCTGACGGTTATCCCTCTTGACACGTGGAGGATATCTGGTCACACACGTGTCGTCATCTGGAGAACCTACAACTGAGTCGTTACTTCTACTTTGCTCCTGCGGCTAAGTTATCCACACAGGGAGTAGACTAGTGCGCTAGCTACTGTGGGCGCAGCCTTAACACGATGAACTGGCAGCCTTAACGTGTTGAACTAATCTTCTCAAATGTACGGCGATGTGAAAACCCCGGCGATCTGAATATCAGGCGATGTTCTCCTTTCGGCGTTTTGTTGACCACTGATCTCGTATTCTCCACACACGGTCGATAGGCGTGTACTGATTTTCTCTCCCGGCGATAGGCGTGTATTGATCCACACGGCGATAGGCGTGTTCTATTCTTAACACACGGCGATAGGCGATTGCTACTCTGTGCTTCTTTACTTCTCGGGTTCAGCTTACAGGCGCTCGCCTGATACTGATCCGCAAGTGTTGGTCCCTTAACCACCCCAACCAATCACCATTCTGGGCGATCGCCTCTCCGATTCACTTGCCACCCTCTACCACATGACTCCTTTGAACGATCTACGTAATCAACTGTTGTTGGCATCATCTACTGCTGATAGCCAACCAGATCAACCACTAACACTGCCGATTCTAAATCATGAGTAGAATAATTATCTCTCATGAACTTTAAGTTGCCTTGAAGCATATGCAACCACTCTCTTCTCTTGCATCCAAAGCGCATCCCAACCCTTGATGTGAAGCACCACAGTAGACGTCAAAAGGTCTTCCGTCCTCTGGAATTACCCGCACTGGAGTACCTCATGGAGATACGCTGGGTTTGATGAAATGCTTCTCCAACAGCTCTTCCACTTGCTTCTTCAATTCTACCAACTCGGCTGGAACCATCCTGCAAGGTGCCATTGACACTGGTCCAGCTCCGGGTACCAAAACAATAGAGAATTCCACTTCCCTCTTAGGAGGTAACCCAGGTACTTCTTCTGGAAATACATCCATCAAATCTTTCACCACCTGAATCCTGCTTACGTCCTCTTCGTTCTTCACTTCCAACCGGGCTATGATCACGAAACACCTCGCCCCTTCTTCCAACTCTGATCGCCCATGCCGAGCAGATCTCACATCTGGCTCTTGGAGATCGGAAAACACCACTTTCTGCCTACCGCAAACTATGGGAACGTGATCGGCAGGCAGTCAATCTATTCCCTAGGATAACATCCAGGTCCTGCAGAGATAGACAGATCAAATTCACTTTGAATCTGCGTCCCTCTACTATCACTGAACATTCGGGGCAACTGTAGAGGTCAACACCTGCCCTGACACAGGTGTAGAGACCAACAGTTTCGAAGGGTAACTCCTTCACTAGAAGGTCCAGCTCGGCTACACCGACTTGACACACAAGAGTGTGTCGCTCAGAAACAAACAAGGCTCTTACACCCCTACCAGATATAAAACAAACATCTTATACCAAAATACCTGACTGGGACGCCTCAGCTCCTGCCATGGCAAACACTCTCCCTGTTGCCTGAGGTCTGCTACTTTCATTCCTCTACCGCCGAGGTCCCTTGGGTTGAGTCATCTCTTTTCTGTTGGGGCAATTTCTAGAAATGTGCCCCATCCTTTTGCACGTGAAACATCTGGGTTCCCAAGGTGGTTGCTGCTGAGGCTGGAGCGGTGCTGTTCTTGCCCTATGCTGTGGAGGCCTCTCATAAGGCTCAAACTGCTGTTGCTGCATCCTTGTCTTCCCACTGGAAGAACCCCCTGGGTGTGACCTGATCACCCGAGAATCACCCTTTTCCAGGGTTTCCACCATCTTCGCCTTCTCTACTAAGGCGTGAAATTCCCTGATGCACATCGGGGCTATAGTCCACTTCAGCCCATGCTTCAGCCCCTCCTCAAACTTCCTGCACCTCCAAGCCTCGGAGGTCGCCTGGGTATAAAATCTGGCGAGATACTCAAACCGAGCAGCATAGGCGTTTACAGACGTCTCCCCCTGTTCCAACTTTAAGAACTCAGCTTCCCTCGCAAACTTTGCGCTGTCAGGGAAGTATTTCTCCAAGAACCTCACCCTGAAGCTCTCCCAGTCTAACACCTCCTCTCTGGCCTCCATCATTTGCTGAGCTCCCATCCACCAGAATTCGGCTTCACCAGATAGCAGATAGGTGGCGAATAACAACTTCTTCTCTTCAGGGCAGGAAGTCGCCCTAAAGATTTTCTCCATTTCCCTGACCCACTGATCTGCTTGATCAGGGGTAGCATTCCCACAGAACTTGGGTGGGTTGTGCCTCATGAACTCGGCCAGTCCCATCCGTTCTTGAGGATGACCGACGGGCGAATTCGTATCAGCCGACCGAGTAGTCTCCCAATGCTGCATGGTAGCTTGATGGTTCTGCGCCATCGCCGCATTCTGCTGCTGGATGGCACCTGCCATCATCTCAATGGCCCTGGCGATCTGGCCCATTTCAGAAGAAGGTTGGGGAGAGGTAGGAGGTCTACGAGTCATCTTCTTCGTTCTCAGATTCCAAAACCACTAGCTTCTATATCCCCTACAACTATAAGAATGAGATCGATAAGGAAATCAATTCATTCAAGGGTGTAACATCTCGACCTTACAAAGGTCAGCATCTCAAATTCCTTAAGAATTTGAGTCCATCTACAGAACCATAAAGCTTATAACTTCAAGCAAAACACCAGAACAGCTACTGGTGTGCAACCATCAATCCAAACAGCCACTCAAAATCAATTACAACCACACTCAATAAAATGAAATCGATCACACCAGAATTCAAAGTATGCTAAACATTAAACCTCTGGAATTTAGATTGAGAATCACCCTGATTCGGTCATGAGTGTGCACCCTCACCACCTTATCAAGACCCTCTCATTCTAAATACTAAGATTTTCAGTTAGGCATACATTCACTACAGCACACACAAAAATTTCAATACAAAAACGTTTGAAAACATTTTCACAATAGTTGTTATTTTAAAACTGAACTGAATTTTCGTAAGCAGAAGAAACGAAATGAATCCACTACCCTCAGATCATCCAAAGGACGAACTGCTCTGATACCATTAATGTAACATCCCGCCAAAACATTTCACAATTATATAATGAAAATAAAACGTAAAACCAAAATGTTTTGAAATGAACATGATTATATATATATAATGAAGTTTCTCCTCGCAGGGAGTTTAATACAAAACGAACGTTTTTCCAATACTTAAACAAAAGACAGCAAAATACAAAGCTACCGATCTCCTAACAGAAAACGGAGATCGCCTATCGGAAAATGGCAAAAGGGGGCGACCTCCTAACCAAAGAGGCGATCTCCTATCAGAAAAGGGCGATCTCCGATCAGAAAACAGGAAAAGGGGTGATTGCCCAACAGAAGCAAAATAGGCGATCTCATCCCGGCGACCACTTACTGAGGAGCTCTTCTTCCTGCAAGATCATCTGCTCCCGTGTAAAAATTACACGATCATCACAGGTTTTTAAGAAAGACAGCCACAGAACCAAAATACAAAGGGTAAGCTAGACATTTAAAAGAGAGTTTGACTGTGAACTTAAGAATCAAGATGAAACCAGTTTAAGACATCCACGTAAAACCATCAACTTTCTCATATTCCACCAAAACATTTGATAATCACATATCTCACAAATCAATTCCAGAGTCTCACCAATTCACATCAGCAATCAAGTGTCTATCAATTCAATTTCTCATATCACACGTCAGACTTTCCACTGACTCATCACACCAGACACTTGACCACTATTCCGGAAAACACGTGCATTGAACTTAGCGTCCTGAGACATGCACCTGTCATGCTAAAAGGCTGGAAAGTGCCCTCAGCCATGCGCATTACACAATCTCAATATCATCATTATCACAGCATGACAGGGTAAATCCATACTACAGGCCGAACTCGTTCTGTTTCACACGAGACACCCATACGTATGACCTCCTTCGACTCTCCACAACTGAGTAACTTCTTCTATGTGATTTCATTACCTCAGTAGAGTCAGGATCGTCTCATTACACCAGGACACTCACTGATCAATACACATCCTACACAGATCTTACACGGTATTTCCTTTCCTGAAAATACTATGCCTCGATCCCACATTCACAACATTCACACATCACATAACATTTCAACAAATGATTCCAGTCACAGAAAAACTCATGCCAAGGTTCAGATTTTCGAATATCACATTTAAATCTCAAACAGTTCCAAATAATCACAAAAACAGAGGATATTTCAATAACAGATGAAAACCGGCGATCACCTCCAGAAATCGGCGATCACGAACAAAACTGGGTTTTAAACAAGAACATTTTGAAAACCGGCGACCACGTCGCCCGCAACATCAAAACAGAACTGTTGTCATGAACATCTCACATTTCAACATCAAACACCGTGAAAGCGAAGTAAAACCGGCGACCACGTCGCCCTATCATCACAAACATCAAATACCCAATTATCGTTGGAAAAAGACTAGCTTCCCTTACCTGGATCAGCGTGAAATCTCACTTCAAGCTCTGAACCGCCGAACGTAAAGGATGTCCGAACTCTGCCTAAGCGTTCAAATAGGTAAATCTTGTAGAGGACCTTCCCAAAAGCTCTATGGCAGTCGTCGCTCGTCTTGCTTTTGCTTGAAGGTGCCTGGGAAATACTGAGTCGCAGTGCAAGGGAGAGAAAGAGAAAGATGAAGGTGAACTCACTCTGTCACCTTTTATCTCCCACTGCGTTTTCAAAACTCCCTAAGAGGAGCCTTCTGAAGCTAAGGACGTAGGCCTGCTGTGTAGCCGCCCTAGCCTACTCTCTGAGATACCTAGCGTGTGAGTTTTCCTTTACTCAAGCACAAACCTGACAGTAAGGTTGCGTGGTTGACTTTGCGCACACAAACACTGTGCACTACCGTACCAACTCTCTGGAGCCACTGACTACGTGCCGCGCATGCAAGACGTTCATGCTGGGCCCTGGGCTCCACTTCATCTGCATGAAACACGACATCGCGCGATAACCTTTCGCCGATGACCTCTCGCGCGAAGACTCTCCACTGATGACCTTCCGCGCGAAGGCTATCCACCGATGACTCATCCTGGAGGACGACCGATGTCTCTCTTTGGAAGACGACCGATGTCTCTCGCGTCCAAGCGATGCCCGCATGCCTCTCGCGCCCTGGCGATCATGTGTAGTAGGCGACCGGCGACTAGGTACACTACAGGTGATTGGCGTTCAGGTGCAATCAAGGCGACAGGCGACCATGTGCCAGAGAAGACGGAGATCGCCTACTCTTTCAATTACGGCGATCTCGTAGACTTTTAAGTTATACTTCCCTTCCTTTATATTTTTAAATAAAAACATACTTCGAATCCATTTAAATATAACACTTTTATTCCAATAATATTTTCCAGGTCCTTACAGCGATCGCCCAACAAGAACAGAAAACCGGCGACCACATACGGCGATCACTCACAGGGGAAATCCACTTCCTGCAACATCATCTGCTCCCGTGTAAAGTTACACGATCATCACAGGTTTAAGAAAAACAGCCACAGAAACAAAATACAGGGTAAGCTATATATTTAAGAAAACATTTGAATCAAGAGCATACATAAGAACTTCACAACATCCATGAACCATAACAGTATCAGCCATCACATTTCCATATTCCACAAGACTATCAGAAATCCCATATTTCACAAATCAATCCAAGAGTATTTCAATTCACATCAGAAATCAAGTGTCTATTAATTCAATTTCTCATTTCTCACGTCAGACTTTCCACTGACTCATCACACCAGACACTTGACCACTATTTCCGGAGACTCGTGCGTTGATTAGACCCAGAGATTCGCACCTGTCATACCAAAGGCTGGAAAGTGACCTCAGCCATGCGCATCACACCATCTCAATATTCTCATTATCACGGTATGACCAGGGTTAATCCATACGACAGGCCGAACTCGTTCTGTTTCACACGAGACACCCATACGTATGAACCTCCATCGACTCTCCACAACCGAGTAACTTCCTCTATGTGATTTCATTACCTCAGTAGAGTCTGGATGTCTCATTATAGGATCACCGATCAATACACCTATTACACGACCTTACACGGTATTTTCTTTCCTGAAAATACTATGCCTCGATCCACAATCACAACATTCAACACATCACATAACACTTCAATGAATGATTTCAATCACAGCAAAACTCATACCAAGGTTCAAATTTTCGAAAACCACATTTAAAATCTCAAACACTTTTGAAACAGCATAAAACAGGGGATATTTCAATAACAGATGAAAAACCGGCGACCACGTCGCCCTATCATCACAAACATCAAATATCCAGTTATCGTTGGAAAAAGGTTAGCTTCCCTTACCTGGATCAGCGTGAAATCTCACTTCAAGCTCTAAACCGCCGAACGTAAAGGATGTCTGAACTCTGCCTAAGCGTTCTAATTGGTAAAACTTGCAGAGACCCTTCTCAAATGCTCTATGGCAATCGCTGGTAATTTAACTGGTGCCTGAAATTTCTGAGTCGCAGTGCAAAGGAGAGAAAAGAGAAAAACTGAAGGTGAACTTACTCTGTCACCTTTTATACTCTCACTGCGTTTTTAAACTCACTAAGAGGCGGTGCATCCTGATACTAGGAACATAGGCCTGCCATGTAGCCATCATTACCTATTCTCTAACTAACCCTCCTGGGTGGGTTTCCTTCCTCGAATTAAGGGCAACCTGACAGTATAGCCACATGGCGTCTCTGCGCACATGAAGCTACTGTTCCGAAGGACTTTCACTGCCCACATGTCGCACATGCAGCACGTTCATCCTGAAAACCAGGGCCCCACTTCATCAGCGTGAAACGCGACATCGCGCGATAACCTTTCGCCGATGACCACTCGCGCAAAGACAATCCACCGATGACCCATTCTGGAGGACGACCGATGTCTCTCTCTGGAAGACGACCGATGTCTCTCTCTGGAAGACGACCGATGTCTCCTCCTCCTGGAGACCGACCGAGGTCTCTTCCTCCTGGAGACCGACCGATGTCTCTTCCTCCTGGAGACCGGCCGCGGTCTCTTCTTGGCGACACCCGCATGACTCTCGCGCCCGGGCGAAGCCCACATGCATCCCGCGCCCTGGCGATGCCCGCATGCCTCTCGCGCCCTGACGATGCTCGCATGTCTCGCGCCCTGGCGATGTCCGCATGCCTCTCGCGCCCTGGCGATCATGTTTCATGCGATCTCATGGCTTTCTAACTACACTTTCCTTCATTTTTATCTTAAATAAAAACATACTTAGAATTCACTTAAAATATATCACTTTTATTCCAATAAGATTTTCCAGGTCCTTACAATGTCTCTCTCTGGAAGACGACCGATGTCTCTCCCTGGCGACGCCCGCATGTCTCTCGCCCTGGCGATGTCCGCATGTCTCTCGTGCCCTGGCGATGCCCGCATGCCTCGCGCCCTGGCAATGTTCGCATGCCTCTCGCGCCCCGGCGATGCCCGCATGCCTCGCGCCCTGGCGATTACTGATGACACATCGCCACGCCTTGCTGAAGGTTGTTCATCCCACAATGTTACGTCCAAGGTATCACCTCCACATGACTTGGTGACATCGGTAGCTTCACATTTCCAAGAATAGATCAGCACTACTCCTCGTGCGCCCATGCATGCAACACTAAGGACGATTTCTTATGCTCAAGCATAGAGCTTCGCATGCACAGCGTATCTAAGGTTTAACCCACACCTCGATACGCGTGGTTTTTGGAACCCACTATGGTTGATCCAGCATCTTGACCACATACTAAGTGCACTCCCGGCGATCACGTACACCATAGCCGATTGGCGATCATGTGAACTCTAGGCGACAGGCGATTATGTGCCAGAGAAGTCGGAGATCGCCTCCGTCTTCAACAACGGCGATCTCGTAGACTTCTAAGCTATACTTTTCTTCCTTTACTCTTCTTGATCCACATGTCTTCCTCGAGCACCCCCACGTGATTACCTCACGATAAAGTCAACGCACCTGACTACTTGGTTAATACAATGGTCAGCCGACCGACCTCTACCAGCTGACCCCAGACCTAGGTTGATGTCCGAGGTCCGACTACTACGAAACTTCTATTACCAGCTTTTTGTATTTTAAATAATAACATCTTCTGAAAATATTTAAACATAACACTTTTATTCCAATTAAAGTTTCTAGGTCCTTACACAAACCACTGACGAATCGGCACAAAACATGCAGATACACCACGCCCCGTTTCGAGCCACTTTCATTTTTGAGGCGTCTTGATCGGACCTCCCTATCAAAATCTATGCCATTTGAAGTTTGTATACCCTAATATTCACTAAATTAAGTTTCCCCAAACCCCAAACTACTGACGAATTTGCACAAAGCATGCACATACGGCACGCCCCGTTTCGAGCCACTTTCATTTTTGAGGCGTCTTGATCGGACTTCTCTGTCAAAATCTATTGCCATTTGAAGTTTGTATACCCTAATATTCACTAAATGAAGTTTCCCCAAACCCCAAACTACTGACGAATCGGCACAAAGCATGCAGATACGGCATGCCCCGTTTCGAGCCACTTTCATTTTTGAGGCGTCTTGATCGGACTTCTCTGTCAAAATCTATCACCAGTTGAAGTTTGTATACCCTAATATTCACTAAATGAAGTTTCCCCAAACCCCAAACTACTGACGAATCGGCACATAGCATGCAGATACGGCACGCACCGTTTCGAGCCACTTTCATTTTTTAGGCGTCTTGATCGGACTTCTCTTTCAAAATCTATCACCAGTTGAAGTTTGTATACCCTAATATTCACTAAATGAAGTTTCCCCAAACCCCATACTACTGACGAATTTGCACAAAGCATGCAGATACGGCACGCCCCGTTTCGAGCCACTTTCATTTTTGAGGCGTCTTGATCAGACTTCTCTGTCAAAATCTATCGCCATTCGAAGTTTGTATACCCTAATATTCACTAACTGAAGTTTCCCCAAACCCCAAACTACTGACGAATCGGCACAAAGCATGCAGATACGGCATGCCCCGTTTCGAGCCACTTTCATTTTTAAGGCGTCTTGATCGGACTTCTCTGTCAAAATCTATCGCCATTTGAAGTTTGTATACCCTAATATTCACTAAATGTTCTTTCCCCAAACCCCAAACTACTGACGAATCGACACAAAACATGCAGATACGCCACGCCCCGTTTCGAGCCACTTTCATTTTTTAGGCGTCTTGAACGGACTTCTCCGTCAAAATCTATCACTATTTGAAGTTTGTATACCCTAATATTCACTAAATGAAGTTTCCCCAAACCCCAAACTACTGACGAATTTGCACAAAGCATGCACAGACGGCACGCCCCGTTTCGAGCCACTTTCATTTTTGAGGCATCTTGATCGGACTTCTCTGTCAAAATCTATTGCCATTTGAAGTTTGTATACCCTAATATTCACTAAATGAAGTTTCCCCAAACCCCAAACTACTGACGAATCGGCACAAAGCATGCAGATACGGCATGCCCCGTTTCGAGCCACTTTCATTTTTGAGGCGTCTTGATCGGACTTCTCTGTCAAAATCTATCACCAGTTGAAGTTTGTATACCCTAATATTCCCTAAATGAAGTTTCCCCAAACCCCAAACTACTGACGAATCGGCACATAGCATGCAGATACGGCACGCCCTGTTTCGAGCCACTTTCATTTTTTAGGCGTCTTGATCGGACTTCTCTTTCAAAATCTATCACCAGTTGAAGTTTGTATACCCTAATATTCACTAAATGAAGTTTCCCCAAACCCCATACTACTGACGAATCGGCAAATAGCATGCAGATACGGCACGCCCCGTTTCAAGCCACTTTCATTTTTTAGGCGTCTTGATCGGACTTCTCTTTCAAAATCTATCACCATTCGAAGTTTGTATACCCTAATATTCACTAAATGAAGTTTCCCCAAACCCCAAACTACTGCTGAATCGGCACGAAACATGTTGATACGCCACGCCCCGTTTCGAACCACTTTCATTTTTGAGGCGTCTTGATCGGACTTCTCTGTCAAAATCTCTCGCCATTTGAAGTTTGTATGCCCTAATATTCACTAAATGAAGTTTGCCCAAACCCCAAACTACGTACGAATCGGCACAAAGCATGCAGATACGCCACGCCCGGTTTCCAGCCACTTTCATTTTTGAGGCGTCTTGATCGGACTTCTCTGTCAAAATCTATCGCCATTTGAAGTTTGTATACCCTAATATTCACTATAGATGAAGTTTCCCGAAACTCCAAACTACTGACGAATCAACACAAAACATGCAGATACGCCACACCCCGTTTCGAGCCACTTTCATTTTTGAGCCATCTTAATCGGACTTCTCTGTCAAAATCTCTCGCCATTTGAAGTTTGTATACCCTTATATTCACTAAATGAAGTTTCCCCAAACCCCAAACTACTGAGAAATCGGCACAAAACATGCAGATACGCCACGCCCAGTTTCGAGCTACTTTCCTTTTTGAGGCATCTTGATCGGACTTCTCTGTCAAAATCTATCGCCATTTGAAGTTTGTATACCCTAATAATCACTAGATGAAGTTTCTCCAAACCCCAAACTACTGACGAATCGGCACAAAACATGCAGATACGCCACGCCCCGTTTCGAGCCACTTTCATTTTTTAGGCGTCTTGAACGGACTTCTCCGTCAAAATCTATCACCATTTGAAGTTTGTATACCCTAATATTCACTAAATGAAGTTTCCCCAAACCCCAAACTACTGACGAATCGGCACAAAGCATGCAGATACGGCACGCCCCGTTTCGAGCCACTTTCATTTTTTAGGCGTCTTGATCGGACTTCTCTGTCAAAATCTATCGGCATTCAAAGTTTGTATACCCTAATATTCACTAAATGAAGTTTCCCCAAACCCCAAACTACTGACGAATTTGCACAAAGCATGCAGATACGGCACGCCCCGTTTCGAGCCACTTTCATATTTGAGGCGTCTTGATCGGACTTCTCTGTCAAAATCTATCGCCATTCGAAGTTTGTATACCCTAATATTCACTAACTGAAGTTTCCCCAAACCCCAAACTACTGACGAATCGGCACAAAGCATGCAGATACGGCATGCCCCGTTTCGAGCCACTTTCATTTTTTAGGCGTCTTGATCGGACTTCTCTGTCAAAATCTATCGCCATTTGAAGTTTGTATACCCTAATATTCACTAAATGTTGTTTCCCCAAACCCCAAACTACTGACGAATCGACACAAAACATGCAGATACGCCACGCCCCGTTTCGAGCCACTTTCATTTTTTAGGCGTCTTGAACGGACTTCTCCGTCAAAATCTATCACTATTTGAAGTTTGTATACCCTAATATTCACTAAATGAAGTTTCCCTAAACCCCAAACTACTGACGAATTTGCACAAAGCATGCACATACGGCACGCCCCGTTTCGAGCCACTTTCATTTTTGAGGCGTCTTGATCGGACTTCTCTGTCAAAATCTATCGCCATTTGAAGTTTGTATACCCTAATATTCACTAAATGAAGTATCCCTAAAGCCCAAACTACTGACGAATCGGCACAAAGCATGCAGATACGGCATGCCCCGTTTCGAGCCACTTTCATTTTTCAGGTGTCTTGATCGGACTTCTCTGTCAAAATCTATCGCCATTTGAAGTTTGTATACCCTAATATTCACTAAATGAAGTTTCCCCAAACCCCAAACTACTGACGAATCGGCACAAAACATGCAGATACGCCACGCCCCGTTTCGAGCCACTTTCATTTTTTAGGCGTCTTGATCGGACTTCTCTGTCAATATCTATCGCAATTTGAAGTTTGTATACCCTAATATTCACTAAATGTTGTTTCCCCAAACCCTAAACTACTGAGGAATCGGCACAAAACATGCAGATACGCCACGCCTCGTTTTGAGGCACTTTCATTTTTGAGGCGTGTTGATAGGACTTCTCTGTCAAAATCTATCGCCGTTTGAAGTTTGTATACCCTAATATTCACTAGATGAAGTTTCTCCAAACCTCAAACTACTAACGAATCGGCACAAAACATGCAGATACGCCACGTGCAACATCCCCCCAAATGGTTTTCATATTTATATAATGAAATAAAGGTAAAACAATAATATCGAAGTGAACATATATATATATGTAATGAAATTTCTCCTCACAGGGAGTTTAATACATATCCAGTCATTTTCCAAAACTTAAACAGAATACAGCAAAATAGAAAATAGGCGATCTCCTAACAGAAACAGAAAACAGGCGATCTCCTTCCGGCGACCACTCACGGAGGAGCTCTACTTCCTGCAACATCATCTGCTCCCGTGTAAATTATACACGATCATCACAGCTTTAAGAAAACATCCACAAAAGAAACACGCAGGGTAAGCTAGATATTTTGAAGAGAATTTAGATATGAAACTTTAAAATCAAGATAAAACAATTTTAAGACACTCACGTAAAATCCATCAATTTTCCCATTCATTTCACACACTTCACAATTTCATCAAGTGTTATTTGTTTCACATAAACATTCAAGTGTCTATCAAATTTCAACAATTCTCTTTCTCACGTTAGACTTCCACTAACTCACCACACATAGACACATACCACACCACTGTAAAGTCCACACAGGACAGCTAGTGAAGTCCACACAGGACACCAAGTGAAGTCCACACAGGGCAGCTAATGAAGTCCACACAGGACAGCTAATTAACATCAATTCACCCAATGCACCATACAACACTTAAATGAACGATTCCAATCACAGCAACAATCATTCCACGGTTCAGATTTTCGAATATCACATGCATTTCACATTTAAATCTCAAACAGTTTCAAACGGCACTAAAACAGGGGAGTTCGAAAACAACACCAAAACCGGCGATCTCATCCAAAAACAGGGGATTATGCAATAACAGTTGAAAACCGGCGACCACGTCGCCCCATCATCAAAGTCATCTAACGTAAGGTTTTCATTGGAAATAAGGCTAGCTTCCTTACCTGAGCTTGCGCAAAACACCAAGAGCTCCAAAACCCACCGAAGCTTAAAGGTGCCTTAACTCTGTTTTAGCGTCCGGTCTGGAGAACTTGCAGAGAACCTCCCAGGTGTCCAAGGGCAGTCCTCGCTCGTCGTACTGATGCTTGAGGGTGCCTGAATCGCAGCGCAAAGGAGAGAAAAGAGAGGGATGAATGTAAACTCACTCTTTCACTCTTGAACCACTGCAATGCTCTTTGCCTCTCAGAAGTGGGTTTTTGAATCTAAACCAACTTGTCCACCATTGCCGCTGTCACCACCCACTCTGCAGGAAAGCTTGCGTGCACGCTTCCCTGAACAGTACGGCCACGTGTGTCTCTTGCGCATGCCAACTCTCTGATGTCACTATTCTGAACCACCCTTTTTGTCTACGTGTCGCGCGTGCAAGACGTCTCATGCGTGCAAGACGTCTCATGCTGGGAACCTGGGACCCACCTTATCTGTGTGAAACACGACATCGCGCGATAACCTTCCACCGATGACTCATCCTGGCAGACGACCGATGTCTCTCTTTGGAAGACGACCGATCTCTCTCTCTGGAAGATGACCGATGTCTATCCCTGGTGACGCCCGCATGTCTCTCGCCCTGGCGATGCCCGCATGTCTCGCGCCCTGGCGATGCCCGCATGTCTCTCACGCCCTGGCGATGCCCGCATGCCTCGCGCCCTGGCGACGCCCGCATGTCTCTCGCGCCCTGGCGATGCCCGCATGTCTCTCGCGCCCTGGCGACGTCCGCATGTCTCTCGCGCCCTCGCGATGCCCGCATACCTCGCGCCCTCGCGATGTCCGCATGTCTCTCGCGCCCTGGCGATGCCCGCATGCCTCGCGCCCTGGCGATGTCCGCATGTCTCTCGTGCCCTGGCGATGCCCGCATGTCTCTCGCGCCCTGGCGACGACTGATGACACATCGCCATGCCTTGCTGAAGTTTCTTCATCCCACCATGTTACGTCCAAGGTATCACCTCCACATGACTTGGTGATGTCGGTAGCTTCACATTTCCAAGAATAGATTGGCACTACTCCTCGCGCGCCCATGTATGCAACACAAAGGACGATTTCTTATACTCAAGCATGGAGCTTCGCATGCACAGCGTATCTAAGACTTAACCCACACCTTGATACACGTAGTTTTTGGAACCCACTATGGTTGATCCAGCATCTTGACCACATACTAAGTGCACTCCCGGCGATCACGTACACCATAGGCGATTGCCGATCATGTGTACTCTAGGTGACAGGCGATTATGTGCCAGAGAAGTCGGAGATCGCCTCCGTCTTCAACAACGGCGATCTCGTAGACTTCTAAGCTATACTTTTCTTCCTTTACTCTTCTTGATCCACATGTCTTCCTCGAGCACCCCCACGTGATTACCTCATGATAAAGTCATCGCACCTGACTACTTGGTTAATACAATGGTCAGCCGACCGACCTCTACCAGCTGACCCCAGACCTTGGGCGATGTCCGAGGTCCGACTACTACGAAACTTCAATTACCAGCTCTTTGTATTTTAAATAATAACATCTTCTGAAATTATTTAAATATAACACTTTTATTCCAATTAAAGTTTCTAGGTCCTTACACCACGCCCCGTTTCGAGCCACTTTCATTTTTGGGGCGTCTTGATCGGACTTCTCTGTCAAAATTTATCGCCATTTGAAGTTTGTATACCCTAGTATTCACTAAATTAAATTTCCCCAAACCCCAAACTACTGACGAATCGGCAGAAAACATGCAGATACGCCACGCCCCGTTCTGAGCCACTCTCATTTTTTAGGCGTCTGGATTGGATTTCTCTGTTAAAATCTATCGTCATTTGAAGTTCGTATACCCTAATATTCACTAAATGAAGTTTCCCCAAACCCCAAACTACTGAAGAATCGGCACAAAACATGCAGATACGTCACGCCCCGTTCTGAGCCACTTTCATTTTTGAGGCGTCTTGATCGAACTTCTCTGTCAAAATCTATTGCCATTTGAAGTTTGTATACCCTAATATTAACTAAATGAAGTTTTCCCAATCCCCAAACTACTGACGAATCGGCACAAAACATGCAGATACGCCACGTCCCGTTTCAAGACACTTTCATTTTTAAGGCGTCTTGATCGGACTTCTCTGTCAAAATCTATCGCCACTTGAAGTTTGTATACCCTAATATTCACTAAATGAAGTTTCCCCAATCCCCAAACTACTGACGAATCGGCACAAAACATGCAGATACGCCACGCCCCGTTTCGAGCCACTTTCATTTTTTAGGCGTCTTGATCGGACTTCTCTGTCAAAATCTATCGCCAGTTGAAGTTTGTATACCCTAATTTTCACTAAATGAAGTTTCCCCAAACCCCAAACTATTGATGAATCAGGACAAAACATGCAAATACGCCATGCCCCGTTTTAAGAAACTTTCATTTTTTTGGCGCCTTGATCGGACTTCTCTGTCAAAATCTATTGCCATTTGAACTTTGTATACCCTAATATTCACTAAAAGAAGTTTCCCCAAACCCCAAACTACTGACGAATCGGCACAAAACATGCAGATACGCCACACCCCGTTTCGAGCCACTTTCATTTTTGAGGCGTCTTGATCGGACTTCTCTGTCAAAATCTATCGCCACTTGAAGTTTGTATACCCTGATATTCACTAAATGAAGTTTCCCCAAACCCCAAACAACTGACGAATCGGCACAAAACATGCAGATACGCCACGTCCCGTTCCGAGCCACTTTCAATTTTGAGGCGTCTTGATCGGACTTCTCTGTCAAAATCTATCGCCATTTGAAGTTTGTATACCGTAATATTCACTGGATGAAGTTTGCCCAAACCCCAAACTAGTGACGAATCGGCACAAAACATGCACATACGCCACGGCCAATTTCGAGCCACTTTCATTTTTGAGGAGTCTTGATCGCACTTCTCATTCAAAGTCTATCGCCATTTGAAGTTTGTATACCCTAATATTAACTAAATGAAGATTCCCCAAACTCGAAACTACTGACGAATCAGTACAAAACATGCAAATATGCCACGCCCCGTTTCGAGCCACTTACATTTTTGAGGCGTCTTGATTGGACTTCTCTTTAAAAATCTATCGCCATTTGAAGTTTGTATACCATAATATTCAGTAAATGAAGTTTCTCCAAACCCCAAACTACTGACGAATCAGCACAAAACATGCAGATATGCCACGCCCTTTTTCGAGCCACTTTCATTCTTTAGGCGTCTGGATCGGACTACTCTGTCAAAATCTATCACCATTTGAAGTTTGTATACCCTAGTATTCACTAAATTAAGTTCCCCCAAACCCCAAACTACTGACGAATCGGCACAAAACATGCAGATACGCCACGCCCCGTTTCGAGCACCTTTCATTTTTTCGGAGTCTTGATCGGACCTCTCTTTCAAAATCTATCGTCATTCGAAGTTTGTATACCCTAATATTCATTAAATGAAGTTTCGCCAAACCCGAAACTACAGACAAATCGGCACAAAACATGCAGATACGTCACGCCCCGTTTCGAGCCACTTTCATTTTTGAGGCGTTTGGATCGGACTTCTCTGTCAAAATCTATCGCCAATTGAAGTTTGTATACCCTAATATTCACTAAATGAAGTTTCCCCAAACCCCAAACTACAAAGGAATCGGCACAAAAGATGAAGATACGCCACAGCCCGTTTCGAGCCACTTTCATTTTTGAGGCATCTTGATCGGACTTCTTTGTCAAAATCTATTGCCATTTGAACTTTTTATACCCTAATTTTCACTAAATGAAGTTTCCCCGAACCCCAAACTACTGACGAATCGGCACAAAACATGCAGATACGCCATGCCCCATTTGGAACAACTTTCATTTTTTAGGCGTCTTCATCGGACTTCTCTGTCAAAATCTCTCGCCATTTGAAGTTTGTATACCCTAATATTCACTAAATGAAGTTTCCCCAAACCCCAAACTACTCACGAATCGGAACAAAACATGCAGATTCGCCACGCACCGTTCCGAGTCACTTTCATTTTTGAGGGGTCTTGATCGGACTTCTCAGTCAAAATCTATCACCATTTGAACTTTGTATACCCTAAGATTCACTAAATGATGTTTCCCCAAACCCCAAACTACTGACGAATCGGCACAAAACATGCCGACACGCCACGCCCCGTTTCGACCCACTTTCATTATTGAGGCGTCTCGATCAGACTTTTCTGTCAAAATCTATCACAATATGAAGTTTGTATACCCTAATATTCACTAAATGAAGTTTCCCCAAACCCCAAACTACTGACGAATCGGCACAAAACATGCAGATACGCCACACCCGGTTTCGAGCCACTTTCATGTTTGAGGCATTTTGATCGGACTTCTCTGCCAAAATCTATCGCCATTTGAAGTTTGTATACCCTAATATTCACTAAATGAAGTTTCCCCAAACCCCAAACTACTTAAGAATCGGCACAAAACATGCAGATACGCCACGCCCCATTTAAAGCCACTTTCATTTTTTAGGCGTCTTGATCGGACTTCTCTGTCAAAATGTATGGCCATTTGAAGTTTGTATACCCTAATTATCACTAAATGAAGTTACCCCAAACCCCAAACTACTGACGAATCGGCAAAAAACATGCAGATACGCCACGCCCCGTTTTAAGCCATTTTCATTTTTGAGGCGTCTTGATCGGACCTCTCTGTCAAAATCTATCGCCATTTGAAGTTTGTATACCCTAATCTTCACTAAATGAAGTTTCCCCAAACTCCAAACTACTGACGAATCGGCACAAAACATGCAGATACGCCACGCCCCGTTTCGATCCAATTTCATTTTTTAGGCTTCTGTATCGAACTTCTCTGTCAAAATCTATCGCCATTTGAAGTTTGTATACCCTAATAATCACTAAATGAAGTTTCCCCAAACCCCAAACTAATGACGAATCGGCACAAAACATGCAGATACGCCACGCCCCGTTTCGAGGCACTTTCACTTTTTAGGCGTTTTGATCGGACTTCTCTGTCAAAATCTATCGCCATTTGAAGTTTGTATTCCCTAATATTCACTAAATGAAGTTTCCCCAAACCCCACACTACTGACGAATCGACACAAAACATGCAAATACGCCATGCCCCGTTTCGAGCCACTTTCATTTTTTAGGCGTCTTGATCAGACTTCTCTGTCAAAATCTATCGCCATTTGAAGTTTGTATACCCTAATGTTCACTAAATTAAGTTTCCCCAAATCCCAAAGTACTGACGAATCGGCACAAAACATGCAGATACGCCACCCCTTGTTTCGAGCCACTTTCATTTTTGAGGCGTCTTGATCGGACGTCTCTATCAAAATCTATCGCCATTTGAAGTTTGTATACCCTAATATTCACTAAATGAAGTTTCCCCAAACCCCAAACTACGACGAAACGGCACAAAACATGCAGATACGCCACGCCCCGTTTCGAGCCACTTTCATTTTTGAGGCGTCTTAATCGGACTTCTCTGTCAAAATCTATCGCCATTTGAAGTTTGTATACCTTAATATTCACTAAATGAAGTTTCCCCAAACCCCAAACTACTGACGAATCGGCACAAAACATGCAGATACGCCATGCCCCATTTCGAGCCACTTTCATTTTTGAGGCGTCTTGATCGGACTTCTCTATCAAAATCTATCGCCATTTGAAGTTTGTATATGTACCGACCAGTCCTCGGACACCGAGAACAGGTAGTAAAGGGCGAACCACGTCTGCTGGGTCCCACAGCATGGGCCAAAGCCACGTGGGGTGGACCCCGCAGGCAACTTGGATTAAAGGGTTATCAGTCATCGGTGTGTTCCCTTAGAGAAGGGTGATCAGTCATTCCCCTCAAAGTAGGGTTATCAGTCATCGGTGTGTCCCCTCAGAGTAGGTTGATCAGTCATCGGTGTGTCCCCTGAGAAAAGGGTGATTAGTCATCAGCATGTCCCCACAGAGAAGGGTGATTAGTCATCAGCATGTTCCCATAGAGAAGGGTGAGTAGTCGTCAGATCACCAGGATGGGCTGAGGTGTCATCGCCACTCAGAGTATGGCGAGGTGACATCGGTCTTGGGTGAAGACGAGGTGACATCAGCCTTGGGGGAAGACCAGTAAAATACCCAGAGTTAGGGAGAGGCCTGGATCACGAAGTGCCCATGCGGGAAGCAGGGATAGCACAGTTAGGTGTAGAGTCCTGAGGGGACGAGTACTCACCAGAACTAGGGTTTTCCCAGTGAAGCTACATGCATGGCACGTGAACAGTGAAGGCACTTCCAGAACAGGTGGCCCCAGAGACTAGGTGCACAAGGAGGCACCCAGGTGGTCACCCTGTTAAAGTTTGCACTCCAGAGAAGGAAACCTTATGTGCCAGATTACCCTAAGATTGGGTGATAGCGGCGCAAGGGTATTCCAGTAAACCCTAAATATGGCTAGCAGTGCAATAAACCCTAATTAGGGCTAGCGGCGCAGTAAACCCTAGACTATATAAGGGACAGTAAAATACTTCAAAAAGGTATGCAGTTTCTAGACCTAAACACATAGAGAGAAACTCAATACACTTGGTGTTCCTTGCCCTACACTGACTTGAGCGTCAGAGTGCAAACGGCCTCTAGGGCGCCCCCTTTCTCTTTTGCAGGTGCAGATTGCTTCGAAAGAACCAAGCACATATCAACGTGAGGAAGGAGGCGTGTGAGTGTCGTGAGTCAACCGACAGGCGGGTCAACGGGCAAGAACATTTGGCGCCCACCGTGGGGCCGGTGTAAAACAAGGTCCCATACACGAGAGTGAGAGTAAGAACCACGGAAGATGAGGAATACAAGAGACGGGTCTGTTCCACCAAATGGAGGCGATAGTGTTACCATGCAACAGCTGATGGAAACGATGCGTGCCCTCCAGGAGACGGTGGCGGAATCTCGAGCGCATCAAGCGCGTATGCAGAAAGACCTGGCCGCCTCTCAGGCCAGGAATGAGGAGTTGCGCAAGGCAAACGAGGAGATGCGCTCGAGTCTGCACCACATGCAGCAAGCTGGGGGTCGTGTGGGAGAGGATCAGGCTCCACTGATGCCCCCAAGGGCCTTCCCTATGCCTTTCTCCCCTGAGATCATGAACACAATGGTGTCTCCCAATCTGGTGGGAGTGAAGGCGTCGTTCACGGGGAAGGAAGATCCAAAAGCGCATCTGATAGCCTTCCACACCCAGATGATGTTGTCTGGAGGCTCAGACGCTGTGTACTGCAAGGTGTTTATGAGTACGCTGAGTGGAGTAGCTATGGAGTGGTTCGTGAGCTTGCCAGAGGGCCACGTCACCTCCTTCCAGCAGTTTTCGAAGCTGTTCACAGAGCAGTACATCGTCAACAGAGCGCCACCGATGGTGTCCTACGACCTGTTCGATGTGCGCCAGTACCAGGGGGAGTCGTTGAAGGACTACCTCAACCATTTTGGCGCGCAGGTAGTGAGGTTGCCCAGCAAAGACGAGGACATGCTGGTGCATGCATTCAAGAAAGGTGTGCAGCCTGGTCTTTTCAGTGAATCGCTCATCAGAGACCACCCTGCCACCTTCGCTGAGATTCAGCGACGCGCGGTGGCGCATATTGTAGCAGAGACGCAGGTCTCTGAGAAGAAAAGCAGTGCTGCACCGCCAAAGCCGCGCGAAGGACAGGGGAAGCAGCAGCGACACGCATGGGTGCATGAGGCCAGAGAAGGGAAGAAAGCCCAGGGCAGGTCTCGCCCCTACACACCCAGGAAGGATCAGGCCAGGGGGTGTGCAAGGGATAACAATGCACCCCCAGGTATGATTTCATGATAGAGTTGGCGGAGCTGATTGCAATTCCCGCTGTAGCTGCAAGACTCCGAGTACCAGAGAAAACTGACAAGGTGCTTGGAAGTAGGAAGGATGACTGGTGTGAATTCCATCAGGCTTATGGACACACACTCTACACCTACCTGACGCTGGGGCAGCAACTTGCTGAGTTGGTGGAAACAGGTTTCCTAACCGATTACCTGAGGGAGCCGCAAGGTGATCGCGCTTCTGGGTCCCAAGCAGGTGACCAGCAGCATGAGATCCCTGTGCACGGGGAAATCAGGTGATGGAGGGAGCTACGCTAGGGGGGAAGCTGAAGCAGAGGGCATGATCGCTACTCGTGAGGTCGGTCATCGCCAATGAAAGGAGACCCAGCATATATACACCCAGTTAAGATGTAGAGTAGATGCGTTCTCGCGCTATACACTGTAAGCAGTTGAATACACCAGGGGGCACTCTTTTCCCTGAGGGTTTTTAACGAGGCCACCCAATAAAAAAGACTTCAGTACATAAAGTGTGTGTTTTCAAGTTTAAAGTTCCCCTTACCCCAAGCGCAAGTGCAGGTGATAGGTGGTCAGTACCAAGTGACCACCACCCACAGATCAGCGCCTGGACAAGCGCCTGGGAGCAGAGTGCGGGAAGTCATCGGTGGTTATTCATCGCGCGATCAGTCATCTTCGCGTGCAAGCACGATCGGTCACCCCGTGCAAGCACGATCAGACATCGCAGCATGAGGGCGCGATCTGTCGCCGCCACGTACAGAGCACGATCACTCATCGGCGCATGGTCATCAGGGTCTTGCCAACACGTGTTAAGCTGGGACCCGAGCTCCCAGCGAGAGCGTTACGCATGCACCTCGCATGATTCCAGAAGAGGAGCTCCTCGCCGGTGGGAACGTGCATGGAACCGTGCGATGAGGCCTTGCATGCAGGATGCGCCTGGCGAGTGCGCTCAGACCAGCCACGCTAGGTGCTCTCCTGGGAGCATGCATTCACTCAGAGAAAGTGCGATGAGGCCATGCAGGCAGGATGCGCCTGGCGAGTGCGCTCAGACCAGCCACGCCAGGTGCTCTCCTGGGAGCATGCACCCACTCATAGAACATTTGGCGCCCAGAGAAGTCCTCACCCTCGACATTTTACAGCGAGGCTGAGGCGAGAGAAGTCCTCACCCTCGACTTCTTACAGCGAGGCTGAGGCCAGAGAAGAAGTCCTCACCCTCGACTTCTTACAGCGAGGCTGAGGCCAGAGAAAAAGTCCTCACCTCGACTTTTTACAGCGAGGCTGAGGCGAGAGAAAAGTCCTCTTCCTCTGCTTCTTACAGCAAGGTTGAGGCGAGAGAAAAGTCCTCTTCCCTCGACTCTTACAGCGAGGCTGAGGCGAGATAGAACCTGTCACTTGGGGTTAGAGGTCTCGTGAGTGGAGAGGTAGGTTCGTAGAGAACACCTCCATTTCGAGTGAGAACTTCCAACGTGAACAGAAGGGTTCGCCCAGAGAAATCCTCCTCGCCTGTGAGCGATGTGAGGTCAAATAAATCCTCCTCGCCTATGAGCGATGTGAGGTCAGTTAAGTCTTTCCTCGCCTGTGAGCGATGCGAGGCAAGATCGAACCTGTCACTTGGGGGTTAGAGGTCTCGTAAGAGGAAAGGTAGGTTCGTCAAGAACACCTCCCCTTCGAGTGAGAACGCCCAACGTGAACAGCCAGGTTCACCAGTTAAGTCCTCCCTTGCCTGTGAGCGATGCGAGGCAAGATCGAACCTGTCACTTGGGGTTAGAGGTCTCGTAAGCGGGAAGGTAGGTTCGTCGAGAACACCTCCCCTTCGAGTGAGAACACCCAACGTGAACAGCAAGGTTCACCAGAGAAGAAAGTCCTCACCCTCGACTTTGTACAGCGAGGCTGAGGCGAGATAAGAAAGTCCTCACCTCGACTTTTTACAGCGAGGCTGAGGCGAGAGAAGTCCTCACCCTCGACTTCTTACAGCGAGGCTGAGGCCAGAGAAAAAGTCCTCACCTCGACTTTTTACAGCGAGGCTGAGGCGAGAGAAGAAAGTCCTCTCCCTCGACTTTGTACAGCGAGGCAGAGGCGAGAGGAGAAAGACCTCACCTCGACTTCTTACAACGAGGCTGAGGCAAGAAAGGTCATCGAGAAGCACTTTTCTTCCCCAAAACACAAGCATCATCTTTGGCGTTCAGGCCCTTTATGTGCTTAGCGCTGGAGTAACAGAGAAGTAAAGCAAAGCCTGAAGCGCGATGACTGATCGGTGGTGCACCAACATGCTAGTCGGTGGTTGGTGGTAGAAGCAAGTTCTGCTGCGAGAAGCCAAAGCATTTATGATGGAAGAGGGCCAAGCACAACCTTCCATGAAAGGCAAGAGCCAAGTCAAGAGCGTCTAAGACCAAGCTAGGAGTGTCTAAGACAAGCTAGGAGCGTCTAGGACGAGAAGGCCAAGCTAGAAGCGTCTAGGACAAGAAGACTTAGATCAAAGCTATGAATGGGAGAGTGGCATACTAGCACATATTCCGTGAAGGCCCATCAAATGTAGTTTAGCTTTAATTGGGGTGTAAATAGCATAGCCATGTGGACAAATGTTTATTTTTCTGCACATTAGAATTAAGGAGAAGTTAACCTTCCCACTATTCTAGAAAGCCCATGGAGGGGGTGAACTTACAAACTAGACACACCCCTCCCCATGTGCTCACACTTTCCATGTGGCCCATGTGCTTCACATTTACATTTCATTTGGCTAGCATTAGGGTTGCATTATGGTCCTCCTTAGCCTATAAAAGGAGGAGCCTACACCTTGTATTTTGAAGATTAAATAGAGTATTGTTATGCTGCCCAAATTGTGCCATACACTACTCCTTGCCTAACACTTAGGTTTTAGTCTTCAATTCATCACTACCAAAGGGGCTGGCCAACCCTCCCCATTTCCTCACTCTTCATGCACCTTCAAGGCACCCATGCTTCCTAGGAAGGCCTTGCTCACCTTCTCCATAAGCTTCCGCACCCATCATCACCAAGGAACTCCAAAATCCAAAGAAGAGCTCATAGGAATGCTATCATTTGGTATCATGAGCTATGGTTCTTCAAAGATGAGTGTCTCTTCATTTTATTTTTTTTGAGTTCTTCTTTCTCCAAGTTGTTTATCTTTATTTCAAGTTGTCTTGCTGTTTTTTGTGTTTTAATATGATTTGAATGCTTGTTTATTCATTTCATTTGGTGGGTTTGTTCAAACTTGTGCTTGAACATCTATTTTCAATTTTGTGTAGGATTCTTGATATATTTGTGTTGCTGTTTTTATTTTTAGGTATTTGAGTCTTGCTTGAAATTTCATTTGGGTCATATGATGTTCTTGAGTCTTTTCATTTTATGAATCCATAAGTTTTGTCTAAGTCATGTGTTTCCATATTTGTCATCAAATCCTAGTAGTACTCTTTTTGATTTATTTATTTCTTGTTTTTGGTCTGAATGTTTGATCTGAAATCTGTTTTGTGTTGATCCTTTGGTGCATTTTTAATTTTAGTTTGAGTTCTTATTTGTGTGTTAGATCCACACAAATTCCATCATATTAACTCCATTGTGTTTTTGAGGTATATCATTCTGTTTTTTATTCCAGTTTTCAGAACCCCTGTTTTCACATTTCTGTGCTGACTGTTTTGTCTTATGAAAATTACATACATCATAAAAAATTTCTGAGCCTCTGGATTTCACAAATTTGAGGTGTTAGAAAAAGGACAAAAAAAGAACCATCTGAAAAGAAGAAATAGAAAAAAAAAGATAAATATTACAAAAAAAGTGTGCAATCCTGACGTTCCAGCTGGCAGCTCTGAGCACTGATTTTATAAAATTTACCAAAATTAATTGGTACATGCGTTTGGAGTGAAACCAACGCCAAAAGTTTGCTAAGATCTTGTTCTGATTGTGTCTCAATTTTCAGAAGCAAATACAAAAGGGTCAGCTCAGCATAAATCTTTTAAAGATACGCTTTCTGGACCACAACAATATGTGCTTTTCTGTGGTGCTGTTTTTTTTGGTTTTTAAATCAAATCTAGTGCTATTCCTAGGTTCCTTTTTGTGTGCCATCCATTATTTGAGTACCTTTTATTTGCTTGTCTAATTTCATTTGAACTCTTTCTAGTTGTGTCACATTTAATTCCATTTGAGTGGTACTGTTTTTTCAAATTAATTTGTTTCTTGCTTTCTTTCTTTGGCCTCTAAGCTTGTTGGTGGATTAAATATCAATTGGTACTTGTTGAGTGGGAATTTGACTTGAGGGGAGTCTAGCTTGCTTAATAGGTGCTGGATTGAAGATTTTATTGACCTAATTCTAAGAGGAACAAAGGCAAAGGGCAGCAACAAACACCATACTACAAATACACCACACACTTTGGAAGGCCCAACAAGTAGAAAAGCAACAAAAGGGGTGCAACTAGAAGAACAACAAAAGGGGTGCAAATAGTAAAAGCAACAAAGGGAGTGTCATTTAATTTCTTTGCAATCTTGCTTGTGTTAATTACTTGTTAATCACGCAATTTGTAACATCCCGCCAAATACCCTTTCACAAATATATAATGAAAATATACGTAAAACCAAAATGTTGAAATGAACATAATTATATATATGGAATGATGTTTCTCCTCGCAGGGAGTTTAATACAAAACGGTCATTTTCCAAAACTTAAACATAAAAACAGCAAAAACAACCAAACAACCGATCTCCCAACATAAAAAGGGCGATCTCCTAACAAAAGGGCGATCTCCTATCAAAAGGGCGATCTCCTATCAAAAGGGCGATCTCCGATCAAAAGGGCGATCTCCGATCAAACGGGCGATCTCCGATCAGAGAACAGGAAACGGGTGATCGCCCAACAGAAGCAAAACGGGCGATCTCCTCCCGGCGACCACTCACTGAGGAGCTCTTCTTCCTGCAAGATCATCTGCTCCCGTGTAAAGATTACACGATCATCACAGGTTTTAAGAAAACAGCCACAGAACCAAAACGCAGGGTAAGCTAGACATTTAAAAGAGAGTTTGAATATGAACTTAAAAACCAATCATGAAACCAATTTAAGACATCCACATAAAACCATCAACTTTCTCATTTTCCACAAAACCATCAGGTAATCACATATTTCACAAATCAATCCAAGAGTCTTTCAATTCATATCAGCAATCAAGTGCCTAACAATTCAATTTCTCAATTCACATACCACTGTGAAATCCACACATTCACATGGTCGCTGTGAAATCCACACATTCACAAGCGTATAGAGGAATCCACACATCCTCACATGGTCGCTGTGAAATCCACACATTCACAAGCGTATAGAGGAATCCACACATCCTCACATGGTCGCTGTGAAATCCACACATTCACAAGCGTATAGAGGAATCCACACATCCTCACATGGTCGTTGTGAAATCCACACATTCACAAGCGTATAGAGGAATCAACACATCCTCACATAACATTTCAACAAATGATTCCAGTCACAGCAAAACTCATGCCAAGGTTCAGATATTCAAATATCACATGCATTTCACATATAAACCTCAAACAGTTCTCAAACAATACAAAAACAGGGGATATTTCAATAACAGATGAAAACCGGCGATCACCTCCAGAAACCGGCGATCACGAACAAAACTGGGTTTTAAACAAGAACATTTTGAAACCGGCGACCTCGTCGCCCTTAACATCAAAACAGAATCGATTACAGTAAACACTTCGCATTTCAACATCAGAACCCCAGAACGAAAGCAAGAACCCGCGACTACGTCGCCCCAACATCTCAATCAGCAAATATAACGTTTTCGTTGGAAAAAGACTAGCTTCCCTTACCTGGGTCAGCGTGAAGAACTCCCTTCCAGCTCTAATCCACCGAACTCACGGATGCCCGAACTCAGCCTAAGCTTTCTGATCGGTAGACTTGCAGAGAACTTCTCAGGTGCTCTAAGGGCAGTCGTCGTTCTCGTCGTACTGGTGCTTGAAGGTGCCTGAATCGCTGCGCGAAGGAGAGAAAACGAAAGGTGAGGGTAGACTGATTCTGTTTTTTTTTCTTTTCCCCCACAACGTTCGCACTTTGCACTAAGAGGAGCCTTCTGAGACTAAGGACGTAGGCCTGCTGTGTAGCCGCCCTAGCCTACTCTCTGAGAAACCTTGCGTGTGGTTTTCCTTTTACTTAAAAGCAATCCTGACAGTATGGCTGCGCAGCGTCTTTGCGCACACAAACACTGTGTACTGCCGCACCAACTCTCTGGAGCTACTGACAACGTGTCGCTCACGCAAGGCACTCATTCTGGTGCGCATAACAGGGCTACCGACGTCCCATTCTGGAGGACGACCGATGTCCCCTCCTCCTGGAGACCGACCGAGGTCTCCTCCTCCTGGAGACCGACCGAGGTCTCCTCTTCCTGGAGATCGACCGATGTCCCCTCCTCCTGGAGACCGACCGAGGTCTCTTCTTCCTGGAGACCGACCGAGGTCTCCTCTTCCTGGAGACCGACCGAGGTCTCCTCCTCCTGGAGACCGACTGAGGTCTCCTCCTCGCGACGCCCGCATGCCTCTCGCGCCCAGGCAAAGCCCACATGCATCTCGCGCCCTGGTGATCATGTGTAGTAGGCGACCGGCGATCATGTTCCAGGCGATCTCATAGTCTTCTAAACTACACTTTCCTTCCTTTTCATTTTAAATACAACATACTTCGAATCTATTTAAATATGACACTTTTATTCCAATAAGATTTTCCAGGTCCTTACAATCTCCCTAACAACAAAAATTTTCGTCCTCGAAAATTGAATTACAAGGAAAAGAGATGTGGATAGCCCTTTTTCATGGTCTCTTCCAACTCCCAAGTTGAATCACCCGATCTCTCATTCCACACCACTTTCACCATGTTGATGGTCATACCTCTGAGCTGTTTACTTCGCTGATCGTCAATCCTTACTGGTTTTACTCCAAAGGACAAGTCATCCCTGATCTGCCATCGTCCTCTCCCAGCACATAACTAGGGTCTGCCATGTACTTCCTCAGCTGTGATATGTGAAGGACATTATGCAGATTCGCTAAAAGGGAAGATAGGGCGATCTCGTACGCTACAGGACCTTTCTTCCTCAAGATCTGGTATGGTCCAACAAACTTAGGAGACAGCTTCTTTGTTCTGATAGCTCGTCCTACACCCTTGGTTGGTGTCACTCTCATAAACACATGGTCTCCAGCAGCAAACTCCAAAGGTCTTCTCCTCTGAATCTGCCGACTTTGAGAAGCTCTCATTCTGCCTTGTATCAGCTTCAGCTCCTCGGTTGTCTGCTGAACCAACTCTTACTACTCCAATACTTCATCAAATTCCATTTCCCTTTCTCATCACTCATCATTCACCACTTCCATTTCGCCAAAAGAGCAAAGTTAAATTTTCTGTTATCCCTTAAATCATTCATTTACTGGTATGCAAATTTTTTTTGCCCTTAATCTTAATATCCCATCTTCACCCATTACAAAGCCTTTAGCTTGCTCGGTGCCTAGAACTCCCATAATACGCTTCAGACTAGGCTCCCCTAATTGTTCAATCAAAACTGGTTCGCCCTCCTGGTTCCAACAATAAGGGAGTTCTGCATTTTCCCCAATACAGAGCTTCATACAATCACTGACTTCCAAACTCCATAACATCACTACCACTGCCGATTCTAAATCATAAGTAGAATAATTATCTCTCATGAACTTTGAGTTGCCTTGAAGCATATGCAACCACTCTCTTCTCTTGCATCCAAAACACATCCCCACCCTTGATGTGAAGCACCACAGTAGACGTCAAAAGGTCTTCCGACCTCTGGAATTACCAGCACTGGAGTACCTCATGGAGATACGCGGGGTTTGATGAAATGCTTCTCCAACAGCTCTTCCACTTGCTTATTCAATTCTACCAACTCGGCTGGAGCCATCCTGCAAGGTGCCATTGACACTGGTCCAGCTCCGGGTACCAAAACAATAGAGAATTCCACTTCCCTCTTAGGAGGTAACCCAGGTACTTCTTCTGGAAATACATCCATCCAATCTTTCGCCACATGAATCCTGCTTACGTCCTCTTCATCCTTCACTTCCAACCGAGCTACCATCACGAAACACCTCGCCCCTTCTTCCGACTCTGATCGCCCATGCCGAGCAGATCTCGCATCTGGCTCTTGGAGATCGGAAAACACCACTTTCTGCCTACCGCAAACTATGGGAACGTGATCGGCAGACAGTCAATCCATTCACAGGATAACATCCAGATCCTGCAGAGGTAGACAAATCAAATTCACTTTGAATCTGCGTCCCTCTACTATCACTGAACATTCGGGGCAACTGTAGAGGTCAACACCTGCCCTGACACAGGTGTAGAGACCAACAGTTTCGAAGGGTAACTCCTTCACTAGAAGGTCCAGCTCGGCTACACCGACTTGACACAAAAGAGTGTGTCGCTCAGAAACAAACAAGGCTCTTATACTTCTACCAACAATAAAACAAGCATCTTACACCAAATTACCTGACTGGGACGCCTCAGCTCCGGCCATGGCAAACACTCTCCCTGTTGCCTGAGGTCTGTTGCCTTCGTTCCTCACATGCTGGAGTCCACCGGATTGAGTCATCCCATTCTGAGTAGGACAATCCCTAGCAAAGTGTCCCGTCTTCTAGCAGGCAAAACATCTTCTCTCTGAATCTTTCTTGGGGCACACCTTGGCTAGGTGTGGTCCACTACAATGGAAACATTTAAGCTGCCAGGGTTGTTGTTGCTGAGACTGGGGCGGTGCTGCTCCTGCCCTATGCTGTGGAGGTCTCGCATAAGGCTCCAACTGCGGTTGCTGCATCCTCATCTTCCCACTAGAAGAACCCCCTGGGTGTGACCTGATCACCCGAGAATCACCCTTTTCCAGGGTTTCCACCATCTTCGCCTTCTCTACTAAGGCGTGAAATTCCCTGATGCACATCGGGGCTATAGCCCTCTTCAGCCCATGCTTCAGCCCCTCCTCAAACTTCCTGCACCTCCAAGCCTCGGAGGTCGCCTGGGTATAAAATCGGGCGAGGTACTCAAACCGAGCAGCATAGGCGTTCACAGACATATCCCCCTGCTCCAACTTTAAGAACTCCGCTTCCCGCGTAAACTTTGCGCTGTCTGGGAAGTATTTCTCCATGAACCTCACCCTGAAGCTTTCCCAGTCCAACACATCCTCCCGTGCCTCCATCATCTGCTGAGCTCCCATCCACCAGAACTCTGCTTCTCCAGATAGCAGATAAGTGGCGAACAACAGCTTCTTCTCTTCAGGGCAGGAGGTCGCCCTAAAGATTTTCTCCAACTCTCTGACCCACTGATCTGCTTGATCAGGGGTAGCATCCCCACAGAACTTGGGTGGGTTGTACCTCATGAACTCGGCCAGTCCCATCCGTTCTTGGGGCTGACCGACGGGCGAATTCGTATCTGCCGACCGAGCAGTTTCCCAGTGCTGCATGGTAGCTTGATGGTTCTGCGCCATCGCCGCATTCTGCTGCTGGATGGCACCTGCCATCATCTCAATGGCCCTGGCGATCTGGCCCATCTCAGAAGAAGGTTGGGAAGGGGTAGGAGGTCTACGAGGCATCTTCCTTCTTTCTCAGGTTCCGAAACTACTAGCTTCTATATTCCCTACAACTACAAGAATGCAATCGATAAGGAAATCAATTCATTCAAGGGGGTAACATCACGACCTTACAAGGTCAGCTTCTCAAATTCCTTAGGAATTTGAATCCATCTACAGAACCATAAAGATTATAACCTCAAGCAAAACACCAGAATAGCTACTAGTGTGCAACCATCAATCCACACAGCCACTCACAATCAATTACAAGAACACTCAATAACATGAAATAGATCACACCAGAATTCAAAGTATGCTAAACATTAAACCTCTGGAATTTAGATTGAGAATCACCCCGATCCGGTCATGAGTGTGCACCCTCACCACCTTATCAAGACCCTCTCATTCTAAATACTAAGATTTTCAGTTAGGCATACATTCACTACAGCACACACAAAAATTTCAATACCAAAAACGTTTGAAAACCTTTCACAATAGTTGTTACTTAAACTCAAATAAGTTTTCATGAGCAGAAGAAAACACAATGGATCCACAGCCCTCAGGTCATCCTAAGGACGAACTGCTCTGATACCATTAATGTAACATCCCGCCAAATACCCTTTCACAAATATATAATGAAAATATACGTAAAACCAAAATGTTGAAATGAACATAATTATATATATGGAATGATGTTTCTCCTCGCAGGGAGTTTAATACAAAACGGTCATTTTCCAAAACTTAAACATAAAAACAGCAAAAACAACCAAACAACCGATCTCCCAACATAAAAAGGGCGATCTCCTAACAAAAGGGCGATCTCCTATCAAAAGGGCGATCTCCTATCAAAAGGGCGATCTCCGATCAAAAGGGCGATCTCCGATCAAACGGGCGATCTCCGATCAGAGAACAGGAAATGGGTGATCGCCCAACAGAAGCAAAACGGGCGATCTCCTCCCGGCGACCACTCACTGAGGAGCTCTTCTTCCTGCAAGATCATCTGCTCCCGTGTAAAGATTACACGATCATCACAGGTTTTAAGAAAACAGCCACAGAACCAAAACGCAGGGTAAGCTAGACATTTAAAAGAGAGTTTGAATATGAACTTAAAAACCAATCATGAAACCAATTTAAGACATCCACATAAAACCATCAACTTTCTCATTTTCCACAAAACCATCAGGTAATCACATATTTCACAAATCAATCCAAGAGTCTTTCAATTCATATCAGCAATCAAGTGCCTAACAATTCAATTTCTCAATTCACATACCACTGTGAAATCCACACATTCACATGGTCGCTGTGAAATCCACACATTCACAAGCGTATAGAGGAATCCACACATCCTCACATGGTCGCTGTGAAATCCACACATTCACAAGCGTATAGAGGAATCCACACATCCTCACATGGTCGCTGTGAAATCCACACATTCACAAGCGTATAGAGGAATCCACACATCCTCACATGGTCGCTGTGAAATCCACACATTCACAAGCGTATAGAGGAATCCACACATCCTCACATGGTCGCTGTGAAATCCACACATTCACAAGCGTATAGAGGAATCCACACATCCTCACATGGTCGCTGTGAAATCCACACATTCACAAGCGTATAGAGGAATCCACACATCCTCACATGGTCGCTGTGAAATCCACACATTCACAAGCGTATAGAGGAATCAACACATCCTCACATAACATTTCAACAAATGATTCCAGTCACAGCAAAACTCATGCCAAGGTTCAGATATTCAAATATCACATGCATTTCACATATAAACCTCAAACAGTTCTCAAACAATACAAAAACAGGGGATATTTCAATAACAGATGAAAACCGGCGATCACCTCCAGAAACCGGCGATCACGAACAAAACTGGGTTTTAAACAAGAACATTTTGAAACCGGCGACCTCGTCGCCCTTAACATCAAAACAGAATCGATTACAATAAACACTTCGCATTTCAACATCAGAACCCCAGAACGAAAGCAAGAACCCGCGACTACGTCGCCCCAACATCTCAATCAGCAAATATAACGTTTTCGTTGGAAAAAGACTAGCTTCCCTTACCTGGATCAGCGTGAAGAACTCCCTTCCAGCTCTAATCCACCGAACTCACGGATGCCCGAACTCAGCCTAAGCTTTCTGATCGGTAGACTTGCAGAGAACTTCTCAGGTGCTCTAAGGGCAGTCGTCGTTCTCATCGTACTGGTGCTTGAAGGTGCCTGAATCGCTGCGCGAAGGAGAGAAAACGAAAGGTGAGGGTAGACTGATTCTGTTTTTTTTTCTTTTCCCCCACAACGTTCGCACTTTGCACTAAGAGGAGCCTTCTGAGACTAAGGACGTAGGCCTGCTGTGTAGCCGCCCTAGCCTACTCTCTGAGAAACCTTGCGTGTGGTTTTCCTTTTACTTAAAAGCAATCCTGACAGTATGGCTGCGCAGCGTCTTTGCGCACACAAACACTGTGTACTGCCGCACCAACTCTCTGGAGCTACTGACAACGTGTCGCTCACGCAAGGCACTCATTCTGGTGCGCATAACAGGGCTACCGACGTCCCATTCTGGAGGACGACCGATGTCCCCTCCTCCTGGAGACCGACCGAGGTCTCCTCCTCCTGGAGACCGACCGAGGTCTCCTCCTCCTGGAGACCGACCGAGGTCTCCTCTTCCTGGAGATCGACCGATGTCCCCTCCTCCTGGAGACCGACCGAGGTCTCTTCTTCCTGGAGACCGACCGAGGTCTCCTCTTCCTGGAGACCGACCGAGGTCTCCTCCTCCTGGAGACCGACTGAGGTCTCCTCCTCGCGACGCCCGCATGCCTCTCGCGCCCAGGCAAAGCCCACATGCATCTCGTGCCCTGGTGATCATGTGTAGTAGGCGACCGGCGATCATGTTCCAGGCGATCTTATAGTCTTCTAAACTACACTTTCCTTCCTTTTCATTTTAAATACAACATACTTCGAATCTATTTAAATATGACACTTTTATTCCAATAAGATTTTCCAGGTCCTTACACAATTAGTCGGTGAGTGTGTCTTCAAGGGCTCCAAGTGTCCAAGAAGCCTCACCTAGGGCCGACTAGTGTAGACCTTACTTGTTTTAGCATGTGTTAATTGTTTTAATTGCTTTCCTTGCTTAATTAGTTACGTTTGCTAATTGTTTTGTTTTGTTTAAGTTCATTAATTCTTTTGCTTGGTTAATTAGCTAGTTTGCATTGTTTTCTTGCATCAAAATTTGATTTCTTCAACCTAATTGTGTTTTAAGTGGTTTACTAAGAGAAAGCTTTGTGTGAAGACATTGAGGGATAGTCTTTGGCTAAGGCAAGGCTTGGTATTTAAGTAGTCCATTGTGACTCACCTCCCTTACCTGGAAGACTACCTTCTTTGACTTCCCTAAATTTTCTCAAGGTAAAATATTTCTATACACAAAGGTCTAGTCATGTCTTCTCATTCCTTTAAATCTCTTAAAAGTGAGGTGAAATCCATGAAATCTCTTTTGGAACAACTTTCCAAGAATATTCAATCAATTTCATCTAAACAATTGGAGAATGAGGCCAAAACTAATGAATTGACTAAATCAAAGGATGAGAAGTCTCACATTTCAAAAAAATTACCTTCTCATGCATCTATCTCTAAAAAGCATGATTCTTTTGGGGAGGGAAGACATAGAAGAGATAGAAAAGAACAAGAAAGCCCAAGAGAGGTTAGGGTAGACTTACCCCATTCCCATGGAAAAGAAAATATAGAAACTTGCCTAGATTGGGAAATGAGGGTAGAAAAATTGTTTGCTTCCCATAAAGAAAGAAAGGAAAGAAAGATACAAAAGAAAAGAGAGGAAGCCGAAAAGGAAGCTAAAGAAAAAGAAAAAGAAAAATAAAAAGAAAAAGAAAAGCATGAGAAGACCCTTGAGAAACAAAAGGCGTGGGAGAATAGTGTTCCTTCTCACAAGGTCATTCAACAAGACAAAAGATTTAAAAATACCTTTGAAAATATGCGTCTTGTTGAACAACCTAGCCTTTCCTTTTGTAAAGGAACACTTGCAAACATAGTAACAAAAAAAGAGTCTTTAAAAGAAGCTTGCATAGATAAAGATAAAGTGGATTATTTCTCATATGTGCTAGGATATCACCAAGTGAATGTCAAGTTATTTACAAGCATCTACAAAAACAAATTTTTATGTGAAGTAGTGCCTAAAGAAACTTGTCATGTCCTATTGAGACAACCATTGCCAAGTGTGCAACTTCTCATAAACAATGGTTGTAACAACGAGACTATCTTTACACATAAGAGAAAAATTCTTCATGAAGGAGAACTCATGGACCAAATTAGAGTTGATAAAACTCTAGAGCTTTTAAAAGGAAAACTTTTGTCACCCATGAGAAAAGATGTTCAAAGACATTACCCTAGATACATTTCTTGTTTTAAAAATACACCTAAGGTGATGTCTCATGAACTCTATACTCCTTTACCTTTTGCAAATGATCCTTGGGAAGACATAAACCTCAATTTTATCTTAGAGCTTCCTAGGACAACAAAAGGTTTTGATTCCATTTTTATGGATATGGATAATCTCTTCTATATAGAAGTGACAAGTCTTCATGGTTTATCTTCAAGCATAGTATTGGACAGAGCTCCAAAATTTGAAAACCATCATTTGAGGAATCTTTTAGAAAAACTTGAAATTAAGTTGTACTCTTCAAATTTTTATTCTCAAAAGAATGGTCAAAATAAAATTGAAAACATAGCTCTTTTTACTATGCCTAGAGAAATCATGAAAGACAATCACAATTCTTGGGATGAGTATCCTTTTGAGCATGCATACAATGGAGTAGTCCACAAGACTACTAATATTTCTACATTTGAAATTGCATGTGGACTTAATCCTCTTTCGCATTTTAAGTTGTTACCCTTTCCTAAATGTATTGTGCCTAAGGAAAAGGTAACCTGTAAGGACCTGGAAAATCTTATTGGAATAAAAGTGATATATTTTAAGTAAATTCTAAGTATGTTTTTATTTAAAATAAAAATGAAGGAAAGCGTAGTTAGAAAGCCTTGAGATCGCCTGGAGCATGATCGCCAGGGCGCGAGGCATGCGGACATCGCCAGGGCGCGAGGCATGCGGGCATCGCCAGGGCGCGAGAGGCATGCGGACATCGCCAGGGCGCGAGAGGCATGCGGACATCGCCAGGGCGCGAGAGACATACGGGCATCGCCAGGGCGCGAGATACATGTGGGCTTTGCCCAGGCGCGAGAGTCATGCGGGTGTCGCCAAGAGGAGACCTCGGTCGGTCTCCAGGAGGAAGAGACCTCGGTCGGTCTCCAGGAGGAAGAGACCTCGGTCGGTCTCCAGGAAGAGAGGGACATCGGTCGTCTTCCAGAAAGAGACATCGGTCGTCCTCCAGGATGGGTCATCGGTGGATTGTCACCGCGCGAGAGGTCATCGGCGAAAGGTTATCGCGCGATGTCGCGTTTCACGCAGATGAAGTGGGGCCCTGGTTTCCAGGACGAACGTGCTGCATGTGCGACATGTAGGCAGTGAAAGTCCTGCAGGAGCAGTAGCTCCATGTGCGCAGAGACGCCACGTGGCCATACTGTCAGGTTGCACTGAATTCGAGGAAGAAAACCCACCAAGGAGGGTTAGTTAGAGAATAGGTAATAATGGCTACATGGCAGGCCTAGGTTCCTAGTGTCAGAATACACCGCCTCTTAGGGAGTATAAAAAACGCAGTGAGAGTATGAAAGGTGACAGAGTAAGTTCACCTTCAGCTTTCTCTTTTCTCTCCTTTGCACTGCGACTCAGAAATTCCAGGCACCAGTTAAATTACCAGCGATTGCCAAAGAGCATTTGAGAAGGGTCTCTGCAAGTTTTACCAATTAGAACGCTTAGGCAGAGTTCAGGCATCCTTTACGTTCGGCGGTTTAGAGCTTAAAGTGAGATTTCACGCTGATCCAGGTAAGGGAAGCTAGTCTTTTTCCAACGATAACTGGATATTTGATGTTTGTGATGATAAGGCGACGTGGTCGCCGGTTTTTACTTCGTTTTCACGGTGTTTGATGTTGAAATATGAGATGTTTATGATAACAGTTCTGTTTGAATGCTGGGGGCGACGTGGTCGCCGGTTTTTCATCTGTTATTGATATATTCCCTGTTTTATGCTGTTTTAAAAGTGTTTGAGATTTTAAATGTGGTTTTTCGAAAATCTGAACCTTGGTATGAATTTTGCTGTGATTGAAATCGTTCGTTGAAGTATCATGTGATGTGTTGAATGTTGTGATTGTGGATCGAGGCATAGTATTTTCAGGAAAGGAAATACCGTGTAAGATCTGTGTAGGATGTGTATTGATCAGTGAGTGTCCTGGTGTAATGAGACGATCCTGACTCTACTGAGGTAATGAAATCACATAGAAGAAGTTACTCAGTTGTGGAGAGTCGAAGGAGGTCATACGTATGGGTGTCTCGTGTGAAACAGAACGAGTTCGGCCTGTAGTATGGATTTACCCTGTCATGCTGTGATAATGATGATATTGAGATTGTGTAATGCGCATGGCTGAGGGCACTTTCCAGCCTTTTAGCATGACAGGTGCATGTCTCAGGACGCTAAGTTCAATGCACGAGTCTCCGGAAATAGTGGTCAAGTGTCTGGTGTGATGAGTCAGTGGAAAGTCTGACGTGAGAAATGAGAAATTGAATTAATAAGACACTTGATTGCTGATGTGAATTGAAATACTCTGGATTGATTTGTGAAATATGGGATTTCTGATAGTCTTGTGGAATATGGAAATGTGATGGCTGATACTGTTATGGTTCGTGGATGTTGTGAAGTTCTTATGTATGCTCTTGATTTAAATGTTTTCTTAAATATATAGCTTACCCTGTATTTTGTTTCTGTGGCTGTTTTTCTTAAACCTGTGATGATCGTGTAACTTTACACGGGAGCAGATGATGTTGCAGGAAGTGGATTTCCCCTGTGAGTGATCGCCGTATGTGGTCGCCGGTTTTCTGTTCTTGTTGGGCGATCGCCCCCTTTTACTATTTTCTGATAGGCGATCTCCGTTTTCTGTTAGGAGATCGGTAGTTTTGTATTTTTGCTGTTTTCTTTATGTTTAAGTTTTGTACTAAACTCCCTGCGAGGAGAACTCCTTGTATATATATATACAATTATGTTTATTTCAATATATTCGTTTTACCATTATTTCATATTACGAAAATGCAAAAATGCGAAATGTATATTGGAGGGATGTTACAAGAGATCGCCGTTTTTTTTTATCTCTTGGTGGTGATCGCTGGTTTTATGTCCTGTATCAGATCGCCTGTTTTGGGGCCTTCTGTTACCAGATCGCCGGTTCATGTATGGAGATCGCCGGTCTTGTAGTTTTGATTGAATTTCATTAAATTTGTAAGCATTTTGACTGGTTATGTATTAAACTCCATGAGAGGAGTAAGTTCATTACTTATATATATATATATTACCATGTACTCTTCAATATTAATTGTGTACCTTTATTTTCATTATACATGTATGTCTAGTTTTATTTTGGCGGGATGTTACATTAATGGTATCAGAGCAGTTCGTCCTTTGGATGACCTGAGGGCTGTGGATCCATTGTGTTTTCTTCTGCTCATGAAAACTTATTTGAGTTTTCAGTAACAACTATTGTGAAAGGTTTTCAAACGTTTTTGTATTGAACTTTTGTGTGTGCTGTAGTGAATGTATGCCTAACTGAAAATCTTAGTATTTAGAATGAGAGGGTCTTGATAAGGTGGTGAGGGTGCACACTCATGACCGGATCGGGGTGATTCTCAATCTAAATTCCAGAGGTTTAATGTTTAGCATACTTTGAATTCTGGTGTGATTTATTTCATGTTATTGAGTGTTCTTGTGATTGATTGTGAGTGGCTGTGTGAATTGATGGTTGCACACCAGTAGCTGTTCTGGTGTTTTGCTTGAGGTTATAAGCTTTATGGTTCTGTAGATGGACTCAAATTCCTAAGGAATTTGAGAAAGCTGACCTTGTAAGGTCGTGATGTTACCCCCCTTGAATGAATTGATTCCTTATCGATCTCATTCTTATAGTTGTAGGGAATATAGAAGCTAGTAGTTTCGGAATCTGAGAACGAGGAAGATGACTCGTAGACCTCCTACCTCTCCCCAACCTTCTTCTGAGATGGGCCAGATCGCCAGGGCCATTGAGATGATGGCAGGTGCCATCCAGCAACAGAATGCTGCGATGGCGCAGAACCATCAAGCTACCATGCAGCATTGGGAGACTACTCGGTCGGCTGATACGAATTCGCCCGTCGGTCAGTCTCAGGAGCGGATGGGACTGGCTGAGTTTATGAGGCACAACCCACCCAAGTTCTGTGGGAATGCTACCCCTGATCAAGCAGATCAGTGGGTCAGGGAAATGGAGAAAATCTTTAGGGCGACCTCCTGCCCTGAAGAGAAGAAGTTGTTGTTCGCCACTTATCTGCTGTCTGGAGAAGCAGAGTTCTGGTGGATGGGAGCTCAGCAAATGATGGAGGCCAGAGAGGAGGTGTTGGACTGGGAGAGCTTTAGGGTGAGGTTCTTGGAGAAATACTTCCCTGACAGCGCAAAGTTTGCGCGGGAAGCGGAGTTCTTAAAGTTGGAGCAGGGGGTGATGTCGGTGAACGCCTATGCTGCTAGGTTTGAGTACCTCGCGCGATTCTACACTCAGGCGACCTCCGAAGCTTGGAGGTGCAGGAAGTTTGAGGAGGGGCTGAAGCATGGGCTGAAGAGGACTACAGCCCCGATGTGCATCAGGGAATTTCACGCCTTAGTAGAGAAGGCGAAGATGGTGGAAACCCTGGAAAAGGGTGATTCTCGGGTGATCAGGTCACACCCAGGGGGTTCTTCCAGTGGGAAGACAAGGATGCAGCAACAGCAGTTTGAGCCTTATGAGAGACCTCCACAGCATAGGGCAAGAGCAGCACCGCCCCAGCCTCAGCAGCAACCACCTTGGGAACCCAGATGTTTCACGTGCAAAAGGATGGGGCACATTTCTAGAAATTGCCCCAACAGAAAAGAGATGACTCAACCCAGGGGACCTCGGCGGTAGAGGAATGAAAGTAGCAGACCTCAGGCAACAGGGAGAGTGTTTGCCATGGCAGGAACTGAGGCGTCCCAGTCAGGTAATTTGGTGTAAGATGCTTGTTTTATTGCTGGTAGAAGTATAAGAGCCTTGTTTGTTTCTGGAGTGACACACTCTTTTGTGTCAAGTCAGTGTAGCCGAGCTGGGCCTTCTAGTAAAGGAGTTAACCTTAGAACTGTTGGTCTCCACACCTGCGTCAGAGCAGGTGGTGACCTCTACAGTTGCCCCGAATGTTCAGTGATAGTAGAGGGACACAGATTCAAAGTGAATTTGATCTGTCTATCTCTGCAGGATCTGGATGTTATCCTGTGAATGGATTGGCTGTCTGCCGATCACGTTCCCATAGTTTGCGGTAGGCAGAAAGTGGTGTTTTCCGATCTCCAAGAGCCGGATGGGAGATCTGCTCGGCATGGGCGATCAGAGTTGGAAGAAGAGGCGAGGTGTTTCGTGATGGTAGCTCGGTTGGAAGTGAAGGATGAAGAGGACGTAAGCAGGATTCACGTGGTGAAAGATTGGATGGATGTATTTCCAGAAGAAGTACCTGGGTTACCTCCTAAGAGAGAAGTGGAATTCTCTACTGATTTGGTACCTGTAGCTGGACCAGTGTCAATGGCACCTTGCAGGATGACTCCAGCCGAGTTGGTAGAATTGAAAAAGCAAGTGGAAGAGCTGTTGGGGAAGCCTTTCATCAAATCCAGCGTATCTCCATGAGGTACTCCAGTGCTGGTAATTCCAGAGGTCGGAAGACCTTTTGACGTCTACTGTGGTACTTCACATCAAGGGTTGGGATGCGTTTTGGATGCAAGAGAAGAGAGTGGTTGCATATGCTTCAAGGCAACTCAAAGTTCATGAGAGATAATTATTCTACTTATGATTTAGAATCGGCAGTGGTAGTGGTTGATCTGGTTGGCTATCAGCAGTAGATGATGCCAGCAACAGTTGATTACGTAGATCGTTCAAAGGAGTCATGTGGTAGAGGGTGGCAAGTGAATCGGAGAGGCGATCGCCCAGAATGGTGATTGGTTAGGGTGGTTAAGGGACCAACACTTGCGGATCAGTATCAGGCGAGCGCCTGTAAGCTGAACCCGAGAAGTAAAGAAACACAGAGTAGCAATCGCCTATCGCCGTGTGTTAAGAATAGAACACGCCTATCGCCGTGGGGATCAATACACGCCTATCGCCGTGTGTTAAGAATAGAACACGCCTATCGCCGTGGGGATCAATACACGCCTATCGCCGTGTGTTAAGAATAGAACACGCCTATCGCCGTGGGGATCAATACACGCCTATCGCCGGGAGAGAAAATCAGTACACGCCTATCGACCGTGTGTGGAGAATACGAGATCAGTGGTCAACAAAACGCCGCAAGGAGCACATCGCCTGATATTCAGATCGCCGGGGTTTTCACATCGCCGTACATTTGAGAAGATTAGTTCATCACGTTAAGGCTGCCAGTTCATCGTGTTAAGGCTGCGCCCACAGTAGCTAGCGCACTAGGCTACTCCCTGTGTGGATAACTTAGCCACAGGAGCAAAGTGGAAGTAACGACTCAGTGGTAGGTTCTCCAGATGACGACACGTGTGTGACAAGATATCCTCCACGTGTCAAGAGGGATAACCGTCAGGAGAGAGAAAGATTCAGAGGCGCCAACTTGTTCTTTCAAGTGAAGTTATTAAGGTGCTTGGCGCGAAGCTGGTGAGAAGGAGGAGGCTAGAAGAAGAAGCTCTGGCGTCTGGTCAAGGGGCTGGATCAGTGGTGTTATGGGGTTTTGAAGTCAGTGATTGTATGAAGCTCTGTATGGGGGGAAAATGCAAGACTCCCTTATGTTGGTATCAGGAGGGCGATGCAATCTTGGTTGGGCCAGAGTTGATTCAGCAGACAACCGAGGAGCTGAAGCTGATACAAGGCAGAATGAGAGCTTCTCAAAGTCGGCAGATTCAGAGGAGAAGACCTTTGGAGTTTGCTGCTGAAGGCCATGAGTTTATGAGAGTGACACCAACCAAGGGTGTAGGACGAGCTATCAGACCAAAGAAGCTGTCTCCTAAGTTTGTTGGACCTTACCAGATCTTGAGGAAAATTGGTCCTGTAGCGTACGAGATCGCCCTATCTTCCCTTTTAGCGAATCTGCATAAAGTCCTTCACATATCACAGCTGAGGAAGTACATGACAGACCCTAGTTATGTGCTGGGAGAGGACGATGGCAGATCAGGGATGACTTTTCCTTTGGAGTAAAACCAGTAAGGATTGACGATCAGCGAAGTAAACAGCTCAGAGGTATGACCATCAACATGGTGAAAGTGGTGTGGAATGAGAGATCGGGTGATTCAACTTGGGAGTTGGAAGAGACCATGAAAAAGGGCTATCCACATCTCTTTTCCTTGTAATTCAATTTTCGAGGACGAAAATTTTTGTTGTTAGGGAGATTGTAAGGACCTGGAAAATCTTATTGGAATAAAAGTGATATATTTTAAGTAAATTCTAAGTATGTTTTTATTTAAAATAAAAATGAAGGAAAGCGTAGTTAGAAAGCCTTGAGATCGCCTGGAGCATGATCGCCAGGGCGCGAGGCATGCGGACATCGCCAGGGCGCGAGGCATGCGGGCATCGCCAGGGCGCGAGAGGCATGCGGACATCGCCAGGGCGCGAGAGGCATGCGGACATCGCCAGGGCGCGAGAGACATACGGGCATCGCCAGGGCGCGAGATACATGTGGGCTTTGCCCAGGCGCGAGAGTCATGCGGGTGTCGCCAAGAGGAGACCTCGGTCGGTCTCCAGGAGGAAGAGACCTCGGTCGGTCTCCAGGAGGAAGAGACCTCGGTCGGTCTCCAGGAAGAGAGGGACATCGGTCGTCTTCCAGAAAGAGACATCGGTCGTCCTCCAGGATGGGTCATCGGTGGATTGTCACCGCGCGAGAGGTCATCGGCGAAAGGTTATCGCGCGATGTCGCGTTTCACGCAGATGAAGTGGGGCCCTGGTTTCCAGGACGAACGTGCTGCATGTGCGACATGTAGGCAGTGAAAGTCCTGCAGGAGCAGTAGCTCCATGTGCGCAGAGACGCCACGTGGCCATACTGTCAGGTTGCACTGAATTCGAGGAAGAAAACCCACCAAGGAGGGTTAGTTAGAGAATAGGTAATAATGGCTACATGGCAGGCCTAGGTTCCTAGTGTCAGAATACACCGCCTCTTAGGGAGTATAAAAAACGCAGTGAGAGTATGAAAGGTGACAGAGTAAGTTCACCTTCAGCTTTCTCTTTTCTCTCCTTTGCACTGCGACTCAGAAATTCCAGGCACCAGTTAAATTACCAGCGATTGCCAAAGAGCATTTGAGAAGGGTCTCTGCAAGTTTTACCAATTAGAACGCTTAGGCAGAGTTCAGGCATCCTTTACGTTCGGCGGTTTAGAGCTTAAAGTGAGATTTCACGCTGATCCAGGTAAGGGAAGCTAGTCTTTTTCCAACGATAACTGGATATTTGATGTTTGTGATGATAAGGCGACGTGGTCGCCGGTTTTTACTTCGTTTTCACGGTGTTTGATGTTGAAATATGAGATGTTTATGATAACAGTTCTGTTTGAATGCTGGGGGCGACGTGGTCGCCGGTTTTTCATCTGTTATTGATATATTCCCTGTTTTATGCTGTTTTAAAAGTGTTTGAGATTTTAAATGTGGTTTTTCGAAAATCTGAACCTTGGTATGAATTTTGCTGTGATTGAAATCGTTCGTTGAAGTATCATGTGATGTGTTGAATGTTGTGATTGTGGATCGAGGCATAGTATTTTCAGGAAAGGAAATACCGTGTAAGATCTGTGTAGGATGTGTATTGATCAGTGAGTGTCCTGGTGTAATGAGACGATCCTGACTCTACTGAGGTAATGAAATCACATAGAAGAAGTTACTCAGTTGTGGAGAGTCGAAGGAGGTCATACGTATGGGTGTCTCGTGTGAAACAGAACGAGTTCGGCCTGTAGTATGGATTTACCCTGTCATGCTGTGATAATGATGATATTGAGATTGTGTAATGCGCATGGCTGAGGGCACTTTCCAGCCTTTTAGCATGACAGGTGCATGTCTCAGGACGCTAAGTTCAATGCACGAGTCTCCGGAAATAGTGGTCAAGTGTCTGGTGTGATGAGTCAGTGGAAAGTCTGACGTGAGAAATGAGAAATTGAATTAATAAGACACTTGATTGCTGATGTGAATTGAAATACTCTGGATTGATTTGTGAAATATGGGATTTCTGATAGTCTTGTGGAATATGGAAATGTGATGGCTGATACTGTTATGGTTCGTGGATGTTGTGAAGTTCTTATGTATGCTCTTGATTTAAATGTTTTCTTAAATATATAGCTTACCCTGTATTTTGTTTCTGTGGCTGTTTTTCTTAAACCTGTGATGATCGTGTAACTTTACACGGGAGCAGATGATGTTGCAGGAAGTGGATTTCCCCTGTGAGTGATCGCCGTATGTGGTCGCCGGTTTTCTGTTCTTGTTGGGCGATCGCCCCCTTTTACTATTTTCTGATAGGCGATCTCCGTTTTCTGTTAGGAGATCGGTAGTTTTGTATTTTTGCTATTTTCTTTATGTTTAAGTTTTGTACTAAACTCCCTGCGAGGAGAACTCCTTGTATATATATATACAATTATGTTTATTTCAATATATTCGTTTTACCATTATTTCATATTACGAAAATGCAAAAATGCGAAATGTATATTGGAGGGATGTTACAAGAGATCGCCGTTTTTTTTATCTCTTGGTGGTGATCGCCGGTTTTATGTCCTGTATCAGATCGCCTGTTTTGGGGCCTTCTGTTACCAGATCGCCGGTTCATGTATGGAGATCGCCGGTCTTGTAGTTTTGATTGAATTTCATTAAATTTGTAAGCATTTTGACTGGTTATGTATTAAACTCCATGAGAGGAGTAAGTTCATTACTTATATATATATATATTACCATGTACTCTTCAATATTAATTGTGTACCTTTATTTTCATTATACATGTATGTCTAGTTTTATTTTGGCGGGATGTTACATAACCAATATTGAAAATTTTCAAATACATAAGAGGATTAGAGAACACATACAACCATCAAAAGAGAAATATTGTACAAAGTTGCCAAAAACAAAAGAAAAACAAAAATGGCAACTTCATACAATTAAGTTCTCTCCAATTGCTCACACTAACACCTTTACTTTCTTTGATGATTTCCATAGGTGGACGTTTGATCCGGGAGGACAAGCTTTGCCAAAACAATAGGCTGCTATCCGAGATCAAATCTGTAGATGTGAGGATAGATCTTCTCAAAGGAGGAGGAGATGATGGACACCATCCAGCCCCATCCATCCCCCTAGTTGAAGACAAAGCAAGGGATTTGAGGACAAATCCTTTTTCAAGAGGGAGGGGATGATGGAAGAGGGCCAAGCACAACCTTCCATGAAAGGCAAGAGCCAAGTCAAGAGCGTCTAAGACCAAGCTAGGAGCGTCTAAGACAAGATAGGAGCGTCTAGGACGAGAAGGCCAAGCTAGAAGCGTCCAGGACAAGAAGACTTGGATCAAAGCTATGAATGGGAGAGTGGCATACTAGCACATATTCCGTGAAGGCCCATCAAATGTAGTTTAGCTTTAATTGGGGTGTAAATAGCATAGCCATGTGGACAAATGTTTATTTTTCTACACATTAGAATTAAGGAGAAGTTAACCTTCCCACTATTCTAGAAAGCCCATGGAGGGGGTGAACTTACAAACTAGACACACCCCTCCCCATGTGCTCACACTTTCCATGTGGCCCATGTGCTTCACATTTACATTTCATTTGGCTAGCATTAGGGTTGCATTATGGTCCTCCTTAGCCTATAAAAGGAGGAGCCTACACCTTGTATTTTGAAGATTAAATAGAGTATTGTTATGCTGCCCAAATTGTGCCATACACTACTCCTTGCCTAACACTTAGGTTTTAGTCTTCAATTCATCACTACCAAAGGGGCTGGCCAAACCTCCCCATTTCCTCACTCTTCATGCACCTTCAAGGCACCCATGCTTCCTAGGAAGGCCTTGCTCACCTTCTCCATAAGCTTCCGCACCCATCATCACCAAGGAACTCCAAAATCCAAAGAAGAGCTCATAGGAATGCTATCACCTGAGGTAGCAGGGAGAGTATTTGCTATGACAGGAGCGGAGGCGTCTCAGTCAGGTAACCTCGTGCAAGGTGTTTGTTTTATAGTTGGTAGAGGTGTAAAAGCCTTGTTTAATTCTGGAGCAACACACTCCTTTGTGTCAAACCTGTGTGTAGCCGAGTTGGGCCTTCTAGTGAAGGAGTTACCTTTCGAACTCTTGGTCTCTACACCTGCGTCAGGACAAGTGTTGACCTCTACAGTTTGCCCCGAATGTCCAATGATAGTAGAGGGACGCAGATTCAAAGTGAACTTGATCTGCCTACCTCTTCAGGACCTGGATGTTATCTTGGGAATGGATTGGCTATCTGCCAATCACGTTCTCATAGACTGCGGTAGTCAGAAGATAGCATTTCCAGACCTCCAAGAGTCAGACGTGATATCTGCTCAGCGAGGGTGGTCGGTGTTGGAAGAAGGGGCGAGGTGCTTCATGATCCTAGCTCGGTTGGAGGTGGAGAATGAAGGGAACGTAAGCAGGATACATGTGGTGAAAGATTTCATGGATGTATTTCCAGAAGAAGTACCTGGATTACCTCCTAAGAGGGAAGTGGAATTCTCTATTGATTTGGTACCTGGAGTTGGACCAGTGTCAATGACACCTTACAGGATGGCTCCAGCCGAGTTGGTAGAATTAAAGAAGCAAGTGGAAGAGTTGTTGGAGAAACAATTCATCAGACCCAGTGTATCTCCATGGAGGGCTCTAATGCTCCTAGTTAAGAAAAAGGATGGAGGGTCTCGGCTGTGTATAGATTACAGGCAGTTGAACAAGTTGACCATCAAGAACAAGTACCCCCTACCTAGAATTGACGATTTGATGGATCAAATACATGGGGCCTCGGTATTCTCAAAGATTGATCTGTGATCGGGGTACCACCAAATTTTGGTAAAAGCTGAAGATGTTCAAAAGACAGCATTTAGGTCTCGTTATGGGCACTATGAGTCTGTGGTGATGCCGTTTGGAGTAACAAATGCTCCAGCTCTGTTCATGGACTACATGAATAGGATTTTTCGCCCTTTCTTGGATAAGTTTGTGGTAGTCTTCATAGACGACATACTCATTTATTCAAGGACCGAGGAAGAACATGAAGAACATCTGAGGACAGTATTGGAGATTCTGAGGGAGAAGCAACTCTATGCCAAGTTCTCTAAGTGTGAGTTCTGGCTGAAGGAAGTCAACTTCTTAGGACACGTGATATCTGCCCAGGGGATCTCGGTGGATCCAGCCAAAGTGGAGGCAGTGCTTCAGTGGGAACGTCCTAAGACAGTTACGGAGATAAGGAGTTTTGTGGGCTTAGCAGGCTACTATCAGAGGTTCATTGAGGACTTTTCCAAGGTAGTGGCTCCTTTAACACAGTTGACCCGCAAGGATCAACCTTTTGCTTGGACCGACCGATGTGAGCAGAGCTTCATGGAACTAAAGGAAAGGTTGACTAGTGCTCCAGTGCTGGTGATCCCAGAGGTAGGAAGACCTTTTGATGTCTTCTGTGATGCTTCACATCAGGGTTTGGGATGTGTTTTGATGCAAGAAAAAAGAGTGGTTGCATATGCTTCAAGGCAACTCAAGGTTCATGAGAGAAACTATCCTACTCATGATTTGGAGTTGGCGGCTGTGGTGTTTGCCTTGAAGATTTGGAGGCACTATTTATATGGAGCTCGGTTCCAGGTGTTCAGTGACCATAAGAGCCTGAAATACCTGTTCGATCAGAAGGAACTAAACATGAGACAAAGAAGGTGGATGGAGTTTCTAAAGGACTATGATTTTCAACTCATGTATCATCCAGGGAAGGCCAATGTAGTGGCAGATGCTTTGAGTAGAAAATCAATACAAGTAGCCACCATGATGATGGAAGAGCAGAAACTGATCGAGCAATTCAGAGACTTAAACCTTGGGGTAGAATTTCATGTAAATCACATTAGTTGTAGTAAGCTGGCTATAACTAATGACTTCCTTGGAGTGATAAAGGATAAGCAGTTGGAGGACCCTAGTCTGAAGCGTACTGTGGAGTCACTAGGGACCGACCAGGCTAAAGACTTTGTGATGGGCGATGATGGGGTCTTGAGATTTAATGGCAGAATTTGCATACCTGCAAATGAAGAGTTGAAGAAGATGATCCTAGAGGAAGGTCACCAGAGTCGCCTTAGCCTACATCCAGGCATGAACAAGATGTACCATGACTTGAAGGAGTCATTTTGGTGGTTGGGCATGAAGAAAGACATCGCCCAGTACGTTACAACCTGCTTAACATGTCAGAAGGCGAAGATAGAGCATCAAAGAGCTGGCGGGTTGTTACAGCAACTGGATATCCCTGAGTGGAAATGGGACAGCATTGCCATGGATTTTGTTACCCATTTACCCAGATCGGTAAAGGGTCATGATGAAATCTGGGTCATCATTGATCGGCTGACGAAGAGTGCTCACTTTCTTCCGGTGAGTATGAGGATGCCTATGGCCAAGTTGGCATAGCTGTACATCAGAGAAATTGTAAGGTTGCATGGAGTGCCTTCCAGCATTGTTTCGGATAGAGATCCCAGGTTCACTTCACGGTTTTGGCAGACCTTACAAGATTGCTTGGGAACCAAGTTGAGAATGAGCTCGGCATATCACCCTCAAACAGATGGACAGTCAGAGAGAACGATCCAGTCCTTGGAAGATCAGCTGAGGACGTGTGTCTTGGATCAATTGGGAAGTTGGGATGAGGTGTTGCCGCTGGTAGAGTTTACTTATAATAACAGTTACCACGCCAGTATTGGGATGGCACCATATGAAGCCCTGTATGGGAGGAAATGTAGAACTCCCTTATGTTGGTACCAGGAGGGCAAAGCAGTATTGGTTGGACCAGAGTTGATTCAGCAGACGACCGAGAAGGTGCAACAGATACAAGACAGAATGAAAGCTTCTCAAAGCCGGCAGAAATCCTATGCAGATCAGAGGAGAAAACCTTTGGAGTTTGCTGCAGGAGACCATGTGTTCATGAGAGTGACACCAACCAAGGGTGTAGGACGGGCGATCAGATCAAAGAAGTTGTCCCCTAAGTTCGTGGGACCATATCAGATCTTAAGGAGGATTGGTCCAGTGGCCTATGAGATCGCCCTACCTCCCCATTTAGCGAATCTGCATAATGTCTTTCACGTATCACAGCTGAGGAAGTACATGGCAGACCCTAGTCATGTGCTGGAAGTGGACGATGTGCAGATCAGGGATGACTTGTCCTTTGAAGCGAAACTAGTCAGGATTGACGATCAGCAAAGTAAACAGCTCAGAGGCAAGACCATCAACATGGTGAAAGTGGTGTGGGATGAGAGATCGGGTGATTCAACTTGGGAGTTAGAAGAACCCATGAGAGAAGCTTATCCATACCTCTTTTCCTTGTAATTCAATTTTCGAGGACGAAAATTTTTCTTGTTGGGGAGAATGTAAGGACCTGTAAAATTAAATTGGAATAAAAGGAATATATTTTAAATGAATTCTAAGTATGTTTTTATTTAAAATAGAAAGGAAGCAAAGTGTAGCTTAGAAGACTATGAGATCGCCTGGTTAGTACATAATCACCTGTCGCCTAGACTACACATGCGGACATTGCCAGGGCGCGAGGTATGCGGACATCGCCAGGGCGCGAGGTATGCGGACATCGCCAGGGCGCGAGAGACATGCGGACATCGCCAGGGCGCGAAGCATGCGGGCATCACCAGGGCGCGAGAGGCATGCGGGCATCGCCGGGGCGCGAGAGGCATGCGGGCATCGCCGGGGCGCGAGAGACATGCGGGCATCGTCAGGGTGCGAGGCATGCGGGCATCGCCAGGGCGCGAGAGACATGTGGGCGTCGCCAGACATCGGTCGTCTCCCAGAGAGAGACATCGGTCGTCCTCTAGGATGAGTCATCGGTGGAAGGTTATCGCGCGATGTCGTGTTTCACACAGATAAGGTGGGACCCAGGCTCCCAGCATGAAACGTCCTGCACGCGCGCCACGTGGACAAAAAGGGTGGTTCAGAATAGTGACATCAGAAAGTTGGCATGCGCAAGAGACACCAATAGTCGTACTGTTCAGGGAAGTGGTTGGCATGCGCAAGAGACACCGTGGTCGTACTATTTAGGGAAACGTACACTCAGGCTTTCCTGCAAAGTGGGGGGTGGCAGCAGCATGTGTGGACAAGTTAGTGTAGATTCAAAAACCCACTTCGGGGAGGCAAAGAACGTTGCAGTAGTTCAAGAGCGAAAGAGTGAGTTCACCTTCACCCTTCTCTTTTCTCTCCTTCGCGCTGCGATTTAGGCACCCTCAAGCACCAGTACGACGAGCGACGACTGCCCTTGGACACCTGGGAGGTTCTCTGCAAGTTCTCCAGACCGGGACGCTAAAACAGAGTGAAAGCATCTTTAAGCTTCGGTGGGTTTTCGGAGCTCTTGGTGTTTTGCGCTAGTCCAGGTAAGGGAAGCTAGCCTTATTTCCAACGAAAACCTTACGTTAGATGATTTTGATGATGGGGCAACGTGGTCGCCGATTTTCAACTATTATTGCATAATCCCCTATTTTTGGACAAGATCGCCGGTTTTGGCGTTGTTTTTCGAAATCCCCTGTTTTAGTGTCGTTTGAAATTGTTTGAGATTGAAATGTGATATTTTAAAGTCTGAACCTTGGAATGATTGTTGCTGTGATTGGAAATCGTTCATTTAAGTGTTATATGATGTGTTGAATGTTTGAATGTGGGATCAAGACATAGTATTTTCAGGAAAGGAAATACCGTGTTGAGATTAGTTATGAGGTGTATTGATCAGTGAGTATCCTGTGAATGAGACGATCCTGACTCTGCTGATATGATGGAGTCACATAGATGAAGTCATTCGGTTGGTGAGAGTCGAAGGAGGTCCATATGTATGGGTAAGTCGTTTGAAAGATAACTGACTTAACCTGTTATATGGATTAACCCTGTCATACTGTGAGAGTGATGAGATTGAGATCGAGATTATGTTGATGCGCATGGCTGTGGGAACATTACAGCAAAGAAGTATGACAGGTGCAGGTCTCTGGATGCTAAGTTCAACGCACGAGTCTTCCGGAAGTAGTGTCAAGTGTTGGTGTGTGATGAGTCAGTGGAAGTCTGACGTGAGAAATGAGAAACATTGAAATTGGTAGACACTTGATGAATTATGTGAATTGAAAGACTCTTGAGGAAATTGTGAAATATGTGATTACTTGATGGTCATGTGATGGGAATGAGAAAGTTGATGGTTTTTACGTGGGTGTCTTAAATTTGTTTTATCTTGATTTTAAAGTTTCATATCTAAATTCTCTTTAAAATATCTAGCTTACCCTGTGTTCTTGTTTGTGGATGTTTTCTTAAACCTGTGATGATCGTGTATGATTTTACATGGGAGCAGATGATGTTGCAGGAAGTAGAGCTCCTCAGTGAGGGGTCGCCGGAAGGAGATCGCCTGTTTCTGTTTCTGTTAGGCGATCACCCCTTTTTCTGTTTTCTAATAGGAGATCGCCTTATCTGTTAGGAGATCGCCTATTTTTTTTTTCTATTTTGCTGTATTTTGTTTAAGTTTTGGAAATTGACCGATTATGTATTAAACTCCCTGTGAGGAGAGACTTCATTACATATATATAATTATGTTCACTTCAATATATTTGTTTACCTTTATTTTCATTATATAAATACGAAAAGTATTTTGGCGGGATGTTACATCTATCGCCATTTGAAGTTTGTATACCCAAATATTCACTAAATGAAGTTTCCCCAAACCCTAAACTACTGACGAAATGGCACAAAACATGCAGATATGCCACACTCTGTTTCGAGCCACTTTCATTTTTGAGGCGTCTTGATCGGACTTCTCTGTCAAAATCTATCGCCATTTGAAGTTTGTATACCCTAATATTCACTAAATGAAGTTTCCCCAAGGGCGAAACTACTAACGAATAGGCACAAAACATGCAGATACGCCACGCCCCGTATCGAGCCACTTTCATTTTTTAGGCGTCATAATCGGACTTCTCTGTCAAAATCTATCGCCATTTGAAGTTTGTATGCCCTAATATTCACTAAATGAAATTTCGCCAAACCCCAAACTACTAACGAATCGGCATAAAAGATGCAGATCCGCCACGCCCCGTTTCGACCCACTTTCATTTTTGAGGCGTGTTGATCGGACTTCTCTGTAAAAATCTATCGCCATTTGAAGTTTCTATACCCTAATATTCACTAAATGAAGTTTCCCCAAACCCCAAACTACTGATGAATCGGCACAATACATACAGATACGCCATGCCCCGTTTCAAGCCACTTTCATTTTTTAGGAGTCTTGATCGGACTTCTCTGTCAAAATCTATCGCCATTTGAAGTTTGTATACCCTATTATTCACTAAATGAAGTTTCCGCAAATGCGAAACTACTGATGAATCAGCACAAAACATGCAGATACGCCACGGCCCGTATCGAGCCATTTTGATTTTTGAGGAGTCTTGATCGGACCTCTCTGTCAAAATCTATCGCCATTTGAAGTTTCTATACCCTAATATTCACTAAATGAAGTTTCCCCAAACCCCAAACTAATGAAAAATCGGCACAAAACATACAGATACGCCACGCCCTGTTTCGAGCCACCTTCATTTTTGAGGCATCTTGATCGGACTTCTCTGTCAAAATCTATCGCGATTTGAAGTTTGTATACGCTAATACTCACTAGATGAAGTTTCCCCAAACCGCAAACTACTGACGAATCGGCACAAAACATGCAGATACGCCACGCCATATTTCGAGCCACTTTCATTGTTGAGGCGTCTTGATCGGACTTCTCTGTCAAAATTTATCGCCATTTGAAGTTTGTATACCCTAACATTCACTAAATGAAGTTTCCCGAAAACCGCAAACTACTAACGAATCGGCACAAAACATGCAGATAAGCCAGGCCCCGTTTCGAGCCACTTTCATTTTTGAGGCGTCTTGATGGGACTTCTCTGTGAAAATCTATCGCCATTTGAAGTTTGTATACCCTAATATTCACTAAATGAAGATTCCGCAATCCCCAACCTACTGACGAATCGGCACAAAAAATGCAGATACGCCACGCCCCGTTTCGAGCCACTTTCATTTTTGAGGCGTCTTGATCGGACTTCTCTGTCAAAATCTATCGCCATTTGATGTTTGTATACCCTAATACTCACTAAATGAAGTTTACCCAAACGCGAAACTAGTGACGAATCGGCACAAAACATGCAGATACGCCACGCCCCGTTTCGAGCCACTTTCGATTTTGAGGCGTCTTGATCGGACTCCTCTGTCAAACTCTATCGCCATTTGAAGTTTGTATACCCTAATATTCACTAAATGAAGTTTCCCCAATCCCCAAACTACTGACGAATCGGCACAAAACATGCAGATACGCGTCGCCCCGGTTCAAGCCACTTTCATTTTTTAGGCCTCTTGATCGGACTTCTCTGTCAAAATCTATCGCCATTTTAAGTTTGTATATATTCACTAAATAAAGTTTCCCCAAACCCCAAAATACTGACGAATCGGCACAAAACATGCAGATACGCCACGCCCCGTTTCGAGCCACTTTCATTTTTTAGGCGTCTTTATCGGACTTCTCTGTCGAAATCTATCGCCATTTGAAGTTTGTATACCCTAATATTCACTAAATGAAGTTTCCCCAAACCCCAAACTACTGACGAATCGGCACAAAACATGTAGATATGCCACGCCCCGTTTCGAGCCACTTTCATTTTTTAGGCGTCTTGAACGGACTTCTCTGTCGAAATCAATCGTCATTTGAAGTTTGTATACCCTAATATTCACGGAATGAAGTTTCCCGAAACCCCAAACTACTGACGAATCGGCACAAAGCATGCAGATACGCCACGCCCCTTTTCGAGCCACTTTCATCTTTTGGCGTCTTGATCGGACTTCTCTGTCAAAATCTAGCGCCATTTGAAGTTTGTATACCCTAATATTCACTAAATGAAGTTTCCCCAAACCCGAAGCTACTGACAAATCGGCACAAAACATGTAGATACGCCACGCCCCGTTTCGACCCACTTTCATTTTTGAGGGGTCTTGAATGGAGTTCTCTTTCAAAATCTATCGCCATTTGCAGTTTGTATACCCTAGTATTCACTAACTGAATTTTCCCTAAACCCCAAAGCACTGACGAATCGGCACAAAACATGCAGATACGCCACGCCCCGTTTCGAGCCACTTTCATTTTTTAGGCTCTTGTTCGAACTTTTCTGTCAAAATCTATCGCCATTTAAAGTTTGTATACCCTAATATTCACTAAATGAAGTTTCCCCTAACCCCAAACTACTGACGAATCGGCACAAAACATGCAGATACACCACGCCCAGTTTCGTGCCACTTTCATTTTTTAGGCGTCTTGATCGGACTTCTCTGTAAAAATCTATCGCCATTTGAAGTTTGTATACCCTAATATTCACTAAATGAAGTTTCCCCAAACCCCAAACTACTGACGAATCGGCACAAAACATGCAGATACGCCACGCCTCGTTTCGACCCACTTTCATTTTTGAGGCGTCTTGATCGGACTTCTCTGTCAAAATCTATCGCCATTTGAAGTTTGTATACCCTAATATTCACTGAATGAAGTTTTTACAAACCCGAAACTACTGACGAATCGGCACAAAACATGCAGATACGCCACGCCCCATATCGAGCCACTTTCATTTTTGAGGCGTCTTCATCGGACTTCTCTGTCAAAATCTATCTCCATTTGAAGTTTGTATACCCTAATATTATCTAAATGAAGTTTCCCCAAACCCCAAACTACTGACTTATCGGCACAAAACATGCAGATACGCCACGCCCCGTTTCGAGCCACCTTCATTTTTGAGGCGTCTTGGTCGGACTTCTCTGTCAAAATCTATCGCCATTTGAAGTTTGTATACCCTAATATTCACTAAATCATGTTTCCCCAAACCCCAAACTACTGACGAATCGGCACAAAACATGCAGATACGCCACGCCTCGTTTCGACCCACTTTCATTTTTGAGGCGTCTTGATCGGACTTCTCTGTCAAAATCTATCGCCATTTGAAGTTTGTATACCCTAATATTCACTGAATGAAGTTTTTACAAACCCGAAACTACTGACGAATCGGCACAAAACATGCAGATACGCCACGCCCCATATCGAGCCACTTTCATTTTTGAGGCGTCTTCATCGGACTTCTCTGTCAAAATCTATCTCCATTTGAAGTTTGTATACCCTAATATTATCTAAATGAAGTTTCCCCAAACCCCAAACTACTGACTAATCGGCACAAAACATGCAGATACGCCACGCCCCGTTTCGAGCCACCTTCATTTTTGAGGCGTCTTGGTCGGACTTCTCTGTCAAAATCTATCGCCATTTGAAGTTTGTATACCCTAATATTCACTAAATCATGTTTCCCCAAACCCCAAACTACTGACGAATCGGCACAAAACATGCAGATACGCCACGCGCCATTTCGAGCCACTTTCATTTTTGAGCCGTCTTGATCGGACTTCTCTGTCAAAATCTATTGCCATTTGAAGTTTTTATACCCTAATATTCACTAAATGAAGTTTCTCTACACCCCAAAGCACTGACGAATCGGCACAAAACATGCAGATACGCCACGCCCCGTTTCGAGCCACTTTCATTTTTAAGGTGTCTTGATCGAACTTCTCTGTCAAAATCTATCGCCATTTGAAGTTTATATACCCTAGTATTCACTAAATTAAGTTTCCCCAAACCCCAAACTACTGAAGAATCGGCACAAAACATGCAGATTACCACGCCCCGTTTCGAGCCACTTTCATTTTTGAGGCATCTTGGTCGGACTTCTCTGTCAAAATCTATCGCCATTTGAAGTTTGTATACCCTAATATTCACTACATGAAGTTTTCCCAAACGCGAAACTACTAACGAATCGGCACAAAACATGCAGATACGCCACGCCCCGTTTCAACCCACTTTATTTTTTGAGGAGTCTTGATCGGACTTCTCTGTCAAAATCTATCGCCATTTGAAGTTTGTATACCCTAGTATTCACTAAATGAAGTTTCCCTAAACCCCAAAGCACTGACGAATCGGCACAAAACATGCAGGTACGCCACGCCCCGTTTCGAGCCACTTTCATTTTTAAGGTGTCTTGATCGGACTTCTCTGTCAAAATCTATCGCCATTTGAAGTTTATATAGCCTAGTATTCACTAAATGAAGTTTCCCCAAACCCCAAACTACTGACGAATCGGCACAAAACATGCAGATTACCACGCCCCGTTTCGAGCCACTTTCATTTTTGAGGCATCTTGGTCGGACTTCTCTGTCAAAATCTATCGCCATTTGAAGTTTGTATACCCTAATATTCACTACATAAAGTTTTCCCAAACGCGAAACTACTCACGAATCGGCACAAAACATGCAGATACGCCAGTCCCCGTTTCGAGCCACTTTCATTTTTGAGGCGTCCTAATCAGACTTCTCTGTCAAAATCTCTCGTTAGTTGAAGTTTATATACCCTAATATTCACTAAATGAAGTTTCCCCAAACCTTAAACTACAGACGAATCGGCACCAAACATGCTGATACGCCACACTTCGTTTCGAGCCACTTTCATTTTTAAGGTGTCTTGATCGGACTTCTCTTTCAAAATATATCGCCATTTGAAGTTTGTATACCCTAGTATTAACTAAATTAAGTTTCCCCAAAGCCCAAACTACTGACGAATCGGCACAAAACATGCAGATACGCCATGCCCCGTTTCGAGCCACTTTCATTTTTGAGGCGTCTTGATCGGACTTCTCTGTCAAAATCTATCGCCATTTGAAGTTTGTATACCCTAATATTCACTGAATGAAGTTTTTCCAAACCCGAAACTACTGACGAATCGGCACAAAACATGCAGAGAAGCCACGTCCCGTTTCAACCCACTTTATTTTTTGAGGAGTCTTGATCGGACTTCTCTGTCAAAATCTATCACCATTTGAAGTTTGTATAGCCTAATATTCACTAAATGAAGTTTCCCTAAACCCCAAAGCACTGACGAATCGACACAAAACATGCAGATACGCCACGCCCTGTGTAAGGACCTGTAAAATTAAATAGGAATAAAAGAGTATATTTTAAATGAATTCTAAGTATGTTTTTATTTAAAATAAAAAGGAAGGAAAGTGTAGTTTAGAAGACTATAGGAGTTCCTTGTTAGTACATAATCGCCGGTCGCCTAGACTTCACGTGATCGCCAGGGCGCGAGGCATGCGGGGTTAGTCATCGCGCGGAAGGTCATCGGCGGATAGCCTTCGCGCGAGAGGTCATCGGCGGATAGCCTTCGCGCGAGAGGTCATCGGCGGATAGCCTTCGTGCGAGAGGTCATCGGTGGATTGTCTTCGCGCGAGAGGTCATCGGTGGATTGTCTTTGCGCGAGAGGTCATCGGTGGATTGTCTTTGCGCGAGAGGTCATCGGTGGATTGTCTTCGCGCCAGTGGTCATCGGCGAAAGGTTATCGCGCGATGTCGTGTTTCACGCAGATGAAGTGGGGCCCAGGGCCCAGCATGAGCGTCTTGCATGCGCGACACGTAGTCAGGTAGCGTACTTCAGAGCAGTGGCTCCAGAGAGTTGGTACGAAAAGTGACCCAAAACCCACGTGGGCACACTATTCAAGGAAGTGTGCAGGCAAGCTTTTCCTGCAAGAGTGGGCGGTGGCAGCGGAAATTGTGGAACAAGTAGGTTTAGTTTTAAAAACCCACTTCTGAGAGGAAAAGAAGGTTGCAGTGGTTCAAGAGTGAGTGAGTTACCTCCTCCCTTCTCTCCTTCACTTTGCATTTCAGACCTCATCACGTCCCTGTTTGGCTATCGACGTCTACCATTAGAGCACCTGGGAAGTTCTCTGCAAGTCCTTCAAACCAGACGCAAATCCAGAGCCAAGGCATTCTTTAAGCTTCGTTGGGTTTTGGAGCTCTTGGTGTTTTGCGCAAGTCCAGGTAAGGGAAGCTAGCCTTCATTTTCAATACAAGCCATAGATTAGCTGTTTTCTGAAGTGAGGGCGACGTGGTCGCCGGTTTCGTTTTCATCTTCGTGAATGCTCTGTTCTATGTGTGTGGGCGACGTGGTCGCCGGTTTTACATACAGATTTCGAACTTCCCTGTTTTAGTGTTGTTTTAGAGTGTTTGAGATTGAAATGTGAAATGCATGCAATATTCGAAAATCTGGACCTCTGAATGATTGTTGCTGTGATTGGAATCGTTCATTTAAGTGTCATATGATGTGTTGAATGTTGTGAATGTGGGATCAAGGCATAGTATTTTCAGGAAAGAAAATACCGTGTAAGATTGTGTAGGATGTGCATTGATCGGTGATTTCTATAATGAGATATCCTGACTCTCCTGGTATAATGGAATCACTTAGATAAAGTTATTCAGGCGTTGAGAGTCGATGGAGGTTCGTATGAATGGGTGAGTCGTGTGAAAAAGAACGAGCTCGACCTGTTGTATGAATTTACCCTGTCATACTAGGAGAGTGATGAGATTGAGATTATGGTTATGTGCACAGCTGTGGGAACATTACAGCAATGTAGTATGACAGGTGCAGATCTCTGAGTCTAGTCAATGCACGTGTGTTCCGGAAGTAGTGTCAAGTGTCTTGTGTGATGAGTCAGTGGAAGTCTGACGTGAGAAATGAGAAACATTGAATTGATAGACACTTGATGGTGTATGTGAATTGAAAGGCTCTTGAGGAAATTGTGAAATATGGGATTTACTTGATGGTTTTACGTGGGTGTCTTAAATTGGTTTTATATTGATTTTTTTTCAGTTCATATCTAAACTCTCTTTCAAATATCTAGCTTACCCCTGCATTTTCGTTTTGTGGATGTCTTTTCTTAAAACTGTGATGATCGTGTATAATTTACACGGGAGCAGATGATGTTGCAGGAAGTGGAGATCCTCGGTGAGTGATCGCCGGAAGGAGACCGCCTATCTCTGTTCTGTTAGGCGATCACCCCTTTTTGTTTTCTGATAGGAGATCGCTGGTATGATAGGAGATCGCCTGTCTGATGGGAGATCGCCCTTTTGTTAGGAGATCGCCTGTTCTTCTATTTTGTTGTATTTTGCTTACGTTTCTCTGAAAAAGTGACCGAATATGTATTAAACTCCCTGTGAGGAGAAACTTCATTATATATATAGATATATTTATGTTCACTTCAATATAATTGTTTACCTTCAGTTTTTATTATATAAATGTGAAAAGAATTTGGCGGGATGTTACACCCTGTTTCGAGCCACTTTCATTTTTTAGGCGTCTTGTTCGAACTTTTCTGTCAAAATCTATTGCCATTTGAAGTTTTTATACCCTAATATTCACTAAATTAAGTTTCCGTAAACCCCAAAGCACTGACGAATCGGCACAAAACATGCAGATACGCCACGCCCCGTTTCGAGCCACTTTCATATTTAAGGTGTCTTGATCGGACTTCTCTGTCAAAATCTATCGCCATTTGAAGTTTATATACCCTAGTATTCACTAAATGAAGTTTCCCCAAACCCCAAACTACCGACGAATCGGCACAAAACATGCAGATTACCACGCCCCGTTTCGAACCACTTTCATTTTTGAGGCATCTTGGTCGGACTTCTCTGTCAAAATCTATCGCCATTTGAAGTTTGTATACCCTAATATTCACTACATAAAGTTTTCCCAAACGCGAAACTACTAACGAATCTGCACAAAACATGCAGATACGCCAGTCCCCGTTTCGAGCCACTTTCATTTGTGAGGCGTCCTAATCAGACTTCTCTGTCAAAATCTCTCGTTAGTTGAAGTTTATACACCCTAATATTTACTAAATGAAGTTTCCCCAAACCTTAAACTACAGACGAATCGGCACCAAACATGCTGATACGCCACACCTCGTTTCGAGCCACTTTCATTTTTAAGGTGTCTTGATCGGACTTCTCTTTCAAAATATATCGCCATTTGAAGTTTGTATACCCTAGTATTAACTAAATTAAGTTTCCCCAAAGCCCAAACTACTAACGAATCGGCACAAAACATGCAGATACACCACGCCCCGTTTCGAGCCACTTTCATTTTTGAGGCGTCTTGATCGGACTTCTCTGTCAAAATCTATCGCCATTTGAAGTTTGTATACCCTAATATTCACTGAATGAAGTTTTTCCAAACCCGAAACTACTGACGAATCGGCACAAAAAATGCAGATAAGCCACGCCTCGTTGCAACCCACTTTATTTTTTGAGGAGTCTTGATCGGACTTTTCTGTCAAAATCTATCGCCATTAGAAGTTTGTATACCCTAATATTCACTAAATGAAGTTTCCCTAAACCCCAAAGCACTGACGAATCGGCACAAAACATGCAGATACGCCACGCCCCGTTTCGAGCCACTTTCATTTTTTAGGCGTCTTGTTCGAACTTCTCTGTCAAAATCTATCGCCATTTGAAGTTTCCCCAAACGCCAAACTACTGACGAATCGGCACAAAACATTGAGATACGCCACGCCCCGTTTCGAGCCACTTTCATTTTTGAGGCGTCTTGATCGGACTTCTCTGTCAATATCTATCGCCATTTGAAGTTGGTGTACCCTAATATTCACTAAATGAAGTTTCCCCAAACCCGAAACTACTGACGAATCAACACAAAACATGCAGAGATGCCATGCCCCGTTTCGAGCCACTTTGATTTTTGAGGTGTCTTGATCGGACTTCTCTGTCAAAATCTATCGCCATTTGAAGTTTATATACCCTAATATTCACTGAATGAAGTTTTTCCAAACCCGAAACTGCTGACGAATCGGCACAAAACATGCAGATACGCCACGCTCCATATTGAGCCACTTTCATTTTTGAGGCGTCTTGATCGGACTTCTCTGTCAAAATCTATCGCCATTTGAAGTTTGTATACCCTAATATTCACTAAATCATGTTTCCCCAAACCCCAAACTACTGACGAATCGGCACAAAACATGCAGATACGCCACGCGCCATTTCGAGCCACTTTCATTTTTGAGCCGTCTTGATCGGACTTCTCTGTCAAAATCTATTGCCATTTGAAGTTTTTATACCCTAATATTCACTAAATGAAGTTTCCCTAAAACCCAAAGCACTGACGAATCGGCACAAAACATGCAGATACGCCACGCCCCGTTTCGAGCCACTTTCATTTTTTAGGCGTCTTGTTCGAACTTTTCTGTCAAAATCTATCGCCATTAAAAGTTTGTACACCCTTTGTATTCGCTAAATGAAGTTTCCCCTAACCCCAAACTACTGACGAATCGGCACAAAACATGCAGATACGCCAGGCCCAGTTTCGTGCCACTTTCATTTTTGAGGCGTCTTGATCGGACTTCTCTGTCAAAATCTATCGCCATTTGAAGTTTGTATACTCTAATATTCATTCACTAAATGAAGTTTCCCCAAACCCCAAACTACTGACGAATCGGCACAAAACATGCAAATACGTTACGCCCCGTTTCAAGCCACTTTCATTTTTGAGGCGTCTTGATCGGACTTCTCTGTCAAAATCTATCGCCATTTGAAGTTTGTATACCCTAATATTCACTAAATTAAGTTTCCCCAAACCCCAAACTACTGAGGAATCGGTAGAAAACATGCAGATAAGCCACGTCCCATTTCAAGCCACTTTCTTTTTGGAGGCGTCTTGATCGGACTTCTCTGTCAAAATCTATTGCCATTTGAAGTTTGTATACCCTAATATTCACTAAATTAAGTTTTCCCAAACCCCAAACTACTGACGAATAGGCACAAAACATGCAGACATGCCACGCCCAGTTTCGAGCCACTTTCATTTTTAAGCCTTCTTGATCGGCCCTCTCTGTCACAATCTATCGCCATTTGAAGTTTGTATGCCCTAATATATACTAAATGAAATTTCCCTAAACCCCAAACTACTGACGAATCGGCACAAAACATGCAGATACGCCACGCCCCGTTTCGAGCCACTTTCATTTTTGAGGTGTCTTGATCGGACTTCTCTGTGAAAATCTATCGCCATTTGAAGTTTGTATACCCTAATATTCACTAAATGAAGTTTCTCCAAACCCCAAACTACTGACGAATCGGCACAAAACATGAAGATACGCCACGCCCCGTTTAGCCACTTTCATTTTTGAGGCGCCCTGATCGGACTTCTCTGTCAAAATCTCTGGCCATTTAAAGTTTGTATACCCTAATATTCACTAAATGAAGTTACCCCAAACCCCAAACTACTGACGAATCCACACAAAACATGCAAATACGCCACGCCCCGTTTTTAGCCACTTTCATTTTTTAGGCGTCTTGATCGGAATTCTCTGTCAAAATATCTGGCCATTTGAAGTTTGTATACCCTAATATTCACTAAATGAAGTTTCCCCAAACCCCAAACTACTGACGAATCGGAACAAAACATGCAGATACGCCACGCCCCGTTTTGAGCCACTTTCATTTTTTAGGTGTCTTGATCAGACTTCTCTGTCAATATCTATCGCCATTTGAAGTTTGTATACCCTAATATTCACTAAATGAAGTTTCCCCAAACCCCAAACTACTGACGAATCGGCACAAAACATGCAGAGATGCCATGCCCCGTTTCGAGCCACTTTCATTTTTTAGGCGTCGTAATCGGACTTCTCTGTCAAAATCTATCGCCATTTGAAGTTTGTATACCCTAATATTCACTAAATGAAGTTCCTCCAAACCCCAAACTACTGACGAATCGGCACACAACATGCAGATACACCACGCCCAATTTCATGCCACTTTCATTTTTGAGGCGTCTTGATCGGACTTCTCTATAAAAATCTATCGCCATTTGAAGTTTGTATACCCTAATATTCACTAAATGAAGTTTCCCCAAACCCCAAACTACTGACGAATCGGCACAAAACATGCAGATACGCCACGCCCCGTTTCGACCCACTTTCATTTTTGAGGCGTCATGATCGGACTTTTCTGTCAAAATCTATCGCCATTTGAAGTTTGTATACCCTAATATTCACTAAATGAAGTTTCCCCAAACGCCAAACTACTGACGAATCGGCACAAAACATTGAGACACGCCACGCCCCGTTTCGAGCCACTTTGATTTTTGAGGCGTCTTGATCGGACTTCTATGTCAAAATCTCTCGCCATTTCAAGTTTGTATACCCTAATATTCACTAAATGAAGTTTCCCCAAACCCCAATCTACTAATGACTCGATACAAAACATGCAGATACGCCACGCCCCGTTTCGAGCCACTTTGATTTTTGAGGCGTCTTGATCAGACTTCTCTGTCACAATCTATCGCCATTTGAAGTTTGTATACCCTAATATTCACTAAATGAAGTTTCCCCAAACCCCAAACTACTGACTAATCGGCACAAAACATGGAGATACGCCACGCCCCGTTTCGAGCCACCTTCATTTTTGAGGCGTCTTGGTCGGACTTCTCTGTCAAAATCTATCGCCATTTGAAGTTTGTATACCCTAATATTCACTAAATCATGTTTCCCCAAACCCCAAACTACTGACGAATCGGCACAAAACATGCAGATACGCCACGCGCCATTTCGAGCCACTTTCATTTTTGAGCCGTCTTGATCGGACTTCTCTGTCAAAATCTATTGCCGTTTGAAGTTTTTATACCCTAATATTCACTAAATTAAGTTTCCCCAAACCCCAAACTACTGACGAATAGGCACAAAACATGCAGACATGCCACGCCCAGTTTCGACCCCCTTTCATTTTTTAGCCTTCTTGATCGGCCCTCTCTGTCAAAATCTATCGCCATTTGAAGTTTGTATGCCCTAATATTGACTAAATGAGGTTTCCCTAAACCCCAAACTGCTGACGAATCGGCACAAAACATGCAGATACACCACGCCTTGTTTCGAGCCACTTTCATTTTTGAGGTGTCTTGATCGGACTTCTCTGTGAAAATCTATCGCCATTTGAAGTTTGTATACCCTAATACTCACTAAATGAAGTTACTCCAAACCCCAAACTACTGATGAATCCATACAAAACATGCAAATACGCCACGCCCCATTTTTAGCCACTTTCATTTTTGAGGCGTCTTGATCGGACTTCTCTGTCAAAATATCTGGCCATTTGAAGTTTGTATACCCAAATATTCACTAAATGAAGTTTCCCCAAACCAAAACTACTGACGAATCGGCACAAAACATGCAGATACGCGACGCCCTGTTTCTAGCCACTTTCATTTTTGAGGCGTTTGGATCGGACTTCTCTGTCAAAATCTATCACCATTTGAAGTTTGTATACCCTAATATTCACTGAATGAAGTTTCCCCAATCCTAAAACTCCTGACGATTTGGCACAAAACATGTAGATACGCCACGCCCCGTTTCGAGACACTTTCATTTTTGAGGCGTCTTGATCGGACTTCTCTGTCAAAATCTATCGCCATTTGAAGTTTGTATACCATAATATTCACTAAATGAAGTTTCTCCAAACCCCAAACTACTGACTAATCGGCACGAAACATGCAGATACGCCACGCCCCGTTTTGAGCCACTTTCATTTTTGAGACGTCTTGATCAGAATTCTCTGTCAAAATCTATCGCCATTTGAAGTTTGAATACCCTAGTATTCACTAAATTAAGTTTCCCCAAACCCCAAACTACTGACGAATCGGCACAAAACATGCAGATACGCCACGCCCCGTATCGAGCACCTTTACTCTTTTAGGCGTCTTGATCGGACTTCTATGTCAAAGTCTATCGTCATTTGAAGTTTGTATACCCTAATATTCATTAAATGAAGTTTGCCCAAACCCCAAACTACTGACAAATCAACACAAAACATGCAGATATGCCACGCCCCGTTTCGAGCCATATTCATTTTTGAGGCGTTTGGATCGGACTTCTCTGTCAAAATCTATCGCCATTTGAAGTTTGTATACCCTAATATTGACTAAATGAAGTTTCCCTAATCCCCCAAACAACTGACGACTCGGCACAAAACATGCAGATACGCCACGCCCCGTTTCGAGCCACTTTCATTTTTGAGGCGTCTTGATCGGACTTCTCTGTCAAAATCTATCGCCATTTGAAGTTTGTATACCCTAATATTCACTAAATGAAGTTTCCCTAATCTCCAAACTACTGACGAATCGGCACAAAACATGCAGATACGCCACGCCCCTTTTCGAGCCACTTTCATTTTTGAGGCGTCTTGATCGGACTTCTCTGTCAAAATCTATCGCCATTTGAAGTTTGTATACCCTAATATTCACTAAATGAAGTTTCCCCAAACCCCAAACTACTGAGGAATCGGCATAAAACATGCAGATACGCCACACCCCGTTTGGAGCCACTTTCATTTATTAGGGGTCTTGATCGGCCTTCTCTGTCAATATCTATCGCCATTTGAAGTTGGTATACCCTAATATTCACTAAATGAAGTTTCCCCAAACCCCAAACTACTGACGAATCGGCAGAAAACATGCAGATACGCCACGCCCCGTTTCGAACCACTTTCATTTTTTAGGCGTCTTGATCGGACTTCTCTGTCAAAATCTATTGCTATTTGAAGTTTGTATACCCTAATATTCACTAAATGAAGTTTCCCCAAACCCCAAACTACTGCGAATCGGCACAAAACATGCACATACGCCACTTCTCGTTTCGAGCCACATTCATTTTTTAGGCGTCTTGATCGGACTTCTCTGTCAAAATCCCTGGCCATTTGAAGTTTGTATACCCTAATATTCACTAAATGAAGTTTCCCCAAACCCCAAACTACTGACGAATCGACACAAAACATGCATATATGCCACGCCCCGTTTTGAGCCACTTTCATTTTTGAGGCGTCTTGATCGGAGTTCTCTGTCAAAATCTATCGCACTTGAAGTTTGTATACCCTAATATTCACTCAATGAAGTTTCCCCAAACCCCAAACTATGACGAATCGGCACAAAACATGCAGATACGCCACGCCCCGTTTCGAGCCACTTTCTTTTTTGAGGCGTCTTGATCGGACTTCTCTGTCAAAATCTATCGCCATTTGAAGTTTGTACACCATAATATTCAGTAAATGAAGTTTCTCCACACCCCAAACTACTGACGAATGGGCACAAAACATGCAGATACGCCCCGCCCCATTTCGAGCCACTTTCATTTGTCAGGCGTCTTGATCGGACTTCTCTGTCAAAATCTATCGCCATTTTAAGTTTGTATACCCTAATATTCCCTAAATGAAGTTTCCCCAAACCCCAAAGTACTGACGAATCGGCACAAAACATGCAGATACGCCACGCCCCGTTTCGATCCACTTTCATTTTTGAGGCGTTTGGATCGGACTTCTCTGTAAAAATCTATCGCCATTTCAAGTTTGTATACCCTAATATTCACTAAATGAAGTTTCCCCAAACCCCAAACTACTTCCGAGTCGGCACAAAACATGCAGATACGCCACGCCCCATTTCGAGCCACTTTCAGTTTTTGAGGCGCCTTGATCGCACTTCTCTGTCAAAATCTATCCCCATTTGAAGTTTGTATACGCTAATATTCACTAAATGAAGTTTCCCCAAACCCCAAACTACTGACGAATTGGCACAAAACATGCAGATACGCAACGCCCCGTTTCGAGCCACTTTCATTTTTGAGGCGTCTTGAACGGACTTCTCTGTCAAAATCTATCGCCATTTGAAGTTTGTATACCCTAGTATTCACTAAATTAAGTTTCCGCAAACCCCAAACTACTGACGAATCGGCACAAAACATGCAGATACGCCACGTCCCCTTTCGAACCACTTTCATTGGTGACGCATCTTGATCGGACTTCTCTGTCAAAATCTATCGCCATTTGAAGTTTGTGTGCCCTAATATTCACTAAATGAAGTTTCCCCAAACACGAAACTACTGACGAATCGGCAGAAAACATGTAGATACGCCACGCCCCGTTTCGAGCCACTTTCATTGTTGAGGCGTCTTGATCGGACTTCTCTGTCAAAATCTATCGCCACTTGAAGTTTGTATACCCTAGTATTCACTAAATGAAGTTTCCCGAAACCCCAAACTACTGACGAATCGGCACAAAACATGCAGATACGCCATGCCCCTTTTCGAGCCACTTTCATTTTTGAGGCGTCTTGATCGTACTTCTCTGTCAAAATCTATCGCCATTTGAAGTTTGTATACCCTAATATTCACTAAATGAAGTTTCCCCAAACCCCAAACTACTGACGAATCGGCACAAAACATGGAGATACGCCACGCCCCGTTTCGAGCCACTTTCATTTTTGAGGCGTCTTGAACGGACTTCTCTGTCAAAATGTATCGCCATTGAAGTTTGTATACCCTGGTATTCACTAAATTAATTTTCCGCAAACCGCAAACTACTGACGAATTAGCACAAAACACGCAGATACGCCACGCCCCCTTTCGAACCACTTTCATTGGTGACACGTCTTGATCGGACTTCTCTGTCAAAATCTATCGCCATTTGAAGTTTGTATACCCTAATATTCACTAACTGAAGTTTCCCCAAACGTGAAACTACAGACGAATCGGCACAAAACATGCAGAAACGCCACGCCCCGTTTCGAGCCACTTTCATTTTTGGGGGTCTTGATCGGACTTCTCTGTCAAAATCTATCGCCAGTTGAAGTTTGTATACCCTAATATTCACTAAATGAAGTTTCCCCAAACCCCAAACTACTGAGGAATCGGCACAAAACATGCAGATACGCCATGCCCCCTTTCGAGCCACTTTCATTTTTTAGGCATCTTGATCGGACTTCTCTGTCCAAATCTCTCTCTTAGGAGGTAGTCCAGGTATTTCTTCTGGAAATACATCCATGAAATCCTTCACCACATGTATACTGCCCATGTCCTCTTCATTCCTCACTCCCCCTCGAGCTAGGATCGCAAAGCACGTCCCCCCTTCTCTCAACTCCGACCGTAACTGCTGAGCAGATATCACATCTGGCTCCTGGAGATCGGGAAACACCACTTTCTGCCTACCGCAGTCTATGAGAACGTGATTGGCAGATAGCCAATCCATTCCTAGGATAACATCCAGATCCTGAAGAGGTAGGCAGATCAAGTTTACTTTGAACCTGCGTCCCTCTACTATCACTGGACACTCAGAACAAACTGTAGAGGTCAACACCTGTCCTGATGCAGGTGTGGAGACCAGCTGATGGAGGAGGGCCAAGCACATCTAACCAAGGAAGCCAAGGCCCAAACCAAGAAGACCGTCTAGACCAAGAGGAGCGTCTAGCTCCAAGAAGTGAGCGTCTAGGACGTGAAGGAGGGAGGCTATCCATGGAGCTAGACCGTCTAGGACCTCTCACAAGATCCATGGCTAAACATATCCAAGCACACATAGAAGAAGCCACGGATGGGAGGGAGAAGACCTTGTACATGCTACTTGGAGGCCCATTAGGGGTAGCTTAGTAGATTAGTGTAGTGTAGAAAGCAAAACTTGCTAACTTAGGGGTGTGCTATCAAAAAGGTGCCCTTAGCAATAGAAGGAGGGGTGTGCTAGCAAATAGGTGCCTTTAGCAAAAGAGGGAGGGGTGTACTATCAAATGTTGCATTTTTTACCTATCTTCTAGAATATTAGGATGATGGTGTGGTTTGACTAAAGTCAATACCCTAGGCAGCCCCCACTTTTTGTATTTCCATCCCTACCCTTTAAGCTTGCTCACCAAGGCTCCTAAATCTATAAATAAGGAGGCCTACCTCATGTATTTTCAAGTTTATTTGAGTAATGTTATGCTGCCATTTTTGTGCACAAGCTTTACTCCTCCTAGAAATCTAGGCTATAAACTTCAATCCTTTCACCTTCTCCCTTGAGCTAGCCGAACCACTCAACCCATACTCATCATGCACCTTCAAGACCAACACAACTCCTAGGAGGGTCTTGTTTCACTCATCCATTGCTTCCGCTCCATCTATTTCTACTTTGATTCAAGAAGAACACATGAAAATGCCATCACCAGCAGTTCAAACGGTAACTCTTTCACTAGAAGGCCCAACTCGGCTACACACAGGCTTGACACAAAGGAGTGTGTCGCTCCAGAATCAAACAAGGCCTTTACACCTCTACCAGCTATAAAACAAACACCTTGCATTAGGTTACCTGATTGAGATGCCTCCGCTCCTGACATAGCAAACACCCGCCCTGCTGCATGGGGTCTGCTGCCTTCACTCCTCAACTGCTGAGAACCAACGAGTTGAGTCGCCCTATTCCCGTTAGGACACTCTCTAGCAACGTGCCCCGTCTTTTGGCAGGTGTAACACCTTCTCTTAGAGTTCTTCTTGAAGCACACATTGGATGTATGTGGCCCACCACAATGGAAACATTTGGGTTTCCATGGTTGCTGCTGCTGAAGTTGGGGCGGAACTGCTCCTGCCCTATGTTGTGGAGGTCTCGAATAAGGCTTATTCTGCTGCTGCTGCACCTTGGCCTTCCCACAGGAGGAACCCCTTGGGTGTGATCTGATTACCCTGGAATCACTCCTCTCCAGGGTCTCCACCCTCTTTGCCTTCTCCACTAAGGCATGAAACTCCCTGATCCACTGATCTGGTTGGTTCAGAGAAGTATTCCCACGGAACTGGGGTGGGTTGTGCCTCATGAACTCGATCATCCCCATCTGCTCCTGAGGCTGATTGACATGGGAAGCTGTTACAGCCGATCCAGCAGTTTCCCAATGATGCTTTACAGCCTGATGAATCTGAGCCATTACCGTATTTTGTTGTTGGACAGCACTTGCCATTTCCGAAGAAGGTTGGGGAGGGGTAGGAGGTCTACGTGCCATCTTTCTTCGTTTCGGATTTTGAAACTATTGGTTTCTATATTCCCTACGACTACAAGAATGAGATCGATAAGAAATCAATTCATTCAGGAGGTAACCTCTAGACCTTACAAAGGTCAGCATCTCAAAATCATTTAGAGTTTGAGTTCATCAACAGAATCATAATGCTTGTAACATCAAGCATAACACCAGGATAACTATTGGTATACAATCATCAATCCAAACAACCACTTTCAATCAATTACAAAGACACTCAAGAGAATGAAATAAATCACACCAGAATTCATTGTATGCTAAACATCAACCTTTAGAATTAAGATTGAGAACATCTCGATCCAGTTATGAGTGTGCACCCTCACTACTTTATCAAGATCCTTTCATTCTCAATACTAAAATTTTCAGTTAGAGCATATATTCACTACAGCACACACAAAATTTCAATACAAAAACGTTTGAAAGCCTTTCATTATAGTTTTTGTTTAAAACTCAAATAAATTTTATGAGCAGAAGAAACACAATGGATCCACAGCCCTCAGGTCATTCTAAGGACGAACGGCTCTGATACCATTAATGTAACATCCCACCAAAATACATTTCACATTTATATAATGAAATAAAGGTAAAACAATAATATTGAAGTGAACATACGTATTTATATAAAATGGAGTTGCTCCTCACAGGGAGTTTAATACATAACCGGTCAATTTTCCAAAACTTAAAACAAAATACAGCCAAATAAAATGAAACCGGCGGTCTCCCTACATAAACCGGCGATCTCCTATCAGAAGACCCAAAACAGCCGATCTGCTATCAGAACAGAAAACAGGCGATCACCACGTAGAGACAGAAACAGGCGATCTCCTTCCGGCGACCACTCACTGAGGAGCTCTACTCCCTGGAAGATCATCTGCTCCCGTGTAAAATACACGATCATCACAGTTTTAAGAGAAAGTAACCACAGAACAAATACAAAGGGTAAGCTAGATATTTTTAAAACTTTAAATTATAAACTGGACAACCAACGTAGATCAGCCTTTTTAAAACATTCACAAGAGTCCATCACTTTCTCATTCATATCACACAACCATCAAGTGTCTATCAACAATTCTCAATATTTCACATTTCTCACGTCAGACTTCCACTGACTCATCACACATAGACACTTGACACTATGTGATTCCATTACATCTATGTGATTCCATTACATCAGGAGAGTCAGAATATCTCATAAAACGAATCACCGGTCATTGCACACTTTACACGATCTTACACGGTATTTTCTTTCCTGAAAATACTATGCCTTGATCCCACATCCACAACATTCAAAACATCATACCACTCAAATGAATGATTCAAATCACAGCAACAATCATTTCAAAGGTTCAGATTTTCGAATACCACATGCATTCCACATTTAAATCTCAAACAGTCTCAACGACACTAAAATAGGGGATTTCGAAAGCTGTATTTAAAACCGGCGATCACGTCGCCCAAATACATAAAAACAGAACATCCTGAAATAGAGTTTAAAACCAGCGACCACGTCGCCCAAACACATAGAACAGAGCATTGTGAAATAGAGCTTAAAACCGGCGACCACGTCGCCCTCACTTCAGAAACAGCTAATCTACAGCTTTTATTGAAAAACAAAGCTAGCTTCCCTTACCTGGACTTGCGTAAACTTCACTAAGAGTTCCAACCCAACGAGCTTCAAGGATGCCTTAACTCTGTTTTAGCGTCTGGTTTGGAGGACTTGCAGAGAACCTCCCAGGTGCTCTATAGCAGTCGTCGATAGCCAAGCAGGGACGTGAGAAGGCCTGAATCGCAGAGTGAAGGAGAGAAAAGAGAAGGATGAAGGTAACTCACTCTGTCACTCTTGAACCACAGCAACCTTCTTTGCCTCTCTGAAGTGAGTTTTTAAAACTAAACCAACTTGTTCCACAATTGCCGCTGCCACCATCCACTCTGCAGGAAGGCTTGCGTGCACGCTTCCCTGAACAGTACGGCCACGTGTGTCTTTGCGCATGCCAACTCTCTGATGTCACTATTCTGAACCACCCTTTTTGTCTACGTGTCGCGCGTGCAGGACGTTTCATGTTGGGAGCCTGGGTCCCACCTTATCTGTGTGAAACACGACATCGTGCGATAACCTTCCACCGATGACTCATCCTGGAAGATGACCGATCTCTCTCTGGAAGACGACCGATGTCTCTCTCTAGAAGACCGATCTCTCTCTGGGAGACGACCGATGTCTCTCTCTGGGAGACGACCGATGTCTATCCCAGGCGACGCCCGCATGTCTCTCGTGCCCCGGTGATGCCCGCATGCCTCTCGCGCCCCGGCGATGCCCGCATGCCTCTCGCGCCCTGGCGATGCCCGCATGCCCCGCGCCCTGGCGATGTCCGTATACCTCGCGCCCTGGCGATGTCCGCATACCTCGCGCCCTGGCGATGTCCGCATGGGTAGTCTAGGCGACAGGCGATTATGTACTAGAGAAGTCGGAGATCGCCTCCGATAAGGTCATCGCACCTGACTTCTCAGTCAAAATCTATCGCCATTTGAAGTTTCCATACCCTAGTTCACTAAATGAAGTTTCCCCAAACCCCAAACTACTGACGAATCGGTACAATACATACAGATACGCCATGCCCCGTTTCAAGCCACTTTCATTTTTTAGGAGTCTTGATCGGACTTTTCTGTGAAAATCTATCGCCATTCGAAGTTTGTATACCCTATTATTCACAAAATGAAGTTTCCCCAAACGCGAAACTAATGACGAGTCGGCACAAAACATGCAGATACGCCACGCCCCGGATCGAGCCATTTTCATTTTTTAGGCGTCTTGATCGGCCTTCTCTGTCAAAATCTATCGCCATTTGAAGTTTGTATACCCTAAGATTCACTAAATGAAGTTTCCCCTGTAACATCCCGCCAAATCCTTTTCACAATTATGAAATGAAATAAAGGTAAAACAATAATATTGAAGTGAACATACGTATTTATATAAAATGGAGTTGCTCCTCACAGGGAGTTTAATACATAACCGGTCAATTTTCCAAAACTTAAAACAAAATACAGCCAAATAAAATGAAACCGGCGGTCTCCCTACATAAACCGGCGATCTCCTATCAGAAGACCCAAAACAGCCGATCTGCTATCAGAACAGAAAACAGGCGATCACCACGTAGAGACAGAAACAGGCGATCTCCTTCCGGCGACCACTCACTGAGGAGCTCTACTCCCTGGAAGATCATCTGCTCCCGTGTAAAATACACGATCATCACAGTTTTAAGAGAAAGTAACCACAGAACAAATACAAAGGGTAAGCTAGATATTTTTAAAACTTTAAATTATAAACTGGACAACCAACGTAGATCAGCCTTTTTAAAACATTCACAAGAGTCCATCACTTTCTCATTCATATCACACAACCATCAAGTGTCTATCAACAATTCTCAATATTTCACATTTCTCACGTCAGACTTCCACTGACTCATCACACATAGACACTTGACACTATGTGATTCCATTACATCTATGTGATTCCATTACATCAGGAGAGTCAGAATATCTCATAAAACGAATCACCGGTCATTGCACACTTTACACGATCTTACACGGTATTTTCTTTCCTGAAAATACTATGCCTTGATCCCACATCCACAACATTCAAAACATCATACCACTCAAATGAATGATTCAAATCATAGCAACAATCACTTCAAAGGTTCAGATCTTCGAATATCACATGCATTCCACATTTAAATCTCAAACAGTCTCAACGACACTAAAACAGGGGATTTCGAAAGCTGTATTTAAAACCGGCGATCACGTCACCCAAATACATAAAAACAGAACATCGTGAAATAGAGCTTAAAACCGGCGACCACGTCGCCCTCACTTCAGAAACAGCTAATCTACGGCTTTTATTGAAAAACAAAGCTAGCTTCCCTTACCTGGACTTGCACAAAACACCAGGAGTTCCAAAACCCGTCGAAGCTTAAAGATGCCTTAGCTCTGTTTTAGCGTCTGGTTTGGAGAACTTGCAGAGAACCTCCCAGGTGCTCTAAGGGCAGTCGTCGTTCGTCGTACTGGTGCTTGAGGATGCCTGAATCGCACTGTGAAAGGAGAGAAAAGAGAAGAATGGCGGTAAACTCACTCTTTCACTCTTGAACCACTGCAACGTTCTTTTCCCCTCAGAAGTGGGTATTTTAAAACTAGACCAACTTGTTCCACAATTTCCGCTGCCACCGCCCACTCTGCAAGAAAAGCTTGCCTCCACCCTTCCTTGGACAGTGTGGCCACGTGGGTTTTGGGTCACTTTCCGTACCAATTCCCTGGAGCCACTGTTCTGAAGTACGCTTCCTGACTACGTGTCGCGCATGCAAGACGCTCATGCTGGGGGCCTGGGCCCCACTTCATCTGTGTGAAATACGACATCGTGCGTTAACCTTCCACCGATGACTCAACGTGGAAGACGACCGATGTCTCTCTCTGGGAGACGACCGATGTCTCTCTCTGGGAGACGACCGATGTCTGTCCCTGGCGACGCCCGCATGTCTCTCGCGCCCTGGTGATGCCCGCATGCCTCGCGCCCTGACGATGCCTGCATGCCTCTCGCGCCCCGACGATGCTCGCATGCCTCTCGCGCCCTGGCGATGTCCACATACCTCGCGCCCTGGCGATGTCCGCATACCTCGCGCCCTGGCGATGTCCGCATACCTCGCGCCCTGGCGACGTCCGCATACCTCGCGCCCTGACGACGTCCGCATGGGTAGTTTAGGCGACAGGCGATTATGTACTAACCAGGCGATCTCATAGTCTTCTAAGCTACACTTTCCTCCCTTTTTATTTTAAATAAAAACATACTTAGAATTTATTTAAAATATATTCCTTTTATTCCAATTTAATTTTTACAGGTCCTTACATTCTCCCCAACAAGAAAAATTTTCGTCCTCGAAAATTGAATTACAAGGAAAAGAGGTATGGATAAGCTTCTCTCATGGGTTCTTCTAACTCCCAAGTTGAATCACCCGATCTCTCATCCCACACCACTTTCACCATGTTGATGGTCTTGCCTCTGAGCTGTTTACTTTGACGATCGTCAATCCTGACTTGTTTTGCTTCAAAGGACAAGTCTTCCCAAATTTGCACATCGTCCACTTCCAGCACATGACTAGGGTCTGCCATGTACTTCCTCAGCTGTGATTGATCCGGTCCGTCATCAGTAATAGATGACGTCGCCAGCAGTTGACCATGTTGACTGTTCTAGGGGTGTCACGTGGTAGAGGATAGTAAGCCAGTTGGAGAGGCGATCACCCAGAATGGTGATTGGTTGTCAGTGGCTAAGGCGATCACCCAGTGTTAAGAGAGCGCCTGGAAGCAAAGCGCGAGAAGTAAAGAAGCACAGATCGGTAGTCGCCTATCACCGCGTGTAAAGAGTAGTGATCGCCTATCGCCATGTGTGCGAAGATATAAGTGATCGCCTATCGCCATGTGTGTGAAGATATAAGTGATCGCCTATCGCCATGTGTGCGAAGATATAAGTGGTCGCCTATCGCCTGCAGGTATTCACATCGCCGGGTGTTCACATGATCGCCGGGTGTGAAGATCAGGAGATCAGGTTGTCAGCAAGTCGCCGAAAGGAGCACATCGCCGAGTGTTTGAGAAGACTTGTGTGAGCTGTGATACCCCAGTGTTAACCAGATCGCCAGGTTAAGGTTGTGCCCAGAGTAGCCTGTGCACTAAGCTACTCCCTGTGTGGATAATTTAGTCGCAGGATCAAGGTGAAAGTAGCGTTTTAGCTGCAGGTACTCCAGATGGTGACACGTGAATGACCAGATGATGTCCACGTGTCAAGAGGAGCAACCGTCAGGAGAGAGAAAGACTCAGGTATATATAGTTAATCCTTAACAAAAAGAAAGGGGATGCACTTTTTGGTGTTTCACTGATACGCGGTCTTGAGCTTTTCTCTGAGTTTTCTTGAATGATCCAATCACTGACTTGAGCGTCGGAGCTACAACGGCCGCAGAGGCGCCATCTTGTTCTTTCAGGTTTCTTGGAGGAGCTTCAGGCGAAGGTCACTGAGGCATTTGGCGTGAAGCTGGTGGAGACGAGGTCAAAGAAGGCGAAGTTCTAGCGCTCGAGTCAAGCGGCCGGATCAGTGATACGTGAAAGACATTGTGCAGATTCGCTAAATGGGGAGGTAGGGCGATCTCATAAGCCACTGGACCAATCCTTCTTAAGATCTGATATGGTCCCACGAACTTAGGGGACAACCTCTTTGATCTGATCGCCCGTCCTACGCCCTTGGTTGGTGTCACTCTCATAAGCACATGATCTCCAGCAGCAAACTCCAAAGGTCTTCTCCTCTGATCTGCATAGGACTTCTGTCGGCTTTGAGAAGCTCTCATTCTGCCTTGTATCTGTTTCACCTTCTCGGTTGTCTGCTGAATCAACTCTGGCCCAACCAAGACTGCTTCGCCCTCTTGGTACCAACATAAGGGAGTTCTGCATTTTCTCCCATACAGGGCTTCATATGGTGCCATCCCAACACTGGCGTGGTAACTGTTATTATAAGTAAACTCTACCAGCGGTAACACCTCATCCCAACTTCCCAATTGATCCAAGACACACGTCCTCAGCAGATCTTCCAAGGACTGGATCGTTCTCTCTGACTGTCCATCTGTTTGAGGGTGATATGCCGAGCTCATTCTCAACTTGGTTCCCAAGCAATCTTGTAAGGTCTGCCAAAACCGTGAAGTGAACCTGGGATCTCTATCCGAAATGATGCTGGAAGGCACTCCATGCAACCTCACAATTTCCTTGATGTACAGCTGTGTCAACTTGGCCATGGGCATCTTCATATTTACTGGGAGAAAGTGAGCGCTCTTCGTCAGCCTATCAATGATGACCCAAATTGCATCATGACCCTTTACCGATCTGGGTAAATGGGTAACAAAATTCATGGCAATACTGTCCCATTTCCACTCAGGGATATCCAGTTGCTGTAACAACCCGCCAGGTCTTTGATGCTCTATCTTCGCCTTCTGACATGTTAAGCAGGTTGTAACATACTGGGCGATGTCTCTCTTCAAGTCATGGTACATCTTGTTCATGCCTGGATGTAGGCTAAGGCGACTTCTGTGACCTTCCTCTAAGATCATCTTCTTCAACTCTTCATTTGCAGGTATGCAAATTCTGCCATTAAATCTCAAGATCCCATCATCTCCCATCACAAAATCTTTAGCCTGATCGGTCCCTATTGACTCCACAGTGCGCTTCAGGCTAGGGTCCTCTAACTGCTTATCCTTTACTACACCAAGGAAGTCATTAGTTATAGTCAGCTTACTACAACTAATGTGATTAATATGGAATTCCACTCCCAAGTTTAAGTCTCTTAATTGCTCAATCAATTTCTGTTCTTCAATCATCATGTATGACACTTGTCTTGATTTCCTACTCAAAGCATCTGCCACTACATTGGCCTTTCCTGGATGATACATGAGTTGGAAATCATAGTCCTTTAGAAACTCCATCCATCTCCTTTGCCTCATATTTAGTTCCTTCTGATCGAACAAATATTTCAGGCTCTTATGATCACTGAACACATGGAACCGAGCTCCATACAAGTAATGCCTCCAAACTTTCAAGGCAAACACCACAGCCGCCAACTCCAAGTCATGAGTGGGATAGTTTCTCTCATGAACTTTGAGTTGCCTCGAAGCATATGCAACTACTCCTTTTTCTTGCATCAAAACGCATCCCAAGCCTTGATGTGAAGCATCACAGTAGACATCAAAAGGTTTCCCAACATCGGGGATCACCAGTACTGGAGCACTAGTCAACCTCTCCTTTAGCTCCGTGAAACTCTGCTCACAACGGTCAGTCCAAGCAAAAGGTTGGTCTTTGCGTGTCAATTGAGTCAAAGGAGCCACTACCTTGGAAAAGTCCTCAATAAACCTCCGATAGTAGCCAGCTAAACCCACGAAGCTCCTTATTTCAGTGACTGTCTTAGGACGTTCCCACTGTAGCACTGCTTCTACCTTGGCTGGATCCACTGAGATCCCCCGAGCAGATATCACGTGTCCTAAGAAGTTGACTTCCTTCAGCCAGAACTCACACTTAGAGAACTTGGGATAGAGTTGCTTCTCCCTCAGAATTTCCAGCACTGTCCTCAGATGTTCCTCATGTTCCTCCTCGGTCCTTGAATAAATAAGTATGTCGTCTATAAAGACTACAACAAACCTATCCAAGAAAGGACGAAAAATTCTATTCATGTAGTCCATGAACAGAGCTGGAGCATTGGTCACTCCAAACGGCATCACCACATACTCATAGTGCCCATAACGAGACCTAAATACTGTTTTCTGAACGACTTCGGCCTTTACCAAAATTTGGTGGTACCCCGATCTCAGATCAATCTTTGAGAACACCGAGGCCCCATTTACTTGATCCATTAAGTCATCAATTCTAGGTAGAGGATACTTGTTCTTGATGGTCAACTTGTTCAACTGCCTGTAGTCTATAAACAGCCGTGATCTCGCCGCGGACTCGAGCGTGGGGAAATGGCCTCGTCACTCCTTCGTCTAGCCTTCCAGCTGCTGCGTGTTCTGCAAGGAGGCCCCAGGGACCTTCAACGTAACTCCGAACGATGCCTGCAAAACACACAGACGGCGCCTCTAGCGGCCGTTGTAGCTCCGACGCTCAAGTCAGGCAACGGGAACACCAAAACTCACTCTCGGATCCCTCTGTGTGAGACCCGTGTGTGTGTGTCCTCAGTTTCCTTTGATTCAGAAACTGAGTGCTCTTAGCTTTTGTGTTGTGTATTCTGAGGTCAAAAATCATACCTGGTTTGGTGCTCTTCTTCCTCATATAAACCAGTGTAGCCCCTACAGGCTACCCCTAGGGTCACTTGATTACTCTGCATTGTCGTTTCCACTCCCCAGGACTACCTTGCACGCCAGCCTTCTTCACTTAAATACAAAGTCTGACAGGGGAGGCTGCGTGGGTGCCTCTGGACCCCTCGACTTCTGTGCCTATCTGCCCTACCTATTCTCTAGGAACATCTTCACGGTCCACGTGGCATGCGTGCAAGCTCACTGGGAGACTCTAGCCTTGATGGGTTCTCGTCCCAGCAGGATTCTGCGCTTGCCTGTGCCTTCTCATCTTCATGCATGGTCGTCTCGCGAATATGGCCACTCCCTGCCTCTGAGTGCTTTACTGGTCACTGGTCGCGTTGTTCACATCGCGCGACCGATGACCGAGGTATCTCTCATCCTGGCCGATGTCCGATGGCGCTTCTTCACGTTGTCGTGCTCTGCTTATGGAATCAGGCGAGGTCCTTGGGTAACGTTCTCGCTGGGAGCCTGGGTCCCAGTTTAACACGCGTTGGCAAGGAACCCCCGACTACTGATCATTCTATATACACCGATGACTGATCACTCTGTATACACCGATGACTGATCACTCTGTATGCACCGATGACTGATCACTCTGTATACACCGATGACTGATCACTCTGTATACACCGATGACTGATCACTCTGCATGCACCGATGACTGATCACTCTGTATACACCGATGACTGATCGGTGCTTCATCACTCTTGCGCTCTGCTTCCAGGCGCTCATGTAGGAGTCGATCTCCACCCTTGTTCATCTGCTATCTCATGCCACGTGTTGCTCTGTGACTGGCCCACGTGGTCATCTGCTGCTGACGTCATTGGATACCGATGGCCGACCGGATCACAAGCCCCCCAGTCTCGAGCTGTGAACTTGTTCTCAGCGAAGAGACTAAGTGCTCTCCGTTGCCAAAGAGAAGAAGGAGCTCGAAGCCGGTGTACCTAAAACCATGGCTGCTGGTGTCGAGGCTCTGATAGATGGGTTCCATGGGCTGGCAGCAGGTTCACTGCGTCCTCCCAGACTTGGACTCTACCCAACCTAGCCTCCACCATTCAGGGGTTGATAGCAAGCTCATTTCTCCTCCTTGAGCTTCTTCTCTTGCGGCTTCTCCTCTTGTGTAATCTCTTTTTCTCAACTGCCTTTCTCCCTCTCTATCTTTAACTCACTCTGCCTGTGGCCAACTGTTGACTGGCTTAGGCTTCAGCGCGATCTCACTGTGACCCTTCAATCTTGGCCTCTGATGGTGTCTAAGTGCTTCGACTGATCGCCCAAGAGCTTATTTGGGGAAGCTCTCCTACTCAGAGCTTTGCTACCGACCACCGACTAGCATGTTAGCGCACAACCGATCAGTCAGCGCGCTTCAGGTTTCACATTACTTCTGTCTCACTCCAGCGCTAGGTGCATAGAGGGCCCGAACGCCAAGGATGATGCCTGTGTTTTGGGGAATGCTTCTTGATGACCCCTCTTGCCTCAGCCTCGCTGTAAGAAGTCAAGGTGAGGTCTTTCTCCTCTCGCCTCAGCCTCGCTGTACTAAGTCGCGGTGAGGACTTTTTATCTCGCCTCAACCTTGCCGTAAAAAGCAGAGGAAGAGGACTTTTTCTGTTGCCTTAACCTTGCTGTATGAAGCAGAGGAGAAGGACTTGGATCTCTTGCCTCAACCTTGCTGTAAGAAGCAGAGGAAGAGGACTTTCTCTGCCTGCACCCCGCTGTACGAAGTCGAGGTGAGGACTTTCTTCTCTGGCCTATGCCTCGCTGTACGAAGTCGAGGGAGAGGACTTTCTCTCGCCTGCACCCCGCTGTATAAAGTTGAGGGCGAGGACTTCTTTATCTGGCCCATGCCTCGCTGTACGAAGTCGAGGGAGAGGACTTTCTCTCGCCTGCACCCCGCTGTATAAAGTCGAGGGCGAGGGCTTTCTATCTCGCCTCAACCTTGCTGTAAAAAGCAGAGGAAGAGGACTTTCTCTGCCTGCACCCCGCTGTACAAAGTCGAGGGTGAGGACTTTCTCTCTGAGTGGGTGCATGCTCCCAGGGTAGCACCAGGGGTGGCTGTCTAAGCGCACTCGCTAGGCGCATCCCTGCCTGCATGGTATCACCGCACGTCCTCTGAGTGGGCAACTCCTCTTCTTCTGGTTTGAAATCATGCGGGGCGCATGCGTAACGCTCTCACTGGGAGCCTGGGTCCCAGCTTAACACGTGTTGGCAAGACCCCGATGACCAACCTTCTTCTGGAATCATGCGAGGTGCATGCGTAACGCTCTCGCTGGGAACCTGGGTCCCAGCTTAACACGTGTTAGCAAGACCCCGATGACCATGCACCGACGGTTGATCGTGCGTTGGATGCACCGATCACTGATCGCGCTCTGCGCCCCTGGTGCTTAAACTCGGAGATGATGTCTTGCTACGGGGAAGAAGAGTTTTCTTGTTGACCCCTCTTGCTTGCCCCGAGGTCATCGTCCTTTAGGTCTAGTTCCTGTTTGGACGTTTCTCGAAATCTTCCCTTTCCCTCTCTCGGTCTTACTAGTACTCCCGAGTCCCCAAACTTTGGCCACCTGCACTCACCCCTGGAGTGAGGGGAATATAGGTCAGTGGTCCGTACTCGCGCCTGGGGCGAGCAGGCTCCAACCGATCTCTTGGACTTGCATTTGGGGCAAGCGGAACTTGAAACTGGGAAACATGTGCACACTTGACATACTGAAATCTTTTTTATTGGGTGGCCTCGTTAAAAACCCTCATAAGGGAAAAGAGTGCCCCCTGATCTGCTCAACTATTTACAGTATATACATTGAGTGTGTACAGCGCAAGAACGCATCTACCTTACAACTTAACTGAAGTAGAAACTTGAGTGTGTAGCATTCCATGTCCTGGGGATAGGTGCTCCATGCAGAGTCTCCAGCCAATAAGCTCCACTCTGTATGGACCTCTTCCTTTCATAGGCGATGACCGCCCTGGAGACGCCTTATTCATGAGGAGCTTCCTCCTGAGCTGCCTGGGAGCCCCCCCAGCGTTGCATCCTCCATCACCTCACGTCCCCATGTATAGGGACCTCGTGTTGCTGATCGCCTGTTTGAGACCCCGAAGCGCGATCACCTTGGGCCTCCCGCAGGTAATCGGTCAGGAATCCTGTCTTCACCAACTCAGCGAGTTGATGCCCCAACGTCAGGCAGGATCGGAGTGTGTGTCCATAAGCCTGATGGAACTCACACCACTCGTCCTTCCTCCCTCCAAGTACCTTGTCGGTTTTCTCTGGTGCTCGGAGTCTTGCAGCCACTGCAGGGATGGCGATCAGCTCTGCAAACTCTATCACGAAATCATACCTAGGGGGTGTGTTGTTCTCCCTTGCACGCCCCCTGGGCTGGTCCTTCCTGGGCGCATACGGACGAGGCCTTCCCTGCACCTTCCTCCCTTCCTTGGCCTCATATACCCACACCTGCTGCTGTTGCTTCCCCTGATCTCCGCGCGGCTTCGTCGGCGCAGTGTTGCCTCTCTTCTCAGAGACCTCTGTCTCTGCCACAATGTGCGCCACCGCGCGTCGCCGTATCTCAGCAAAGGTGGCGGGGTGGCTCCTGATAAGGGATTCACTGAAAGGACCAGGCAGCACGCCTTTCTTGAATGCGTGCACTAACATGTTCTCATCCTTGCTGGGCAATCTCACCACCTGCGCACCAAAGCGGTTGAGGAAGTCCTTCAGTGACTCCCCCTGGTTCTGGCGCACGTCGAACAGGTCGTAAGTCACCACTGGCGGCGCTCTGTTGACTACATACTGCTCTGTGAATAGCTTTGAGAACTGATGGAAGGAGGTGATGTGGCCCTCCGGCAAGCTCACGAACCACTCCATGGCTACTCCGCTCAGCGTACTCATAAGCATTTTGCAGTACACTGCGTCTGAACCTCCAGACAGCATCATCTGAGTGTGGAAGGCTGTCAAATGTGCCTCTGGGTCTTCCACCCCCGTGAACGACGCTTTCACTCCCACCAGGTTGGGGGGCACCACCGTGTTCATGATCTCGGGGGAGAAGGGCATAGGAAATGCTCTAGGGGGCGACGGCGGCATCGACGTCCTATCTTCGGATACGCGCTCATTCTGTGCCTGCAACTCCCTACGCAGCTCCTCGTTGACGCGGTTCAACTCTTCATTCCTGCCATGCGATGCAGTCAGCTCTGCATGCATCTTCTCCTGCTCAACTCTCGATGCCGCGACGTTATCCTGTAACGCGCGCATCATCTCCATGACCTGCGCCATGGTCACAGTTCCTTCACCAGCAGGCGGTGGAGGTGTCGTTTGTCTGGTTCTTCTACTCATCTGTGCGATTCCTACTCTCGTTCTTGTGTATGGGGGCTTCGTTTTACTTCGTGCCCCACGGTGGGCGCCAAATGATCTCGCCGCGGACTCGAGCGTGGGGAAATGGCCTCGTCACTCCTTCGTCTAGCCTTCCAGCTGCTGCGTGTTCTGCAAGGAGGCCCCAGGGACCTTCGACGTAACTCCGAACGATGCCTGCAAAACACACAGACGGCGCCTCTAGCGGCCGTTGTAGCTCCGACGCTCAAGTCGGGCAACGGGAACACCAAAACTCACTCTCGGATCCCTCTGTGTGAGACCCGTGTGTGTGTGTCCTCAGTTTCCTTTGATTCAGAAACTGAGTGCTCTTAGCTTTTGTGTTGTGTATTCTGAGGTCAAAAATCATACCTGGTTTGGTGCTCTTCTTCCTCATATAAACCAGTGTAGCCCCTACAGGCTACCCCTAGGGTCACTTGATTACTCTGCATTGTCGTTTCCACTCCCCAGGACTACCTTGCACGCCAGCCTTCTTCACTTAAATACAAAGTCTGACAGGGGAGGCTGCGTGGGTGCCTCTGGACCCCTCGACTTCTGTGCCTATCTGCCCTACCTATTCTCTAGGAACATCTTCACGGTCCACGTGGCATGCGTGCAAGCTCACTGGGAGACTCTAGCCTTGATGGGTTCTCGTCCCAGCAGGATTCTGCGCTTGCCTGTGCCTTCTCATCTTCATGCATGGTCGTCTCGCGAATATGGCCACTCCCTGCCTCTGAGTGCTTTACTGGTCACTGGTCGCGTTGTTCACATCGCGCGACCGATGACCGAGGTATCTCTCATCCTGGCCGATGTCCGATGGCGCTTCTTCACGTTGTCGTGCTCTGCTTATGGAATCAGGCGAGGTCCTTGGGTAACGTTCTCGCTGGGAGCCTGGGTCCCAGTTTAACACGCGTTGGCAAGGAACCCCCGACTACTGATCATTCTATATACACCGATGACTGATCACTCTGTATACACCGATGACTGATCACTCTGTATGCACCGATGACTGATCACTCTGTATTCACCGATGACTGATCACTCTGTATACACCGATGACTGATCACTCTGCATGCACCGATGACTGATCACTCTGTATACACCGATGACTGATCGGTGCTTCATCACTCTTGCGCTCTGCTTCCAGGCGCTCATGTAGGAGTCGATCTCCACCCTTGTTCATCTGCTATCTCATGCCACGTGTTGCTCTGTGACTGGCCCACGTGGTCATCTGCTGCTGACGTCATTGGATACCGATGGCCGACCGGATCAAGCCGAGACCCTCCATCCTTTTTCTTCACTAGAAGCACTGGAGCTCCCCATGGAGATACACTGGGTCTGATGAATTGTTTCTCCAACAATTCCTCCACTTGCTTCTTTAACTCCACCAACTCGGCTGGAGCCATTCTGTAAGGTGCCATTGACACTGGTCCAGCTCCAGGTACTAAATCAATGGAGAATTCTACTTCTCTCTTAGAAGGTAATCCAGGTATTTCTTCTGGAAATACATCCATGAATTCCTTCACCACATGTATATTGCCCACATCTCCTTCATTCTTCACTTCCCCTTGAGCTAGGATTACAAAACACGTCGCCCCTTCTTTCAACTCCGACTGTACCTGCTGAGCAGATATCACATCTGGCTCTTGGAGATCGGGCGACACTACTTTCTGCCTACCGTAGTCTATGAGGATGTGATTGGCAGAAAGCCAATCCATTCCTAGCATAACATCCAGATCTTGCAGAGGTAGACAGATCAAATTTACCTTGAACCTGCGTCCCTCTACTATCACTGGACATTCTGGGCAAACTGTGGAGGTCATAACCTGTCCTGATGCAGGTGTAGAGACCAACAGTTCAAAAGGTAGCTCCTTCACTAGGAGGCTCAGCTTGGCTACACACAGACTTGACACAAAAGAGTGTGTCGCTCCAGAATCAAACAAGGCTTTTACACTTCTACCAGATATAAGACAAACACCTTGCACCAAGTTACCTGATTGGGACGCCTCAGCTCCTGACATGGCAAACACTCTCCCTGTTGCCCGGGGTCTGCTGCCTTCGTTCCTCAATTGTTGGGAACCACCGGATTGAGTCATCCTATTCTGAGTAGGACAATCTCTAGCAACGTGTCCCGTCTTCTGGCAGGCAAAACATCTTCTCTCTGAATCTTTCTTGGGGCACACATTGGCTGTGTGTGGTCCACCACAATGGAAACATTTAAGTTTCCAGGGTTGTTGCTGCTGAGACTGGGGCGGTGTTGCTCTTGCCCTATGCTGTGGAGGTCTCGCATAAGGCTTATTCTGCTGCTGCTGCACCCTTGTCTTCCCACTGGAGGAACCCCCTGGGTGGGACCTGATCACCCGAGACTCACCCTCCTCCAGAGTCTCCACCATCTTCGTCTTCTCCACCAAGGCATGAAATTCTCTTATGCACATAGGTGCTATGGTCCTCTTTAGTTCATGTTTCAGTCCTTCTTCAAATTTCCTGCACCTCCAAGCCTCAGAGGTAGCTTAGGTATAGAATCGGGCGAGGTACTCAAATCGAGCAGCATAGGCGCTCACAGACATATCCCCCTGCTCCAACCTTAGGAACTCCTCTTCCTTCGCAAACCTTGCACTGTCTGGGAAGTATTTCTCCAGGAACCTCACCCTGAAGCTCTCCCAATCTATCACTTCCTCTCGGGCCTCCATCATCTGCTGAGTTCCCATCCACCAGAACTCAGCTTCTCCAGACAGAAGGTATGTGGCGAATACCAGCTTCTTATCTTCAGGGCAGGAGGTCGCCCTGTAGATTTTCTCTAAACCCCTGACCCATTGATCTGCTTGGTCAGGAGTAGCATTCCCACTGAACTTAGGTGGGTTGTGCCTGAGGAACTCGGCCAGCCCCATCTGCTCCTGAGGCTGACTAGCGTGGGAGGTTGTTTCAGCCGACCGAGCAGTTTCCCAGTGGTGCATTGCAGCTTGATGATTCTGAGCCATTGCTGCATTCTGTTGTTGGATGGCAGTTGCCATCATCTCAATGGCCCTGGCGATCTGGCCCATCTCCGAAGAAGGTTGGGGAGAGGTAGGAGGTCTACGAGTCATTCTTCTCTGTAGAAGATTAGGAAAAGAACTATTATTCTCTACTCATATTCCTATAAAATGAACTTGATAAAGAATCAATTCATTTAGAAGACCACACTAGGTCTTACAAGGCCAGCATCTCAAATCCATCTAGAATTTGAGTTTATCCGCAAGATCAATATACTAATACAAGCTCATCACCAAAACAGCTACTGGTATAAAACTATCAATTCAAACGACCACTTTCAATCAATACAAAAACACTCAATAAATTGAAATAAATCACACCAGAATTCATTGTATGCTAAACATCAACCTTTAGAATTAAGATTGAGAACATCTCGATCCAGTTATGAGTGTGCACCCTCACTACTTTATCAAGATCCTTTCATTCTCAATACTAAAATTTTCAGTTAGAGCATATATTCACTACAGCACACACAAAATTTCAATACAAAAACGTTTGAAAGCCTTTCATTATAGTTTTTGTTTAAAACTCAAATAAATTTTATGAGCAGAAGAAACACAATGGATCCACAGCCCTCAGGTCATCCTAAGGACGAACTGCTCTGATACCATTAATGTAACATCCCGCCAAATCCTTTTCACAATTATGAAATGAAATAAAGGTAAAACAATAATATTGAAGTGAACATACGTATTTATATAAAATGGAGTTGCTCCTCACAGGGAGTTTAATACATAACCGATCAATTTTCCAAAACTTAAAACAAAATACAGCCAAATAAAATGAAACCGGCGGTCTCCCTACACAAACCGGCGATCTCCTATCAGAAGACCCAAATCAGCCGATCTGCTATCAGAACAGAAAACAGGCGATCACCACGTAGAGACAGAAACAGGCGATCTCCTTCCGGCGACCACTCACTGAGGGGTTCTACTCCCTGGAAGATCATCTGCTCCCGTGTAAAATACACAATCATCACAGTTTTAAGAGAAAGTAACCACAGAACAATACAAAGGGTTAGCTAGATATTTTTAAAACTTTAAATTATAAACTGGACAACCAACGTAGATCAGCTTGTTTTTTTAAACATTCACAAGAGTCCATCACTTTCTCATTCATATCACACAACCATCAAGTGTCTATCAACAATTCTCACGTCAGACTTCCACTGACTCATCACACATAGACACTTGACACTACTTCCGGAAGACACGTGCATTGACTAGACTCAGAGATCTGCACCTGTCATGCTGCACCACTGTGAAATCACACACATTCACAGGGTCGCTGTGAAATCACACACATTCACAAGCGTATAAATGAATCTCAATATGATCACTATCCTAGCATGACAGGGTTAATCCACACAACGGGTCGAGCTCGTTCTCTTTCATACAACTCACCCATACCTGTGGACCTCCTTCGACTCTCAACGCCTGAATAACTTCATCTATGTGATTCCATTATATCAGAAGAGTCAGGATATCTCATAAACCGAATCACCGGTCATTGCACACTTTACACGATCTTACACGGTATTTTCTTTCCTGAAAATACTATGCCTTGATCCCACATCCACAACATTCAAAACATCATACCACTCAAATGAATGATTCAAATCACAGCAACAATCACTTCAAAGGTTCAGATCTTCGAATATCACATGCATTCCACATTTAAATCTCAAACAGTCTCAACGACACTAAAACAGGGGATTTCGAAAGCTGTATTTAAAACCGGCAATCACGTCGCCCAAATACATAAAAACAGAACATCGTGAAATAGAGCTTAAAACCGGCGACCACGTCGCCCTCACTTCAGAAACAGCTAATCTACGGCTTTTATTGAAAAACAAAGCTAGCTTCCCTTACCTGGACTTGCGCAAAACACCAGGAGTTCCAAAACCCGTCGAAGCTTAAAGATGCCTTAGCTCTGTTTTAGCGTCTGGTTTGGAGAACTTGCAGAGAACCTCCCAGGTGCTCTAAGGGCAGTCGTTGTTCGTCATACTGGTGCTTGAGGATGCCTGAATCGCACTGTGAAAGGAGAGAAAAGAGAAGAATGGCGGTAAACTCACTCTTTCACTCTTGAACCACTGCAACGTTCTTTTCCCCTCAGAAGTGGGTATTTTAAAACTAGACCAACTTGTTCCACAATTTCCGCTGCCACCGCCCACTCTGCAGGAAAATCTTGCCTGCACCCTTCCTTGGACAGTGTGGCCACGTGGGTTTTGGGTCACTATCCGTACCAATTCCCTGGAGCCACTGTTCTGAAGTACGCTCCCTGACTACGTGTCGCGCATGCAAGACGCTCATGCTGGGGGCCTGGGCCCCACTTCATCTGCGTGAAATACGACATCGTGCGTTAACCTTCCACCGATGACTCAACGTGGAAGACGACCGATGTCTCTCTCTGGGAGACGACCGATGTCTCTCTCTGGGAGACGACCGATGTCTGTCCCTGGCGACGCCCGCATGTCTCTCGCGCCCTGGCGATGCCCGCATGCCTCGCGCCCTGACGATGCCCGCATGCCTCTCGCGCCCCGACGATGCTCGCATGCCTCTCGCGCCCTGGCGATGTCCGCATACCTCGCGCCCTGGCGATGTCCGCATACCTCGCGCCCTGGCGATGTCCGCATACCTCGCGCCCTGGCGATGTCCGCATACCTCGCGCCCTGGCGACGTCCGCATACCTCGCGCCCTGGCGATGTCCGCATACCTCGCGCCCTGGCGACGTCCGCATACCTCGCGCCCTGGCGACGTCCGCATGGGTAGTCTAGGCGACAGGCGATTATGTACTAACCAGGCGATCTCATAGTCTTCTAAGCTACACTTTCCTCCCTTTTTATTTTAAATAAAAACATACTTAGAATTTATTTAAAATATATTCCTTTTATTCCAATTTAATTTTTACAGGTCATTACATCCCCAAACCCCAAACTACTGAGGAATCGGCACAAAACATGCAGATACGCCACGCCCCGTTTCGAGCCACTTTTATTTTTGAGGCGTCTTGATCGGACTTCTCTGTCAAAATCTATCGCCATTTGAAGTTTGTATACCCTAATACTCACTAGATGAAGTTTCCCCAAACCGCAAACTACTGACGAATCGGCACAAAACATGCAGATACGCCACGCCATATTTCGAGCCACTTTCATTTTTGAGGCGTCTTGATCGGACTTCTCATTCAAAATCTATCGCCATTTGAAGTTTGTATACCCTAATATTCACTAAATGAAGTTTCCCCAAACCCCAGACTACTGACGAAGCGGCACAAAACATGCAGATACGCCACGCCCCTTTTCGAGCCACTTTCATTTTTGAGGGGTCTTGATCAGACTTCTCTGTCAAAATCTTATGGAAGAGGGCCAAGCACAACCTTCCATGAAAGGCAAGAGCCAAGTCAAGAGCGTCTAAGACCAAGCTAGGAGCGTCTAAGACAAGTTAGGAGCGTCTAGGACGAGAAGGCCAAGCTAGAAGCGTCTAGGACAAGAAGACTTGGATCAAAGCTATGAATGGGAGAGTGGCATACTAGCACATATTCCGTGAAGGCCCATCAAATGTAGTTTAGCTTTAATTGGGGTGTAAATAGCATAGCCATGTGGACAAATGTTTATTTTTCTGCACATTAGAATTAAGGAGAAGTTAACCTTCCCACTATTCTAGAAAGCCCATGGAGGGAGTGAACTTACAAACTAGACACACCCCTCCCCATGTGCTCACACTTTCCATGTGGCCCATGTGCTTCACATTTACATTTCATTTGGCTAGCATTAGGGTTGCATTATGGTCCTCCTTAGCCTATAAAAAGAGGAGCCTACACCTTGTATTTTCAAGATTAATTTGAGTAAAGTTATGCTGCCAAATTTGTGCCTTACACTACTCCTTGCCTAACACTTAGGTTTTAGTCTTCAATTCATCACTACCAAAGGGGTTGGCCAAACCTCCCCATTTCCTCACTCTTCATGCACCTTCAAGGCACCCATGCTTCCTAGGAAGGCCTTGCTCACCTCCTCCATAAGCTTCCGCATCCATCATCACCAAGGAACTCCAAAATCCAAAGAAGAGCTCATAGGAATGCCATCATTTGGTATCTAGAGCTATGGTTCTTCAAAGATGAGTATCTCTTTTCATTTTCTTTTTGAGTTATTCTTTTCTCCAAGTTGTTTATCTTTATTCCAAGTTGTCTTGCTGTTTTTTGTGTTTTAATATGATTTGAATGTTTGTTTATTCATTTCATTTGGTGGGTTTGTTCAAACTTGTGCTTGAACATCTATTTTCAATTTTGTGTAGGATTCTTGATATATTTGTGTTGCTGTTTTTATTTTTAGGTATTTGAGTCTTGCTTGAAATTTCATTTGGGTCATATGATGTTCTTGTGTCTTTACATTTTATGAATCCATAAGTTTTGTCTAAGTCATGTGTTTCCATATTTGTCATCAAATCCTAGTAGTACTCTTTTTGATTTATTTGTTTCTTGTTTTTGGTCTGAATGTTTGATCTGAAATTTGTTTTGTGTTGATCCTTTGGTGCATTTTTAATTTTAGTTTGAGTTCTTATTTGTGTGTTAGATCCACACAAATTCCATCATATTAACTCTATTGTGTTTTTAAGGTATATCTTTCTGTTTTTCATTCCAGTTTTCAGAACCCCTTGTTTTTCACTTTTCTGTGCTGACTGTTTTGATTTATGAAAATCACATACATCATCAAAAATTTCTGAGCCTCTGGATTTCACAAATTTGAGGTGTTAGCAAAAGGACAAAAAAAGAACCATCTGAAAAGAAGAAATAGAAAAAAAAAGATAAATATTACAAAAAAAGTGTGCAATCCTGATGTTCCAGCTGGCAGCTCTGAGCACTGATTTTATAAAATTTACCAAAATTAATTGGTACATGCGTTTGGAGTGAAACAAAAGCCAAAAGTTTGTTAAGATCTTGTTCTGATTGTGTCTCAATTTTCAGAAGCAAATACAAAAGGGTCAGCTCAGAATAAATCTTTTAAAGATACGCTTTCTGGACCACAACAATATGTGCTTTTCTGTGGTGCTGTTTTTTGGTTTTTAAATCAAATCTAGTGCTATTCCTAGGTTCCTTTTTGTGTGCCATCCATTATTTGAGTACCTTTTATTTGCTTGTCTAATTTCATTTGAACTCTTTCTAGTTGTGTCACATTTAAATTCCATTTGTGTGGTACTGTTTTTTCAAATTAATTTGTTTCTTGCTTTCTTTCTTTGGCCTCTAAGCTTGTTGGTGGATTAAATATCAATTGGTACTTGTTGAGTGAGAATTTGACTTGAGGGGAGTCTAGCTTGCTTAATAGGTGCTGGATTGAAGATTTTATTGACCTAATTCCAAGAGGAACAAAGGCAAAGGGCAGCAAGAAACACCATACTACAAATACACCACACACTTTGGAAGGCCCAACAAGTAGAAAAGCAACAAAAGGGGTGCAACTAGAAGAACAACAAAAGGGGTGCAAATAGTAAAAGCAACAAAGGGAGTGTCATTTAATTTCTTTGCAATCTTGCTTGTGTTAATTACTTGTTAATTACGTTATTAGACGGTGAGTGTGTCTTCAAGGGTTCCAAGTGTCCAAGAAGCCTCACCTAGGGCCGACTAGTGTAGACCTTACTTCTTTTAGCATGTGTTAATTGTTTTAATTGCTTTCCTTGCTTAATTAGTTACGTTTGGTAATTGTTTTGTTTTGTTTAAGTTCGTTAATTCTTTTGCTTGGTTAATTAGCTAGTTTGCATTGTTTTCTTGCATCAAAATTTGATTTCTTCAACCTAATTGTGTTTTAAGTGGTTTACTAAGAGAAAGCTTTGTGTGAAGACATTGAGGGATAGTCTTTGGCTAAGGCAAGGCTTGGTATTTAAGTAGTCCATTGTGACTCACCTCCCTTACCTGGAAGACTACCTTCTTTGACTTCCCTAAATTTTCTCAAGGTAAAATATTTCTATACACAAAGGTCTAGTCATGTCTTCTCATTCCTTTAAATCTCTTAAAAGTGAGGTGAAATCCTTGAAATCTCTTTTGGAACAACTTTCCAAGAATATTCAATCAATTTCATCTAAACAATTGGAGAATGAGGCCAAAACTAATGAATTGACTAAATCAAAGGATGAGAAGTCTCACATTTCAAAAAAATTACCTTCTCATGCATCTATCTCTAAAAAGCATGATTCTTTTGGGGAGGGAAGACATAGAAGAGATAGAAAAGAACAAGAAAGCCCAAGAGAGGTTAGGGCAGACCTACCCCATTCCCATGGAAAAGAAAATATAGAAACTTGCCTAGATTGGGAAATGAGGGTAGAAAAATTGTTTGCTTCCCATAAAGAAAGAAAGGAAAGAAAGATACAAAAGAAAAGAGAGGAAGCCGAAAGGGAAGCTAAAGAAAAAGAAAAAGAAAAGCATGAGAAGACCCTTGAGAAACAAAAGGCGTGGGAGAATAGTGTTCCTTCTCACAAGGTCATTCAACAAGACAAAAGATTTAAAAATACCTTTGAAAATATGCGTCTTGTTGAACAACCTAGCCTTTCCTTTTGTAAAGGAACACTTGCAAGCATAGTAACAAAAAAAGAGTCTTTAAAAGAAGCTTGCATAGATAAAGATAAAGTGGATTATTTCTCATATATGCTAGGATATCACCAAGTGAATGTCAAGTTATTTACAAGCATCTACAAAAACAAATTTTTATGTGAAGTAGTGCCTAAAGAAACTTGTCATGTCCTATTGAGACAACCATTGCCAAGTGTGCAACTTCTCATAAACAATGGTTGTAACAACGAGACTATCTTTACACATAAGAGAAAAATTCTTCATGAAGGAGAACTCATGGACCAAATTAGAGTTGATAAAACTCTAGAGCTTTTAAAAGGAAAACTTTTGTCACCCATGAGAAAAGATGTTCAAAGACATTACCCTAGATACATTTCTTGTTTTAAAAATACACCTAAGGTGATGTCTCATGAACTCTATACTCCTTTACCTTTTGCAAATGATCCTTGGGAAGACATAAACCTCAATTTTATCTTAGAGCTTCCTAGGACAACAAAAGGTTTTGATTCCATTTTTATGGATATGGATAATCTCTTCTATATAGAAGTGACAAGTCTTCATGGTTTATCTTCAAGCATAGTATTGGATAGAGCTCCAAAATTTGAAAACCATCATTTGAGGAATCTTTTAGAAAAACTTGAAATTAAGTTGTACTCTTCAAATTTTTATCCTCAAAAGAATGGTCAAAATAAAATTGAAAACATAGCTCTTTTTACTATGCCTAGAAAAATCATGAAAGACAATCACAATTCTTGGGATGAGTATCCTTTTGAGCATGCATACAATGGAGTAGTCCACAAGACTACTAATATTTCTACATTTGAAATTGCATGTGGACTTAATCCTCTTTCGCTTTTTAAGTTGTTACCCTTTCCTAAAGGTATTGTGCCTAAGGAAAAGGTAACCAATATTGAACATTTTCAAATACATAAGAGGATTACAGAACACATACAACCATCAAAAGAGAAATATTGTACAAAGTTGCCAAAAACAAAAGAAAAACAAAAATGGCAACTTCATACAATTAAGTTCTCTCCAATTGCTCACACTAACACCTTTACTTTGTTTGATGATTTCCATAGGTGGACGTTTGATCCGGGAGGACAAGCCTTGCCGAAACAATAGGCTGCTATCCGAGATCAAATCGGGAGGATAGATCTTCTCAAAGGAGGAGGAGATGATGGACACCATCCAGCCCCATCCATCCCCCTAGTTGAAGACAAAGCAAGGGATTTGAGGACAAATCCTTTTTCAAGAGGGAGGGGATGATGGAAGAGGGCTAAGCACAACCTTCCATGAAAGGCAAGAGCCAAGTCAAGAGCGTCTAAGACCAAGCTAGGAGCGTCTAAGACAAGCTAGGAGCGTCTAGGACGAGAAGGCCAAGCTAGAAGCGTCTAGGACAAGAAGACTTGGATCAAAGCTATGAATGGGAGAGTGGCATACTAGCACATATTCCGTGAAGGCCCCATCAAATGTAGTTTAGCTTTAATTGGGGTGTAAATAGCATAGCCATGTGGAAAAATGTTTATTTTTCTGCACATTAGAATTAAGGAGAAGTTAACCTTCCCACTATTCTAGAAAGCCCATGGAGGGGGTGAACTTACAAACTAGACACACCCCTCCCCATGTGCTCACACTTTCCATGTGGCCCATGTGCTCACATTTACATTTCATTTGGCTAGCATTAGGGTTGCATTATGGTCCTCCTTAGCCTATAAAAAGAGGAGCCTACACCTTGTATTTTCAAGATTAATTTGAGTAAAGTTATGCTGCCAAATTTGTGCCATACTTACTCCCTTGCCTAAATCTCTTGATTTATGGTTTTAATCTTCACTCCTTCACCACCAAAGAGAGCTGGCCAAACCTTTCTCATTTTCATACACTTCATGCACCTTCAAGATCACCATCACTCCTAGGAGGGTATTGCTCATTTCAACCATTGCTTCCGCACCATCTTCAACATCCAAGGAGAGCTCAACATGTGAAGGCCATCAAAACCTATCGCCATTTGCAGTTTGTATACCCTAATATTCACTAAATGAAGTTTCCCCAATCCCAAACAAATGACGAAGCGGCACAAAACATGCAGATACGCCACGCCCCATTTAGAGCCACTTTCATTTTTGAGGCACCTTGATCGGACTTCTCTGTCAAAATCTATCGCCATTTGAAGTTTGTATACCCTAATATTCACTAAATGAAGTTTCCCCAAACCCTAAACTACTGACGAATCGGCACAAAACATGCAGATACGCCACGCCCCGTTTCGAGCCACTTTCATTTTTTAGGCGTCTTAATCGGACTTCTCTGTCACAATCCATCGCCATTTGAAGTTTTTATACCCTAATATTCACTAAATGAAGTTTCCCCAAACCCCAAACAAATGACCAATCGGCACAAAACATGCAGATACGCCACGCCCCGTTTCGAGCCACTTTCATTTTTGAGGTGTCTTGATCGGACTTCTCTGTCAAAATCAATCGCCATTTGAAGTTTGTATACCATAATATTCACTAAATGAAGTTTCTCCAAACCCCAAACTACGGACGAATCGGCACAAAACATGCAGATACGCCACGCCCCGTTTCGAGCCACTTTCATTTTTGAGGTGTCTTGATCGGACTTCTGTATCAAAATCTATCACCATTTGAAGTTTGTATACCATAATATTCACTAAATGAAGTTTCTCCAAACCCCAAACTACTGACGAATCGGCACAAAACATGCAGATACGCCACGCCCCGTTTCGAGCCACTTTCATTTTTTAGGCGTCTTAATCGGACTTCTCTGTCACAATCCATCGCCATTTGAAGTTTTTATACCCTAATATTCACTAAATGAAGTTTCCCCAAACCCCAAACAAATGACCAATCGGCACAAAACATGCAGATACGCCACGCCCCGTTTCGAGCCACTTTCATTTTTGAGGTGTCTTGATCGGACTTCTCTGTCAAAATCAATCGCCATTTGAAGTTTGTATACCATAATATTCACTAAATGAAGTTTCTCCAAACCCCAAACTACGGACGAATCGGCACAAAACATGCAGATACGCCACGCCCCGTTTCGAGCCACTTTCATTTTTGAGGTGTCTTGATCGGACTTCTCTATCAAAATCTATCACCATTTGAAGTTTGTATACCATAATATTCACTAAATGAAGTTTCTCCAAACCCCAAACTACTGACGAATCGGCACAAAACATGCAGATACGCCACGCCCCGTTTCGAGCCACTTTCATTTTTTAGGCGTCTTAATCGGACTTCTCTGTCACAATCCATCGCCATTTGAAGTTTTTATACCCTAATATTCACTAAATGAAGTTTCCCCAAACCCCAAACAAATGACCAATCGGCACAAAACATGCAGATACGCCACGCCCCGTTTCGAGCCACTTTCATTTTTTTGGCGTCTTGATCAGACTTCTCTGTCAAAATCTATCGCCATTTGAAGTTCTTAAACCCTAATATTCATTAAATGAAGTTTCCCCGAACCCCAAACTTCTGACGAATCGACATAAAACATGCAGATACGCCACGTCCCGTTTCGAGCCACTTTCATTTTTGAGGCGTCTTGATCGGACTTCTCTGTCAAAATCTATCGCCATTTGAAGTTTGTATACGCTAATATTTACTGAATGAAGTTTCCCCAAACCCCAAACTACTGACGAATCGACACAAAACATGCAGATACGCAACGCCCCGTTTCGAGCCACTTTCATTTTTGAGGACTCTTGATTGGACTTCTCTGTCAAAATCTATCGCCATTTGAAGTTTGTATACCCTAATATTCACTAAATGAAGTTTCCCCAAACCCCAAACTACTGACGAATCGGCACAAAACATGCAGATACGCCACGCCCCGTTTTGAGCCACTTTCATTTTTTAGGCATCTTGAACGGATTTCTCTGTCAAAATCTATCGCCATTTGAGTTTGTATACCCTAATATTCACTAAATGAAGTTTCCCCAAACCCCAAACTACTGACGAATTGGCACAAAACATGCAGATACGCCACGCCCCGTTTCGAGCCACTTTCATTTTTGAGGCGTCTTGATCGGAGTTCTCTGTCAAAATCTATCGCCATTTGAAGTTTGTATACCCTAATATTCACTAAATGAAGTTTCCCCAAACCCCAAACTACTGACGAATCGGCACAAAACATGTTGATACGCGACGCCCCGTTTCGAGCCACTTTCATTTTTTTGGCGTCTTGATCGGACTTCTCTGTCAAAATCTCTCGTCATTTGAAGTTTGTATACCCTAATATTCACTAAACCAAGCTTCCCCAAACCCCAAAGAACTGACGAATCGGTACAAAACCTGCAGATACGCCACGCCCCGTTTGGAGCACTTTCATTTTTTAGGCGTCTTGATCGGACTTCTCTGTCAAAATCTTGTTGAACCTAGTGGTGTTCAAGATTTTGAAGAATCCAAATCCTTTGAAGGATGATGAAGCTTTTGCTGTGCTTGCTGTTGCTGTGCTGGTTTAGTTAGGATCTGGGTAGTTTGAGTTGTGTAACTCAACCTTTGATTGAATCTAAAGCTCAAGCATCTCAACTTTGAAACAAAGTAAAGTGTTGTTTCAAACTGAGTTAAAACAACCGATTGTTTTATCGAAACAACCGATTGTTTAAGCTTAGGTGTTTTGAAAATTGTTTTGAAGTGTGAAAATTGGTTAAGTAACAAAACAACCGATTGATTCGAGGAAACAATCGATTGTTTGTTATGTTTTTATAACAGAAAACAGTTTTGACTTTGACTGAGCTTTAAATGCTTTTAATTCATACGCTCCAGTCATTAAATGCTTTGACCAATCTTTCTAAAGCAATTAAGAGTTTGTTGAGATTTGATTACAAACATCTTCTTTGAATATATACAGAAAAACAGATTTGAGTTTTAAGAATCTAAGTAAATTGAAAAAGTTTTTCTAAGAGTTGGAGATTGCTTAGAGTTTTGGTTGATCAAAGTGCTGAGATAGGATTCTCTTGTACTGATTTCATATTGCTTCTGTAACAAGTGTAATCCTTGTAATTCTGTGAACATTCGTTTGTGTTGTTGCTAAGAAGAGCTGTGTGTTCTTGAGGGGATCAAGATCAGCTTTCTTAGTGTGGTGTGCTGACCAAGGAAAGTGTGTTTCTTGAGGGTGTTCAAGGTCACTTTCTTGGTTGTGTGTAAGTAATCTAGTGTTGATTGCTTAGTTGATTTCCTCAGGGTTTCTGAGAAGACTGGATGTAGCTCTGGGTTGGAGTGAACCAGTATAAACATCTGTGTACAATCTCTCTATCCCTAACTCTTTAATTTCAGTTTTTTTGTTGTTTGCTGGTATAAACAACCGATTGTTTTCCTGGCAGTGCTATTTTGCTTGCTGTTTTGGTAAACTGAATTGCTTAATCATTTGATTCCTAAAAGATATTCATTCTAGCTTGGAAAAGATTGCGAAAACCTCTTTAAACAATTCACCCCCCCTCTAGTTTAAAGCCATCTTTCCTAACAATTGGCATCAAGAGCTTGGTTCTTGAAAGTTATTCAAGTTGATCTAAAATTTTTTTTATGGCTGGAAAACTATCTTTTGAGGAAGGTGCTTCAATCTACAAACCACCTTTATTCCGTGGATTGAATTATAAGTTTTGGGAAGCAAGAATGAAAATCTTTATTGAATCAATTGATCAAAGAATTTGGGACTCAATTGAGAATGGTCCTTACATTCCAAAGTTCAAAAAGAATAATTCCTTTACTATAAAACCTTTGTCCAAATGGACAGATGATGAATGTAAGATGGCTCAGCTTGATAGGTCTGCTCAAAACATTATAGCTTCTGCACTAGATACTAATGAATTTTTCAGGATATCAAAGTGCAAAACTGCTAAGGAAATGTGGGAGACTCTCAAGGCTGCTCATGAACCAAAGGAAGCAATGACAAAGAGTCAAGCAAGAGGGAAGAGAAGAAAAAATAAGAAAAGCCTCAATCTTTGCTTAATGGCCAGAAGGGAGGATGACTCATGTAGTGTAAGTTCATCAAACTCTTCAAACTCTGAAAATTATGGTCAATTGCTTCAAGCCTTTCAAGAAACACATGAAGAAGCAAACCGATTGGCTCTCTTAAACAATCGATTGAAAGAAAAGAATAGCTGGTTTGAAAACAGGGTAAAAGCACTGGAGGAGGATTTAGAAAATTCAAAAATGGATTTTGAAAATCTGGAAATCATTTACAAAAACTCCTCTTGCAAGTGTGACACTCTAGTTTGTGAAAATTGTGAAAATCTTGAAAAGAAGGTCCACTATCTTGTTAAAATAGTGGATAAGCTTTCTAAAGGCCAATCCAACTTTGAAAGTGTGCTAGCTTCTCAAAAGTGTGCTTTTGGAAAATTAGGATTGGGTTTTAATCCACAAAACCAGCAAGATAGATTTTCAAAAACTTTTTCAAAAAGGCCAGAAAAACAATCGATTGGACCATCGAAACAATCGATTGTTACATGCTTCTATTGCATGAAAAGAGGTCATTCTGTGCGATTCTGTAAAATCAGAAAACATGTTGTTCCTAAAGGGCTTATGAAGTGGATTCCCAAGAAAAATAAAGCTTGTGTTGATGTGTATACACCAGATGGACCCTCATTCATAAGGGGACCAAACCTATGTACTTGAGAATTTTCTTTGTAGGAAATCTTGGAGGAGAGAAAACAGCTTTGGTACTTGGACAATGGATGCTCCAAGCATATGACAGGGGACAAATCAAAGTTCCTGAGAATATCCTTCAAGCAAGAGGGTCATGTCACCTATGGAGATAACAACAAAGGAAGAATACTTGGAAGAGGATCCATAGGAGATGAGAGCATCTTGGTGATTCATGATGTGCTCTTTGTTGAAGGCCTAAAGCATAATCTGCTGAGTATTAGCCAACTGTGTGACAAGGGGTATCAAGTGATGTTCAAGGCAAACACATGTGAAATCTATCTACCCAACACTAAAGAGGTAATGTTGGTGGGTAAGAGAGTTAATAATGTGTATCTTCTAGATATCTCTTCACCATGTTCAATTGGATATCTTCTATCCAAGCAAGATGAATCTTGGCTTTGGTATAGAAGAATTGCTCATATTCACATGAATCATTTGAACAAGCTTATATCAAAAGATCTTGTGATTGGGCTGCCAAAACTCAAGTTTGAGAGGGATCACATTTGTGAAGCTTGCCAAAAAGGGAAACAAGTGAAAAGTTCTTTTAAAACCAAAAATGTTGTCTCTTCATTGAGACCTCTTGAACTCCTTCACATGGATCTCTTTGGACCCTCTAGAACTATGAGTCTTGGTGGAAATTATTATGCTCTTGTTATTGTTGATGATTTCTCTAGGTACACTTGGACCTTGTTCTTGGAGTCAAAGAGTGATGCCCCTGCTGCATTCAAAAAGCTAGCAAGAAGACTTCAAAACACAAAGGGCAGTAACATAGGCTCAATAAGGAGTGACCATGGAGGAGAATTCCAAAATGAGAAGTTTGTCAAGTTCTGTGAGAAGTTGGGAATTCTACACAATTTCTCTGCTCCAAGAACACCACAGCAAAATGGAGTTGTAGAGAGGAAGAACAGGTCTCTTGAAGAGCTTGCAAGGACAATGCTTAGTGAATCTTTACTTCCTAAGTATTTTTGGGCAGATGCAGTGAGTACCTCCTGTTATGTGATGAATAGGGTGCTTATAAGGCCCATTTTGAAGAAAACTCCATATGAACTTTTCAATGGAAGAAAGCCTAACATCAGTCACCTCAAAGTCTTTGGCTGTAACTGTTTTGTTCTCAACAATGGAAAGGAAAGCTTGGGAAAATTTGATGAGAAAGCTGACCTTGGCATTTTCATTGGTTATTCCCTCACAAGCCATGCTTATAGAGTCTACAACAAAAGGTTAATGACTGTAGAAGAATCAGTTCATGTAGTCTTTGATGAGGTAGATCGCAGAATCAGTGAGAAACCAAAGATCAGTGCTGAGGAAGATGAACAGAGCATCAGTTTGGAGAAGCTGGAAATCTGTACAGAAAAACAACCGGTTGATTCGCAGAAACAACCGATTGAAATTCTGCAACAGAGTGAGCTGCCCAAAGACTGGAGAATTCCCAGAGATCTGTCAGTGGATAACATCATAGGGCAGATAAAGGAAGGTGTCTCCACACGTAGCTCCATCTCAAACTTCTGCAGACACACAGCTTTTGTCTCTCAAATTGAACCAAAGTCAAATGAAGAAGCTCTCAAGGATGAGAAGTGGGTTGAAGCTATGCAAGAAGAGCTAAATCAATTCGAAAGAAATGAGGTATGGTTTCTTGTTCCTAGAACTAATGAAATGAATATTATTGGTGCAAAATGGGTTTTCAGGAAAAAGCTAGATGAGGAAGGAGTGATCACAAGAAACAAAGCAAGGCTAGTTGCCAAGGGCTACAATCAAGAAGAGGGCTTAGACTATGGTAAAACCTTTGCTCCTGTGGCTAGATTGGAGGCTGTGAGGCTGCTGCTGGCCTTTGCATGTATGAGTGGTTTTAAACTCTTCCAAATGGATGTAAAAAGTGCCTTCTTGAATGGCTACATCAATGAGGAAATCTATGTAGATCAACCACCGGGTTTTGAAGACCACAAGTATCCCAACCATGTCTTCAAGTTGAAGAAAGCTTTGTATGGTCTGAAACAAGCTCCAAGGCAGTGGTATGAGAGGCTTAGCAACTTTCTACTATCTCTTGGCTATGAAAGAGGAATGATAGACAAGACTCTCTTCATCAAGAAGTCACATGCAAAAATAATTCTTGTGCAAATATATGTTGATGACATCATCTTTGGTGCTACACAAGATAGGTTGTGTGAGGAATTTGTGGCTGCTATGAAAGGTGAGTTTGAAATGTCTATGATGGGAGAACTATCCTTCTTTCTTGGATTGCAGGTTAAACAAACAAAGGATGGGATCTTCTTAAGTCAATCAAAGTATTGCAAGGAGATTCTCAAAAAGTTTGAAATGGAGAATTGCAAAGAGGCAAGCACTCCAATGCCATCAAGCTGCTACATGGATGCAGATTCTGCTGGAAAGAGTATAGATCAAACAAAATTCAGAGGATTGATTGGATCATTGCTTTATCTAACAGAAAGTAGACCGGACATCATGTTTGCGGTGTGTCTATGTGCAAGATTTCAAGCAAATCCTAAAGAGTCACACTTCAAAGCTGCAAAGAGAATTCTGAAATATCTCAAAGGAACATCATCTGTAGGATTATGGTATCCCTCTCATTCTCCAATACATTTAATTGGTTATTCAGATTCTGATTTCGCAGGTTGCAAGCTAGATAGAAAAAGCACAAGTGGCACTTGTCACCTTCTTGGCTCTAGCCTAATCTCATGGCATAGCAAGAAACAAGCATGTGTTGCTCTCTCTACTGCTGAGGCAGAATATATAGCTGCTGGTAGCTGCTGTGCACAGATCCTATGGCTCAAACAACAACTTGCAGATTGTGGTGTACAAATCAGCAAAGTTCCTTTGATGTGTGATAACACAAGTGCAATCAATCTTACCAAAAATCAAATCCAGCACTCAAGGACCAAACATATTGAAATAAGACATCATTTCATCAGAGATCATGTGCAAAATGGGAACTGTGAAGTAAAGTTTGTGGAGACCAAACTGCAGCTAGCTGACATCTTCACAAAGCCTTTGCCAAAAGAGAGGTTTTTCTTCTTAAGAAATGAGTTAGGTATTCTTGATCTAAATAATCTCTCTTAAAATCTGTGTTTGGTACATGTTAAAGTCTATTTGTGAAGAAAAATAGGGGGAGGTTTATTGGTACTTGTATATTTGTATCTGTTCTTGCTGGTTGACCCGCCTGTCGGTTGACTCACGACACTCACACGCCTCCTACCTCACGTTGATATGTGCTTGGTTCTTCCGAAGCAATATGCACTTGCAAAAGAGAAAGGGGGCGCCCTAGAGGCCGTTTGCACTCCAACGCTCAAGTCAGTGTAGGGCAAGGAACACCAAGTGTATTAAGTTTCTCTCTATGTGTTTAGGTCTAGAAACTGCGTACCTTTTTGAAGTATTTTACTGTCCCTTATATAGTCTAGGGTTTACTGCGCCGCTAGCCCTAATTAGGGTTTACTGTGCTGCTAGCCATATTTAGGGTTTACTGGAATACCCTTGCGCCGCTATCACCCAATCTTAGGGTAATCTAGCACATAAGGTTTCCTTCTCTGGAGTGCAAACTCTCACAGGGTGACCACCTGGGTGCCTCCTTGTGCACCTAGTCTCTGGGGCCACCTGTTCTGGGAGTGCCTTCACTGTTCACATGCCATGCATGTAGCTTCACTGGGAAAACCCCTAGTTCTGGTGAGTACTCGTCCCCTTAGGACTCTACACCCAATTGTGCTCTCCCTGCTACCCGCATAGGCACTTCGTGATCCAGGCCCCTCCCTACCTCTGGGTATTTAACTGGTCATTGGCCCACTCTGGGAACCAATCTTAGCTGTTCTGTTTACGCTGTTCAAATCACCCAAGGCCGATGTCACCTCGTCACACCCTGTGGCCGAGGACTCCTCGACCTGCTGAGTGACGATGACACCTCCGCCCATCCTGGTGAGCTGATGACTACTCACCTGTCTCTGTAGGGTGATGACTCATCACCCCTCTCTGTAGGCTGATGACTAATCACCCCTCTCTGTAGGCTGATGACTAATCACCCCCCTCTGTAGGCTGGTGACTAATCACCCCTCTCTATAGGCTGATGACTAATCACCCCTGTGGGGTCCATTCCACATGGCTTTGGTCCATGATGTGGGACCCAGCTGACATCCGAGGACTGTTCAGTACACAAGCCCCCCAGTCTCAAGCTGTTAACTTGTTTCAGCGAAGAGACTAAGTGATGGACGAGGACTGATCGGTACACAAGCCCCCCTAGTCTCGAGCTGTTAACTTGTTTCAGCGTAGAGACTAAGTCATTGACCTGGGTGGTCTACGTGGCTCTGCGCATAAGTACATGAACAGTGCGCTGCAAAGACACTTCACCAACCCCCTTTCATCTGCTAACACGTGGCTGCATCAACGGTTTGAGATTCATAACGTTTGCGCTCCCTAGGGCTACGTTAAACCTCTTCAAAACCCCGCGCCACTTCACTGTTTCATCACTTTGCATCCTCAACTTCTGTAAACTCTTCCAACGCACGCTCTCCTCCTCTCACCAAGCTTTTCGAACTTCTCCGCCCTCGCTCAACCAAAGGTATGATCTTTATGTCTTCTCCACCTTCATGACATAATCTCTGTTCTCCATATTGCATGCTGATGTTCTGGGCCTGTGTGTGGTTTATGCATTCTAGGGTTTTGTTCTTCTTTTCTAGGTTCGTTCTACCTTCGAGTCTTCGTCCACCATTGTTTTCTTCTAAGCCTCTTTTCTTTTCCTGCCTCTCATTTGTTTAGATTCGAGATGGCCAGAACCAAAACTACCTCCAACCCTCCTCCAACCGTTGCGGTCGATTACAAGGCCCTCTATGATGGCCTTCACATGTTGAGCTGTCCTTGGATGTTGAAGATGGTGCGGAAGCAATGGTTTAAATGAGCAAGACCCTCCTAGGAGTGATGGTGATCTTGAAGGTGCATGATGTGTATGAAAATGAGAGAGGTTTGGCCAGCTCTCTTTGGTGGTGAAGGAGTGAAGATTAAAACCATAAATCAAGAGATTTAGGCAAGGGAGTAAGTATGGCACAAATTTGGCAGCACAACTTTACTCAAATTAATCTTGAAAATACATGAGGTAGGCCTCCTTATTTATAGATTTAGGAGCCTTGGTGAGCAAGCTTAAAGGGTAGGGATGGAAATACAAAAAGTGGGGCTGCCTAGGGTATTGACTTTAGTCAAACCACACCATCATCCTAATATTCTAGAAGATAGGTCAAAAATGCAACATTTGATAGTACACCCCTCCTTCTTTTGCTAAAGGCACCTATTTGCTAGCACACCCCTCCTTCTATTGCTAAGGGCACCTTTTTGATAGCACACCCCTAAGTGAGCAAGTTTTGCTTTCTACACTACACTATTCTACTAAGCTACCCCTAATGGGCCTCCAAGTAGCATGTACAAGGTCTTCTCCCTCCCATCCGTGGCTTGACTTATTTGGGCGTGAATGTGCTTGGCCATGGACCTTGTGAGAGGTCCTAGACGGTCTAGGCTCCCTCCTAGACGCTTCTCATGTAGCTCCCCCTTGTCTTGTGCTAGACGCTCTCCATGTTGTTCTAGACGGTCTAGTCTTGGCCCTCGGCTTTCATGGTGGGGTGAGCTTGGCCTCTCTCCATCATCCCCTCCCCCTTGGAAAGGATTTGTCCTCAAATCCAAGTCTTCATTGGTACCTACAAATGGAGATAGGTCAATTACATTAAATGTGTCATGCACTCCATATTCAAGAGGTAGGTCCAACTTGTATGCATTGTTGTTGACTCTCTTGAGGACTTGAAAGGGTCCATCTCCTCGGGGACTTAGTTTGGACTTCCTTTGAGTGGGAAATCTATCTTTTCGAAGATGAAGCCAAACTAAGTCTCCTTCCTCAAAAATCATTTCCCTCTTCCCCTTATTGTGGTATTTTGCATACTTCTCATTTTGTTGTTGTATTTGAAGTTTAACCTTCTCATGAATTTTCTTAACGAAATCGGCCTTGATTGCTCCTTCCTTATGCACAAAATCTTGTGGATTAGGAAGGGATAACAAGTCCATAGGTGTGAGAGGATTAAATCCATATACTACTTCAAAAGGAGAAGCATTAGTAGTCTTGTGGACTACTCTATTATAAGCAAACTCAATGTGGGGAAGGTGCTCATCCCAAGACTTGTGGTTTCCCTTCAAGATAGCCCTAAGCATAGTTCCTAGAGATCTATTGACTACTTCGGTTTGACCATCCGTTTGAGGATGACAAGAAGTGGAAAATTGTAGTCTTGTTCCAAGTTTACTCCAAAGAGTTTTCCAAAAGTGGCTTATAAACTTGGGATCTCTATCGGACACTATACTTCTAGGTATACCATGGAGTCTCACCACTTCTCTAAAGAAGAGCCTAGAAATATTTTGAGCATCATCTACCTTGTGGCATGGAATAAAATGGGACATTTTGCTAAAACGGTCCACTACCACAAAGATAGAGTCATGGCCTCTTGCAGTCCTAGGGAGTCCTAAAATGAAATCCATGCTAATGTCTTCCCAAGGAGCATTTGCAATCGACAAGGGAGTGTAGAGTCCATGAGGCATTGCTCTAGATTTTGCTTTCAAACATGCTATGCATCTAGAACAATGTCTTTGGACATCTTTCCTCATGTGTGGCCAACAAAATTTTACTTTCAAAAAGTCTAGAGTCTTATCAACTCCAAAATGGCCCATGAGTCCCCCCTCATGTGATTCTTTGACAAGGAGTTTCCTATGTGTGCCTTGGGGAATGCAAAGTTTTCCTTCTTTAAAAAGATATCCCTCGGACACATAGTAACCTCCTTGCGCTCTATGTTGACATTGGGCATAGATGGATGAAAATTCTTGATCATCTTGATAAAGCTCTCTTATGTGATCAAATCCAAGAATTTGAGCACCCAATTTTGAAAAGAGTGTGTGCCGTCTTGAAAGAGCATCGGCCACTATATTGGTGCTTCCTTTCTTGTACTTGATTACATAAGGAAATTGTTCAAGAAATTCCATCCATTTAGCATGTCTCTTGTTGAGCTTGTGTTGGCCCTTTAGATATTTTAAAGACTCGTGATCACTATGGATTACAAATTCTTTGGTCACAAGGTAGTGTTCCCAAGTCTTTAGGGCTCTCACAAGAGCATAAAGCTCTGTGTCATAGGTGGGGTAATTGAGGGTGGCACCATGGAGTTTTTCACTAAAATATGCAATGGGGTGACCACCTTGCAATAATACCGCACCTATGCCTACTCCCGATGCATCATATTCTATCTCAAAAGTTTTGGAAAAATTTGGGAGAGCTAGAATTGGTGCATTGGTGAGTTGAGCTTTTAGCCTTTGGAAGGCTTGCTCATGCTTATCATTCGAACAAAATGCAACATTCTTTTTCACAAGTTTATTCAAAGGAGAAGCTAGACTTGAAAAATTAGGCACAAACCTTCTATAAAAGCTAGCTAACCCATAGAAACTTCTTACATCACTTACATTTTGTGGAGTGGGCCACTCTTGGATGGCTTTGATTTTCTCGGGGTCAACATGCACCCCCTTTTGGTTGACTATGAAACCTAAAAACACTACACTATCTACACAAAAAGTGCATTTATCTATATTGGCAAACAAACTATTTTTCCTAAGCACTAAAAGAACCTCCCTAAGGTGACTTAGGTGGGACTCTAGGCTTTGACTATATACTAAGATATCATCAAAATAGACTACTACATACTTACCTATGCAATCCCTAAAGACATGATTCATAAGCCTCATGAAAGTGCTAGGTGCATTAGTGAGTCCAAAAGGCATCACTAACCACTCATATAGTCCAAATTTGGTCTTAAAAGCAGTTTTCCACTCATCACCTTCTTTAATTCTAATTTGGTGATATCCACTTTTAAGGTCAATTTTGGAAAACATGGTGGACCCATGCAATTCATCAAGCATGTCATCAAGCCTTGGGATTGGATGCCTATACTTGATGGTGATGTTGTTGATTGCTCTACAATCACAACACATGCGCCATTTTCCATTTTATTTGGGCACCAACAATACAGGTACAGCACAAGGGCTTAGGCTCTTTTGAACCCAACCCTTCTCCAACAAGTCTTGAACTTGTGACTCTATCTCCTTGGTCTCCTCGGGGTTAGTTCTATAGGCGGGCCTATTTGGTAGGCTTGCCCCCGGAATCAAGTCAATTTGGTGTTCTATACCTCTAATGGGAGGGAGTCCATTGGGCCCCTCATTAGAGAATACATCATCAAATTCACTTAAAAGTTTTTCTACTTTAGGAGGTAGACTCATAAGTTCACTACTTGTGGCAGTGCATGCAAGTGTTCCTTTACAAAAGACAAGGCTTGGTTGTTCAACAAGAAGCAAATTTTCCAAGATGTTTTCACAAGGCTTCTCTTGTTGAGCAACCTTGGAGGAAGGAACACTCTTCTCCCTCTCCTTCCTATCCCTAAGGACCTTTTCTTTTTCAAGCTCTCTTTTCTTTTTCTTTTCCTCATCCCTCTTTTCTTTCATTTGTATTTGATCTTTCACCACTTGGGAATGTGGTAAAGGACTAAGTACAAACTTTTTATGCTTATGGGTGAAGGAAATCTCATTAGTAAGACCATCATGCAAGGTTTTTTATCAAATTGCCATGGTCTTCCTAAGAGAATATGGCAAGCTTCCATAGGCACTACATCACATAAAACCTTGTCTTTGTAGTTCCCTATGGAAAACTTGATTTCCACTTGCTTATCTACACTTAGTTCCCCATTCTCATTTATCCATTGCAACTTGTATGGCTTAGGATGAGGAACTACTTGTAGATTGAGCTTTTCAATCATTCTAGAGCTACAACAATTGCAGCTTGATCCACTATCCACAATGAGAGAACATATATTTTCTAAAACTTTACATCTTGTGTGAAAGATGTTCTCTCTTTGTGTCTCCATAGATGCACTAGGATGATTGTTGAGGGTTCTCCTAATCATTAGCAATTCTCCCTCTAATGGATCTACCCTCTCATCCTCTCCCCCTTCCTCTCTTTCAGTTGGCTCATCCTCGCCACTAGTGTATTCATCGACACCTTTCAAAAACAAAGTCCTTTGGTTTGGGCATTGTGCTTGCACATGCCCTCTTCCATGGCACTTAAAGCACTTAACGTCCCTAGCTCGGATGGGTGGGGTGGAGGCATCTTTGGCTAAGGGTTTGGTAGTTTCCCTAGGTTTTTCTTTTGATGTACTACCCTCCCTTCTATATTCTCTCTTGGGATAGAGGTTAGAGTAGGATCCAACCTTTAGACTTGAAGTTTTGCGCAAATTTTGTTGCTCAACTTTAATGCAAAGTTGGACCAAGTCATTCAAGTCTTGGTATGGAAGGAGTTCTACTCTATCCCTTATCTCAAGCGAGAGGCCACTAAGGAACCTAGCTATGGTGATATGCTCCTCTTCTCTAATGGAGGCTCTCATCATGTAGAGCTCCATTTTTTGTCTATACTCCTCAACACTCATGTACTGACCAGTCATCGGACGTCAGCTGGGTCCCACAGCATGGGCCAAAGCCACGTGGAATGGACCCCACAAGAGGTATTGAACAGAGAGGGTCGACGAGTCATCGGCCTACAGAAGAGGGTTGACGAGTCATCAGCCCAGCAGGAAAGGGTGAGGAGTCATCAGCCTACAGAGAGGGGTGACGAGTCATCACCCTGCAGAGGCAGGTGAGTAGTTGTCAGCTCACCAGGATGGGCGGAGGTGTCATCGTCACTCAGCAGGTCGAGGAGTCCTCGGCCACAGGGTGTGGCGAGGTGACATCGGCCTTGGGTGATTTGAACAGCGTAAACAGAACAGCTAAGATTGGTTCCCAGAGTGGGCCAATGACCAGTTAAATACCCAGAGTTAGGGAGAGGCCTGGATCACGAAGTGCCTATGCGGGTAGCAGGGAGAGCACAGTTGGGTGTAGAGTCCTGAGGGGACGAATACTCACCAGAGCTAGGGTTTTCCCAGTGAAGCTACATGCATGGCACGTGAACAGTAAAGGCACTCCCAGAACAGGTGGCCCCAGAGACTAGGTGCACAAGGAGGCACCCAGGTGGTCACCCTGTGAGAGTTTGCACTCCAGAGAAGGAAACCTTATACGCTAGATTACCCTAAGATTGGGTGATAGCGGCGCAAGGGTATTCCAGTAAACCCTAAATATGGCTAGTAGCGCAGTAAACCCTAATTAGGGCTAACGGCGCAGTAAACCCTAGCCTATATAAGGGACAGTAAGATACTTCAAAAGGTACGCAATTTTCTAGACCTAAACACATAGAGAGAAACTCAATACACTTGGTGTTCCTTGCCCTATACTGACTTAAGCGTCAGAGTGCAAACGGCCTCTAGGGCGCCCCTTTCTCTTTTGCAGGTGCAGATTGCTTCTAAAGAACAAAGCACATATCAACTCGAGGAAGAAGGCGTGTGAGTGTCGTGAGTCAACCGGCAAACGAGTCAACCGGCAAGAACATTTGGCGCCCACCGTGGGGCCGGAGTAAAACGAAGGTCCCATACACAAGAACGAGAGAAGAACCACAGAAGATAAGGAATACGAGACACGGGTCCGTTCCACCAAACGGGGGCGACAGTGTTACCATGCAACAAATCGTAGAAACAATGCGCGCCCTCCAAGAGACGGTGGCAGAGTCCAGGGCCCAACAGGCGCGGATGCAGGAGGACCTGGCCGCCTCTCAGGCCAGGAATGAAGAGTTACACCGAGCGAATGAGGAGCTGCGCTTGAATTTGCAGCACATACAACAAGCTGGAGATCGTGGAGAAGATGATCGAGCCCCGCCAGTGCCTCCAAGGGCCTTTCCCATGCCTTTCTCCCAAGCAATCATGAACACAGTGGTTCCAGCCACCTTTGTAGGACCTAAAACCATGTTCACCGGGAAGGAAGATCCTGAAACGCATCTCACTGCTTTCCACACGCAGATGATGTTGTCAGGAGGGTCCGACGCAGTGCATTGCAAGCTCTTTATTGCCACACTGACAGGGACTGCGCTAGAATGGTTCGTGAGTTTGCCAGAAGGACATATCACGTCTTTCGCGCAATTCTCCGCGTTGTTCAGGGAGCAATATCTTGTCAACAGGGCCCCTCCACCAGTGTCTTACGATCTTTTTTATGTAAGGCAGCATCAAAGGGAGTCCCTCAAAGATTACCTCAATAGGTTTGGGGCGATGGTGGTAAGGTTGCACACCAAGGATGAGGACATGGTGGTGCACGCCTTCAGGAAGGGCGTATTGCCAGGGCCTTTCAGCGAGTCTCTAATACGCAGCCGTCCCAAGACCTTCGGCGACATAAAACGGCGTGCTGTGGCCCACATAGTCGCTGAAGGGGAGCTCAGTGAGAAGCGAGAAAGCGCAGTTCCGTTAAGGCCCCGAGCGCCTAGTCGGCCTCAACCACTGCGGGTACACGAGGCGACCACGAAGAAGAAAGCTCAAGGGAAACAGAAGCCCTACGAGCCCCGACAACCACAGCTTAGGACGCGAGGCAGAGATGACATGCCCCCTAGGCATGAATTTGTGGTGGAGTTGAAGGAACTGATTGCCATTCCTAACGTGGCAGAAAGATTGAAGACGCCCCCAAAGAGTGACAAGAGGTTGGGGCCCAACAAAAATGCATGGTGCGAATTCCATCAGGCTTTTGGGCATCCCGTTCGAAATTGCCTGGCTCTGGCCCACCAATTGGACGAGTTGGTAAAGAGTGGGTTTTTGAACGACTATGAGGCATCGGAAGGTGAGGCAGTTGCTGCACCAAGAGCAAACCAGGGGCATGAAGTGCCCATACACGGCGAGATCCACACCATATCAGGTGGGTTTTCAGGAGGAGGATGCACCTCCTCCCAACGAAAGAAGTATGCCCGTTCAGTGATGGCCGTGGAGGCCTGCGAGGAAGATCACTTCCCGGACATCGACCTCGTCTTTACAAAGGCTGATCGCTTAGATGTGGTTCCCCATGACAACGACCCGGTGGTTATTTCACTGGTCACTGCTGCACGTAAGGTGCACCGGGTGCTGTTCGATCAGGGAAGCTCGGCCGATGTGATGTTCTGGTCGACTTTCAACAAGCTACAGTTATCTCCTGATCAGCTGCGACCATACGTCGGTTGTTTGTATGGGTTTGCAGGAGACCAAGTAGAAGTACGGGGATACATAGAGTTGAGGACCACGTTTACTGATGGAACAGCATCTCGCACGGAAAACATCAGGTACCTTGTGGTGAACGCTCCCTCTGCCTACCATATACTTCTAGGCAGACCGGCCCTGAACCGGCTGGGGGCCGTGGTTTCCACGAGGCACATGAACATGAAGTTGCCATCGATGGAGGGGATGGTGGTAACCATCAAGTCAGATCAAAAGGAGGCTAAAAGGTGCTATGAGAATAGCCTCAAGACGAAGAGGGGAGTCTGCATGGTGACAACCTCACCACCAACAGGAGGAACCAGTGAAGCAGATAGGCCCCGAGATGATGTCGGGGTCACCCGGGCAGAGGTCGCCCGGGCGAGGCGACCAGAACCTGCAGAGGGGGTCGTGGAGAAGCATATCGAAGGGAAGATTTTCAAGCTGGGAAAATCCCTATCTCAGGAGACCCAGGATCAGATAGCGGAGGTTATAAGGAAGCATCTGGACGCTTTCGCTTGGTCCCCCTCAGACATGCCAGGCATTGACCCTGATTTCCTATGCCATCGCCTAGCGCTGAATCCCCAAGCCAGACCGGTCCGGCAGAGGAGACGGAAGTTCAATGACGAGCGAAGGCAGGTAGTCAGGGAGGAAACACAAAAATTGCTGGCAGCAGGTCACATACGGGAAATACAATACCCTGAGTGGCTTGCGAATGTTGTCCTAGTGAAGAAGGCCAGCGGGAAATGGAGGATGTGTGTGGACTTTACAGATCTTAATAAAGCTTGTCCAAAAGATTCCTATCCTCTGCCCAACATAGATGCGTTGGTAGACAGTGCCTCAGGCTGCAAATTACTCAGTTTCTTGGACGCCTTCTCCGGGTACAATCAGATCAAGATGCACCCGATGGATGAGAACAAGACTGCGTTCATGACAGAGCTGTCTTGTTACTGCTACAAAGTCATGTCGTTTGGCCTGAAGAATGCAGGGGCCACATACCAGAGGCTGATGGACAAGGTCCTCGCCCCTATGCTGGGACGTAATGTGCAGGCATATGTAGATGACATGGTAGTGACGTCCCGGGCACGAGATCAGCATATTGATGATTTGGAGGAGCTCTTCAACACAATAGCAAAGTACAGGTTGAAGTTGAATCCTGAAAAGTGCGTCTTTGGGGTGGAGGCAGGCAAGTTCCTTGGTTTTTTGCTCACGGAAAGAGGGATTGAGGCCAACCCAGACAAGTGTGCAGCAATCATAGCCATGAGGAGCCCGACGTCGATCAAAGAAGTGCAACAGTTGACAGGTCGAATGGCTGCGCTCTCCAGGTTCGTGTCAGCCGGAGGAGATAAGGGTCACCCTTACTTCCACTGCCTAAGGAGGAATAGCAGATTCACCTGGACGTCAGAATGTGAGCAGGCTTTCCTTAAGCTCAAGGAATACCTGGCCAGCCCACCAGTTTTGTGCAAGCCTCAACTCAGCACGCCCCTGCGTTTGTACTTTGCAGTTACAGATAGGGCGGTGAGTTCTGTTTTGGTTCAAGAACAGCAACAGAGCCAGAAGCCCATTTATTTCGTGAGCAAAGTGTTGCAGGGACCTGAGACAAGATACCAAGCCTTAGAGAAGGCAGCATTAGCAGTGGTGTTTTCAGCCAGGAGATTACGCCACTACTTCCAGAGCTTCACAGTGGTGGTGATGACAGATCTGCCGATATGTAAGGTCTTGCAAAAGCCTGATGTGGCAGGAAGGATGGTGCGTTGGGCAGTTGAGTTGTCGGAATTTGACATCCAGTATGAACCCAGGGGCCCCATCAAAGGACAGGTCTACGCTGATTTTGTGGCAGAGATGTCTTCAGCCGAAGCCCAACAGGAGGGACCCAATTTCAAATGGGTATTGTCAGTAGATGGGTCCTCGAATCAGCAAGGCAGCGGAGCGGGGGTGATTTTAGAAGGACCCAAGGGGTTGTTAATAGAGCAGGCCTTGCGATTCGCTTTCAAAGCCAGCAATAATCAGGCGGAGTATGAAGCCCTGATCGCTGGGATGTTGCTGGCGAAGGAGATGGGAGCGCAAAGCCTTATGGCCAAGAGTGACTCATTGTTGGTCACCGGTCAAGTGGCGGGAGACTACCAGGCCAAAGACCCCCAAATGGCCTCTTACTTGGAATATGTCCAGAGATTAAAAGGCTCATTTGAAATGTTTGAATTAGTACATGTGCCCAGAGAGCAGAATGCCAGAGCTGACTTGTTGGCCAAACTCGCCAGCTCAGGCAAGGGGGGCAGGCAGAGGACGGTCATCCAGGAGACCCTGAGGGCACCTCGTACTTATACAGCTGATAACTTGGTGGGAGTCCATCAGATCAGCCGATCAGATGCTGTGAAGAGGAGTCATCACTCGTTGACTCAAGAAACTCTGAAGAAACCACGAGTCAGCGCATGTAGGCGAATAGGGGTAGAAGCGTCACAGATCTGCCTACTACAAAATGGCGAGACATGGATGACGCCCTACAAGCGTTACATAGCGGATGGTATGCTCCCAGCAGAGCCGGAGGAGGCAAAAAAGATAAAGAAGAACTCGTCCAGGTATACGCTCATTGAAGGTGAGTTGTATAGACATGGGTTTACTCACCCCATCTTAGTCTGCGTGCACGGCGAACAATGTGTGAGGATAATGGCGGAGCTTCATGAAGGTATCTGCGGAAGTCACATCGGCGGCCGAGCTCTGGCCTCCAAGGCCATTCGAGCAGGGTACTACTGGCCGACAATGAGGGAAGATTGCACTAGGTATGCACAGCAATGCAAGCAGTGCCAGTTACATGCTGATTGGCCTAAGGCACCACCAGAAGAGCTCAGGTCGATTTACAGCCCTTGGCCGTTTCATACATGGGGAATCGACATCTTGGGGCCTTTCCCTTTGGCGATAAGGCAGATGAAGTACCTCGTGGTTGCCATAGAATATTTCACGAAGTGGATCGAAGCTGAGCCAGTAGCACAGATTACAGCACAGAAGATCCAACATTTTGTGTGGAAGAATATAGTCTGCCGTTTCGGGGTACCCAAGCGCTTGGTGTCTGACAATGGCACGCAGTTTGCAAGCCAGCAGTTGGGAAGGCTATGTACAGAGCTGGGGATCAAGCAAGTGTTTGCGTCAGTTGAGCATCCGCAAACCAATGGGCAGGTGGAGTCGGCTAACCGAGTTCTTCTCAGAGGGTTGAAGAGAAGATTGGAGAAAGCAAAGGGAAGGTGGGTTGAGGAAGTTCCCAGAATAGTATGGGCCTACCATACTACTCCCCAGTCCACTACCAAGGAGACTCCTTTTAGTTTGGTATATGGTTCAGATGCCATGATTCCCGTGGAGATCCAGGAGAACTCACCACGTTTCCAGAACTTTGTAGCTGAGGAGTCCAATGAAGAGAGGAAGGTGAATCTTGATCTCTTGGATGAAGCTAGGGAAGAAGCAGGAATCAAAGCTGAGGTGCTGAAGAGGAGGGTCGAGCTCAAACACACTTCAAGGTTGAGAGCTCGACAGTTCCAGGAGGCAGACCTCGTCATGCGCAAGGCGTCTCCATACCAGATAGAGAACAAGTTATCCCCTAAGTGGACTGGTCCTTTCAGAGTGACAGAGGCCCTTGGGAATGGAGCATACAGGCTTGAGACTTTAGAAGGAGGTCCGATTCCTCGAACATGGAATGCGACCCACCTGAAGTTTTATTACAGTTAAAGTTATGTAATTTTATACACTACACAACATAGGGGACACTCTTTTTTCCCTTCTAAGGGTTTTTAATGAGGTCACCCAATAAAATTCAGTTAAAGATATATGCTTGTAATGCGTTTGTACAATGCAGTTAGAACCTGTCATTTGGAGTTAGAGGTCTCGTAAGTGGAGAGGTAGGTTCGCAGAGAACACCTCCACTTCGAGTGAGAACTTCCAATATGAAAGAAGGGTTCGCTGTTAGAACCTGTCATTTGGAGTTAGAGGTCTCGTAAGTGGAGAGGTAGGTTCGCAGAGAACACCTCCACTTCGAGTGAGAACTTCCAATATGAAAGAAGGGTTCGCTGTTAGAACCTGTCATTTGGAGTTAGAGGTCTCGTAAGTGGAGAGGTAGGTTCGCAGAGAACACCTCCACTTCGAGTGAGAACTTCCAATATGAAAGAAGGGTTCGCTGTTAGAACCTGTCATTTGGAGTTAGAGGTCTCGTAAGTGGAGAGGTAGGTTCGCAGAGAACACCTCCACTTCGAGTGAGAACTTCCAATATGAAAGAAGGGTTCGCTGTTAGAACCTGTCACTTGGAGTTAGAGGTCTCGTAAGTGGAGAGATAGGTTCGCAGAGAACACCTCCACTTCGAGTGAGAACTTCCAACGTGAAAGAAGGATTCGCTGTTAGAACCTGTCACTTGGAGTTAGAGGTCTCGTAAGTGGAGAGATAGGTTCGCAGAGAACACCTCCACTTCGAGTGAGAACTTCCAACGTGAAAGAAGGATTCGCTGTTAGCACCTATCACTTGGAGTTAGAAGTCTCGTAAGTGGAGAGGAAGGTTCGTAGAGAACACCTCCACTTCGAGTGAGAACTTCCAATGTGAAAGGGTTCATCCAGTTAAATCCTCTCTCGCCTATGGTGGTGAGAGGTCAGTCAGAACCTATTAGTTGGGGTTAGAGGTCTCGTGAAGGGAGAGGGAAGTTAATAAGGAACACTCTCCCCTTCCGAGTGAGAACGTCCAGACTAAAGTTAAAGTTCGTTAATGACGTTAGCAGAAAGAACATGCTACTTGAGATTCATTTTTGCAGGTGCATTATTTGTGATCGTGGGCCTACCAGATGCAAAGCACGACAAAAGATGAACAATACATAAATCAAAGTTTATATTGCAAAGAAGGGTGATTACAAGATGATCAGCTATATACAACTGCTCAGAAGACCTATCTGGGCACTATTTGCCCGTCGACTACCTGCATAGTTGCAGAGTATGGTGAGAGGTCCATCTCAGGATGCACGCAGGCAACCTGAACAAGGGCATCACCAAAGCCTGCCTCATAGGCGTCGGCAGCGTCGTCAATGAGCTCAGCCTCAGTCTTCTTCAGCAGTTCAATCTGTTGGGCAAGTTCCTCCTCAACCCGGCCCAGCTGAACTTCCCTATCAGTCGCCCTCTCCTCCAGCTTGGCCATTCTAGCTTGAGCCCCCTCGGCTTGCTCTTCCAACTCGATGATCTTGTTGCGAAGAGGGAGTATCTTAGCTTCAAGCTGGAGGGCCTCCTGCCCTTTGGAAAAAAGGAGTTTCTTGGTCTCCTTCTCTGATTGGCGAAGACTACCCAGTTCTTGGTTAAGGGCAGTCTCGCGTTGGGACGCTTGATGGAGTTGGAGATCCTTTTGCTCCAGCTCCTTCTTCAGTTGGGCAGTTTCCTCAAATAGCTCTGCCTCAACGCTGCTCTTGACCAGCAAAGACTGAGAAGCGGCCAAGAACTCCCCGAGACCATGGCTGAGGAGGTTTTCGAGAGAGTTTCTATCCATGGCTTCTAAAATAGCTCTACCAGGCATCTGAGCAAGCGACCTCTGGAGCAGAGAAGGCAATTCTGGGGCAGGAGGCGCCTGGCCAGAGTGAGGAACACTCTCCCCACCCCCCTCAGGCGCTAAGATTGGCTCAGGAGGGGAGGAGGCACTGGGGGGATGCTCCCTGAAGGTTGAAGGGTGCCCTTCCGTGGCTGAAGAGACCTCCGCAGCTGTCCCCACCCTTTTCCTTTTGAAGACAAGGCCGGAGCAGGTGTCCTCATCATCAGAGACTTCCACAGGGGCTGCCCTCTTGGACCTTTCAGCAATAGGTTCCAAGGTAACACCCGCAGGCGATGAAGGACCTGCTGGGGCTGAACCGCCAACATTGCGGCGATTCAAAACGTCAGCCAGCCTTTTCTTCTTGTCGGCGCTGAGTACCATGCCTGCAGAGACCAATGGAAAGGTATGAGAAAGACAAGATGGTGAACAATTAAGTATGTGAATAGTTAATTGCAAGATGAAGTTAATGTACCAATGTACACGCCAAGAGATTCAGCGTCATACTCATGCCTAATCAGCTGGGCGGAGTCAAACACCACGCCCCAGCTGGAGATAGTCTGGCAGAGCTCTTGGTTTGAGGCAGTCAACTCCTCGAGCCTGCGTGGCTTCTGGAACTTCAACTCCCTCACCCAGTATAAGGGAAACCCGTCGAGGATGGTGGGGTCGTAGGAGCTGCAGCAGACTCGAAAGAACTTTCCTTTGAAGTTCTTGTATGACTGCGAAAAGGGAGTTAGAAGGACTCTCCCTGCCACCCCACTCAGGCTCACCCAAAGCCTCTTACCGGGACTCTTCGCTTCAAAGAAGTAAAGAAAGACATCGACGGAGGGGGTGATCCCTAGATTGCTGAAGAGAATGGAGAACGCCCTGATGAAGGCCCAACTGTTGGGGTGCAGTTGAGCAGGCGCCACGTTTAACTCTGTGAGCAAAGCCCTCTCAAACCCAGTGAAGGGAAGACGGACTTTGACCTTTTTAAAGATGGTGGCGTAAAAGAAGAAGAAGGGCTCCCCATCGTTGCAACGGTCGTCAGCGCATACGGGCTCGTTTGCGGTGCAGGGACGCACAGAGACGTACGCGTCAGTTTCTTTGCCAAAGACGCGTCCTTTAACCTCATTCTTGTCATCCCTGTGTTTGCGAAGATCCTCGCAGGATGTGAGTTTGGAAGTCTCAGCAAGGAGATCCTCAGAAGCCCAGGGGTAGAGGGCCTTGTAATCGACCGCCACGGTGGGAGGAGGGTTGGAGGTGATTTTGGTTCTGGCCATCTCGAATCTAAACAAATGAGAGGCAGGAAAAGAAGAAAAGGCTCAGAAGAGAACAATGGTGGACGAAGACTCAAAGGTAGAATGAGCCCGGGGGAGAAGAATAAAACCCTAGAATGCATAAACCACGCACAGGCCCAAAACAGTCACAGCATATCATATGGATGATCGAGTTCATGTTATGAATGAGGAGAAGACATAAAAATCATACCTTTAGTTGAGGAAGAGCGGAGAAACGTGAAAGTCTGTTGGGAAGAAGAGAGCGTGCGCTGGAAGATAGTATATGCAGAAGTGAGGGTGCCAGGTGATGAAACAGTGAAATGGCGCGGGGTTTTGAAGAGGTTTAACGTAGCCCTAGGGAGCTAAAACGTTATGAATTTCAAACCGTTGATGAAGCCACGTGGCAGCAGATGAAAAGGGGTTGGTGAAGTGTCTTATCAGCGTACTATTTGTGTACTTATGCGCAGAGCCACATAGGTCGCCCAAGCTCGATACCACGGTGGGGGGTTTATGTACCGATCAGTCCTCGTCCATTACTTAGTCTCTTCGCTGAAACAAGTTAACAGCTTGAGACTGGGGGGCTTATGTACTGACCAGTCATCGGACGTCAGCTGGGTCCCACAGCATGGGCCAAAGCCACGTGGAATGGACCCCACAAGAGGTATTGAACAGAGAGGGTCGACGAGTCATCGGCCTACAAAAGAGGGTTGACGAGTCATCAGCCCAGCAGGAAAGGGTGAGGAGTCATCAGCCTACAGAGAGGGGTGACGAGTCATCACCCTGCAGAGGCAGGTGAGTAGTTGTCAGCTCACCAGGATGGGCGGAGGTGTCATCGTCACTCAGCAGGTCGAGGAGTCCTCGGCCACAGGGTGTGGCGAGGTGACATCGGCCTTGGGTGATTTGAACAGCGTAAACAGAACAGCTAAGATTGGTTCCCAGAGTGGGCCAATGACCAGTTAAATACCCAGAGTTAGGGAGAGGCCTGGATCACGAAGTGCCTATGCGGGTAGCAGGGAGAGCACAGTTGGGTGTAGAGTCCTGAGGGGACGAATACTCACCAGAGCTAGGGTTTTCCCAGTGAAGCTACATGCATGGCACGTGAACAGTAAAGGCACTCCCAGAACAGGTGGCCCCAGAGACTAGGTGCACAAGGAGGCACCCAGGTGGTCACCCTGTGAGAGTTTGCACTCCAGAGAAGGAAACCTTATACGCTAGATTACCCTAAGATTGGGTGATAGCGGCGCAAGGGTATTCCAGTAAACCCTAAATATGGCTAGTAGCGCAGTAAACCCTAATTAGGGCTAACGGCGCAGTAAACCCTAGCCTATATAAGGGACAGTAAGATACTTCAAAAGGTACGCAATTTTCTAGACCTAAACACACAGAGAGAAACTCAATACACTTGGTGTTCCTTGCCCTATACTGACTTGAGCGTCGGAGTGCAAACGGCCTCTAGGGCGCCCCTTTCTCTTTTGCAGGTGCAGATTGCTTCTAAAGAACAAAGCACATATCAACTCGAGGAAGAAGGCGTGTGAGTGTCGTGAGTCAACCGGCAGACGAGTCAACCGGCAAGAACAACTCATATTGTTTTGCCTGAGTCTTTGGAGCTTGTCCATCAACTCCCTATGGTAGTATGAGGGTATGTGGCGACGTCTTAGGGCTCCCCTAAGGTCATTCCAATATTCAATTGGAGGTTCCCTATGAAGACGTCTTTCTCTTTCGAGAGAGGTCCACCATTACATGGCGTTCCCTTGGAAGCTAAGGGTGGCTAGAGGTACCTTGCGTTCTTCACTCACCCTATGGCAAGCAAAGAGTTGCTCTACTTTCATCTCCCAATCTAGGTAGGTTTCTACACTCTCCTTACCATGGAAATGAGGTAGGTCTACTCTAACATCCCATGGGCCCTCTTGCTCCCTTTGCCTATTTCTTCTAGGGGGTGGTTGGTAGTAGTCATACATTCTAAGGCTTCCCTCCCCTAGAGACTCTTGGACTTGTGAATGAGATGCATGAGTTTGAGATTTTTTTGATTTTTGTGACTTCTCTTCTTGGGCTTTAGTCAACTCATTAATTTTAGACTCATTCTCCAATTGTCTAAAAGAAATCATTTGCACGGCTTGTGAAACTTCTTCCAAAAGAGTTTTCATAGATTTTAATTCATTTTCAATAGGCTTTGGAGAATGAGAAGAAGAAGACATGACTAAAGCTTTGTGTGTAGAAGTATTTTACCTTGAGAAAATTTAGGGAAGTCAAAGAAGGTAGTCTTCCAGGTAAGGGAGGTGAGTCACAATGGACTACTTAAATACCAAGCCTTGCCTTAGCCAAAGACTATTCCTCAATGTCTTCACACAAAGTTTTCTCTTAGTAAACCACTTAAAACACAATTAAGTTGAAGAAATCCTTTTTGATGCAAGAAAACAATGCAAACTAGCTAATTAACCAAGCAAAGAATTAACAAACTTAAACAAGGAAAGACAATTAGCAAACGTAATTAATTAAGCAAGGAAAACAATTAAAAACAATTAACACATGCTAAACCAATTAAAGTCTATACTAGTCGGCCCTAGGTGAGGCTTCTTGGACACTTGGAGCCCTTGAAGACACACTCACCGTCTAATCACGTAATTAAAGAAGTAATTAAAAAGGTTAAGTTGCAAAGAAGATTAAGAAAACCCCCTTTTGTTGATCCTTGTTTTGCTATTGGCACTCCCTTGGTTGTCTTTTTCTTTGTTGGGCCCTCCAAGTGTTTGTGGTGTTTTTTTTTTTTTTTTGGGTAATATTTGTTTGCTGCCCTTGCTTTGGCTCCTCTTAGAATTAGGAAATTAATTCTCCAATCCAGCACCTATCACACAAGCTAGACCTCACTCAAGTTAAATTTCTACTCAAATAGGCACCAATTGAGAAACAATTCCAGCACCAAATTTTGAGGCCAAAGGATTAAAGCAAGAAACAAATTAATTGCAAAAAATAGGACCACACAAATGGAGTTATAATGTGACACAACTAGGAAGAGTTGCAATAAAATGTGACAAGCAAATAAAAGGTACACAAATAAAGTGGGCACACAAAAGGAATCCTAGAATGGTACTAGAATTGATTTGAAAAACCAAAACAGCACTACTGAAAAAGTTTCCCTGACACAAAAAGCGTCACTTAAAACGTGTGTACTGAGCTGGATATTCTGACTTTGCTTTTGAAATTTGAGACACAATTAGGTCAAGATCTTAACAAACTTTTGGAGTTGGTTTCACGCCAAACGCATGCACCAATTAATTTTGATAAATTTTTTACTACCAGTGCTCATTTTCCGCCAGCTGGAACAACAGATTGCACACTTTTTTTGTATGATTTATCATTTTTTTTCTATTTGTTTTTTTGACCTGATTCTTTTTGTATTCTTTTGCTAAGATCTCAAGTGACTCAAATCCAGAGGCTCATAAATTTCTTGTGACTTATTTAATTTTAACACATAAAAACAGCCAGGCCAGTTGCAGTGAAAACAGGGGATCCTAAAGCTGGAACCAAAAACAGCAAAGAAAATTTTTCAAGAACACAATGGAGTGAAGATATAGGAATTTGCGTGGATCTAACACCCAAATATGAACTCAAACTAAAAGAAAAATGCACCAAAAGATCATCCAAAACAGCAAAATAAAAACTGGACCCAAAATAAAGCAAGAAACCAAATCATCAAGAACAAGTACCACTAAGATTTTGATGACAAATTTGGAAACACATGACTTAGACAAAACATATGGATTCATAAAATAAAAAGACTCAAAGCATCATATGACCCAAAAGAGAAAAAAAACAAGCAAGACTCAAATACCTAAAAATAAAAACAGCAACACAAAGGTGTATGGAATCCTACCAAAAATTGCACAAAGATTGCTCAAGAACAATTGAACAAAATGCACCAATTGGAATTTCCAAACAGCACACCAATGCAAATTAAAAATTAAAAAAACAGCAAGACAAGTATGGAAAACAAAGATGAACAACAAGGATTAAAGAAGAAATCAAAATGAAAAAGGACCAAGAACTACTCATCTTTGAAGAACCCCATGCTCATGATACCAAATGATGGCCTTCACATGTTGAGCTGTCCTTGGATGTTGAAGATGGTGCGGAAGCAATGGTTTAAATGAGCAAGACCCTCCTAGGAGTGATGGTGATCTTGAAGGTGCATGATGTGTATGAAAATGAGAGAGGTTTGGCCAGCTCTCTTTGGTGGTGAAGGAGTGAAGATTAAAACCATAAATCAAGAGATTTAGGCAAGGGAGTAAGTATGGCACAAATTTGGCAGCACAACTTTACTCAAATTAATCTTGAAAATACATGAGGTAGGCCTCCTTATTTATAGATTTAGGAGCCTTGGTGAGCAAGCTTAAAGGGTAGGGATGGAAATACAAAAAGTGGGGCTGCCTAGGGTATTGACTTTAGTCAAACCACACCATCATCCTAATATTCTAGAAGATAGGTCAAAAATGCAACATTTGATAGTACACCCCTCCTTCTTTTGCTAAAGGCACCTATTTGCTAGCACACCCCTCCTTCTATTGCTAAGGGCACCTTTTTGATAGCACACCCCTAAGTGAGCAAGTTTTGCTTTCTACACTACACTATTCTACTAAGCTACCCCTAATGGGCCTCTAAGTAGCATGTACAAGGTCTTCTCCCTCCCATCCGTGGCTTGACTTATTTGGGCGTGAATGTGCTTGGCCATGGACCTTGTGAGAGGTCCTAGACGGTCTAGGCTCCCTCCTAGACGCTTCTCATGTAGCTCCCCCTTGTCTTGTGCTAGACGCTCTCCATGTTGTTCTAGACGGTCTAGTCTTGGCCCTTGGCTTTCATGGTGGGGTGAGCTTGGCCTCTCTCCATCACTCTACCCATGGGCTTCTGAGGATCTCCTTGCCGAGACCTTCAAACTCACATCCTGCGAGGATCTTCGCAAGCATAGGGATGATGAGAATGAGATTAAAGGACGCGTCTTCGGCAGGGAAACTGACGCGTACGTCTCTGTGCGACCCGGTACAGCGAACGAGCCCGTGTGCGCCATGATCGCTGCAACGATGGGGAACCATTCTTCTTCTTCTACGCCACCATCTTTAAAAGAGTCAAAGTCCGCCTTCCTTTCACAGGGTTCGAGAGGGCTTTGCTCACAGAATTAAATGTGGCGCCTGCTCAACTGCACCCCAACAGTTGGGCCTTTATCAGGGTGTTCTCCATCCTCTGCAATAATCTAGGGTTCACCCCCTCTGTCGATGTATTCCTTTACTTTTTTGAGGCCAAGAGCCCCGGCAAAAGGCTTTGGGTTAGCCTGAATGGGGTGGCAGGGAGAGTCCTTCTAACTCTCTTCTCGTAGTCATATAAGAACTTCAAGGGAAGGTTCTTTCGAGTCTGCTGCAGCTCCTACGATCCCACCATGCTCGATGGGTTTCCCTTATACTGGGTGGGGGAGTTGAAGTTCAAGAAGCCACGCAGGCTCGAGGAGTTGACTGTTCCCGATCGAGAACTCTGCCAGACCATTTCCAGCTGGGGCGTGGTGTTTGACTCCACCCAACTGATTAGGCACGAGTATGACGCTGAGACTCTCAGCGTGTACATTGGTACACCAACTTCATCTTGCATTTATCTGTTCGCATGCTTAATGCCTTGTCTTTCTCGTACTTTCGTATTGTTCACTGCAGGCATGGTACTCAGCGCTGATAAGAAGAAAAGGCTGGCAGATGTGCTGAGTCGCCGCAATGCTAGCGGTTCAGCCCCTGCAGGTCCTTCATCACTCGCGGGTGCTGCCTTGAAACCTATTGCTGAAAAGTCCAAAAGGGCAGCCCCTGTGGAGGTTTCTGATGACGAGGACACCTGCTCCGGCCTTGTCTTCAAAAGGAAAAGGGTGGGGACAGCGGCGGAGGTCTCTTCGGCCACAAAAGGGCACCCTTCATCCTTTAGGGAGCACCCTCCCAGCGCCTCCTCCCCTCCTGAGCCAATCTTAACGCTTGAGGGGGGTGGGGAGAGTGCTCCTCCCTCTGGTCAGATGCCTTCTGCCCCAGAACTGCCTTCTCTGCTCCAAAGGTCACTTGCTCAGATGCCTGGCCGAGCTGTCTTGGAGGCCATGGACAGAAACTCCCTTGAGAACCTCCTCAGCCATGGTCTCGGGGAGTTCTTGGCCGCTTCCAACTCCTTGCTGGTCAAGGGCAACGTTGAGGCGGAGCTGCTTGAGGAGACCGCCCAACTGAAGAAGAGCTGGAGCAAAAGGATCTCCAACTCCGTCAAGCGACCAAGCGCGAGACTGCCCTTAATCAAGAACTGGGTAGTCTCCGTCAATCTGAGAAGGGGACCAAAAAGCTTCTTTTCTCCAAGGGGCAGGAGGCCCTCCAGCTTGAAGCTAAGATACTCCCCCTCCGCAACAAGATCATCGAACTGGAAGAGCAAGCAGAGGGGGCGCAAGCCAAAATGACCAAGCTGGAGGAGAGGGCGACCGACCGAGAAGTTCAGCTGGGCAAAGTTGAGGAGGAACTTGCCTAACAAATTGAACTGCTGAAGAAGACCGAGACTGAGCTTATTAATGACGCCACCGACGCCTATGGGGAAGGCTTTGGTGATGCCCTTGCTCAGGTTGCCTGCGTGCATCCTGAGATGGACCTCTCACCATACTCCGCAACTATGCAGGTGGTCGACGGGCAAATAGTGCCCAGATAGGTCTTCTGAGTGGTTGTATTTTAGCTGAACATCTTGTAATCACCCTCCTTTGTAATATAAAAACTTTGTTTTATGCATTGTTCATCTTTTTGTCGTGCTTTGTATTTGGTGGGCTCACGATCACAAATAATGCACCTGCAAAAACGAACCTCAAGTAGCATGTTTTTTCTGCTAATTTCATTAATGAACCTTTATTTTAATCTGGGCGTTCTCACTCGGAGGGGAAAGGTGTTCCTTATGAACTCCCCTTTCCCCTTACGAGACCTCTAACCCAACTAATAGGTTCTGACTGACCTGTCATCGTCCATGGACGATGGAGGATTTAACAAGGCGAACCCTGCTTTCACATTGGTAGTTCTCACTCGAAGTGGAGGTGTTCTCTACGAACCTACCTCTCCACTTACGAGACCTCTAACTCCAAGTGACAGGTCCTAACTGACCTCACATCGCTCACAGGCGAGGAGGATTTCTCTGGGCGAACCCTTCTTTCACATTGGAAGTTCTCACTCGAAGTGGAGGTGTTCTCTGCGAACCTACCTCTCCACTTACGAGACCTCTAACTCCAAGTGACAGGTTCTATCTGACCTCACATCGCTCACAGGCGAGGAGGATTTCTCTGGGCGAACCCTTCTTTCACATTGGAAGTTCTCACTCGAAGTGGAGGTGTTCTCTGCGAACCTACCTCTCCACTTACGAGACCTTTAACTCCAAGTGACAGGTTCTAACAACATTGTACAAACACATTAAAAACATATATCTTTAACTGAATTTTATTGGGTGACCTCATTAAAAACCCTTAGAAGGGAAAAAAGAGTGTCCCCTATATTGTGTAGTGTACAAGTTTACATGGCTTTAATTGAAATAATACTTCAGGTGGGTCGCATTCCATGTTCGAGGAATCGGACCTCCTTCTAAAGTCTCAAGCCTATATGCTCCATTCCCTAGGGCCTCTGTCACTCTAAAAGGACCAGTCCACTTAGGGGATAACTTGTTCTCTATCTGGTATGGAGATGCCTTCCGCATGACAAGGTCTGCCGCCTGGAACTGCCGAGCTCTCAGCTTAGAACTGTGTTTGAGCTCAACTCTTCTCTTCAGCGCCTCAGCCTTGATTCCAGCTTCTTCCCTGGCTTCATCCAAAAGATCAAGATTCACCTTCCTCTCTTCATTGGATTCCTCAGCCACAAAGTTCTGGAAACGTGGCGAGCTCTCCTGGATCTCCACAGGGATCATGGCATCTGAACCATACACCAAACTAAAGGGAGTCTCCTTACTAGTGGACTGGGGAGTAGTATGGTAAGCCCATACTATTCTGGGAACCTCCTCGGCCCACCTTCCCTTTGCTTTCTCCAGCCTTCTCTTCAGTCCTCTAAGGAGGACTCGGTTGGCCGACTCGACCTGCCCATTGGTCTGTGGATGCTCGACTGATGCAAACACCTGCTTGATTCCCAACTCTGTACATAGCTTTCCTGATGGAAGACGGCCAAGCACAACCTTCCATGAAAGGCAAGAGCCAAGTCAAGAGCGTCTAAGACCAAGCTAGGAGCGTCTAAGACAAGCTAGGAGCGTCTAGGACGAGAAGGCTAAGCTAGAAGCGTCTAGGACAAGAAGACTTGGATCAAAGCTATGAATGGGAGAGTGGCATACTAGCACATATTCCGTGAAGGCCCATCAAATGTAGTTTAGCTTTAATTGGGGTGTAAATAGCATAGCCATGTGGACAAATGTTTATTTTTCTGCACATTAGAATTAAGGAGAAGTTAACCTTCCCACTATTCTAGAAAGCCCATGGAGGGGGTGAACTTACAAACTAGACACACCCCTCCCCATGTGCTCACACTTTCCATGTGGCCCATGTGCTTCACATTTACATTTCATTTGGCTAGCATTAGGGTTGCATTATGGTCCTCCTTAGCCTATAAAAGGAGGAGCCTACACCTTGTATTTTGAAGATTAAATAGAGTATTGTTATGCTGCCCAAATTGTGCCATACACTACTCCTTGCCTAACACTTAGGTTTTAGTCTTCAATTCATCACTACCAAAGGGGCTGGCCAAACCTCCCCATTTCCTCACTCTTCATGCACCTTCAAGGCACCCATGCTTCCTAGGAAGGCCTTGCTCACCTCCTCCATAAGCTTCCGCATCCATCATCACCAAGGAACTCCAAAATCCAAAGAAGAGCTCATAGGAATGCTATCATTTCCCAATTGTTGGCTTGCAAACTGCGTGCCGTTGTCAGACACTAAGCGTTTTGGTACGCCGAAGCGGCAAACTATGTTCTTCCACACGAAGTGTTAGATCTTTTGTGCTGTAATCTGTGCGACTGGCTCAGCCTCAATCCACTTCGTGAAATATTCTATGGCGACCACGAGGTACTTCATTTGTCGTATCGCCAAAGGGAAAGGCCCCAAGATGTCGATTCCCCATGTGTGAAACAGCCAAGGGCTGTATATCGACCTGAGCTCTTCTGGTGGTGCCTTAGGCCAATCAGCATGCAACTGGCATTGCTTGCATTGCTGCGCATACCTAGTGCAATCTTCCCTCATCGTCGGCCAATAGTACCCTGCTCGAATGGCCTTGGAGGCTAGAGCTCGGCCTCCGATGTGACTACCACAGATACCTTCATGGAGCTCCGCCATTATCCTCACACACTGCTCGCCATGCACGCAGACTAAGATGGGGTGAGTAAACCCATGTCTATACAACTTGCCTTCAATGAGCGTGTACCTGGACGAGTTTTTCTTTATCTTCTTTGCCTCCGTCGACTCTGCTAGGAGCATTCCATCCGCTATGTAACGCTTATAGGGCGTCATCCATGTCTCACCATTCTGTAGTAGGCAGATCTGTGACGCCTCTACCCCCATTAGCATGCATGCGTTGACTCGTGGCTTCTTTAAAGTTTCTTGAGTCAACGACCGATGACTCCTCTTCTCACCATCTGACTGGCTGATCTGATGGACTCCCACCAAGTTATTAGCTGTATAAGTACGAGGCGCCCTCAGGGTCTCCTGGATGACTGTCCTCTGTCTGCCCCCCTTGCCTGAGCTGGCGAGTTTGGCCAACAAGTCAGCTCTGGCATTTTGCTCCCTGGGCACGTGTACTAGTTCAAATATCTCAAATGAACTCTTTAATCTCTGGACATACTCCAAGTAAGAGGCCATCTGAGGGTCTTTGGCCTGGTATTCTCCCGCCACTTGACCCGTGACCAACAATGAGTCACTCTTGGCCATAAGGCTCTGCGCTCCCATCTCCTTTGCCAACAACATCCCAGTGATCAAAGCCTCATACTCCGCCTGGTTATTGCTGGCTTTGAAAGCGAACCGCGGGGCCTGCTCTATCAACAACCCCTTGGGTCCTTCCAAGATCACCCCCGCTCCGCTGCCTTGTTGATTCGAGGACCCGTCTACTGACAATACCCATTTGAAATTAGGTCCCTCCTGCTGGGCCTCGGTTGAGGACATCTCGGCCACAAAGTCAGCGTAGACCTGTCCTTTGATCAGGCCCCTGGGTTCATACTGGATGTCGAATTCTGACAACTCGACTGCCCAACGCACCATTCTTCCCGCCACATCGGGCTTCTGCAGGACCTTACATATCGGCAGATCTGTCATCACCACCACTGTGAAGCTCTGAAAATAGTGGCGAAGTCTCCTGGCTGAAAACACCACTGCTAACGCTGCCTTTTCTAAGGCTTGGTACCTCATTTCAGGCCCCTGCAACACTTTGCTGACAAAATAAATGGGCTTCTGGCTTTGTTGCTGCTCTTGAACCAAGACAGAACTCACCGCCCTATCTGTGACTGCAAAGTAAAGACGCAGGGGTGTGCCGAGCTGAGGCTTGCACAAGACTGACGGGCTGGCCAAATACTCTTTGAGCTTAAGGAAGGCCTGCTCACATTCTGCAGTCCAAGTGAATCTGCTATTCCTCCTTAGGCATTGGAAATAAGGGTGGCCTTTGTCTCCTCCTGCGGACACGAACCTGGAGAGTGCAGCCATCCGACCCGTCAACTATTGCACTTCTTTGACCGACGTCGGGCTCCTCATGGCTATAATCGCTGCACACTTGTCTGGGTTGGCCTCAATCCCTCTTTCCGTGAGCAAAAACCCAAGGAACTTGCCTGCCTCCACCCCGAAGACACACTTTTCTGGATTCAACTTCAACCTGTACTTTGCTATTGTGTTGAATAGCTCCTCCAAATCGTCAACATGCTGATCTCGTGCCTGGGACGTCACCACCATGTCATCTACATAGGCCTGCACATTGCGTCCCAGCATGGGGGCGAGGACCTTGTCCATCAGCCTTTGATACGTGGCACCCGCGTTCTTCAGGCCAAACGGCATGACTGTGTAGCAGTAGCAAGACAGCTCTGTCATGAACGCAGTCTTGTTCTCATCCATCGGGTGCATCTTGATCTGATTGTACCCGGAGAAAGTGTCCAAGAAACTGAGTAACTTGCAGCCCGAGGCGCTGTCTACTAGCGCATCTATGTTGGGCAGAGGGTAGGAATCTTTTGGACAGGCCTTGTTAAGATCTGTGAAGTCCACACACATCCTCCACTTCCCGTTGGCCTTTTTTACCAGGACGACATTCGCAAGCCACTCAGGGTATTGTATTTCCCGTATGTGGCCTGCTTTCAGCAACTTCTGTGTTTCCTCCCTGACTACTTGCCTTCGTTCATCATTGAACTTCCTTCTCCTTTGGCGGACTGGCCTGGCTTGGAGATTCAGTGCCAGGCGATGGCATAGAAAATCAGGGTCAATGCCTGGCATGTCTGAGGGGGACCAAGCGAAAGCGTCTAGATGCTTTCCTATAACCCCCGCTACCTGATCTTGGGTCTCCTGAGACAGGGATCTACCCAGCTTGAAAATCTTCCCCCTGATCTCCTTCTCCACAACCTCCTCTGCCGGTTCGGGACGCCTCGCCCGGGCGACCTCTGCTCGAGTGATCCCAACGTCACCTCGGGGCATATCTGTTTCATCGACACTTCCTCCCGGTGGTGAGGTGGTCACCATGCAGACTCCCCTCTTTGTCTTGAGGCTATTCTCATAACATCTTTTAGCCTCCTTTTGGTCTGACTTGATGGTTACCACCATCCCTTCCATTGATGGCAACTTCATCTTCATGTGCCTTGTGGACACCACAGCCCCTAGCGGTTCAGGGCCGGTCTGCCCAGAAGTATGTTGTAAGCAGAGGGAGCGTTCACCACAAGGTACCTAATGTTCTCTGTGCGGGATGCCACTCCATCAGTGAACGTGGTCCTCAACTCTATGTACCCCCGCACTTCGACTTGGTCTCCTGCGAACCCATACAAACAGCCGAGGTAGGGTCGCAACTGATCAGGAGACAACTGTAGCTTGTTGAAAGTCGACCAGAACATCACATCGGCCGAGCTTCCCTGATCGACCAATACCCGGTGCACCTTTCGTGCGGCAATGACTACTGAAATGACCACCGGATCGTTATCATGGGGGATAACATCTCGGCGATCAGCCTTTGTGAAGACGAGGTCGATGTCCGGAAAGTGATCTTCCTCGCAGGCCTCCACTGCCATCACTAAACATGCATACTTCTTACGTTGCGAAGAAGTGCACCCTCCTCCTGAGAACCCACCTGATATAGTGTGGATCTCACCATGTATGGGCACTTCATGCCCCTGGTCTGCCCTTGGTGCAACAACCGTCTCACCTTCCGATGCCTCCTTTAGGTAATCATTCAAAAACCCACTCTTCACCAACTCGTCCAATTGGTGAGCCAGGGCCAGGCAATTTCGAACGGGGTGCCCAAAAGCCTGATGGAATTTGCACCATGCATTTTTGTTAGGCCCCAACCTCTTGTCACTCTTTGGGGGCATCTTCAACCTTTATGCCACGTTAGGAATGGCAATCAGTTCCTTCAACTCCACCACAAATTCATGCCTAGGGGGCATGTCATCCTTGCCTCGCGCCCTAGGTTGTGGTTTTCGGGGCTCGTAGGGCTTCTGTTTCCCTTGAGCTTTCTTCTTCGTGGTCGCCTTGTGCACCCGCAGCGGTTGAGGCCGACTACGCGCTCGGGGCCTTAACGAGACTGCACTTTCTCGCTTCTCGCTGAGCTCTCCCTCGGCGACAATGTGGGCCACAGCACGTCGTTTTATGTCGCCGAAGGTCTTGGGACGGCTGCGTATCAGAGATTCGCTGAAAGGCCCTGGCAATACGCCCTTCCTGAAGGCGTGCACCACCATGTTTTCATCCTTGGTGTGCAACCTTACCACCATCGCCCCAAACCTATTGAGGTAATCTTTAAGGGACTCCCTCTGATGCTGCCTTACATCAAAAAGATCGTAAGACACTGGTGGAGGGGCCCTGTTGACAAGATATTGCTCCCGGAACAGTGCGGAGAATTGCGCGAAAGACGTGATATGTCCTTCAGGAAAACTCACGAACCATTCTAGCGCAGTTCCTGTCAGTGTGGCCATAAAGAGCTTACAGTGCACTGCGTCAGATCCTCCCGACAACATCATCTGCGTATGGAAAGCAGTGAGATGCGTTTCAGGATCCTCTTTCCCGGTGAACACAGTCTTAGGCCCTACAAAGGTGGCTGGGACCACCGTGTTCATGATCGCCTGGGAGAAAGGCATGGGAAAGGCCCTTGGGGGCACTAGTGGGGCTCGATCATCTTCCCCACGATCTCCACCTTGTTGTATATGTTGCAAATTCAAGCGTAGCTCCTCATTTGCTCGGTGTAACTCTTCATTCCTGGCCTGTGAGGCGGCCAGGTCTTCCTGCATATGCGCTTGATGCGCTCGAGATTCTGCCACCGTCTCCTGGAGGGCGCACATCGTTTCCATCAGCTGTTGCATGGTAACGCTGTCGCCTCCATTTGGTGGAACAGACCCGTGTCTTGTATGTTAGGAAAGATGGCTTTAAACTAGAGGGGGGGTGAATTGTTTAAAGAGGTTTTCGCAAACTTTTCCAAGCTAGAATGAATATCTTTCAGAAATCAAATGATTAAGCAATTCAGTTTGCCAAAACAGCAAGCAAAACAGCACTGCCAGGAAAACAATCGGTTGTTTCTTCGAAACAATCGGTTGTTTATACCAGCAAACAACAAATAAACTGAAATTAAAGAGTTAGGGATAGAGAGATTGTACACAGATGTTTATACTGGTTCACTCCAACCCAGAGCTACATCCAGTCTTCTCAGAAACCCTGAGGAAATCCACTAAGCAATCAACACTAGATTACTTACACACAACCAAGAAAGTGACCTTGAACACCCTCAAGAAACACACTTTCCTTGGTCAGCACACCACACTAAGAAAGCTGATCTTGATCCCCTCAAGAACACACAGCTCTTCTTAGCAACAGCACAAACGAATGTTCACAGAATTACAAGGATTACACTTGTTATAGAAGCAATCTGAAATCAGTACAAGAGAATCCTATCTCAGCACTTTGATCAATCTCTTTAGCTCTTAAGCAATCTCAGCAATTTTCCAAAACTCTCTTAGCAGCACTTTGTCAAAAGCATTCTAAACCTTTTAAAGAGATTTTCTGAATTATATAAAAGGAAGTTTGTTTATCAAATCTTAACAAACCCATAAAAGCTTTCAGAAAGGTTGGTCAAAGCATTTAATGATTGGAGCGTAAACAGTTTCAAATCATTTAAAGCTCAGTCAAAGTCAAAACTGTTTTCTGTTATAGAAACATAACAAACAATCGATTGTTTCCTCGAATCAATCGGTTGTTTTGTTACTTAACCAATTTTCACACTTTAAAACAGTTTTCAAAACACCTAAGCTTAAACAATCGGTTGTTTTGATAAAACAATCGGTTGTTTTAACTCAGTTTGAAAAAACACTTTACTTTGTTTGAAAGTTGAGATGCTTGAGCTTTAGATTCAATCAAAGGTTGAGTTACACAACTCAAACTACCCAGATCCTAACTAAACCAGCACAGCAACAGCAAGCACAGCAAAAGCTTCATCATCCTTGAAAGGATTTGGATTCTTCAAAACCTTGAACACCACTTGGTTCAACATTGTATTCCTCATCTTCCGTGGTTCTTACTCTCACTCTCGTGTATGGGACCTTGTTTTACTCCGGCCCCACGGTGGGCGCCAAATGTTCTTGCCGGTTGACCCACCTGTCGGTTGACTCACGAAACTCACACGCCTCCTACCTCACGTTGATATATGCTTGGTTCTTCCGAAGCAATATGCACCTGCAAAAGAGAAAGGGGGCGCCCTAGAGGCCGTTTGCACTCTGACGCTCAAGTCAGTGTAGGGCAAGGAACACCAGGTGTATTAAGTTTCTCTCTATGTGTTTAGGTCTAGAAACTGCGTACCTTTTTGAAGTATTTTACTGTCCCTTATATAGTCTAGGGTTTACTGCGCCGCTAGCCCTAATTAGGGTTTACTGCGCTGCTAGCCATATTTAGGGTTTACTGGAATACCCTTGCGACGCTATCACCCAATCTTAGGGTAATCTAGCACATAAGGTTTCCTTCTCTGGAGTGCAAACTCTCACAGGGTGACCACCTGGGTGCCTCCTTGTGCACCTAGTCTCTGGGGGCCCCTGTTCTGGGAGTGCCTTCACTGTTCACGTGCCATGCATGTAGCTTCACTGGGAAAACCCCTAGTTCTGGTGAGTACTCGTCCCCTCAGGACTCTACACCCAACTGTGCTCTCCCTGCTACCCGCATAGGCACTTCGTGATCCAGGCCCCTCCCTACCTTTGGGTATTTAACTGGTCATTGGCCCACTCTAGGAACCAATCTTAGCTGTTCTGTTTACGCTGTTCAAATCACCCAAGGCCGATGTCACCTCGTCACACCCTGTGGCCGAGGACTCCTCGACCTGCTGAGTGACGATGACACCTCCGCCCATCCTGGTGAGCTGACGACTACTCACCTGTCTCTGTAGGGTGATGACTAATCACCCCTCTCTGTAGGCTGATGACTAATCACCCCCCTCTGTAGGCTGATGACTAATCACCCCTCTCTGTAGGCTGATGACTAATAACCCCTGTGGGGTCCATTCCACGTGGCTTTGGTCCATGATGAGGGACCCAGCTGACGTCCGAGGACTGTTCAGTACACAAGCCCCCCAGTCTCAAGCTGTTAACTTGTTTCAGCGAAGAGACTAAGTGATGGGCGAGGACTGATCGGTACAGTATCTTATATGCATAAAAATGTTTAAATCTCTGAGTATAAAAGTGTTTTCTGCTGCTGCTGATAGAAACAATCGATTGTTTCGTGTAAACAACCGATTGAATTTTATGTTAAAAGAGGTATAATCTAACTGGCTGCTGTAAGAAGATTTGGATGGTACAAATGTTTTCTTTGCAGGAACTGCTTCAGATTTAATCAGTACAACACAAGCACCAGGGATTTGTCTTCATCAAATAGGGGGAGATTGTTGAACCTAGTGGTGTTCAAGGTTTTGAAGAATCCAAATCCTTTGAAGGATGATGAAGCTTTTGCTGTGCTTGCTGTTGCTGTGCTGGTTTAGTTAGGATCTAGGTAGTTTGAGTTGTGTAACTCAACCTTTGATTGAATCTAAAGCTCAAGCATCTCAAATTTCAAACAAAGTAAAGTGTTTTTTTAAACTGAGTTAAAACAACCGATTGTTTTATCGAAACAACCAATTGTTTAAGCTTAGGTGTTTTGAAAACTGTTTTGAAGTGTGAAAATTGGTTAAGTAACAAAACAACCGATTGATTCGAGGAAACAATCGATTGTTTGTTATGTTTTTATAACAGAAAACAGTTTTGACTTTGACTGAGCTTTAAATGCTTTTAATTCATACGCTCCAGTCATTAAATGCTTTGACCAATCTTTCTAAAGCAATTAAGAGTTTGTTAAGATTTGATTACAAACATCTTCTTTGAATATATACAGAAAAACAGATTTGAGTTTTAAGAATCTAAGTAGATTGAAAAAGTTTTTCTAAGAGTTGGAGATTGCTTAGAGTTTTGGTTGATCAAAGTGCTGAGATAGGATTCTCTTGTACTGATTTCAGATTGCTTCTGTAACAAGTGTAATCCTTGTAATTCTGTGAACATTCGTTTGTGCTGTTGCTAAGAAGAGCTGTGTGTTCTTGAGGGGATCAAGATCAGCTTTCTTAGTGTGGTGTGCTGACCAAGGAAAGTGTGTTTCTTGAGGGTGTTCAAGGTCACTTTCTTGGTTGTGTGTAAGTAATCTAGAGTTGATTGCTTAGTTGATTTCCTCAGGGTTTCTGAGAAGACTGGATGTAGCTCTGGGTTGGAGTGAACCAGTATAAACATCTGTGTACAATCTCTCTATCCCTAACTCTTTAATTTCAGTTTGTTTGTTGTTTGCTGGTATAAACAACCGATTCTTTCGAAGAAACAACCGATTCTTTTCCTGGAAGTGCTGTTTTGCTTGCTGTTTTGGCAAACTGAATTGCTTAATCATTTGATTCCTGAAAGATATTCATTCTAGCTTGGAAAAGATTGCGAAAACCTCTTTAAACAATTCACCCCCCCTCTAGTTTAAAGCCATCTTTCCTAACAATTGGCATCAAGAGCTTGGTTCTTGAAAGTCATTCAAGTTGATCCTAAAATCTTTTAAAATGGCTGATAGACTACCTTTTGGGGAAGGTGCTTCAATAAACAGACCACCCTTGTTCTGTGGTTTGAATTACCAGTTTTGGAAAGTTAGAATGAAAATATTCATGGAATCTCTTGACAAAGGTACTTTCATTTCTGAGGCGTCTTGATCGGACCTCTCTGTCAAAATCTATCGCCATTTGAAGTTTGTATACCATAATATTCACTAAATGAACTTTCTCCAAACCCTAAACTACTGACGAATCAGCACAAAACATGCAGATACGCCGCGCCCCGTTTTGAGCCACTTTCATTTTTGAGGCGTCTTTATCGGACTTCTCTGTCAAAATCTATCGCCATTTGAAGTTTGTATACCCTAATATTCACTAAATGAAGTTTCCCCAAACCCCAAACTACTGACGAATCGGCACAAAACATGCAGATACGCCACACCTCGTTTCGAGCCACCTTCATTTTTGAGGCGTCTTGATCGGACTTCTCTGTCAAAATCTATCGCCATTTGAAGTTTGTATACCCTAATATTCACTAAATGAAGTTTCCCCAAACCCCAAACTACTGACGAATCGACACAGAACATGCAGATACACCACGCCACGTTTTGAGCAACTTTCATTTTTGAGGCGTCTTGATCGGACTTCTCTGTCAAAATCTATCACCATTTGAAGTTTGTATACCCTATTATTCACTAAATGAAGTTTCCCCAAACCTCAAACAACTGACGAATCGGCACAAAACATGCAGATACGCCACGCCCCGTTTCGAGCCACTTTGATTTTTGAGGCGTCTTGATCGGACTTCTCTGTCAAAATCTATCGCCATTTAAAGTTTGTATACCCTAATATTCACAAAATTAAGTTTCCCCAAACCCCAAACTACTGACAAATCGGCACAAAACATGCAAATACGCCACGCCCCATTTCGAGCCACTTTCATTTCTGAGGCGTCTTGATCGGACCTCTCTGTCAAAATCTATCGCTAGTTGAAGTTTTTATACCCTAATATTCACTAAATGAAGTTTCCCCAAACGCCAAACTACTGACGAATCGGCACAAAACATGCAGATATGCCACGCCCCGTTTCGAGCCACTTTCATTTTTGAGGCGTCTTGATCGGACTTCTCTGTCAAAATTTATCGCCATTTGATGTTTGTATACCCTGATATTCACTAAATGAAGTTTCCCCAAACCCCAAACTACTGACGAATCGGCACAAAACATGCAGATACACCACGCCCCGTTTCGAGCCACTTTCATTTTTAGGCGTCTTGATCGGACTTCTCTGTCAAAATCTATCGCCATTTGATGTTTGTATACCCTAATATTCACTAAATGAAGTTTCCCCAAACCCCAAACTACTGACGAATCGGCACAAAACATGTAGATACGCCACGCCCCGTTTCGAGCCACTTTCATTTTTTAGGCGTCTTGATCGGACTTCTCTGTCAAAATCTCTCGCCATTTGAAGTTTGTATACCCTATGTAAGGACCTGTAAAATTAAATTGGAATAAAAGGAATATATTTTAAAGGAATTCTAAGTATGTTTTTATTTAAAATAAAAAGGAAGGAAAGTGTAGCTTAGAAGACTATGAGATCGCCTGGTTAGTACATAATCGCCTGTCGCCTAGACTACACATGCGGACATCGCTAGGGCGCGAGGCATGCGGACATCGCCAGGGTGCGAGAGACATGCGGGCATCGCCAGGGCGCGAGAGACATGCGGACATCGCCAGGGCGCGAAGCATGCGGGCATCGCCAGTGCGCGAGAGACATCCGGGGATCGCCAGGGCGCGAGAGGCATGCGGGCATCGCCGGGGCGCGAGAGGCATGCGGGCATCGCCAGGGCGCGAGAGACATGCGGGCGTCGCCAGGGATAGATATCGGTCGTCTCCCAGAGAGAGACATCGGTCGTCTTCCAGGGCAAGAGAGATCGGTTGTCCTCCAGGATGAGTCATCGGTGGAAGGTTATCGCGCGATGTCGAGTTTCACACAGATAAAGTGGGACCCAGGCTCCCAGCATGAAACGTCCTGCACGCGCGACACGTAGACAAAAAGGGTGGTTCAGAATAGTGACATCAGAGTGTTGGCATGCGCAGAGGCATGCGTGGTCGTACTGTTCAGAGCAGCGTACCCGCAAGTTTTCCTGCAGAGTGGGTGGTGGCAGCAGCATGCGTGGACAAGTAGGCTTAGATTCAAAAACCCACTTCAGGGAGGCAAAGAACGTTGCAGTGGTTCAAGAGCGAAAGAGTTAGTTCACCTTCATCCTTCTCTTTTCTCTCCTTCGCGCTGCGATTTAGGCACCCTCAAGCACCAGTACGACGAGCGACGACTGCCCTTGGACACCTGGGAGGTTCTCTGCAAGTTCTCCAGATCGGGACGCTAAAACAGAGTGAAAGCATCTTTAAGCTTCGGTGGGTTTCGGAGCTCTTGGTGTTTTGCGCTAGTCCAGGTAAGGGAAGCTAGCCTTATTTCCAACGAAAACCTTATATTAGATGATTTTGATGATGGGGCGACGTGGTTGCCGGTTTTCAACTGTTACTACATAATCCCCTGTTTTTGGACGAGATCGCCGGTTTTGGAGTTGTTTTTCAAACTCCCCTGTTTTAGTGTATGTTTGAAATTGTTTGAGATTTAAATGTGAAATGCATGTGATATTCGAAAATCTGAACCGTGGAATGAATGTTGTTGTGACTGAATCGTTCATTAAGTGTTGTATGATGTGTTGAATGTTGTAAATTTGGGATCAAGGCATAGTATTTTCAGGAAAGAAAATACCGTGAAAGATAGTGTGTAAGGTGCATTGACTAGGGACTTGTCTAGAAGGAGATATCCTGACTCTGCTGATATAATGGAATCACATAGATGAAGTGATGGCATTTTCATGTGTTCTTCTTGAATCAAAGTAGAAATAGATGGAGCGGAAGCAATGGATGAGTGAAACAAGACCCTCCTAGGAGTTGTGTTGGTCTTGAAGGTGCATGATGAGTATGGGTTGAGTGGTTCGGCCAGCTCAAGGGAGAAGGTGAAAGGATTGAAGTTTATAGCCTAGATTTCTAGGAGGAGTAAAGCTTGTGCACAAAAATGGCAGCATAACATTACTCAAATAAACTTGAAAATACATGAGGTAGGCCTCCTTATTTATAGATTTAGGAGCCTTGGTGAGCAAGCTTAAAGGGTAGGGATGGAAATACAAAAAGTGGGGGCTGCCTAGGGTATTGACTTTAGTCAAACCACACCATCATCCTAATATTCTAGAAGATAGGTCAAAAATGCAACATTTGATAGTACACCCCTCCCTCTTTTGCTAAAGGCACCTATTTGCTAGAACACCCCTCCTTCTATTGCTAAGGGCACCTTTTTGATAGCACACCCCTAAGTTAGCAAGTTTTGCTTTCTACACTACACTAATCTACTAAGCTACCCCTAATGGGCCTCCAAGTAGCATGTACAAGGTCTTCTCCCTCCCATCCGTGGCTTCTTCTATGTGTGCTTGGATATGTTTAGCCATGGATCTTGTGAGAGGTCCTAGACGGTCTAGCTCCATGGATAGCCTCCCTCCTTCACGTCCTAGACGCTCACTTCTTGGAGCTAGACGCTCCTCTTGGTCTAGACGGTCTTCTTGGTTTGGGCCTTGGCTTCCTTGGTTAGATGTGCTTGACCCTCCTCCATCATCCCCTCCCCCTTGGAAAGGATTTGTCCTCAAATCCAGCTCGTCATCGTCATTGGTACCTACAAATGGAGAAAGATCAATTACATTAAATGTGTCATGTACTCCATATTCAAGAGGTAGGTCCAATTTATATGCATTGTTGTTGACTCGCTTAAGGACTTGGAAGGGTCCCTCACCTCGGGGACTTAGTTTGGACTTCCTTTGATTTGGAAATCTTTCTTTTCGAAGATGAAGCCAAACTAAGTCTCCTTCCTCAAAAATTATTTCTCTCTTCCCTTTGTTGTTGTGTTTTGTGTACTTCTCATTTTGTTGTTGTATTTGAATTTTAATCTTCTCATGCATTTTCTTGACAAATCAGCCTTGATTACTCCTTCCTTAAGCACAAAATCTTGTGGATTAGGAAGAGGAATTAAATCCATGGGCGTGAGAGGATTAAAACCATATACTACCTCAAAAGGAGAAGCATTAGTAGTCTTGTGAACTACTCTATTGTAAGCAAATTCAATGTGGGGAAGGTACTCATCCCAAGATTTGTGGCTGCCCTTCATGATAGCCCTAAGCATAGTTCCAAGAGATCTATTGACTACTTCGGTTTGCCCATCCGTTTGAGGATGACAAGAAGTTGAAAATTGTAGTCTTGTTCCAAGTTTACCCCAAAGAGTTTTCCAAAAGTGACTTATAAACTTGGGATCTCTATCGGACACTATACTTCTAGGGAGACCATGGAGTCTCACCACTTCTCTAAAGAAGAGTTTAGAAATATTTTGAGCATCATCTACTTTGTGGCATGGAATAAAGTGAGACATTTTGCTAAAACGGTCCACTACCACAAAGATAGAGTCATGGCCTCTTGCAGTCCTAGGAAGTCCTAAAATGAAATCCATGCTAATGTCTTCCCAAGGAGCATTTGCAATCGGCAAAGGGGTGTAGAGTCCATGCGGCACTGTTCTAGACTTTGCTTTTAAACATGAGATACATCTAGAGCAATGGCGTTGGACATCTTTCCTCATGTGTGGCCAACAAAATTTTGCTTTCAAAAGATCTAGAGTCTTATCAACTCCAAAATGGCCCATGAGTCCCCCTTCATGTGATTCTTTGACAAGGAGTTTTCTATGTGTTCCTTGGGGAATGCAAAGTTTTCCTTCTTTAAAAAGATATCCCTCGGACACATAGTAACCTCCTTGCGCTCTATGTAGACATTGGGCATAGATGGATGAAAGTTCTTGATCTTCTTGGTAAAGCTCTCTTATGTGGTCAAATCCAAGAATTTGGGCACCCAATTTTGAAAAGAGTGTGTGGCGTCTTGAAAGAGCATCGGCCACTATATTGGTGCTTCCTTTCTTGTATTTGATTACATAAGGAAATTGTTCAAGAAATTCCATCCATTTTGCATGTCTCTTATTGAGCTTGTGTTGGCCCTTTAAATATTTTAAAGACTCGTGATCACTATGGATAACAAATTCTTTGGACACAAGATAGTGTTCCCAAGTCTTTAGGGCTCTCACAAGAGCATAGAGCTCTTTGTCATAAGTGGGGTAGTTGAGGGTGGCACCATGGAGTTTTTCACTAAAATAAGCAATGGGGTGTCCACCTTGCAACAATACCGCGCCTATGCCTACTCCCGATGCATCACACTCTATCTCAAAAGTTTTGGAAAAATTTGGGAGAGATAGGATGGGTGCATTGGTGAGTTGAGCTTTTAGCCTTTGAAAGGCTTGCTCATGCTTTTCATTCCAACAAAATGCAACATCTTTTTAACAAGTTCATTCAAAGGAGAAGCTAGGCTAGAAAAATTAGGCACAAACCTTCTATAGAAGCTAGCTAACCCATGAAAACTTCTTACATCACTTACATTTTGTGGAGTTGGCCACTCTTGGATGGCTTTGATTTTCTCGGGATCTACATGTACCCCCGTTTTGTTTACTATAAAGCCTAAAAAGACTACACTATCTACACCAAAGGTACACTTATCCCTATTTGCAAAAGACTATTTTTCCTAAGAACTAGAAAGACTTCCCTAAGGTGACTTAGATGGTCTTCTAGGGTTTTACTATATACTAAGATATCATCAAAGTAAACTACTACATATTTACCTACACAATCCCTCAAGGTGTGATTCATAAGCCTCATGAATGTGCTTGGAGCGTTAGTGAGTCCAAAGGGCATCACCAACCACTCATATAATCCAAATTTGGTCTTAAAAGCGGTTTTCCACTCATCACCCTCCTTGATTCGAATTTGGTGATATCCACTTTTAAGGTCAATTTTGGAGAATAGAGTTGACCCATGCAATTCATCAAGCATATCATCAAGCCTTGGGATTGCATGCCTATACTTGATGGTGATGTTGTTGATTGCTCTACAATCACAACACATGCGCCATTTTCCATCTTTTTTAGGCACCAACAAGACAGGTACAGCACAAGGGCTTAGACTCTTTTGAACCCAACCCTTCTCCAACAAGTCTTGAACTTGTGATTCTATCTCCTTTGTTTCCTCGGGGTTGGTTCTATAAGCAGGCCTATTTGGTAGGCTTGCCCCCGGAATGAAGTCAATTTGATGTTCTATCCCCCTAAGAGGAGGAAGCCCATTGGGTCCTTCTTGTGAGAATAAATCGTCAAATTCACTCAAAAGGTTTTCTATTTGAGGAGGTAAAACCGTGAGTTCATTACTTGTGGCAGTGCATGTAAGTGCTCCTTTACAAAAGATAAGGCTTGGTTGTTCAACAAGAAGCAAGTTTTCTAAAACATTTTCAAAAGGCTTTTCTTGTAGACCAACCTTGTGGGAAGGAACACTCTTCTCCCACGCCTTCCTATCCCTAAGGATTTTCTCTTTTTCTAGCACTCTTTTTTTTTTTTTTTTTCCTCATCCCTCTTTTGTTTCATTTGTATTTAGTCTTTCACCACTTGAGAATGTGGTAAAGGACTAAGTACAAACTTCTTATATTTATGGGTGAAGGAAATCTCGTTAGTGAGACCATCATGCAAGGTTTTCTTGTCAAATTGCCATGGCCTCCCTAATAAGATATGGCAAGCTTCCATAGGCACTACATCACATAAAACTTTATCTTTGTATTTCCCTATGGAAAACTTGATTTCCACTTGCTTATCTACATGTAGTTCCCCATTTTCATTAAGCCATTGAAGTTTGTAAGGTTTTGGGTGAGGAACCACTTGTAGCTTAAGCTTTTCAACCATCCTAGCACTACAACAATTACAACTAGATCCACTATCCACAATGAGGGAACATATATTTTCTAGAACATTGCATCTTGTATGAAATATGTTCTCCCTTTGTGTTTCAATGGATGTGCTAGGGTGATTGTTGAGGGTTCTCCTAATCATAAGCAATTCTCCCTCTAATGGAGCTACCCTCTCATCCTCTCCCCCTTCCTCTTTCTCACTAAGCTCATCCTCGCCACTAGTGTATTCGTCTACACCTTTAAGAAACAAAGTCCTTTGGTTTGGACATTGTGCTTGCACATGCCCCCTACCATAGCACTTAAAACATTTAACATCTCTAGCTCGGATGGGTGGGGTTGAGATTTCTTTGGTGAAGGGTTTGGTAGGTTCTTTTGGTTTTTCCTTAGATGTACTACCCTCCCTTTTAAACTCTCTCTTGGGATAAAAGTTAGAATAGGGGCTCACCTTTTGACTTGATGTTTTGCGCAAATTTTGTTGCTCAACTTTAATGCAAAGTTGAACCAAATCATTCAAGTCTTGATAAGGTAAGAGCTCTACTCTATCTCTTATCTCAAGTGATAGGCCACTAAGGAACCTAGATATGGTGGTTTCCTCTTCCTCTCTAATAGAGGCTCTCATCATATAGAGCTCCATCTTTTGCCTATACTCTTCTACACTCATATTCTTTTGTTGGAGTCTTTGGAGCTTGTCCATCAACTCCCTATGGTAGTAAGAAGGTATATGTCGACGTCTTAGGGCTCCCCTAAGGTCATTCCAATATTCTATGGGAGGTTCCCTATGAAGACGTCGGTCTCTTTCTAAAGAGGTCCACCAATACATGGCATTTCCTTGGAAACTAAGGGTGGCTAAGGGTACTTTTCGTTCCTCACTTACCCTATGGCAAGCAAAGAGTTGCTCTACCTTCATCTCCCAATCTAGATATATTTCTACATTTTCCTTTCCATGAAAATGAGGTAGGTCTACTCTAGTTTCCCTTGGCACCTCTTGTTCCCTTTGCCTAGTTCTTCTAGGGGGTGGTTGGTAGTAGTCATTAATTCTAAGGCTTCCCTCCCCTAGAGTTGCAATGCTTTGGGATGCATGAGTATTTGTTTTTTTTGATTTTTGAGATTTTTGGGATTTCTCTTCTTGAGCTCTAGCCAACTCATTAATCTTGTTTTCATTCTCCAATTGCCTAGAAGAGATTAATTGTACCGCTTGGGATACCTCTTTCAAAAGGGTTTTCAAAGATTTTACTTCACATTCTATAGACTTTGGAGAATGAGAAGAAGAAGACATGGCTAGACCTTTGTGTATTTAGGCGTTTTTACTTTGAGAAAGATTAGGGAAGATAAAGAAGGTAGTTTTCCAGGTAAGGGAGGTGAGTCTCAAAGGACTACTTAAGTACCAAGCCTTTTCCTTGCCAAAAACTAGTCTCCAATGCCTTCTCACAAAAATTTCTCTTAGTGAAACACTTAAAACACAAGAAGTTGAGAAATCAAAAAGCAATAAAACTATGTAAGCTAAAAAAAAAGATATGCAACAAACTAGTCGGTTTTAGCACAAATTAAACTAAACTAATCATGCAAAACGTTTCTACCAAAACAATAGAAAACAAGTTCAAACAAGCAATAAATTACTAAGCAAAAAAAATTTACTATGCTATTCGGCCCTAGGTGAGGCTTCTTGGACACTTTGAGCCCTTGAAGACACACTCACCGTCTAAACGTAATTAAAGAGGTAATTAACAATAAACCAAGTTGCAAAGGAAAAGAAGACTCCCTTTGTTGATCCTCTTTTGGGTTAGTGCACTTCCTTGTTGTCTTGAATTTTTTTTTTTGATCTTCTAGGTGTTTGTATTGTTTGTTTCAAGCAACCTTGTTTCGGCTTTAGCTTTGTCTCCTCCTTAAAATGATGGCTTTAATTCTCCAATTTCCAGCACCTATTCACAAGAGCTAAACCTAAACCAAGTCAAGTTCCATGCACATATGCACCAAGGAGAATTAAATTCCAGCACCCAAAAGAGAGGTCAAGAAACAAAAGCAAGAAACAAATTTAATTGAATAAAAACAGTACCACCAAAAGGATTTATTATATGACAACTTAGAAAGAGAGTCAAGAAATTAAAGCAAACAATTAAAGGTACTCAAAAAGAAGTTGGCACACAAAAGGAATTCCTAAAGAAAAGCACTAGATTAGATGACCAAATAAAAAAAAACAGCACCACTGAAAATTGTTGTGGGCCAGAAAACGTGTTTGTTCCCCGATTTATGCTGAGCTGTATTTTTAAAATTTGTCTCTGAAATTTATATGCAAGAGAATTCAGGATCTTATCTAAACAATGGCTTTGGAATCACCTAAAACGCATGCACCATTTTTTTTTAATAATTTTTGCAAATTTGGTGTGCAGTTAGGCCAGCTGGAGCGCTCAAGATTTGCACTCTGATTTTGTAAGATTTATCATATTTTTTCTGTTGCCTTTTTTGATCTGATTCTTTTTTTTTTTCCTTTTTGTAACACTTCAAACTTGCATTTTCCAGAGAATCACAAATTTCCTATGAGTGGAAATAATTTTTGAAACAAAAAAACAGCCAGACAGAGAGAGAAACAGGGGAAATCTGGAAAACTGGAAAAAAAAACAGCAAGATACCAAAATTTAACACAAAAGGAAAATGTAAGAAGGAAATTGTGTAAGAACTAAGACACAATTATGAACTCAAACTAATATTAAAAAGGCAGCAAAGGATCAAAATAACAGCAGATTAAGGCAAATTAAAGAGACCCAAAAACAAGAAACAATCAAGCCAAAAATAGGACTACTAAGAATTGATGACAATTATGGATTCACATGACTTGACACAACATTTATAGATTCAGAAAATAAAGACTCAAAGCATAAAATGAAGCAATTATAAGAAAGCAATAAAGACTCAAATTCCTAAAAGAAAACAGCCACTCAAAGTGTAAGGAATCCTATCACAATTGCACAAGAAAATGTTCAAGATCAATTGAACACATGTGCTTCGGTTGGATCTTCCATAAGCACACCAAGAACAATTTAAAATGTAAAAAAAAACAGCAACACAATTATGGAATTGAAATGACAAGATGAAAATAAAGAAGAACTGAAAATTTAAAAAGACAAGCTACTCATCTTGAAGAACCAAAAGCTCATGATACCAAATGATGGCATTTTCATGTGTTCTTCTTGAATCAAAGTAGAAATAGATGGAGCGGAAGCAATGGATGAGTGAAACAAGACCCTCCTAGGAGTTGTGTTGGTCTTGAAGGTGCATGATGAGTATGGGTTGAGTGGTTCGGCCAGCTCAAGGGAGAAGGTGAAAGGATTGAAGTTTATAGCCTAGATTTCTAGGAGGAGTAAAGCTTGTGCACAAAAATGGCAGCATAACATTACTCAAATAAACTTGAAAATACATGAGGTAGGCCTCCTTATTTATAGATTTAGGAGCCTTGGTGAGCAAGCTTAAAGGGTAGGGATGGAAATACAAAAAGTGGGGGCTGCCTAGGGTATTGACTTTAGTCAAACCACACCATCATCCTAATATTCTAGAAGATAGGTCAAAAATGCAACATTTGATAGTACACCCCTCCCTCTTTTGCTAAAGGCACCTATTTGCTAGCACACCCCTCCTTCTATTGCTAAGGGCACCTTTTTGATAGCACACCCCTAAGTTAGCAAGTTTTGCTTTCTACACTACACTAATCTACTAAGCTACCCCTAATGGGCCTCCAAGTAGCATGTACAAGGTCTTCTCCCTCCCATCCGTGGCTTCTTCTATGTGTGCTTGGATATGTTTAGCCATGGATCTTATGAGAGGTCCTAGACGGTCTAGCTCCATGGATAGCCTCCCTCCTTCACGTCCTAGACGCTCACTTCTTGGAGCTAGACGCTCCTCTTGGTCTAGACGGTCTTCTTGGTTTGGGCCTTGGCTTCCTTGGTTAGATGTGCTTGGCCCTCCTCCATCATGAAGTTATTCAGTTGTGGAGAGTCGAAGGAGGTTCATATGTATGGGTAAGTTGTTTGAAAGATAACTGAATTGACCTGTTATATGAATTAACCCTGTCATACAGGGAGAGTGATGATATTGAGATTATGTATGCGCATGGTTGTGTGGATTTCACAGCGACCCTGTGTGGATTTCACAGTGGTGTGGTATGATGGGTGCAGATCTCTAAGTCTGAGTCAACGCACGAGTCTTCCGGAAGTAGAGTCATGTGTCTATATGTTGTTGTGAGTCAGTGGATTTCTGACGTGAGAAAGTGGAATATTGAACATTGAATATGATAGACATTTGATGGTTATGTGAAATGAATGAGAAAGTGATGGACTTATGTGGGTGTTTAAAAGCTGGTTATGTTGATTTTAAAGTTTTCATATTTAAGGTTTTTAAAATATCTAGCTTACCCTTTTATCTGGTATTGTGGTTGTTTTCTTAAACCTGTGATGATCGTGTATTTTTGCACGGGAGCAGACGAGGTTGCAGGTAGTAGAGCTCCTCTGTGAGTGCTCGCCGGAAGGAGATCGCCTGTTTCTATTTCTGTTAGGCGATCACCCCTTTTTCTGTTTTCTGATAGGAGATCGCCTTTTTCTGTTAGGAGATCGCCTATATTTTTTTATTTTGCTGTATTTTGTTTAAGTTTTGGAAATTGAGCGATTATGTATTAAACTCCCTGTTAGGAGAAACTTCATTACATATATATAATTATGTTCACTTCAATATATTTGTTTACCTTTATTTTTATTATATAAATATGAAAAGAATTTGGCGGGATGTTACACCCTAATATTCACTAAATGAAGTTTCACCAAACCCCAAACTACTGACAAATCGGCACAAAAACTGCAGATATGCCACGCCCCGTTTCGAGCCACTTTCCTTTTTGAGGTGCCTTGATCGGACTTCTCTGTCAGAATTTATCGCCATATGATGTTTGTATACCCTAATATTCACTAAATGAAGTTTCTCCAAACCCCAAACAACTGACGAATCGGCACAAAACATGCAGATACGCCACGCCTCATTTTGAGCCACTTTCATTTTTGAGGCATCTTGATCGGACTTCTCTGTCAAAATCTATCGCCATTTGAAGTTTGTATACCCTAATATTCACTAAATGAAGTTTCCCCAAACCCCAAACTACTGACGAATCAGCACAAAACATGCAGAGGTGCCACGACCCGTTTTCAGCCACTTTCATTTTTGAGGCGTCTTGATCGGACTTCTCTGTCAAAATCTATCACCATTTGAAGTTTGTATACCCTAATATTCACTAAATGAAGTTTCCCCAAACCCCAAACTACTGACGAATCGGCACAAAACATACAGATACACCATGCCCCGTTTCGAGCCACTTTCATTTTAAAGCGTCTTGATCGGACATCTCTGTCAAAATCTATCGCCATTTCAAGTTTGTATACCCTAATATTCACTAAATGAAGTTTCCCCATATGAAAAACTACTGACGAATCGGCACAAAACATGCAGATACGCCACGACCCGTTTCGAGCCACTTTCATTTTTAAGGCGTCTTGATCGGACTTCTCTGTCAAAATCTATCGCCATTTGAAGTTTGTATACCCTAATATTCACTAAATGAAGTTTCCCCAAACCCTAAACTACTGACGAATCGGCACAAAACATGCAGAAACGCCACGCCCCATTTCGAGCCACTTTCATTTCTGAGGCGTCTTGATCGGACCTCTCTGTCAAAATCTATCGCTAGTTGAAGTTTTTATACCCTAATATTCACTAAATGAAGTTTCCCCAAATGCCAAACTACTGACGAATCGGCACAAAACATGCAGATACGCCACGCCCCGTTTCGAGCCACTTTCATTTTTTAGGCGTCTTGATCGGACTTCTCTGTCAAAATCTATCGCCATTTGAAGTTTGTATACCCTAATGTTCACTAAATGAAGTTTCTCCAAACCCCCAACTATTGATGAATCCGCACAGAACATGCAGATACGCCACGCCTCGTTTCGAGCCACTTTCATTTTTGAGGCGTCTTGATCGGACTTCTCTATCAAAATCCCTCACCATTTGAAGTTTGTATACCCTAATATTCACTAAATGAAGTTTCTCCAAACCCCAAAGTACTGACGAATCGGCACAAAACATGCAGATACGCCACGCCCCGTTCATATCCACTTTCATTTTTGCGGCGTCTCTATCGGACTTCTCTGTCAAAATCTCTGGCCATTTGAAGTTTGTATACCCTAATATTCACCAAATGAAGCTTCCCCAAACCCCAAACTACTGACGAATCGGCACAAAACATGCAGATACGCCACGCCCCGTTTTGAGCCACTTTCATTTTTGAGGCGTCTTTATCGAACTTCTCTCTAAAAATGTATCGCCATTTGAAGTTTTTATACCCTAATACTCACTAAATGAAGTTTCCCAAAACCCAAACTACTGACGAATCGACACAAAACATTCAGATACGCCACGCCTCGTTTCGAGCCACTTTCATTTTTGAGGCGTCTTGATCGGACTTCTCTGCCAAAATCTATCGCCATTTGAAGTTTGTATACCCTAATGTTCACTAAATGAAGTTTTTCCAAACCCCCAACTATTGACGAATCCGCACAGAACATGCAGATACGCCACGCCCCGTTTTGAGCCACTTTCATTTTTTAGGCGTCTTGATCGGACTTCTCTGTCAAAATATATCGCCATTTGAAGTTTGTATACCCTAATATTCACTAAATGAAGTTTCCCCAAACCCAAAACTACTGACGAAGCGGCACAAAACATTCAGATACGCCACGCCCTGTTTCGAACCACTTTCATTTTTGAGGCGTCTTGATCGGACTTCTCTCTCAAAATCTATCGCCATTTAAAGTTTGTATACCCAACTATTCACTAAATGAAGTTTCTCCAAACCCCAAACTACTGTCGAATCGGCACAACACATGCAGATACGCCACGCCCCGTTTCGAGCCACTTTCATTTTTTAGGCGTCTTGATCGGACTTCTCTGTCAAAATCTGTCGCCATTTGAAGTTTGTATACCCTAATATTCACTATATGAAGTTTGCCCAAACCCCAAACTACTGACGAATCGGCATAACACATGCAGATACGCCACGCCCAGTTTCGAGCCACTTTCATTTTTTAGGCGTCTTGATCGGACTTCTCTGTCGAAATCTCTGGCCATTTGAAGTTTGTATACCCTAATTTTCACTATATGAAGTTTCCCCAAACCCCAAACTACTGAGGAATTGACACAAAACATGCAGATCCGCGACGCCCCGTTTTGAGCCACTTTGATTTTTGAGGCGTCTTGATCGGAGTTCTCTGTCAAAATCTATAGCCATTTGAAGTTTGTATACCATAATATTCACTAAATGAACTTTCCCCAAACCCCAAACTACTGACGAATCGGCACAAAAAATGCAGATACGCCACGCCCCGTTTCAAGCCACTCTCATTTTTTAGGCGTCTTGATCGGACTTCTCTGTCAAAATCTATCGCCATTTGAAGTTTGTATAGCCTAACATTCACTAAATGAAGTTTCCCAAAACCCCAAACTACTGACAAATCGGCACAAAACATGCAGATACGCCACGCCCCGTTTCGAGCCACTTACATTGTTTAGGCGTCTTGATCGGACTTCTCTGTCAAAATCTATCGCTATTTCAAGTTTGTATACCCTAATATTCACTAAATGAAGTTTCCGAAAACCCCAAACTACTGATGAATCGGCACAAAACATGCAGATACGACACGCCCCGTTTTGAGCCACTTTCATTTTTTAGGCGACTTGATCGGACTTCTCTGTCAAAATCTATCTCCATTTGAAGTTTGTATACCCTAATATTCACTAAATAAAGTTTCCCCAAACCCCAAACTACTGACGAATCGGCACAAAACATGCAGATACGCCAGGCCCCGTTTCGAGCCACTTTCATTTTTGAGGCGTCTTGATCGGACTTCTCTGTCAAAATCTATCGCCATTTGAAGTTTGTATACCCTAATATTCACTAAATTAAGTTTCCCCAAACCCCAAACTACTGACGAATCGGCACAAAACATGCAATACGCCACGCCCCGTTTCGAGCCACTTTCGTTTTTGAGGCGTCTTATCGGACTTCTCTATCAAAATCTATCGCCATTTGAAGTTTGTATACCCTAATATTCACTAAATTCAGTTTCCCCAAACCCCAAACTACTGACGAATCGGCACAAAACATGCAGATACGCCAGGCCCCGTTTCGAGCCACTTTCTTTTTTGAGGCGTCTTGATCGGACTTCTCTGTCAAAATCTATCGTCATTTGAAGTTTGTATACCCTAATATTCACTAAATTAAGTTTCCCCAAACCCCAAACTACTGACGAATCGGCACAAAACATGCGGATACGCCACGCCCCGTTTCGAGCCACTTTCATTTTTGAGGCGTCTTGATCCGACTTCTCTGTCAAAATCTATCGCCATTTGAAGTTTGTATACCCTAATATTCACTAAATCAAATTTCCCCAAACCCCAAACTTCTGACGAATAGGCACAAAACATGCACATACGCCAGGCCCCGTTTCGAGCCACTTTCATTTTTGAGGCGTCTTGATCGGTCTTCTCTTTCAAACTCTCTGGCCATTTCAAGCTTGTATACCCTAATATTCACTAAATGAAGTTTCCCCAAACTACTGACGAATCGGCACAAAACATGCAGATACGCCACGCCCCGTTTCGAACCACTTTCATTTTTGAGGCGTATTGATCAGACTTCTCTGTCAAAATCTATCGCCATTTGAAGATTGTATACCCTAATATTCACTAAATTATGTTTCCCCAAACCCCAAACTACTGATGAATCGGCACAAAACATGCAGATACGCCACGCCCCGTTTCGAGCAACTTTCATTTTTTAGGCGTCTTGATCGGACTTCTCTGTCAAAATCTATCGCCATTTGAAGTTTGTATACCCTAATATTCACTAAATGAAGCTTCCCCAAAACCCAAACTACTGACGACTCGGCACAAAACATGCAAATACGCCACGCCCCGTTTTGAGCCACTTTCATTTTTGAGGCGTATTGATCGGACTTCTCTGTCAAAATCTATCGCCATTTGAAGTTTGTATACCCTAATATTCACTAAAATAAGTTTCCCCAAACCCCAAAGTACTGACGAATCGGCACAAAACATGCAGATACCCCACGCTCCGTTTCGAGCAACTTTCATTTTTGAGGCGTCTTGATAGGACTTCTCTGTCAAAATCTATCGCCATTTGAAGATTGTATACCCTACTATTCACTAAATGAAGTTTCCCCAAACCCCAAACTACTGACGAATAAACACAAAACATGCAGATACCCACGCCCCGTTTCGAGCAACTTTCATTTTTGAGGCGTCTTGATCGGACTTCTCTATCAAAATCTATCGCCATTTGAAGCTTGTATACCCTAATATTCACTAAATGAAGTTTCCCAAAACCCCAAACTACTGACGAATCGGCACAAAACATGCCGATACGGCACGCCCCGTTTCGAGCCACTTTCATTGTTTAGGCGTCTTGATCGGACTTCTCTGTCAAAATCTATCGCCATTTGAAGTTTTTATACCCTAATATTCACTAAATGAAGTTTCCCCAAACCCCAAACTACTGAGGAATCGGCACAAAACATGCAGATATGCCACGCCCTGTTTCGAGCAACATTCATTTTTTAGGCGTCTTGATCGGACTTCTCTGTCAAAATCTATCGCCATTTGAAGTTTGTATACCCTAATAATCACTGAATGAAGTTTCCCCAAACCCCAAACTACTGACGAATCGGCACAAAACATGCAGATACGCCACGCCCCGTTTCCAGCCACTTTCGTTTTTGAGGCGTCTTGTTCGGACTTTTCTGTCAAAATCTATCGCCATTTGAAGTTTTTATACCCTAATATTGACTAAATGAAGTTTCCCCAAACCCCAAACTACTGACGAATCGGCACAAAACATGAAGATACGCCACGCCCTGTTTCGATCCACTTTCATTTTTGAGGCGTCTTGATCGGACTTCCCTGTCAAAATCTATCGCCATTTGAAGTTTGTATACCCTAATATTCACTAAATGAAATTTCCCCAAACGCCAAACTACTGACGAATCGGCACAAAACATGCAGATACGCCACGCCCCGTTTCCAGCCACTTTCGTTTTTGAGGCGTCTTGTTCGGACTTTTCTGTCAAAATCTATCGCCTTTCGAAGTTTGTATACCCTAAAATTCACTAAATGAAGTTTCCCCAAACCCCAAACTACTGACGAATCATCACAAAACATGCAGATACGCTACGCCCCGTTTCGAGCTAGTTTCATTTTTGAGGCGTCTTGATCGGACTTCTCTGTGAAAATCTATCGCGATTTGAAGTTTATATACCCTAATATTCACTAAATGAAGTTTCCCCAAACCCCAAACTACTGACGAATCGGCACAAAAGATGTAGATACACCACGCCCCGTTTCGAGCCGCTTTCATTTTTGAGGAGTCTTGACCGGACTTCTCTATCAAAATCTATCGCGATTTGAAGTTTCTATACCCTAATATTCACTAAATGAAGTTTCCCCAAACCCCAAAATGCTGACGAATCAGTAAAAAACATGTAGATACGCCACGCCACGTTTCGAGCCACTTCCATTTTTTAGGCGTCTTGTTAGGACAGCTCTGTCAAAATCTATCGCCTTTTGAAGTTTGTATACCCTAATATTCACTAAATGAAGTTTCCCCAAACCCCAAACTACTGATGAATGATCACAAAACATGCAGATACGCCACGCCCCGTTTCGAGCCACTTTCATTTTTTAGGCGTCTTGATCGGCCTTCTCTGTCAAAATCTATCGCGATTTGAAATTTACATACCCTAATATTCACTAAATGAAGTTTCCCCAAACCCCAAACTACCGACGAATCGGCACAAAACATGTAGATACGCCACGCCCCGTTTCGAGCCACTTTCATTTTTTAGGCGTCTTGATCGGACTTCTCTGTCAAAATCTATCGCCATTTGAAGTTTGTATACCCTAATATTCACTAAATGAAGATTCCCCAAACCCTAAACTACTGACAAATCGGGACCAAACATACAGATACGCCACGCCCCGTTTCGAGCCACTTTCGCTTTTGAGGCGTCTTGATCGGCCTTCTCTGTCAAAATCTATCGCCATTTGAAGTTTGTATACCCTAATATTCACTAAATTAAGTTTCCCCAAACCCCAAACTACTGACGAATCGGCACAAAACATGCAGATACGCCACGCCCCGTTTCGAGCCACTTTCGCTTTTGAGGCGTCTTGATCGGCCTTCTCTGTCAAAATCTATCGCCATTTGAAGTTTGTATACCCTAATATTCACTAAATGAAGTTTCCCCAAACCCCAAACTACTGATGAATCGGCACAAAACATGTAGATACACCACGCCCCGTTTCGAGCCACTTTCGCTTTTGAGGTGTCTTGACCGGACTACTCTATCAAAATCTATCGCCATTTGAAGTTTGTATACCCTAATATTCACTAAATGAAGTGTCACCAAACTGCAATCTACTGACGAATCGGCACAAAACATGCAGATACGCCACGCCCCATTTCGAGCCACTTTCACTTTTGAGACGTCTTGATCGGACTTCTTTGTCAAAATCTATCTCCATTTGAAGTTTTTATACCCTAATATTCACTAAATTAAGTTTCCCCAAACTCCAAACTACTGACGAATCGGCACAAAACATGCAGATAGGCCACGCCCCGTTTCGAGCCACTTTCGCTTTTGAGGTGTCTTGACCGGACTACTCTATCAAAATCTATCGCCATTTGATGTTTCTATACCCTAATATTCACTAAATGAAGTGTCACCAAACTGCAATCTACTAACGAATCGGCACAAAACATGCAGATATGCCACGCCCCATTTCGAGCCACTTTCACTTTTGAGGCGTCTTGATCGGACTCCTCTGTCAAAATCTATCGCCATTTGAAGTTTGTATACCCTAATATTCACTAAATTAAGTTTCCCCAAACCCCAAACTACTGACGAATCGGCACAAAACATGCAGATACGCCACGCCCCGTTTCGAGCCACTTTCACTTTTGAGGCGTCTTGATCGGACTTCTCTGTCAAAATCTATCTCCGTTTGAAGTTTGTATACCCTAATATTCACTAAATGAAGTTTCCGCAAACCCCAAACTACTGACGAATCGGAACAAAACATGCAGATATGCCACGCCCCGTTTCGAGCCACTTTCATTTTTGAGGCACCTTGATCGGATTTGTCTGTGAAAATCTATAGCCATTTGAAGTTTGTATACCCTGATATTCACTAAATGAAGTTTCCCCAAACCCCAAACTACTGACGAATCGGCACAAAACATGCAGATATGCCACGCCCCGTTTCGAGCCACTTTCATTTTTGAGGCGTCTTGATCGGACTTCTCTGTCAAAATCTATCGCCATTTGGGGTTTGGATACCCTAATATTCACTAAATGAAGTTTCCCTAAACCCCAAACAACTGACGAATCGGCACAAAACATGCAGATACGCCACGCCCCATTTCGAGCCACTTTCATTTTTGAGGCGTCTTGATCGGTCTTCTCTGTCAAACTCTCTTGCCATTTGAAGTTTGTATACCGTAATATTCACTAAATGAAGTTTCCACAAACCCCAAACTACTAACGAATCGACACAAAACATGCAGATACGCCACGCCCCAGTTTGAGCCACTTTGATTTTTTAGAGCTCTTGATCGGACTTCTCTGTCAAAATCTATCGCCATTTAAAGTTTGTATACCCTAATATTCACTAAATGAAGTTTCCCCAAACCCCAAACTCCTGACGAATCGGCACAAAACATGCAGATACGCCACGCCCTGTTTCGAGCCACTTTAACTTTTGAGGCGTCTTGATCGGACTTCTCTGTCAAAATCTATCTCCGTTTGAAGTTTGTATACCTTAATATTCATTAAATGACGTTTCGCCAAACTCCAAACTACTGACAAATCGGCACAAAACATGCAGATACGCCCCGCCTCGTTTCGAGCCAATTTCATTTTTTAGGCTTCTTGATCGGCCTTCTCTGTCAAGATCTATCGCCATTTATGGTTTGTATACGCTATTATTCACTAAATGAAGTTTCCCAAAACCCAAAACTACTGACGAATCAGCACAAAACGTGGAGATACGCCACGCCCCGTTTCGAGCCACTTTCATTTTTGAGGCGTCTAGATCGGACTTCTCTGTCAAAATCTATCACGATTTCAAGTTTATATACCCTAATATTCACTAAATGATGTTTCCCCAAACCCCAAACTACCGACGAATCGGCACAAAAGATGCAGATATGCCACGCCCCGTTTCGAGCCACTTTCATTTTTGAGGTGTCTTGATCGGACTTCTCTATCAAAATCTATCGCCATTTGAAGTATGTATGCCCTAATATTCACTAAATGAAGTTTCCCCAAACCCCAAACTACTGACGAATCATCACAAAACATGCAGATACGCTACGCCCCGTTTCGAGCTAGTTTCATTTTTGAGGCGTCTTGATCGGACTTCTCTGTGAAAATCTATCGCGATTTGAAGTTTATATACCCTAATATTCACTAAATGAAGTTTCCCCAAACCCCAAACTACTGACGAATCGGCACAAAAGATGTAGATACACCACGCCCCGTTTCGAGCCGCTTTCATTTTTGAGGAGTCTTGACCGGACTTCTCTATCAAAATCTATCGCGATTTGAAGTTTCTATACCCTAATATTCACTAAATGAAGTTTCCCCAAACCCCAAAATGCTGACGAATCAGCAAAAAACATATAGATACGCCACGCCCCGTTTCGAGCCACTTTCATTTTTGAGGCGTCTTGTTAGGACAGCTCTGTCAAAATCTATCGCCTTTTGAAGTTTGTATACCCTAATATTCACTAAATGAAGTTTCCCCAAACCCCAAACTACTGATGAATGATCACAAAACATGCAGATACGCCACGCCCCGTTTCGAGCCACTTTCATTTTTTAGGCGTCTTGATCGGCCTTCTCTGTCAAAATCTATCGCGATTTGAAATTTACATACCCTAATATTCACTAAATGAAGTTTCCCCAAACCCCAAACTACCGACGAATCGGCACAAAACATGTAGTTACGCCACGCCCCGTTTCGAGCCACTTTCATTTTTTAGGCGTCTTGATCGGACTTCTCTGTCAAAATCTATCGCCATTTGAAGTTTGTATACCCTAATATTCACTAAATGAAGATTCCCCAAACCCTAAACTACTGACGAATCGGGACAAAACATGCAGATACGCCACGCCCCGTTTCGAGCCACTTTCGCTTTTGAGGCGTCTTGATCGGCCTTCTCTGTCAAAATCTATTGCCATATGAAGTTTGTATACCCTAATATTCACTAAATTAAGTTTCCCCAAACCCCAAACTACTGACGAATCGGCACAAAACATGCAGATACGCCACGCCCCGTTTCGAGCCACTTTCGCTTTTGAGGCGTCTTGATCGGCCTTCTCTGTCAAAATCTATCGCCATTTGAAGTTTGTATACCCTAATATTCACTAAATGAAGTTTCCCCAAACCCCCAACTACTGACGAATCGGCACAAAACATGTAGATACACCACGCCCCGTTTCGAGCCACTTTCGCTTTTGAGGTGTCTTGACCGGACTACTCTATCAAAATCTATCGCCATTTGAAGTTTGTATACCCTAATATTCACTAAATGAAGTGTCACCAAACTGCAATCTACTGACGAATCGGCACAAAACATGCAGATACGCCACGCCCCATTTCGAGCCACTTTCACTTTTGAGACGTCTTGATCGGACTTCTTTGTCAAAATCTATCTCCATTTGAAGTTTTTATACCCTAATATTCACTAAATTAAGTTTCCCCAAACTCCAAACTACTGACGAATCGGCACAAAACATGCAGATATGCCACGCCCCGTTTCGAGCCACTTTCATTTTTGAGGTGTCTTGATCGGACTTCTCTATCAAAATCTATCGCCATTTGAAGTATGTATGCCCTAATATTCACTAAATTAAGTTTCCCCAAACCCTTAACTACTGACGAATCGGCACAAAACATGCAGATACGCCACGCCCCGTTTCGAGCCACTTTCATTTTTTAGGCGTCTTGATCGGAGTTCTCTGTCACAATCTATCGCCATTTGAAGTTTGTATACCCTAATATTCACTAAATGAAGTTTCCCCAAACCCCAAACTACTGAGGAATTGGCACAAAACATGCAGATACGCCATGCCCCGTTTCGAATCACTTCTATTTTTTACGCGACTTGATCGGACTTCTATGTGAAAATGTATCGCCATTTGAAGTATGTATACCCTAATATTCACTAAATGAAGTTTCCCCAAACCCCAAACTACTGACGAATCGACACAAAACATGAAGATACGCCACGCCCCGTTTCGAGCCACTTTCATTTTTCAGGCGTCTTCATCGGACTTCTCTGTCAAAATCTATCGCAATTTGAAGTTTGTATAGCCTAATATCCACTAAATGAAGTTTCCCAAAACCCAAAACTACTGACGAATCAGCACCAAACATGCAGATACGCCACGCCGCGTTTCGAGCCACCTTCATTTTTGAGGCGTCTTGATCGGACTTCTCTGTCCAAATCTATCGCCATTTGAAGTGAGTATACCCTAATATTCACTAAATGAAGTTTCCCGAAACCCCAAACTACTGACGAAACGGGACAAAACATGCAGATACGCCACGCCCCGTTTCGAGCCACTTTCATTCTTGAGGCGTCTTGATCGGACTTCTCTGTCAAAATCTATCGCCATTTGAAGTTTGTATACCCAAATATTCACTAAATGAAGTTTCCCCAAACCCCAAACTTCTGACGAATCGGCACAAAACGTGCAGATACGCCACGCCCCGTTTCGAGCCACTTTCATTTTTGAGGCGTCTTGATCGGACTTCTCTGTCAAAATCTATCGCCATTTGAAGTTTGTATACCCTAATATTCACTAAATGAAGTTTCCCCAAACCCCAAACTTCTGACGAATCGGCACAAAACGTGCAGATACGCCACGCCCCGTTTCGAGCCACTTTCATTTTTGAGGCGTCTTGATCGGACTTCTCTGTCAAAATCTATCGCCATTTGAAGTTTGTATACCCTAATATTCACTAAATGAAGTTTCCCCAAACCCCAAACTACTGACGAATCGGCACAAAACATGCAGATACGCCACGCCCTAATTCGAGCCACTTTCATTTTAGAGGCGTCTTGATCAGACTTCTCTGCAAAATCTATTGCAATTTGAAGTTTGTATAGCCTAATATCCACTAAATGAAGTTTCCCAAAACACCAAACTACTGACGAATCGGCACAAAACATGCAGATACGCCACGCCCCATCTCGAGCCACTTTCATTTTTGAGGCGTCTTGATCGGACTTCTGTTTCAAAATCTATAGCCATTTGAAGTTTGTATACCCTAATATTCACTAAATTAAGTTTCCCCAAACCCCAAACTACTAACGAATCGGTAGAAAACATGCAGATACGCCACGCCCCGTTTCGAGCCACTTTTATTCTTTAGGCGTCTTGATCGGACTTCTCTGTCAAAATCTATCGCCATTTGAAGTTTGTATACCCTAATATTCACTAAATGAAGTTTCCCCAAACCCCAAACTACTGACGAATCGGCACAAAACATGCAGATCTGCCACGCCCCGTTTCGAGCCACTTTCATTTTTGAGGCGTCTTGATCGGACTTCTCTGTCAAAATCTATCCCAATTTGTAGTTTGTATAGCCTAATATCCACTAAATGAAGTTTCCCAGAACCCAAAACTACTGACGAATCGGCACAAAACATCCAGATACGCCACGCCCCGTTTAGAGCCACCTTCATTTTTGAGGCGTCTTGATCGGACTTCTCTGTCCAAATCTATCGCCATTTGATGTTTGTATACCCTAATATTCACTGAATGAAGTTTCCCCAAACCCCAAACTACTGACGAATCCGCAAAAAACATGCTGATACGCCACGCCCCATTTCGAGCCACCTTCATTTTTTAGGTGTCTTGATCGGCCTTCTCTGTCAAAATCTGTCGCCATTTGAAGTTTGTATGCCTAATATTCACTAAATGAAGTTTCCCCAAACCCTTAACTACTGACGAATCGGCACAAAACATGCAGATACGCCACGCACCGTTTCGAGCCACTTTCATTTTTGAGGCGTCTTGATCGGACTTCTCTGTCAAAATCTATCGCCATTTGAAGTTTGTATACCCTAATATTCACTAAATGAAGTTTCCCCAAACCCCAAACTACTGACGAATCGGCACAAAACAGGCAGATACGCCACGCCCTAATTCGAACCACTTTCATTTTAGAGGCGTCTTGATCGGACTTCTCTGCAAAATCTATTGCAATTTGAAGTTTGTATAGCCTAATATCCACTAAATGAAGTTTCCCAAAACCCCAAACTACTGACGAATCGGCACAAAACATGCAGATACGCCACGCCCCGTCTCGAGCCACTTTCATTTTTGAGGCGTCTTGATCGGACTTCTGTTTCAAAATCTATCGCCATTTGAAGTTTGTATACCCTAATATTCACTAAATTAAGTTTCCCCAAACCCCAAACTACTGACGAATCGGCACAAAACATGCAGATACGCCACGCCTCATTTCGAGCCACTTTCACTTTTGAGGCGTCTTGATCGGACTTCTCTGTCAAAATCTATCTCCATTTGAAGTTTGTATACCGTAATATTCACTAAATGAAGTTTCCCCAAACCCCAAACTACTAACGAATCGGCACAAAACATGTAGATACACCACGCCCCGTTTCGAGCCACTTTCAATTTTGAGGCGCCTTAATCAGACTTCTCTGTGAAAATCTATCGCAATTTGAAGTTTGTATAGCCTAATATTCACTAAAAGAAGTTTCCTAAAACCCCAAACTACTGGCGAATCGGCACAAAACATGCAAATACGCCACGCCCCGTTTCGAGCCACTTTCATTTTTGAGGTGTCTTGATCGGACTTCTCTGTCAAAATCTATCGCCATTTGAAGTTTGTATACCCTAATATTCACTAAATTAAGTTTCCAAAAACCCCAAACTACTGACGAATCGGCACAAAACATGCAGATACGCCATGCCCCGTTTCGAGCCACTTTCATTTTTTAGGCGTCTTGATCGGCCTTCTCTATCAAAATCTATCGCCATTTGAAGTTTGTATACCCTAATATTCACTAAATGAAGTTTCCCCAAACCCCAAACTACTGACGAATCGGCACAAAACATGCAGATACGCCACGCCCCGTTTCGAGCCACTTTCATTTTTGAGGCGTCTTGATCGAACTTCTCTGTCAAAATCTATCGCCATTTGATGTTTGTATACCCTAATATTCACTAAATGAAGTTTCCCCAAACCCCAAACTATTGACGAATCCGCACAAAACATGCAGATACGCCACGCCCCATTTCGAGCCACTTTCATTTTTTAGGCGTCTTCATTGGCCTTCTCTGTCCAAACTATCGCCATTTGAAGTTTGTATACCCTAATATTCACTAAATGAAGTTTCCTGAAACCCCAAACTACTGACGAATCGGCACAAAACATGCAGATACACCACGCCCCGTTTCGAGCCACTTTCATTTTTGAGGCGTCTTGATCGGAAATCTCTATCAAAATCTATCGCCATTTGAAGTTTGTATACCCTAATATTCACTAAATGAAGTTTCCTCGAACCCCAAACTACTGACAAATCGGCACAAAACATGCAGATACGCCACGCCCCGTTTCAAGCCACTTTCAGTTTTTAGGCGTCTTTATCGGACTTCTCTGTCAAAATCTATCGCCATTTGAAGTTTGTATACCCTAATATTCACTAAATGAAGTTTCCCCAAACCCCAAACTACTGACGAATCGGCACAAAACATGCAGAAACGCCATGCCCCGTTTCGAGCCACTTTCATTTTTTAGGCGTCGTAATCGGACTTCTCTGTCAAAATCTGTCGCCATTTGAAGTTTTATACCCTAATATTCACTAAATGGAGTTTCCCCAAACCCCAAACTACTGACGAATCGGCACAAAACATGCAGATAGGCCACGCCCCGATTTGAGCCACTTTCATTTTTTAGGCGTCTTGATCGCACTTCTCTGTCAAAATCTATCGCCATTTGAAGTTTGTATACCCTAATATTCACTAAATGAAGTATCCCCAAACCCCAAACTACTGACGAATCGGCACAAAACATGCAGATACACCACGCCCCGTTTCGAGCCACTTTTAGTTTTTAGGCTACTTGATCGGACTTCTCTGTCAAAATCTATCCGCATTTGAAGTTTGTATACCCTAATATTCACTAAATCAACTTTCCCCAAAGCCCAAACTACTGACGAATCGGCACAAAACAAGCAGATACTCCACGCCCCATTTCGAGCCACTTTCATTTTTGAGGTGCTTGATCGGACTTCTCTGTCAAAATCTGTCGCCATTTGAAGTTTGTATACCCTAATATTCACTAAATAAAGTTTCCCCAAACCCCAAACTACCTACGAATCGGCACAAAACATGCAGATACGCCACGCCCCGTTTCGAGCCACTTTCATTTTTTAGGCGTCTTTATCGGACTTCCTGTCAAAATCTATCGCCATTTGAAGATTGTATACCGTAATATTCACTAAATGAAGTTTCCCCAAACTACTGATGAATCGGCACAAAACATGTAGATATGCCACGCCCCGTTTTGAGCCACTTTCATTTTTGAGGTGTCTTGATCAGACTTCTCTGTCAAAATCTATCGCCATTTGAAGTTTGTATACTGTAATATTCACTAAATGAAGTTTCCCCAAACCCCTAACTACTGACGAATCGGCACAAAACATGCAGATACGCCATGCCCCGTTTCGAGCCACTTTCATTTTTGAGGCGTCTTGATCGGACTTCTCTGTCAAAATCTGATCCGATCGGTCATCAGTAGTTGATGACGTCAGCAGCCGTTGACTACGTGGACCATGAACAGGGTGGCATGTGGTAGAAAGAGCAAGTGAATCAGGGAGGAGATCACCTAGAATGGTGATCGGTAGTCAGATACCAAGTGGCCACCACTCCTAGTTCAGAGCATAGATAAGCGCTTGAAAGCCCCGCACGGACGTCGGTGGATATTCATGAGGCACCGCACGGATGTCGGTGGCAGGTCATGAGGCACCGCACGGATGTCGGTGGCAGGTCATGAGGCACCGCACGGACGTCGATGGATATTCATGAGGCACCGCACGGAAGTCGGTTGCAAATCATGAGGGACCGCCCGGGTGTGACTGCATGAGGAGCGCGATCGGGCGTTAAGAGGGAGATCGGTCATAATTGCATGCAGAGGGAGGTCGGTCATCGGGGTTCCCAGTGAGAACGCTACGCATGCACCTCGCATGATGCCTACTCAGAGGACGTGCGACGAGGCCATGCAGGCAGGATGTGCCTGGCGCTCTCCTTGGAGCATGCGGCCCGCACAGAGAGAAGTGCAAAAGCCCTCCAGGTGTGACGCGTGTACGGTAGATTCAAGCTGGTGCCTCCATGTGTCACCATCTGGGAGCGAGGCGCAGCTCAGGTATAAAGCACTCCACATCATGTAAGGTAAGGGGATTCCTTCCATTCTTTTCCAAGTTTACACAGGCTCTCTACACTGGGTTTCTGAGTCACTGTGAGAGCGTTCTTACACGTGCCACAATGATAACAGAAAAAGGTTATAGAGAGAGAAAGTGGATCTGAGAGCACACACGAGTCTCACAGAGAGATTCAGTGATCGATTTGGTGTTCCTGTTGCCTGACTTGAGCGTCGGAGCTACAACGGCCGCCAGAGGCGCCGTTCGTGTGTTTTGCAGGCAGCGTTTGGAGTTTCGGTGGTGGTTCTTGCAGCGTTCCTGCAGACCAGAGGGCTAGACGAAGGGGTGACGAGGCAATCCTCCACGTTCGAGTCAAGCGGCAGGATCAAAATCTATCGCCATTTGAAGTTTGTATACCGTAATATTCACTAAATGAAGTTTCCCGAAACCCAAAACTACTGACGCATCGGCACAAAACATGCAAATACGCCACGCCCCGTTTCGCGCCACTTTCATTTTTGAGGCGTCTTATCGGACTTCTCTGTCAAAATCTATCGCCATTTGAAGATTGTATACCGTAATATTCACTAAATGAAGTTTCCCCAAACTACTGATGAATCGGCACAAAACATGCAGATACGCCACGCCCCGTTTCGAGCAACTTCCCCTTTTGAGGCGTCTTGATCGGACTTCTCTGTCAAAATCTATCTCCATTTGAAGTTTGTATACCGTAATATTAACTAAATTAAGTTTCCCCAAACCCCAAACTACTGACGAATCGGAAAAAAACATGCAGATACGCCACGCCCCGTTTCGAGCCACTTTCACTTTTTAGGCGTCTTGATCGGACTTCGCTGTCAAAATCTATCGCCATTTGAAGTTTGGATACCCTAATATTCACTAAATGAAGTTTCCCCAAACCCCAAACTACTGACGAATCGGCACAAAACATGCGGATACGCCACGCCCTGTTTCGAGCCACTTTCATTTTTGAGGCGTCTTGATCGGACCTCTCTGTCAAAATCTATCGCCATTTGAAGTTTGTATACCCTAATATTCACTAAATGAAGTTTGCCCAAGCCCCAAACTACTGACGAATTGGAACAAAACATGCAGATACGCCACGCCCCGTTTCGAGCCACTTTCGTGTTTGAGGAGTCTTGATCGGACCTCTCTGTCAAAATCTATCGCCATTTGAAGTTTGTATACCCTAATATTCACTAAATGAAGTTTGCAGAAGCCCCAAACGAGTGACGGATTGGAACAAAACATGCAGCTACGCAACGCCCCGTTTCGAATCACTTTCATTTTTTACGCGACTTGATCGGACTTCTCTGTCAAAATGTATCGCCATTTGAAGTTGGTATACCCTAATATTCACTAAATGAAGTTTCCCGAAACCCCAAAGTACTGACGAATCGGAACAAAACATGCAGATACGCCACGCCCCGTTTCGAGCCACTTTCATTTTTGAGGCGTCTTGATCGGACTTCTCTGTCAAAATCTATCGCCATTTGAAGTTTTTATACCCTAATATTCACTAAATGAAGTTTCCCCAAACCCCAAACTACTGACGAATCAGCGCAAAACATGCAGATACGCCACGCCCCGTTTCGAGCAACTTCCACTTTTGAGGCGTCTTGATCGGACTCCTCTGTCAAAATCTATCTCCATTTGAAGTTTGTATACCGTAATATTAACTAAATTAAGTTTCCCCAAACCCCAAACTACTGACGAATCGGAAAAAAACATGCAGATACGCCACGCCCCGTTTCGAGCCACTTTCATTTTTGAGGCGTCTTGATCGGACTTCTCTGTCAAAATCTATCGCCATTTGAAGTTTGGATACCCTAATATTCACTAAATGAAGTTTCCCCAAACCCCAAACTACTGACGAATTGGCAGAAAACATGCGGATACGCCACGCCCTGTTTCGAGCCACTTTCATTTTTTAGGCGTCTTGATCGGACCTCTCTGTCAAAATCTATCGCCATTTGAAGTTTGTATACCCTAAGATTCACTAAATGAAGTTTGCCCAAGCCCCAAACTACTGACGAATTGGAAAAAAACATGCAGCTACGCCACTCCCCGTTTCGAGCCACTTTCATTTTTTAGGCGTCTTGATCGGACTTCTCTGTCAAAATCTATCGCCATTTGAAGTTTGTATACCCTAATATTCACTAAATGAAGTTTGCCCAAGCCCCAAACTACTGACGAATTGGAAAAAAACATGCAGCTACGCCACTCCCCGTTTCGAGCCACTTTCATTTTTTAGGCCTCTTGATCGGACTTCTCTGTCAAAATCTGTCGCCATGTGAAGTTTGTATACCCTAATATTCACTAAATTAAGTTTCCCTAAACGCCAAACTACTGACGAATCAGCACAAAACATGCAGATACGCCACGCCCCGTTTCGAGCCACTTCCACTTTTGAGGCGTCTTGATCGGACTTCTCTGTCAAAATCTATCTCCATTTGAAGTTTGTATACCGTAATATTAACTAAAAGAAGTTTCCCCAAACCCCAAAATACTGACGAATCGGCACAAAACATGAGATACGCCACGCCCTGTTTGGAGCCACTTTCATTTTTGAGGCGTCTTGATCGGACTTCTCTGTCAAAATCTATCGCTATTTGAAGTTTGTATACCGTAATATTCCCTAAATGAAGTTTCCCCTAACCCCAAACTACTGACGAATCGGCACAAAACATGCACATACGCCACGCCCCGTTTCTAGCCAGTTTCATTTTTGAGGCGTCTTGATCGGACTTCTCTGTCAAAATATATCGCCATTTGAATTTGTATACCCTAATATTCACTAAATGAAGTTTCCCCAAACACCAAACTACTGACGAATCGGCACAAAAAATGCAGATACGCCACGCCCCGGTTCGAGCCACTTTTATTGTTTAGGTGTCTTGATCGGACTTCTCTGTCAAAATCTATCGCCATTTGAAGTTTCTATACCCTAATATTCACTAACTAAAGTTTCCGAAAACCCCAAACTACTGACGAATCGGCACAAAACAGGCAGATACGCCACGCGCCGTTTTGATCCACTTTCATTTTTGAGGGCGCCATTATCGGACTTCTCTGTCAAAATCTATCGCCATTTGAAGTTTTTATACCCTAATATTCACTAAATGAAGTTTCCCCAAACCCCAAACTACTGACGAATCGGCACAAAACAAGCAGATACGCCACACCCCATTCCGAGCCACTTTCATTTTTGAGGCCTCTTGATCGGCCTTCTCTGTCAAAATCTATCGCCATTCGGAGTTTGTATACCCTAATATTCACTAAATGAATTTTCCCAAAACCCCAAACTACTGACGAATCGGCACAAAACATGCAGATACGCCACGCCCCATTTCAAACCACTTTCATTTTTTAGGCGCCTTGATCGGACTTCTCTGTCAAAATCTATCGCCATTTGAAGTTTGTAGACCCTAATATTCACTAAATGAAGTTTCCCCAAACCCCAAACTATTGACGAATCGGCAAATAACATACAGATACGCCACGCCCCGTTTCGAGCCACTTTCATTTTTTAGGCGACTTGATCGGACTTCTCTGTCAAAATCTATCGCCATTTGAAGTTTGTATACCATAATATTCACTGAATGAAGTTTCCCCAAACCCCAAACTACTGACGAATCGGCACAAAACATGCAGATACGCCATGCCCCGTTTCCAGCCAGTTTCATTTTTGAGGCGTTTTGATAGGACTTCTCTGTCAAAATCTGTCGCTGTGTGAAGTTTGTATACCCTAATATTCACTAAATGAAGTTTCCCTAAACCCCAAACTACTGTGGCATCGGCACAAAACATGCAGATACGCCACGCCCCGTTTCGAGTCACTTTCATATTTGAGGCGTCTTGATCAGACTTCTCTGTGAAAATCTATCGCCATTTGAAGTTTGGATGCCCTAATATTCACTAAATGAAGTTTCCCCAAACCCCAAACTCCTGACGAATCGCACAAAACATGCAGATACGCCACGCCCCGTTTCGAGCCACTTTCATTATTGAGGCGTCTTGATCGGACTTCTCTATCAAAATCTATCGCCATTTGAAGTTTGGATACCCTAATATTCACTAAAAGAAGTTTCCCCAAACCCCAAACTACGGACGAATCGGCACAAAACACGCACATACGCCACGCCCCGTTTCGAGCAGCTTTCATTATTGAGGCGTCTTTGTCGGACTTCTCTGTCAAAATCTATCGCCATTTGAAGTTTGTATACCCTAATATTCACTAAATGAAGTTTCCCCAAACCCCAAACTACTGACGAATCGGCACAAAACATGTAGATACGCCACGCCCCGTTTCGAGCCACTTTAATTTTTGTGGCGTCTTGATCGGACTTCTCTGTCAAAATCTATCGCCATTTGAAGTTTTGATACCCTAATATTCACTAAATGAAGTTTCCCCAAAGCCCAAACTATTAACGAATCGGGACAAATCATGCAGACATGCCACGCCCCGTTTCACGCCACTTTCATTTTTTAGGCGTCTTGATCGGACTTCTCTGTCAAGATCTATCGCCATTTGAAGTTTGTATACCCTAATATTCACTAAATGAAGTTTCCCCAAACCCCAAACTACTGTCGCATCGGTACAAAACATGCAAATACGCCACGCCCCGTTTCGAGTCACTTTCATTTTTGAGGCATCTTGATCGGACTTCTCTATCAAAATCTATCGCCATTTGAAGTTTGGATACCCTAATATTCACTAAAAGGATTTTCCCTAAACCCTAAACTACTGACGAATCGGCACAAAACATGCAGATCGCCACGCCCCGTTTCGAGCCACTTTCATTATTGAGGCATCTTGATCGGACTTCTCTGTCAAAATCTATCGCCATTTTAAGTGTGTATACCCTAATATTCACTAAATGAAGTTTCCCCAAACCCCAAACTACTGACGAATCGGCACAAAACATGCGGATACGCCACGCCCCGTTTCGAGCCACTTTTATTTTTCAGGTGTCTTGATCGGACTTCTCTGTCCAAATCTATCGCCATTTGAAGTTTGGATACCCTAATATTCACTAAATGAAGTTTACCCAAACCCCAAACTACTGACGAATCGGCACAAAATATGCAGATACGCCACGCCCCGTTTCGAGCCACTTTAATTTTTGAGGCGTCTTGATCGGACTTCTCTGTCAAAATCTATCGCCATTTGAAGTTTGTATACCCTAATATTCAGTAAATGAAGTTTCCCCAAACCCCAAACTACTGACGAATCGGCACAAAACATGCAGATACGCCACGCCCCGTTTCGAGCCACGTTCATTGTTTAGGCGTCTTGATCGGACTTCTCTGTCAAAATCTATCGCCATTTGAAGTTTCTATACCCTAATATTCACTAAATTAAGTTTCCCCAAACCACAAACTACTGACAAATCGGCACAAAACATGCAGATACGCCACAACCCGTTTCGAGCCACTTTCATTTTTGAGGCGTTTTGATCGGGCTTCTCTGTCAAGATCTATCGCCATTTGAAGTTTGTATACCCTAATATTCCCTAAATGAAGTTTCCCCAAAGCCCAAACTACTGACGAATCGGCACAAAACATGCAGATACGCGACGCCCCGGTTCGAGCCACTTACATTTTTTAGGCGTCTTGATCGGGCTCTTCTGTCAAGATCTATCGCCATTTGAAGTTTGTATACCCTAATATTCACTAAATGATGTTTCCCCAAACCCCAAACTACTGACGAATCGGCACAAAACATGCACATACGCCACACCCCGTTTCGAGCCACTTTCATTTTTGAGGCGTCTTGATCGGACTTCTCTATCAAAATCTATCACCATTTGAAGTTTTTATACCCTAATATTCACTAAATGAAGTTTCCCCAACCCCCAAATTACTGACGAATCGGCACAAAACATGAGATACGCCACGCCCTGTTTTGAGCCACTTTCATTTTTCAGGCGACTTGATCGGACTTCTCTTTAAAAATGTATCGCCATTTGAGGTTTGTATACCCTTATATTCACTAAATGAAGTTTCCCCAAACCCCAAAGTACTGACGAATCGGCACAAAACATGCAGATACGCCACGCCCCGTTTCAAGCCACTTTCATTTTTAAGGCGTCTTCATCGGACTTCTCTGTCAAAATCTATCGCCATTTATAGTTTGTATACCCTAATATTAACTAAATGAAGTTTCCCCAAACCCCAAACTACTTACGAATCGGCACAAATCAAGCACATACGCCACACCCCATTCCGAGCCACTTTCATTTTTGAGGTGTCTTGATCGGACTTCTCTATCAAAATCTATCGCAATTTGAAGTTTGTATACCCTAATATTCACTAAATGAAGTTTCCCCAAACGCCCAACTACTGACGAATCGGCACTAAACATGCGGATACACAACGCCCCGTTTCGAGCCACTTTCATTTTTGAGGCGTCTTGATCGTGCATCTCTGTCAATATCTATCACCATTTGAAGTTTGTATACCCTAATGTTCACTAAATGAAGTTTCCCCAAACCCCAAACTACTGACGAATCGGAAAAAAACATGCAAATACACCACGCCTCGTTTCGAGCCACTTACATTTTTTAGGCGTCTTGATCGGGCTTCTCTGTCAAGATGTATCGCCATATATCCTAATATTCACTAAATGAAGTTTCCCCAAACCCCAAAGTACTCCCGAATCGGCGGTAAACATGCGATACGCCACGCCCTGTTTTGAGCCACTTTCACTTTTGAGGCGTCTTGATCGGACTTCTCTGCCAAAATCTATCGCCATTTGAAGTTTGTATACCCTAATATTCACTAAATGAAGTTTCCCCAAACCCCAAACTACTGACGAATCGGCACAAAAAAAGTAGATACGCCACGCCCCGTTTTGAGTCACTTTCATTTTTGAGGCGTCTTGATCGGACTCTCTGTCAAAATCTATCGCCATTTGAAGTTTGTATACCCTAATATTCACTAAATGAAGTTTCCCCAAACCCCAAACTACTGACAAATCAGCACAAAACATCCAGATACGCCACAACCCGTTTCGAGCCACTTTCATTTTTGAGGCGTCTTGATCGGACTTCTCTATCAAAATCTATCGCCATTTGAAGTTTGTATACCCTAATATTCACTAAATGAAGTTTCCCCAAACCCCAAACTACTGACGAATCGGCACAAAACATGCAGATACGCCACGCCCCGTTTCGAGCCACTTTCATTTTTGAGGCGTCTTGATCGGGCTTCTCTGTCAAGAAGTATCGCCATTTGAAGTTTGTATACCCTAATATTCACTAAATGAAGTTTCCCCAAATCCCAAACTAGTGACGAATCAGCACAAAACATGTAGATACGCCACGCCCCGTTTCGAGCAGCTTTCGTTTTTGAGGCGTCTTGATCGGACTTCTCCGTCTAAATCTATCGCCATTTGAAGTTTGTATAACCTAATATTCACTAAATGAAGTTTCCCCAAACCCCAAACTACTGACGAATCGGCACAAAATATGCAGATACGCCACGCCCCGTTTCGGGCCACCTTCATTTTTGAGGCGTCTTGATCGGACTTCTCTGTCAAAATCTATCGCCATTTGAAGTTTGTATACCCTAATATTCACTAAATGATGTTTCCCCAACCCCAAAACTACTGACGAATCGGCACAAAACAAACAGATACGCCACGCCCCGTTTTGAGTCAGTTTCATTTTTGAGGCGTCTTGATCGGACTTCTCTTTCAAAATCTATCGCCATTTGAAGTTTGTATACCCTAATATTCACTAAATGAAGTTTCCCCAAACCCTAAACTACTGACGAATCGGCACAAAACATGCAGATATGATGGAAGAGGCCCAAGCTCCAACCCAAGTTTAGGCCCAACACAAGGTCCATGGCCAAGCACATTCACGCCCAAATGAGTCAAGCCACGGATGGGAGGGAGAAGACCTTGTACATGCTACTTGGAGGCCCATTAGGGGTAGCTTAGTAGATTAGTGTATTGTAGAAAGCAAAACTTGCTCACTTAGGGGTGTGCTATCAAAAAGGTGCCCTTAGCAATAGAAGGAGGGGTGTGCTAGCAAATAGGTGCCTTTAGCAAAAGAAGGAGGGGTGTACTATCAAATGTTGCATTTTTGACCTATCTTCTAGAATATTAGGATGATGGTGTGGTTTGACTAAAGTCAATACCCTAGGCAGCCCCCACTTTTTGTATTTCCATCCCTACCCTTTAAGCTTGCTCACCAAGGCTCCTAAATCTATAAATAAGGAGGCCTACCTCATGTATTAACAAGTTTATTTGAGTAATGTTATGCTGCCATTTTTGTGCACAAGCTTTACTCCTCCTAGAAATCTAGGCTATAAACTTCAATCCTTTCACCTTCTCCCTTGAGCTGGCCGAACCACTCAACCCATACTCATCATGCACCTTCAAGACCAACACAACTCCTAGGAGGGTCTTGTTTCACTCATCCATTGCTTTCGCTCCATCTATTTCTACTTTGATTCAAGAAGAACACATGAAAATGCCATCATTTGGTATCATGAGCTATGGTTCTTCAAAGATGAGTGTCTCTTCATTTTATTTTTTTTGAGTTCTTCTTTCTCCAAGTTGTTTATCTTTATTCCAAGTTGTCTTGCTGTTTTTTGTGTTTTAATATGATTTGAATGCTTGTTTATTCATTTCATTTGGTGGGTTTGTTCAAACTTGTGCTTGAACATCTATTTTCAATTTTGTGTAGGATTCTTGATATATTTGTGTTGCTGTTTTTATTTTTAGGTATTTGAGTCTTCCTTGAAATTTCATTTGGGTCATATGATGTTCTTGAGTCTTTTCATTTTATGAATCCATAAGTTTTGTCTAAGTCATGTGTTTCCATATTTGTCATCAAATCCTAGTAGTACTCTTTTTGATTTATTTGTTTCTTGTTTTTGGTCTGAATGTTTGACCTGAAATATGTTTTGTGTTGATCCTTTGGTGCATTTTTAATTTTAGTTTGAGTTCTTATTTGTGTGTTAGATCCACACAAATTCCATCATATTAACTCCATTGTGTTTTTGAGGTATATCATTCTGTTTTTGATTCCAGTTTTCAGAACCCCTGTTTTCACATTTCTGTGCTGACTGTTTTGTCTTATGAAAATTACATACATCATCAAAAATTTCTGAGCCTCTGGATTTCACAAATTTGAGGTGTTAGAAACAGGACAAAAAAAGAACCATCTGAAAAGAAGAAATAGAAAAAAAAAAGATAAATATTACAAAAAAAGTGTGCAATCCTGACGTTCCAGCTGGCAGCTCTGAGCACTGATTTTATAAAATTTACCAAAATTAGTTGGTACATGCGTTTGGAGTGAAACCAACGCCAAAAGTTTGTTAAGATCTTGTTCTGATTGTGTCTCAATTTTCAGAAGCAAATACAAAAGGGTCAGCTCAGAATAAATCTTTTAAAGATACGCTTTCTGGACCACAACAATATGTGCTTTTCTGTGGTGCTGTTTTTTGGTTTTTAAATCAAATCTAGTGCTATTCCTAGGTTCCTTTTTGTGTGCCATCCATTATTTGAGTACCTTTTATTTGCTTGTCTAATTTGATTTGAACTCTTTCTAGTTGTGTCACATTTAATTCCATTTGTGTGGTACTGTTTTTCAAATTAATTTGTTTCTTGCTTTCTTTCTTTGGCCTCTAAGCTTGTTGGTGGATTAAATATCAATTGGTACTTGTTGAGTGGGAATTTGACTTGAGGGGAGTCTAGCTTGCTTAATAGGTGCTGGATTGAAGATTTTATTGACCTAATTCCAAGAGGAACAAAGGCAAAGGGCAGCAACAAACACCATACTACAAATACACCACACACTTTGGAAGGCCCAACAAGTAGAAGAGCAACAAAAGGGGTGCAACTAGAAGAACAACAAAAGGGGTGCAAATAGTAAAAGCAACAAAGGGAGTGTAACATCCCGCCAATTCTTTTCATAATTATAAAATGAAGTAGAGATAAAATAATAATATTGAAGTGAACATAATCGTATATATGTAATGAAGTTTTCTCCTCGCAGGGAGTTTAATACAAGGTCGGTCGGTTTTCCAAAAACGTAAACTAAATACAGCAAAATAAGTAAAAACAGGCGATCTCCCAACAGAACAGGCGATCTCCTATCAGAAAAGGGCGATCTCCCTTCAGAATACAGAAAAGGGTGATCGCCTAACACAAACGTAAATGGGCGATCTGCTTCCGGCGACCACTCACTGAGGAGCACTACCACCTGCAACCTCGTCTGCTCCCGTGTACAAATACACGATCATCACAGGTTTAAGAAAGCAATCACAACAACAGATAAAAGGGGTAAGCTAGATGTTTTTAAAAAACTTTAAATCCATAGAAAACGTGAATTTCCACTCCATACATAAGCCATATCAAATGCAACCATCAAGATTTCCATAATCCACATACTCGTCAAGTGTCTCTTTGCTACATTCAGTATTCAAGATTCACACGTCAGACTTTCCACTGACCCACAATGCATAGACACATGACTCTACTTCCGGATTGACTCGTGCGTTGACTCAGGCTCAGAGATCTGCACCTGTCATACCATACCACTGTGAAATCCACACAGGGTCGCTGTGAAATCCACACAGCATGCGCATATATAATCTCAATGTTATCACTCTCCCGGTATGACAAGGTTAATTCATATAACAGGCCGAGCTCGTTCTTTTTCACACTACTCGCCCATTCATATGAACCTCCTCCGACTCTCCACAACTGAATAACTTCATCTACGTGATTCCATTATATCAGCAGAGTCAGGATATCTTCTTCTAGACAAGCCCCTAGTCAATACACATTACACAAATGATCTTACACGGTATTTCCTTTCCTGAAAATACTATGCCTTGATCTCACATTCACAACATTCAAAACATCATACCACTCAATCGAATGATTCAAATCACAGCAACAATCATTTCAAAGGTTCAAACTTTCGAATATCACATTTAAATCTCAAGCAGTCTCAAAACAACACCAAAAACAGGGGAGTTCGCAAAACAACGCCAAAACCGGCGATCTGATTCAAAAGCAGGGGATTTCGAAATCTGTATTTAAAACCGGCGACCACGTCGCCCAAACGCATAAGAACAGAACATCACTGAAAAAGGATTTAAAACCGGCGACCACGTCGCCCCACACATAAAACAGAGCATTCACGAAGATGAAAACGAAACCGGCGACCACGTCGCCCTCACTTCAGAAACAGCTAATCTATGGCTTGTATTGAAAATGAAGGCTAGCTTCCCTTACCTGGACTTGCGCAAAACACCAGGAGCTCCGAAACCCAACAAAGCTTAAAGAATGCCTTGGCTCTGTTTTTTGCGTCTGGTTTGAAGGACTTGCAGAGAACTTCCCAGGTGCTCTAATGGTGGCCATCGCTCGTCGTACTCTTGTGTGAAGGTGCTAGAATCGCAGCGCGAAGGAGAGAAATGGAGGAGAAAGGAGGTAACTCACTCTTTCGCTCTTGAACAACTGCAATGTTTCTTTCCCTCAGCAGTGGGTTTTTCCATCTTAAACCAACTATTCCACAAAAGCCGCTGCCACCACCCACTCTGCAGGGAAGGTTGCGTGTACGCTTCCTGAACAGCACGACCACGGTTGTCTCTTGTGCATGCCAACCACTGCTCTGAACAGTACGACCACTGTTGTCTCTTGTGCATGCCAACCACTGCTCTGAACAGTACGACAGCAAGTGTTTCTTGCGCATGCCAACATTCTGATGTCACTGTTCTAAACCAACACTTTTTGTCTACGTGTCGCGCGTGCCGCGTGCCTTCTGCTGGGAGTCTGGGTCCCACTTTAACTGTGTGCAACACGTCATCGCGCGATAACCTGGAAGACGACCGATCTCTCTCTCTGGGAGAGGACCGATGTCTATCCTTGGCGACGCCCGCATGTCTCTCGCGCCCTGGCGATGCCTGCATGCCTCGCGCCCTGACGATGCCCGCATGCCTCTCGCACCCTGGCGATGTCCGCCTACCTCGCGCCCTGGCGATGCCCAACAACAATCGCCACGCCTTCCTGAAGGTTCTTCATTCCACTATGTTACGTCAAATGTATTATCTCCACAAGGCTTGGTGACGTCGGTAGCTTCACATTTCCAAGAGAAGATCAGCACCACTCCTCTTGCGCCCATGCATGCAACACTAAGGACGATCTCTTTTGCTCAAGCATAGAGCTTCGCATGCACAGCGTATCTAAGGCTTAACCCACACCTTGATACGTGTGGTTGTTGGAACCCACTCTGGTTGATCCAGTATCTTGACCACATACTACGTGCACTCCCGTCGATCACGTACGCCCTAAACGATTGGCGGTCATGTCTCCTCTAGGCAACAGGCGATTATGTGCCAGAGAAGTCGGAGATCGCCTCCGTCTTCACTGACGGCGATCTCGTAGAAGACTTCTTAGCTACACTTTTCCTCCTTTACTCTTCTTGATCCACATGTCAGTCGACCGACCTCTACCAGCTGACCCCAGACCTTGGGCGACGTCCGATGTGCGACTACTACGAAGCTTCATTTACCAACTCTTTGTATTTTAAATAATGACATCTTCTGAAATTATTTAAATATAACACTTTTATTCCAATTTAATTTTACAGGTCCTTACAGGGAGTGTCATTTAATTTCTTTGCAATCTTGCTTGTGTTAATTACTTGTTAATCACGCAATTAGTCGGTGAGTGTGTCTTCAAGGGCTCCAAGTGTCCAAGAAGCCTCACCTAGGGCCGTCTAGCTTAATTTCTTTTTGTTAATTGCTTTAATTGAACCAACTTGCTTTAATCACTTTGTTAATTTCTTGTTTAATCTTGTTTAAGACTTTGATAATTTGCTTCATTTGCTAGATAGCTTGCATTGTTTTCTTGCATTAAAAATTTGATTTCTTCATCCTCATTGTGTTCTAAGTGTTTTACCTAAAGAAGGACTTGTGTAAAGGCTTTGGAGGGATAGTTTTTGGCTAAGGCAAGACTTGGTATTTAAGTAGTCCATTGTGACTCACCTCTCTTACCTGGAAAGCTACCTTCATTAACTTTCCTCTTCTTTCTTAAAAGTAAAACATTTCTATACACAAAGTTCTAGTCATGTCTACTCACTCTTCCAAGTCCATTGAAAGTGATGTAAGGTCCATAAAATCTCTTTTGAAACAACTTGCCAAGGATGTACAACATCTTTCATATAGACAATTGGAAAATGAATCTAAAATCAATGAATTGGCTAGAGCAAGGAAAGAGAAATCACAAAATTCAAAAAAATCTCATTCACATGCATCTCATTCTCAACTCCAAGAGTCTCTAGGAGAGGTAAGCATTAGAAACCATGAGTATTACCAACCACCACCTAGAAGACTTAGTCAAAGAGAGGAAGAAGCCCCAAGGGAAGTAAGGATAGACCTACCATATTTCTATGGTAAGGACAATGTAGAAGTTTACCTAGATTGGGAAATGAAAGTGGAACAACTCTTTGCTTGTCATAGGGTGAGTGAAAAGAGAAAGGTACCCTTAGCCACCCTTAGTTTTCAAGGAAATGCCATGTATTGGTGGACCTCTCTAGAGAGAGATAGACGTCTTCATAGGGACCCTCCCATAGAGTATTGGAATGACCTTAGGGGAGCCCTAAGACGTCGCCACATACCTTCCTACTACCATAGGGAGCTAATGGACAAGCTCCAAAGGCTCCAACAAAAGAACATGAGTGTGGAAGAGTATAGGCAAAAAATGGAGCTATACATGATGAGAGCCTCTATTAGAGAGGAAGAGGTCACCACCATATCTCGATTTTTAAGTGGACTCAACCTTGAGATAAGAGATAAAGTAGAGCTTCTTCCCTACCAAGACTTGAATGATTTGGTTCAACTTTGCATTAAAGTTGAACAACAAAATTTGCGCAAAACTTCAAGTCAAAGGGTGGAAATCTACTCTAACTCTTATCCCAAGAGAGAGTATAGAAGAGAAAGGGAGGATAGTTTTTCAAAGGATAAATCCAAAGAAACTCCCAAGAGTGAAGGAAAAGATGTGTCTACCTCACAACCCCGCAGTAGAGACACCCAGTGCTTCAAGTGTCTTGGTAGAGGCCATATAGCATCCCAGTGCCCAAATAGGAGAACCATGGTCTTAAGAGGGAGGGATGAGTATAGCAGCCAAGATGAAGAGTCTAGTGGGGAAGAAGAGAAGGAAAGTAGTGAGGGGGCATATCCTTGTGAGGGAGAATTAATGATGATCAGAAGAACCCTCAACAATCAACCTAGTGTGAACCATGAAACACAGAGAGAGAACATCTTTCATACAAGATGTAAAGTTTCAGAAAACATTTGTTCTCTCATTGTGGATAGTGGCTCTTGCTGCAATTGTTATAGCACTAGGATGGTTGAAAAACTTAATCTACAATTAATACCTCATCCAAAACCTTACAAACTTCAGTGGATAAATGAAGATGGGGAATTAACTGTAGATAAGTGGGTAAAAATCAGTCTTTCTGTGGGGAACTATAAAGATGAGATTTTATGTGATGTAGTACCCATGGAAGCCTGCCACATCTTATTGGGAAGACCATGGCAATTTGACAAGAAAAATGGTCTTACCAACGAGATAACTTTTACCCATAGGGAGAAAAAGTTTGTACTCTATCCTTTAACACCTTCACAACTGGTAAAGGACCAAGTACAAATGAAAATAAAAAGAGAAAATGAGAAAAAGAAAAAAGAATTAAAGGAAAATCCTTTGTTTGGAGTTGAACCAGGCATTGACTTAAATTCTTCTTCCACAGAAAACCCTTGTGAGAATATGCTTGAAGATAAATCTGTGTCTGGAGCTAAACCAGATATAGATATAAACCTTTCCTCCACAAAAAAGCCAAGTGAGGGGTTGTTTGAAAAAGAAGAAGAGGAATCTAGAAAGAATGAAGAGTATCTTACAACACCTCCTACAAGCATAGTGGGAAAAGAATCCTTAAAGGGGGATTGCAATAATTTTAACTCTTCTTTTCCTTTGAATCATGATGCTTACTCTTATTTTCAAAAATCACAAAAACAACACTTTGTGATGTTGTTGCTTATCTTGGGCAATGAACAACACAAAGGAAGCAAAAATATTTTTGTAAAGGGCCCTATTTCTTTCCAACAAAACTTTTATAAAAATAGCAAAGGGGCTTATTTCCTAACTATTTTATTTGAAAACACTAGTCTTAATTTTCTTATCTCACTTTTCTTTGATGTTTATTGTAGGTTAATATTTGATCCTGGAGGACAAGCATAGTTTTCAAAGCAAGAATAAGGCTGTTGTTTGAGATCAACCCTGTAGATCTGAGGACAGATCCTCTCAAGAAGGAGGGGATGATGGAAGAGGCCCCAGCTCCAACCCAAGTTCAGGCCCAACACAAGGTCCATGGCCAAGCACATTCACGCCCAAATGAGTCAAGCCACGGATGGGAGGGAGAAGACCTTGTACATGCTACTTGGAGGCCCATTAGGGGTAGCTTAGTAGATTAGTGTATTGTAGAAAGCAAAACTTGCTCACTTAGGGGTGTGCTATCAAAAAGGTGCCCTTAGCAATAGAAGGAGGGGTGTGCTAGCAAATAGGTGCCTTTAGCAAAAGAAGGAGCGGTGTACTATCAAATGTTGCATTTTTGACCTATCTTCTAGAATATTAGGATGATGGTGTGGTTTGACTAAAGTCAATACCCTAGGCAGCCCCCACTTTTTGTATTTCCATCCCTACCCTTTAAGCTTGCTCACCCAGGCTCCTAAATCTATAAATAAGGAGGCCTACCTCATGTATTAACAAGTTTATTTGAGTAATGTTATGCTGCCATTTTTGTGCACAAGCTTTATGTAAGGACCTGGAAAATCTTATTGGAATAAAAGTGATATATTTTAAGTCAATTCTAAGTATGTCTTTATTTAAAAATATAAAGGAAGGGAAGTATAGCTTAAAAGTCTACGAGACCGCCGTAATTGAAAGAGTAGGCGATCTCCGACTTCTCTGGCACATGATCGCCTGTCGCCTTGATTCCACAGAACGCCTATCGCCTGTAGTGTACCTAGTCGCCTGTCGCCTAGGGTACACATGATCGCCGAAACTACACTTAGTGTGTAGTCAAGATGTTGGATCAACCATGGTGGGTTCCCAAAGACCACGTGCATCAAGGTGTGGGTTAAGCCTTAGACACGCTGTGCATGCGAAGCTCTATGCTTGGGTATTGGAGATCGTCCTTAGTGTTGCATGCATGGGCGCACGAGGGCAAGTGCCAATCCACCCTTGGAAATGTGAAGCTACCGACGTCACCGAGTCACGTGGAGATGATACCTTGGACGTAACATAGTGCAATGAGGAACCTTCAGCAAGGAGTGTCGTCGGTCGTCGCCGGGGCGTGAGGCATGCGGGCATCGCCGGGGCGTGAGGCATGCAGGTGTCGCCGGGGCGTGAGGCATACGGGTGTCGCCGGGGCGCGAGAGGCATGCGGACATCGCCATGGCGCGAGGCATGTGGACATCGCCACAGAGAGACATCGGTCGTCTTCCAGAGAGAGGTCATCGGTGGAGAGTCTTCACGCAAGAGGTCATCGGTGGAAGGTTATCGCGCGATGTCGAGTTGTACGTAGAGAAGGTGGGACCCAGACTCCCAGCATGAGACGCGCGGCACGCGCGACACGTAGACAAAAGTGTTGGTTCAGAACAGTGACATCAGAATGTTGGCATGCGCAAGAGACACTCGCGGTCGTACTGTTCAGAGCAGTGGTTGGCATGCACAAGAGACAACCGTAGTCGTACTGTTCAGAGAAAGGTACACTCAGACTTCCCTGCAGAGTGGGTGGTGGCAGCTGCTTTTGTGGACAAGTTGGTTTAAGATGGAAAAACCCACTGCTGAGGGAACAAGACATTTCAGTTGTTCAAGAGCGAAAGAGTGAGTACCTCCCTTCTCCTCCATTTCTCTCCTTTGCGCTGCGATTCGGGCACATTCACACAAGAGCACGACGAGCGACGGCCACCATTAGAGCACCTGGGAAGTTCTCTGCAAATCCTTCAAACCAGACGCAAAAACAGAGCCAAGGCGTTCTTCAAGCTTCGTTGGATTTAGGAGCTCTTGGTATTTTGCGCAAGTCCAGGTAAGGGAAGCTAGCCTCCATCTCTAATACGAGCCATAGTGTAGCTATTTTCTGAAGTGTAGGCGGCGTGGTCGCCGTTTTCGCTTTCGTCTTCGTGAAATACTCTGTTTTATGTGTTTGGGCGATGTGGTCGCCGGTTTTATATAAAGCCTTCGAAACACCCTGTTTTTGAACTAGATCGCCGGTTTTGGCGTTGTTTGTGAACTCTCTGTTTCTGGGTGTTGCTTTGAAACTACTTGAGATTTAAACGAGATATTCGAAGATCTGAACCTTTGAAATGATTGTTTTATGATTGAATCATGTATTTGAGTGGTATGATGTTTTGAATGCTGTGAATGTGGGATCGAGGCATAGTATTTTCAGGAAAGGAAATACCGTGTAAGATCTGTATAGGTGTATTGACTAGGGGCTGGTCTAGAAGGAGATATCCTGACTCTGCTGAGATAATGGAATCAAGTAGATGAAGTTATTCAGTTGGTGAGAGTCGAAGGAGGTTCGTACGTATGGGTGAGTTGTTCAAATGGGAACGAGCTCGGCCTGTTATACGAATTTACCTTGTCATACCGAGAGAATGGTAACAATGAGATGGTATATGCGCATGCTGTGTGGATTCACAGTGGTAGGTATGACAGGTGCAAATCTCTGGGCCTGAGTCAACGCACGAGTCAATCCGGAAGTAGTGTCATGTGTCTATGCATTGTGGGCCAGTGGAAAGTCTGGCATGTGAAATGAGAAACTGGAATATTGATAGGCACTTGATGCTGTATTGTGAAATGGAAATGACTATGGGTGAATGTTGTGAAGTCTGTGGTTTTGGGCGAGCAGTTGAATGCTATGAGTAGCTCCACGTTTTACATGGATATCTTGGAAAATGTTTTACCTTGATCTATTATGTTCATGATTTTAAATGCCTTATTTTAAACCTCCTTAAAATATCTAGCTTACCCTGCGTTTTCGTCTTGTGGGTGTTCTTCTTAAAACTTGTGATGATCGTGTATAATTTGCACGGGAGCAGATGACGTTACAGGAAGTTGAGATCGCCGGTTTGATAGGAGATCGCCTGCCTGATAGGAGATCGCCTGCCTGATAGGAGATCGCCCAGTTGTAGGGAGATCGCCTGTTCGTCTATTTTGTTGTATTTTGTTAAGTGTTGAAAACATTTGGCTGGTTATGTATCAAACTCCCTAAGAGGAGCAACTTCATTACTTATATATATATTATCATGTACTCTTCGATATTATTTGTTTACCTTTATTTTCATTATACATGTATGTATGGTTTTATTTGGCGGGATGTTACATTAATGGTATCAGAGCAGTTCGTCCTTAGGATGACCTGAGGGCTGTGGATCCATTGTGTTTCTTCTGCTCATAAAATCTATTTGAGTTTTAAATAACAACTATAGTGAAAGGTTTTCAAAACGTTTTTGGTATTGAAATTTTGTGTGTGCCTTAGTGAATGTATGCGCTAATTGAAAATCTTGGTATTAAGAATGAGAAGATCCTGATAAAGTAATGAGGGTGCACACTCATAACTGGATCAAGATAATTCTTAATCTTAATTCCAAAGGTTGATGTTTAGCCCACCTTGAAGTCAGGTGTGATGTATTTCGTGTTCTTGTAATTGACTGTGGGTGATTAGTTGGATTGATGTTTGCACACCAGTAACTGATCTGGTGTTTTGTTTGAAGTTATAAGCATTATGAATCTGTTGATGAGCTCAAATTCTAGATGACGTTGAGATGCTGACCTTTGTAAGGTCTAGCTGTTACCCCCCTTGAATGAATTGATTCTTATCGATTTCATTCTTACAGTTGTAGGGAATATAGAAGTCAATAGATTCATAAGATGGCACGTAGACCTTCTACCCCACCCCAACCTTCCTCAGAGATGAGCCAGATCGCCAAGGCCATCGAGATGATGGCGACTGCCATTCAGCAACAGAACGCAGCGATGGCCCAGAACCATCAAGCCACAATGCAACACTGGGAAACTGCCCGATCTGCTGAGACAAACTCCCACGTCGGTCAGCCCCAAGAACAGATGGGACTGGCCGAGTTCATGAGGCACAACCCACCTAAGTTCAGTGGGAATGCTACCCCTGACCAGGCAGATCAGTGGGTCAGAGAGTTGGAGAAAATCTTTAGGGCGACCTCCTGCCCTGAAGAGAAGAAGCTGCTGTTCGCCACTTATTTGCTATCAGGAGAAGCTGAGTTCTGGTGGATGGGAGCTCAGCAGATGATGGAGGCACGAGAGGATGTATTGGATTGGGAGAGCTTCAGGGTGAAGTTCTTAGAGAAGTACTTCCCAGACAGCGCCAAGTTTGCAAGGGAAGCTGAGTTCCTGAAGTTGGAGCAGGGGGACATGTCGGTAAACGCCTATGCTGCCCGTTTTGAGTACCTCGCCCGGTTCTATACTCAGGCGACCTCCGAGGCCTGGAGGTGTAGGAAGTTCGAGGAAGGGCTGAAGCATGGGCTGAAGAAGACCATAGCCCCGATGTGCATCAGGGAGTTCCCCGCCTTAGTGGAGAAGGTGAAGATGGTGGAGACCCTGGAAAAGGGTGAGTCTCGGGTGATCAGGTCACACCCAGGAGGTCCTTCCAGTGGGAGAGCTAAGGCACAGCACCCACAAAGCAAGCCCTATGCGAGACCTCCATCACATCGGGCAGGAGCAGCACCTCCCCAGTTCCAGCAGCAGCAACCATGGAAACTCAAGTGTTTCCATTGTGGTGGACCACACGCCTCCAACGCATGCTCCAAGAAGAGTTCAGAGAAAAGGTGCTACATCTGCCAAAAGACGGGGCATTTTGCTAGAGAATGCCCTAACCGGAATGGGGCGATCCAGCCCAGTGGCTCTCAGCAGACGAGAAACGTGGGCAGCAGACCTCAGGCAACAGGGAGGGTGTTCGCCATGTCTGGGACAGAGGCAGCTCAGTCAGGTAACCTCATCAAAGGTGTTTGTTTTATTGCTGGTAGAAGTGTAAGAGCTTTGTTTGATTCTGGAGCGACACACTCATTTGTGTCAAGTCTGTGTGTAGCCGAGTTGGATCTCCTAGTGAAGGAGTTACCTTTCGAACTGTTGGTCTCTACACCTGCGTCAGGACAGGTGTCGACCTCTACAGTGTGCCCTGAATGTCCAGTGATTGTAGAAGGACGCAGATTCAAGGTGGACTTGATCTGCCTACCTCTTCAGGACCTAGATGTTATCCTGGGAATGGATTGGTTGGCTGCCAATCACGTTCTCATAGACTGTGGTAGGCAGAAGGTAGCGTTTCCAGACCCCCAAGAATCGGATGTGTTAACAGTTCAACAAGGGCAATCAGCGTTGGAAGAAGGGGCGAGGTGCTTCGTGGTGCTCGCCCGGTTGGAAGTGGAGAATAAAGGAGACGTAAACAGGATACAAGTGGTGAGAGATTTCACCGATGTATTCCCAGAGGAGGTGCCTGGGTTACCCCCTAAGAGAGAAGTGGAATTCTCTATTGACTTGGTACCTGGAGCTGGACCAATATCAATGGCACCTTACAGGATGGCACCAGCCGAGTTAGTGGAGTTAAAGAAGCAAGTGGAAGAGTTGCTGGAGAAGCAGTTCATCAGACCCAGCGTATCCCCATGAGGAGCTCCAGTGCTCCTAGTCAAGAAGAAGGATGGAGGGTCTCGGCTGTGTATAGACTACAGGCAATTGAACAAATTGACCATCAAGAACAAGTACCCCCTACCTCGGATCGATGATTTGATGGACCAAATTCATGGGGCCTCGGTGTTCTCCAAGATTGACCTGAGATCGGGGTATCACCAAATCTTGGTAAAAGCTGAAGATGTACAGAAGACAGCTTTTAGGTCTAGATATGGGCACTACGAGTATGTAGTGATGCCATTTGGAGTCACCAACGCTCCAGCTCTATTCATGGACTACATGAATAGGATCTTTCGCCCTTTCTTGGATAAGTTTGTGGTGGTCTTCATAGATGACATCCTCATTTATTCAAGGACCGAGGAAGAGCATGAGGAACACCTGAGGACAGTATTGGAAATACTGAGAGAGAAGCAACTCTATGCCAAGTTCTCCAAGTGTGAGTTCTGGCTGAGGGAAGTCAACTTCTTAGGACACGTGATATCTGCCCAAGGGATCTCGGTAGATCCAGCCAAGGTAGAGGCAGTGCTGCAATGGGAACGTCCTAAGACCGTGACTGAGATAAGGAGCTTTGTGGGGTTGGCGGGCTACTATCGGAGGTTTATTGAGGATTTTTCCAAGATAGTGGCTCCTTTAACACAGCTAACCCGCAAGGACCAACCCTTTGCTTGGACCGACCGATGTGAACAGAGCTTCAGGGAACTAAAGGAGAGGTTGACCAGTGCTCCAGTGCTGGTAATCCCCGAGGTAGGAAGACCTTTTGATGTCTTCTGTGACGCTTCACATCAAGGCTTGGGATGTGTTTTAATGCAAGAAAAGAGAGTAGTTGCATATGCTTCAAGGCAACTCAAGGTTCATGAGAGGAACTACCCTACGCATGACTTGGAGTTGGCGGCTGTGGTTTTTGCCTTGAAGATCTGGAGGCACTATCTATATGGAGCTCGGTTCCAGGTGTTCAGTGACCACAAGAGCTTGAAGTACCTGTTCGATCAGAAGGAACTAAACATGAGGCAAAGAAGGTGGATGGAATTCCTAAAGGACTACGACTTTCAACTCATGTATCACCCAGGGAAGGCCAATGTAGTGGCCGATGCCTTGAGTAGGAAGTCTATACAAGTCGCCACCATGATGATGGAAGAGCAGAAACTGATCGAGCAGTTCAGAGACTTAAATCTTGGAGTGGAATTTCACGCGAATCACATTAGTTGTAGTAAGCTGACTATAACTAATGACTTCCTTGGGATGTTGAAGGATACACAATTGGAGGACCCTAGCCTGAAGCGCACTGTGGAGTCACTAGGGGCAGATCAGGCGAGAGGCTTTGAGATGGGCGATGATGGGATCTTGAGGTTTGATGGCAGGATTTGCATACCTGCAAATGATGAGTTGAAGAAGATGATCCTAGAGGAAGGTCATAAGAGTCGCCTTAACCTCCACCCAGGCATGAACAAGATGTACCATGACTTGAAGGAGTCATTTTGGTGGTCAGGCATGAAGAGGGACATCGCCCAGTATGTGGCAACCTGCTTAACGTGTCAGAAAGCGAAGGTAGAGCATCAAAGACCTGGCGGGCTGTTGCAGCAACTGGATATCCCTGAGTGGAAATGGGACAGCATCGCCATGGATTTTGTCACCCACTTACCCAGATCGGTAAAGAGTCATGATGCAATCTGGGTCATCATTGATAGGCTGACGAAGAGTGCCCACTTCCTTCCAGTGAATATGAAGATGCCTATGGCCAAGCTGGCACAGCTATACATCCAAGAAATAGTAAGGCTGCATGGAGTGCCTTCCAGCATCGTTTCAGATAGAGATCCCAGGTTCACTTCAAGGTTTTGGCAGACCTTGCAAGAGTGCTTGGGAACTAAGTTGAGGATGAGCTCTGCATATCATCCCCAAACAGATGGTCAGTCAGAGAGGACGATCCAATCTCTAGAAGATCTGCTGAGGGCGTGCGTCTTGGATCAATTGGGAGGATGGGAGGAGGTGTTGCCGCTGGTAGAGTTTACCTATAACAATAGCTATCACGCCAGTATTGGGATGGCACCATATGAAGCCCTGTATGGGAGAAAATGCAGAACTCCCTTATGTTGGTACCAGGAGGGCGAGGCAGTCTTGGTTGGGCCAGAGTTGATTCAGCAGACGACCGAGAAGGTGAAGCAGATACAAAACAGAATGAAAGCTTCTCAGAGTAGGCAGAAGTCCTATGCAGATCAGAGGAGAAAGCCTTTGGAGTTTGCTGCTGGAGATCACGTGTTCATGAAAGTGACACCAACCAAGGGTGTAGGGCGGGCGATCAGGCCAAAGAAGCTGTCCCCTAAGTTCGTGGGACCATACCAGATCTTAAGAAGGATTGGCCCAGTAGCGTATGAGATCGCCCTACCTCCACATTTAGCAAATCTGCATAATGTCTTCCACGTATCGCAGCTAAGGAAATATCTCGCCGATCCTTGTCACGTGTTGGAGGTGGATGACGTGCAGATCAGGGACGACTTGTCTTTTGAAGCAAGACCAGTCAGGATAGTCGATCACCAAAGCAAACAGCTCAGGGGTAAGACCATCCATATGGTTAAGGTGGTGTGGGATGAGAGATCCGGTGATTCGACTTGGGAGTTGGAAGAGAACATGAGAAACGCCTATCCACATCTCTTTTCCTTGTAATTCCTTGTAATTCAATTTTCGAGGACGAAAATTTTTGTTGTTAGGGAGATTGTAAGGACCTGGAAAATCTTATTGGAATAAAAGTGATATATTTTAAGTCAATTCTAAGTATGTCTTTATTTAAAAATATAAAGGAAGGGAAGTATAGCTTAAAAGTCTACGAGACCGCCGTAATTGAAAGAGTAGGCGATCTCCGACTTCTCTGGCACATGATCGCCTGTCGCCTTGATTCCACAGAACGCCTATCGCCTGTAGTGTACCTAGTCGCCTGTCGCCTAGGGTACACATGATCGCCGAAACTACACTTAGTGTGTAGTCAAGATGTTGGATCAACCATGGTGGGTTCCCAAAGACCACGTGCATCAAGGTGTGGGTTAAGCCTTAGACACGCTGTGCATGCGAAGCTCTATGCTTGGGTATTGGAGATCGTCCTTAGTGTTGCATGCATGGGCGCACGAGGGCAAGTGCCAATCCACCCTTGGAAATGTGAAGCTACCGACGTCACCGAGTCACGTGGAGATGATACCTTGGACGTAACATAGTGCAATGAGGAACCTTCAGCAAGGAGTGTCGTCGGTCGTCGCCGGGGCGTGAGGCATGCGGGCATCGCCGGGGCGTGAGGCATGCAGGTGTCGCCGGGGCGTGAGGCATACGGGTGTCGCCGGGGCGCGAGAGGCATGCGGACATCGCCATGGCGCGAGGCATGTGGACATCGCCACAGAGAGACATCGGTCGTCTTCCAGAGAGAGGTCATCGGTGGAGAGTCTTCACGCAAGAGGTCATCGGTGGAAGGTTATCGCGCGATGTCGAGTTGTACGTAGAGAAGGTGGGACCCAGACTCCCAGCATGAGACGCGCGGCACGCGCGACACGTAGACAAAAGTGTTGGTTCAGAACAGTGACATCAGAATGTTGGCATGCGCAAGAGACACTCGCGGTCGTACTGTTCAGAGCAGTGGTTGGCATGCACAAGAGACAACCGTAGTCGTACTGTTCAGAGAAAGGTACACTCAGACTTCCCTGCAGAGTGGGTGGTGGCAGCTGCTTTTGTGGACAAGTTGGTTTAAGATGGAAAAACCCACTGCTGAGGGAACAAGACATTTCAGTTGTTCAAGAGCGAAAGAGTGAGTACCTCCCTTCTCCTCCATTTCTCTCCTTTGCGCTGCGATTCGGGCACATTCACACAAGAGCACGACGAGCGACGGCCACCATTAGAGCACCTGGGAAGTTCTCTGCAAATCCTTCAAACCAGACGCAAAAACAGAGCCAAGGCGTTCTTCAAGCTTCGTTGGATTTAGGAGCTCTTGGTATTTTGCGCAAGTCCAGGTAAGGGAAGCTAGCCTCCATCTCTAATACGAGCCATAGTGTAGCTATTTTCTGAAGTGTAGGCGGCGTGGTCGCCGTTTTCGCTTTCGTCTTCGTGAAATACTCTGTTTTATGTGTTTGGGCGATGTGGTCGCCGGTTTTATATAAAGCCTTCGAAACACCCTGTTTTTGAACTAGATCGCCGGTTTTGGCGTTGTTTGTGAACTCTCTGTTTCTGGGTGTTGCTTTGAAACTACTTGAGATTTAAACGAGATATTCGAAGATCTGAACCTTTGAAATGATTGTTTTATGATTGAATCATGTATTTGAGTGGTATGATGTTTTGAATGCTGTGAATGTGGGATCGAGGCATAGTATTTTCAGGAAAGGAAATACCGTGTAAGATCTGTATAGGTGTATTGACTAGGGGCTGGTCTAGAAGGAGATATCCTGACTCTGCTGAGATAATGGAATCAAGTAGATGAAGTTATTCAGTTGGTGAGAGTCGAAGGAGGTTCGTACGTATGGGTGAGTTGTTCAAATGGGAACGAGCTCGGCCTGTTATACGAATTTACCTTGTCATACCGAGAGAATGGTAACAATGAGATGGTATATGCGCATGCTGTGTGGATTCACAGTGGTAGGTATGACAGGTGCAAATCTCTGGGCCTGAGTCAACGCACGAGTCAATCCGGAAGTAGTGTCATGTGTCTATGCATTGTGGGCCAGTGGAAAGTCTGGCATGTGAAATGAGAAACTGGAATATTGATAGGCACTTGATGCTGTATTGTGAAATGGAAATGACTATGGGTGAATGTTGTGAAGTCTGTGGTTTTGGGCGAGCAGTTGAATGCTATGAGTAGCTCCACGTTTTACATGGATATCTTGGAAAATGTTTTACCTTGATCTATTATGTTCATGATTTTAAATGCCTTATTTTAAACCTCCTTAAAATATCTAGCTTACCCTGCGTTTTCGTCTTGTGGGTGTTCTTCTTAAAACTTGTGATGATCGTGTATAATTTGCACGGGAGCAGATGACGTTACAGGAAGTTGAGATCGCCGGTTTGATAGGAGATCGCCTGCCTGATAGGAGATCGCCTGCCTGATAGGAGATCGCCCAGTTGTAGGGAGATCGCCTGTTCGTCTATTTTGTTGTATTTTGTTAAGTGTTGAAAACATTTGGCTGGTTATGTATCAAACTCCCTAAGAGGAGCAACTTCATTACTTATATATATATTATCATGTACTCTTCGATATTATTTGTTTACCTTTATTTTCATTATACATGTATGTATGGTTTTATTTGGCGGGATGTTACACTTTACTCCTCCTAGAAATCTAGGCTATAAACTTCAATCCTTTCACCTTCTCCCTTGAGCTGGCCGAACCACTCAACCCATACTCATCATGCACCTTCAAGACCAAAACAACTCCTAGGAGGGTCTTGTTTCACTCATCCATTGCTTCCGCTCCATCTATTTCTACTTTGATTCAAGAAGAACACATGAAAATGCCATCATACACCACGCCCTGTTTCGAGCCACTTTCATTTTTGAGGCGTCTTGATCGGACTTCTCTGTCTAAATCTATCGCCATTTGAAGTTTGTATACCCTAATATTCACTAAATGAAATTTCCCCAAACCCCAAACTACTGACGAATCGGCACAAACCATGCAGATACGCCACGCCCCGTTTCGAGCCACTTTCATTTTTTAGGCGTCTTGATCGGACTTCTCTGTCAAAACCTATCGCCATTTGAAGTTTGTATACCCTAATATTCACTAAATGAAGTTTCCCCAAACCCCAAATTACTGACGAATCGGCACAAAACAAGCATATACGCCACGCCCCGTTTCGAGCCACTTTCGTTTTTGAGGCGTCTTGATCGGACTTCTCTGTCTAAATCTATCGCCATTTGAATTTTGTATACCCTAATATTCACTAAATGAAGTTTCCCCAAACCCCAAACTACTGACGAATCGGCACAAAACATGCAGACACGCCACGCCCCGTTTCGAGCCACTTTCATTTTTTAGGCGTCTTGATCTGGCCTCTCTGTCAAGATCTATCGCCATTTGAAGTTTGTATACCCTAAGATTCACTAAATGAAGTTTCCCCAAACCCCAAACTACTGACGAATCGGCACAAAACATGCAGATACGCCACGCCCCGTTTCGAACCACTTACAGTTTTTAGGCATCTTGATCGGGTTTCTCTGTCAAGATCTATCGCCATTTGAAGTTTGTATACCCTAATATTCACTAAATGAAGTTTCCCCAAACCCGAAACTACTGACGAATCGGCACAAAACATGCAGATACGCCACGCCACGTTTCGAGCCACTTTCATTTTTTAGGCGTCTTGATCGGACTTCTCTGTCACAATCTATCACCATTTGAAGTTTGTATACCCTAATATTCACTAAGACAAGTTTCCCCAAACCCCAAACTACTGACGAATCGGCACAAAACATGAGACACGCCACGCCCTGTTATGAGCCACTTTCATTTTTGAGGCGTCTTGATCGGACTTCTCTGTCAAAATCTATCGCCATTTGAAGTTTGTATACCCTAATATTCACTAAATGAAGTTTCCCCAAACCCCAAACTACTGACGAATCGGCACAAAACAAGCAGATACGCCACGTGTAAGGACCTAGAAACTTTAATTGGAATAAAAGTGTTATATTTAAATAATTTCAGAAGATTTTATTATTTAAAATACAAAGAGCTGGTAATAGAAGTTTCGTAGTAGTCGCACCTCGGACATCACCCAAGGGTTGGGGTCAGCTGGTAGAGGTCGGTCGGCTTACTCTTGTATTAACAAAGTAGTCAGGTGCGATGACCTTATCGTGAGGTAATCACGAGGGTGTGCTCGAGGAAGACATGTGGATCAAGAAGAGTAAAGGAAGGAAAGTGTAGCTTAGAAGTACAAGATCGCCGTTCTTGAAGGCGGAGGCGATCTCCGACTTCTCTAGTACATAATCGCCTGTCGCCTAGACTACCCATGCGGACATCGCCAGGGCGCGAGGTATACGGACATCGCCAGGGCGCGGGGCATGCGGGCATCGCCAGGGCGCGAGAGGCATGCGGGCATCGCCGGGGCGCGAGAGGCATGCGGGCATCACCGGGGCGCGAGAGACATGCGGGCGTCGCCTGGGATAGACATCGGTCGTCTCCCAGATAGAGACATCGGTCGTCTCCCAGAGAGAGACATCGGTCGTCTTCCAGAGAGAGACATCGGTCGTCTTCCAGGATGAGTCATCGGTGGAAGGTTATCGCGCGATGTCGTGTTTCACACAGATAAGGTGGGACCCAGGCTCCCAGCATGAAACGTCCTGCACGCGCGACACGTAGACAAAAAGGGTGGTTCAGAATAGTGACATCAGAGAGTTGGCATGCGCAGAGACACACGTGGCCGTACTGTTCAGGGAAGCGTGCACGCAAGCCTTCCTGTAGAGTGGGTGGTGGCAGCGGCAATTGTGGAACAAGTTGGTTTAGTTTTAAAAACTCACTTCAGAGAGGCAAAGAAGGTTGCTATGGTTCAAGAGTGACAGAGTGAGTTACCTTCATCCTTCTCTTTTCTCTCCTTCACTCTGCGATTCAGGCCTTATCACGTCATAGAGCACCTGGGAGGTTCTCTGCAAGTCCTCCAAACCAGACGCTAAAACAGAGTTAAGGCATCCTTGAAGCTCGTTGGGTTGGAACTCTTAGTGAAGTTTACGCAAGTCCAGGTAAGGGAAGCTAGCTTTGTTTTTCAATAAAAGCCGTAGATTAGCTATTTCTGAAGTGAGGGCGACGTGGTCGCCGGTTTGGAGCTCTATTTCGTGATGCTCTGTTCTATGTGTTTGGGCGACGTGGTTGCCGGTTTTAAACTCTATTTCAAGATGCTCTGTTCTATGTGTTTGGGTGACGTGGTCGCCGGTTTTAAACTCTATTTCACGATGTTCTGTTTTTATGTATTTGGGCGACGTGATCGCCGGTTTTAAATACAGCTTTCGAAATCCCCTGTTTTAGTGTCGTTGAGACTGTTTGAGATTTAAATGTGGAATGCATGTGATATTCGAAAATCTGAACCTTTGAAATGATTGTTGCTGTGATTTGAATCATTCATTTGAGTTGTATGATGTTTTGAATGTTGTGGATGTGGGATCAAGGCATAGTATTTTCAGGAAAGAAAATACCGTGTAAGATCGTGTAAAGTGTGCAATGACCGGTGATTCATTTTATGAGATATCCTGACTCTCCTGATGTAATGGAATCACATAGATGAAGTTATTCAGGCGTTGAGAGTCGAAGGAGGTCCACAGGTATGGGTGAGTTGTGTGAAAGAGAACGAGCTCGACCCGTTGTGTGGATTAACCCTGTCATGCTAGGATAGTGATAATATTGAGATTCATTTATACGCTTGTGAATGTGTGTGATTTCACAGCGACCCTGTGAATGTGTGTGATTTCACAGTGGTGCAGCATGACAGGTGCAGATCTCTGAGTCTAGTCAATGCACGTAGTGTCAAGTGTCTATGTGAGATGAGTCAGTGGAAGTCTGACGTGAGAAATGTGAAATATTGAGAATTGTTGATAGACACTTGATGGTTGTGTGATATGAATGAGAAAGTGATGGACTCTTGTGAATGTTTAAAAAAGGCTGATCTACGTTGGTTGTCCAGTTTATAATTTAAAGTTTTAAAAATATCTAGCTTACCCTTTGTATTGTTCTGTGGTTACTTTCTCTTAAAACTGTGATAATCGTGTATTTTACACGGGAGCAGATGATCTTCCAGGGAGTAGAGCTCCTCAGTGAGTGGTCGCCGGAAGGAGATCGCCTGTTTCTGTCTCTACGTGGTGATCGCCTGTTTTCTGTTCTGATAGCAGATCGGCTGTTTTGGGTCTTCTGATAGGAGATCGCCGGTTTATGTAGGGAGACCGCCGGTTTCATTTTATTTGGCTGTATTTTGTTTTAAGTTTTGGAAAATTGACCGGTTATGTATTAAACTCCCTGTGATGAGCAACTCCATTTTATATAAATACGTATGTTCACTTCAATATTATTGTTTTACCTTTATTTCATTTTATAATTGTGAAAAGGATTTGGCGGGATGTTACACCACGCCCCGTTTTGAGTCACTTTCACTTTTGAGGCGTCTTCATCGGACTTCTCGGTCAAAATCTATCGCCATTTGAAGTTTGTATACCCTAATATTCACTAAATGAAGTTTCCCCAAACCCCAAACTACTGACGAATCAGCACAAAACATGCAGATACGCCACGCCCCGTTTCGAGCCACTTTCATTTTTGAGGCGTCTTGATCGGACTTCTCTGTCAAAATCTATCGCCATTTGAAGTTTGTATACCCTAATATTCACTAAATGAAGTTTCCCCAAATCCCAAACTACTGACGAATCGGCACAACACATGCAGATATGCCACGCCCCGTTTCGAGCCACTTTCATTTTTGAGGCGTCTTGATCGGACTTCTCTGTCAAAATCTATCGCCATTTGAAGTTTGTGTACCCTAATATTCACTAAATGATGTTTCCCCAAATCCCAAAATACTGACGAATCGGCACAAAACATGCAGGTACGCCACGCCCCGTTTCGAGCCACATTCGTTTTTGAGGCGTCTTAATCAGACTTCTCTGTCTAAATCTATCCCCATTTGAAGTTTGTATACTCTAATATTCACTAAATGAAGTTTCCCCAAACCCCAAAGTACTGACGAATCGGCACAAGACATGAAGATATGCCACGCCCCGTTTCGAGCCACTTTCATTTTTGAGGCGTCTTGATCGGACTTCTCTGTCAAAATCTATCGCCATTTGAAGTTTGTATACCCTAATATTCACTAAATTAAGTTTCCCCAAACCCCAAACTACTGACGAATCGGCACAACACATGTAGATATGCCACGCCCCGTTTTGAGCCACTTTCATTTTTGAGGCGTCTTGATCGGACTTCTCTGTCAAAATCTATCACCATTTCAAGTTTGCATACCCTAATATTCACTAAATGAAGTTTCCCCAAACCCCAAACTACTGACGAATTAGCACAAAACATGCAGATACGCCACGCCCCGTTTCGAGCCACTTTCATTTTTGAGGCGTCTTGATCAGACTTCTCTGTCAAAATCTATCGCCATTTAAAGTTTGTATACCCTAATATTCACTAAATGAAGTTTCCCCAAACCCCAAACTACTGACGAATCGGCACAACACATGCAGATATGCCACGCCCCGTTTCGAGCCACTTTCAGTTTTGAGGCGTCTTGATCGGACTTCTCTGTCAAAATCTATCGCCATTTGAAGTTTGTATACTCTAATATTCACTAAATGAAGTTTCCCCAAACCCCAAACTACTGACGAATCGGCACAAAACATGCAGATACGCCACGCCCCGTTTCGAGCCACTTTCATTGTTGAGGCGTCTTGATCGGACTTCTCTGTCAAAATCTATCGCAATTTGAAGTTTGTATACCCTAATATTCACTAGATGAAGTTTCCCCAAACCCCAAACTACTGACGAATCGGCAGAAAACATGCAGATATGCCACGCCCCGTTTCGAGCCACTTTCATTTTTGAGGCGTCTTGATCGGACTTCTCTGTCAACATCTATCGCCATTTGAAGTTTGTATACCCTAATATTCCCTAAATGAAGTTTCCCCAAACCCCAAACTACTGACGAATCGGCACAAAACATGCAGATACATGACGCCCGGTTTCGAGCCACTTTCATTTTTGAAGCTTCTTGAGCGGATTTCTCTATCAAAATCTATCGCCATTTGAAGTTTGTGTACCATAATATTCACTAAATGAAGTTTCCCTAAACCCCAAACTTCTAACGAATCGGCACAAAACATGCAGATACGCCACGCCCTATTTCGAGCCACTTTCATTTTTCAGGCGTCTTGATCGGACTTCTCTGTCAAAATCTATCGCCATTTGAAGTTTGTATACCCTAATATTCACTAAATGAAGTTTCCCCAAACCCCAAACTACTGACGAATCGGCACAAGACATGCAGATGTGCCACGCTTAAAAGGACAGATGAGATATTGTATTTATGGCTAAAGTTCAATTAGACAGAGAAATTTGCTGAAAAATACTAGGTAGAGAAGTTACTGGGATAAGAGAGAAAGCTTCACGCATAATGGATGCTGTTTTGTTGATCGTGATTCGAAAGATGAGTATGGAAATGGTGGGTTGAGATTAAGGGCTCCTGATGCCGTAAGTCTCCTGAACTTGGCAAATGAGGATGCAGTTCTGCCTGTGAATTTAGGAAGGAAGGAGGAAATGGCTATGGATAAGAATAAGGGTAAGCCGTGTTATGATGATGTTGAGCTCTTCTAGCGATGTTAGTAAATTGCGGAAAGTTGGATGTGGAAGCAGAACTTTCCGTTCCTTGTGTTTCTAATGGGATGGGATTTATAGCTAATCCTTTAAATGGGCAGTTGTGGTGGTCAGCGTTTCGTTTCTGATCCTAGAAACACTGCTGCATTGTCAGCTGTGGCAACAAGTCCTCACCCTGAACACAGTGAGGGATTTATGATCTGCGTGTTGAATACTGAGCACCTTGAGATCCCATGCAATGCTAATATGGATGTATCCATTAGAATTCATGAGTTAGCAGCTCTGAAATCCCAACCATCTGTTAAAGGGGTGGGTTTTTCCTGATCTGCTATTAGTAATCAAAGAAGAGATGAACCAGAGGGGCGCCTGAGGAAAGAGACCGTGCTCCCTCAAGCTTTTGCTGCTTCACCATCGGTTGACAAGAAACGGTGCCTAATGTGAAGCCAAGCTACAAACCGGTTGTTTCTGAACTGAAAAATGAAAATCCTGGAAGAAACTCCATCTCTGCAGTTTCTAGACAGAATAATAATGTTGATGTCAACCCAAGTCATCGCAGATCAGTTCATGCCAATGAAGGACATCTAAAACAAGAGGAATTAGGAGTTTTAAGGATCAAGTATTTGAGAACGGTTTTCTGGTCTGCAAGTCTCCACTTCAACCAATGAAATGACAGATCAAGGGATTCAACTTGGGAGTTAGAAGAAACCATGAGAGAAGCCTATCCCTACCTCTTTTCCTTGTAATTCAATTTTCGAGGACGAAAATTTTTCTTGTTGGGGAGAATGTAAGGACCTAGAAACTTTAATTGGAATAAAAGTGTTATATTTAAATAATTTCAGAAGATGTTATTATTTAAAATACAAAGAGCTGGTAATAGAAGTTTCGTAGTAGTCGGACCTCGGACATCGTCCAAGGTCTGGGGTCAGCTGGTAGAGGTCAGTCGGCTGACCATTGTATTAACCAAGTAGTCAGGTGCGAGGGCTTTATCATGAGGTAATCACGTGGGTGTGCTCGAGGAAGACTTGTGGATTAAGAAGAGTAAAGGAAGAAAAGTGTAGCTTAGAAGTCTACGAGATCGCCGTTGTTGAAGACGGAGGCGACCTCCGACTTCTCTGGCACATAATCGCCTGTCGCCTATAGTACACATGATCGCAAATCGGCTATGGTGTACGTGATCGCCGGGAGTGCACTTAGTATGTGGTGAAGATGCTGGATCAACCATAGTGGGTTCCAAAAACCACGCGTACCGAGGTGTGGGTTAAACCTTAGATACGCTGTGCATGCGAAGCTCTATGCTTGAGCATAAGAAATCGTCCTTAGTGTTGCATGCATGGGCGCACGAGGAGTAGTGCTGATCTATTCTTGGAAATGTGAAGCTACCGTCGTCACCAAGTCATGTGGAGGTGATACCTTGGACGTAACATTGTGGGATGAAGAACCTTCAGCAAGGCGTGGCGACGTGTCATCAGTCATCGCCAGGGCGCGAGACATTCGGACAATCGCCAGCGCGCGAGAGGCATGCGGACATCGCCAGGGCGCGAGACATGCGGGCATCGCCGGGGCGCGAGAGGCACACGGACATCGCCATGGCGCGAGGCATGCAGGCATCGCCAGGGCGCGAGACATGCGGACATCGCCAGGGCGAGAGACATGCGGGCGTCGCCAGGGAGAGACATCGGTCGTCTTCCAGAGAGAGACATCGGTCATCTTCCAGAGAGAGACATCGGTCGTCTTCCAGAGAGAGACATCGGTCGTCTTCCAGAGAGAGACATCGGGCGTCTTCCAGAGAGAGACATCGGGCGTCTTCCAGAGAGAGACATCGGTCGTTCGCCAGGATGAGTCATCGGTGGAAGGTTATCGCGCGATGTCGTGTTTCACACAGATAAGGTGGGACCCAGGCTCCCAGCATGAAACGTCCTGCACGCGCGACACGTAGACAAAAAGGGTGTTTCAGAAGAGTGACATCAGAGAGTTGGCATGCGCAGAGACACACGTGGCCGTACTGTTCAAGGAAGCGTGCACGCAAGCCTTCCTGCAGAGTTGGTGGTGGCAGCGGCATTTGTGGACAAGTTGGTTTAGATTCAAAAACCCACTTCTGAGAGGGAGAACGTTGCTGTGGTTCAAGAGTGACAGAGTGAGTCTACCTTCATCCTTCTCTTTTCTCTCCTTCGCGCTGCATTTCAGACATCCCTAAGCACCAGTACGATGAGCAACGACTGCACTTGGATACCTGGGGAGTTCTCTGCGAGTTTTCCGTCAGGACGCTAGAACAGAGTTAGGACATCTTTAAGCTTCGGTGGGTGTTGGAGCTCTTGGTGTTTTGGTGCAAGTTCAGGTAAGGGAAGCTAGCATTTTCTTTTATAAAAACGTTAGGCGAGTAGGTTCTGAAGTGAGGGCGACGTGGTCGCCGGTTTTCATATGCTTTTCACGATACTCTGTTTTTATGTGTGGGGTGACATGATCGCCGATTTTAATACCGTTTTCGAAATCCCCTGTTTTAGTGTCGTTTGAAACTGTTTGAGATTGATATGTGAAATGCATGTTGTAAGGACCTGTAAAATTAAATTGGAATAAAAGGAATATATTTTAAATGAATTCTAAGTATGTTTTTATTTAAAATAAAAGGGAGGAAAGTGTAGCTTAGAAGGCTATGAGATCGCCTGGTTAGTACATAATCGCCTGTCGCCTAGACTACCCATGCGGACATTGCCAGGGCACGAGGCAAGCTGACATCGCCAGGGAGCGAGAGGCATGCGGGCATCGCCAGGACGCGAAGCATGCGGGCAACGCCTGGGCGCGAGAGGCATGCGGAAATCACCAGGGATTGACATCGGTCGTCTCCCAGAGATAAAGATCGGTCGTCTCCCAGAGAGAGACATCGGTCGTCCTCCAGGATGAGTCGTCGGTGGAAGGTTATCGCGCGATGTCGTGTTTCACACAGATAAAGTGGGACCCAGACTCCCAGCATGAAACGTCCTGCAGGCACGCCACGTAGACAAAAAGGGTGGTTCAGAATAGTGACATCAGAAAGTTGGCATGCGCAAGAGACACTCGCGGTCGTACTGTTCAGGGCAGTGGTTGGCATGCGCAAGAAGACAAAAAGGGTGGTTCAGAATAGTGACATCAGAAAGTTGGCATGCGCAAGAGACAACCGTGGCTGTACTGTTCAGTGAAACGTACACTCAGGCTTTCCTGCAGAGGGGGTGGTGGCAGCAGCATGCGTGGACAAGTAGGCTTGGATTCAAAAACCCACTGCGGGGAGGCAAAGAACGTTGCAGTGGCTCAAGAGTGAAAGAGCGAGTGCATCTTCATCCCTCTCTTTTCTCCTCTTCGCGCTGCGATTCAGGCAACCTCAAGCACCAGTACGACAAGCGACGACTGCCCTTGGCACTTGGGAGGTTCTCTGCAAGTCCTCCAAACCAGACGCTAAAACAGAGTTAAGGCATCCTTGAAGCTCGTTGGGTTGGAGCTCTTAGTGAAGTTTACGCAAATCCAGGTAAGGGAAGCTAGCTTCATTTTCAATAAAAGCCGTAGGCTAGCTGTTTCTGAAGTGGGGGCGACGTGGTCGCCGGTTTCATATTTTGTTTTCGCGATGCTCTGTTCTATGTGTTTGGGCGACGTGGTCACCGGTTTTAAACCCCTTTTTCATGATGCTCTGTTTTCATGAGCTTGGGCGACGTGATCGCCGGTTTTAAATACAGATTTCGAACTCCCCTATTTTAGTGTCGTTGAGACTGTTTGAGATTTAAATGTGGAATGCATGTGATATTCGAAAATCTGAACCTTTGAAATGATTGTTGCTGTAAATTGAATCATTCATTTGAGTGGTATGATGGTCTGAATGTTGTGGATGTGGGATCAAGGCATAGTATTTTCAGGAAAGGAAATACCGTGTAAGATCATGAGTAAAGTGTATTGACTAGGGACTTGTCTAGAAGGAGATATCCTGACTCTGCTGAGATAATGGAATCACGTAGATGAAGGTATTCAGTTGGTGAGAGTCGAAGGAGGTTCATATGAATGGGTGAGTCGTGTGAAAAAGAACGAGCTCGGCCTGTTATATGAATTAACCCTGTCATACTAGGAGAGTGAAGATATTGAGATTCATTTATGCGCATGGCTGTGTGAGTTTCACAGCGACCCTGTGTGGGTGATGTAGTATGACAGGTGCAGATCTCTGGGTCTGAGTCAACGCACGAGTCTTCCGGAAGTAGTGTCAAGTGTCTATGTGTGATGAGTCAGTGGAAGTCTGACGTGAGAAATGTGAAATATTGAGAATTGTTGATAGACACTTGATGGTTCTGTGATATGAATGAGAAAGTGATGGACTCTTGTGAATGTTTAAAATGGCTGATCTACGTTGGTTGTCCAGTTTATAAATTTAAAGTTTTAAAAATATCTAGCTTACCCTTTGTATTGTTCTGTGGTTGCTTTCTCTTAAAACTGTGATGATCGTGTATTTTACACGGGAGCAGATGATCTTCCAGGGAGTAGAGCTCCTCAGTGAGTGGTCGCCGGAAGGAGTTCGCCTGTTTCTGTCTCTACGTGGTGATCGCCTGTTTTCTGTTCTGATAGCAGATCGGCTGTTTTGGGTCTTCTGATAGAAGATCGCCAGTTTATGTAGGGAGACCGCCGGTTTCATTTTATTTGGCTGTATTTTGTTTAAGTTTTGGAAAATTGACCGGTTATGTATTAAACTCCCTGTGAGGAGCAACTCCATTTTATATAAATACGTATGTTCACTTCAATATTATTGTTTTACCTTTATTTCATTTTATATTTGTGAAAATGATTTGGCGGGATGTTACACATGTGATATTGGAAAACCTGAACCTTGGTACGATAGTTGTTGTGTTTGGAATCGTTCATTTAAGTGTTGTATGGTGCATTGGGTGAATTGATGTTATTAGCTGTCCTGTGTGGACTTCATTAGCTTTCCTGTGTGGACTTCATTAGCTGTCCTGTGTGGACTTCATTAGCTGTCCTGTGTGGACTTCATTACCTGTCCTGTGTGGACTTTACAGTGGTGTGGTATGTGTCTATGTGTGGTGAGTCCGTGGAAGTCGGACGTGAGAAAGAGAAATATTGAGATTTGATAGGCATTTGATGTTTTATGTGAAACAAATAACTCTTGATGAAATTGTGAAGTGTGTGAAATGAATGGGAAATTGATGGTTTTACGTGGGTGTCTTAAATTTGTTTTATCTTGATTTTAAAGTTTCATATCTAAATTCTCTTTAAAATATCTAGCTTACCCTATGTTCTTGTTTGTGGATGTTTTCTTAAACCTGTGATGATCGTGTATTTTACACGGGAGCAGATGATGTTGCAGGTAGTCGAGCTCCTCAGTGAGCAGTTGGAAGAAGAGATCGCCTGTTTTCTTTTTATACTGTATTTTGGTTATATTTTGAAACAATTGATGGAATGTATTAAAACCCCTATAAGAGGGACGTTTCTTTTTGAGATACAATGTATGGGATGATGTACTTTCAATATATATACATATGTTGATTTTATAAATAAATGTCTACGCTTATTTTATTATATATATATGAAAAGAATTTGGCGGGATGTTACAATCGGCACAAAACACTCAGATACGCCACGCCCCGTTTCGAGCCACTTTCATTTTTTAGGCGTCTTGATCGGACTTCTCTGTCAAAATCTATCGCCATTTGAAGTTTGTATACCCTAATATTCACTAAATGAAGTTTCCCCAAACCCCAAACAACTGACGAATCGGCACAAAACATGCAGATACGCCACGTCCCGTTTCGAGCCACTTTCATTTTTTAGGCCTCTTGATCGGACTTCTCTGCCAAAATCTATTGCCATTTGAAGTTTGTATACCCTAGTATTCACTAAATGAAGTTTCCCCAAACCCCAAACTACTGACGAATCGGCACAAAACATGCAGATACGCCACGCCCCGTTTCGAGCCACTTTCAGTTTTGAGGCGTCTTGATCGGACTTCTCTGCCAAAATCTATCGCCATTTGAAGTTTGTATACCCTAATATTCACTAAATCATGTTTCCCCAAACACCAAACTATTGACGAATCGGCACAAAACATGCAGATACGCCACCCCCCATTTCGAGCCTCTTTCATTTTTGAAGCGTCTTGATCGGACTTCTCTGTCAAAATTTATCGCCATATGAAGTTTGTATACCCTAATATTCACTAAATGAAGTTTCCCCAAACCCCAAACCACTGACGAATCGGCACAAAACATGCAGATACGCCACGCCCCGTTTAGAGCCACCTTCATTTTTTAGGCGTCTTGATCAGACTTCTCTATCAAAATCTATCGCCATTTGAAGTTTGTATACCCTAATATTCACTAAATGAAGTTTCCCCAAACCCCAAACTACTGACGAATCGGCACAAAACATGCAGATACGCCACCCCCCATTTCGAGCCTCTTTCATTTTTGAAGCGTCTTGATCGGACTTCTCTGTCAAAATTTATCGCCATATGAAGTTTGTATACCCTAATATTCACTAAATGAAGTTTCCCCAAACCCCAAACATCTGACGAATCGGCACAAAACATGCAGATACGCCACGTCCCGTTTCGAGCCACTTTCATTTTTTAGGCCTCTTGATCGGACTTCTCTGCCAAAATCTATTGCCATTTGAAGTTTGTATACCCTAGTATTCACTAAATGAAGTTTCCCCAAACCCCAAACTACTGACGAATCGGCACAAAACATGCAGATAAGCCACTCCCCGTTTCGAGCCACTTTCATTTTTTAGGCGTCTTGATCGGACTTCTCTGTCAAAATCTATCGCCATTTGAAGTTTGTATACCCTAATATTCACTAAATCATGTTTCCCCAAACACCAAACTATTGACGAATCGGCACAAAACATGCAGATACGCCACCCCCCATTTCGAGCCTCTTTCATTTTTGAAGCGTCTTGATCGGACTTCTCTGTCAAAATTTATCGCCATATGAAGTTTGTATACCCTAATATTCACTAAATGAAGTTTCCCCAAACCCCAAACCACTGACGAATCGGCACAAAACATGCAGATACGCCACGCCCCGTTTAGAGCCACCTTCATTTTTTAGGCGTCTTGATCAGACTTCTCTATCAAAATCTATCGCCATTTGAAGTTTGTATACCCTAATATTCACTAAATGAAGTTTCCCCAAACCCCAAACTACTGACGAATCGGCACAAAACATGCAGATACAACATGCCCCGTTTCGTGCCACTTTCATTTTTCAGGCGTCTTGATCGGACTTCTCTGTCAAAATCTATCGCCATTTGAAGTTTGTATACCCTAATATTCACTAAATGAAGTTTCCCCAAACCCAAAACTACTGACTCATCGGTAGAAAACATACAAATACACCACGCCCCGTTTTGAGCCACTTTCATTTTTGAGGCGTCCTGATCAGACTTCTCTGTCAAAATCTATCGCCATTTCAAGTTTGTATACCCTAATATTCACTAAATGAAGTTTCCCCAAACCCAAAACTACTGACTCATCGGTAGAAAACGTACAGATACGCCACGCCCCGTTTCGAGCCACTGTCATTTTTGAGGTGTCTTGATCGAACTTCTCTGTCAAAATCTATCGCCATTTGAAGTTTGTATACCCTAATATTCACTAAATGAAGTTTCCCCAAACCCCAAACTACTGACGAATCGACACAAAACATGCCGATATGCCACGCCTCGCTTCGAGCCACTTTCATTTTTCAGGCGTCTTGATCAGACTTCTCTGTCAAAATCAATCGCCATTTGAAGTTTGTATACCCTAATATTCACTAAATGATGTTTCCCCAAACAGCAAACTACTGACGAATCGGCACAAAATATGCAGATACGCCACCCCCCATTTCGAGCCACTTTCATTTTTTAAGTGTCTTGATTTGACTTCTATGTCAAAATTTATCGCCATATGAAGTTTGTATACCCTAATATTCACTAAATGAAGTTTACCCAAACCCCAAACTACCTACGAATCGGCACAAAACATACAGATACGCCACGCCCCGTTTCGAGCCACTTTCATTTTGAAGCGTCTTGATAGGACTTCTCTGTCAAAATCTATCGCCATATGAAGTTTGTATACCCTAACATTCACTAAATGAAGTTTCCCCAAACCCTAAACTACTGACGAATCGGTACAAAACATGCAGATACGCCACGCCCCGTTTCGAGCCACTTTCATTTTTTAGGAGTCTTGATAGGACTTCTGTGTCAAAATCTATCGCCATTTGAAGTTTGTATACCCTAATATTCACTAAATGAAGTTTCCCCAAACCCCAAACTACTGACGAATCGGCACAAAACATGCAGATACGCCACGCCCCGTTTCGAGCCACTTTCATTTTTCAGGCGTCTTGATCGGACTTTTCTGTAAAAATCTATCGCCATTTGAAGTTTGTATACCCTAATAATCACTAAATGATGTTTCCCCAAACACCAAACTACTGACGAATCGGCACAAAACATGAAGATACGCCACCCCCCATTTCGAGCCACTTTCATGTTTGAAGCGTCTTAATCAGACTTCTCTGCCAAAATCTATTGCCATATGAAGTTTGTATACCCTAGTGTTCACTAAATGAAGTTTCCCCAAACCCCAAACTACTGACGAATCGGCACAAAACATGCAGATACGCCACGCCCCGTTTCGAGCCACTTTCATTTTTGAGGTGTCTTGATCGGACTTCTCTGTCAAAATCTATCACCATTTGAAGTTTGTATACCCTAATATTCACTAAATCATGTTTCCCCAAACACCAAACTACTGACGAATCGGCACAAAAAATGCAGATACGCCACCCCCCATTTCGGGCCACTTTCATTTTTGAAGCGTCTTGATCGGACTTCTTTGTCAAAATTTATCGCCATATGAAGTTTGTATACCCTAATATTCACTAAATGAAGTTTCCCCAAACCCCAAACTACTGACGAATCGGCACAAAACATGCAGATACGCCATTCCCCGTTTCAAGCCACTCTCATTTTTTAGGCGTCTTGATCGGACTTCTCTGTCAAAATCTATCGCCATTTGAAGTTTGGATACCCTAATATTCACTAAATGAAGTTTCCCGAAACCCCAAACTACTAACGAATCGGCACAAAACATGCAGATACGCCACCCCCCGTTTTGAGCCACTTTCATTTTTTAGGCGTCTTGATCGGATTTCTCTGTCAAAATCTATCGCCATTTGAAGTTTTTATACCCTAATATTCACTAAATGAAGTTTCCCCAAACCCCAAACTACTGACGAATCGGCACAAAACATGCAGATACGCCACGCCCCGTTTCGAGCCACTTTCATTTTTCAGGCGTCTTGATCGGACTTTTTTGTAAAAATCTATCGCCATTTGAAGGTTGTATACCGTAATAATCACTAAATGTTGTTTCCCCAAACACCAAACTACTGACGAATCGGCACAAAACATGCAGATACGCCACCCCCCATTTCGAGCCACTTTCATGTTTGAAGCGTCTTGATCAGACTTCTCTGCTAAAATCTATTGCCATATGAAGTTTGTATACCCTAGTATTCACTAAATGAAGTTTCCCCAAACCCTAAACTACTGACGAATCGGCACAAAACATGAAGATACGCCACGCCCCGTTTCGAGCCACTTTCATTTTTGAGGTGTCTTGATCGGACTTCTCTGTCAAAATCTATCACCATTTGAAGTTTGTATACCCTAATATTCACTAAATCATGTTTCCCCAAACACCAAACTACTGACGAATCGGCACAAAAAATGCAGATACGCCACCCCCCATTTCGGGCCACTTTCATTTTTGAAGCGTCTTGATCGGACTTCTCTGTCAAAATTTATCGCCATATGAAGTTTGTATACCCTAATATTCACTAAATGAAGTTTCCCCAAACCCCAAACTACTGACGAATCGGCACAAAACATGCAGATACGCCATTCCCCGTTTCGAGCCACTGTCATTTTTGAGGCGTCTTGATCGAACTTCTCTGTCAAAATCTATCGCCATTTGAAGTTTGTATACCCTAATATTCACTAAATCAAGTTTCCCCAAACCCCAAACTACTGACGAATCGACACAAAACATGCCGATATGCCACGCCTCGCTTCGAGCCACTTTCATTTTTTAGGCGTCTTGATCGGACTTTTCTGTCAAAATCTATCACCATTTGAATTTTGTATACCCTAATTATCACAAAATGAAGTTTCCCCAAACCCTAAACTAAGGACGAATCCCCACAAAACATGCAGATACGCCACGCCCTGTTTCGAGCCACTTTCATTTTTTAGGCGTCTTGATCGGACTTCTCTGTCAAAATCTATCGCCATTTGAAGTTTGTATACCCTAACATTCACTAAATGAAGTTTCCCCAAACCCCAAACTACTGACAAATCGGCACAAAACATGCAGATACGCCACCCCCCGTTTCGAGCCACTTTGATTTTTAAGGTGTGTTGATATGACTTCTCTGTCAAAATTTTTCGCCATTTGATGTTTGTATACCCTAATATTCACTAAATGAAGTTTCCCTAAACGAGTGACGAATCGGCATAAAACATGCACATACACCACGCCCCGTTTCGAGCCACTTTCATTTTTGAGGCGTCTTGATCGGACTTCTCTGTCAAAAACTATCTCCATTTGAAGCTTTTATACCCTAATATTCACTAAATGAACTTTCCCCAAACCCCAAACTGCTGACGACTCGGCACAAAACATGCAGATACGCCACGCCCCGTTTCGAGCCACTTTCATTTTTGAGGCGTCTTGACCGGACTTCTCTGCCAAAATCTATCGCCATTTGAAGTTTGTATACCCTAATATTCACTAAATGAAGTTTCCCCAAACCCCATACTATTGACGAATCTGCACAAAACATGCAGATACGCCACGCCCCGTTTCGAGCCACTTTCATTTTTCAGGCGTCTTGATCGGACTTTTCTGTAAAAATCTATCGCCATTTGAAGGTTGTATACACTAATAATCACTAAATGATGTTTCCCCAAACACCAAACTACTGACGAATCGGCACAAAACATGCAGATACGCCACCCCCCATTTCGAGCCACTTTCATGTTTGAAGCGTCTTGATCAGACTTCTCTGCCAAAATCTATTGCCATATGAAGTTTGTATACCCAAGTATTCACTAAATGAAGTTTCCCCAAACCCCAAACTACTGACGAATCGGCACAAAACATGAAGATACGCCACGCCCCATTTCGAGCCACTTTCATTTTTGAGGTGTCTTGATCGGACTTCTCTGTCAAAATCTATCACCATTTGAAGTTTGTATACTCTGAGGTCACTATTCTGAACCACCCCTTTTGTCTATGTGGCGCGCGTGCAGGACGTTTCATGCTGGGAGTCTGGGTCCCACTTTATCTGTGTGAAACTCGACATCGCGCGATAACCTTTCACTGATGACCACTGGCGCGAAGACTATCCACCGATGTCCTCTCGCGCGAAGACTAACCCCCCGATGTCCTCTCGCGCGAAGACTAACCCCGCATGCCTCGCGCCCTGGCGATCACGTGTAGCCTAGGCGACCGGCGATTATGTGTTAACAAGGAACTCTTGTAGTCTTCTAAGCTACACTTTCCTTCCTTTTTATTTTAAATAAAAACATACTTAGAATTCATTTAAAATATACCCTTTTATTCCAATTTAATTTTACAGGTCCTTACATTCTCCCCATCAAGAAAAATTTTCGTCCCCGAAAATTGAATTACAAGGAAAAGAGGTATGGATAAGCCTCTCTCATGGGTTCTTCTAACTCCCAAGTTGAATCCCCCGATCTCTCATCCCACACCACTTTCACCATGTTGATGGTCTTGCCTCTGAGCTGTTTACTTTGCCGATCGTCAATCCTGACTGGTTTTGCTTCAAAGGACAAGTCATCCCTGATCTGCACATCGTCCACTTCCAGCACATGACTAGGGTCTGCCATGTACTTCCTCAGCTGTGATACGTGAAAGACATTGTGCAGATTCGCTAGATGGGGAGGTAGGGCGATCTCATAAGCCACTGGACCAACCTTTCTTAAGATCTGATATGGTCCCACGAACTTAGGGGACAACTTCCTTGACCTGATCGCCCGTCCTACACCCTTGGTTGGTGTCACTGTCATGAACACGTGGTCTCCAGCAGCAAACTCCAAAGGCTTTCTCCTCTGATCTGCATAGGACTTCTGCCTACTCTGAGAAGCTTTCATTCTGCTTTGTATCTGTTTCACCTTCTCGGTCGTCTGCTGAATCAACTCTGGCCCAACCAAGACTGCCTCGCCCTCCTGGTACCAACATAAGGGAGTTTTGCATTTCCTCCCATACAGGGCTTCATATGGTGCCATCCCAATACTGGCGTGGTAGCTATTATTATAGGTAAACTCCACCAGTGGCAACACCTCGTCCCAACTTCCCAATTGATCCAAGACGCACGCCCTCAGCAAATCTTCCAAGGATTGTATCGTTCTCTCTGACTGACCATCTGTTTAGGGATGATATGCAGAGCTCATCCTCAACTTAGTTCCCAAGCACTCTTGCAAGGTCTGCCAAAACCGTGAAGTGAACCTGGGATCTCTATCTGAAACGATGCTGGAAGGCACTCCATGCAACCTCACTATTTCTTGGATGTATAACTGTGCCAGCTTGGCCATAGGCATCTTCATATTCACTGGAAGGAAGTGGGCACTCTTCGTCAGCCTATCAATGATAACCCAGATTGCATCATGACCCTTTACCGATCTGGGTAAATGGGTGACAAAATCCATGGCGATGCTGTCCCATTTCCACTCAGGGATATCCAGTTGCTGCAACAGCCCGCTAGGTCTTTGATGCTCTACCTTCGCCTTCTGACACGTTAAGCAGGTTGCAACATACTGGGCGATGTCCCTCTTCATGCCCGACCACCAAAATGACTCCTTCAAGTCATGATACATCTTGTTCATGCCTGGATGAAGGTTAAGGCGACTCTTATGACCTTCTTCTAGGATCAGCTTCTTCAACTCTTCATTTGCAGGTATGCAAATTCTGCCATTAAATCTCAAGATCCCATCATCGCCCATTACAAAGTCTCTCGCCTGATCTGTCCCTAGTGACTCCATAGTACGCTTCAGACTAGGATCCTCCAACTGCTTATCCTTTAACATCCCAAGGAAGTCATTAGTTATAGCCAGCTTACTACAACTAATGTGATTTACGTGAAATTCTACTCCAAGGTTTAAGTCTCTGAACTGCTCGATCAGTTTCTGCTCTTTCATCATCATGGTGGCGACTTGTATTGATTTTCTACTCAAAGCATCTGCCACTACATTGGCCTTCCCTGGATGATACATGAGTTGAAAATCGTAGTCCTTTAGAAACTCCATCCACCTTCTTTGTCTCATGTTTAGTTCCTTCTGATCGAACAGGTATTTCAGGCTCTTATGGTCACTGAACACCTGGAACCGAGCTCCATATAAATAGTGCCTCCAGATCTTCAAGGCAAAAACCACAGCCGCCAACTCTAAGTCATGCGTAGGGTAATTTCTCTCATGAACCTTGAGTTGCCTTGAAGCATATGCAACGACTCTCTTTTCTTGCATCAAAACATATCCCAAGCCCTGATGTGAAGCGTCACAGAAGACATCAAAAGGTCTTCCTACCTCAGGGATCACCAGCACTGGGGCACTGGTCAACCTCTCCTTTAGTTCCATGAAGCTTTGCTCACATCGGTCGGTCCAAGCAAAAGGTTGGTCCTTGCGGGTCAGCTGTGTTAAAGGAGCCACTACCTTGGAAAAATCCTCAATAAACCTCCGATAGTAGCCCGCCAAACCCACAAAGCTTCTTATCTCAGTGACTGTCTTAGGACGTTCCCACTGCAGCACTGCCTCCACCTTGGCTGGATCCACCGAGATCCCCTGGGCAGATATCACGTGTCCTAGGAAGTTGACTTCCTTCAGCCAGAACTCACACTTGGAGAACTTGGCATAGAGTTGCTTCTCTCTCAGTATCTCCAATACTGTCCTCAGGTGTTCCTCATGCTCTTCCTCGGTCCTTGAATAAATGAGTATGTCGTCTATGAAGACCACCACAAACTTATCCAAGAAAGGGCGAAACATCCTATTCATGTAGTCCATGAACAGGGCTGGAGCATTGGTGACTCCAAGCGGCATCACTACATACTCATAGTGTCCATACCGAGACCTAAAAGCTGTCTTTTGAACATCTTCAGCTTTTACCAAAATTTGGTGGTACCCCGATCTCAGATCAATCTTGGAGAACACCGAGGCCCCATGTATTTGATCCATCAAATCATCAATCCTAGGTAGGGGTTACTTGTTCTTGATGGTCAACTTGTTCAACTGCCTGTAGTCTATACACAACCGAGACCCTCCATCCTTCTTCTTGACTAGGAGCACTGGAGCTCCCCATGGAGATACACTGGGTCTGATGAATTGTTTCTCCAGCAACTCTTCCACTTGCTTCTTTAATTCCACCAACTCAGCTGGTGCCATCCTGTAGGGCGCCATAGACACTGGTCCAGCCCCAGGTACCAAATCAATAGAGAATTCCACTTCTCTCTTAGGGGGTAACCCAGGTACCTCTTCTAGAAATACATCCGTGAAATCTTTCACCACGTGTATTCTGCTTACGTCCCCTTCATTCTTCACCTCCAACCGAGCTAGCATCACGAAGCACCTCGCCCCTTCTTCCAACTCTGACTGCCCTTGCTGAGCAGATATCACATCTGACTCTGGAAGGTCTGGAAACGCTACCTTCTGCCTACCGCAGTCTATGAGAACGTGATTGGCAGCTAACCAATCCATTCCCAGGATAACATCCAGGTCCTGAAGAGGTAGGCAGATCAAGTTCACTTTGAATCTGCGTCCCTCTACTATCACTGGACATTCGGGGCAAACTGTAGAGGTCAACACCTGTCCTGACGCAGGTGTAGAGACCAACAGTTCGAAAGGTAATTCCTTCACTAGGAGGCCCAACTCGGCTACACACAGGTTTGACACAAAGGAGTGTGTCGCTCCAGAATCAAACAAAGCTTTTACACCTCTACCAGCAATAAAACAAACACCTTGGATGAGGTTACCTGACTGAGATGCCTCTGTTCCAGACATGGCAAACACTCTCCCTGTTGCCTGAGGTCTGCTGCCTTCGTTTCTCATCTGCTGGGAGCCACTGGGTTGGGTCACCCCATTCCTGCTAGGGCACTCTTTAGCAACGTGCCCTGTCTTTTGGCAGACAAAACATCTCCTCTCTGAAGTCTTCTTGAAGCATGCATTGGAGGCGTGTGGTCCGCCACAATGGAGACACTTGGGTTTCCAAGGTTGCTGCTGCTGAAACTGGGGAGGTGCTGCTCCTGCCCGATGTGGTGGAGGTCTCGCATAGGGCTTGCTTTGTGGGTGCTGTGCCTTAGCTTTCCCACTGGAAGGACCTCCGGGGTGTGACCTGATCACCCGAGAATCACCCTTTTCCAGGGTCTCCACCATCTTCGCCTTTTCTACTAAGGCGTGAAATTCCCTGATGCACATCGGGGCTATGGTCTTCTTCAGCCCATGCTTCAGCCCTTCTTCGAACTTCCTACACCTCCAGGCCTCGGAGGTCGCCTGGGTATAGAACCGGGCGAGGTACTCAAACCGAGCAGCATAGGCGTTTACTGACATATCCCCCTGCTCCAACTTTAGGAACTCAGCTTCCCTCGCAAACTTGGCGCTGTCTGGGAAGTATTTCTCCAAGAACCTCACCCTGAAGCTCTCCCAATCCAATACATCCTCTCGGGCCTCCATCATCTGCTGAGCTCCCATCCACCAGAACTCAGCTTCTCCAGTTAGTAGATAGGTGGCAAACAACAGTTTCTTCTCTTCAGGGCAGGAGGTCGCCCTAAAGATTTTCTCCAACTCTCTGACCCACTGATCTGCCTGATCAGGGGTAGCATTCCCACTGAACTTGGGTGGGTTGTGTCGCATGAACTCGGTCAGTCCCATCTGTTCTTGAGGCTGACCGACGTGGGAGTTTGTTTCCGCAGATCGAGCAGTTTCCCAGTGTTGCATTGTAGCTTGATGGTTCTGTGCCATCGCTGCATTCTGCTGTTGAATGGCAGTTGCCATCATCTCAATGGCCTTAGCAATCTGGCTCATCTCCGAAGAAGGTTGGGGAGGGGTAGAAGGTCTACGTGCCATCTCTCTTCGTTTCAGACTTTGAATCTGTAGGTTTTCTATATTCCCTACAACTATAAGAATGAGATCGATCAGAAATCAATTCATTCAGGAGGTACCATCTAGACCTTACAAAGGTCAGCATCTCAAAGTCATTAAGAATTTGAGTTCATCAATAGGATTATAACACTCCTAACTTCAAACAAAACACCAGAACAGTTACTGGTGTGCAATCATCAATCCAAACAACCACTCTCAGTCAATTACAAGAACACTCAATAAATCACACCAGAATTCAATGTAGGCTAAACATCAAACCTCTGGAATTGAGATTAAGAATCATCCCGATCCAGTTATGAGTGTGCACCCTCATCACTTTATCAAGATCCTCTCATTCTTAGTACCAAGATTTTCAATTAGGGCATACATTCTCTAAGGCACACACAAAATTTCAATACAAAAACGTTTTGAAAACCTTTCACTATAGTTGTTATTTGAAACTCAAATAGATTTTATGAGCAGAAGAAACACAATGGATCCACAGCCCTCAGGTCATCCTAAGGACGAACTGCTCTGATACCATTAATGTAACATCCCGCCAAAATAAAACCATACATACATGTATAATGAAAATAAAGGTACACAAATAATATTGAAGAGTACATGATAATATATATATAAGTAATGAAGTTGCTCCTCTTAGGGAGTTTAATACATAACCAGTCAAATGTTTTCAAAATTTAACGAAATTCAATCAAATACAACAAGACCGGCGGTCTCCATACATGAACCGGCGATCTGGTAACAGAAGGCCCCAAAACAGGCGATCTGCTAGCAGGACATAAAACCGGCGATCACCACCAAGAGATAGAAACCGGCGATCTCTTCCTCGGTGACCACTCACTAGGGAGCTCTGCTTCCTGGAAGATCATCTGCTCCCGTGTAAGTTATACACGATCATCACAGTTTTAAGAGAAAAACAGCCAACGAGCAGAACACGCAGGGTAAGCTAGATATTGTAAGGAGAGTTTAAATAAGGATAATTAAATTAAAATCAAGGTAAACAATTTCAAGATATTCACGTATTGCTATCAAGTTTCTCATACCCTTCACCTGATCGCCCAGAAATCACACATTTCACAATATTTTCAAGAGTCATTCTATTTCACAAACTGCATCAAGTGTCTATCAATTTCAAGTTCCTCATTTCACATGTCAGACCACCACTGACTCAGCACACAAGACACTTGACACTACTTCCGGAAGACTCATGCATTGATTAGACTCAGAGATCTGCACCTGTCATACTAAACAGCTGTAATGTTTCCCAGCTATGCGGATCAACACAAATCTCGATCTCAAGTTCATCATTCTCACAGTATGACAGGGTTAATCCATAGAACAGGCCGAGCTCGTTCTTTTTCACACGAGTCACCCATTCATATGAACCTCCTTCGACTCTCACCAACTGAGTAACTTCCTCTATGTGATTCCATTACCTCAGCAGAGTCAGGATATCCCCTTAGGAATCACCGATCAATGCACATCCTACACGATCTTACACGGTATTTTCTTTCCTGAAAATACTATGCCTCGATCCCACATTCACAACACCCAAGACATCATACCACTTAAATAAATGATTCAAGTCATAGCAACATTCGTTTCAAAGATTCAGATTTTCGAAGATCACCTTTAAGCTTCAACAGTTCAAAGTAACACCAAAAACAGGGAGTTCGCAAACATCGCCCAAACCGGCGACCTGGTTCAAAAATAGGGTATTTCGAAGTTTGTATTTAAAAACCGGCGACCACGTCGCTCAAAAACACACAGAACAGAGCATTCACGAAGATGAAAAACGAAACCGGCGACCTCGTCGCCCTCACTTCCGAAATAGCTAAACTACGACTTGTATTGAAAATGGAGGCTAGCTTCCCTTACCTGGACTTGCGCAAACACCAGGAGCTCCGAAATCCAACGAAGCCTAAAGAACGCCTTGGCTCTGTTTTTGCGTCTGGTTTGAAGGACTTGCAGAGAACTTCCCAGGTGCTCAAATGGTGGCTGCCGCTCGTCGTACTCTTGTGTGAAGGTGCCAGAATCGCAGCGCGAAGGAGAGAAAAGGAGAAGAATGGAGGTAAACTCAGTCTTTTGCTCTTGAACCACTGCAACGTTTTTTTTCTCAGAAGTGGGTTTTTGAATCTTAAACCAACTTGCCCACAAAAGCCGCTGCCACCACACACTCTGCAGGGGAGTTTGCGTGTACGCTTCCCTGAACAATACAACTACGCGTGCCTCTGCGCAGGCTAACACTCTGAGGTCACTATTCTGAACCACCCCTTTTGTCTACGTGGCGCGCGTGCAGGACGTTTCATGCTGGGAGTCTGGGTCCCACTTTATCTGTGTGAAACTCAACATCGCGCGATAACCTTTCACCGATAACCACTGGCGCGAAGACTATCCACCGATGTCATCTCGCGCGAAGACTAACCCCCCGATGTCCTCTCGCGCGATGACTAACCCCGCATGCCTCGCGCCCTGGCGATCACGTGTAGTCTAGGCGACCGACGATTATGTGTTAACAAGGAACTCTTGTAGTCTTCTAAGCTACACTTTCCTTCCTTTTTATTTTAAATAAAACATACTTAGAATTCATTTAAAATATACCCTTTTATTCCAATTTAATTTTACAGGTCCTTACATCTGTATCAGACTTCTCTGTCAAAATCTATCGCCATTTGAAGTTTGTATACCCTAATATTCACTAAATGAAGTTTCCCCAAACCCCAAACTACTGACGAATCGGCACAAAGCATGCAGATACGCCACGCCCCGTTTCGAGCCACTTTCATTTTTTAGGCGTCTTGATCGGACTTCTCTGTCAAAATCTATCCCCATTTGAAGTTTGTATACCCTAAATTTCACTAAATGAAGTTTCCACAAACCCAAAACTACTGACAAATGGCCACAGAACATGCAGATACGCCACGCCCCGTTTCGAGGCACTTTCATTTTTTAGGCGTCTTGATCGGACTTCTCTACGAAAATCTATCGCCATTTGACGTTTGTATACCCGAATATTGACTAAATTAAGTTTCCCCAAACCCCAAACCCCAAACTGCTGACGACTCGGCACAAAACATGAGGCTACGCCACGCCCCGTTTCGAGCCACTTTCATTTTTTATGCGTCTTGATCGGACTTCTCTGTCAAAATCTATAGCCATTTGAAGTTTGTATGCCCTGATATTCACTAAATGAAGTTTCCCCAAACCCAAAACTACTGACGAATCGGCACAAAGCATGAAGATATGCCACGGCCCGTTTCGAGCCCCTTTGATTTTTAAGGCGTCTTGATCGGACTTCTCTGTCAAAATTTATCGCCATTTGAAGTTTGTATACCCTAAAATTCTCTAAATGAAGTTTCCCCAAATCATAAACTACTGACGAATCGGCACAAAACATGCAGATACGCGACGTCCCGTTTCGAGCCACTTTCATTTTTGAGGCGTCTTGATCGGACTTCTCTGTCAAAATCTATCGCCATTTGAAGTTTGTATACCCTAATATTCACTAAATGAAGTTTCCGCAAACCCAAAACTACAGATGAATCGGCACAAAACATGCAGATACGCCACGCCCCGTTTCGAGCCACTTTCCTTTTTGAGGCGTCTTGGTCGGACTTCTCTGTCAAAATCTATCGCCATTTGAAGTTTGTATACCCATATATTCACTAAATGAAGTTTCCCCAAACCCCAAACTACTGACGAATCGGCACAAAGCATGCAGATACGCCACGCCCCGTTTCGAGCTACTTTCATTTTTTAGGCGTCTTGATCGGACTTCTCTGTCAAAATCTATCTCTATTTGAGGTTTGTATACCCTAATATTCACTAAATGATGTTTCCCCACACCCCAAACTACTGACGAATCGACAAAAAGCATTCAGATACGCCACGCCCCGTTTCAAGCCACTTTCATTTTTCAGGCATCTTGATCGGACTTCTCTGTTAAAATCTATCGCCATTTGAAGTTTGTATACCCTAATATTCACTAAATGAAGTTTCCCCAAGCCCCAACCTACTAACGAATCGGCAAACAACATGCAGATACGTCACGCCCCGTTTCGAGCCACTTTCCATTTTTAGGCGTCTTGATCGGACTTCTTTGTCAAAATCGATCGCCATTTGAATTTTGTATACCCTTGTATTCACTAAATGAAGTTTCCCCAAACCCCAAACTACTAACGAATCGGCACAAAACATGCAGATACGCCACACCCCGTTTCGAGCCACTTTCATTTTTCAGGTGTCTTGATCGGACTTCTCTGTCAAAATCTATCGCCATTTGAAGTTTGTATACCCATATATTCACTAAATGAAGTTTCCGCAAACCCCAAAGTACTGACGAATTGGCAAAAAACATGCACATACGCCACGCTCCATTTCGAGCCACTTTCATTTTTCAGGTGTCTTGATCGGACTTCTCTGTCAAAATCTGTCGCCATTTGAAGTTTGTATAAGCTAATATTCACTAAATGAAGTTTCCCCAAACACCAAACTCCTGACGACTGGACACAAAACAGCAGATGCGCCACGCGCCGTTTCGAGCCACTTTCATTTTTTAGGCGTCTTGATCGGACTTCTCTCTCAAAATCTATCGCCATTTGAAGTTTGTATACCCTAATATTCACTAAACGAAGTTTCCCCAAACCCGAAACTACTGACGAATCGGCACAAATCATGCAGATACGCCATACCCCGTTTCGAGCCACTTTCATTTTTCAAACGTCTTGATCGGACTTCTCTGTCAAAATCTATCGCCATTTGAAGTTTGTATACCCTAAAATTCACTAAATGAAGTTTCCGCAAACCCAAAACTACAGACGAATCGGCACAACACATCCAGATACGCCACGCCCCGTTTCGAGCCACTTTCCTTTTTGAGGCGTCTTGGTCGGACTTCTCTGTCAAAATCTATCGCCATTTGAAGTTTGTATACCCATATATTCACTAAATGAAGTTTCCCCAAACCCCAAACTACTGATGAATCGGCACAAAGCATGCAGATACGCCACGCCCTGTTTCGAGCAACTTTCATTTTTCAGGCGTCCTTATCCTACTTTTCTGTCAAAATCTATCGCCATTTGAAGTTTGTATACCCTAATATTCACTAAATGAAGTTTCCCCAAACCCCAAACTCCTGACGAATAAGCATAAAACATGCAGATACGCCACGCCCCGTTTCGAGCCACTTTCATTTTTTAGGCGTCTTGATCGGAGTTCTCTGCTAAAATCTATCGCCACTTGAATTTTGTATACCGTTGTATTCACTAAATGAAGTTTCCCCAAACCACAACCTACTGACGAATCGGCAAAAACATGGAGATACGCCACGCCTAGTTTCGAGAAACTTTCATTTTTGAGGCGTCTTGATCGGACTTCTCTGTCAAAATATATCGCCATTTGAAGTTTGTATACCCTAATATTCACTAAATGAAGTTTCCCCAAACTCCAAACTACTGACGAATCGGCACAAAACATGCAGATACGCCACGCCCCGTTTCGAGCCACTTTCATTTTTGAGGCGTCTTGATCGGACTTCTCTGTCAAAATCTATCGCCATCTGAAGTTTGTATACCCTAATATTCACTAAATGAAGTTTCCCGAAAGCCCACACTACTGACGAATCGGCAAAAAGCATGCAGACACGCCACGCCCCGTTTCGAGCCACTTTCATTTTTTAGGCTTCTTGATCGGACTTCTCTTTCAAAATCTATCGGCATTTGAAGTTTGTATACCCTAATATTCACTAAATGAAGTTTCCCCAAACCCCAATCTACTAACGAATCGGCAAAAAACATGCAGATACGTCCCGCCCCGTTTTGAGCCACTTTCATTTTTTAGGCGTCTTGATCGGACTTCTCTGTAAAAATCTATCGCCATTTGAAGTTTGTATACCCTAATATTCACTAAATGAAGTTTCCCCAAACCCTAACCTACTAACGAATCGGCAAAAAACATGCAGATACGTCACGCCCCATTTCGAGCCACTTTCATTTTTAGGGCGTCTTGATCGGACTTCTCTGTCAAAATCTATCGCCATTTGAAGTTTGCATACCCAAATATTCACTAAATGAAGTTTCCCCAAACTCCAAACTACTGACGAATCGGCACAAAGCATGCAGATACGCCACGCCCCGTTTCGAGCCACTGTCATTTTTGAGGCGTCTTGATCAGACTTCTCTGTCAAAATCAATCGCCATTTGAAGTTTGTATACCCTAATACTCAATAATTTAAGTTTCCCCAAACTACTGACGAATCGGCACAAAACATGCAGATACGCCACGCCTCGTTTCAAGCCACTTTCATTTTTGAGGATTTTTGATTGGACTTCTCTTTCAAAATCTATCGCCATTTGATGTTTGTATACCGTAATATTCACTAAATGAAGTTTCCGCAAACCCCAGACTAGTGACGAATCGGCACAAAACATGCAGATACGCCACGCCCCGTTTCGAGCCAGTTTCATTTTTGAGGCATCTTGATCAGACTTCTCTGTCAAAATCTATCGCCATCTGAAGTTTTTGTACCCTAATATTCACTAAATTAAGTTTCCCCAAACCCTAAACTACTGACGAATCGGCACAAAATATGCAGATACGCCACGCCTTGTTTCGAGCCACTTTCAATTTTTAGGCGTCTTGATCAGACTTCTCTGTCAAAAACTATCGCCATTTGATGTTTGTATACCCTAATATTCACTAAATGAAGTTTCCTCAAACCCCAAACTACTGACGAATCGGCACAACATATCCAGATACGCCACGCCACGCCCCGTTTCGAGCCACTTTCATTTTTTAGGCGTCTTGATCGGACTTCTCCGTCAAAATCTATCACCATTTGAAGTTTGCATACCCTAAGATTCACGAATTTAAGTTTCCCCAAACGCCAAACTAATGACGAATCGGCAAAACACATGCAGATACGTCGCACCCCGTTTCGAGCCACTTTCATTTTTTAGGCGTCTTGATCGGACTTCTCTGTCAAAATCTATCGCCATGTGAAGTTTGTATACCCTAATATTCACTAAATGAAGCTTCCCCAAACCCCAAACTACTGACGAATCGGCACAAAGAATGCAGATACGCCACGCCCCGTTTCGAGCCACTTTCATTTTTTAGGCGTCTTGATCGGACTTCTCTGTCAAAATTTATCGCCATCTGAAGTTTGTATACCCTAATATTCACTAAATGACGTTGCCCCAAACCCCAAACTACTGACGAATCGGCAAAAAGCATGCCGATACGCCACGCCCCGTTTCGAGCCACTTTCATTTTTCAGGCAGCTTGATCGGACTTCTCTGTCAAAATCTATCGCCATTTGAAGTTTGTATACCCTAATATTCACTAAATAAAGTTTCCCCAAACCCCAACCTACTAACGAATCGGCAAAAAACATGGAGATACGTCACGCCCTATTTCGAGCCACTTTCATTTTTTAGGCGTCTTGATCGGACTTCTCTGTCAAAATCTATCGCCATTTGAATTTTGTATACCCTTGTGATCCGGTCGGTCATCGGTATCCAATGACGTCAGCAGCAGATGACCATGTGGGCCGGTCACTGAGCAACACGTGGCATGGGATAGCAGATGAACAAGGGTGGAGATCGACTCCTACATGAGCGCCTGGAAGCAGAGCGCGAGAGTGATGAAGCACCGATCAGTCATCGGTGTATACAGAGTGATCAGTCATCGGTGTATACAGAGTGATCAGTCATCGGTGTATACAGAGTGATCAGTCATCGGTGTATACAGAGTGATCAGTCATCGGTGTATACAGAATGATCAGTCGTCGGGGGTTCCTTGCCAACGCGTGTTAAACTGGGGCCCAGGCTCCCAGCGAGAACGTTACCCAAGGACCTCGCCTGATTCCATAAGCAGAGCACGACGACGTGAAGAAGCGCCATCGGACATCGGTCAGGATGAGAGATGCCTCGGTCGTCGGTGTGCGTCGAGGCGACATCGACCGCGCGATGTGAACAACGCGACCAGTGACCAGTAAAGCACTCAGAGGCAGGGAGTGGCCATAGTCGCGAGACGACCATGCATGAAGATGAGAAGGCACAGGCAGATGCAGAATCCTGCTGGGACGAGAACCCATCAAGGCTAGAGTCTCCCAGTGAGCTTGCGCGCATGACACGTGGACCGTGAAGATGCTCCTAGTGAATAGGTAGGGCAGATAGGCACAGAAGTCGAGGGGTCCAGAGACACCCACGCAGCCTCCCCTGTCAGACTTTGCATTTAAGTGAAGAACGCTGGCGTGCAAGATAGTGCGGGGGAGTGGAAACGACAATGCAGAGTAATCAAGTGACCCTAGGGGTAGCCTATAGGGGCGACACTGGTTTATATGAGGAAGAAGAACACCAAACCAGGTATGAGTTTTTGACCTCAGAATACACACACAAAAACAGAGAACACTCAGGCTCCGAATCAAAGGGGACTGAGGACACACACACACGGGTCTCACACAGAGGGATCCGAGAGTGAGTTTTGGTGTTCCCGTTGCCTGACTTGAGCGTCGGAGCTACAACGGCCGCTAGAGGCGCTGTCTGTGTGTTTTGCAGGCATCGTCCGGAGTTCCAAGAAGGTTCCTGGAGCCTCCCTGCAGAACGCGCAGCAGCTGGAAAGCCAGACGAAGGAGAGACGAGGCATTTCCCCACGTTCGAGTCCGCGGCGAGATCACCTTGTATTCACTAAATGAAGTTTCCCCAAACCCCAAACTATTTACGAATCGGCACAAAATATGCAGATACGCCACGCCTTGTTTCTAGCCACTTTCATTTTTTAGGCGTCTTGATCGGACTTCTCTGTCAAAATCTATCGCCATCTGAAGTTTTTGTACCCTAATATTCACTAAATGAAGTTTCCCCAAACCCCAAACTACTGACGAATCGGCACAAAACATGCAGATACGCCACGCCTTGTTTCGAGCCACTTTCATTTTTTAGGCGTCTTGATCGGACTTCTCTGTCAAAATCTATCGCCATCTGAAGTTTTTGTACCCTAATATTCACTAAATGAAGTTTCCCCAAACCCCAAACTACTGACGAATCGGCACAAAACATGCAGATACGCCACGCCTTGTTTCGAGCCACTTTCATTTTTTAGGCGTCTTGATCGGACTTCTCTGTCAAAATCTATCGCCATTTGATGTTTGTATACCCTAATATTCACTAAATGAAGTTTCCGCAAACCCCAAACTACTGACGAATCGGCACAAAATATCCAGATACGCCACGCCCCGTTTCGAGCCACTTTCATTTTTTAGGCGTCTTGATCGGACTTCTCTGTCAAAATCTATCGCCATCTGAAGTTTGTATACCCTAATATTCACTAAATGAAGTTTCCTCAAAGCCCACACTACTGACGAATCGGCAAAAAGCATGCAGACACGCCACGCCCTGTTTCGAGCCACTTTCATTTTTCAGGCATCTTGATCGGACTTCTCTGTCAAAATCTATCGCCATTTGAAGTTTGTATACCCTAATATTCACTAAATGAAGTTTCCCCAAACCCCAACCTACTAACGAATCGGCAAAAAACATGCAGATACCCTAATATTCAATAATTTAAGTTTCCCCAATCTACTGACGAATCGGCACAAAACATGCAGATACGCCACGCCCCGTTTCAAGCCACTTTCATTTTTGAGGATTTTTCGTCGGACTTCTCTTTCAAAATCTTTCGCCATCTGAAGTTAGTGTACCCTAATATTCACTAAATGAAGTTTCCCCAAACCCCAAACTAATGACGAATCGGCAAAACACATGCAGATACGTCGCACCCCGTTTCGAGTGACTTTCATTTTTTAGGAGTCTTAATCGGACTTCTCTGTCAAAATCTATCGCCATTTGAAGTTTGTATACCCTAATATTCACTAAATGAAGTTTCCCCAAACCCCAAACTACTGACGAATCGGCACAAAGCATGCAGATACGCCACGCCCCGTTTCGAGCCACTTTCATTTTTTAGGCGTCTTGATCGGACTTTTCTGTCAAAATCTATCGCCATCTGAAGTTTGTATACCCTAATATTCACTAAATGAAGTTTCCCCAAACCCCAAACTACTGACGAATCGGCAAAAAGCATGCCGATACGCCACGCCCTGTTTCGAGCCACTTTCATTTTTCAGGCATCTTGATCGGACTTCTCTGTCAAAATCTATCGCCATTCGAAGTTTGTATACCCTAATATTCACTAAATGAAGTTTCCCCAAACCCCAAACTCCTGACGAATCGGCACAAAACATGCAGATACGCCACGCCCCGTTTCGAGCCACTTTCGTTTTTTAGGCGTCTTGATCAGACTTCTCTGTCAAAATCTATCGCCATCTGAAGTTTGTATACCCTAATATTCACTAAATGAAGTTTCCCCAAAGCCCACACTACTGACGAATCGGCAAAAAGCATGCAGACACGCCACGCCCTGTTTCGAGCCACTTTAATTTTTCAGGCATCTTGATCGGACTTCTCTGTCAAAATCTATCGCCATTTGAAGTTTGTATACCCTAATATTCACTAAATGAAGTTTCCCCAAACCCCAACCTACTAACGAATCGGCAAAAAACATGCAGATACGTCACGCCCCGTTTCGAGCCTCTTTCATTTTTTAGGGGTCTTGATCGGACTTCTCTGTCAAAATCTATCGCCATTTGAAGTTTGTATACCCTAATATTCACTAAATGAAGTTTCCCCAAACCCCAAACTACTGACGAATCAGCATAAAACATGCACATACGCCACGCCCCGTTTTGAGCCACTTTCATTTTCCAGGTGTCTTGATCGGACTTCTCTGTCAAAATCTATCGCCATTTGAAGTTTGTATAACCTAATATTCACTAAATGAAGTTTCCCCAAACCCCAAACTACTGACGACTCGACATAAAACATGCAGATGCGCCACGCCCCGTTTCGAGCCACTTTCATTTTTGAGGCGTCTTGATCGGACTTCTCTCTCAAAATCTATCGCCATTTGAAGTTTGTATACCCTAATATTCACTAAACGAAGTTTCCCCAAACCCCAAACTACTGACGAATAAACCTAAAGCATGCAGATACGCCATACCTCGTTTCGAGCCACTTTCATTTTTCAGGCGTCTTGATCGGACTTCCTGCCAAAATCTATCGCCATTTGAAGTTTGTATACCCTAAAATTCACTAAATGAAGTTTCCGCAAACCCAAAACTACAGACGAATCGGCACAAGACATGCAGATACCCCTCGCCCCGTTTCGAGCCACTTTTCTTTTTGAGGCGTCTTGGTCGGACTTCTCTGTCAAAATCTATCGCCATTTGAAGTTCGTATACCCATATATTCACTAAATGAAGTTTCCCCAAACCCCAAACTACTGACGAATCGGCACAAAGCATGCAGATACGCCACGCTCCGTTTCGAGCAACTTTCATTTTTCAGGCGTCCTTATCGGACTTCTCTGTCAAAATCTATTGCCATTGGAAGTTTGTATACCCTAATATTCACTAAATGAAGTTTCCCCAAACCCCAAACTCCTGAAGAATCGGCACAAAACATGCAGATACGCCACGCCCCGTTCCGAGCCAGTTTCATTTCTTAGGCGTCTACATCGGACTTCTCTGTCAAAATCTATCGCCGTTTGAATTTTGTATACCCTTGTATTCACTAAATGAAGTTTCCCCAAACCCCAAACTACTGACGAATCGGCAAAAACATGCAGATACGCCACGTGTAACATCCCACCAAATACATTTTTGCATTTTTTTTTTTTTTCATTTTCGTGGTAGGAAATAACAGTAAAAACAAATATATTGAAATAAACATCATTGAATATATATGTAAATGAGTTTCTCCTCGTAGGGAGTTGATACAAAACGGCCCTTTTCCAAAACTTAAACATAAAGACTGCAAATAATACAAACAGCCGATCTGCTAACAGAAACGGCGATCTCCCATCAGACAGGCGATCTCCTAACAGAAGGCAAAAACGGGTGATCGCCTAACAGATCAGAGATAGGCGATCTCCTTCCGGCGATCACTCACAGGGGAATTCCACTTCCTGCAACCTCATCTGCTCCCGTGTAAAGATACACGATCATCACAGTTTTAAGAAAACATCCACAGAAACAAAATACAGGGTAAGCTATATATTTAGGAAAACTTTGAATCAAGAGTATACATAAGAACTTCACAACATCCATGAACCGTGTCAATATCAGCCATCACATTTCCATATTCCACAAGACTATCAGGAAAAACCCCAAATTTACAAATCGATCCAAGAGTATTTCAATTCACATCAGCAATCAAGTGTATATTAATTCAATTTCACATTTCTCACGTCAGACTTTCCACTGACTCATCACACCAGACACTTGACCACTATTTCCGGAGACTCGTGCGTTGATTAGACCCAGAGATTCGCACCTGTCATACCATACCACTGTGAAATCCACACAGCCATGCGCATACACCATCTCAATATTCTCGTTATCACGGTATGACAAGGTTAATCCATACAACAGGCTGAACTCGTTCTGTTTCACACGAGACACCCATACGTATGAACCTCCCTCGACTCTCCACAACTGAGTAACTTCCTCTATGTGATTTCATTACCTCAGTAGAGTCAGGATGTCTCATTATAGGATCACCGATCAATACACCTATTACCAACCTTACACGGTATTTTCTTTCCTGAAAATACTATGCCTCGGTCCACAATCACAACATTCAACACATCACATAACACTTCAATGCACGATTTCAATCACAGCAAAACTCATACCAAAGTTCAGATTTTCGAAAACCACATTTAAAAATCTCAAACACTTTTGAAACAGCATAAAACAGGGAATATTCTAATAACAGATGAAAAACCGGCGATCACTTCCAGAAACCGGCGATCACGAACAAAACTGGGTTTTTAAACAAGAACATTTTTTTAAAAAAACCGGCGACCACGTCGCCCCCAACATCCAAACAGAACTGTTATTGTAACCATCTCACATTTTAACACCAAACGCCATGAAAGCGAAGTAAAATCCGGCGACCACGTCGCCCTATCATCACAATCATCTAATATCCAGTTATCGTTGGACAAGGACTAGCTTCCCTTACCTGGACTTGCGCAAACACCAGGAGCTCCGATATCCCACGAAGCTTGAAGAACGCCTTGGCTCTGTTTTTGCGTCTGGTTTGAAGGACTTGTAGAGAACTTCCCAGGTGCTCTAATGGTGGCTGTCGCTCGTCGTACTCCTGTGTGAAGGTGTCCGAAACGCAGCGCGAAGGAGAGAGATGGAGGAGAAGAGGTAGCTCACTCTTTCGCTCTTGAACAACTGAAATGTCTTGTTCCCTCAGCAGTGGGTTTTTCCATCTTAAACCAACTTGTCCACCAAAAGCAGCTGCCACCACCCACTCTGCAGGGAAGTCTGAGTGTACCTTTCTCTGAACAGTACGACCGCGAGTGTCTCTTGCGCATGCCAACATTCTGATGTCACTGTTCTGAACCAACACTTTTGTCTACGTGTCGCGCGTGCCGCGCGTCTCATGCTGGGAGTCTGGGTCCCACCTTCCCTATGTACAACTCGACATCGCGCGATAACCTTCCACCGATGACTCATCCTGGAGGACGACCGATGTCTCTCTCTGGAAGACGACCGATGTCTCTCTGTGGCGATGTCCACATGCCTCGCGCCATGGCGATGTCCGCATGCCTCTCGCGCCCCGGCGACGTTCGCATGCCTCTCGCGCCCTGGCGATGTCTCCATGCCTCTCGCGCCCCGGCGACACCCGCATGCCTCACGCCCAGGCGATGCCCGCATGCCTCACGCCCCGGCGATGCCCGCATGCCTCACGCCAGGCGACACCCGCATGCCTCACGCCCCGGCGATGCCCGCATGCCTCACGCCCCGGCGATGCCCGCATGCCTCACGCCCAGGCGATGCCCGCATGCCTCACGCCCCGGCGATGCCCGCATGCCTCACGCCCCGGCGATGACCGACGACACGCCTTGCTGAAGGTTCCTCATTGCACTATGTTACGTCCAAGGTATCATCTCCACATGGCTCGGTGACGTCGGTAGCTTCACATTTCCAAGGGTAAATTGGCACTTGCCCTCGTGCGCCCATGCATGCAACACTAAGGACGATCTCCAATACTCAAGCATAGAGCTTCGCATGCACAGCGTGTCTAAGGCTTAACCCACACTTTGATGCACGTGGTCTTTGGGAACCCTCTATGGTTGATCCAACATCTTGACTACACACTAAGTGTAGTTTCGGCGATCATGTGTACCCTAGGCGACAGGCGACTAGGTACACTACAGGCGATAGGCGTTCTGGTGAAATCAAGGCGACAGGC